>OY728150.1:1518781950-1521281950 GCA_963277665.1 Viscum album
AGACTTAGTCCATGGAAATTTTCAACATTCTACCAGTTAGAGAGTTTCTTTATTATTGTAACATTGAAGTTGGAAAAAAATTGGAATCAATAAAACCAAAACCAATTTCTGAAATAATAATAATGAAATTAATAGAACCAATATATAATTATCTTCACTTGATATTAACTTTCATCAAAATTTAATTTCATACCCAAACATCAAATCAGGCTTCAAAATAAAATATGGATCGATACACCATATTCAAAAAAGTCATGTCATCTATAGAGAGGATCCAAAGAAACAATAAAAAGAATTTAAATTGGTTTTATCAACCCTAAAACTGAGAAATTTATCTGAAGATAAAATCAAACAAATAGCATTCCCATTCTCACTAGATGGAACTAAAAATGAGTGGATGTACTATTGAAAACATAAAGATGAAACATGTTGGAATTATTATAATGATATTTTCTAGAAGATATTTTTCCAACTTCTAGGACCAATTACATTAGAAAATAGATATCAATAATCCTGATATCCCAAGGGGAGTCAGTGTACGAGTACTAGGAGAAATTCAAGAAGTAGTGTGCAGGCTTCCCACATCACCAAATCAATGATAAAATCCTCAACCAATACTTCTACAATGGTCTAACACCAATGGAGATTAGAATGGTTTATTCAGAAGCTAGAGGTTCATTGGTTGAAAAAATGCTAGCAATTTCATGTGTGATGATTGACAAGATGCAAAAAATTCCACCAATTTAGTGACCGAGGTACACTACATGTTAGAGTACATCAGGTAAGTCATTATTCCCTTGAATATAATTTAATTGATAATAAATTAGAGGAATTCATCACTATTAGGAGGCATATTGTATTGTGTTAAAAGACATCCCAACACACACCTACAAGGCCTTGTGGTAGTTTCACTAAAATAGACCACCAACTGGCAATTTCCCCCAATTTTAAGTGACATAGGATTGTGCAGCCATATTCTCAAGGAGACCATATTAGAAACAACAATTACTAAATACCCAAAATAATTATGTTTCCTTTTAACAAACATAGAACCATGTATGGAAAGATCAACCATACATGAGTTTTGGCTCTGAAAAACAACAAAGAACCCCTCTTAAACAAAACTTCTAGCAGCATCCACTTTACTAATGGGGTTTCATCCACATCAATGGAGATTTGAAGCCTATGAATTAAGAAAAAAAATAAAAAGATAATGATAAAACAATGATATATTCTATTACTAATATCCTTAAGAAACAGATTTTTCATAATCAAAAAAATGAGTTGTAGAGTCATTGTTCAGAGTTTATGGAGTTGAAGACACAAATGAGCCATATTTCTACTTCCCCTCATATACTGGTAAGTAATAACATTGTACATATTCCTTCCTAGCCTACTACAAATCCAAAAGGGAATGTTAGTGCCATAAAATTGAGATGTGGAAATAAAATGGCATATATATATACAAGTTTCATTCCGTTGGGATTCACCACAACATTGGAGAAACCCAATTAAGACCAGTTAATGAGCATCATAATGAGAAAGAAAACTGTAAGAACAAGATTTCTGATGTTCCTCATAATCCCTTTACCTTTACAAATACAGTTATTCAACCCAAAAAATATGGCTCATGTGGTGATGAAAAAAGGGAATTTTCACATATTCAAATGTATAGAGATAAACATCCACCATATTGATACCATTATCAAAATCCCATGGTATGCTAAATTTTTAAAAAAATTTATCACCAATCAAAGAAGAATCAAGGATAATGGGTGGATCAATCTTGTAAGGAATTTATTAGCACTCATTACAACAACTCTGGAAATTCCAACCAAGTGAAAGGATCTGAGGACATTCTCCATCCAATGCACAATAAGAATGTTAAACTTTTTTATGCTTTAGGTGATTTGGGAGATTCCATAAATGTAATCCCTCACTATGAATTATATTCATAAAATGTTTTTTAGATGTAGAAAAATATATTAGTGGGGTAGTTGGGGAATATAGATACATAATAAACAATTGGAGTCTTTGAGAATGTATGTTTTTGGGTAAGTGACATTATCATTCGATCATATTACTATGTTCTAAACATGAATGATGATCTTGTAAATTCTCATGCTCCAATTATCTTAGGTTGGAACGTCTTCAATTTTGGAAAATTATTATAATGTTCCCTGTGTGTAGACATTCCCTAGATTTTTATATTAAATTATGATATTTAATGTTATGTAATCCTTGAATTTTCCCTAGAAGTACCATTATTCTTTTATATCTCCTATTTGGAAACACTAAGTAAAAACCTGATGGATTTTCATTCTCTTGTGCATAAATAAATTATGAGAATTGGATCTAGATTGTTCTCTAAGAGAATATCCACAACTCTTTATAATCCATAAACCTAGAATGTATTTTTTTATTTGGATTTATGTTCAAATAATGATCATGTTCACTCATATTATGACATTTATGTTGAGTATTTTGATGGATTTGATGCATTGTTTTTTAAATTTTATGATTTCTATTATTATATTGACGTTAATTGTTCATGTATTTCAGTTCCTTCATTATCTTCATCAAAAAATCACCCCTATTTTATAATTCAATCCAATTCCACCAAATCCCAAATACTCATACTTATTGAGTGGTGAGATATTACCTATTATAATTTCAAACGATATCTATTTTAACATAAAAAAACATTTCAATCATTTGAGGTAGATCATTTGAGAAATAGTGTGGACCTTGGTTGACATATCTAGTAATATAAACTATATTTTAATTAAGAGGATACTTAAAGAGGATGTGGCTATATTATTTAGGTAGCCACAAAGGATACTAAATCCAAATATTTTGGATGTTGATAAAAATAACTGTGAAATCTTCTCAAATTAGCTATTATTAATCCCATCTTATATTCCTAGTGGGAAAGTCTTATTCTGGTTGTGCCAATGAAAATAGTTGTCACTATTTTTAGAAAGGAGTGTGAGGAGTCATTTCAAAGGAGGATGAAAATAGTTGGAATGTGTGTATAGATTATAAGAAACTAAAACAATCCACTTGCAACGATTTTTTCTTCCTTCAATTTATTGAAAAAATATATGGGATACCAGCTGTTTAGAAAAACTATAGTTTAATGGATGGATTATATGGACAATTTCCATATCCAATCACTCTATAGGATCATTAAGAGACAACATTCAATGGACCACTTGGTATATTTTCCTACTGATGGATTCCATTTGGACATTGTAATGCCTTAGGTACCTTTTTGAGAGAAATGTGGAATATATTTTTTTAGATTTCATTTAGTCATGCATGGAGGAATCTATGGATGGTTTCACCCTAAATGGATCTTTATTGGATGAATGTATCTTTACATTGGGAATGTTTCTGACTTATTGAATTTAGAAGAATCCAGTTTTAAACATTAAAAAAAATCTTGGGAGAACATGGAATTGTCTTAGGGAATGTACGATCAAAACATCGAATAATGGTTGATAGATCTAAGGTAGATATTATTTCACCCTTTTCATATCCTTTTTGTGTTCATGATGTTAGAAAATTCTTTGGGAATGGTGTCTTTTATAGACAGTTCATCGATGTTTTATGTAATATCGATCTACTTGTATCTTGATTGTTTCAAAAATATATCGAATTGTTTTTTTAAAGATTCATGTTGGGTATCAATTGATGATTTAAAGAAGTGTCTAAACACTACAAAAATCATTAATACCCTATAGTGGGATCTTCCATTTGATTTTATATTAGATGTTTCTAACTTTATGGTTGGATATTTATTATATCATAGGGTCGAAGGGTGGACCCATGTGATTGCATATGCATCAAGGTCTTTGTATTTAGCCTAAGAAAATTAAATAAAAATCTAAAAGAAGTTTCTTGTGATTAAATTTCATTTAGTTACATTCCATTCATATTTATTGGGCTCTAATGTAGTTATTTTTATAACAATACAACAATTAGGTAACTATTGAAGTAGACAAATTCAATGAAAAAACATATATAATCATTTTTCCTCCTTCAAGCATTCAATATTGTATTTAAGGAGTTGAAGGGGTCATAAAAATTAGCATTATACCACATGAGTAGGATTACACACACTCTCGAGGTAGAAAATATGGACTAAGTAACACTTTGGGATACTTTCCAGGATGAGAATCTCTTTTTAATCTCAAGTGCACATCCTTGGTATGTAAATTCGGTGAATTACATTGTTTCCTCTTAAATTTATATAAATTTAATGAATTTTTTTTAAAAAAATTAATTGTTGAGTCTAGGTTTTATGTGTGGGATAATTTCTACCTCTAGTTCATGTGTATTGAACAATCCATTAGTAGATGTGTGAAAAATCACGAGTTTGAGTCTGTTTTACTTTTTCGTCACACCATTTCTTTTATTAGACACTTTTGACACCAAAAAATAGCTACTAAAGTGTTATAAAATGTATTATATTGGTCTAGATTAATATATGATGTTCACATGATTTTTAAGTCATGCTCACCTTGCCAACATACTAGAAAAGGTTTGAGGAGACATCAGATTCCCCAACAAACCGTATTTTTCTTCGTAATATTTTATGTTTGGGGAGTTTATTTTATGGGTCCTTTTCTAAGATTATTTTATTTCATCAAAATTTTGGTATCTATTTTTTATGTTAAAAATGTGAGGTGTCCATGGCTACTTGTACTGATGATTCCCATATTATAGTCGATTTTCTCAATTCTCAAATTGTCCGCATGTTTGGAGTACCAAAGGAAATCATCAGTGACCCAGACATACAACTTTTCACCTGTAATTTTGATTTACTACTTTTAATGTATGGGGTTATGAATAAAAATTATACTCAATACCACCCCTAAAAAAATGTCCAGCCATATGTTTCAAATTGGGCATTAAGACAAATATTGCAGAAAATATTGTAGCCAAATTAAAAGGATTAGATAAAGTTCTTGGATAATGAATTATGGTATTATAGTAATATGTACAAGACTCCCAATAGCATGTCCCCATTTAATTTTTTTTTTGTGAGAATGCATTTAATATCCCCATGGATGTCAATCAGTTGTTATATTGAGCTATAAATAAAAAGAACATATATTTTTCTTAATATAGAGATCAAATGAAGCTGCAAATTCGAGAGCTTGTGGAGATTCAATTAGCATTATGTGGTAACTAAAGATTATATAAGTAATGATCAAAAGTGTTAGAATACATAATGATCCGAAAATAAGAGTTTCATGTATAAAATAATTTATTAATCTACTGTTCCTAACTATGTAAAATGTATGGTATGTTTCATTCTAGAAAGTTAGGTCCGTATGTTTTTATAACATTTTTCTTTATAGTGTAGTGGATATCAAAAAATATGACACAGGAAAGAGCTTTATAGTAAATGATAGTCATTTAAAGTAATATATGAATGTACTTTACAACATTGTAGTTCATTTCATCACATTACATGACCCCATCATCACTTGAGAATATCAGGTTATTCATAAGCCTTTAATTTTTATATTATTATTCTTATGTAAAATTCCAATTTTTTTTCACATATCTTCTCATTAGTTTACATTGAAGTCAATCCAATATTTTTTGTGTGGGTGAGTACAAAATATTATGGGGTAGCTATTTATGATTTTCATTTTTGGGTTTTATGTGAGTTTTTTATTTGGTTATCTATTAAATATTCAGAAAAAAAAAAGAAAAAATAAATATCATGTAACATATTCATTTACATGTGGAACATAGAAAAATTGAATGGTTTCCAAATTCATTTCTATCATAGTAATAATGAAAAAAATACATTAATAAGGTTTTATTTTTATAAAAGTAGAATTAATAGATGATATGATCAATTTTGTTGTTATAAAATATTTTATATTTTTTCATCATTCGTTGTGATATTTATTCATGGTAAATTGTGTAATTGATTTCACCACACAAATTTTCATGAAATCGTGTATTGTGAAATTTTTCCTTTCCAATTGATGGAATATACATGTTAGGTAAAAACAATTCATGATATATTGATGGTTAATCCAAACCTGAATTTATCTTCAAATCAATTATATTATTATACCGAATTGAAATATGTGTGTGTAGCTGATATTTAACAGTTTCACACCCTAAAAAAATTTCAAACAAATATCTTAATAAAGAGGGTAGGGATGAAACATACAACCCATGGGGAAATTTACGTTGGGAGCTTCAGGTTTGATTTTCAAGAATTGTTAAGTTTGTGGGTGTTAGAATTTGATTTCAAAGGAATGAAAAATATGTTCAGTGAATTAAACCAGGTAATAAGAATTGTATATATCACATGAATATATTGAATAAAGGTAGGAGATATGATCTTTATATGGTTATAACACACACATGTGGGGAATTAATGGCATTGTAGACCCCCAACTTACTTCACTGTGATATGTGTCATTAATTTTATTGTATTTTATTTTGATACATTTTATGGGATAATTAATTCTAAGTTTATTTATATTGATTTTTGGTGGTATTCTTACTTTTCCGATATTTCCACTTTGGATTTAAGAATATGGACATGCATATCCTGTCACAATTTTTTGGAACACATGAAATGAGGTTTTTCCCTAGAGTACAAAATGGCATGGTTATGGGAGTTGATAAAACAAGATTTTATTTAACATTTAATTAATAATAACTGAAATAATTTCTTCACAATATATGAAATATATTTATATATTATATTTTTTGGATTCAATCATTGATTTAAAAATATAATGAAAATTATTGCTTTTTGCTTAAAATCTCACTATTGTATTTAATCCATAAATAATTTTATATGACTTAATTGAACATAATATTTTGTAACAATATCTCACTCAAATGGATACAACTATGATTTAATATATATATGGTAGATAATTTATCATTATTGGATAAGAATCGTCAAGAAGTCAATGCAAGACTGGAAACACCATATTGGACATCACTTTAAAATTTAAGCCATAACATATCCATCCATTCCATTATAGGGACCAAATTTGGGAACCATATAGAAAAACCATTTTTTCATGAATAATTATTCTCGAGGGATAGATGTTTCATGTGTTTTGAGTTTATATATTTGTGACATTTAGCATAAAATAATTGGTTTAATTTCATATTCACGGATGAAAAGTCATTAACCCATGCCTATGACAACACCATAAATTTGTGATTTTATAATTTTGATAATTTTTATGTGAATTTGGTGATATAGGGAATATTTAATTTTATTTCACTCCATTTATCCATAAATTCAAAATTGGGGATCTCTGGAAGCAATGATCTCTTCATTGAATCGTTCTCTTAATTCTTCAATTTGTAATGTTTTTATTTGTAGATTAGTCTTCGTAGATTCTATTCTATTTCATAAATTTTATTCAATTTTTTATTATCTATTAGTAATACATTGTCTATAAATTATTAGTAGATATATGATTTTATTATACCATTTCCACTACCATTACGAATGAAAAATGTTTCTATGATGACTATACCATATATGGAAGAGTAGTTATTCTTTGTAATTATTCAAATTCTCAACAACCTAACTTATTTGATTTTTAATAAACTAGAAACTATAATTCACATAATATTATAAATTAATTTTTTTTGTATATTAAAATAACTAAGAAACAGTGTAAACAATTAATTAAAAACTGGAAAGGTCAAGTAATGTCTGAATTGTGAGAGCGTGATCATCATCCGCAAAAAAAACCACACAAAATCAATTTTAGAGTTAAACTATAATAACTAAATTCAATTAATCGATAGTTATATAATTTTTATGAGACCTAATTCACTAACTATAATATTCTATCTTTTGTATGATAATCAAATTAGGGTACTCTGATTTCAGGTTCTGATGCCAGACTAGGTTTTAATTCATTTAATATTTTGTATTGAGGTAAATTATAATAGGGTTTCAGGGATAAAAAAATTGGGAGACCATAATTAATTGTATTTTAATTTGAATGATAATGATAATTAATAAAATTCAGAGGTGTATTTTGATCAATTATTCCTTTTAAAATAGTTTTCTAGAAAATCATATTTATGATTCATTTTCACAATCTCATTTTAAAATAATACAATATTCCTTGATAGTAAATTTCCTTGTGTTATTAATGATAAACAACCCCCATAATATTTTTGTAATGTGTTTATTTTACTTAATTTTTTTTATTTTTAACATACCATTGATATTTTTTTTAATTACTTCCTCATTTTAGTGGAATCCTTGTTCAACCACTCTGGTGCACCTAAAATACCCAAAATCCACATATCATTAGAGATCTCCCATGAAATATCCTTTCATGAAGTCTCAATGCTTCTAGTGCCCCCCAACACATGATAGTTAGACACAAACTATGTCCATAAAATATTATGTATCTAAACCATATTATATATCTATATAATTAATGATATAGCATCTTAGGGTTCTAATTATACCATGGGATCTACTATGACATTTTG
Organism: Viscum album; assembly: GCA_963277665.1. NCBI lineage: Eukaryota > Viridiplantae > Streptophyta > Magnoliopsida > Santalales > Viscaceae > Viscum > Viscum album. The sequence goes on from OY728150.1 coordinate 1,518,790,471, forward strand.
ATATGGAAATTAATATATGTAAATTACTATTTAGACTATATATGAAGAAATATTTACACTGTAATGGTCAGAGTACATCATGAATAACTAATTGAATCCATTATATTGTAATCAAAATGTACAGTATAGTTGGTTCTTGGGGACCCACTATTTAAACACTCCATCTTTCACTAGGTCCAACATGCTATCTATATTTATTATGTCTCACAAGATTAAGATCATGTTTATGAGGATTCATTGTGTTAGTTTCTAGGACTATCATGTATTTACTGTGTGGTTATTCTACGATGTGGAACCTAATATACATTAGTAAAACTTCTCAGCTAATGAAATCCCTAAATTTATATCCTTTTTATCTATCAAATCATGAATTCATAGCTAGTAACATTAAAATAATAGTCATCATTATGACACATTACATAATTGGTGAAATATTAAGAACTAAAATAAATCATTTTTTATTTGATAAAACCTCTTTAGGTACCTTAGAATCTGTTATGTACTTTTATTTGTAGGTACGGATACCAATGGATTTTATGATTTTTTATTACTCATTTTCTTTCCCTAGATGTGATATTAGATAATATTAGCATAATAGTTAACTAGTTTGTGTCCCCCTGTAACAAGTATCCTTTCTAATCCACATAACAAAAATATATTCCTTGTTCTTTATCTATTTATAATGGATAGTTCTGAATCCTTCATATTTATTTCTCTTGGGTATAACTGATATTTTCCTACTATGAATTATATGTTTGAAATATCATTCCTTATACATGTCATGGAATACATGATTTATCTATCATATAAGAGTATGAGATTGAACTTGACACTTTTATCCCATCCTATATCTCATACACATCTTCTTGGAGATATTTATTCTATATAAAAATTGTAGTAATTATCTTATGAATTGATAAAACCTGTACTTTTCAATACTCTGTCAATATATCTATTATTGAGTAGGTCTAAGAAACTATTACCATGAAATTTGGTTTTCAATGTATTTCAGTCTCTAGAGTGTAACATTTATTGTTGTCTTTTTTAACCTTAATAATTTTTTTCATATGTTTTGAAACATATATTACTTAGAAAACCATCATGTTCCCACTATCCTCTATAATACACATGGAAAATATTTAATCCAAATTAATACTCTATGATCTTGTTTATTATAGATATTTATCGATATTTAACCCTTAAAAGCCTTTTATTATGTCATCATCCCTTTCCGGGTACACCTTCTTGACTCCTAACAAATTTATCTGTCTGGACATCCGATGCTCATTAAAATGATCATAGAAATTATATATTATAAGAACATTTCTATTGGATTTAGGAATAAATCATTTGTATAACCAAACAAGCCTTATCTGTTCCATTTTTGTACCAGCCATTTATTGTTTCACATGAATACCCACCATATTATTCCAAATGATAATCCCCATTGTACTTTGATAAATGGAATCCATTTTTTTCTTTTAATTACTCTATTCAATTTTATCTAATTTCCATATACTTATTAATTCTTGGATTTATTATTATTAGTGAATAATATATCAGTGGACATAGTGATTACAAAACCATCACCATGGTTTTATCCTTCATACATAGTACGTGTCTTGGGATCATTCTCTTCCCCACCTATTGAGGAACTCATTCCTATGCCAACCATTGGTACATCTATGTAATTGATTAAAACCATGTTAATATAGATCTCACTATCTCATATAGTGATGTCCTACCATATATAGAAATATAGTCAATAACATGACTATATATTTCTACCAAATGGATTTTTGTAATACTCTACAAAAAATTGAGGATAATTACATTAAATTCAATTTGTGTTATTCTTGTGGAAGGTTTTTTTATATCATAAATAAACACATTGAATCTAAAAACTTTTTCTTACGATAATGGATTTATATCATACTAAAACTCATGATATCCACTTTTCATTATAATTGGGAAGTCGTTAATTGATAACACTGTTATTTATGAAGAATTTCATAAAATAAATGGATGTTCCTAAAATGGATATGTTTTAACAATTATACTCCTTTTACATAAATCAAGACCTTGATGTGTATAAGGAAATTTGATTTTAGTATTTTCTCTACACTACATTTATTGACCAACGTTAACATGTAACACACATCTATAATCACTCGTATTATCATCATATCCCTTATGTAGACAAGACAACATGTGTTTCAGAATAACTCCATGACACTTTATAGCGATGATGAGTGCATGGTATAGATTTTCTATGACTATACAAAAAAATGTATACCTTATATTCATATCATTAATATAACATACATCACTTTAACATTTCTTAATAAGAACTTAAAGGAATCTAATTATTTATATTTACCACTAGCCTACCCATGGAATTGTGTATGATTTCTAGATCAACTAGTTCTGAAAGCTTTGTGGCATAATTTTATTTTTTTAATTGTTTTTTTTTCAAGACTAATTATTCCAACAATTCCTATGATTTTTACTAAGAATTATTTAAATACGATACTATTTATATCATTGAAATCGACTTATTTTTTCATGAAAAGTCATTATCTTTTTAGAACTGGGTATATAAGTCTTATATTCTATATTTGTCTTGTATTTTATATTATTTATTGTTTATCTAACTACTGGTTGAGTATTGAACCCCATAAAGAACACACATTCAAGAACTGGAATAATGCCATGTAGTTTCCATGGGACACAAGAGATAAATGTTTTTGGTAATACTCAACAATGGTTCTAATAGAATCACCAAACATGGAAATTAGACGTTTTTTGATTCTCATCGCTGATATAAGAACCACCCATTCACAGCCACATTGAAAACACACTTACATAAGCTAAAATTTATATACATACATGGTTAATATATTCAAATACACATATATAACTGAGATAGTTTAATAAATACCCAAGAAGTATAATAGAAACATTAGTTTTAATTAATAAATATACCTGAAAAAGAGAATACATTCTTCTTCGATTCAGTTCATCGCATTTAAACTTCTATAAATTTTTTTGTATTAAATAACCTCCTATTTTATTACTCATTCTATGAAAGTTGTTGTGAAGGTTCCTTTGATATCACTCTATCCATTTTCCATTTAACCTTTTCTTTCAACTTATTCTCTATAAGAACAAATGATTGATATTTCATTAATGATCGTATTTTCTTAGTGAACATTGCTAAAAAGGTAATTAATGGTTTTTTTCAAATTGTTCAATTTTTAATCCTAATTAATACTATAGTAAATGGGTAAAAATTTTACGAGAAAAGGATCCATTTAAATATCATGATTCATAGTTCAATTTAAAAATATCCAGTGTATTCATAACCAATTATCACTTCAATTTCTCCTCTTAATCTTCTTGGAGATGAGACAACATGTTTAGTAATTCATTTTTTGATTTTTAATCCACCATTATCTTTGGTTTTTGATGATTTCATTATGAAATAACCATAATATGTTTTATACATGAGTCCCATGTAATTAACTTTACATGCTCACTACTTGAGGTGGCATAATAGGTACTGGGGACACATGCACCTTGAATTTTTGATATCATAGAATTATGAACAAGTGCATGCACTACAATTTGGAAACTCATTATTGTTTGTAAATTTAATTTTTCTAATAATATTATAGTGTTCCGTTTTCATTACATGTAATTTTATGGGATAAAATCTAGCATATTTTTACCTTTTTAATTGGATTACTGATTTCAACATTAATGATAGATTAATTAAATAACGAAATGTCTCCCACAATTTTATCAAATTATATAATACTCTTTACATGAATAGAAATAATCAACCACTTGATTATTTTAGTAGAAAGGATAGTTAAACCTCCCCTCATAATGTACAATATTTGGATATTCCACTACTTAGAGAGTTCAAGGTAGGAATTTAACTAGCCAACCACATTAACTTGCAGCTCCTTAATCTGTTGAGGGAAGTCCCATTATCAAAAATCATATATATGATTTACTAAATTATATCCTTAAAAGATGAAGATATATGGCTCTATAAAATTCTTTTCGTCCAACATTTGTTAATTCAACCCATCAATATCATAAGAATGATCTCGTACTATGATGCACATTCAACATTGGTTGACGAGCACCTGGAAGTGACGGTTTCATTCAAATTCAAATTATGGAAGGAACATTGTGACATGATATTTGTTTTGTGTTTTTTTATTTTTATTGATGAATGTAATATATTTCTATTACTCTATTAATTCTATGTTGTCATGCATATAACTAAACATTAATGGAAAAATAGTCATCACTTATTTATGTATTTTTCTTATTTATTATATTCTGTATTTCCCACTTTCATGAAGATGTATAAGATTATTAACAAAAACATAAAGGTGATAAAACTATCCAAATGGTCTTTAGTATCTACTATTGGTTGATCCATTTAAACTCAATTGATCAACGATGACCTAGGGGTTCCATACCTGAGTCATAGATTGACACATGATGCATCTCATACCCCATCGTGTATGTCAACCGGTCATCAAGATTTCACCTCACCATAGAATGGTTTCTTTCATAATGTGTCATTGTCATAGTACAAAAATACTCATACATAGGCGAGGGTGTCTCCGAAGTCCAATATAGATACAAATAATGATGGACATAAAGAACCATATACATATTGAACAAAAAGTTCAATGAATATAACACCATAAAAAATAATTAATTATAATCATCACACATAGAAAATAAAGTAATTAATAAAATAAACCTTACATAAAGTGGTTAGTCAATTGATCATGACTGGTCAACTAGTTGATGTAATGTGTGATAGAATTAAATTGTAACAAATTTAATGATTATGGCTTCAAATTTATTTAAATGAACTAAAAAAACTCAAAATAATTATTCAATTCAGTCTGCCATAAATTTGATTTTAATTCTAGAGATTAAAATAAATAATGAATTTTATTTAATACCAAAATTAAATTAATTTTATCAGAGTATTAAAATATAATTTTTAAGCCCAAATTAATTTTTATTTAATTTAATTTAGTTCTAAAATTAAATTATTTACCTTAACTATTTATGATTAAATAAATTGTGTCCATGACTTGAAACCCCACGCAGGGCCAATGCGGGATGGGCCAACCACATTTAGATCCATTCTGTGACATGAAGACACTAGGTAGGGGTATCCTAGGCCGGATATATCTACCCTGATCCATTCTAATTCTGAAAGATCCATATAAGCTCATGGAGACCCATACCGGGTAGGAACACTTGTATGTATACAAATCAGTCTTAAAAAATGGTTCAGGGATTACCATATGACCGTTATCACTATAGGAAATGTAAACATTTGCTCTGGATGGCAACAAGGTCTAAATATGTTATGGAGAAAACCAAAAGGAGGTGGTGACCGTATCTGGCCTCTGGGGGAACCCTGACCAAGGCGGTGGCAAACAAGGTTTTTTTGGGGAAGCGTAGGTTCATGTTGATGAAAAACAATCAAAAATAAAATAAAAATGAATAATGAACAAGATTTAGATGGTTTGGAAGTATGCCTACTTCCGCAGGAGAAGAGGGTGTCGTTCAATATTTTCTCTCTGGATCATATCGTCAGAGTATCACCACTGGCTACTAATTATAGTTTAAGGGATTGATTCCCAATATATAGGGATGTTATTATACTACATGATGGGATGGTTCAACAATATTCATCGACCATTGAGAAAACATCCACCACAGGCTACTTCAATAGTCCAAGGATTGATTCCCCCCAAATAAGAAGAAGTTAGGTTGAGTTATTGTTAAATAAGGATGTTGTTGCACACAAAACATGCCTTCCAAATCAGCTCCATATTTGAATGTGGGATTCAAAAATAACCACAACATGACTATTTTGGGGTAGAAACTAGACCAATAGTCTCCTAGCAGTCTTCCAGCAACTATTTCAGTAGAACCGTCATCATCATTTATACCACATTCTCATTGGTGTTGATTTTCTAAACAGGCAAAATTAGTCTTCCAACACATTTTAAATCCATTAATACCGCATACTGATGTGTTTGGATGTGGAATGAAATTATCGGTTTTTTTTTAGAGTGGATAGCACTTTGAATATCACAATAGAGAATATAATTTTCTTGATGTTCTCCCATATACTATAAACAATTCTTCATCGAAAAAGTCTCTTTGCAGCTTTCAGTGACCGTGATATATTATGATTCAATGGTGGATCAGGAAACAAACTTATGAAGATGTTATTTCTATGAGACAAATCCCCTAAAAATGATAGTAGGTTCCCAGATATCACTACTGCAAATATGCCATTTATCTGTTCTAGAAAACGGCATTAAAAGTCCTAGAAAAGCACTGTTAATCTATGAGAAGATAGGGGTCCCTTTTATCAGTGCTCAGAAAAGCACTGGTAGAGGCCCCTTCTTTCAGTTAAAAAAAGTACTGATAAAAGGTTACTTTTATCAGAACTAAAAAAATGTGCTGCTAAAAAGTTCCTTTATCAGGGCATTTTCAGAGCCGATAAAAGTAAAAAAAAATTAAGAAAAAGTTAAAAATAAAATACAATTCTTAGTTATATTTTAACAGTGCCTAACCACCCCCTCCTTATTAGTGCTAGGCAGATCCCCCCCACTCTCTCATGCTCCATACTTTCCCATGCATCCCCCACATGCCACTGCACCCCTCCCTACTTCCACCCGAACTCTAACCCCCCCCCCCCCGCGCACCTCCACCGTTACCACTAAGCTATTTAGTTTTTTCACTATTTAATGATATATCTATATATATACAGTTATATGTATTTTTATATTAATATAGATTCATATTAATATAAATATAAATAATTATATTAATACATATATATTTTTTCATTTATTAATATATATATATATATTAATATATTAATATATAATTATATTTATGTATTTATATATATATATATATATATATTTATATATTAATATAGATTCATATTAATATAAATATATTTAGTTTTATTAATAAATATATTTTTATTCATATATTAATATATATTAATATTAATTTATATATATAGTTATATTTATTCATATATTAATATAGATTCATATTAATATAAATATATTTACTTATATTAATACATATATACTTATTCATATGTTATTATATATATAATAATTCCTATAGTAATATATATATATATATATAGTTATAATTTTTATCTGTATATTTATTTTATATTAAAATATATTTATAGATTAGTTTTAAATACATTTATATAATATGTTTTTTAGGTTTTATTATAAATAAATAAATACATACATATAAATAAACAGATCACACAAACACAAATAGACACACACACACACATTTATGTTTACGAATAAATCCATATATGTGTATTTGGAAAGCCATATAATGTTAAAAAGACCGTAACATATAATCTAGAAGTATGTTTCATCTCCAAAACTAGTCAAATTCAATAAAATGAAACAATGTTATAAGACCTCAGCCTTAAACCTTACTTAATATTGAATTAAATGAATAATTAACATTGAGGATCTTTTCAGGTTTAGAGTTTTAGAGAATTAGGACATAACTATTACATCTCAAAAGATTACAAAGTAGACACTTCTACTATGTTTCCAGAGAATAAAAAAACTCTTAAAAAGAAACATGTCTAGTTCCATGTTTTATATAGCATGACTTTCCCATGATCCCATCCTTTACCCTCTTCCACATTAAGTCCTTTGAAAAAAATTTCAAAAAAACTTGGGGTGAGCATAAAAAGCTCAGTAAGGGATACACAAATAATGAAAACTGTTACTTTTTCAAACATCAAGTAAACCATGTATACTTTATCAAAGTAATACCTTCACCTTCATGAAGTAGTAAAAACTTTTCACTGAATAAAATATCATTAATTACCCTTTTGTAACCAAAGTATTACCATAAAATCCATATAAATGACACATAACATATAAAGGTAACTTGGGACATAAACATACTTAAGTGGAATAACCATACGGTCGACTACCACACATATCACTTAATGGAATAGCCATACAGCCAACGTCCATACATACTTAATGGAATAGCCATACGGCCGACTTCCATACCCAATGCATTGGAGGTTATAACGTAACCACCCGTCCTGGTATTCACGGCACCACCCGTCATATGGTTTATCACGTAACCACCCGTCAAATGTCCAAGTACCATTATAAAAATCATAAGACATAAAACAAATATAATGGAAAGAAAACATTTCCACACATTGATCACAATATATCACGTAAATATATTGACATAAAAAATCCATTATATAATCCATTTTCAATACCAAAATACATAAATGAGTATATGGTATTTATTTCATTTTAAAAAAAACATTACAGCTTGTTTAGGAAGCCAAAGACAAAATAATACTCGCGGCGGCGAAAAAGGTCGTTGTCACCGCGTACATTACATGAAACATTCCTTTTTGTCGTTTTGTAAAAAGCTTCATAGAAAAATATTCATTTTGTATAAAAGTAAAATTAAAAGTGGTTTATACACCGTATAAAAGAATGTTGTGTATAAAACGAAATATGCCTCAATGAAAGGATTTTGAGATGAAGTCCCTTACCTTGGGTCCGACTTGACTCGATCGTTCATTAATGTCATGAATAATAAACATGAGTTAATTTTTATTTGCATAAGAACCTTTTTCAAGTTCATTATTCATTTTATATCACTTATTACCATGTTATAGAAATTATGTAATCATTTAAGTTAATAATGTTTGTTTTGTCGATATTTGGTTCTTAAGTCGAAAGTGGACTTCTTACAATTACATGTTGTTCGTGTGGTCAAAGGTTCTTTATATCCAGAATGAAATTCCTTATTTGGATATCATATATATCATATATATCTAGCATATACATTTATTTATAATATCACATAATCATTGAGAGGTAAGAAATGAAATGCTCCGTTCATGGAGACGGTAAGCTGTACGTACGCATGAACGCTACATTCATTTCTATGTCAAATTAATGGAATTAAAACTAAATGAGAGGTATGTATATTTTAATTCCATAATTATATTAATCATTTAGATGTAACATACATCATATATATCCATTATATATATGTACTTATAATAGTACATTACATTTGGTGATAACAAATGAAATGCACCGTTCATGGAGACAGTAAGTCGTACGTACGCATGAACGCTACTTTCATTTCTATCTCATACATTAATGGAAATAAATAATAATGATATAGAGGTATATTATAATTCCAGTATAACATAATATATAATAATTTTAAATCCATCCTTTATACATCCCACATATGGCATTAACGAATCACATCACTTTGAGGGGGCGGTAGTTCGCACTTCCTAAAATAAAGATATCGCGAATACCCATAATGGAATCCATAAAGGTGTGCCATAAATGAAAAACACAGAATCTTAAGGAATACATTAAAATATTATATATCATATATAAATTTAGTTACATATTAATGGCCACCATTAAAGGTGTTTAAAAGAAGATTGAACAATCATCGTTTCGTGAGGCAGAAATTCGCCAACCACAGAAACAGTATGTTCTTTAACCATTAGATGTAGATGTGTGTAATTTTAGCTCTAAATATTCTTATAAAAACATCCTAGTATATTTAAGATACTTTTTTTTACAAAAGAAATGAATAAAAAGAGTTTAGGGGGTTGTAGAAGCAAAATAAAACAAAACAACACAAGTGAAGACATCACCTTAAAATCGGGTAACTCTCTTAGATTTGAGCTCAAAGGCTTCCTTGGGAAGACTTATACCCAAAGTTAGGCTTCAAGGAGTAATAGAGGGATGTGTAGAGACAAAATAGGCAGGGGTTGGCCGAGCCAAAGGCTTTGGATGTGTGGGTAAGGTGGTAGAGGTGGGGGCCTTTTATAAGAGGAGAGGAGGGGAACTCTTGGAAAGTAAGGAAATGTTACTTTATTTTAGAATGAGTTTCGGATTTTAATGGTCCCAAATTGATGTGTTTCAAGGATAAGGTGTTAAGGGTTATAAATACACCCATCCAATATGTTTTTGATATTTTTAGGTCTTCTATTTTACATTATCTTTCCATTTTATTTAAATCGTTAAATAATGAGGTAATCGCTGCATCATCATGGTGTCATAAATAATTTAATTTATTTAATGTCTAAAAATTATAAAAAAAATACTATGATGTAGGAAATATTTATACCTTTATAATGAATATTTATAGTCAAAAATCGTATTTGTATAACCCCATGTAAAAAAATGTATTAGTAAAACAACTCATGTTTGTGACATTTTTATTTTAACTTTAAATAAAAAGTTATTAATGTCATTTTCCAACCAAAGTGGCTTCATGGGGTCCCCAAGTTGACCCATTGATTTTCTTGGTCGACCATGACACATAAAATGAGGTTAGGACATGTTTCAAGTTCATTTCATATTATTAAAACATTATTTTTACCTTAAAATACACTAATTACCTCTAATCGCGATTAAAAACATAATAAGTTACTATTCACCAAAAAATTATTTTAATCTCATTGAACCACATTTTAATTCTTAATGAAAACCATGTATATTGTATTTTTGAAAATAAAATCACAGAAGTGGCAAAGTTTCATTTAAATGAAAAATCAGTTTCTTTAACTACCACTTAGTGGTTTCACTATTCATCAAAAATTGAAGTTTTTTAGAAAAATACCATAACTTCACCCTAAGTTATATTTGATATTCTGAATTCAAAAATGATTTCGATTTTAAAAAATCCAAGTCATATAATTTACATTAATTAATTTAATAATTATTTCCCGCTGTCATGACAAATAGCGTGTTTTTATGAACAAATAAGTATCAAAAGATTGAACCAAGTTTAAGTCAAATTTCAAAGTGAAATTGAATCAAACGACCATTATTGGATTTAATGGTAAAAATATATTCTAATTTCTCTTTAAACCCAATTCAAAATATAATCTAATCATATAAATAAATTTGATTAAAAATAGGTTTTTAATTAAAATACAACATTTTACATTATTCATTAAAAAAATTGAACTTTATCGGAAATATACAAAAAATTTACACAAAGTAAATTTCGATGTCCCGATTCTAAAGAAGAGTTTTATATGGTCCAATAAAATGTATAAGGGTGAACAAAACTATATTTAATGACGGTTCTCCATCAAAAGACGATAAGTGAACCTTTAGTGAAAACTAGGACATATACGCCTAAAATTGAATTCTTTTCGTATTTTAAGCCTTTATATTTTATTAGATAAAAGTAAAAACATTTAAAAAACATATATAATCATATTTTGGTTATTTATATCCATTCCCTCCAATACAATGGCTATGTGTTAACTACCATTTTAAATAATATTATTTTATTACTAGTGTGCAACGTAAGATTTCAATGAAACTCTTGGATGTGTATCGGGTATGCTATCGAACATAGCAACCCCATTAAAGTAAAATTAATGTTTAATTCATAAATATTAGTAAATATGAAAATGTTATATTCATTATTTACCGGGGATTTTACAAATATTCTATATGATATGTGGTATAGTCTAAGAGGATATCCAAATCAGACGTTATACCTATTTGAATGTTTAAAAATCGGGTTATCCAGACTAAAAACACAGTTTGTGATGAATTTTGGGTTTTTTTGTCCCTTGAACAGTTTTACTGAAGTTCCCTGTGTCCTCTATTGCATATATATCATCACAAGCTTCGATTTAATATGATGTAGAGCTTAAACGGACACCCAGATAAACTTTTATGGTCGTTTGATGTTTGAGTAATATTTTCAATTTATTTTAGACCTTTTTATTTTTGATTTTTTTTGTCTCCATATTATTATTAAATTATTATTAATTTTTGATAATTATAAAATTTATAATTTATAATATTTTTTAAAAATTTTAAAGACATTTTCCTTATATTTCTTATATATTAAATGTAATAGTCTATTTATACAAATCTAAAACATATTTATAAAATATATATTATATTAATATCAATATAAATATACTTAAATAACAATATATATTGTTTCCTGAATTTTTTATCTATAAAATTTATCAGCACTAGGAAAAAGCACTGATAAACCCCCCCACCCATTATCTATGCTACTTAAAAAGCACTAATAAAGGGGTCCCATTTACGAACCCAAAAAAAAGTGCTGATAAAGGGTGGTTCTGCAAAAACCCAATTTTGAGGTAGTGTATGGATTTCCTCATGTCTACATATCCTCCAATATTTCCTTCTATGTATCCTTCTAAAATAGTTTTATCACATCCAAAACATAATAAATGACAAGATGTACCTTGGAGATACCGCAATACCAATTGCACATATGTCTAGTGCTCATTTCCTTAATTTGTTAATAATCTTCTCACAATACCAATACAATGAGAAATATTTGTTCTGGTGCACATCATGGCATACATAAGACCACCAACAACTAACTGATAAGAAACCTTTTCCATATCTTCATTCTCCACATCAGTGGATGGACTCTGACATATCGTGAGGAAGAAATTTCTCACAAGCAGAGTGCTTACTACATTTTCTTTTCCTGTGTTGAATATTCCATGAACCTTCTCAGTGAACCACTCTTAAGATATCCAAATCGTTTGATTCCTTCTATCATGATTAATCGTCATACCATGAATCTGAGTTGCATTTCCCATGTCCTTCATTAAAAAAATCATGTTCAAATCCAACTTCAACCTATCTATTTTGGTGATATCGCTACCAATAATTACCATATCATCAACACACAACAATAACATAATGAAATGACCATCATAAATTTTTTTGATAAAATCCCAGTGATCAACTATAATCCTACAATACTATTCTATCTCCATGAATGATTCAAAAAAATTATACCATTGTATCAGGGTATGTTTTGATACATATAAATGTTTCCTATGTTTTCATACTAGTTTTCTTTTCTTATTACTTGAAATACCTTCGTCTTCTCTATGTATATATCATCATCAAGATCACCACATATTAATGTTGTCTTTACATATAGTTGTTGATCCTCCAGGTTCAGACTAGCCGCCAATCCATGAATAACTCAGATAGAAGACATTTCTACTACATGAGAAAAAATTTCATCAAATTCAATACCTTTATTATGGCCAATCCCTTCACAACCATTCTGGATCTATAGTGAAGCTATGAGATTCCATATTCTACTTTGATTCAATACCCCAAACTATTCATGAGTAGCTTCTGTACTTATGGTAACTCTACCAAATAAAATTTATTGTCCTTGTGTAGGGATCTCATCTACCCTTGCATGGCATTCAACCATTCTATATTTTGTTGAATCCTAAAAATATCATAATAAATTTATGGATATCCCCCATTACTGAGGATCACCTACACATGTTGTGAGTATCTATGACTCAGTTTTCTTTCTCAGGTGGAAGTCCATAACTATTCTTTTGGGGGAATACTATCTGGAATATCATAAGATTGAGACAAATAATAATATGGAGACATATTACCTATTAGTGATGTATAATCAATGCCATGTATCTCTCTTGCACTACATAGTACTGATGGTGGTGTGACTGGATCCAGATTGAATGTAATTTCCTCAGACTGTAACGACTTAACATTTCACAGCTTCCCCAAAACATTAATAGTCTGATCTTAATGAAACAGCACATATCTACATTTGAAGAGCCTCTTGTTGAAAGGATCCCAGAGTCAATATCACGATTCATCATGACTGTATCCCAAAAAGAAACACGGATTTCCTATTCCATCCATCTTCTCCCGCTCATCTTTCAAGATGTGTCCAAATTCCCTGCAACCAAATATTCTATCATGTTTGAAAGAAACATTTATGCATGTCTGGAAACATTCTGGAACATCGTAGTTCCGTGGAAATGATTGATAATTGTTGATAAGATGAATTACAATTATAATTTACTCTCCCAAAAGGTGTTTTTATGATTTTAATTTGAGAGATAAAATCTTATTATCTCTCAAATTATTTTATTCATCCCCTAAGAAATAACATTATGCTACAGCGTCTTTGGTACTAATTTTTCTAGCCTGATTCTAAAAATGTGGTAGTACTCCCCAAATGGACCATAGTACTCTCCTTCATTGTCTTATTACACTATTTTTAAACATCTAACTTTTTCTATTTCCACCTTCTCATGAAAATTCTTGAAAACATATTTTACATGATCAATAGTTTTCCTAGAAAATGGCTGGGCTTCTCAATAATGATCATCTATGAAGGTATCAAAATAAATAGCACCTCCCATTTACATAGTTCTCATCATGAAAACATCATTGTGAATCAAATATAATACAAATTATTCTTTTTATGGTATATAACTATGAAATGATTCTCTGTGACGTTATCCTATGATGTAATCAACATAAGTAACCAAATAAGTACCATTTAGTCCGGACAAGAGATTCTTCCTGGAGAAAATTATAATTCCTCTCTCTCTCATGTGAGAAAGCCACCAATTCCAATCTTCTGCAGGAACATATTTTTGGCTACACTATCTCCTCCGTCATACAGTTTCTATTCCATGAGATAAATAGAAGTATCATTCATTAATTTAGAAACTTACATGTTACCTTTGGCAAGCATCTATTTCCCATAATGGATGGAACTGACATATACATCATCGTCAAGAATTCTAGTGGATAACAAATTGAGGTGATTATCAGGAACCTGGTTCACATCCTTCAACAAAAACTTCCATCGAATATTATTTTTCAGAAAAAAAATACAAATACAAATTCTTTTAGATGCACCCTCATTTCCCATAATCACATGTATGAAACTCCCAGAACATTGAATGATAAGAAATATCTTTTGGCAGTGATATGGTAGGAGGTGCCGAAATCGATCACCCATATTGAGTCGTGGCTTCCATGCCTGACCTGATTGTCTTCTTGAACATCAATAATTTCATTATTGACAATTGTTGAATAGTTATTTTGTGTCTTACCATCTTGATTCCTCTTCATTTATATCATCCTTATACACTCCTGAATGATGTTTTCCGGCTTTCCAAAATGGTGACACTTCATATAATATCTTGATCGAGATTTCCATCGCTTCCTCCTTTAGATGACTTGGGTCATGAGGTTATCATCGTTTGAATTTTCCCTAACATTTCAACTTCCCTTTTCTTTTAGTTACAATATCATATGATTCATATTTTTTTCCCTCATATTATCTTTTAGGCTCTTCTTCTGGAATTATTCTATTCATCATCTCTATCATGAGAGTTCCATATAGAGTTGAATTAATGGCTAACAAAACAAGTGTTTTCTACCCCTGTGGTAATGAACATAACATCAAAAGTGTCTAGAAATCATTTGCAAGCATCATTTTCATATATTTCAACTGATAAACAGTAATTGGGAACTCACTCTTGTTCATTGATATATTGGTATCAACATTTTATTTCATGTTGACAAGAAGACGTATCATATTTGATTTATTATGCATGGTTGTCCTCGAATACATCATTTCCAATTTTCTCCGTTGAAAGGAAGCATCATGTAAAATGTAATTTTTTTGGAAGATTCTCTAGTCGATACACTGTCTGATTTGGGAATCACACTTCTTATTGAGTACGACCCACTTTACGTCTACTGGCGGGGTATTGGTTAATGTCTTCTCACTAGATAGACTTCTTGTTGATGTTTCCTCCACTTGTTTTGTAGTGGTCTTAATGGTCTCCACTATTTGTTCCCACAAATATATAATATATAAAAGATCTTATATTTTGGGTTTCTAAATGGAAAAATTAATAGTAGTATTCATAATCATGTTATCGGTATTTTCATCCATTTACAAAGTGTAAATTTCTAAAATCTAACCATATGGATGTGTCTAGAATAATCAATATAGCAGGAATCTACACTTGGATCGCGGAAAATAGACTCTGATTAGCTGAGATATTGCAAACAAAATTTCAATGATCTTGTTATATGGATGAGGTGGTCCTAACGTTGCTAACCAGAATAGTCACCAAAAAACTCTCCAAAAAGTTTTTTCCAGTGTGAACAATGTCGTCTTATCTTGAACGGGGTGTTGTAACATCTACGATTTGACTGAAACATTGACCGGCTCTACCAGCACTGTTTAGACTCTGTTTTTTTCACATACATCGTTAGAATCATCTCACCAAGAAATTCATGGATCTGGCCACATAAATATTTCAATGAAACGTTAATATTTCAATCACTATTAAAACATTCTGTCTCTTCACCATTTTTTCATTGAACCCTATTATACAACATTTTTTGTGTAGTGGATGTTCTTGATGATGAAAAATGCATCATCATAAAATAAAAATAAATAACACATAGGATTTAAGTGGTTATTTAGTATGCCTACATCCATGGGAGAGGAGGGGGTAGTTCTATATTTTTTATCCAGATAATAATGATCATGAATCACCACTGGTTATAGATTACAGTTCATGAGATTGATTCCCGTTATATAGAGATCATATTATACAATTTCGATGGTTGGTTCACCTATCTTCATCTACCATTGAGAAAAATACCACCACTAACTGATTCAACAGTCCAAGGTTTGTTTTCCACCAAGGAAGAAGATGCTCCATATAGTTGTTGTCGGTAAAGGATATTTTTTCCAACAGAAAAATTCATCCCAATCAACATTGTAATTGGGAGTAGCGCCATTGGTTTTGTTGTCGCAGGAGAGAAATCAGTCTATGGTGGAGTCCTGGCTGAGTCGTGGGGTCCTGGGGATGAAATTGGAAGAGGGTCAACTAAGGGTGTCATTCTACTAGACGGTGGATTGCAGAAAACATGTGTGAGGTAGGAGCCACTAGAAAAAAGTTGGCATGACTGAGGTAGTGTAAGGGGTCTTTCTATTGAGTATGTAATGAGGAGGAGTGTAGACTGGTGGGGAATTTTGATTATGGAGGTTAGACACCAAACTGAAGAATGAAGGAAATACATCACTATGCTTCGTCGGATGTTGGTGCGACTACAGGGTGAGGTGTCTCTTGGTGTGCTAATAGGAAGAGGAATGCCTATAACAAAGGGAGCCACTGAGCATGATCTAGAGGGAAACAATCACTCTCCAGGAATGGTAGTTGAGGATCCAATGACAAGGTTGAGATAAGAATCCTACAAACCCCCATTATTTTAAATAAAATCACTCATTTTTTATACAACTATTTCTTTTATAACAACAATGAATCCTCCCTTAATTATTAGAAGGGATTTTTCTATTTCAACGATTTATTTTTTATAAACTAAGGAATGTTTTTTAGTAAAAAAATACAATGTAGTACATAATAATTTAATTAAATAATAATTATTATTATAATAAATTGTTAAATATTAAAATTTTTATGATGAAAAATCCACATCACAAGTGGAATTGAGAGGTATAAACCAGAGACTATTGCTCTATCCAAAAATTATAATTTCAGAGAACAATTGTCCAAAAAGTGCTTTGGTACAAAAATAATCATGATCACGTATGGTTTTGAGTAAAATCATATATTTTTATACCATAAAAAATAATACCTGAATTGATGGAATCACGGTGTATTAAAAAACTTTGCATGGACATAACATGGTAATTTGGTATCAGATTGGCTTCCCCCAGCATCATTTGAACTAAATTTATACCTCAACTAAAATTAATTCTAATTTAATTTTCCTAGCTTTGAAAATTCCCTAGATCTCTATCATACTAATTGATGGTATCAAGGAATGTAGTGGAAGTAAGTATATTTGGGATTTAAAAACATTATCACCTGGAAGACCAATCTTATTGTCTCCAATGATCGGAGCCCAGGTATGGTCTATAGGAACTTCTGTGAATTAAATAGATCATGTGAAAAAATTGAACATGTACTTCATTATAAATCGAAGTGTGCATGAATGATGTTTTTCATCACTGACTGTGGGTCAAAATATCTAAATAGGAACCCATTTATATCATCCACATATGATTCAAAAATCCATACGCTAATCATTCATTAAATTCTTGGTTCTGTCATGAAGCTTTAATGAATCTATCACGACCCATCCTCGGGGCCCGTGCCGTGATGACCCCAAGCCCGCCTTCCATAGGCCAGGGGCTGGCGACTAGCACCAAGGCATAAATCCCGGTAAAAAGGGAAGGCATTGCCTTTTTAAAGTAATCCACAAACACCACAGAGCAAGCAGGCAGAAGTAAACACTAAGTAAAAACTAGTACAACAGTAAGTGTGGAAAAGTAAGTGGGCCAGTATAAAAACCCAAACAGAAAGTAAAGTACAACTGGAAAGGGAAAACAACAACTGAAAAGTAAAGCAGCAACGTCGAGCTGTCCACTGGAAATCCCACCTGAAGGGTGGGTACAGATAGCCTCCACTGCTCCTCGGGTCCAACCGACTGCTCCGAGTACATCTAGCCCAGTGGTCCACCTCCTGGTACCATCCTGCTCCGCAAGCCTAAACCATGATCAGCGATGTCCATTGTCTGCAACCAACACAACATAGTACGCGCATAGCCCATGTAGGGTTGAGTAGAAGCTACTCAGTAGGGACCCCGAGACCCTCGAAGGTCTCCCAGAATCCACAAAAGATAATCCACAATAGGAAGATACAATCACGATGTAACATCCAACACTGCTTAGGTACAGGCCCATACATATACCTAAGTCATCAATTACAAGTTCGGCTCCAACATCCGAGCCCAAGTACAACCTAGTCCAAACAGGAAAGAAAAACATAAATCCACATAGGATAGCAAATCACAATCCACATAGGAAAGAAAAACGTAAATCCACACAGGATATCACAACACAATCCGCATAGGAAAGAAACACAGGATTCAGCTCACACAGGAAAGAAAAACGTAAATCCACACAGGATAGCACAACACAATCCACATAAGAAAGCCAAACGTAAATCCACACAGGATAACACAACACAATCCACATATGAAAGAAAAATAGGATTCAGCTCACACAGGAAAGCAAAACAGGATTCTGCTCACACAGGAATACTACTTTGTAAGACGATAGAGATGATCAGATGTAGCCACTGAATAATCTAAGCTATCGGACCCACAAAGGGTCTGTAGGTACTAACCACCGCAATGACCCACACAAGATCATTGATGAAGTTGAACCCATAGCTATTTGAAAAACTCTTTCTCCATTAAGTACAGTGGTTATTCTACTACAACCAAATGCTCCCCTATTTCATTGGACTGCTATAGCACTCCACCTATCGACTACTATGGGCCAGCTGCTACAACCAAGCGCTTCCCACCATGGGTCTGCCACTACAACCAAGCGCTCGCCCTCATAGCCTCTAGAGGTAATCCTTTTGTTGAGTACCATGGGTCAGCCGCAACAACCAAGCGCTCCTCCGTCGTGGGTCTGCCACTACAACCAAGCGCTCCCCTATGCTGCTACAACCAAGCACTACTCCGTCGTGGGTCTGCCGCTACAACCAAGCGCTCCCCCTCATATCCTCCAGAGCTACTCCTTCTGTTGAGTACCGCGGGTTTGCCGCTACAACCAAGCGCTCCTCCGCCGTGGGTCTGCAGCTACAACCAAGCGCTTCCCACTGGGCTATCCGTAACACACCGAGTCGTTCGATCAACAGTCATCAAGTCTCAACTGGCTCTAGGGTTTCTGCACACAGCATTCTCGTTCCGGGAGGGTCCACTCCACGAGCCAAGAGGTCGATGCATCAACTATCACATAGTAAGGAGTTGATGTATCCCAAAAGTACCGTAGTGGTCACTACCGAACCCACTGAGGATTCCCGTACTGTCTTCATTGTCGTCGCAGACGCAGCCAGCTCTAGGGTTCCCGCACACAGCACGCTCGTTCGGGAGGGTCCGCTCCATGAGCCGAGTGTCTGAAACATCAACTTACACATATTCCAGAGTTGATATATCAAAATGTTCTGTATTGTCAACATGAACTCAACGTCGTAGACGGCGCGTCAATCGGACGCCCGGTCTGAGATTTATTGGCTTTTTCGTCCCAGGAGCCCGGTTAGTTTTTAAGGAAAAACCAACCCGATCGTACTCCACCAATGTCCAAGCCTCGGGCGGAGTAATCCAAAAGATCTGTCTCACTTAGAGGAATCCAATAAAGTTGAGGTCACATCAATCGGACGTTCAGAGCTCAAGTTATAAGTGTTTCCGCTCCGAGGGCCCAGTTGGTTTCGTGTACGAACCAACCCGGCAAAACCCAAAGTACTCAGAAACCCCCAGGGTGATATACCAAAACAACCGTCTTGATCCAAGGATCACATCGCCGCTGACGGTGCATCGATCGAAGGCCCGTAGCTCATTTTTTGAGCAAAAGACCGAAAAGGTCTGAAAACGGGGGGTCTAGGCCCAGACTGACCCGACCCAACCCCCTGGGTCGGCCCGAACCAGGTCGACCCGACTCAAGTCCGCATCCGAGCCGACCGGCGCGACCTGGCCGGGAGGCTTGGCGGGCGCGCTGGCGCTGGCCAGGCGCCGCGCAAGGCAGCCCCCCCCCCCCGCGGGGGCCACTCCGTGACACCCGGACGCGGCTTAAGCCGCGTCCCTCATCTGGAGCCCGTGAGACCGGCCAGCGCCGCCGCGGCTTTAGCCGCATCGGTTCTTCCCAGCGGCGTGCCGGGCACCGCCACATCCTGGCAGCCAACCGCTGCCAGCCGCGGCCTCCGGCCGCCGGCGCCGCCTTGCCGACGTGGCGCACCGACGGGGGCTTCTTGCGGACCACCGGACGCGCTCCGGTGGTCTGATTTGCGTGTGGTCTTCGCCAGTGCTCATCCCGGGACTCATTCGTCACTGCAAAGCCTTCAAAATTAACATGCGGCCCCGTTTTTCATCGCCCGACAATCCGCGTATAACAAAAAAAGGGCGGTGGGTTCAGACTTGTTCGTTGGTCCGCACCCACCGTGTGAGCGGGTTTTAAAGTCTCACAAGAATCATATTTAACAACCGGGGATATAAATCACAATGATTTAAAAGGTACATCCCCTACCTCATAGTTGTCGTTGGATGAGAGTTCTTCGCGGAATTGACCGTCGCGGAAGAAGGGGATCGTCGCGTCGCGGAAGGGCGTCGCGTCATCGCGGAACACGGTGTCGCATCGACGATCTACGAGGTTTATAGAAAACACACAGATTTAATTTCATGAATTATATCCATGTTGAGGATAAAATCCACAATAGAAAATATAAAAGATCCGCAATCTCCTACCTCAAGAAGTTGATCGAATATTTTTCACCGGAGGAGAATCGTCGTAGAAGAACGTCGGGGAAGGAGAATCGTCGGTATCGCGGTACACGGCGTCGCATCGTCGATCTCCGAGGGTTCGGCGTTCTTCGTCGCCTTTCGTCGAAGGCCGGATTTCTTCGCGTTCTTTGTGTTCTTCGCGTTCTTCGCGTTCTTCATGAAGGAGGATGAAGATACAGTTCTCCAAATCCTCTCAACAAGCAAACCGTCAACAAAAAAGGGGTGTTGGTCTTATTTTATTATTATGCCAACAATTTGAAAAATAGGTTAAGAAACGAACCATTAATTTGGTGAATTAATGGTAACGACTTAACAATCCATTTAATAGGAGCGTTAAGAGTTTTAGAAAACGCACCAGTTGAGTTTCCTTAATGAGGAGTTTTCGCGGATGCGTTACTTAGAGGAAAAGAAATGGTGGGGCTCGTGCGGGCCCCACCTCACAAATATCCTACCAAGAGGGTAGGATATTTTGGGTTCCACCGTATCCGCTTCAACTCAGCTTAAGCAGCTTTAATTGGCTTTAAGTGGCTTTAATTGAAATAAAATAAAGTTGTCGCACCACTTTATTTTATTTTTTTCACATAACCCCAATGAAATTAAAATCCACACCCGAGCAAACGCAACTCTGGAAGAGACGTTTCTAAGAAAATACCGGCGATGCGATTCCATCGGTGCCCTTGGAATTTGATTCCCAGCACTGGTTCAAAAGTTAGAAAAACCCGCTCATTCGTTCACTGAACGTACCCGAGCCAATCTTCGGAAAATGATTTCGGGCACACCGGGCCTCGGAATCATGTGCCATCAGAAACTGTGTTCCTGTAAAATTCCAAACAAAATTAAGAAAAAAATTTCCTTGAAATTTATGGGTCTTTACATAACTCCCACCACAGGGCTTTACATCCCCGTAAAGATACATCATAAACTAGGGTAACAAAAGCGGGTACTGAGAACGCATCTGAGCCTCCCCCTCTCAAGTGCTCTCCTGGAGGTTCCCATGCTGCCATCTGATGCGCAGAAGAGGAATCGACCGTCCACATAGGACCCACTCCCGTCGATCCTCGATATCCACTGGCACCTCCGTAAAAGTCTCCCCATCATCAACGCCCAACTCCCCATGGTCAATGATATGCGTCGGGTCGTGCACGTATCTCCTCATCTGAGATACGTGGAAGACGTCGTGCACCCGGTGCAACTGAGGTGGTAGAGCCATGCGATTTGCCACCTTTCAAATCATGCTGAGGATCTGGAATGGTCGGATGAAGTGAGGATATAACTTGCCGCCTCGGCCAAATCTCCGTAACTCACGTCGAGGTGTGACCTGTAAGGAAACGTGGTCGCCATCCTCGAACTCTAGTGGTCTCCGCCTCCTGTCAGCACAAGAATTTTGCCGGCACTGAGCTGTCCTCATCCGCTCTTGGATTACTTGGACCTTTCTGGTGCTACTCGAGCTGCTGAGATTTCTTCGTTGTCGAGAAGAGAAATCTGGTCTCATCCCCTAGATGAACCATGTTCTTCGCCTAATACAGTAAATCCTGTCATGGATGGTACAATCCCATACCAAGAATGACGTCGTAAGGCCTCGACGTTACTACCAAGAGATCCAACCATTACTCTCCCTACCAAGGTTTGAGTCACACTGTCGGCATCAGTGTGTGGTCACTGGGTCTCCTCTAGTAGGTATCTCAAATTGATGGCCAAGTCAATGGTTTTTAAATGGGAACCACTTAGTAACAACACAAAGAGAGGACAGGAAGGTAAACGCCTAACAAAAGGTGTCTTTTATTACTATAGCTCAAATTACAAAGACACAAAAAATCTACAAACAAACATCAACAGTGCTAGAAGCATCATTAAAAAAAGTCTCCAGGTCTGGAGCTAGTCCCGCTCCTATCCATCTGCTCCCGGAGCAACACAATTGTAGGCCTCAGCTGCCTGAAGCTAAGTTCTCCCATGTCCACCAGCTCCATGCGGTCGGGGTGGAACTCCTGGTGGTGGTGTTGGCAACACCTCGAAGCGTCGTCCACCTCCAGCTACACGGACAGCTCCTCTGCCTCACCCGCCTACCCCCTGAAGACCTCCACAGTCGACCCTCTGCCTCTGCCTAGGTGGCCCCTCAAACGTCTGCTGCTCCTTGGAAAGGCGGGTTGGGCAGTCATGAGCCATGTGACCAGCCCCGCCACATGAGTAACACTGTCCGCTCATGGTAAGTCACTGTCCACCCCGGGTGCCTCTCACAAACAATCCTGTGTCCCGCGATCGACCACCAGTAGGTCAAGTCCTCTTGGACCCCTGCGTCATCTGTCTACTGCCCGCTATATAAGACTCTTCCGCATACCGGCTAGTGGTGGGTCCTACTGCTGGAGACTACTCAGCAAGGAAATTCTCCACTAAGAGGGCTCGCTCCAACACCCCTGTCTGTGTCGGAATGTTGTGAGAATCAACTGAAGCTCTGATCTCTCACCTGAGCCCCTGCTCGAAGGTTCGGGCCCTGAAGAATGGGTCCCGTACCATTTCCGTGGAAAAGCGCGAGAGATCGGTAAACCTCGCCGCGTACTGGGCTACAGTCATGCTACCCTTCCGCAGCTGTAGTAGCTCTTGGATGCGCACCACTCGGAGGGTGGCTGGGACAAACTCTGAGCGAAAAAGGCTCTCAAAGTTTATCCAAAGGAGTGATGCCTCGTCTTGCACCTGGAGCATCAAGCTCCACCATCTGCCTGCTACCGCATGCAGGAGGCTCACTGCAAGGACCACCATAAGGTCTGCTGGTGTCCTCACTAACCGGAAAACTCGTACAACCGACTCCATCCAGTCCTCGGCTGCCTGGGGGTCCGTCTCCCCGTGGAACCTGGGCAGTCGCTGGCGCTGGAACTCATTCAGTGCACTAAGGCAACGTGCATCGTCAGCGGCTGGGGCTGGAAGCATCGGTGGCTCGGCGGGTAGAGGTACCGTCGGTGCCTCTGCTGTCAAAGGGCCCTGCACCGAGGCCTCGTCGCTCGGTGGGCTGTCGTCACGCTCAACTCTCGGAACCCTAGCTTGCTTCCATCGTGGGGCCATCCTGAAAAGGAAACAGGTGTGCCATGGTCAGAATAGTATACCTGGTGAGCTGACACAAAGTAATCACAATGAAAACTTGAAACACACATGCAATCAATGTTTTCGTGCATTATGTCGGAAATCAAAAGTCAGGGTCCTGGTGTACGGATACGTCGGTCGCCGTACCAACACTGGGCTCCCTGGACTGATAACCACACTCAATACACTTAACACTATTGCTTCACCTAGAATAAAGATCAGAGTCTGTGGTAGAACCGAACTCATCTGATACCAATTTGTCACGACCCGTCCTCGGGGCCCGTGTCGTGACTACCCCAAGCCAGCCTTCCATAGGCTAGGGGCTGACTAGAACCAAGGCGTAAATCCTGGTAAAAAGGGAAGGCATTTCCTTTGTAAAGTAATCAACAAACACCACAGAGCAAGCAGGAAGAAGTAAACAGTAAGTAAAAACTGGTACAACAGTAAGTGCGGAAAAGTAAGTGGGCCAGTATACAAACCCAAACTGAAAGTAAAGTACAACTGGAAAGAGAAAACAGCAACTGAAAAGTAAAGCCGCAACGTCGAGCTATCCACTAGAAATCCCACATGAAGGGTGGGTACAGATAGCCTCCACTGCTCCTCGGGTCCAGCCGACCGCTCCGAGTACGTCCCACCCAGTGGTCCACCTCTAGGTATCACCCTGCACTGCAAGCCTCAACCACGATCAGCGCTGTCCGTCATTTGCAACCAACACAACGTAGTGCGGGTATAGCCCATGCAGGGGTGAGTATAAGCTACTCAGTAGGGACCCCGAGACCCCCGAATGTATCCCAGAATCCATAATGGATAATCCACAAAAGGAAGATAAAATCATGAAGTAACATCCAACACTGCTTAGGTATAGGCCCATATATATACCTAAGACATCAATTACAAGTTCGGCTCCAAAATCCGAGCCCAAGTACATCCTAGTCCACACAGGAAAGCAAAACGTAAATCCACACAGGATAGCACAACACAATCCACATAGGAAATCAAAATGTAAATCCACACAGAATAGCACAACACAATACACATAGGAAAGCAAAACAGGATTCATCTCACACAGGAAAGAAAAACGTAAATCCACAGAGGATAGCACAACACAATCCACATAGGAAAGAAAAACTTAAATCCACAAATGATAGCACAACACAATCCACATAGGAAAGCAAAATAGGATTCAGCTCACATAGGAAAGAAAAACAGGATTCAGCTCACACAGGAATACTACTTCGTAAGACGATAGAGATGATCAGATGTAGCCACTGATTCATCGAAGTTGTCGGACCCACAAAGAATCTATAGGTACTAACCCCCACAATGACCCACACAGGATCTATCATGAAGTTGAACCCATAACTATTGGGAAACACTTTATCCATCAAGTACAGTGGTTATGCCGCTACAACCAAGCGCTTCCCTTTTACCTTGTACTGCTGTAGCACTCCACCTATCGAGTACTGTAGGTCTCCTGCTACAACCAAGCGCTTCCCACCATGGGTCTTCCGCTACAACCAAGCGCTCCCACTCATAGCCTCTAGAGGTACTCCTTCTGTTTAGTACCATGGGTCAGCTGCTACAACCAAGCGCTCCTCCGTCATGGGTCTGTCGCTACAACCAAGCGCTCCCCCGTGCTGCTAAAACCAAGCGCTCCTCCGTCGTGGGTCTGCCGCTACAACCAAGAGCTCCCCCTCATAGCCTCCAGTGGTACTCCTTCTGTTGAGTACCGCTGGTCTGCCGCTACAACCAATTGCTCCTCCGTTGTGGGTCTACTTCTACAACCAAGCGCTTCCCACTGGGATATCCGTAACACACCGAGTCATTCGATCAGCAGTCGTCAAGTCTCAACCGGCTCTAGGGTTTCCGCACACAGCATGCTCGTTCTGGGAGGGTCCACTCCACGAGCCAAGAGGTCGATGCATCAACTGAAACATAGTCCGGAGTTGATGTATCCAAAAAGTACAGTAGTGGTCACTATCGAACCCACAGAGGATTCCCGTACTGTCTTCATTGTTGTCGCAGACGCAGCCATCTCTAGGTTTCCCTCACATAGAAAGCTCGTTCGGGAGGGTCTGCTCAACATGCCGAGTGACTGATAAATCAACTGACACATAGTCCAGAGTTGATATATCAAAAAGTTCTGAATCGTCAACAGGAACTCAACGTCGCAGATGGCGCGTCAATCGGATGCCCGGTCTGAGAGTTATTGTCTTTTTCGTCCCAGGGGCCCGGTTGGTTTTTAAGGCAAAACCAATCTGACCGTACTCCACCAGCATCGAAACCTCAGGAGGAGTAACCCAAAAGATCTGTCTCACTGAGATGAATCCAACAAAGTTGATGGCACGTCTATCGGACGTCCGGAGCTCACGATATAAGCCCTTCTACTCCGAGGGCACAGTTGGTTTCGTGTACGAACCAACCCGGCCAAACCCAAAGAACTCCGAAACCATGAGTGAGATATACTGAAACGACAGTATCGATCCAAGGATAACATCTCCCCTGACGGTGTGTCGATCAGAGGCTCGTAGCTCATGTTATGAGCAAAAGACCGAAAAGGTCCGAAAACTGGGGGTCTTGGCCTGGACCGACCCGGCCCAACCCCCCCTGGGTCGGCCCGAACCAGGTCAACCCGACCCGGGTCCGGATCTTACCCGTCCCCGGTCTGGGTCCGACTCGACTGGCGCGGCCCGGCCCGACGGGCTGGCCTGGCGGGGCCAGCGCGCTGGTGCTGGCCAGACGCCGCGCAAGGCAGCCGCGGTCCCCATCCCTCCCCCCCCCCCCCGTGCGGGGGCCGCTCCGTGACACCCGTATGCGGCTTAATCCGCGTCCCTCCTCCGCGGTCCCGCGCGGCCGCGTCTTCAGCCTTGGCGGGTCTTCCTGGCGGCACGCTGGCGGGGGCTTCCACGGACCACTGGACGCGCTCCGGTGGTCCAATTTGTGCGTGATCTTCGCCAGTGCTTGTCCCGGGACTCGTTCTTCACTGAAAAGACTTAAAAACGAACTTTTGGCCCCATTTGTCATCGGCCGCCAATCCGCGCAATACAAACAAAAGGGCGGTGGGTTCGGAGTTGTTCGTTGGTCCGCACCCACCGCGTTAGCGGTTTTTAAAGTCTCACAAAAATCATATTTAACAACTGGGGATATAAATCACAATGATTTAAAATGAACAACCCCTACCTCGTAGTTGTCGTCAGACAAGAGATTTTCGCGGAATTGACCGTCGCGGAAGAAGAGGATCGTCGCGTCGCAGAAGGGCATCACGTCGTCGCGGAACACGGCGTCACGTCTATGATCTCCGAGGGTTAAAGAAAACACAAATATTTAATTTCACGAATTAAATCCATGATGAGGATAAAATCCACAAAAGAAAAATTAAAAGATCTGCAATCCCCTACCTCATGCAGTTGATCGAAGATTTTTCGCGGGAGGAGAATTGTCGCAGAAGAATGAAGGGGAAGGAGAATCGTCGGCGTCGCGGTACACGGCGCTGCTTCGTCGATCTCTGAGGGTTCGGCGTTCTTCGTCGCATTTCATCAAAGGCCAGCGTTCTTCACGTTCTTCACGTTCTTCATGAAGGAGGATGAATGTATAGTTCTCAAAATCCTCTCAACAAGCAACCCGTCAACAAAAAATTGGTGTTGGTCTTATTTTATTATTATGCTAATAGTTTTAAAAACAGGTTAAGAAACGAACCATTAATTTAATGAATTAATGGTAACGACTTAACAGTCCATTTAATAGGAGTGTTAAGAGTTTTAGAAAACGCACAAGTTGACTTTCATTAATGAGGTGTTTTCACAGGTGTGTTACTTAGAGTAAAAGAAACGGTGGGGCTCGTGCGGTCCCCACCCCACAAATATCCTACAAAGAGGGTAGGAAAATTTGGGTTCCACCCTATCCACTTCAACTCAGCTTAAGCAGCTTTAAGTGGCTTTAAGTGGCTTTAAGTGAGATATAATAATGTTGTCGCACCACTTTATTTTATTTTCTTCACTTAACCCCAAAAAAATTAAAAACCACACCCGAGCAAATGCAACTCCGGAAGAGGAGTTTCTAAGAAAATACCGGCGCTACGATTCCATCGGGGCCATTGGAATTTGATTCCGAGCAGCAGTTCAAAAGTTAGAAAAACCCGCTCATTCGTTCACTGAACATACCCGAGCCAAACTTCAGCAAATGATTCCGGGCACACCAGGCATCAGAATCACGTGCCGTTAGAAACTACGTTCTTGTAAAATTCCAAATAAAATTAAGAAAAACATTTCCTTGAAATTTCCTTGACTTTAGAGAATCCTTGGTTACCAGATCAATCTTTATGACCATGTCCCTTTGATATGTCAAATTCACCTTATATCAATCGCATAGAAGGAGACTCTCTCTCAAGATAGAAGTATTAGACATAGGCCCTTTTTTTAAAATACAAAAATAGTATATGGAATGGGCCTCTCCCCCTACTTATATAGTAGGAGGTCCTAATACCCAAAAAGCGTTCCCCAGCCTCCAGAAATATATTTCCCAATATATTTTATGTGATAAAATGGATTCATTTAACTCGACTCTTCATTCCCTCTAAAAAAATGATCCAATATTATTAAAATAATATATGTTTGAATAAAATTATTGCTCGTATTGACATAATCAGTTGTAAATTATTTTAATAAATACATTCAACCAAATTATTCTGTACATGAATAAATATTAATTTATTTATTTATCGATGATCGATAAATTGGGAAACTCTCAAACCTTGTGGTGGGAACCCCAATTCACATATACCTATTCACCATAATATGGAAGATTTGTGGATATTCAATTTTGGGTGGAACTCTATGACATTTTTTCAATTGTAGTGAATAATATTCAATGACCAATATTGTAGTCTAATGACCCATCAAGGCCCCTAAATTGATATGGAATAGTCATAGAAATGAAAACCCCCCGATGAACACTTACTGTGTACATCAATAAGCTTGTATTTAGCTATCTTAAAATACATTATGCACACTTGTGTCATCATCCATTATTTCTTTACTGTTTATTGATCTAACTATATAGACTTACATCCAACTATCATGGATATAGATTTCTAAAGGTAATAAAATAAAGATCGACCATGCTCGTGATATATTAATTTCATCTAATTAATGTGACAAATACCATCTTGACCATTCAACCAATTTCATACCCCCAATAAAACACCCCACACAAGCTAACTCGCCCCAATTTCATTGTCATTGTTTTTTCCTTGCATCATATTATGTGACATATGACACACATTGGTAATTATATCATGTTAGGATACCAATAAACATTTCCATAGATAGGAACAACCAATGAAACTTGAAAACATGTGATGTTCCAATTGGCGGGTTTGATCTCACTATCTCACCTAAAAGAGATCACCAAGTGAGAACATCATTAGATGAATTCCCAATACATATGAGCCCTCCAGAACATGATATTCAGACATCAATGATGTCTAATTAGTATGATGTATCTATAATATAATACATATATTTATGATTTATATCATAGTATCCCTAGGTTATTATTATAGCATATGAACATTTATAACCTTTTGATATGACAATTAATCTATGGAAATTTCTTTTTATATAGTCCCAAAAAAATGTCTATACTATAGTAAGAGTAGGTCATGTATAACTAACTATATCCAAGATATGGTAATATAATGGTACTTTTTAGTTGTGTTTAGAGTTGGAACTATTGAAATAAATTTTTCTACGATAACACTTGATTAAAGTCTATGGTATGTGTCTACTCATAACCACCCGCCTAACCCACGGTTTGGGTCATACGAATCCTTAAACCCACTAAAATCATATTAAACATAGGGTTGACCTAAGAGATACTATTTACTGAACCCTCTCTATGGCTAGACAAGGTCCTTATGTGAGGAATGTTCTACAAGTCACAAAAATATAAACATATCATGAAAAACTCAATGTTAAAAAACATAAAAAATTAAAAAATTAACCCCAAAGATAGGTATCAAGAAGTAACACTAACATCACAAGCATCTATAAACGAGAAAGGGACCAAAACATAGAAAATTTCATTCATTTACCACCCTTTATAGTTTATCCTCATGGTATGAAAACGATGAACCAACCATGCAGGTTTCACTACGATTGGTAGCAAGATCGCACGGGCAGCACACAATTACTACAAATTATGTACCATAATCATGCACCTCCCCCAAACCCCCAATTTCTCCATAAAACTATAAAATTAACCTAGTACTGCCATTTTATTTTTTATTGACTGGGTAATACATTGAAACATCCTTCAAAAAAACATATCTGGGATTAAAAACAACTAAAATCTCAAACCACCCATGGAAATTCGAATTTACACATAAAGAAGAGATGGCTAGGAACTCACCTATTCAGGCCTCCGATGTCCAAATGGTCCTACCTAAAAACTAAAATTGATTTCCAAATTAATACCTGCCCTAATACCATTTTTTAATGAACAAACCCGAGACGTCCCATCTTATCACCCGGTCTAGACTGCCACATGGCCTGAATTGTATTCTGGATAACCATAGGGAGGAGAAAATCACCATGCATAACCAACTATCTATTGGGAATGATTTCTCTATAATTATAATTCATGTGTCATCAATAAAATAGGATTGATAATCCAATATCATCATATCCAACAATAAAAGATAAATGGATACCATTAAAAACACACATCCCAGTACAGACATGCCATAATAAGACACATACATATACATGGTATCTAAAAAACATCCCAAAATAGAATAAAGGGATAAAATTTCAAAAAAGGAAGATATACAACCAAAAATGTATAAATGTACTAAATAACTCTAAATGATTCAATCCTTACAAAACCAAATCTCCTCCCCAAAATAACTTTGACGATAATCAAGAAAAGTCACCCAGTAACATGGTCCCATTGTCTTTACCTATGTTAATAAAAATAAAGTCTGAAAATTCCCCAAAGGGCCCAATTATTGTCTGTCTAATTTATTATATTATAATACCTAAATGAATTTATTTATATATATTACCCATTCCAACCAATAAACACGTTTTAAAACTTTTCCAAATATAAATCACTTTGAAAACACACCATTATAAAATACACATTTTTAATCCATTTGGTTTTCCATTTCAAAATAAGAAATGGTGTTCCAAAACAATTTCCAAACATTGTTTCAATAAAAAACAAGTTTACAAGGAACAACATCATCCCAATAACCAGAAGTCATAATAAAGGTGGGCATAAAATCCATATAATATAACCACATAATTGGAAAATCAGTAAATGTGAATAAAAAATCCCATCACTTAAAAATGTAACTAATAAAATGCATAAAGAAAATAATTCAATCATTCATGTGTAATTTTTACCTAGGGGCTCTAACCATCAGGCCTATCATGATTGATTAAACAAGTATGCTAGCTCACTATGAAATGGAATCTCTCTCAGTCTTTCCCAGGACAAACATGGAATCTCACATGGTATTCCTACCCAAAGGCTCTATCAGTACCTTTGAACCAAACTAGAGGATCAATCAGTTCTCCCTATAAATGCTCAAATAGTCTATCAAGCAAACCCTTCTCTCACACCCCGAATAACCCATGTGTTATCCATTCCAACACATCCACAAACAAGTTCCCATATTTTTCATGCTACATAAAAATATATATAATAAAAATCATTACCAATTTAATAACCCATGCTTTACTAGGTAAAATCATTCCAAAAATAACTTTATTAATCCACTTAAAATAAATAAACTAGTGATCCATTTTATCAAATACATATTAAGCATATATGCCACATCCATTTGGCAACCCCTAATTAAATACCAATATTTCCAAACCAATCCATGTAATATATCAAACATGGAATAAAATCCAAGATTAAATCACATAAATGACAATTAAAATAAAAAAACATGATTTTATTATAAAAATAATGGTTATGCAGAGAAAATTCCCTTAAATAGAGACCCCTACCATATATTTGGTCCAAATATCATCGCCTTTGATGATGATCACCAAGAATATGTAGAAAAAATCAACACACACCAATTAAAAAATAAGTTAAAACTATTCATCACATAAAAACCATATTTTAATCCAATTCCCCCATCTTAGGTTACACACTTCCAAAAATATTTATGAATAATTCCTAAGAAGGGGAAGAGGATGAACAAATCCAGTAGAAATTGAAAAAACTCATGAAAATTCACATAATATACAGGAGAAAAAAACAAAGGAAATAGGATTATATGTTCCATGATATTGGAGGAGGGCTACTCATGGTGGGGGAGTAAACATTAGTGAAAAACTCTAAAAACCCAGAAGGTGAATTTCAATTATTTTATTATTTTTAATGAGATGAATTGGGTTAAATTTTTTGGCAGCACAATTAGTCAAATGGTGCACCAGCTGTGCAGGTGATACTATCCACCAAAAATAGGAAACATAGATTCCTATGGGGTTTAAAATGATTTGATAAACTATGATCAAACCTTTTGATGCCACACTATAAAAAACAATAGCATCCCTTTCTTAGTTACAACATTTTTTAGGAAAATAGTTTTCTAACCAAATCCCCTTGTCTGTTTCCCAAAAAATTTCATGTTTTAATCCTTGTCACATGATACTACAAAAGATAACACTAAAATAAATAAAACAAAAAAATAGGGATACAGGTTACCTGAATGGTGTCACATAAGGTTCCACATCCATCACTCCACGTAGAGTCTAAATGGGCACTGGAACTAAATAATATCCTTTAACCATCATGGGAGGTGTAAAACCAACAATAGTAGATATAAACGTCATTATTTCATTCCAAAAATCCAAAAATCTTATATTCCTTCACAAAATTAGAAAAAAAATCCAAAAAACAAGCCATCATGATTACCACACATCATTCACCCCATGAAAAGAAACTCTTAAATTGAAACCACTATTTTGTAAAATAAATTTTACAATCATTCTCCACCAAGGTGTATGATTGGAAACCAATATTACCTGATTATTTAAAATAAAGACAACCATGGTGTATTACACACTGAGAAAAAAATTATAGTCACTAGGACTCTTTTCAAAATTTTATTCCATTTGAAAAACAATGAATCTGTAAAAATATTATCAAAAGTCATTTCCATTTTGAAAAAACCTTCCAAACATACTTAGAAATAAAATCTCATTTTTGTTCTTGAAATGTTTTCTAACCATTACTATGGAAATAAAATTTCTTTCTAGAAAAACAAACAAATAAATTTTAAATAATCCCATTTCAAAAATTAAATAATGGAAATAACCACTTTGTAAAACATTATAGAAATCTAAAAGGAATATACTTTACCCAATAATTTTTAATACAATAATTTGAAAAAAAACATTTCACAAAACCACTTACCTTTACAAAATAATATTTTACAATCTAGGAACACACATAACACCACAAAACCTCAAACATGGTTCATAATATCCCAATGCGAAAATTGAAAAAAAACACCCCCGAACTCACCTGAATCAAGTGAGTATCATATTAGGGGAGATCTATAGTCATGAATAGTCAAAAAACATTTCAAACAAATAGAGAAAAAGTGATGTGAATGGATTGGCCACATGAGTTAGGAAACCATGCACAATTTGTTGAACGTGATAAAGAAATGATAATGGATCAACCACATGGGAATCACATGGTTATCCAAGTTGGGATATCTGACCATGCAGGTTACATTCACCTCCATTTTAAATTAAAACTAAGGAAATACCAAATAATATCAATTATATGATCATTATAGATCAATACAACATCAATTCAAATCAAAGGAAAATAAAAAGAAATTACAATTACAATTTTGAAACCCAAATTTCCCTAGAATCACGAGGCTTAAGATTATAAAGAGGTAGCTAGACTCACAATGACCATATTTATCATTCTTTTTCTACATAAATCCCCTTTCTACCAGTACATACCCAAATAAAAAATTCTATACAATTGTATTAGTCTCATACAAAATAAACTAAACCTCTGAAACCTATTTATAAAGAATTAACCTGGGATGGTATTGAATCCAATACCTGATATGCTCTATCCTAAGTCTCATGGGGTGTTCTAAATATGCATGTGAAGGAAATGAGTTCTAGGAAATCCCAAAAATCATTTTGGTTATTATCTTTCTCATATCAATGATAAATGAAACATAATAACTAAACATGTGTTACAAAATAAATAAACATTCCAAACAGGTCATAACTAACTAATTTTATCCAACCAAATTTCTAAAAATAGACATCTCCCATAAATAGGTGGAAATAAGAAGGAACAAGAAGAAATACTAACTACAAATAAAATAACTAAAAATTAACTCACGCCAAGATCAAACCATCTCTTTGAAACCTCTTTTTTCTCACCACCACCCAACTCACCCCATGTCAGCCACACGGAATATAAGAATGATCCAACTAAAAAAATAGAAATTGAAATATATAGTTATATCCTTGAAATATCAGTAGTTCATCCCATTCCACTGAAACTTTGAATGTTTTTCTTCATATGAAAATTCATAAAGTATTGGTTTAAAATAAATCTACAAATTAATATTTTTATATTTAACTAATGAAAAACCAAAAAAATCCATAATCACCATTATAATACCCTTAATGTTATGTCTCTATCATAAAGAAAATGCATTATAATCTTTTATATATACCAGTACATTTTGAAACCACGCCCCCATTTATATTTCTAAAAAAAATATCTAGTTATATTTAAATGAAAATAATACATTTTCAACTATTAATCTCGTATAATCCATCATAAAACAAAATTAACCATTTTGAAATCCACTTTAGAATCCTATTCTAGAGTTTTTAAATAAATTTTTTTTCAAACATCTTTGAATACTTATTTTCCAATGGAAATGACCTAGGGCATGGGTCAGAAACAACAATAAGGAACTATATATCACAAGGAAAAAAACAAACAAGGTATGACAGCATAACATTGAAGGTATGAGAATTTTTAAAAATTATCACGATATCTAACTCAACTACATTAATAACTAATTAAAAATTATAGATTTTTAGGGCACCCATCCTATATCCCTATCATGAGAAGCATATAACTATATAATAGTATTCCAAATCATGATCCAGGTATCTACATATAGTGAATTCCAAACCAGTAGTCATACAAATTTCTCACACAAACATCATTGTGAGGTAAACCCCTCATATTACTGGTTACTAGAATAAATGATGGACTTTTATTAGGTTGTGGACCAACTAGTGTAGTATAATTAAATATATCACATATTACCCAAGTCCACATGACTAAAAAGTGATGTGAGTTTAATGTTCACACAAACCAAGTATAATAATAGAATTCGTAAGAAAAGGATATTCCTCACCTTCTAAAACCATTAAATGAATATCCCTAATATCACATTAAATAATGAACTAAATAATAACATGACAATACAAGGGGTGAAACAAGAATCTCATAGAGTGAAATATCCCATAAAAGGGGCAATATAGAAAAAATAAAACACACAGGGGGTAGATAGGTCAATTAAAGAAATCGAGTATTGTTATTCACATAATATATTAAAAACCAAATTCGTAACCAATCCATTATCAAAAAACATTTCATGGGAGTATGTGATATTTCTCATATCATAATACAACACATTATGTCTTTTTTATAAAATTATACATATCAAACACACCATTAATAACATTATAAAGATGCCCCAAAACATGGGTCTCCCTCATTCGAATGCATAACTTGTATAAGGGCCTTCTATTTCAATCAAACCATTTTAAAGTATTCATTTGTGAATTTTTCATATGGTGAATCCACACACAGATTTCAAATCATCATTTTAAAACTACTGAAGAATCATTTTATACCATTTTGAACGATCTTTAAAACATAGTTCTCAACCCATAAAATCTAAAACTAGATCAAAGTCCACCGATTAAATTCAAAACTATTTCAAATACACAATAACATTTCACAAAAATCATATAACATGAAAACAATTACATTTTAAACAAGAAAATGTGGAATCTAAAAGATAAACGCTTTTATGCCCTGATCAGAAAATAAAGAAATGATTTTAGACAACCATATTTATTAAACTTATATTCATACATTCATATACAAAGAATTTCGAAGAAAAAGGATACACTAATTTTCAAAAATGAAATAATTTTATATAAACTCATATTTTGAATAAGAAGACAAAATTTGACAAATTTAATGAAACCCACTAGAACATGAATAAATACAACATATTCCAACCCTACACATTAAATATCACATCCATAGATCCATATGAAACCATAAAATCATCAATAAGTGATCTAGGGAATATGGGTAAAACCAAATCCAATATAAAAGATATTTATAAGGAATAGGGAGTAAAATATAGGAATAAATACCTCAAATCCTCTTGAAAATTTTCAAATAGTGGAAAAGAACCGAAGGGGTGAGTTTGGAGCGCCTCTTTATGCTCTAAAGTTAAAGAATACAAAAATGGGAGATAATAGCGGTGAAACACCTCTAAATTTGATCTAAAATTTTGTGAAATTAACTAAACATTATAACCTAGATAGGATCTACATTTTTCAAATACATATATTGACTCTTCCCCACCAACTTCCTAAACACAGAGCACTCACGTGGTTTAGTTGCATCATTTTTCAAACCATGCTCCAACTATGCACAAAATTCAACCAATTCCAATGAGGATACATTATTTTTGGGCATCTCTACCTGTTTTGGGAAAACATGAAATAGACAAGCAAAACAACTCTATCACAATGATTGACTCACCCACATGTGAACCATTTAATGAATCTGGTTTTATTGGATTATTACTTGGAAGATTTCTATGAATATATAATGATTTATCATTTGAATTGGTGTGGTGTTTTTATATCTTGATACCAATAAAATAATATAATAAAAATATAAATATATTTTATTTAATATTTTTATTTTTTTTAGTTTTAATGGTTTTCCATTTTTTTGAGACCCCAGATAAGAAATATAAGAACACATTTGATAACATAATACTCGGTTTAAATAGGGGTTTTCACATACCTAGAGATGTTATATACTCTTAATTATATAGTACTCCTCTTTGAAATAGGTAATGATCTTCAGGCCTTGTGAAGAGATGTCATGGGTAATGTGTCATATTTTCTTGAGTGGGTTCTTGAAAAATGATATTAAATATATCTTGTTATTTTAGGAATAAAGATATATTTGGGTTATGTTCATTATAACTCAAGAGGTAGGTCAAAATATGATGCCTGATGACCACCTATTGTGAAATAAATTTAGTTACCAAGTATAGTTGGGAAGTTAGTCTTTAAAATGACGTTCACTCACAATTATGGCTACCTTATTTTGGTCTAAATTTATTGTTTTTTGATCCCTAATGGATTTTATTACTTCTTCTATAAATTATCATTTTTTGTAATCGAAATTGAAGTGGAATGTTGGTCTCATAGTTGATATATGGCATGGAAAACAATTCATAGTCCATGCATATGGTTTTATTCACGTTATAGTGGATCTCATACAATTCATTCATGGTTTTCCTAATCATGTGTCCAAATTTTTTACAGTTACACCAAATTTTATATTATGTTATTTAACTTCTTCTAACACCCATAATTATTATTACTTGTTTCTTATGTATTTGTGAATGAATAAAAGAGGTTTTTTTGATAAATTTATGTTCTTTGACTGAACAATTATTGGTATTATTTGTTATATTATTTAGTTTTATACTATAATGGATATGATTTATGTATAAAAATGGATATTAAGGATATTATTTCAGTTTTATAACTAGGATTAATGGTTTATTCATGAAAATACCTTGGGGTTTAAAATGAATTTTTAAAATTTTTTGATTTTGGAATGGAATTTTGAAAATGTTCTCAAATAATGTGGAATTTCAAGAATGTTTTAATCAATGGATCTTATATTATATTAATCATACAATTTTTATAAAACTTATAAAATATTAATTTTAAAGTGTTATATGATGTATTTGAATTCTTATTTTTGATAATTTGATGTTTTGGTGGATTCTCTGGTTATTTATGATTGATTAAAAGGAAATTTTTAGTTTTGAGCTAATGTATTTCTTTAAATTAAAATAAAACATTTTCAAAGTTTATTTGTTTCAGAAAAATGAATTTTCTTGATTTCAAAATCATTTACGTGTATGTAATTAATATTTATTTAGGGATATATTAGTTCTTTACTTCGATGAGTTTTTTATTTTACTTTTTGTTTATTATTTGGATCACATGTTTTGAAATTTGAAGTGATATTTATTAAATTACATATTCCATGTTATATATAGTGCACCTCCAAAAAATGTTTTATTTATTTGAGGGAAATTTTCCTCAACGGATATTTCTCATAGTAGTATTTTTTATAGTTTGAGTATGGACCATTCGATTGTTAACTCAACCTAAGATTGTAATTGAGTTGTTGATCCTCTATTGTATTGTTATTTTACTCTATCTAGATTATGTAAGGGGTTCACAACCTTATAAAAGATAATAGAAATATAAACATGGACAGAAGGATCTGGTTGATCAAATTACGTATTCTAATTATATTGTCACTTCATCTATATGGAAGTTACTCCTTGCATACTTTTAGTGTTTGAGTCTAAACACTTGATCCTATTTTATAATTGAACGGCTTACTACCAACATGGATGATTATATATATTTCCATTTATCTAAATTATTGATTTATGTTACGCATAATCATGTTTGTAATTTTTTTATTGTTTTCATTATCTTTTTGAATGGTACCATATTATATGTTCTATGGGTTATTATAAATCTCTCTCTTGAGTGGACATGAGTGTAAAACTGGTAATGATTCTTTGTTCTTGAACTAAACATTCCAGGGTAGTGTAGCATTATAAGTTCCAGCATATTAAGGTAAACAAATCTATTGTGGGTAGAACTATATCAATTATCGTCCTTTTTGTATGAATCTATGTTGTGTAGACATATTATTTTTAGATCAATCTTTTGGATTCTATTAGTATATAGGGTGATATCATGTGATTCCTCGAGTGGTGTGAGAAGAGAGTGATTACTTCAATGGAAAATTATATCATCTCTATTCATAAATTTTTATATCTTTTTCTTGGATGGTTTATACAACCTTACTCGGATCATGATGATTAATTGGATGATTCGTTTCCATTTTCACCCCCTAAAAGATTCCACACACTAGTCTTCATGGTTTTATTGTCATAAACTGATTTAAGTTTTGACTTTTTTTCTTATTGTAATTCTTAAGGATAT
This sequence comes from Viscum album, assembly GCA_963277665.1. Classification (NCBI taxonomy): domain Eukaryota; kingdom Viridiplantae; phylum Streptophyta; class Magnoliopsida; order Santalales; family Viscaceae; genus Viscum; species Viscum album. Next base: position 1,518,830,261 of record OY728150.1, read on the forward strand.
TAAGGGTTTTTGAAATTAGATACATTTAGATAATTATTTTCATTAATCCTTGATGATTTTTCTTTTTTCATAGGTTGGTGTCCTATACCTAACTCATATATCTACATTTATTACCTTTAATTGTATAGATTTTGATATATACATGTGATTAACCTAATTTAATAGATCTGATAATTCTACGTCAACTATATTTCTGGTAATGTACATAGATTACATGGCGTTTCAAAGGGTTATAATGGATACTGGGATATAATGTGAACATGGAGATACCATAAAAAAATATTAAAGTCATATCCTATAGTCTAGATGCATCATGATGATTGGACACATATGATATTTGACTATCAGGTGTTTGGGTCTCATAAGTAGTGATACATTTTTTCATGAAGTTCGTACATAATGATCTCAAGTCGATCAGATCTCGAGGACATAATTTCATATAAAAAATCCACATGTTTCAGGTTTCATTAGTTGTTCCTATTTATGAACAGGTGTAATGATTTCCAAAGTTGATATTATTATCAGTGCATAAAATTTAATTTCAAACTTTGATGTTAGATGAAAACCATGAAATTTAATTCTTGTAAATATAGCTTGATTTGTGTTCACCATTGATGGTATAACACTGATTGAATTACTGAGATAGAATTTATCGCTTACAAAATAATTCTAAATATATGAACTAATTGTTTGGGGTGGTTTACCTTTGATAAATCCATGGACAATGTAGAAAAAAAATTAAGTGAGGTTAAAAATTAATAAACCAACATTGGATAATGATAGAAAACATGTAACATTATTTATGGGATATAATAAGAGAAAAATATTATATTGCACGATTTGTGTTTATTGAAAAATAAGGCATTTCCTTGACTTTTCCATATCTCCATAGGGGCCTTGATGGATTTCTATACTATGCTTTAAGTTAGTGAATATTATTCACCACTTCCTAGATATGGGCCAAGAGGATCATACTCATAACATATTCAAAAGTCTAGCCTATCATCCTTAATAGAAGTACATGACATGGTGGGGCCCACCATGGGTTCGAGAGATGTTTGATGATAAATGACCAAAATAAATAAATGAATTCATAATTATTTATGTATTTAATAATGAGAGTTGAATTTATTTTTATAATTTATTTACTAGTATTTATGTGAATAAATGTGAAAATATTTAATGAGAACAATATATTTTAATATTCATGGTTTATTTAATGTATGGGGGAGTTATTATTGAGGTTAGTGAAGTATGTTTATAAAATAATTTATTTATAAAATTACAAGTATGTGATAAATAACCAAATGAAATTTATGACACAGTTAGTTGTTCTTAACAAGTCAATTCTAGATTATTTTGTGGGATTTATTTTCAAAAGGGTCGGGATCCCTTTCTTGAAATTTAATATCCACTATATAAGAAAGATAGAGATATTTTCTTAGGGATTATTCATCCACTAAAATTTGTGAGCTTGTCTATCATCCATACCACATCATACAGAGAGAAGTACTCATTCAATGAAACTAATCCAATTCCATCTTTACATATCAAGGAAATAGTTTATTGGTGATCATATGGATATTTTAGACAACATTGGATATCCATACTAACACCTGGATATCGATGATTAGTGTTCCCATAGACGTTCCAATAAGTTGGGTATGATCTAGAGTGATCTGACATTACTTCCATCAAGAAATGGTCACCGATGAGGATCAATTGTTGAACATGTATTCAAATCAAGTGAATTCATTATTCATTTTGATTTTCATTCTTGAAAAAGTTCATGTGAGATTCTCATCCTTTTACCATGGTTAAAATCTATGGAAAAGGAGATATTATGTAATTATGATTATGAGAATTTATAAATCCCCCAAAAAATATTCTTTAGCTACATGTCTTGATACCATTAATTGGTATCAAATATATTTATGGGACAATTTATTCCTACAAAATTAATTTTTCTTTAAATTCATGTAGTGGGAATTACAATAGCCCATCATACCACAATTTACATTAATAATATCTTGGATGAATATGTTATAACCATTTGAATTTTTAAATTGAATCTAAAATGATATTTCATGTTTATTTTAAAATAACACACACACATTAGAACACACACACACTAATATATATATTACTATTGATGCTTTTGAAAACATTTTTTTTCAGAAATCCAACGTTCTGTCTCGATTCTGGTGGCTTGATCAATTTTCTCTAGAAAGGATTTAATTCCCCAACCATGTGAAATTCTAAAAGAAGTTTTTCAATTACCTAAATGTTGTAGGATTTGGAATAAATCAGAGAAGAAACAAAAAATAAGTATAAGGGGAATGGGGTTGTACATTTTCAAAACTATAAAGATTGAAAATAATAATAATAATAATAATAATAATAGTGTAGTGGGAGACTAGTCCCTATAATATTTATAATTTGGGACTCTAGTGTCACCATCTCTCGTACTTCGCTTCCACTTCAAGACCCCAACATTCTCCTTCTCCACCAGCCCGACCCACCATCCCTATCATCTATGACCTCTCCATGTGCCTCTACTAGAAGACAAGACTTTTAGGACACCGTTGTAGTCCTCTTCTTGTGAATGAACAATATTGGTCTTAGTGGCACACTTCCCACCATTGGCCAGACCTGATGGCTCCCCCCATCCACCAACTCTCACGCATCTGCTGCAACTAGTTAGACAACATGCTTCAAATTCATGATTAACCGACCCAAGAAGATCTAGGTCGGTCTTTTCATATCCGTCCTAGTTCATTGCAAATCAGAAAATGTAATAGAACCCTTTTCTAATAGTTTTTAGGCCACCTGAGGCCTTATTTAATGTTATTTTTCAAACTTTTGGTGACTGTACAATTAATATTTTACGAATTAAAGTAATATATTTAAATTCATTTTAATTTCACTCAATTAGAAATAATTGAAATTTTTTTATTTTCTTTGTATATTACCTCTCAACTGATCATGATCATTGGCTGACCCATGAATGTTGATATTTTAATTTAATAAATTAATTATTGTATTTCAATAAATGTATGTAATAATTTATTTAATATCGAAGGTCTTGACACAATCTTTCCTACTTAATATTAATCAGTTGTATCTGCATGCATAAATATAATAAAAAACGTATTTTTTAATTTCCTAGGTGTATATATATTATATTGAAGATATTATAAGACATTGATGACACAGAAATGTTGTTCTATTCTAGAAAATTCATCGATACATTGTCCTAGGATTCAAGCAATGATATGAGTCAGACATGACTCAGGTATTAAACACCTATGGTTATAGTAATTCTATTTATGTTCCATTGATTAACAATTTCCATATTATCATGATCAGTTAGATAGTTTATTTAAATTATTTCAGGATAATTATTACTGTGTGAATATTCATGTTTACATAGTCATATAAAATAAAATAAATGTATTGATTAAAAACAAAAAAAATTTGTAAAGAATGTTTTCTATGTAATGTAATGTTCATTTTTGTGTGCGATCACATAGCGTGGGAATATTAAATGGAGAAGGAATTTTTTAATCAAGAAATAATAAAATCACTCAAGGAAGAATTATAATGTAACATCTTCCGCCACATTTATTTGAAAAGAAATGGGTGTATAAGGTGCTCATAATCTCTAGTTTATGGTACCTCCTACTAATATCGATTTTTTATGAGAGTGATGAGTATAATTAACTAAAACAAGTAGAAAATACGTATTTATAACTATATTTCTATAAATTAAGAGGAATTTTGTTTAGTTAGTCATGGTTATATTTCCTAGAAGTTGGTATATTACTAAATTGTTCAAGGATCGATGATTCAATGTGGTAGAATGGTTGTGCTCCTACCTTGAAACTGTTGGAGTAGTATTATACCCAGAGCATGGAATATGAGGAGAGGTTTCAAGGATCCTTCCCTCTAGAATAGTTCTATGATAGAGTGTTATGAATCATGTAGAGAGAGATACCAATTATTTACAAAATATTGGTAGACATTTAAGGATTTAATTAATTATAAATGTCTAATTTTTAAGCAAGATAATGTTCTATCTACTAATTTTATTTTTTATTGATAAAATGGAAATCATCACCACCGGTTATTTATAACAACCATAAACCTTATTATACATTAGTTCATTATTTTTTACAAATGATTACACTTAATACATCCCAACAGATTGATCAGTCTACTGTCTTTGGGAGTAAAGTACATAGAAATCATCTTGAACATGGGACACAATAACACTATTGAAAACAAACTTATCATGATTCTATAATTACATATATTTTAAAACTGAATAGGATAACCCATGGATAAGAATATGAAATGAGTGAGCTATAAATATCAGTAAGGAAATAATAATGGAATAAGGTACAACATGTCATAAAATAGGAAAATCAATGGGGAATAAAAGGATCATGTATAATAAGTCATGACATGAAAAGATAATAAAAACATGGGAAATGTAGCAATAATTTAAATCTCTACAACAAAAAGAGTGGTTAAATATAACTACCAAGATATCGGGATGGAAACAGTCCCATTAATTAACTAGGTTCACTCTTTATCCCCACAAAATGTCTCATTAGATTGAACAGTAGCCAATGCATTGGAGCACAATATAATTCTAGGCAGACCCATCAATTTCATTTAATTTTTATTATTATGTGTTCCACATAGATAATACAACATAGTTTCATTAATCATCACATTTTATTCCATGATCAATATGTTAATTGTTTTTGAGGGTTCATAATGGGTTTATAAAAATAATAAAATTAAATTAAAAGATCATTATTTTAGTGATAAAAAATATATTTGGTCATGGATAAATTTTATAGTATTCATTAAAAAACTATTGGGTTATTATGATGTCATACTACACAAAGTATATTTATACGATACTTAATTTTTACATTAAAATTTGAATGTCTATGAAAATTATGAAAAAAACAGCATTGGAAAATTTTTATGTGATGATTCCAAAAATAATATTAATTTAATCAAAATAATATTCTAAATTTTTTAATTATAAATTTTTAAATACAATTGATATTTATTAATAAAGATGAGGTTTTTTTCAATAACTTTTTTCCAACCCTTATAAAAATTACATTTGACTTCATAAAATTATATTATCATTTATACTTAATAAAAAATATTTAATAATAATATTTTATTAAAATATTATTTATTTTAAAAATTCAATAATTCCAATTGAATCCTAATTAGAATTTGAATATTACCCAAAAATACTATTTTTGTTATATTATATCAAAAATTCATTTATAAAGTATCGATAATATGATTAATATATTTTCATTATTCCATAAAAAATAATCTACAAACTAATATTTCTCGGTTCTATATTCATAACCCTTTAATACACTCCCACCTCCCAAAGAGTAAGGTGGATGACGGTGATACATTTATGAGGTGATTCGATGTACATGGTTTGGACCCTGATCTCGATAAACTTGAATGTCTCCTGTAAATAGTTTCACATCAACTGTATACTGTTTTTCTCATTCATAAGTTGTTGGATCTCATATTGGGCTTGGTCAAGGTCAAATACTAGTGATTTTATCTCCATTAAAATATCTGATTAATGGTATCTGTAATGTACAATACTACTAGTTGAATCCATCACTTCCTTTTTGTATTTCACTTGTATTTTTCAAAACCCTATACATATATAAATAATTTTATCACTAATCAACGTCTATATTACCAATATTGATGATGATTAATGATCAGTAAAATTCTATAGGTTATAATAATTCCAAAGTAGTTCATTTTTTCCTGTAACCATATTACATAATATGACATTTAATTAAATTTAATGGTGAATTTTATTTATAACAGCTTGGGTCCTTACAATCTTCCTCCTTAAGAAATTATTCACATAGAATATTATTTTCCCATAACAAAATAGATGAGGGTAAATCTATTTCAAAACATCCTCCATTTTTCATGTCTTTTATTCAAACATGTGTTTTCTCTATAACAATTTCATAATGTGAATTGTAATATTTTGTAGAACATTATCTCTATGATCTAAGATAATTACCAGATGCACCTCATAGAAAAGGTCATTGTCCAATGGTGCCAACTCTGGATTGAGTGTATGTGAGGGGAACGATATGTACTTTCTCAAGAGGGATAGATGAAATAAATCATATACCTGAGATAGGTTAGGTGGGAGTTCAAGTTCGTAGGCCACCACTCTGATAAGATATAAGATCTCAAAGTGGGAAATGTATCTTTTCCTAGGTTTTCTTTTCTTCAAAAATATCATCAATTTCATCCTTGGAGATATGATAAGTAATACCATGTATTCTACATGAGATTATAGGTCTTATAGATGATTTTTAGTATATATATTCCATCGAAACTAATAAAAATTGATGTATTGTTTAATGTTCATAACCTTTTCTACAATTTTCTCAACCATTTCAGGACATAACAATTTTTGTTCCCCAACATCATTATAACATGAAGGTGTTATTCACCTCTTACCATAAAGGTATTCATAAGTATTAATTTTGATTCATGAGGGGAAACTATTATTATAATATAACTCAACTAGATGAATGTGTTGATACCACGCTCCTTTTATGTCATTTCAACATTGTCTTAACATTTCATCATGTGTCTTGATAGTCTTATCTGATTGGAAATCGATTTGGGGTGACATGATGTATTGTATTTCAGCTCAATTTTTAGATCATGTTAGAGACATCTCTAGAACATAAAGGTGACTCTTGGATCTCAATCATATATAATCGATAGTGGTAATCCCTATATCCTTACCACTACTATTATGTATATCCATGGATTTTGATCTAGTGATAATTCCTCTTGAATGATGATAAAGTGAACTGCCTTTGCAAGTCAATCCACAACAACCATATATCATTGTTTCTCAAGGATGTCTTTGGAATTCTAGTGTGAAAGTCCATGGTGATTTTATCCAATTTCCATGTTGGTAAGGGAATGGATTCATATTCCCCTTATACTTATACATTTAATACATCACTTTCTTACTTAAAAATAACTTTGATATATATTTAGTGAAATTATTCTTCATATTATCTCACAAATAGCGTTCACAATGATCTTGATACATCTTTTTTTTTCATGGTGAATGGAAAATGTTGAACTACATGCATCATTCAAGAGATCCTTCTTTGAATCAGGATTTGAAGGAACACATAGTCTTGACTAAAATCTCAAAATATCATTTTATTCAATATTGAATTATAAGGACTTCATTTTTCTTATAGTTTCCACATTCTATTTAATTCCCAAAACATCTCTTTGAGCATCCATTAGCCTCCCTAGAAGATATGGTTGAGCAATCATTTATGAAAGAATTAATGATATCTATTATTTATGACTCACATGTACATCCTTTACAAATATAATAATATAGTATCCCTCTCAATTATCAATAAGGATAAAATTATTTTATAATTTCTACTTAGTGATCATTCCACTTTATTCACTTTCCTATGATGGTAGTGGATTGAGCAGTGAAAACATTTGATTATATCCAACCATCTTTTTTTCCTATATTCATCTTTTTCTATGTCAATATATACATGATTTTTTATGATTCGTTTATATTTCATTTTTATTCCAAAATAAATAAGGTCACCATATTTTCAATGAAAATGTCAATGTAGCCAACTCAATAACATCTTTTGGGGTAGTAATGATCAGGAAAATTCAACTACATTGAATAATAGGATTTGAATTTGTTATTATTAATTATGACACAGTCCATGACATTCTATGAAGAATCCTTGAACACGACATGAATTTATCCACATTCGGGTAGTGTGAGAACAAGGACATTGATAAGCCTTATTTTCTACTACTTGAAGTTCACTTCACATTCATTATTCCCAGAAAACATGAATCCCTTCCTCGTATTATTGGATAAAGGGTTTGAATTTCATGATAAATTTCTCCCACATCAATGATAATACCCATATAAACCAAGGAAAATGTAGATATCTATCACATATGTTATACTCATACATCATTCAAATGATTCTATGTTTTAAGGGTCTGGATATATCTTTTTTTTAGGATTAAATGCCCCAGTAATGATAATTCCTTCAATGAGAACTCATATTTTCACTACATGGAATAAATATTCTCCTTTTGTAAGTTCTTTAGCACAGTTCTCAGATAATCCTCAGGCACATTCATGATTTTTATTGTAATAAAATATAATCTATAACCAATACAACAAATTTTTTGAGTTAATCACTTAAGACTCTATTCATGATGTCTATAATGATTTTTGGATATTTTAATTGTTAAAAAGGAATAACTATGATCACATCATACACATAACTTGTATGAAATGCAATCTTGGGTAAATCCTCCTTCATCCTATAAAATGGAAATATCCTGACCACACATCTCTCTTAGAGAAGTATTTTTCTCTACTAAGCATATCAAACAAGAAATAAATCTAATGAAAAGGATACTTTTTCTTTATCATGATTTTTTTGAACTCATGATAATCAATGAAAAGGTGCATTGACCCATCATTATTCATGGTAAAGATTGCTGGTGCCCCCCATGGTGAAGCACTTATGAGTATAAGCCCTTTATCTAGGTTAACTTTTTATTGTTTCCTTAACTCATCAATTTACACAATAGCAATTCAATATGGATTTTTTTATAATGGAAATTACACAGGTATATACTCAATTGAGAAGTCACCATCAATTTTAGGAGGAAGACTAGAAAATTTCTCAGGAAATGTATCATCATATTCCCTCCCAATAGGGTTGTATTTGAGGATTGTTCATTCCTTATACTCAATCATTTGAGCTAAATACACTTTATCATAGTTAAATATAATCCATGAATGATATTTTGGATCAAAATAAAATTCATCCTCCTCAATGAACTTTTAATGAATCGTGGGACTATTCTCAATAAGGATAGTGATTTCCATCATACAGAAATTGATATTACCTATATATAAGAATTCAAATCCATACTAATAATTTCATAAAATTACAAAAAAAGAAGTATAAATTATATTTATATGAATTTCATCAAAAAAATTGTGATAGGGGGAGTTATATACTTGGGATGCAATAGTTTCCAAATTTTTTTAATTTTCATTGACATCTATACATTCATTTTTTTTGGTGGTGTTTGAATAGTTATACAAAATTTCCTGATATGAAGGAATGTGTAGAACTAGAATAAAAATGAAAGATCATTATTATTTATTCAATAACACGAATTTCTCTCCCTACATAATTGTCAGGATCCACATCAATGGATGCGACAAAAAAATGTCACCCTTTCTGCCTTGGTGGTTTTTGGTTGTCTCCAAAAACCCTTAGCATAGGGAATTGATTTTCAATGTTCCCAACTTCAGTGTATTTTAATCAATGAAAAATGAACTGAGGGTTGATCAGTGAATTCCATTCCTCCATCACATTTTTAGGTTTATCTTATCGGAAATCATTATCTAGGTGTCCTTGCTTCCCACACCTAATGAATTTCTTCACCCCGTTAGGAAATTTAAATTGTGCTTCTTTCTACACCATTGAAAATTGAATTGTTGAAATTTATTGGCGTTGTTAGATGTATCAATCAGGCCAATATAATTAAACTCTACTTTATACATATTATCCCCATGATTCCCTTGATATTCTCCGATCTCTAATTCGACATTGAGGACACATTAGATAATTTGTTTCATAGCTATCAAAGTATCATATCGCTAGGCATTTTCACAGAATAGGTTTTATCCCAACAAAGAAGAAATCAACCTTGCATTTTGGGTTAATGAAAAAGCTGGAGGCATATCATGTATGTCTATCTATGTGTTCTTTATATAGCCTAATATATTTGTAGTATTTAATTTGAGGGTATGGAAATCACAATCTTTGATAAATCAAAAAGTACAAGGATACTATTTATTAAAAAAATCCCATATTTCCTTCTACCCCATCACATTGATCTCATCCTCATTATTCATAGGGTTTTAACAATGACCACCATAGATCATCTTCTCCCTCCATACGATAAACAGCTAGTAGAACCATCTATTTCCTAGAACATTGAAGGATGAATAATATCTTCTAAATAGAGGTGATCCATTGTTCCACAATGAAGGGATAAGATGATCCATTGAATGTAGGAGTCATTTGACAGAAAAATGACCCAATCACATTTTGTTCTCCCTTAGAGGGATTTGGGTTCTCATTTATATCCATGTTTCTATTCAAACAATTGAGTTAGCTGAGAGGGTATAATCACAATGTTTTTGATTCATGCTACCAAAATTCTCAAATATTAGTTTTCATTACAGCTTGAATAACATGGAAAAGTCACTTAAAAAACTATTATACTTACTTCTCCATGAATATAATGGTATGAATAATACCAACTCCTCATTACCCATGGGAATAATGTGAAGAAGTGAATGGATAAGGGTCCTATTTCTAAACCAAGATGAAGACACTGATAAATCGTCTTTCCTCTAAGCCGAAGATACAAATGGTGGGTAATGAGAAAGAGGATTCCTTATACATATGTGGTAAAAATTTATACCGAAAAAATAATTTTACAGTTGGAAAAAAGAAGCAAGGAAATGCTTATATCAAAGGTATTTTTTATTTGGATGATATCTATCATTGTATACAAGTTGGGTTCTTAACATAACATTATGATCACACATTTGTATTCATATTTAGGAACCAAGTATTTTACAAATGATTGAAAAAATTATGGTGGATATCTGGACCAGAAATGGATTGATACTAGTATCCATGAAAATGGGATTTTATCATCTATCATTCTGTAGAGTCTTTGTAACTGTAGTAAAAAAAATTATTATGCTCCTTCATTTTTAATAAACACAATATTACTGTCGATTCATTAAACCATGGGATATTTCTATGTTCATAAATAAATGTTGTCTCTTTTATGGGGATGACTTGGGTTATGGTATGGTTAATATTAACAATTTATTTATATACTTGAAATCGAAACCCCTATATTTTAAATCAATGAAAAAACCAATGGTCATGAACCTAATAATACCAACCTTTCGAACATCGGTCAAGGTCATGTAAATGATAATCGTTTACATAAATTACATCATGCAGGGTATTTAGACTATAATGGTAAAAACCCTTGGATATATGTCACACTTGTTTACAAGGGAAAGTGATTAAAGAAACCCCCCTTAGGAAAGGAGGTATGATCACTAAAACATTATAATTATTTCATAATTATGTATGTAGTCAATTTCATGTAGATTCACGGATAGGGATTTCATACATCATATATTTTACCGATGTGTATTTTAGGTATGGAAATATGTAATTAATGATGTAAATACATATTTATTATTGGGTATTATGAAATACTAACACGATGTAAAAAACCATATTTGTAATATTATTAAGTCACTCTACTCAGATTGAGGTGAAGATTATACCACAATGTATTCACTAGTCACTGAAATGAGTGTGGGATGGTATACCAACTCAATCATAGTAATACACCTAAATGGGATGGTTTTAGTAAAACAAGGAATTAGAATTTTCATTACATTTTTATAAAAATGAAGAGTCATACAATACATACATTATTATTTTGAAGATACACATTATAAATAAGGAATCATGCCCTTAATTGAGTACAAAACAAGGACACATACTGGACTCCAAATGATTTGTGGTATTGATAGGAACCCAGTATGTCACATATTTGTGTGCAAGGATTTGAGGATTTTGGAAATAAAATTTCTAATAAATTTTTTTATCTTAAATATAAAATACCATATTTAGATTTTATCCCAATGAAGCTAATTGATATTCCCTATATAACACTTCCAATATTAAAATTGATTGTGGAAAAATGACATATTTTTAGAAAGGTATCGTTTTCCAAATGATACAGTGAGAGAATGATTGAATTTGATGTTGTTGATTCTTTAGATACACCCGAGTTGGTACATGAACAATCACTATAATAAGTAGTGGGAGATGAAGATATTACCAAGAGAAATGTACTGCGTTTGTCAACTTTAGAGGTTAGATAACTAGAAAGACATTGTTTAATTTTCATTGGGTTAGGTGAAACTTTAAACTATGAGAATTATAAACCTATAATCTAAAATGAAGTAGTAAATGCAAAGGATGCACCTAAATGAAAAAATTTATTAATTTGAGATGGATTCCATGTACCAAAACAATGTCTGAATTTTGGTAGACCCTCCAATGGATGTAGACCCTATTTTGTGTAAATGGGAATTGAAAAAAAAGAATGAAATTGACGGTAATTTAAATAAATAAAAAGCGTGACTATATGAATTTTTTTCAAGCAATGAAAAGACATACACTATAAAGAAACATTCTCACCAGTTATATTCTAAAATAACGCAGAATATTTCTTGCAATATCAGTCATCCATTATTATGAACTTTTGAAAAATGGAAGTCGAAAATTCATTTTTAAATTGAATGTTAGATGAAGACAGAAATATGAATCAACCTGAAGGAATCATAATTTCAAATATATCAATAATGTATGAAAGACACAAAGATCAATTTATGGGTTTAATTAGAAATCATGGTCGTGGAATGTTCAGTTTGACGAGGACATAAGAGAATTTTGTTTCATCAAAAACTAATGAGATACATGTGTGTATAAGATTTTTAATGTTAACTTAATCATATAACACATATTATATATTGATGAAATATTAATTATGGTAAAAATAAAAAGTATTAAAATCAGGTAAGATGTGGTTAAATGAATACTTCTCCATGAAATAATCAGGTGAAGCAACCTTCAAAATTTGGAAAAATAAATTTCGTGAAAGATATGAGAAGTTTTTTGGGCTATGTAAAATTAAACATATGGACAAAGTACTCAAATGGTTAAATATCATACCATCCAAGAGGGTGGTTTTTTTCAAATTTTATACGGTTTTAATATCTCAATAAAAATTTCTCCACAAACCCCTGGGGAAATTGAATGAATTAGTAAAATCCCTTACGTTATTGTAGTTGGATATATCATGTATGACATTCTATGTACAAGGATTGATGTTTTCTTTTATTTAAAAATATATGGAAAATATTAATATAATCTAGTAGATCTATATCTGTTAGATGTAAAAATTATCCTAAATCACTTGAAATGTACACAAGATATGTTATTGGTATATGTAAAAGATGAGGAACATGAAGTGACAGGATACAAAAATTCTTATTTCCAAAAATATTATAATGATATAAAATCATAGTCAAACTATGTCTTTTTATGTAATAGTTAGGAGATGAGGTAGATAAACTCTAATATACAAGAGGTCACTGATTCTATAGCATAATACAAGTATATATTGGATTTTTATATAGATATAGAGGTAGTAAAGATATGCATATTTTTCACAATCATTATTGATGGGTCTACCGGTGTATACCATTTACAAGTTTCTTGTGAAAATAATAAAATATATGTACTTTATTAGGATCATAGTTTATAGTATAAGAAATATTATATACTTCATATGTTTTATCTATTAATGGATTTTACTCCCAGAGGTGAAGTCATGGTTAGGAGAGTTGACATAGTGGATAATGTGGAAAACCCCCAAACTAAATCCATATCTTGGTTGAAGCATGATTCTCATGTGAGGGAAAGTGGGTTGAGACATATTAACAGTTAGCTCTAGTTCATGTGTGATTGTTGAAAGTGGGTTTCCTTGAAAAAAATCAATCATGTACATTTATTACCATTAAATTTATACAGTTTGATATTTATATGTGTTTAACTTACCAGAATAATATTGAGACATCAACATACACTATCTTTATGGTAATATATATAGATTACATGTCATATGAAATGGTTATATTATTTACCATGCTATAGTGAGATGCTATAGATATTGTGATAGTAATATTAAACATATGTCATGTGGTCCAGATATATCATTCTGAAAGAACACAGATGATGTTGGACTATCAGGTGATGGGGGATAATAAGCATTGAGACTTCTTCTCCTGAAGTTCTTTCCTAGTGATATTGAGTAGATGATATCATTAGGACTGACCTGTTAATATAAACACCACATGTTTCAGGAATCATTGTTTATTCTTATATTATAAGTTATGAAATGGTCTACAACCATGATGTTATTATTAGTGTATATTATTTGATTTTTTAATTTGATGTATGATTAAAATACTAACTATAATTTGATTTAATGATATCATTCTTGGGGAATTCCACTCATGGTATGAAATTGATTCAATGATCGAGATAGAAATTTTCTCTTCTGAAAGGAAATGATATCTCTCTCTAAATTGATCACGATTATTGTACCTTCACTAAACCCAAGGCCATGGTAGTAAAGGAAAGAATTTCCGGTGAAGTCAATTAATAATAAATTAACACTATATGATGATTTAAATCCCGCATCTTATATAATAAGTTATCATACAATAAAGAGATTATATTACATTACATGTGTTAATAGGAAAGTAAATCAATACTATGAATATTATCCATCTCCTTAGAGTCCTTGATGTGTTTCTAGAATCTACTATTATTATTTAAATAGTATTCACTACTATTGAGATAATGGCCAATAATGTTACACAAATAGAATATTCAAAAGACTAGCATATTTTAATTAATAAATGTATAGGAAATAGTGGGACCCAAAATTTGGTTTGAGATTTGTTCAAATATAAATGCTCTCTAATGAATAAATAAATTTATTATAATTAAATTAAAGAATAATTAGAGTTGAGTTTATTTATATAAAGTAATTTCTAGTATAAAAGTAAATACATGGGAAAATAGTTAAGAAAATAATATTATATTGATAATATATGTTGTCTTAATATTAGTTGAAATAAATATAGGAGTTAATGACTCGCTTTTATCACTAAATATATTTATTATATTACAAGAAAGTGAGGAAAATGTAAATGATTTTTATGACACTAATATTTTTTCATAATGTTCCATTTATCGACTGTATAGTAAGAATTATTGGAAATGGGACCTTGGATCCCTTTATAGGAGTTTAATATCCATTATATAAGAAAAGGGTGCTATTATCTATGATACCATTCATCTACTATAATTCAAGAGGTTCTCAATCATACCTCTCTCATCCTAGAGGGAGAAGTGATTAATCCATGAAATTGATCCAATTCCATGTTTAAAAATCAAAGGGACTTCATAGTGGTGATCATCGTGGCATTGAAGGCATTGTTGGATGTTCATGATATCATTCGAAAAGAAATGATCAATGTCCTCACTAACATTAAAATCATGTATGGATGATCATGAGGGATCAAACCATTGTTCCTTTGAGCAATAGTCATTGATGATGAGATTTTGTCGAATGTGGCTTCAAATCAAATGATGTAATTCTTTATTTAATTTTTTATTACTAAAATAATTCATGTGATATTCTAAGCCTTTTATCAATGTTTGTATCACTTAATGAAATTTTGTAAAATCTATTTGGTGATGAAGTTTTTTAAATTGTAGGACCACATATTTCTACCACATGACCCTATATCATTACCTTTTTTCTATTCCCAAATGAATGATGGTATTAGGATGACTTAATTTTTATTATATCAATTTCACTAATGATATTTCTGCAATAAATTGTGTCTTGGTGGGGGGAATTGTAAAATCACAGTGTCAATTTTATGAATTATTTATTTAATTATTGATTTTATTAATTTTTTTGAGGCATGAATTTGAATTATTTCAAAATTATAAGAGCTTATATACGTTGCACAGTTTATACATGTTTGAAAAATTATTATAAGTAATCATGTGTACTTACGTTTAATTTGAGTTACCCAACATGGTTGATTCAAATTTGAGGAAAACATATTGGACCAATCATACATAGGGTGAAATTCCATCTAGTGTTGGTTTCATGTAAAATGAATGTTTTTATTTTAGGAAAATGTAACCATGGAACATTATCTTTTTATGATGATAATGCCATTTTATTATTGAAACATATTTATGAGTAACTGTGTGAAATATATATTAGGATTAGTTCTAGTCATGTGTGTGTTGAGAATTTATTTTAGTATCTTGTGTATGGATGGTAAATCATGTTGTCTAAAAATTAAATAATTAATTGGTGATCCAATAGATTTCAAATAACCAATTCATGATTAGGTAAACAATGTATCCAAACCATGTTACTCGTCCAATGATTTATCATTTTGCTTTTATAAAAAACCACTTGTTGAATAACACCCTATTTTGGGGTGTTCTGCCCTCACTCCCACCCATCTTATATGAATAGATCATATGGAATATTTATTTCTCCCTCCTCTATGGATTTTGAGTTACTTTTTATTTAATTTTTCATAGTTTCTTGAGGGAAATATTTTATTTTTTCTTATTCTATATTATTGGTTGTCTTTCCATCTCTTCTTCTTTATTCATCCACTTTTAATTAATCAATGGTTGTTGAACCCCAGTAGAGTGTCTTTATAAACTTTATGGTTATGGGTTCGTAAGTGGAGAAATTTTTTCCTTGGGTCATTATTTTCCATATACAAATGTTTTGATTCATCCATGAAAGACCTAGGATGATACTTATGTGAAATTTCTTCTACTTAAAATACCAATTGGTTCCCGTCATTTATAAATATATTTTCCATGAATATTATTTTTATGTGTTATATATACATGTTATTTAATAATGCATTATTGTGAGTGGAATTTTTTATCTTCTTAATAAAAAAGGGTTTCAAAATGGTCACACTCTTTATGAACAAAGATTATATTTTTATTAACTTAATGTGTTTATAAATATTATTAATAGGGTTTTAAACCACAATAGGGTTTTATGATCAAAATGGTTTTGTGATGACTTATATATGTGTTGTGTCAGGTTTTTAGGGGTTGCTATTATCATTTTAATGGATTGTTTGACATATATTGAACGCTTTGTAAGTTGCAATACTCTTTATATTTGGATTTGGGATATTTACATGTTCATATTACTGTAGACCACAATATTAATAATTATATTTATGTGAGAGGTCCAAAATGATTAATGTTTACTATATTAATTTACATATTAGTGTTCATTTTGGGTTCCAAAAGAGTTCAATATAAAATATTGAATCATGTTTAGTTCTTTGAAAGTGAATTTTATGTTTTCAATATTTGGTTAGATCATAATGCCTTGTTTGAAAATGTTTTAATTATTGAGTTATTTGAATGAAAATGATTGTTATATGGACACAACATAAAATTTATTTGTACTTATTTGATAATGGATGTGCATCATGGGAACCCTAGGATTGTAGGTGGCAGTCATGTAATTGTGACTACTATATATTTTTTTAAACTTAGTAACCTAATTTGGATTATACGTTGCGTATTATCACCTCTCGTCATAGACAACACTAGATTACATTACTAGTTTAATTGGTTATGGGATCATGGATATCATAAATATCATAGAATTCATCTAATAGAACTTATTGGATAGAAAAAAATCACTAGTATGAGCATGTACTATTAATGAAATATAATTTATAAGATACACCAAACCAAAGTCACTGAACTACAACACAGAACTACTGAACACACTAAACAAGATATTTTCTAAGACATCAGCCAAAAAAATAGAGAAACATAATATTTTGACATTTCTCAGATTTAGTATTACTCAACAGAGTGAATATTTAAAAAATTATTAAGTAGTCATAAGATATTAAAATGTTAAAAATTTAAATAAATGAATGAATCAATCCTATTATTTATATTAAATTCTAACAGGTTCAACTGATCATCCCATATTTAGATCTATAAAGAGAGTATGTTATGATCGATCCAATATTCATGGGAATCCATTCTCCTTGTCAAATTCATTCACAAACCCATCTTATTTTCATAGTGAACAATGTGTTATTCCATAACCAACAAACATTTATCTTACATATCCTTCATAGACCATTATGTATTTCATTTATGCATTCTCGCATATCATTTCATTATTAATAAAGGAGTAATTTCAAGCTTACTACATCCATGATTATTTTTCCTGTATGATTTTTTTAGATATTAGGAATTTTAATTATTGATCCACATGTATCATCCTAGATCAGAAGATATTATTCCAAAAATTCTCCATCTAGATAATCTAATAACTTATCCAAAAATGGGATTCATTTATTCTAAAACAAAGAATCTCCAAAATGCAATTCATTTTTGAGTACTCACCACTAATTATTTTTTCATCATCCATAATCCTCATTTTTTTCCCACAAACATCATTCGTAGGCACATGGTTCCCCCACCATGATCTGAGTTTTACCAACATAACTGAGTTGAAACACAGCCTCAACACATCCTAGTCTAAAACCATTATTATAATATCAACTAGGTTTTTAACTCTTTATATTATTTGAATATCCAAATTTTTATCTTCTAAGAGTTTATAGATTATGTTATACATTAAACTAATGTTTTAATCCTTGAATAAAACATCATATTAACAACAAATAGATCACACTTTGTGAATCAAGGAAACAGTTCAAACATCTTTTCTCCTTCTGAGATCTTCCACCAACCCTTCCAGTCAGATTATCACATAATCGGCATGCGTTACTGTAATTCACTCTTCACATATTGTTTAAATTGAAAAAATTGAATATTTAATACGTAACTCACATTCATATCTCTAAAAGTGGTCATATAACCCGTGTTACTCTATGATGAGTTCTCATCTCCGAATAAGATTGAATAAAAAAATAACTATAAATATATATATGTTCCAAATAACAGTGACAATGTTGTACAACCTTTTAGGCAGCAGAATATCCACTACCCCACATCCTAGTGATCTCTTATGAGATTACTTATGAACCATATTACTAATCCCATTGTTTATTTACTGTTAGTATAAGTAAAAATCATGACATGCATCAGGATTTTGAAAATTCATGAATAATGAACCTTCCCCATTCAATTGGAATAATGTTTTATTCAAATTATCTTTGCCTAGATAATCATGAGATGTCTAGATATGAGAGTGGTCATTGATTCCTCCTTGATCAAGCCAAAACACTCTACTATCTTCAATGTAGTCATATTGAGTCAGGAATAATGTTACGGAACTTATGCCTATTTTTGATCCACATCCCTATGAATTTTATAGAAAGGCTGAGATCCAAAGTATTGAAATGTCAAAACCATCATGGATTCCACTGAACCCCAATATTGTTTTTGAGAAGTCGTTAGGTGATCCTCTTCATAATCCAAAGGTCACGGACGAGCAGTCACGGTCTATGGTGGCATTGTGAGGAGACTATACCACCATATAAGAGTTCACAACCATAATAAATAGTCAAACATAATAGACATAAATGAACATATAAATAATAAATGAACATAATCATAATAATGTTGTTAAATGATTAAATATATTATTGTCTCAAAAACCATAACATAAATACAAAACTGATTACCCATTGGGATGATCACATACACAGAATAAACTAATAAAAAAATAAATACATCAGGATCAACTTCCAACTGTGATACATTACACATACCTATTCTCCAATACCCAATTGACATGCTTCATCCTAAGCCTAAAACACAACATGAGTTTCTCTGTCAAATCTTGAAACCATCGGACTCTTCCCTATTTATCATTCAACATTTCTCTACCTAAAATTAGACATACGGACTACCCAGACACAATTGTACATGTATCGGGGGTGATAAATAAATCGAAGTTGGAAACCCCCAATGGTGAACCTATAACCTACTGCGATAAGTTCATTCTCATGTAACATGGTAAACCTAAAAAACAAAACTTAAATAAATACAATTAAAACCTATGTTGATTTATAGATCAATTAAATTGAGAGAACATACCTACATAGGCCAATGAGGAGGTTTCTATATGAATATCTAAATGACCATGCATCACATGTAACATACATGCCCCATATCCATTTAATCCCAAACTAGAAGTCACAACATCACTAGTTATGTTGGACATGGTAGCTAGACAAGTCAATTATGATACTCTTGAAAAGATAAAAAACATTTAAAGATCATTAGTCTAACAACTAATCCACATTTGTAGAATTTAATTTCCACCATTCTCAACCAAAAATGTGGGATTCCATTTCCTATAATATCATCCTTATATGTCAAAATCTATGTCTATAAGTCTCATATGTATCTACAGAATTACCTGTCAAATAATATCAACTAAATCATTATAATTCAATTTCTACCAATCTAAAAAATATAAAAATGAAACTTATATGGAACCTAAGTCTGGCATAGAAACATGATGAAAACATTAATTACCGATACCAATCTTCCTATACAATAACATAAACCATGGGTGTGGACCATCATGTCTAGTTTTCTAAACCTAGTATTTGTAATTCCATGTAAGAATTCCTAAAATATACCTATGGATCATCATATATAACACTATAATCCTTGGATACATAGAGTAATTTTGGAAATATAGAATTATACATGTGAAGGATCATTTCTGAATCTCTCAATTATAGAAACCCATATCGATTAAATAAGATCGAAAATTTGTCAACCCAACTACATAAAAGTTTCTATGAGGATTGAAAATGAACCTCTATAAGAAAAAATTGAAAAAATATCAAGGGTTGGATGAATTCTCATTCCAATCATCACATATAATCCCTATTATCTAACACATTGGTTCGAGTCCCAAATGGACACCCACAACCATTACTACCCAAATAAAGGTACCCACATAGCGCCAATCTATCAATCGAGAACCCACATGGACTTGAGGATTAACATTTAAATAGAAGAATACCACTTAGGATCCAAAAAATCTTGTACATATGTAGAGGAATACATCCGGGGATCATCTAGTCGGAACATAAGAGGAGCCATTCATCTATAAATGTTAATTCATAAATAAGCTCTTGAGCCAATTCCCAAGTCTTGGGGTCACACAACACACTACCTGTATCTACCAACTCACGAACACATAGGATAAAATTTCATATAACTAAAAATGAATATGAACACAATCCCAACCCCTTTTCAAACTACTATAGGTTGACCAAAATATCCAATGTGTCGATCACCTTGAGTCACAACCCGATTCTGGTAACTAATGATAGTCCCATACCTACACAAATTAAGATCTATGATGAAGCCATTAAATATCCACTTACTATTCCCACGAACCTATACTAGGTCGCTTACCATTCCACACTCTAAGGAGACATCCAATTCAATTATTGGTGGAAAAATCTATGTCACAACATTTTCAACCCAAAATGCCTCTAAGAGTTTTTTTAAAATTCCCCTATAGATCCACAATCACGTTCAATGAAAAAATACTGAAAATGGTCTGTTATTATATCAAATTCAATCTCATCGGAATATAATCACATAAAATCTTCAAAATAGTATCAATGGGGAAGTACATGATGTGTACCCCGAGTATACGATATGTACCCTCAAACATCCAACATGGTCATGTACATTTACACACCCTAGGTACAATCAGAGATAGAATGTGTACTACTACATGGAATGAAAATACATGGGGTCTATCCATATACTACTACACAACCATTTTCCCCTCACAAATGGTGTCTATCCATAAACTTGGCCACATTCCCATGTCCCATTATGTGGCATGTACTTCTAGTAGATGTCTTGTAGTTCCAGAACTCCACATTCCAAAATACATGACAACATGGTTATGCACAACAATATGATGTGTACTTCTAGTACACATCACGTAGTTCCTGATTCTTTTTCTACCCTAAATGGGAAGAACACATGGTGTGTGTTCCAAAATAACACACAGTGTGATCATGATTTTTTAATGGGAAACCCTTACAAACCACTTAAACCCGTATTTTCGCTAAATAAGTATAGATAAACCTCCAATGGGTCCTTATCAATTTGAAATGGATTTAAAAATAAAGAAGAAATATATTGGGATCTAGGTATAAAACATAAAAAAATGTCTAATCTCAAGGTGGAAACACTGACGATTTAGGTTAAAAGTGTCTCCCAAAATCTAAATCAACTTGATCCAGTCTCAATTACTTCCATGGATGGAGTCTTGAGGTGGATCATCCTCTATTCCTCTAATTTTGACTGTCCCATTCATGAGAGGATACATTTATCAAACTTTTACATGTTTTGGAATCAACAATTTGTGGTTTTTAATTTAATTTAAAATAATTTAATTAATTAATTAATTAAATTCCCATTTAAAACACTCCTCTACAGTCTCGAAACATGATGTAGGTTTATACCATACCTCTATAATGACCCCAATATTATACTAAACCATGGATTAAAAATATAAATCAAATGCACCGTTCAAAAGATACTGTATTTAGATCCCACATGGATAAGTTAATATTTATTTGATAAATTAATAAAAATTATTATAATATTAAAATAGATTCATATTTCACCAAGATCCTATATTACGGTAAACACCCTATCCTGGGATTAGCTGAGTGGTAAGACAAATTATCTAAGACTATATTTCATAGGATAATAACTGATTTACCCCCCCCCCCCATAAGAAACTAAAAGAAAAAAACAAAATTTATACAGAAATTCCAAATCTAGAAAACACGAGCTTTTATAACCTCACCTGCCTAAAAATAATCTTCTCGAAGAAGATTCATTGGTTTTCCAACCACATATCTCAATGGACATCAGACATCAAATCATGCTCAACTCATTACATCATAACCCATAATGAAAATCATGTTTCTCTACAAAAATTATGAATAAAAGGCAAACAAGGTAACAAACGTCAAAACACAACTTTCCATAGTTATAAAAACACCAAGAAGATGCCTAATATCACCCGTCATCATAAGGAATCACACTATCCCACAAAAATCATCATCATGTTTTTCATGTTTCCCACTATAGACCAAAACCAATAATGGATGGTTTTGACGATGACACTTCCAACCATCAGAGTCACCTCTCAAAAAACATTTATAAATTTCTACTAACCCAATTTATGTTATTTCCACAAAATTTTTGACCCTAATCATACAAGTTACATATAACAATGACTGATTTTATACCCCTCGCTAAAGGAGTTTCCTTATTTTAATTTCAGAAATGAACATCAACTCCCTGGTCCATGATCTAATCATTGTCAACCCTTATAATTGGACACAGCTCTATATCTTTCACTTGAGAAATGAAATGAAAAAACTGTTGTCACATGTTCTCAGATTATGAGAGTGGTTCCCATAATATTCTCCAACTTGTGATCCATCAATCTCAGATGAGTGATGGTCTATTTACGACCATCTGTCTTTATATACACTACATCACAAGATTAATCATCAGTGAGTCCCTTTATCAAACTAAGAAATGTTTTGGAAATCCAATGCTTTATTAGTGAAATCAAGACGATGGAATGATATTAAGAATAACTATCTATAGACTGTGAGTACACTAATATTTCATCGAATAATACCACCACAATCCATCCATTTCTGGATGATCACAATTATATACCAACTTCTTCAGGTCACCCTACCCAGAAGCCTCCCATAACATCATAATCAATTATAAACATATTCATAAATACCTACTCAATTATTGTACCTTAGTAATACACTCCCTTTATGTCCAATACACATAAAATTGACACAACACGTCACTAGAGATCATTTATTCAATATCCTATCAACCCCAAATAGTCACACACTTTGCATAAGGCAACAACAAAACATATTCAAATTGTAGCAGATTATGCCCCATGAAAACATGGCTCACAAGCCCTATCCAGATATCCACGAGCACCTCCTTTGATCCTGATTGGGTTTATAACCACCTATAATAACTCTTCTACACAATGATTACTTGGGATATGCTCCGGAATGAACCCACCCTCATGAGACCAACTAACAGTTTTATTGACTTGAACACAAGTTCTCCTTCTCAAAATCAATATTTATACTAAATTCATAAAACCTATACATGTATGTGGACTTCTTGTATCATTTATTAAAGCCTCAAACATACTCCCATACCTCACAAAAATGGATACAAAACTCATCCAAACCTTCTCACATGCCCCCCTTTTATGGTAAGACAATAATAACTCTATAAATTTGAGTCGCATTAAGAAGGCCACTAGGCTCTCCCACCTATCCCTATCATAATATTCTCATGAAAATTCAGTAGGTCCAACCACTATTGTCTAGGAAATCTCAAAAAATTACATAGACCATGGGGAGTCATGAACACTCAATTTCCAACATAAATAAACACAAACATTCAAAATACCCACATCTTGGTTCTCTCTTGCAAAGGAATTCATCTTCATAACTAACCACTTATAACTGGTGAACATTACCACTCTAAGAATTGTCACTTCAAACCACTCCCTAGAAGACCATACCACACAACTATTCGTATAGAAAATATTTCCACACTGGATCTAATGGTTTTGTCCTCATACCATGATGGCATACATGGGACACTCCACCTATTACACATGATAACCACATTAATGTTCTCATAACAGATCATCTCACCATAGATTATTAAAACCTTCCAATAGAAATATATGAATATAAATGTTATCCCTCTTATGTATTATTTCACCAATTTATTACATTGGAAAACATCAAAGGAGAAGTTTATGACACTATAAAAACTAATTCTCTTTCACTGTAAAAATCATAAAAAAATATACCTATAACATGTGGATCCTATATTCCTAACATGATTCATGATTAGTATTATTACTCTATGTGAAAAGATTGAAAACCAAAACATACGCCTATTTAAAATGGTCTATGATACATAAATCCATCATTAATCATGAAATATAAACCTCGTGTGAATCAACTAAGGTAAAAATAATATACTTCTACATAATAGAATACCAAAAACACCAATCCAAACCTATGGTAACCAAGAATTCCAACTGGAATGTGTGTTCATGATGCACTAGCCAGATATCCATCACATACACTCACACATTCCAATATCATTAGTATACAAAATTTGCAATATTAAAACAATAGTAAAGTAATAATTCGAATACCATTTTGAAACATCCCAATCCAGATGCCCTGGAACTAGTGCCTCAAGATGGCTCTCCACAAGAACTCATGCATACATCCTCAAAAAAAGAGGCTCCAAACAAGTATAAGGGGTGAATAGTTGTACTATGAAGTGAATATACCCCATATTAGTGTGAAAAACTCTAATAAATTCCATAAAATCATACAAATAACAATATTTGTGAAAAATATATAAACTTAAATATAACCATGTTGTAGTAAGATGAAATACAATAAAGTCATGAATAATAATTCCATATATACAACACATATACCCCACTATGATAATCACATAAACAAGATAAATAATGAAAGAAAGATTACATTGGGATCTATGGAAAAATATGATCCCTAATAGATAACTGGTTTCCATTACCCTATCGAGTTTCTATAGCATGCTCATTACACTACAAACAAGTTTATATGATAAATCATTCATCCATGGGCCTCTACCCTATCCATAGTGCATCTATGATCAACCTAAATATATACATATGATCTTGATGAAAACCAATGTTCACATACATGGGGTTTGAAATAAATCTTATCATTACACTGTTTGCGGTGAACATATAACCAGGGGTCAAAACTGCATTCTCATGTGATATGCTCATCCAAGCTAAAACACAACTGAAATTAAGAAAAATATAAGCATCATCGATCCTTAGGTCTATAACCTCAATCAACCATACCTACTTCATCCGGTTTCATGGTATATCTAAGAACATCTAGATAACCGGAATCACATGCAACAAATGGGATCCATATTTATGATAGTACCAACCAAACCTCACTGTTTCACTCATTGTATCCTACTTGGTAATTAGATATATCATTCAGGGTAACATTCCATGATAAATTCATACTAGTATAAAGATAGTTAGTCCGATATCTAATCCACATATAGGGAACATCAGGTCCACTATTCTCACCATACATTTGAGATTCCATGTATACCAATCTCATTTATATATGTGGAACATCATGTTCACCAGTCTCATCCTCATGTAAAAAATTAAATTCCCACCAATATCGACTATATATGTGGAATTCCATGTCTAAAAGAATCTAATATATTTATGGAACACTATATCTATCAAAACCATCATCAACCATGGAACTCCATGTCATCCAATATCAACTATATCAAAATTAAAACATTCCTGGATCCTTAGTCCATCACCCAAACCATGAAAAAAACTATATGTATCAATATGAAACATCACACCCAATATATTAACCCATTTTCATGGAATGTGATGTCTAACATTATAAACCTAAAATGTGGGACTCCAAGTCATATACATAGACAATACCTATAGAGTTTCATGTTAATCGCTCTAATTCATAGGTATAGAGCGTTATATCAGACATCCAGAATCATATATGTTCTCTATCATGAACAACTCTCTTTAACAAAGAATCCCATATCAGTTAACTTGATCCAAAAAACGGAAACCCAACCAAATCACAATATCCCCAAGGGAACTATCTCCCCCCCCCCAAAGTGAAAAATATGAATATTTGGCTGAACACCCATTCCCATCATCACATCTAATCCCAATCATATCAGACATCATTTTGGGTCCCATGGGGACACCTACTATCAGTACTACAGGAACACATGTACTAGTTCTGGGTTAGTCTATAAATTAGGAACCACATGGAATTCTAGGTCAACATTTAAATACATTCATCTCTCTTAGGATACTCAAAAAAATACACATTTTGAGGAGACCTTCATGGTATCCTCTCTTAATAAGAGGAATTATTCTTTGGATCCTCAGTCACAACTAAACTCCCAAGACAATGCTTTTATCTTAAGTGTCAAACATCCTATAACCAGTTATCTATAATCACTTGAACTCAAATGATAAAATAGGGTAAACCTCATAAGGGATATGTCATGAATCTCAAAACCATTCCAAACCACCCTATAATGGCCCCTACACCCAACCTATCTATCATAATGAATCACAACTTAGTCTTGCTAACCAGTGATAATACCATGACAGAAAAAATTTTGGTCTTCATTGAAATCATTCCATATATTCTGATCATTATCATGACCCCTGTCTAGGACTCAAACCATTTATCTCTCTTAGAATATTGATTAATTTGATTATTGTACAAAAAAATATCTATCATAATTTACTCACTCGAAACCGCCTCATAGAATTCATTAAAACACCCCAAGGGACAAAAAAATACATTATATATGAACAAAATACTCAAATTGGACTCATCTTGTGTCCAATTTTTACATCGTGGTGTAAAATCTCAAAAAATACATCAAAAGGGTAACAATGAGGAAGTAAACAACATGTACCCCAAGAAAACGATGTGTACTCTAAAACATCCATCCTGGCCATGTACTTCAACCCATTGTGAGTATACCTACGGTATGGCGGTGTACTTCTACAGGACTAGGGAATACATGTGTTGTGGCCATGTATCACTACAATACCATGTCCCCCTTATATGGGGTGCTTTCCCATGTACCCATCCACAATCCCATAACCCACTACATGGCATGTACATCTAGTTCAAGTCATTTAGTTCCTAAAAATCACATGACCAAATACTCGACTAGATGGCCATTAACCAATACATGAAGTGTACTTCCAGTACACTGCATGCATTTCAAAAAAATTATATCTCCCCCAAATGTTAAGAACAAATGGAATATTTTCCAAAACCACAAGTCATGTGATGAATATTTTTGAATGGAAAACACCTATGAACCTCATGAAACAACCATTTATCAATTATTAAGCTTAGATCAGATCCTAAGGGGTAATTGAAATTTATAAAATATATTTAAAACATAAAGACACATATATAGGGATCACAAAATAAAAATAAAATTTTGGCATACCTAATGGCAAAAACATTACTTTGAGTTTAAATCTACTATCGGATGCTGCTGCACCTCGATCGGATCTTGATCGACACCATGGACGGAGTCCAGTAGCCCCTCCACCTCTTTCTCCATAGTCCATCCATCATGTTCAATGTATGGTCCATATCACCCCTCTATTCAGGTATTTGAATCCAAAATGTGTTGGGGATGGTTTAAAATAAATAATTCAATTATTTAATTAATTAAATTAATTAAATTAATGCCCATTTAAAATACTTTTATTGATCCCTATAACCTCAAAAAAATTATAATTGCCTCAGAACCCCCCCCCCCCCCATTCCAAACTAAACCATAGTGTCAACATCTCAATACAACATTCCATTGAAAATATATCTCCACTCAATCCAACATGAATAATTTTATATTTTATTAATAAAATTTTATATATTCATCCAAATTTTGAACGGATTGGAATTCCAAAAAACATATAAAATAGGGTAAAATCCCTATTCTAGGACCAATAGAGTGTTCAGAAAAATTATCTAAGCCAATATATTGTTACAGAATGACTATTTTACAACTAATGAGCACTCAAAATAAAAAAAATAAATTTTCTTCTCAACTTTGAAATACAAATAATGGGTCTTTTCAACCTCTCCACAATTAAATATCCTCATCCTAAAAAATATTTAGTGGTCTTCAAACCACACATCCAAACTCACCTCACCCATCAATTCACACACAACTAATTATTTTTGGATCTGAAAAAATATAGTTTCTTTGTACAATGATAAGTCATGCAACCAAAAAAATGTTAAGACAAAATTTCATCAACATTAAACAATGAAAATAGTGCCAAACCATAGTTTTCATCCCAAGATATCACATCACCATAAAAAAACTCATTATCAAGTTCATGGTTTTTCCCATTATAAAACACAACCAATAGTGGCTAATTCTGATCCACGATGCTTCCCATAATTTATTCCACGTCTCAAAATACTTACATAGAAGTCCACAAAAACAATCAATGTGGTTCTAAATACATCCTTGACCCTACCCATACAATGGTCTTGACACCATGATTGGTTTGATATCCCTCTGTATATAAGTATCCTAATTATCTCCTCACAACCGAACATCAACTCCATGACCAATACTCCAATAATTTCTGAACATCATAATTCTGAATTGCAATCTCATTATCACTAACAAAATGAAATGAAATTATAACAGTCAATTTTCCATGATTTTGATAATGTTTTTCATGGAATTCATCAATATTCAATCCATATTGAGGACCTGAATCAGAGATTCTCGATGGTGAATGTCCCACCACATGACCTCATATACACCGTGTCATGAGAAAAATATCCTAGGAGGCACTTCACTGAACCTAAAGTTTCATTAATATAGCATAGAGTATAACCAATTATCTCTCATCATACTTAGGACAATGTTAAAATATTGGTCATGATCAATTTTAGAGTAGGATTACATAATTATTTTGTAGAAATATACCACCAAACCTCATCCATTAATAGAACATCACAATTATATCCCAAGGACCTATGGTCACCCGAACTAGATGACTATTATCACATCCACATAATATCTCATCATACTCATTATTGCATTCTCATTTCAAGAGCCTTAGTTGTATACTCTGACAATGTCTGATCTATAAGATAAATGACATCTTTAATGCCTAACACATAGGTCTCCATTATGCTATAGACACATAACAATCATATGTTTTTAAATAACCAAACCAAAAGACATGTTCAGACTCTAATGAGTCATGCACCATGAAAAAATAGTTCACAAGGCTTTACCACATATCCTTGATCACCTCTTTTTCCTTTGATCCAATGAATATCCACAATGAACAACCCACATGTTCTAGAATTATATAGTCTAGGCACCAGAATGTTCATTCACATCGTAAAACTAACAATAATCTTGAAGCACTAGCACAAAAATCTCCTTCTTAATAAATAGGAATCCTATATGGCAAAATACCATACTTGGTTACACCCGTAATTCACCATTTCCAAAATTCCCAAAACATACACCCATGACTCAAACACCAAAAATCCCTCTTGACATGAATTTACCCTCTCACAGGTCCCCATAAAATGTCAATCATAACTAACTCCCTAAATATGAGTCACATAAAGAAGGTCAACACTCTCCCCCACATACCCCAACTAGAATAGTATCCTAAAAAGTTACTATGTAAAACCACTTCTGTCTTAGAAAAATCATAGAAGAACAAAAAACATGTGACCTTAAGCATCGTCTCATTCCAACATCACATGACATTAACATTACAAACACCACCATCAAGGTTATTTCATAAAAAAGACTTCATTTTCAAAACCAAATTTCTAAAACTATGAAACATTTACTCTCCATGATTTCCCACATCATTCCACTCCCTAATGTACTAGGCCACAAAAAAATCCTAAACAAAAAACTCCAATAAGGGTTCTGAATTATTAATCCTCATTCTATGATCACCCACCATGGTCACTGAATATATTTTGAATGAGGACAACATCAGTGTTCTCATTATCAATTGTCATACCATAGATACATATCAACTATCATTAAAAGGAGAACCATATAAAATTTAACAAAAATAAGAGTAATCTCCCCGAGTACATATACAGGTAGATAATATATAATAAGTTTTTGAAAATTAAAAAGAAGGGCATATATCATCATAAAAATATCCCACTTGAAATCCTATAAAATGTGGATACTATGTAGCTAACAATATTCTTGATATACATCATTCCTCTGTTGGACAAGAATCATAACCGAACCATTGACCTATTTATTAGGGTTCAAGATATCGAAATAAAAAATAAATCATAAAATATAAACCACATGGTCACCATCCATGTAAAAAATATTATAAAATGATTACATAGAATAATAATAACAATAAACCCATCCCCTAGAAACCTTTAATTTCTACAGGAACATGTGTTCCTGACACACCAACCTGATATCAATCATAATCTCCAACACATTACATTATATAAAGTATAAAAATTCCAAAATATTAAAAATATTGAAAATTAATCCTTCTTACACATCATTGTAATTTCTGAGCTTTTATGATACTAAAATGATGCCCTGAGATAATTTTCCACGTGATCTTATGTACACAACCTCATAAAGCAGGGTCTCACAACAAGCAGTGGAGGTAGAAGGTGGTATTAAGAGAACGAAATTCAACTATTTCATTTTCTGGAACCACAAAAATTTGAAAAATATTATAAATATTAGATTACATAGAAATAATATATAAAATGAAATAGAATCCTTCTATAATTTGATGAAATAAAGTAAATGCTCAATCAACTATGCGTAAATACAAAATTTTTCACCAACTAGGCCAATTGAATATACAAAATAAAAGAAGTAAATAATAAATATATTAGTATATACTATGAATTTCATGACATTACACATACCTAGACTTGAATATCCTATCACACTAGTCAATCCTGATCATCATACTTCACACCATCCTTTCTGCTTAATCATAAAACCCCGATCCACTACTCGATCCTTCATGAATCTATAATCAACCTC
Organism: Viscum album; assembly: GCA_963277665.1. Lineage (NCBI taxonomy): Eukaryota > Viridiplantae > Streptophyta > Magnoliopsida > Santalales > Viscaceae > Viscum > Viscum album. Next base: position 1,518,861,919 of record OY728150.1, read on the forward strand.
AATGAAAACAAAAGGTATGACTTCAAATATAGGTGTATGTAGATAGGGTGAAAGATAAATCATTACAAGCCACCCCAATAGTGAACATATAGCCTAATTACATAATTACATTCTCATGAAATATGACCCGACTAGCTGAAAAATTGAAATAAAGACAAATAAAACCCTTATTGTTACATATGTCCCTAAACATGTTCGAACATACCTTCCTATCTAGTGTTGGTATTTCAATGATCATGAATAGATATCCATTCATTCCATGTAATATTCAAGATCCATATCTATTGTATTTTCATCAAAACCTCATGAATTCAATCATTATCTATTACTTGGTACTGTGACACATTAGTCTAAGTAATCATACACGAATAAATTACTAAAAATACCCAAAGTATTATTCTAACATCTAATATATATATATATATATGGAATTCCATTTCCACCATTCACAACCATACATGTGCGACACCATGTCCACTAAAATAATCCATATTTTTGGAATACCATATCGTCCAATCTCATCCATATATGTGGAATTACATATTAACAAATATAACTACATTTGTGGAATACCATGTCCAACAATATCAACTATATTTATGGAATTACATGTCCACCAACCTCATGTATATATATAGAAAACCCTATCCACCATTCTGAACTGCATGAACACAAAATGTTCCTGGAACCTCAGTCCAACACCAAAACCATGAAGAAACTATCAGTACTGATGAAAAATTTAATATTGAATACCCTAACCAATGGGCATTAAACATCATTTATAATTTTCTAAACATCATATAAGTAATTCCATGTTTCACATCCAAAACCATATAGGTAGAGCATGATTTCTTACTCTCTAATCGTTAGATGTGGAGTGTTTTATCAAATATCTTGAATCAAAGTGGTAATGCATCGTATCTAATGATCTCAACCAGAGCATCCCATATTTGTAAACCCAGCTCCAAAACATGGCAACCCAACCACATCACAATAACCCTTAGAGTGTAAAAAATTCCTAAAAAACAAACAAGAGATAACATGTAAATGGATGGTCAAACATAAGGTATTGGGGTTTACAATTGAGGTAGATGGGAAAATGAATTAATATTTTCATCATCATATTGACATAATAACATAATATATGTAGAAATGAACCCCAGTCAATGGTATGGGATCTCATTTGAATTAATTTAATATCAAGAAATAAAATAATCAATTACCTCATTTGAATTGAAGGTGTTTCAGACAACCACTCATTGTCGATCACTGTTACCCAAAGGTTCATAGGTAAAATCGCTGTAGATATTTTTTACATGAGTAAACATTCCAACGTAATTACAACACTAAAAAATATGGATTCTAGTGTAGGGGTTTGATGAAGCCTTATATGTCTCAATGATCACCAATATTTTGATCGTTCTATCTGTGAAGGAGATATTGGATTGAACACATGGAACAAGAAATCCAATATCTAGTTTGAGAGAAGTATGATAGAAGAGATCAAAAATTCAAGTTGATGAATAGTCTACTAAAAAAGAGATGACTCCATAGTAGAGGTTAATCACAAGGAAAGAGGTCATTGACCCATGTATAGATAAAACCCAGTAAATAGGCCACAAAAGACACATTATGACCAACTAAAAATGAATTTAATGTTATTTATATTTTTATCACTCACATTTAATATAATAAATATATTACATGATAAAATCATGTCATTAACATGAATTTTTATTCCAAAAATTATTCAAGAAAACATGAATATTAAAATTATATTCATTCGTTAAATATATTCAAATGTATTAACTCATGTAATTGTATATACATTAAATAAATCAATTCCATTAAAATTATTATATACAAAATTATTAATTAATAAAATAATGTATTCATTGTGGTCATTTATTTTCGGACATCCCTCAGACCCCATGGGGGGACACTATGTCCTATACTACTATTCAATCTAAAATTCCATAATTTTGAATACGATATCTATGTGATTCGTTATGACCATATCAAAATAGTAGTGAATACTATTCATATAATAGGAGAAGAGGCGATAAACCCATAAAGGCCCCTTACAGGATAAGGAAAATTCATAAAAATGAATACATTTCCTATAAACACACATCATGAAATATAATATCTTTCTCATAAAATTTCTCATAATTTAAGATGCAACTTATTTGTCATTATCCATGATTTCTATTTTTTGTTATTTCCCTCGCTATACATACTTACATTCTCCTACCATGTATGTGGATTTATTGAAGGTATTACCATCTCGATCAATTAGGGAGAAGATGTTAATTTATTTGGAAGCCAAAAATTATATGTTTTGTATTAAATAAAGGTCATACCACAAATGAAACACCCAACACATGATACCTCTATATGAAATTAATTTGATAGTTTTCATATTGCATCAAAGTACATGATCAAATAGTACACACTAATGACAATATCAAATCAAAAGGCTTTTACAGATGTTATTAGATAAGAAATCTTAATGAAACTTTAATCATGTGTTGTTCCTATAAAATGGTTATTCCTCATAATCTCATATACTCATGATTAGTAAGTACGAGATTCATGAGAAAAATTATCATTTCATATAATCCCATGGAACCTGATTGTCCAACAAAACACCTACACCTTATCATCATGATGTATTTAGGCCATAAGACAAATATTTTCTATTAGTATCATAGTATCACTTGTTTCTCCTTATATCAAGCGAAATTATATAAAATCTTGACATGACATGTATTATTTGTACATTACTATATAAATTTAGGGGACGAAGATGTATAAAAATATTACTGTAAGATAAAAAATTTATATAAAAAACTGTATCCATGTAATGTTAATCATGGTATATTCATGAGTTGGGTTTAGGGAACCCACTTATAAGACTTCCACTCTCACTCAAACCAACTTCTAACAAATATCAACCCATTAGCTCTCACTTGATAATCATGTTCCTGTTCAGATATTGATTTAATAAGTAGTTCCTCTATATTATCCTCTCTTGAGACTATAATAACCATGACTTCACCTCCCTAACTAAAATCCCCCAAGAGATGATACTTTTAGAGTATATTTTGTGTCCTATGGTGAGTTCCATGCTCCTAGGAAAGTACCACTATTAAAATATTATATAAATAAAATGGAATTGGTTCTACACTATTTGGAACAACAAAAATATATGATACAAATCTATGTGTTGATAATTTCTTCTTAGATGTATAAGAATCTAGTATATACATAGATTAGACTATAGAGTTATGGATCATAGGATTATTTGAGCATATCTATCTCACTGCACCACCATTTCGGAATGATAAATATCCTAACTATGATTTAATATCATCATGGTCTATTTGGAAACTACCATCAGTGTATCTTCTCACAACAAGTTCCTCTCTTGTATTTACACTCAGAATATATCCTTTGTATATATCAAGTACATTAGGATATTTTTTATATCTTTATAACATGGAAATCGAAGAATATAATGATATCAACCAAATATACTTAAAAATAAAATTCAGCAGTAAACCTTATACATATCATAAAATACATGATAGTTCTCACTACTGAAGCATAAGGTATTCTACTAATTCATTGGACTCCCTCCTATCTTTCTAGGTATATCTTCTTGTATATATTTATTCCATGTGTCATTGGAAGCATCCGTCTCTGGTATTATGCACTATTTTAACTTTTGTGTACCTTATGAATATATGCACTTTGAATTAGTCCAAGAATCCTTTGAGATATATCTTGAGAGATCTTTATCCATATGATGTAGGACGCTTCACCTATTTCCATCATGGATAAGAATTCATTTATTCATGACATTACTGACTGTAAGACATTCAATTAATTTCTCATAAGTATTATTTCATCTACATACATTACATGGAAAATGAAGGTATCCCAAAAACCATCTTATCGACACATGAATCACTTTAATTATTGATGAAACCAATTTCAATTATGGCCAAATCAATAAAATTATTTCATTATTGGGATGCCTTATTCAACCCTTATATAGATCTCTACAACTTGCATACTTTTTGGAATTATTTGACTTAATAATTCCTTGGTGCTGAGTTATATAGATATCTCCAACTGACTTCTCATTTAGAAAAGTAGTTTTGACATATATTTTCCAAATTCCATAATCTTGGATGTAAAGTGTTTCATATAATATTTTGATGTATTTCAGTATCACTACTATTGAGAACATTTTATCCTAGTCTATGACATCATGTTTTCTTAAACCCTTCACCTCTAATTGTGAGTTATAGGTATATAATTTACCATTTAATTCTAATTTATTACCAATGAGTTTTACATCAACTATAGGGTTTAATAAAACCCAAAATTGAATCTGATACATTGATTCCATTTTAGAATTCATGGCTTATTTCCATTTAGGAGAATCCTTACCATTTACTGCATACTTGTCTATTATAAGTTCCTCATTCTCTATGTGTAACATGTCACATGACTCGATGAATAGAAAAACATTTCATTATATTTTTATAACAAATCAAGTAGACCTATGTAGTTTGCGTGTCATGGGAAAATCTACTTCTCCAACTGTCTCACTTGTGGTGATTTTTCCCATACCAACTCTTCTGCATCAGGATCATACAATTTATAAAATTTGACCCTTATTTCAATATTTCCATTGAAAATGTGTTACATTTCTAGAAATATGACATGTTTTTCCATAATATCCATTCTATTATATGGTTCATATTGGTAATATATATTGGTTTCTTTAGGATAACCTATAATGAAATACATTGTGACTGGTAATGATGATTTTTCAATGTGTAATTTCATGAAAAAACCATCGAATACCCACACATGTATATGTGATAGACTGAGCATATCTTCATACCATAAATCATATTGAATTCCAAATATATCTTTAGTTGGTACTCTAATAATTGTATATTCTGTAATCTACAACCCATATCCCCAAAAGGACCATGGAAGAGTTTCCTAACTCTTCATTGATTAGACCATGTCTAACAAGGTATGATTCCTCTATTCACTAACACCACTCCCCTAAGGTGTATATGGAGAAGTGATTATGTATAATATGATACACAACATTAAGTGATAAATGAATGTTTGGATTAGAAACTATCTTCCCTAATCAGAATTATGTACCTTAATCTTCTTACTATATTGGGTTTATACATCCTATTGGTATTACATAAACATCTAAAAGTTATCTAATTTATACCTTAGTATGTAGATATAGACATACCATCTATACTCAACAGTTGATTTAATGATGTTTGAAATTCCACAAATTGCATATACTATAAATGGACCACATACATTAGTATGAATCAATTCCAGTAATTCACTAGATCTTACTCCATTACTAGTGAAGGGATCTTTGGGCATTTTACCTTGTAAATAGCAATCGAATAAATCCCTGGGTTTTAACTAAGTTGATTATAAGAACCCGAATTTATGTATTTTAAAAAATGAATCTTATTTATATGACCAAACAAAATGTTCCATGGGTGGGTGTAATATAATTCATTTCCACTGGTTATGTAATTAATTTTAATTACAAGGTTTTTTGAGATAAAGTACACAAAATCCATTGTTAATATGTAAAATACTGTTACATATGTAATCTATATAGAAGAGAGTATATTGTTTTCTAAACTTGATATAAAATCCCATGTTTTATAAAAAAACATTGAGATTATGTTCCCAGTTATCGAAGGAACATAATAAAAAAATTTATATAAAAAAACAAAACTAGTAAGAAAAGTCATATGATCATCTCACTATGCCAAGGTAGTTAGTTTTACACCTTTTTCAGCCCATAAATACACCATAACATTTTTCTATCTTCAGGAATCTAATTGGTTCCTATATATGAATAAAATTATATTGGCCTCATGCTTTTCCATTACCCAACATATAGATAAATACATATTGAATTCAATGAAAAAAATACCTAAGGTAGAAGAATCACCGTGATTTTTTACCAAGCCTTTCATTTCATATTCTAGTGGACATTAATTATACATTAAAAAATAAATAAAAACTCCATCTCATTTCCCTCCATCTTGATCATTGGGGTTGTTTATGGATGATGCTTTATCACCTTCAACTTAGGTTTAGCCATAGACCGCATAGACATACACTTCCCCTATGACTCACCATAAACACTAACGAATTGGTATTCTTCATATCCAAATCAACCCAATGAGCTAAATGCAATAGGTTAGGGAGAGTATTTTTCATCTTATTCATTGTGTTATCAACAATTCATGTTAATAAGTGAGGAGTAAAAGAGTAAACAATGAGATCAGTTTCTGGTTCTTGGTTAAGTTTTAACACAGGCGATACGAGTTTCTCAATATACCCAATTATATTGGATTTATTATGTACTACTTTATTCCCTAATTCTATCTTTCACCTATACTGTTCAATTGATACCTCATATCTTTATTTCCTTTATCTCTCATAATATTACTCTTTGAGATGAGATATCATCATGTATGAAATGTTTTCTTTTTGGATTTTCTTTTGTTGACTGGACATCAATGATAACATTATACACTATGCATATAGTGCATCATCTACATAATTCTTATATTTATCTCTATCTGACTTGTTTTCTCCCAGAGGAGGGTCAACAAGATGTTAGGACTCTATCACAAAAATCATCCTCTCTTGGAACTAGACTATATGAATGGTCATGTACCACTTCTAAATGTTATGGTTTGTCATTTTATTATATTTTTTCAGAATTGATATTTGTGATAATGTATATGTGGTGGTGATTACCATTTTTTTTCTTCAAAAAATACAATTACTTTTCATTACATTAACCTAATTATTGTTAAGATCATTAAAATACAACCATATTTTTAAAAAATCCTAGTATCCCTTCTTAACACAATTGAAAAAACTTTTCGATTGAGTATTCTATTTGAAGGGGTCCTTGAAACCTCTCCCCATACTGTAAGATTAGTCTATTCACCTACTCAAAGTGTTCCATGGTTGGAACTAGACTTTCCAACCGAACTGGCCAAAAACTCCTTGAATTGTTGAGTGAATTTTGGGCTTCTAAATATTATAAAATTGATTCTCTCAAAAATTTTCTTCAAATGTGATAATAAGATAAATATGGCTAATTATTTGCTACAAAATTTAGTTAAGTCTACCTATCACCCTATAAAAAACTGCCTATTAGTGGGAGGTGTCCTCGACTGGGGATGACAAAAACCCCATACATTCAGTTTTGTCTAATTGTAAGCGACATAAGGCATTATATCTTAATATTACATTGAGGGTTTTTATTATTACATGATGAAATAATTTATTTTATATTTTATGTGTTCATACTAGGTTATCATGCTTGCAATTAAAAAATGGATTAATTGAAAACATCCACCATGTCTTTCATTTTTAATTTTTATAAAGTATGCATTAATTATATTATTTTATGTTTTTATTTAATCATGAATATCCAAAAATAATAATAACGCACACATAAATTAAATAATGTACCTCAATGATCGTGATAATTTCGTACTTGTTTATCCATTTAATCTCAATAGATCAACAATAAACCTAGTGCTAAAATACATGGTTCTATCATGACTTGTGTCACTGCTGACAAATCACACTACCACATAACGGGGAAAGGGAGGCACCACATTTTATCAATGATATGTAGAAAGCACTAATAAAAGGGCGTTCATTTATCAAAGCTGGCAAAATGAATGGATAAGTCTACCAGTTATCCTCGCTAACAAAAGCACTGGTAAAGGGAACACCTTTATCAGTGCTTATGTTAGCGATGATAAATTGTAGATTTATCAACTCTAGTATTATCTCTGATAAAATTATAAGATCATAATAAAATATATATGTGTATCTAACGAATTTTGTCAATTAAAATTTTGATCATGTGTGCATATCTGTTATGTATCATCATGAATGTTCATTTACACATTTCACTCATCTTATTATTGTTGTGGTCCATTGATGGATCATTTTTTGTTATGTATATATTACTATAGGTTTATATGATTAATTCATTTTACCCGTACACTATATTATGTACAAAATACTTATAATATAAAATAAAATTTATTCAAAGAATACATATATTTATCATATTTTCATTTTTTAGAATTTTAAATATATTTAACTACTTTTTAATTATATTTATTTGAAATTATAATTTTTACTGTATATATATTTAAAAAAATTTAAAATTACATTAAATACAAATAATATTATTCAAATAGTAAATATAAACATATATTTATAAGTATATAAAAATATATACATATATTTATTTATAGTTATAATTATAAGTTTATATATATATAACAGATTATAAAATTGTAATAAATATATTTATCATGATACTTATTATGTAATAAATATTTTGATAAATATATAAAAATATTTATAAATAAATTCAAATATTGATAATTATAATTATTAATTAAATATAGATATATTTAAATGAATAAAAATTTATAATAAATATATTAATTATAAATTTTTATATACACATATCTAAAAATAAATAAAAATAGTTATAGATACAATTCATAATAACTGTAGATATATTTAAATAATTATGAATTTATAATAAATATATTAATAATATATATATATATATTTATACAATTATAAATGTATTATTTTTAATTTTATAGTTATATATATATATTTATAATTACAACTATAAATAATTTATTTATTATAATATTTAATTAAAAAAATATAAATATATTAATTAGTTATAAATATATAAAAGTATTTATTTATTTATATATTTAATAATTCATAAAAAATATGTCTATAATTTTCATTCATATTGTTATGTATAATTCAAATAATATATTGAAATATTGATAATTAAAAAAATTTATTTATAGTTATAAATAAAGAAATATACATTTAAATAATTATAAAATTATAATAAATTTATTAAATACAAATATTATTAAAATTAAAAATATTAGAAATAATATTTTGTTATAATTTTATAATTATTTAAATAAATATATTTATTCATTTATAATAGTAATCATAAATAAATATATATTCTTATAAATATTTATTAAATTTGACGAAATTTAGTTATATACATCTATAATCATTCAAATATATATAATTAGTATATTTATTATATATATTTATAAGATTATAAATATAACATGTATATTTCCTATAATTTTATCATTAATTTAATTATAATTTTATAAAATGAAATATATATATTTATCATGAATATAAGTTAAAAATATATATAATTATATAAATATGCTATTAACATTACATGTTTATCATCTTTTTTTTTAAATTGATAATGGTCTATCATTATCAGTGCTTTATTTTTAATGATAATAAAATATACCGTTATCAATGCTTTTTACCTAGAACTCATAAAAGGATCATCATGTTTTATAAAGAAACCATACCTTTCTACTCCTTCCCTGCTCCCCTCAAACTATCGCGAAATATGATCACCACCACCATTGCCTCCTCTTCCTTCTCCACTCTCATTGAGTCCACCATGAACCATCCTTCTCTGTGTGCCTCTCCTCTATTGAGTGGCCTTTCTCCTCTTCTATGATTCACTCCATCCTGCACCTCTACTTCACTGTTGTGATTCCCCCTGCTACATGCCTCTCCTCCACCGTGTGATTCTCCTATACCGCTAACTCCTCTATCACATTAATCTCCTCCTTCAGAGGCTTCCTTCACCACACGCTTCTCATCCACCATGAACACACCAATGCCACGTGCTGAACCACACATTCATGGTGATTTTTCTCCCCCTTCTCATCTGTTTTCATGTTATTACAATTTCATATTGATGGTGATGTTGTTAATTGTATGGGATAAACTCCCCACTGAAAATTGTGCCAATTAGTGGTCCTTGTTTGCACAATAAATTTTTTTATGTTGGTTGTAATAGTTATTATACGTTTTTAGTAAATGAATGAATTTTCCATTTACAAAATTTTGACAAATCTAGATTCATCGTTTATATTTTCATCTATTTTTATTTGAATTCCTACAAATTTTCACATTGCATGAATTCTAAAAATACATTAGAAATTAGGAAAGAAAAATTTCTGGAATAATATCATCAATGAATGAAATATAAAAATTTTTATGCATGAATTATAACTATTAAATACCCCCATGATTAAAACATTGCTTTCCCTGAAGTGCAATATCTCAACTTGTGAAGAAAAGAACAACCATCATTCAATTATTAGAATTCCACTATAAGTAAATTAATATAATTATCCATGAGATGATACTTTTTTATTGTTTAATGTATTCCTATATAAATATTCCCTTATAAATGAAACCAAATTCAACAAATATTTAACCTTTCCCACTATGAAAATGGTGGAACTAATAATAATTTATATTTTCATATATGAATTCAGTCATTCAATATTTTATTTTTTTTCAAAAACCTTGGTTGATAGGGGGTGGATGTGGTGGGGGCCTTGGGAATCACCACTTATGATGAGGTTTAACACATATAGAAATTATCTCGTACCTTGGTAAAGAATGATAATTTAAGTCAACCTAAATTTTCATGTTAAGATATATATCGTGAAATTTACCAACCTCCACAGTTGAGAATCCATGATGCACTAATCAAGGATTATCCAACACTTCTTGATGTAATATGAAGGATCCCATATGGTTCTAGATTTCCCATGATGGAAGCCACCCAAAACTATGGATTCGTACGCCAATATATAATTCATGATATTCTGAATCTCGAAAAACGTGACAGAACAGATCATCACATTTTTCTAATGATAAATAGATATTCCTTTTCTGTTTTAGTATTGTAATCCAGAGATCAATTAGCCCCTATGATCCTAAAAAAATATCACAATCATATGAATCATAAAAGATCCTTCCACATGGAGTTTTAGATCTATACTAGGTGTCCTATATCTATCCCATCACCCTTGGTTAGGATTACCTCCTCTCTGTTGGTCATGTTCAATCATCAAGAGAATACTCTTAAATGAGGCTGATGACACCCTTCATGGGGTGAAATCACCATGGTTTTCCATAATTGATTTTATGAAAACTAGAATAAGTGTTTGATAGCCTTTCATTCATTCTTTCACATTGTTCCTTTCCTTCCAAAGAACCCAACACACCATATCATAAACCTTGTAATATATTTTTATCTTAATACCTTGTTTCCCAACACTTCCCAAAATGGTACTCTCCCAATTATCCATTAATGTGGAGATTAGAATATGATTTTTATTCATGGAAGTAAGTGAAATAAAATTTCACTCCTAAAAAATACACTTCTTCTAAAAATTCTAATCTATTTGGTATCACTATGTTACTCAACCACCAATCCAAAAAGTTATTCATCTTATGTATCTCTTTGCATCATATCTTTCACATCCACAAGTCAGATTCTAGGTTATAATAAATCATTAACTAGTAATCCTTCCCACTAAAGTGTTTGGGTAATGACTCAAAAAATAGGTGTCATTCACATCCACTCTTTTTATGTTCTAGTGAATGATATTGTGCAATTACCTATAAATTTTGTATGGATTACACTAAGAACATATTATTGGCTTGGAACCATAAAAATAAGAGGTCATCACCAGCCTACTGGTGATTCTACTAACTGATATCATCTTGACCCAGCACACAACATACCTTTCACTACATAATATTCAACTTCTCGATCTTGTACATGAACGGATAGAAATGTTCATGGTTAGAAAAACATAGACACTCTATTATTTTTTATATCTATTTTTTATAAATCTCACATATATTGAGTTTAATTTTATAATGTCTAATTCAAGCCTCACATGCATTATCTTCTTTCCATTAGAAATACTCCTTAAAATAACACCCCTTCCTTTGTCACGTTCATCATTATCTTCAAAAAATTAAATTATAATCCCCCTAGTTAGCATCCTAGATTAATTACTTATTATTTCTTTCTGTATCATTCATGGTTCCCTTAGGTTCCTAGATTACTGTTATCCACCTATTGAACTATAACCCATCTTGGATCATGTTATATTGTACTATTGAATGAGATTTAATTTGGGTGATAAATAGGAGATCACGATGTGGATAACATAAATCAAATGATGATATATTCCTCATTAAATCACCCGAGATTATCACACAATGACACCTTTTAATTCCAGATCAAGTATTAACAGAAAATGAAATATCAATCCTTCATTATTCCTTCATTTCCCCCTATCATTTGCTAATATGTGTTTCATTTATTGAGTCCCTTAATTCCATATTTGTTTGATTTTTCTATTGACATCACGATATCAATCAGTGGTGATATAGGAAAAGTTTATCTTCTTGTCTCCTTGGTTCCCTATATGATCATCATTTGTAGAAGGCAGATGTAACAACATTAGTTGGTTCACAAAATATTTGGATGAGTGGTTGATATAAATATTTGGGTTCTAGGTTGTTGAAGATTCTCTTACATGATCTTGGATTGGTGAATATATATAACATTGTACCTTCACCATCGTTGAAACAATCTTCTATTGAGTTAGTGGATTAGACAATATTATTTAATTTTTGGAAATTTTCGATGTTGCATTGTTTTTAACGATTTGGTTGCATATTAAGGATTCTGTTACCCATAATTCATCAACTCAAAGGATCAGGTTTGTTCCAAAGATCCATAAGACCTCATTTGAAACTCCCCATAAATGGATTAAGGTTTGATTATCAATGAATTATGGTAATATCCTTAATCTCCCAATGATAAAAGGTGTAGTAAGACGATTCAATAACACTTACCCATTGAATGCTCCTTGTTAATGGTATATCCCTATTTGATCTAGAAATTGTGACATGCTAGATTCTCCACTGATATATAATGAAAGGAGGAATTCGTCATCAAATCGACAAGGAAAACATACATCCAATATGTATCTATAAATATTTAACAATTAAGGAGAGATAAATTGCATGGATTTAAGAAGAACTTACCACTCAAACACCACCAGATCAGTTAAAGGATGATATATCACAGGGAGATAGATTGGATAGATTTATTGAGCAAGAGGGAGATATATAATATGAAATAGGAACATGGGGGTCAGATTTTTGGTGTATGTGGTGAAAAGCATTTATAATTAGGACTCATAAGGTGTTTTAATTAGACCTTTGAGAATGGCGCACTAAAAAGTCTAAAATAGGAGGCTACGATTGTGGAATAAGAACAAGCCGCTTCTTTTGGTGATGAGTGACATAGAGAAATTATTTTGGTGAATGAACTGATTAATATTTTTGGTTCATGAAGCTGATTAAATTATTTGTGAAAATTTATATGTGACTTTTTAAAATTATTCATGTGTTTGGAAATGTATCTTATTGGGTTTTCACTCATTTTAAATGATTTTTATTGTTGGGTCATGAAGTTTCCTTGAATGTTTAAAAAAGGAATTGTGGTTTTGTGAATTTTTTTTGGAACTGATTGATTGATTTTTACAAGCACGTGTTATTTTAAGGAGTAATTGGATTAAATTGTTGGTTTTTTAATGGAATTTCATGTGTGATTTTTTAAATAGTTTTCAAAAGAATTTAGAACTATAGTTTTTCATAATATTTTATGTTATATATTTTTATAGAATTTGGAAAACCAATTCCTTATATCAATATTTTTTGTATTTCTTATATAGACCATAGAATTTTCCATATAACATTAAATGATTTTTAGAATAATTATAAATCAAAGTACAAGCCATGGATCATAATGACTAGTCTCTTGGAGGACTTGATACATAAAACTGAAAGCATGGAACAAAATAATACATTTCTTTACATAATCTTCAAATTGAGCTCATATCTTCCATTGTGCCCAAACATTGTCATAGGGTACCCAGTGGAACACATGATAAAAGTGATTACCTAAATATCCTAGTAAGGGAACGACCATATGAGAAAAGAATTAGCACATGGGATAGAAGGCATGGCATGATGATATTAAAAGTCTTGTAACATATGTAATGAAAAAATATAAACATAGATTCATTTAAACATGATGTCATTATAACGTGGCAGTAACATAAAACATGACTTTTTCAAATGTATAGGCTAACCACCAAAACCGTTTCACATGGTAGTACAATCCAAGGCTAACCGCCAAGACCATCACACGTTGTAGCACATGCCAAGGGTAACCTCCAAGACTGTCAAACATAAAGTCTCATGAGACTAAACATTACATAATGAATTGAAGAACTATCTAGGTGAACCCATTATACCTTTCTAGGAATATGTTTTACACATAAATAATCATACGTAATCAATCTTACATTAACATAAGGGTTACCCAGGGAATGAATTGGGTACCACAATCATGTCATAAAACATAAAAAATGGGTGTGTCATAAATGTGTCCATGAAATAAATTAATTATAACATACATGGAAATTAATAAGGTAAAATATTAATATATAATGGTATGTCATTTCAAACAATAGTTATGACATGTGAAAATAATATTCAATAATGTTTAACTTTAAAACATTTTTTTGGGGTTTTAAGGGAACTACATTTGAGACATTAAAATAGAATTGGATGAAATCATTTATATAAAACCATAAGTGTACCAATAAGTTTTTCATAATAAAAAACAAATTTTTTTAAGACAATCGTGTCTTAAAAAGATGACATAGTTCACTTGAATCGGGTAAGAATTCGACAATTTCCCTCAAAACATGTTTGCTTATCGTAAAGTATTGAAGAAGGAGTAACTTGAAAAGATGAATATCCATTAAAGTGAATGATTAAAGGGTTTTGATACTATAATTTGGTACATGTAAAAAATTTATTATATTCACAAAAAAATATAAGATATCTTTATTTTGGTAATGAACAGATGACACGACCAGAAGGAATAAATGAGGTTCGGGTAGAATCCCAGACAGATTTTCAGTATTGTATCAGGTATACTTTATATGTATTAATGAGAGATAAAGGGGTTTCTCATCACTTATAAATCACTAGATAAGTATGTGGTAGTTTCAAAATCATTCCCCATTATTAGGTAAAACATATTAAAAGGCATAACATCGGGGAAATTCTTGAATAAAAGTGAAATAGATAGAATCCCCCACCATAATATAATGGTGTTCTCCACTAGATATTAATGAACTAAATAATCTAATTAGGTTAATTAATAAATAATTTAAGAACATGTTTTATAATTAAATTATTTAGTATTACGTATTTTAGTTCATTCATAACATTTTGTATTGGTTATGAGGTTAAATTTCATTGTTTGGGTTCGTTTGTTTATTTTGTTTTAATGATCGCTTCACTTTTATTCATTTTAATACAAACATGTATGATGATTTTGGTTTTCCATAATTGCAGTTATATAAAATTAGTGAACATAAATTAAATTAAATTTTTATAAAATTCATTTGGTTATTTGGAGTGAAATTGAATCAATATATAAAACAGTACTGAAAATTTATTGGATTAACTTGGTGATTTTGCTCATTATTAACTTGTTTTGTATTATTATTTTACATCTAGTGTGAAAAATAATTCTAGAATAATAAAAAATATAAAACAAATATTCAATATTATGTTTTAGTAATAGAAATGGTTTATGGACTAGAATAAAATATGGTAATAGAAATTGATAAATCGTATTCCTTGAATGTGATAAATTAACACATCTCGGTTGGAGTTTTCATTTCATCAGTATAAATGGATGGAAAATGAGAGATGATAATGAATTATTCCCTCATGAAAATAACATTATAGTACAATTATGTTACTAGAGTTATCATACCATTTATGTGAGGGGATTTGAGGAAAGTGAAATGAAAAAAAGTACTTGAACCAATATAAAACAATCAGAAAGAGGAATTTAACTTTTGAAATTATTTACATTGAGAAACTCTTAAGGAGATAGGATTTTGTATTTTAAGGAGACCGAGGGATGCTAGACATGGAAGAGGAGCATGGGGAGATATTTGTGTAGAATTTAGGGAGGGAATAATGCTTTAGGGGAGTCAAGAGAATAAGGTAGTGTTGGAAGTTTTAATAGTGATGAGGAGGAGGGTTTTCTTAATATTTTCATCATTAGGTTATTATTTTTTCCTAAGACAAGAAATTTTAATGATTCTTGTGACCAGAAATAGTAATATCTTTATGTGAGTTGGATTAAATGGCTATTTAAATCATACATCAATCTATCATGATGTTTAAATTCATGTTTTAGAATTTATTATGAATTCCCGTATATTATAATTCATCAAAAATATTATTATCAAATTAAAAACATCTTACAGTACAGAACTGTGTATGTCAGATTTTCGAAAGTCAAAACAGAGTAGTGTCAATTTTTTTTAATGTCACATTGTACATAGTGGTTCATTGTGTTGTGATTTGATGATATTATATAACATATTTATAGGAAATGAATTTCCATTGATAAAACATTGGGTCATTATGTTTCATTTGTAAATTACTAACATCAACAAACTACATTGGATTGATATGAATAAAGAATGTAAGGTTGTCAATCGTTTAGAAAGAGAGTATGATGATAGAGTGAAAGATTTCATCATATTTGAAAAAGATCATGTACATGACCCTTATCAAATCCATTGTCTATGTTTAGGATGTTTTTATTCAAGACAAGTTCGTCTAGAGGAGTTTGAAGAACACTTGATCTTTCATAGATTAGATTAACATTTTAAATTTTGGAATAATAACAAGGAAAAAAGAGAATGTAGCTAGTGGCTGGGATAACCGCGTGCTTTAAGGATCATGTGATATGATTAACATTCAAGACAATGAAGAAGTCCATTTCAAGGACGTGATTACATATTTGAATGATGATGATGATGATCATTTTGAGGAAATTATAAGGATAGTTGATAATGAACTTCATGGATTCCCAAAATTCATTGAGATATTAATGGGCTGAGAAAAGATGACATTGTATGGTGGTTGCACTAAATATACAACATTTTCAGCCGTAATAAAGCTATATAAGTTGAAAGGAGGAAACATATGGTGTGACACAAGTTTTAAATAATTACTTACTCTCTTGAATGACATGCTCCCATAAGATAATGATCTCTCGAGCTAAAAATACGGCCCAAAAAATGATATGTTTGATGTGTATGATCTCTGAATGAATATAAGCTTGCCCAAATGAATGTCTACTATTTATCAAGGATCAAAAGGCACTTAGGGAATTCCAAAAGTGTGGTTCTTCTCAATATAAGAAAGATGCATCCAGTTCTAAGAAATATTTATGGAAGATTCTAATCATTCCAACATTTAGTCACATAGATGTATGTGAGGAGACGAGGGCCAAATCGATGTGGAAACTAGACAAAAAAATAAATATGGGAATCAATGTCACCTGGTATACTCTCCTCAGTGGAATAGAATCGATCACATGTATCATAATTTTGTATATGAGACGATAAACTGTTTCCTTTAATTATTTACAGATAGTGAGAATCCTTTTGGTTTTCAATGTGTCACTCATAGTACATGGCTGGTTATGTTGGTAACTGATAACATTCCATTTTGGTTATCCATGAAATGTAAACACATAATGCTTTCTACACTTATATCCAGATAGAAACAACTGGGTAATGATATTGATGTTTATATTGCTCCATCGATCGAGGATTTGAAATTATTATGGTATTTAGGTGTTATGTTGTATGAAACTAATAGAAATGACTATTTCATGAAGTGAGACATGTTATATGAGATGATAAGTGACATTTTTGTTTATGGAAATTTTTTAGGATATATCATTAAATGAAGTCATTGGTGTCCCATCTGCAAACAATGTACACATTCAATTTGGATTAAACATTCATTGAAAACTGTGTTTCTAGAACATCATAGATTTCTACCTCAAAACAAAAGTACTGATCGTGGATCAATTCATTTGATGGATGTTTAAAAAATAGTAGAACACCATCTCCACTAACATGTGATCAACTATTTGAGAAATTGAAATATGTGGATAGTGGTTTTGGTGAACTATTTTTGAAAAACCTTATGAAAAAAGTTTGAAGAATATATTAGTTTTTTTGGAATTACCATACTATAACTGTCTGTATCTAATCCACATACTTGATGTTATGAATGTTGAGAAAAATGTATGTGATAGTGTCATAGGCACTTTGATAAATGAACCCAAAAAAATAAATGATAGAATTAAGGATATGTTGTACAAGTCTAATATATGATTATTAGAGGAGTTAGCACAAGTGAAGGGTGAAAAACAAACTTTTCATCATCCATATGCTTATAAAAATTCCATATAAGAGTGGTATCAGTTTTTCAACTACTAGTGTAACACCCCTGGATTTCATAGTACGTTATTCTTAAAATTAATTCAATAACTTTCACTACACGCAACACCGAGTTCAAGCGGACCACTACTTACCAAACTACCCGTTCAAAAGAGGTTATTAATAATATTAAATAAATTTTGAAATATATATAATCCTTATAATTTTAGAATCCATATTATGAGTTTCATAGACATAATGTAAGAACTAATTCATTTTTTTTAGAAAGAAAAATATTTTTTTAAAAATGCTCTTTTACCTCCTTTTAATGGTGAACCATTTTTAAATCCAATATTTGAAATTTTTATATACTAAATTTGAAAAAAAAATTCATATTTAGAATAGGTACATAATAATTTAGTTTCAATAAATATTTTTTGTTTTTTTGATAACTTTCTTATTTGGGTGAATAGAGAGAAATACTAAATTTTAACTGAAAAAACTTTTTTAATCAAAATAATTTATAATGTTAAATTATAAATTTTAATGATTTGTAAGTATAAACAGGTTATATTTTTAACATTTAATCCAATTCTGGTCATTTTAAGTAATTTCAATTTGAGATTGGACATAATCAAGTTTCAATCTTTTGATAGATATTGTTTCTTAAAAATTCGCCTTCTGGTTTTGACAACGAGAATTAATTTTAAATTTATAAATGAAACTTCTATGTTTCGAATTTTTTTAAATAGATTTGATTTTTTAATTTGGAATATCAAAATTATCTTTGGGTGAATTTTTGGTATTTTTCTAAAAACATTCAATTTTCGATGAATAGTGAAAAACACTAAGTTATTGTTTAAAACCAACATTTTATTTAAATTATTATTTGTTTTATTTAAAATTATTTTAGGTAAAAATAGATATACAATAACTATATATGTTTAATTTAATTCATTGGAGTCATTTTTTAATAATTTTAGATATTTAAAATTGTATTGAACTTTTCACCGTCTTTTACCCACCTCCTAGGAAAATTTGTAAATTTGCATAAAACATAATTTTACCGCTTCTATGAGTGAAATTTCAAAAATCCAAGAGATACGGTTGATTTAATTAAGAAAGAAGTGGTCCAATAAGTTAAAAATAATTTTTCGTGAATAGTATATTTTAGCTTTTATTTACCACGGTTAAAAGTAAAAAGGGTAATTAGGGGTAAAATGATATTATTATTACCCTAATAAATATCCAAATTCTATTAGATAAGTGTAATTAGACCAATAATATCCTTAAGAATAAAATATGATCCTTTAGGTCCACATGGATTAGATATGGACATTTATTATTATTTAATTCAAAGAAGACTTAAAAGAGTTAAAATCAATGTTTATTAACTAAAACATTTCTAATATGGGGTTATATATAAGATAAATTAGACTATAAATATTCATTATGAAGATATAAATATTTCCTACAATATCATATTTTATTTATAATGTTTATACATTAAAAAAGTAAATTTATTTATGACACAATGATGATGCATTAATAACCGTATTAATGAAAGATAAAAATAATTGACATTATAAATATCCAAAATAATGTAATTTGAGTTTTTTTATAAATTACACTAATTATTTAGGTTATTATGACATTTTAGGGTTGGTTAAATCATTTTTTTGAGGTAATATTGTTGTTATAATTTTAACAAAAAAACTAATACCAAATAGTTTAAAAATTGACTTAAAATTGTTTTTAAAACAAATATTATATTATTAATTGATATAATAATCCTAAAAATCTAAGGCTCGGAAAAAAGAATTATATAATAATATATAAGACATTAATGAACCAATTGGGGTTAAATTATCATTTTATAGTATTTTTATTAACCATATAAGATAAAAATACAAAGAGACATGGTAAATGTCAAACTATTTAACTAAGAGTTAAATCTAAAATTTATGATTAATATGGTGACCTAAACCTATCTAAAACATATTATTTGAGTGGTTTTAGACCCATCCCCATGTTAACCTTTAAATAATTCATTTTTTATCCATTAGAAACCGAAAATTAATTTATTATAAAATAATATTTAATGTTTTTACTAAGGTTCCCCTCACCCCTCTTATAAAAGAGCACTTTCTGTTTCTCCCAAATTAACCCCTCCAAAGCCATTTGGATAGGACAAACCCTATCCAAATATCCTCGAAACTATCCTACCATAATCCTAGAAACCTTATTTTGGTCATAAAGGAAACCTAAAGATCCCTTCTGATCAAATCAAATGGAATAAAATAAAGAAGAGGTAATGATTTCACCAACCTCTTTCAAGTTATCTTATAATTCGACATACTATTTCTTTGTTGATTCCATTATAAAATAATAATTATAGTTTATTATAAATAATATGATGTTATTATAAATATGGCACTACTATATTCATTATTCTATCTATGTTATGAATGATAATGTCACCATGCGTGCTTACATACGGCTTACCGTCTCGATGCTGTGGTGTAATTTGTTATTCAACACTATGATTTTTGGATGGACATAATGATGAGTATTATGTAAAATAAATAATGAAATTATAATGAAAATGTCTCTTTAAATGTAATATACCATCCACTTCCACACCATTAAGTAAATGATAATGTCGCTCGTGAGTACGTACTGATTACAGTCTCCACAAGGCGAGTAGATTCATTTCCAAGTTCACCATTCATCGACAATTATAAAAATATATATTACTAATAGGAATATAATATATGACATAATTATGATACTGGATATATATATGTGTGTGTGTGTGTGTGTGTTTGTACTTACATATATCTTATTCACTTAGTTCTGTTCAATACGATATGAAAACGGAAAAAACATTTATGCCTACGTACGGACTACCGTCTCCATAAACAATGTTTTTAATTTCATATATATGTCTATTATATATATTTATATTCTAAATATATATGATATATAAGTCATTTTTTATATTCTGTAAGTATTTATATCATGATCTATGTGATAAAATCAAGAGTAAAAAAATTAAAACACATACGATAAAGAAAGTGATTATTACCCGAAATGTTAATTTAACATGGAATTTATTAAATGGGTAGTATAAAGTCAAAAATGAATCATGTATTATATCATAAATATTAATATCGTTCTCGTATAATTTAATAACATACTACGATCTTCATATAATAGGTTAAACATACCCTCGTCTAATTGAAAGTGCAAGGTAAGGGTTAATTTCCTCAATCTCATTATTATCCGAGATTGTTTGTGTGTAAGTATTTACTGGGACATTTTTATCATCCAAGTCCGTTATTTATAAAAATGATTTCAAAATGAATATTTTAAGGATTTTTTAAAGTTACTCATTATCATGATCATAATTTTAAATGTTTTAATGATATATCTTTATAATTATTTTTAATTAATGCCCATGTTTTCAAAATTATTTTATGGATTTATTTATATGGACATGAATGTTTTCAAATGATAATTATTTTCAAGAGTTTCAAAGTGGGTTGGGACACTATGATTCAAAAATATTTTTTAAATTACATCCTTTATAAATGTGTTACTTTTATATGATTTAACAAAAATGATATTTCTTTAAAAAAAATTACTCATAATTTTCAACTATGTCAGCATCCTTTACTAGATATTATTTTTGATTGAGGTTGATTTATTATAATAAAATCATCCATATTTTGTTGAATGAGTTATGATATGTTTGAATATGGATGTTCTATTTTTATACCTTTCATGGTTTATGGTTAATGAATTGAGATTTCGTAAGCAAGTTTTAATACGATTTTTTATGTTATGTTTCAATTTTTTCATATGAGGAATGCAGTGGACTTAGTAAGTGATGGGTGGAGCTCGCTATAGCACCTTGATGCATCAGTAGTTCTCATGATACAAACTACTTTCTTGGAGCAAGGCCTTGAAAAAAAAATTATTTTTAGTCCTACATAAGGCCTTTACTATGTGGTAATGTTGTCAGATTTTAGGCATTCCCTCATTATGAAATTATTTATTACATGTGATTATTTGACTAGTAGAATATCCATGTGAATGATTATATGGTAATGATTGATTTATTTTTTCCATATTATTTTCAGGTTTATGTTTAAAAATTCTGTAATTTTTATCACACATCTTTCCTTAAAAGTTTATGGTTTCCTATAAATTATTTACCCTTACTGGGCATCTGAGCTCCCCACATTCATATGTTATATTTTCCTAGGATTCCAAAATATGTATTATGATTGATATAGAGGGTTAAGATAAAGGGAATAATGGCGTTATCAAAGAACTATCTATTTTGTGTTTAATGTTTGGAATTTTAATGTAACGTTAATGTATGTAATATATTTTCCAAGATTGCTAAACTGATCTGTCTTTTGGGACATGATTCATTGTAATCATGCCAATGTATTAAAATAATGCACAAGGTCTGGGTAACTGGGGCTGGGGCGTTACAGTTTGTATCATATGAAGTTTATAAATAACCTTGGAATCTAGATTTAGATAAACTCTAATTAGAGCACATTACCCTAAGATAAACCTTGAGGATTAGTATAGAAGAACATCCATGAATTTTTGTACTGTAGATATTTTTTGAGTTTTCCAAGAAAATACATCCCTATCTCGATACGAGTGGGTAGAGTTGGATCTAGCACAAATGTACCAAGGGGTAAAACCCAAAAACACCGCTTTGAGCTGTACTTGAACGGGAACTGGTGCACGATAATGGGCCTTACTGCACTCTTGGTTGCGAAACTCCCGGGGGATATGATTAGGATAATTCTCATTTACATTAAAAATAATTTTGATTGATTTAAGAGTATATACCTTTTAAAAGAACATATTTTTATGGATTATATCCATAAACAGTTCAATTTACATTAGGTATTTTACAAGTTTGGAATTATTCATTGCAATTCATAAACTGACCTAGTGTATGTCATTGTATATAAATGGAACCCAGTATAAGGAGTGTGAACTCCAGCAATAAGTATGATCCAAAGAGTAAGAAGGGTCATAAATTTCATAGTATCAAGCCAACATTTAGAAGGGAAATAGTCTCCCATGTATTCTCAAAATATGAATAAATAATATCATGTGTTAATAATATAAGTATAGAATTCTTTTACTACTATAGATTTGAAGATAATCAAGTGAAGAAATGGATGGAAGAGAGAAATATGGATAATGGGAGGAGGGAAAAGAAGGATTTTCCTATATGTGATAATTGTGGAAAGAATCCACTTGGTAAATGATTGTAGGGAATGAGATTTTGTTGTATGTATGGAGAAAAAGGACACCAAGTACGTGGTTGAAAGTGTAAGAAAAATGTTTTAAATGTACAATGCTTCATCTGCAAGGAGTTGGGACACTACACAAATCAATGTATAAATCATTAGAGTCTACCCCAAATGCTGACATTGGATAATAATAATTTTATGATAATTCTGAAGATGAAGAGGAATGATTAAGAGTTATTATGTTGTTATTAAAGTATTGTGTCATTTGAGTGCTGTATCAATGATGTACATGTTATATGAATTATGGAAATAAATAAGGATTTCACTGTAGTACTATTTCATTGGGAATTTGAGATTATATGGTCTTGATACTAAGGTAGTAATTTTGGAATAAGAGATGGTTGATTTTGATGAATTATATTTGATATTCTGGACTATATTGGAACTGATTAATGGTTTGATTATTTCATGAGTATTGTAATATAAAAAAAATTGGATATAAGGAATATATCATGTATTCTATAAAGGATAATGGGGCATGAATGTAATCAATAAGGTTTTATGGTAATTTAGGGTGTTACCATGTTTTAAAATAATACATGATAAATTTTTGCACATGTTATTACATGGGAAAAAGGATCTTCATTGTGTTAAACTTCCTTATAAATTTTGGACTATGAGTTTGGATATATGTATTTTGGAAAATTCTAAAGGTTTTCTTATATTATGTTTGAAATTGGATATTATTGTTAAGGTTATTTTTGGATTGTTATAAAAAGAACAACATGCAGACCTTGTGACAATCAGTCACGTCAGACAAGGATGTGGAAATCGAACCCACACCACAATGCGATTGGGATTTATCACCTACCAATGGACTTCAGGAAGTCCTTGGATGGTATAATCTAGTTTTTTTAAAGGGTATAATTGGTGAATTATAAATTCATTATTTTTGGAACCCTATACTATTAGGATAAATATAATATATTTTTTGAAATCTTTTGGAGTGAAAGATGTGTTTTTTAGGAATTAGTTAATGGATGGAACTCTACTTGTCATGTATATATATATATATAAATATATATATATTCCGTCTTATTAAGACAAAATTTTATTAACCAAATTTCTGATATGAGTTCTCCACAAAGGTATTTTCTATTTTCAACCTTCTATTTTCTAAGAACAATTTCAAATTGAGAGGATGCAATTTATTCAAGTAGGGAAGATTGTAACACCCCAATATTTCATAGTACGTTATTTATTTAAAGTAATTCAATAACTTAAAATACATGCAACACCGAGTTAAAGCAAACCACGACTTACCAAACTAGCAGTTCAAAAGCGGTTATGAGTAGTATTAACTGACGATTGAACTATAAATAATCCTTATAATTTTTGAATCCCTATTATGAGTTTCTTAGACCTAATGTAATAACTAATTCATTTTTTTCAGAAAAAATAATTAATTTTAAAAAATGCACCTTTACCGCCTTGTAATGGTGAACCCTTTTCAAATCCAATATTTTCAATTTTTTATATTTAATTGGACTAAATAAACTTCATCTTTAGAATAGGGTCATAATAATTCTTTTTCAAAAAATTATTGGTGGTTTTCTGATAACTATCATATCTGGGTGAATAGTGCAAAATACTCTATTTTAACTGAAAACAACTTTTTTAATCAAAATAATTTACATTGTTAAATTATAAATATTAATGGTTTGTAAGTATAAATAGATTATATTTTTACCATTTAATCCAATTCTGGTCATTGTATGTAATTTCACTTTGATATTGGACTTAAACAAGTTTCAATCTTTTGATTGATTTTGTTTCTTAAAAATACGTCTTTTGGTTTTGACAACGGGAATTAATTTTAAATAAAAATATTAAATATAACTGTTTTTTATTTTTTAAAATAGATTTCATTTTTGAATTCGAAATATCAAAATTATCTTAGGTTTAATATTTGGTATTTTTCTAAAAACGTTCAATTTATGATTAATAGTGAAAAACACTGAGTTATTATTTAAAATAGACTTTTTATTTAAAAAATTATTTATAATATTTAAATTTAATTTTGGTCAAAATAGATATATAATATGTATATATGTTCAATTTAATTCATTGGAGTAATTTTGTAATAATATTAGATATATAAAATTTTATTAAACTTTTTACCTTCTTTTATCAACCTTCTAGAAGAATTTTCAAATTCGCATAAAAATTAATTGTACCACTTTTATGAGTGGAATTATAAAATTCTGATAGACATTGGTGAAATCAGTAAAAAAAACATGGTTCAATTACATAAAAATAATTTTTGGTGAATATTAACTTTTTTACTTTTATTTAACACGGTTAAAAGTAAAAAGGGTTATTAAGGGTAAAAATGATATTGTTCTTACCATAACACATGACATTATTCTATAGGATAAGATTAATTCAACAAAAAACAACCTTTGGAATAAAATATGATCCTTGAGGTCCACTTGGATTAGATTCAGACATTTATTATTAATTAATTCAAAGAAGAGTTAAAAGAGTTAAAATCAATGTTTAATAACTAAAACTTTTTCATATAGTGTTATACATAACATAAATCAGACTATAAATATTCATTATAAATATAAAAAAATTCCTACATATTGGTGTTTTATTTATATTTGGTAGACATTAAATAATTAAATTTTTTTATGACATGATGGTGATGCAGTAATTACGATATTAATGAATGATTAAAATAATTGACATTATAAATATCCAAATAAATGTAATTTGATAATTTTTATAAACTACACTAATCTTCTTGGTTATTATGACATTTTAGGGTTGGTTAGATCAATTTTTTTGAAGTAATCATGCTGTTATGATTTTTTCAAAAAAAAAAACAAATACCAAATAGTGTCAAAATTGAAATAAAATAGTTTTAAAAAAATATATTATATTATTAATTGATATAATTGTCCTAAAAATATAAGTATTGGAAAAATGACAAATATAATAATATAAATGACATTAATTAACCAATTTGGGTTCTATTGGAATTTCATTGTAATTTTATTAACCATATAAAAGAAAAATACAAAAAGACATGGTAAATGTCAAACTATTTAACTAAGAGTTAAATCTAAAAGTAACGGTTAATACGGTTACCTAAAACTATCTAAAATCTATTGGTTGTGTGTTTTTCGACCCATCCCCACATTATAATTTAAATAAATCATTTTTGAGCAATTACAAACCGAAAATGAATTTATTATAAAATAATATTTTAAGTTTTTCCTTAGGTGCCCCTAACCCCTCTTATAAAAGTGACCTTAGTCTTCTCTCATATTCACAACTACAAAGCCATTTGGCTCAGCGAAACCCAAACCAAATATCCTCCCAACTATCATACCATCATCCCAAAGTCCTTCCTTTGGTCCGAAATCCATTCTTAGGGGCCCTTTTGATCAATTCAAAAAGAAATAATCTGAACAAGAGGTAATGATTTCACCACCCTCTTTTAAGTTCCCTTATTCTTCCACTTACTCATTCTTTGTTGTTTCTATTCCAAAATAACAAATCAAGTATCTTCTATATACTTTGATGTTATTATAAATATTTCATAACTATATTTATTATTCTATCCATCTTATGAATGATAATGTCACCATTCGTGCGTATGTTCGTCTTACCGTCTCCACGCCATAGTGTAATTTTTTATTCCACACTATGTTATTTGGATGGATATAATGATGAGTTATATGTATATAAATAATGAAAATAAAATTCTAATGTCTCTTTATAATTAATATAACATCCAATTCCACACCTTTATGAAAATGATATTGTCGCTCGTGCGTACATACAAATTATCGTCTCCACGATGCGATGAGATTCATTTTCACGTTCACCATTCATAGAAAATTATAAAAATATGAATGACTAATAAGCATGTAATATATGACATAATAATGATACTGGATATAAATATATGTTCTTATATATGTCTTATTCTCTTAGTTCCATTCAATATGATATGAAAATGGAAACAACATTTATGCGGACGTACCGACTACCGTCTCCATAAACGGTGAATTTTATTTCATATATCTGTATATTATACATATTTATATTATGAATATATATGACATATAAATAATTTTTTATATTCTGGAAGTATTTGAATCTTGATCTATGTGATACAATCAAGTGTAACAAGTTAAAACACGTATAATCAACAAAGCGATTATTACCCGAAAATATAATTTAGTATGTAAATTATTATTAAATGGTTAGTATAAAGTCCTAAATGAATCATGTTTGATATCATAAATATTAATATGTTTTTGGTAGAAATTAATAACATACTAAGATCTTTATACAAGAGGTTAAACTTACCCTCGACTAAAGGAATGTACAAGGTAAGGGTTAATTCCTCAATCTCATTATTATCCGAGATTGTTTAAGTGTAATTATTTACTGGGTCATTTTTATCATCCTTGTCGATTTTTCATAAAAAATATTTCAATATGATTATTTTAAGGATTTGTGAAAGGTATGATTTTTCAAGATCATAATTTTAAATGTTTTAAATATTTATCTTTCTAAATATATTTAATTAATGTCGATGTTTTCAAAAGGATTTTAAGCATTTAATTATATAGACCTGAATTCATAGAAATGATAATTCTATTCTGAATTTTCAATGTGGTATGGGACACTTTGATTGAAAAATCACTTTTAAATTACTTCCTTTATAAATGTGTGAATTTTAGATGATTTTAAAAAAAGGATATCTCTTTCAACAAAAATTACTCATCATTGTCAACTATGTCAACATCCTTTATAGGATATTATTTATAATTGAGGTTGATTTATTATAATACAATATTCCATTGGGTATTTAATGAGTTATGATATTTTTTATTATAGATGTTCTATTTGTATACCATTCATGGTTTATGGTTAATGTATTTACATTTCGTATGCTACTTTTAATACGAATGTTTATGTTATGAATCAACTATTTCATATGAGAAATGCAGTGGAATTAGTAAGTGCTAGGTGGAGCCCGCTATAGCTCCTAGATGCATCGGTATGTCTCTTGAGACAAACCAGTGTCTTGGTAGAAGGGTTTGACAAAACTTTTATTTGTAGTCTTGGCACAAGGCCTTGACTATGTGGTAATGATGTCCGCTGTTAGGCATTCCCTCATTATGAAATTAATTATTACATGTGATTATTCGACTAGTAGAATATCCATGTGCATGTTTATATGTTAATGTTTGATTTGTTTTTTCCATATTATGTTCATGTTTTTGTTTAAAAGGGCTGTCATTTTTATAATAAAACTTTCATTAAAAGGTTATAGCTTCCTCTAAATTATTTACCCTTATTGGGCATTTGAGCTCACCCCTTTCTTATGTTTTATTTTTCCAGGATTCCATGAAGTGTATTATGATTGATATGCAGGGTTATGGTAAAGGTAATAATGGAGTTCTCAATGAACTATCTATGTTGTGTTTGATGTTCGAAATTGTAATGTAATGTTAATGTATGTAATATATTTTCCAGGACTTCTAAACTTATTGGTCCTTCGGGACATGATTCCTTGTAATCATGAAAATGTATTAAAATAATGCATCGGCTCTGGGAAACTGGGGTCCGAGATTTACTTCTCGAATGATGAAATGGTTCTATAGGGGTATTCATCGAATATAAAGAACATCATGTCAATGGCCAATTTAATGTTAAAGGGTCTGAAATCACATGAATTCAACATTTTGATGCAATATAGAATTCATATATATTTAAATTGAATTTCTTCCAAGAATGTAAGTTATACAATAAAAAATATCAGTTTCTTCTTTAAATGTATATGAAACAATTTTATAGAGCCAAAAAAATTTCTGATTATGGAAAGAGAAATTACCATCATATTATGTGAATTAGAAATGTTCTTCCTGCTGACATTATTTGACTTGATGGTTCACTATGTGAGAGATATTTGACTGTGTGGTCTTATACACTATATGTGGACACAACCCATAAAACTATTTATGAATTTTTTGAAAGGGTATGTCAAAAAATATATTTGGAAAGAGGGATGTATTGTAAAGTGCTATATTTTTTAGGATGTCTTTGAATTCTATACTGAATACGTGTCTCGTATGGAAAGAATTAGTCTATCAAAATCTCATCACACTGGGAAGCATGTGGGTTATGTAATTTCTGCCAGAGAGGTTGTCACAATCAATATTATATATTGGGAGTAGTCACGGATTTACATTTTTCATAATAGTTTAGGGGTTGACCCATTTTTCAAAACCAAAAAATAAATTATTAGTAATTTGAATCAATCCTGGGATACAAAATGGATATCAAATACAAAAATAAGAGGCTTATAGGATGGTTTTAGGGCCATGTATTTAAAGAGTTACTTGAAAATATGGACTCAATTTCTGAATAACATTTGTGTCTAGTCAGAAGACCAAGTGTGTATGTATTGTCTTATAATTATTATGTAATTAATTGTTATACATTCAATACTAATGAACATGATTTAGACAATAACATAAAGAATAGTAGAGTTAAACTTGCTTGTGAAGCGAAACTTGTTTTCAGTGATTATAATAGAAATCCAATTCATTTGAATATGTCATACCATGGAATCATCAAACAAATATGGGAGTTCGATTATAAGAGCTTCAATGTCCTTATTTTTTAATGAAAGTGGGTTGATAAGATGAGTTTTATTAAATTAGATGAGATCGGATTCATGAATGTTTATTTAATTAAGGAAGGGTACAAGGAAAAACTATTTATAATGGGATCACATGAAATACACGTATTTTATGTTCTAGATCCCACATACTAATACCGGTCAATTGTTCTATTATTGTCTAAAACCATTGAAGTTTCATATATAAAATAAATTCAGGATGGCCCTTCCTTTAAGAAGTTGCAATAATTTTTGTAGTGGTCCCAATGTAGATGGTGTATTTTATGTCATAGGAAACCATAATAAAGTGAGTTGGAAAGTTTATAAAGGGGTCAAATACTTTCGTCCTTTTAAAATATAGTTTAATAATCTGATTATATTTTTTGTGATGTACATCAAGTTACCTTATGTTATTATCTATTCATTTCCGCTTTTATGTAATCAAAATTAAATGTTAATACACTTCTACATATAATTAATTCCCCATGGGATGATTCTCCCAATCCCAAGGAACAACAGGTCTCCCAACCAGATGATGCTCATAGTTTGGATGACCAAACGGTTT
This sequence comes from Viscum album, assembly GCA_963277665.1. Classification (NCBI taxonomy): domain Eukaryota; kingdom Viridiplantae; phylum Streptophyta; class Magnoliopsida; order Santalales; family Viscaceae; genus Viscum; species Viscum album. Next base: position 1,518,892,849 of record OY728150.1, read on the forward strand.
ATCAACCTATTTCTACTGATTATCCTACTATAGAGGTAAAACCGCCATCTTCACATGCTATTGATAGCGCTATGTATGAACATATTAATGATTACTTAACGGAGGAAATGGTCTGAAATGAAACACTAAAAGTGTAGAAAAACTGGACCACCGTAGTTTGATGGTGTTAGAAAGAATCCTAAAGGAAAAACTGAAAGGAATAAAATATGAGGTCATATAGAGTAATATGTCCCATCATGTTAACCCCCACAAGGGAAACTTCTGTAGTAACATTGGAATCGTCACTCGGCAATGTCTGCCGATTTATGTAAATTTGTGGCACCATGGTTTCATCGTGCTTATGAAACATATATGGGAGATATTACCGTAACATTATGATATCATTTCATTATTTTCTTAGAAAATAATCATAATTATTCATTGACTTACTCTTCATAATCCCTTATAGAGTTCATTTATAGTGTATGACTCACACAAGGAAAATTTATTAAGGATTTCTGGAAGGATTCATAGTGAAATTAATAAAAATTTAAAGAAATCTTATCTTAATGATGTAGAATGTAAAATTAACCTGCACCCACCTCATATTCATACACACCTGATAAACCATGGTGCTTGGGATGTGTTTACTAGCCATCGTGCCAAGCAGCCTTTTCAGGTACATTTTGTTTGGTAATATGATGTTTGATCGTATGTGTATTCATCTCATTGATTATTATTTTTATTTATGAAACAAAAACTGAGTTCTAAAAATAAATATTGAGTTGAAAATCCAATGTATTGCTACCCTAATGCAATAAAGGGTCACTCTTGACTTGAAAAAAATTGGTACACATTCTAAATCTACTATAATACTTTTAAGTGACATAAAAAAGCACCATAACTATTCTCTTGTATTTATATAGATATTTATGAATCAAAATCCAAATTCACTTCCATATTACATCATTTGATATGGAAGGAGGTGTGTTTAAATAAATTTGGAATACTATTAGATGAAAACAAACAAAAAGTGTGGAAAACATGTGTAAGTTTGACATTATATATATTTGTTTTTAATTAAATAGATATTACATAACAATGATTACTTATTTTTCTATATTTTATATATCACATATTCATATAAATAGGAACCACTAAAACCTGATTCAGACATACTTTTAGTGGCATTGTAGTAGATAGGAATGTATGACCGTGTCAGAGGTGCGGGTATTGGGGTAACACCCAGAACACTTTTTTGAGTTAAAAACACAATAGTAGGATAAAAGTGACGTAATCAACATGTTGGTATAAGTAATAGCTATCCATGAAGAACATAATCAATTTTAGAGAGAGTTATTGTAAAATATGATGGAAATGGTAAAGAGAATAAAAAACATAAGAACTGCCAATGTGTGAAAATCCCAACCCACCACCACTAGCTTTGAGGTGATCCATTCCCCTCAAGGACCTGTAATATATGAGTTAATTACTATTGTAATAATTGTTTTTGTGAATTTTAAATCAGCTAGACACCGATACCTTTCATGTACTAGTATTGTAAAAGGTGAAAATAATTGTGATTTTTATCTATCCACACCCACCCATCGCCTTATCGCAAGGGCGATGGTGTTCAATATCTATAACACCATGATAAACAACAGACCAGTTAAAACTGGTCAAGTAAACGTTTTGATTAATAAAGACCATGAACCAAGTGTCGATCTTCATGTTCCAATTGTTGATGATGATATTTATATGGTCAAAAAAATCACATCAAACATTCATCACTTGACCATCAAATATTGTAAAAAACATTTTGAAATTATTCATTTCTAATTTATTTTTCTAGATAAAAATTTAATATTTAATGAAAAAGGTATGAATTGATGAATTTTATTTCAAATGGAAATAGGGAATGGGTGAAAAGAAATAATGGCTCAAAACCATCTAAAGGATCAACCAACCGATTGAAAGATCTACCCAAAGCACATTGAAAATGTGCATTCTATATCACCATGTATTATCATTGCTATGTCATGATAATACAAATTTGAAATATTGTGAGGTTCACTCAATTATTTTTTATGAAAATATGTACAGCATGGAAGATCAAAATTTCATTCTTATTAACAATGTAAGTTAAATCCTTGATCATGAATGGCTAGGAAGCCTAGTAGTAAATGTATACATGAGGTGTCTTATCTAGATTTTATTTTCCAAAATCTGATATACTATGTTAATTATGAATAAATACATTTCATATTTATCAAAACCATATATATGAAAAAATAATTTAAAGGGTTTCCCCATGACCCAAAATTTGGGCTCGTTAGTCCACACGTCACTTTTATATAATAAAAAGAAATAGAATCCTATAAATAGTGTAAAATAGTGGTAGGTCTACTCAAATAATGTTACATAAAAATATATAGGACAAACTATTGTTAATACCAATGTGGTAAAAGTAAAACATTACTATTTATTCATATAAAATATATTATAATTTCATTCATTACTTATTCCTTTTTGTGTTTTTAGGCCGCATTGGATGCTCATTGTTTTCTATATAGATACTCCAATGATTTATTTCACGGATTCAATGAATGGATACCAAAAAAACAACCACAATTGATGGAATTTTTCAATTTTTAATACACTTCATCAAACATTTTTGAACTAAAAATCTAGTTAAATAATTTATATTATCTTTTAATGAGTATTATATTATGATTGGGTGATGCATGAACATCGTCAACAGCATGGAATGAGGCTAGGGGAAAATAACAAGAAACATCAAAAGTACTACGACTGCATTCAAATCTAGGTATATATAATAATATTTCACAAACCAAAAACATATAAGAAAATTAATTTCTTTTTTCGTTGTTTCTACATTGTCTGAAAGAATCAAAAAATAATGGTTGTGGTTATTATGTTTGTAAATTTTGGAAAGAGATAATCTACCATGAAAAAACCAACATATATGAAGAGGTATTTTCAAGGATAATTACTATTTCTATTAAAATATTTATTAATCTATTGTGTATTTATATTTTTCAGTATTATCATGACTGTAAAAAAGAATAATTTTCAAAAGATGAGATATATTTGTTTATAAATAAAGGGAAAATATACCTAATTGAAGAATGTACAATAATATCAGGACAATGTGGCCAGTATGACTGGAAGTGTCTATTTTTATTTAAAATTTTCAGCATCATTAGTAAAAAGTACAAGTTGAACACGTGAAACTGAGCAAACACGTTAGGATTTTTTTATACTTTAAGAAAACAATCCATAAGTTATTTATGATGTTTCGGAATCAACCACACCTTAATTTAAAAAATGGTGTGATTGTTATGACATTAAGTGTGTATTTTTATGACTCGAAGTGTATATTTTGATTTAAAGTTGTAAGTATTTTTAGTATTAAGAACATTTTCCATACTGAAAATTAAGAAAACACTTTTGGATAGTTTTGATATTTAATGAAAATATTCCATTAGTCATTATTGACTTGTAGGAATCATCAACACCTCAATCTTATGAATGGTGTTACCGATATGGCTAAAAGTGAACGTTATTAGTTTACAATTTACATTTTAGCTAAAAACACTTCACTAAATAAAAACCACAAAATATAACTCTGTTTGTTATATGAATTTAAGAAAATGTTCCATTTTTTTTTGTGTATGACGCTGTCTCATGTAAAAATGATGCACAATGTTACTGGTATGATTCAAAATGATTGTTTCTAGTTTTAAAATGATATTAAGTAAAAAAACCCAACTGGAATACTAAAAACTGAGAAAATGAATTCGAATTGATTTGGTGCATTAATAAAATGATCTATAAATCATTTTTAATTTGTTGAATTAAAGCACACCTCAATATGGCACATAGTGTGAGTGGTAGGACTCAATGTGTCTCTTTTTATTTAAAATTGATATTAATTTTAGAAAAATCATGAAACCACATTCAGATTTCTTTGATACATTAGGATAATGACAAATGAGTCATTTGGGATGTGTAGGAATAAATAACACCTCAATATATTTCATGGTGTGATAGGTATGACTACTTGTGCGTGTTATCTATTTAAAATCAACATTTTAGCTAAAAAATATCACTCAATAAAAACCAAGAAAACAATTTCCAATTATCTTCATAATTAAGGACATTGATTCTTGGTTCCATTATGACATGAATAAAGTAGTCTCACATAAAATTGATGTGTGATCTGTCCGGTATAACACAACAAGGGTGTATTCTGGTTTGAAATGATGTTTTAGTAAAAAAACACTATTGACATACTAAAAACTGAGCAATCACATTTGGATTGTTTTGATAAAATTGAACAACAATTCACGAATAATTTGTGACATGTAGAAATAAACCACACCTCTATATTATGAACTATGTGACTAGTATAAATCCAATTTTTTTATATAAAATTAAAATTAATTTAAGTAAAAGTAACCAGTGACGTACTGAAAGTGGTGAAACCTCCATAGGATTGTTTTGATAATATATGACAACGGCCCAATTGTCATTTGTGATGTGTAGGAATCAACTCCATCTGAATCTGTCACACAGTGTGAACAGTATAACTAAAAGAGTCTATTATCAGTTTAAATTTAAAATTTTATCTCAAAACATTACACTCACTATAAACAATGAAAACACCCTCATGTAGTCCTCATAATTTAAGAGAGAGATTCGTAAGTCCTTTCTAATATGTATGAAGCAGTATCACCTCAAAACCACAAATGATGTGACTGGTATGACTCAAAATAGGTGTGTCTAGTTTGAAAAAATATTTTAGTAAAAAATCACAACTTTCAAACTGAAAACTGAGAAAACCCATTTGGATTGTTTTCATATATTAGAACGGTGATCCATGGGTCATTTTGATATGTAATAATCTACCACACATCAATATGATGAACTATGTGAATGGTAGAAATCCAAATATTTCATTTAAATTTAGTATTAGTTTCAGTAAAAAAAGGGAAAACCCAAAACCTTGCAAACCCATTTGGATTTTTTTATATTTTAGGACAACAATCCATAACTAATTTATGACAAGTAGGAATCAATACCACCACTATACGATGCATGTTGTGACTAGTATAACTCCAAATGAGTATATTTTCTTAAAATAGACATTTTATTAATGTATTATTTCATATTAATGATTAATTTATTTCTTTATATTATTACTAACATAATATTTGTCTTCATATATTGGTGGAACCTTTTTCTTGAATTGGGATTCTTTTGTAGAAATTAATACCATGGGTGGACATTTTTGATATGGGATCACTGATGTCAGAGGATGAAATATTAATGTTTTTAATTGTTTTTTGGATAATTTTAAATTTAATCATATGAACCATTTTTTTAATTTATATAGTATTGTTTTTCAAAGCATTGTGTGCACTTCTTTGTTCTTTTTTGTGATGTTGTGTGGGCTAAATTGTTCTTTTTTGCACATTGCAAGTGTTGTTTTGTGTAGCTGGTGTGTGTTCATTGCGGGTGTTTCTGGTAGGTGTGTTATTTATATGTGCCGGTACTGCTAGTGGATATTATATAAACAACACATCATGGGATGTTAGGCCTTTACCAGTGCTACTTCGAGCACTGATATAGGAAACCTCTATAATAACTATTTAGAACACTGATTAAGGCACCCCATATCAGTTCCAATTTAAGAACTAATAAGGTGGTCTTTTATCAGCACTAAAAATGGAACTGATAAAATGCGTCCATTATTCCCACTAAAATTACACAGATAAAGGTGGTGTTTACCATCATTTTTTAGTGCAGAAAAAGGACACCCTTTATCAAAGAGTTTAATGCACTCTTAAAGTTCATATCTCCTATATATTCATTGAGATTAATAGATATTCTCTTGAAATGTTAATTAAAATTACTAGTGATGATAAAATAACTATATGTTGTTTTGTCGGTACAATGTTTTGACATCTTTTCTGGGATACCATGCCTTCAGACCCCTTTGTTTTCATTTTTTTTAAAAAAAATTTCAAAACCTACTCATTATAGGCCATTGAAAGTTTTTTCATCAATGAATTTTACCCCTGGATAAAATTGTTTTATCCCATAGAGCCTTTTTAGATCTTGATTTTAAAATACGTGGTCCATAGAAATTCCCCCCATAGACACATCCCAGGAGTTGGAGGTTTTAAAATACTTATATGAAGGTAATGACCCCGAAAATTATTTTTGATTCCTCTTTCAATTTTAGAATGGCCATATCTAATATATATGATATTTTCATGATTCATTATCTATGATGATGAGAACATAAAAATTCCATCTTAATTAATTTAAATCAATCTTAATTTTTCATGGAATAAATACTTCATTTGATCCATCAGATACCGGTTGAATGTACCGAAGCATGCAATGGAAGAATATGGGATACGGATGTTTCCGATGCTTTCGCCGGGGTGTGCACGCGCGTCCGTCCTCGGGGAGGACGCATTGCTTGTTGCCCTGCATTCCTGCTTTCCAAAGGCGGGCGACATCCGTTCCTTGTTTAGGGACGTCTGCTCCTTGATCGAAACCGGGTTGATGGGATGTCGGTTCTTTCTTCCATGGATTCCTCCTCGGAGCTCATCACCTAGTCCGGGTCTCCCTCATAGATTTAAGACGTGTTCGTGAATCTCATTCCTGGTGCCATATCTACATGGATGCCGGTTAATTACGCTGCTTCCGTCAAGATGCTCCAAGGGGTCTTGTCAGGGCAGCAACCATCGGTGAGGAGAATGGTCATGTTAGGGCGTCGTCAGCATGTCTGTCTTCGGTCCCTCATCACAGGGCTTCTCGAGGGTGCGGAAGCTCGAGTCATCCCACATCGAATGCGGGGAATGTGTAACATATGAGGTTTTCCTCATCTTCCCATGTTTGACACGGGGTATGACGCGAGTTTAACATCTTGTGTAGACGGAGCGGATTGAAGGGCCCTGGGGGGAACACCGATATTGGGGCCAGCACGTGGGAGGCTTCCCAGATGCTACGGAGTGGAATGGGGTGGCATGATCCCCACCGGGATGTGGCGGCCTGGGTAAGGATCAGGATGGATGGTGGAGTGAGGCATGGGTCTTACACTCTGGGGCAGCCCAAGAGGAGAAGTATAGTTCAACGTCATGCGGGACGAGGGCATACAGTTTAACATCATGCGGGACGATGTCATACAGTTTAACGTCATGCGGGACAATGGCATGTGGGGCTTACGCTCTGAGGCGGCCCATGGTGGGTAGTGAACCGATGTGAAGAGGTCGGAACAACAGGGTGGTGGGCTTGAACCTCGTGGAGGCTTCCTACGTACCATGCGTTAGCACTGATCAAAGTCCACGTAGTTCGCTGGGATGGGGCTTACGCTCTGGGGCGGCCCATAGAGGATGTCATGGTCGATGCGCGCTCTAAGCCCACGTGAGTCATGCTCAGTGTGGGAAACAAGAGGCAGCAGGGACCAGACGATCACGTCGCAGAGGGTGCATCCATGAGAAGCGGAATGGGGCTTACGCGTTGAGCGGCCCAAATAGGAAACAGAGGCTTACGTGTGGTTAGAGGCCCTTGGTGCTGGGGCTTACTCCAAGGTGGAGGCAGTGGTGCGACAAAGCGCAGTGGGAAAAGGGATCCACTGGCCTTGGTAGGGGGAAGTACGGAGATACACGGGTGCAGTCATCTGCAAGAAAGGTTAGGGGCTAACACTCTGAGGTAGCCCTTCCCCTGTGGAAAAACTCCGCTCCAGCGAGGAGGATCTCATTCCATGTGAGGAAGAGTCCATTCCTGTGGAGATGAGTGGGGTAAAGAATGTCCGAGCTGGGGGGACCCTGCGTGTGAAGCACGAGGTCGGACCACGGTTTAACGTCTTGTGTCATGGAAGAGGTGCTTAGCAGTTTAACGTCCTGCAGCTTGGACGAGGTGGGTTTTCTCCACACCCCTAGTGCTTACATGCCCAACTCCCTCTTCCCCTTGTGGAAGGGAAGGCATCAGCAAAGCCGTGGTGAAGGGGGGCCGCAGGGCAAACCACCGGGGGGTCCATGTTAGTGTGGCTATGCAAAGAAGCAATAGCCGTTAGCGTGCCTATGCGGAGAAGCATAAGGCAAAGCAACGCAATGGGAAACATAGCCCAGGGGACCTTGAGATTACTTCATACGAGCCTGGAAGGCCGTACGGGAAAAAATGCAAGGCACGCATGCCCAGCAGGGGAGACATCAGGTGCCCGTGCATGGGGTAGCCAAGGGGCGTCAAGGTGAGAGATTCCGGGCCTTGCGCGCAAAAGGGAAGGTTTGCGCGCAAATCACCAGGACAGTGTGCAATTGGAGAAAATGGAATTTCGCACGAAAAGGGAATTACGCGCAGGGTTTTGCGCGCAAGGTAGGGTATTGCACGCACATGACGCGAATTGCGCGCAAGGATGGAACTCGAGGGAGGGGGAAAATTCACTAAAGCCGGTGGAGTTGCGCACAAAGGCGAACTCCGGGGAAAGGTTGCGCAAAATGAGGGATTACCTGGATATCATCATTCGCACGGGGGGAGCCGAATTGCGCGCACGAGAGTCGCTTCAGATTCCTCAACCCCCAAACCGTTCGGGGTCACCATATATTTATAGGCGACCTCGAGCACGGAATCCAGGAGGCGATCGGAATTTTTCGTGCCAGGAACCGCCGGCGCGCAATATCAACCCGCGGAGATACCGGGGCACGCAATTATTGCGCACCTCACCGGTGCGATTTGGAGAATCCCAGGAGTACTTCACGCACATAACATTTTTTCGTGCGGATCCTCCTTTATTTCGCGCACCACTTCCCGGGCCTCCGGTTCGGGCATCTGATTCCGAATATGACTTCGCTTCGTCATTTCGAATCTCCCTCCAAGAGTTACGGACATTTTTTTGGCATCAACAAATGCCCCCCTTGGAATTGGATCGGCGAGAGGTCGCAACAATCAGACTACAAGGGAAACACCGAAACACCGAAATGTAGAGTCCCCTGGTCAAGTTGCGTGCACAATTTCGATATGGCTCGCAAAACCTATGGACTCGCACGGAATCCTCTTTCCGCGCAGCACGGAGCCCGGTCCTCACCTAGAAAAAGGGTCTGTGGGTCCCAAATCCGTACATCTGGTTTTTCTGCGTGATAAGCTTATCGCTCTCGTGCGCGAAAACACTCCTGCGGCTGCGCGTAAAAACGCTCTGGCAGCGCGGAATTCCTTCTGAAATTTTTCCGGGATTTCGTGCCAGACCGGGATCTTCTGCGCTTCGCGTGCCGATTGCGCACCAAACTCCAAGATTTCACGCGACTCCTTCAGATTTCACGCAGAACTCTCCGCTTCCGCGCACTGTATCCGGATTTTTCCCAACTCTCGAGAAATTCGAGATGGCCGCAAACCGAGTTGATGAGGGGGAATCCGCTGCTCGTAGGAGCGAATTGGTGGAGAACGAGGAGGTTTACGGTGCCAAGGTGATTGTGTCCACCAATCTGACCTTGTTCAATCTGTTGACTCCGGCTCAGAAGACGTATCCCATGTCTGACAACCTCCCTCTCTGGAATTTCAGCATCCTGGAGGAGGTGCCACTGCCGGGCTTCGAAGTGGACACACCGCGGTCTTGGGTGACTCGGGAGGACGAACTTCCTCACTACAACATCACCAACAACGGTCATCCTGCCAGGTAAAATAGACATATAGATGTATATATCCTGAACCTGAGGACTAGGACCATTACCGGGGACGAGCCTGTGGCAGAGGATTCTCCAGCCCTCTACGTGAGCACGTTCCATCTGAGCATCACGGATGACACGAAGGGCTGGCTGAAGGATTGGGACCTGCGGTCCGAGGGTAACTTCACCAGCGAATGGTCCTGGGTGTTCTGGGTCTGCCATACCTGCGACCGGTTCGGGGACGAACTACGGTATATCGGCCTGTTCGAGGCGGTATGGACATCCCAGTTCCACTTCCACTGCTAGCCTGAATTCGGATCGGAGCTATTCACCCTATGGTCTACTGACACCAACACATTCCACCTTCATCATGGGGAAGTTGGCATCAGTCTCTGGGACGTTCACTGCATTGGAGGTATCCCATTGGAGGGTTACCAATACGACAAGTTCGTTCCTCCAAAGAACACCTGGGGAGACATGACGCGGACGCCTATGCTGGCGTGGCACATGATGGAGTTGGCCAAAGAGAGGCTGGGGGTCAAGGACTTCATGATGGACGTTGCCTTCAAGGGCTGGTTCAGCCTGTTCCTTGAGAAGGATCCGGCCGTCAAGATGTCAGGATGGGGAAAACGGTGCCCAACCACAACTCAGAAGAGAAGGGATGGGTCATACAGGAGGACCCTGGAGGTGGGGCAATACTAATCATGGGGCTACCGTGAGATTGAAGCCTGGGACCCGAACGTCCAGTATGCCGGGTTCCTTGCTGCCTTTCTGAGCAGGTGGCTCCTGCCGGTGTAGGACGCAAGGATGGGGGTCCGTCCAGCAACATTGGTGATGGCGGGCTTCATGGATGCCAACAAACGGTTCAACTTGGGCATCCCCATATTGGCAAATATGTATACCATTATAGGGCGCATCTCACGAGGGGGGGTCGCCTCGGAGAGGATGTGGTCCCTTCCAGATCTTCCATGGCTGGGTGTCAGCTCATCTCGACGGGTATACTTTTCCAAATGCCGGCCGTCCTCCGGGCAACAGTCTGTGACCGTCCTTGCTGAATATCGCAGGGGTGGCGCCGATGACGCTCAATGAGGAGGGCGTGAGGATCCGCATCAGAAACCATGCCAACTTCAACATCAGACCATTCCCCACCCCAGTCGGCCAGCTGGTGGACAGCGGTCGAGGCTCTCTGGAACAACAGGAATACTTCCAAAGCATTCGGGGCGGGGTGCTCGTGGCTCAGATCGACGGGAAGGTGATCTGCGAGCCGTACATTCCATCCCGATTCTCCAGGCAGTTCCGGTGCCTCTAGAGAATGCCAAAGAAGGTATTCACGACTGTCTGGCAGGAGAAGAATCCATGCGTTCTGTGCCAGATGTGGTTGATGTTTACCACCTTCGGCTCTGGCGATGTCATCACTCTTCCCCTCGCCGGGGTCGATGCCGGCCTAGCAATCGAATACACCGAACACTGGACCATTTAGTACCCTGAGGGGATATTACGCAAGCGCGTCTGGAAACTCGAGGTCACTCGCGCGGAAACCGGGCGACGGGAAAGAGGGCACAGTGCCGTCGGAAGGGGGGAACCAAGGGCGTGTTAGGCAGCGAGGAATATGCAGGCCTAGACTTTGGTAGCGGGGACATCACATGGTGCTGCCACGTCCTCATTACCCACAGGGGGGTCACATGAGGCAGCCAGGGAATTGCCCGGGAAGCAAATAAGACATCTACTCGAACCTTCCGAAGACGCAATTCTCCCGGCATTGTGGTCGTCCTGGATGACCATACGAAAATTGCTGAGCATCGAAGCAATCTGGCAGAAGATAATGAAAAATGGTATACAAATGCCAGAGGTCGGGCTTGTTCGAATTACCTACCTAGTAAAATTCCATCGGCGGCATGCTTATCTGATGGCCATGGATGCATACGCACACTAGAGGGGGAGGCGTGCGGAGCCAACATTCCTCATGAAAGTGATGCTCGGCCAGGAGCATGATACAGAAGCGATGCCGCCTATAGAAGGCGACAGTGACGAGGAGCCGGAGGGGGAGGAGGAAACCGGATAGGACGAAGGAGAGGGAGAGATGAAGAATAAGGGCCCGTTGGTGAGGGGTCGCAAGGGGTGACCTACCAAGGGAGTCTCTGAGAGAGCGGCGAGATTTACAACTCTGATCTCAACCTAACCGAGATTCTTGAGGTTGGTCTCTGTCTTCATTCATTTCCTTCATTCATCAATTCTCACTTCTAACTCACTTCCACATCCTACTCAGGAGCATTTGAGCATTGGACGTGCATCCCCACCAGTGGAGGGAGGAGAGGAACCGGCGAGACATGATAGGGATCCGACACCCATCATTGAACTAACAAGCGCAGAGGGGTCTCCCATCATGGCGGCACTTGCGGTGGCCGAAACACTGGGGACTGGCACTCTGGATTCCTATAAGTCTCACGCTTAACTACTGGTGCATGGTGGAAAAGGATCCCATCTAACTAGCGTATTCCTTGTGCAGTGATCTCAACACTGGAGGCACGTCAGGCAGCGGAGCCCGGGCCGTCCGTGAGTGGAGCAGCGTTCGATATACCACCTCGTTTGGAACATGCCCTCTGCACTGAGTTAGCCCTGAAAATTGATGAACATGGGGCAGTGGACACCAGCGGGGTTATTCCTAAGACGAGGCCGGAAGCTGGTGGAGGGATCATTGCTGCAGGGGCGAGAGAAGAAGGTCGCCCGGACGTCGAGGATTCTATGCCTCACAAAGACATCCCTAGGGCGGATCCTGCTGCCGATCTACTGGAGGCCTTCCCCATGTACCGACCCGTTGACCCTGAGGAGATAGACGACTCTGACTCAGAGGTGGCCAAGAGAGTCAAATGGCATGGCGTAAGGTGTGGAAATGTATCCAGCGCTTTCTCAGGCTGCCTCAGTCCGATTGGCTGAGGCGGATGGGATCACATCAAACCTGGCTGCGCTGCCTGTGCGTCGGAGGAGTTGACGCTCAGCGTCTTCATCTAACGGTCCGTGATTACATGGCCGAGAGGATACGTGAGAGCCGCCGGCACACCGACATTTCCCAGTTCCGGGAATGATCGGCAAGCGCTCAAGCGCTGCTGAGGGCGGAGCAAGAAGTCCGACACCTCGAAGGGCACGCAACAGATAAGGAGGCCTTCATCACAACACGCTCTGAGCTTGTGGAGCAACTGACGACCCAACTCACTGATGCACAAGAACAGCTGGTGGAGGTGAGTCACCAGATGACCGTGCTTCGAAGCGAGCAGGCGCAGGAACAAGCTAGGGCTGTCAAGCTGCGCTCTGCGGTGGCCGATGAGGAGAGAGTCTTCCAAGAGCGAAAAATGGCCCTGGAGGCTACTAGCCAGAGGGTAGCAGCGCTGGAAAGATCACTTCAGCATGCTGATACCTAAGGGCTTTGTTTTTTCCGTCTCATGAACTTTGCCTGTACTTCTCATCGTCTCAATCCAATATATGGCCAAATCCACTCTTTTGTACCCTTGGTTTAATGCGCTCAACCATAGTTTCGAAACGAATAACAACTCACCCCTAGGCTCCTATGGGACATGCCCAACACGAGAAGCAAGAGATTCTTGTACCATCATTCCGTTCAGCTGTGGGGCATTGAACAAGATTCAGGCGTCCAAAATAATGCCTGGACTTTTGAGGAGACCCCGGGCCGATTGATGTGTCTACTTCTCAATGTGCTTTAACACACGAGTGGGGAAATGCCGAGGGAATTGAAATCCATCCGAACACAGGGGGATAGTGAGAAAGGGTGAATCACGCTGCCCAAATTCGGGACCCAATGAGGTGCAACCATGGAGGATAACTGTTAACCGTGACAGAAACACATCATCCATATCACGTTGTCCTGGAACGGGGACAATAAATGAGGGCTGACTGCTGACCATGTTCGCAACACGACGCCTAACTCAAATACCGTCGGTCAGTTTCCCGGAACATTGGCCCAGGACAATAGGTGGACCGTAGGTCTGTCATCCATACTGTTAGGGGGTCCTGTCAAACATGACCAGTCCTCCAGAACGTTGGCCCAGGACAGTAGGCGGACCATAGGTCAAGAATCCATACTGTTAGGGGGTCCCGTCAAACATGAAATGAAATGAGGATCTGAATAAAGGGGAACACAAAGCGTGGGAGGTGGAGTGGTGGATTGTTCGAACAGAGTCCAAAACTCTCAATATTGTGCCACCGTGGCGAAGGCGCATTAGGCGGACATACTGACCTGATCACTTTTCGTCCCAATTTACAGGCAGGACCTCTTTAACAAGAGAACTGCCGCTTCCCATTATTACCATGGGGCATCCCGCTGCTCGGGGTAAATGTCCCAATTACACCACTTCTCATGAAGTCGGGCGGAGGGGCCGACAATAAGGAAGGACAAGATTTTGCAATCTCTGGAGCTGGACCCAAGAAAAAATGTCCAGGCGGTCCTACGTATCTCATTAGGATGAGAATCAAGCCAAACGTAGTTCCAGAGGCACAGTTTAACGTCATGCGGGATGAAATACAGTTTAACGTCATGCGGGACAAAATACAGTTTAACGTCATGTGGGACGAGATATGGATCTTAGTTTTAGGTCGTAGATCTTGGACCATGAGGATAAAGGGGGATAAATGGAAACGTGGCAAGGTGGTTACAAAACCCGACGTGAGTGAGGACCTAAGCCCTACTTACCATGTTCTCTCCAGAGAAATGCTCGAGTCGAGGGACCGAACACGAAGGTAGGTTGGCTGGGCCCACGGGGAAGTTCCCCAGGTGCTCCTAAGTATTTCATAAGGATGAAAATCAAGCCATGCGTAGTTCTGGAAGGTGACATGGTAAGATACCAGTTCCATGGAAGAGGGGAGTGCAGGCATGGCCCTTGTACTGAAAGAAGTGGAATTTGATATATCTTATTTGTCCTTTAAGGTGAGTGGGTTTTTTTTGTGTGAAGCGACAGGCCTAGAGTAGTAGTCTGTGGTGTCACCACAAGAATCAAGCCATGATAGGCGTTGACAGATGGCATGGAACAAGACCAATACCAAACATGATGTCCTCTACAACGAGGTCACCACAATGCAGTGCCGTTTTTTGTCGTGCGGCTAGGACGATAATGTCACAGTTAAGGGTCATGTGTTAAGACCAGAAAACCAGTTTAAGGTCATATGTTTTAGACCAAAAACACAGTTTAAGGTCGTATGGTTTGGACCAACAACACAGTTTAAGGTCTTATGGTTTGGACCAGCCGAGAGAGGAGCCTTGGGCCAAAGAGGCCTACAAGGGTCCAACAATCAGGGAGGGGTAGGAGATTCTAGCTCCCAGATGTGCTGGGCCCGAAACGCAATGTCTGGGAGACTCCTCATTTCCCATGGGGAAGAGGGTCAAGCTGCACACAAACCGTAGAGAAGTGACCCAAGCACATAATCTAGCGCTCAGATCACAGGAGCCCCGAGAGACACCATTATGCATCTCGATCTGTCTGATGTGTGGGGGTGTACTAAGGGTTAGTACAAGGAGTGTCGATATTCCACCTTGAAATAGTGGGGCAGAACATGACATGAACCATGCCACCAACATTCAGGGCCCGCGGATGCCGGCTCGATGACTGAGGATCAATGTTGACCATGTTCGCAACGCAGCATCCTGTCGTGTTAGCCATGGGGACAAACAAATGAGCATCAACAGCTAAACATGTTCGCAACATGGGATTCAAATCAATTTTTTGTCTAAAACCCTCGGGGGCGTTTTCCCATGACGGTAGGAGAGCCCTTGGGCGTTGTATCCAGACCGTTATTGGGGTTCCCTCCGGGTGTGAAGGATGACAGGGGCCCGAATGAAGGGGAACATGAAGCTTGGCAAGTGGATGGAACTTGCCTAAGTCAAATCTGGTACTCCAATTCCTAGACTAGAGTACCCTGAGCACACCAGCAGACCACTGGAAAGGGTCAGAGGGCACAGTCCGAGAGCGGCCAAAAGATGGCGGATCCCCGGGCAAAAGAGGGGGCGTAATGACAAGAACTCTGGGAAGCGAGAGATCGTGGGATCTCCTAAGAGACGAGGCTTGACCTGAAATCTAGGTGTTCAGGCGGTCCTATGTATCCTATACGGATGGGAATCAAGCCATACGTAGTTCTGGAAAGCGTTTTCTAATTCCATTGGACATAGGAGGGCTAAATCCTGAGGACAGGGTCGCAAAGGCGAGACAGACGTGATAGCGGACCTCAAGCTGGACCCAAAGATGAAAGGTTTGGGTGTTCCTACGTATCCCATTAGGATGGGAATCAAGTGAGACGTAGTTCTTGAAATACAGTTTAACGTCATGTTGGATGAAATATGGATCTTAGTTTTAGGTCTTAGAGCTCAGACCGAGGTGAAAGGGCGGAGTTTGGTAACTCCTGGGGCTAGACCCAAGACAAAATGTCTGGGCGTTCCTACGTATCTCATTAGTATGAGAATCAAGCCATAAGTAGTTCTATAAATACATTTTAACGTCATGTTGGACGAAATATGGATATTTGTTTTAGGTCTTCGAGCTCAGACTGAGATGATCTTAGATTTAGGTTTTAGAACTCGGACCAAGGTGAAGTTTAGGGTGGTGCTGGACCATACAGTTTAAGGTCATGCTGGACCATACAGTTTAAGGTCATGCTGGACCATACAGTTTAAGGTCATGCTGGACCATAGAGGCTAGGCAAAGTAGTTCTTGAGGAACCTGGCGTTGTTGGGAGGAGTGATGCGCTCACCATCCATGGTTACCAGGGAATACGTGCCATTGGGATAGACATTGTGGACAGTAAAAGGCCCCTCCCACTTGGGCTCCAACATGGGCGGCTTCCTGCTGGGAATCATCGGCACTATGAGAGCCAGCACCATGTCGCCTTGCAGGAAGGAGCGGAGGCGAACCTTCTTATCGAAAGCTCGAGCCATCCTACTCTGATGCCTCTCCAATTTGTGTAAAGTGTGAAGCCTACTTCCGTCCAACGCTTCCAACTCTACTAGACGGATCTCAGCAGCTCTATTCGGCACTTTCTGGTTGTAGACAGCCGTGCGCAATGAGGGAATTTGGACCTCGATGGGTAGGACGGCCTCGGCTCCGTAAACCAGTGAATACGGAGTCACCTGGGTGGAATTGAGAGTCGTCGTCCTAAAAGCACAGAGGGCGTTGGGGAGCTTGTCCGGCCAACTTTTCATGTTCTGACCCACCATTTTCTGCAAAATGTTAGAGAGGGGTTTGTTAAACGGCTCAATCTTTCCATTTTCCTGCGCATGATAGCGGGAGGTGTGGTTAGAGTGAATGTTGTACTTGGCGTACAATCTTTTTAGCTTGGCCGCTCGGAAGTTGGTTCCGTTATCCGTGAGGTTAGCGTGAGGTATTCCAAATTGGTGGATGATATTGGAGCTCACGAAGTCGGTGATGGAACCAGCCTTGACTTTCCTGAGTGGGGCTGCCTCTGTCAACTTTGAGAAGAAATCCGTAGCGGTGAAGAGGAACCGACACTGACGGGCCGTCGCCGACGGGTAAGGCCCTACGACATCCAACCCCCAGACGTCAAAGGGCCAAGAATACTTAGTGGTATGGAGAGGCTCCGGTGGCCGATGCACAAAGTTAGCATGAACATTGCACGCATGACACCTCTTGGCGTACTCGATGCAGTCGTGGATCATAGAGGGCCAGAAGTATCCCATCCTCCGAATCTGGTGGGAAAACTTTGACCCGGCCTGGTGGGCGCCACAGGAACTTGCGTGCACTTCCTGCATGACCTGTGGGATCTCAACTCCTTGAATACAATGGAGGAGAACACCGTCAAACCCACGCCTTTAAAGAAGCTGCTCATGGCTGGGACCGCTTTGAAGGGTGAACTGCGGCGCGTGGCACCGGATTCGTTCTCGCTCCGCTCGATCCATCGGAAGATGACCGTGCTGGAGATATTCAACCAGAGGCGTCCTCCAGTCTGGCACTGTCCCGATCACCATGCCTGGAACACCGAGGGGTCCTGATGCAGGGGCACCAGTAGTGAGATGGTTCACTCGCTGGCCACGATCGCCCTCTGGGATATTAGGAGCAGGGATAACAGGAGCAATGGCTCTTCGGTGCGCCACATGGATGATTACGTCATCCTGTCTGGGCTCCGCGAGTGATGTGGCCAGGCAAGCCAAAGCATCTGCTCGACTGTTCTGCGACCGGGGAACATGAACGACATCTGGTCGGGAGGGGAACTTAGACATTAGATGGAGGGTGCACACTAGAAGCGGCATGAGTTCCGGATTCTTGACAACATAGTCACCGTTAACCTGCTTGATGACTAGCTCAGAGTCTCCTTTCACACACAGACGTGGCATGTTAACCTCCAGAGCCAACTCAAGGCCAGTGATGAGGGAATGATATTCTGCCTCATTGTTGGTACAACCTTCTGAAAACAAGAAAGAAAATGGCAGAACGGCTTGCTCCGGGGTGATGAAAACGATACCCAGGCCCACCCTGTTAAGCCTAGGATCGTTGAGCCTTCTACCGGTGGGGCTTCTGGAGGCGCCGTCAAAATGAATCTGCCAGTATGGGGTGGCGTGATCAACTGGGAGGATTTCCTCATCCGGAAAGCCCAAATCCAGTGGCTGGTCCGTAGAGGTGGGGTGGGCGACGAAGAGGTCTACCAACGCCTGCCCTTTGACGGCCTTTTGAGGTACGAACCTAATGTCGAACTGCTGGAGGATCACCGCCCAGCATGCCAATCGGCCGGTCAACATAGGCAGACTCAGGATGTGTTCCAACGGGTCTACCCGAGAGACCAACTGTACCTCATGGTGCTGCAAGTAGTGCCGTAATTTCTGTACGGTGAATACGAGCGCCAGGGAGCTCTTCTCAATAGGAGAATATCTAATCTCCACGTCGAGGAGCCTGCGTCTGATGTAGTAGAGGCTATTCTCTGTTCCCTCGTTGTTCTTCTGGGCGAGAAGGGCGCCGAGGGATTGCTCCAGGGCGGTCACGTAAAGGACCAGCGGCCTTCCGAGAACGGGTGGCATCAAGACCGGAGGGTGAAGCAGATACTGCTTGATCTCTTCAAAAGCGGTCTGACACTCTTCGTCCCACCCGTAGGCAGCTCCTTTCATCATGTGCCGGGATAAGGGCTTACACTTGCTGGCCAGATTTGCAATGAATCAGCGTATGTAGGCTAAGTGTCCTTGGAGGCCTCGAAGATCCCAAATATTACTCGGGGGAGGCATCTGACTGATGGCCTTGATCTTCTTGGGGTCGATCTCGATACCTCGATATCTCACAATGAAGCCAAGAAACTTTCTGGAGGTGACCCCAAAGTCACACTTCAACGAGTTCATCTTCAAGGGGCGAGAACGGAGGAAACAGAACACTTTCTCCAGGTCTTTGAGATGGTCTCGGCGCTGACGAGATATGACCACCAGGTCATCTACGTAGCATTCCACCAGTGTCCCGAGTATCAGATTGAATATGAGGAGCATAGCCCGTTGATTGGTGGCACCCACATTCTTCAGGCCTAAGGGCATAACCCGGTAGCAGAAGGTACCCTGGGGGGCCCTGAAGACAGTGAACTCTTCATCCTCAGGGGCCATCCGGATCTGGTTGTACCTGGAGTACCCATCCATGAAGGAGAGGACTTGGATCCCGGCCGTCGCATCGATCAGAAGATCTGTCACTGGAAGGGGAAAGTCATCCTTCGAACAGTGGTGATTAAGATCGTGGAAGTCGATGCAGACCCTGATCTGCCCGTTCTTCTTCCTGATGGGCACAATTTTGGATAGCTACCTAGGATACTGGAATTACATGACGAAGATGGCCTTAATGAGCTTATCAACATCAGCCTCAACCATGGCACCATGAAAAGGGTTCATTTTCCTGGGAGGCTGTTTGAACCCGCGATGGTTTTTGGGGGGCCAAGGCGGTGGACGGCTACCTGGGGATCTAGTCTTGGCATCTCATCATAACTCAAGGAAAACACATCACTATGCTGCTTGAGGAAGTCTATGTACTATTGCCGTTCCTCGGGAAGCATAGCAGTGCTGACCAATGTGGGACTCCGGTCCGCCTCACTGTCGAGGTCCACCTGTACTAGCTCGTCGACCGTTGTGGAGACGCCCTCCTCAAAGGTGGGAGGAGAATATTCCATGTCTTCTTCTTTGCTTGGGGAAGGATCGTCCACGGGGGGAGTCGTTTCGGGGCTGCTCGAACCTGATGGGGAGCTGGTACTGGCTTGGGCGGCATAGGTCATCCTGACGGGAGACTCATGCACAGTAGAGACCATGGAGACGAAGCCGGTCGATCCAATCCCATCCGGACTTCGGCCCAAAGGGCAACACTTTATGACATCAAAGAAGTGGTGACGCGTTGGCTTGAGCCGGTTGATTCCAGCTTGGAGAAACAGACACGTATGACGTACCGCTGTTTCCATGAGCCCAACGTCCTCATATCGCACAAGGGTAGGAGGCTCGGGGATCACCTGAGCCTGGTTGGTGTAAGAGTATGAGGTGATCTCTCATCGTCGCTTAGACCCAGAAATATACCTTCCTCTAGTACTAGAGACAACAAAGGACTCTCCCATATCGAGAGTCATAGCTTCCAACCGATGGATTGGGAAGACATATTGTGTCATCCAGACCAGCCCAGGGATCACTTGCGACAGCGGCGGGCTCAACCTCACCTACCAGGATTTGCTTTTCCTTGCTCTTGTAATAGTCAGCGTCCAGGTAACGAGCTTCAAAGAGGAAAATGGAGACGCAACTCCTTGGAGCACACCCACTCGACCCTTAAGGGAGTATTTGAGGAACTGGTGGTATGATGAGGGAACCGCCGTGTGCAAATGGAGCCATAGCCTTCCCATCAATGCGTTGTAGGCAGTGTCCTGAGAGACAACCATGAATTCAATATTGGAGACTAAGCCACCGAACTGGGTTTTCAGACAAATCATGCCGAGTGGAGTTTACTCGGTCCTGTCATACCCCTGGATTCTGAGGACGGAGGGAGTTAAATCATCCTTATACAACCCCAGTTTTCGTAGTGTCCGAGTTGGGATCATGTTAATCCAAGAACCCATGTCGACAAGACAGCGACAAACTTCCACACCATTGAACTGGATAGTAATGTACAGCGGGCGGATGTGCCCCTGTATGGGAAGGTCTGCATCTCCACTGGAAACCGAGATAACCACCTAACATTCGGTGTCCCCGATCACCTCAGTGTGGAAGGCTTCTGCGGCCGCTACCTCCGTTTCGAACTAGAGGGGGCTCCTTAGAGCCTCGGCGAGCGCCTCACGCATTATGGACGGCAGGCGAAGGGCCTCAAGGATGGAAAGACTTGATGGAATACCAGACAGATGCTTCAGGAAATCATACTTTCGTGCCAAACGCGAGCTTCTACATACATGAGGTCACTCTATGATTGGGGGCATGACGGGTCCTGCTGGAGGGACCGACGACTGACTGGTACTAGGCACGTCCCACTTTTCACTAGCTGAAGCCCGGGAGGTGACTGTCATGCCAGGACCGAAAGGCCGCAGTCGGCCAATGGCAGGGCTGGGTTGGTCGCGACGCGGGAAAGGTGGTTCTGCCCGATCCTGCAACACAAACGGTGGTGGAAGGGAACCCGTTGTCACCGGGTGAGGGAGCCGCGAGTGTTTCTCTCTATACCGGGCCTACTGCCTAGTCTCGGTAGCATGCACGACCTGACTGGAGGTGACGACTACCGTGCCCCGGCGATTCACGTAGCCACGGCTCTATCGGCATTGGTGACGGCTGGGAGAATTGGGGATATTCACCTGGCGATCCTCATCGTCGGGATCCAAAAAGTGATTTACCAACTCTACGGTGTTAACCGAAGCGTACCCCAGGCTGTCCGGGAGGTCCGCCTGACGCTCCTAATCGTTGGGAGAATAAAAGGAATTTACTAACTCTACGGTGTTAACCGAAGCGTACCCCGGGCTGTCCGGGAGGTCCACCTGGTGCTCCTCAACGTCAGGAGCCAAAAAGGGATTTACCAACTCTACGGTTTTAACCGAAACGTACCCTGGGATTTCCGGGAGGTCCACCTGGCTCTCCTCAACGTCGGGAGCCTAAAGGGATTTACCAACTCTATGGTGTTAACTAAGGCATACCCCGGGCTCTCACTCGAGAAATAATCCACTACCGGATTGGGTCTCGGAGGGATCCCCATCTCCGGGGGCATGAAATCGCCAAGCGTACGAGAAGATGATGGCAATGGCAGGGCATGTTCTTTCTTCTTGCGTCGCCGACCGCTCTTCTGGGAAGAAGTAGTCTAGGACGACGAGGCCAAAGCAGCGCTCGCAGACTCTGAGGGCTCTGGCTGACTCAGGTGGGCACAGATAATACCATGGGCATGGGGGACCGTCCTGCGGGCCATCCAGTCATTATTCTTCAGGGACCCCCGGTCGGAAACCTGTTCCCACCCAGCCCCGTCATCGCTGTTGCCATCTGATCCCACGAAGACACATGCCACCTCTGCTGGGGCTGGGCCCAACCTGACTATGTTGTTGTCAATCTGGTTTTGGAGCCAGTCCTTGAACACATAGCACTTCCAGATGGTTTGTCCCAGAATCTGGTGGTAAGGGCAGTAGTTGGGGTGATCAGTGAGACATGCCTCTACTGGCTTCCGTCACTCACGCAGCCACACGATCCTCTGCTCCAAGGCGCTACGGAAATAACCAGGGATCTGGGCCTCGCCAAACGAGTATGCCCGATTCCTTCTGTCTAGAAAGGGGACGCATGGGGGATGACCATGACCAGGGGCCGGAGGAGCAGGGCGAGGAGTCGGAGCCTGATTACCTCACCTAGGTGGTGGCGGTGCATTATGCGGAGGTGCCTACTGATTTTGAGGCGGTTGCTATTGGGTCAGAGGCTGTGCCCGTGAGGGTGGACCCTTACGAGCCTGCTGAGCTGGCCTCACTGGATGAACTCTAGCTGTCTGGGGGCCTTGATCTGGGCCACATCAGCGGGCTCGGCTCTGGCGGCTCTTCTTGCAGAGTTTACAGGAGGCAGCAGCCGTGCCTGACTGTCCTGTTGTAGGGCTTCTTTGAGGCGCTGAGCCTTGTTTGAGAAGTCCCGGAACCCTCCAGGGTAATTCTGCGTGATCATGGAAGGAACCAACTCCGCCCTGATGTTCCCTACACACATCTTCAGTAATTGCTCCTGAGTCAGTGGCATGTCAAGGGAGTACGTGAGCCCCTTCGACCGGGCGACGAAGTCCGCGACTCGCTCGTCGGGGCTTTTCTTGCACCTGACGAGGTCTGCAATGTTCGTCTTCCGGGTTGTGGAACTGAACTGGTAGAGGAATTGCCGGAGAAGGTCCTCCCAGCTAGTCACCAATCCAAGAGGGAGCTGGCTGTACCAGATGAATGCTGGTCCTTCTAGTGTCTGAATGAAGCACCGGAGCTTGGAAGCCTCCTGCTGCGCCGGAGTCCCTAACATAGGCCCGCAACTCGAGTTTAAGTGGGCCAAGTGTTGAGGCGGGTCTCCGGTCCCGTTAAAGGGGGAAAAGTGGGGTTCCCAAATCCTGGCAGGGCTGACATGTCATCCACCCACGCTGGGTACGACTTGCCATCTGGCGGGATTGCCACCTGCCGAGTTTCCAGGGCCCCCAAGCGAGCGATGAGTACTTCCATTAGATCATCCGGGTGCGGATTCCTGTCCTGACAGGGATCTCTATTCACAAGAGCGTTTCCAGGTTCTTCGATATGGTAGTCACGCTCAGCGGCTTGCGGGGAATCTGGCGGTGTGACTCTCGGTGTGGCGGGAGGAAACCGAGTAGGGTCCCACAGGTTGTCTCGCCGCTCGGGAGGGTTCGGCGAAACATATCGCTCCCTCTTGCCATGGGTTCCAGCGTCCCCCCTGTCGGCGAACATGACACGGTCACGGTTGCCCGAGGGAATCTCAACAAGGGGTAGATGGTCCTGCCCCAGTTGTCCTAGTCTAGGAGCACCATAGCTAGGCCGCCACTCTGCAATGCATTCGGCCAAGAGCTCATCAACCAGCCTCTTTTGCTCAGCTAGCTGCTGGCGCAGCACGGCCTTCTCGGGATCTTCCTCTGCCTTCTGCACTGAGGGAGATGGGTCGGCGAGTTTGACAGACCCAATGGGATCTTTACCCTTGCCGATGTTTCGGCCTAGTGTCAGTGCTTCTGTGGGTATAGGAAGACCTAGGAGGCTCCTCTGTTGGCGAGTAATCCTCCCAGATGGGTCCAGTAGTGGCCTGTCCTCAGGGGGTGAGTCCCCATCAAGGGGCTCCACAATGTTTCCCTCATATGAAAGGTCAGCCATGTTGACAACGACTGCCCTTGGCGACGTTCCCTCAGGGTCGCCCAGCAGATCAGGCTGTCGGCAGATCGAACAGAAGAGGAGAGCAGCGTACTGCCCCCATCCGTGGACGTGCGTGTGGGGGGTGTCTTCCTTGATAACACTATGGAGTACTTGAAAACTCTGAACGCATTGTTGATGGAGGGCCTCGTGGTGGTCCAGCGACTCGGGGTACCGGACCGCGGGGAGTGCTGCTAGGTCGACCCGGTGGGACTGCTCACTGATCTCCTCGAGATGCGCTTAGCTCCCAGGATAAGGCGCTAGATGATGGAGGAGGCGGGAGTGAGTCACTCGGAGAATCTCGAGGAAGCATTCAAACTCTCCTGGGGTGAGTGACTCCGATGCATCAAAATCTGATTCTGCGACCGACAAAAACTTCTCAGGGAAGTGGCCCGCTGCAAGAACTGTCCAGAAGCTCCATGGCTCCGGTTCGGGGTCCGGAACCTGTCGAACGTTCTCTTCCACCAAGGTAAATTGGGGAATTTGAAATGGCACCGAGGTAGACTGTTGAGGCGGTGGGCTGGCCGGCGGGGAATACGGCGAACAGACCGATTGGCCACCGAGCCCTGGGTCATCCTCCCAGGGTTGCGGTGCCATGGCTGCCACGTCGCGATAGGATGGGCCAGCGAATGGTTATCCTGTCACAGCATCGGTGCCCTCCAAGGGGGTATCTCCATGCGATTCTTCTGTCGGTCCCCAGAAAAGCTCCTCACCCTCCCTAGTAGGGGTGGGAGGTGCTTCCGCGGAGGCCAGTGGAAACTGCGGTCTTGACCCTCAGCGGTACGCCAATTCCTCGTCCTCCTGGATATACCTTCAAAGGCAGGATGGGATCATACAGACCTCGCATTCAGGGAGTACGAGACTGACGTGTCGCGTCCCCATCCCTGCCCTCAACTCGAAGGGTTGGGGGGAAGGTTCCATCGTTGAGTCGTACTCTACCTCAGAATCCGAGAAACGGACTGGTCTAATTTACGTCCGGACTCCCCTGACATTCCTCCTACGGCGATGACACCCGGCCTTCCTTCCCATGGGTAGCTCCTCAGGGAAGGGACAATTTCTGTCATAGGGTCCCCAGCCACAATGGATCTAGGGCAGAGGGGACCGAGGGCCGGGGTGCAAGAAGAACCGGGACAGATGTCGAAAGGGACATGGGGAGGACCTCCATGTGAGTGGGTGACTGGATATGCAACGGCTCCATGCTCGCGGCCGGTAGTAGGGGGACTGACCTCATACCCCATGTAGCGGGCACTGAAAGGAGTCATACTCGGAGCATAGCCGTCACGACGAAGCTTTCGGCTTTCCAGATTGGAATCATGGAATAATCCTTCATGGTGAGGGGAACTACCGCGGATTGGTCCGCAATGGCCATCGCCAGTACCCATGACCGGGAGACTAGACCCAACTTGCCTGTAGGGCGGTCGGGGTTTCGATCCGAGTCGGGCACGTGGCTACCCATGCTCAAAATGTGAGGGGGTCTGGTAACGGGAGTCAGTAGTGGCTCGGGCCACAGTGGTTGCTGAAGTTGATGCTCCAGGATGGGAATTCTCTCCCGCTCATGCCCGACGCTAGCGTCGAGTCAGATGGGCCGAAACCGGCGGTGCAGGCATGAAGATTGCCTGCTCCTCGGCTCGGGGAGTCGAGCAGCGGCGTCGACGCAGCCTGGCGGGGGTTCTTGCCGTTGACCCCTGGGATAGATCGCCTATCGGGTGGACCCGGACATTCCCCACCTCATTGGAGTAGGGGAGGGATGTGTCAAGGCACTCCGGGGATAGACTCCCGAAGCGGTTGAATGTCGGCGTGGGGAGTGGCGGCTCCCTGCGCGGCCCTTGAGGGAGACAATGGTGGTGAGGCGCACCTGCCTCTAGATCCAAATGGGCCATGCCCCTGGTGGGGATGAACCCTCCTTTGTCATACCTACAAACCAGGTCATTGATCACCCTCCGCTGGATGACTTCTGATGGGGAGAGGGGGCGCAGGCACCCGGCTGCTACGGCGGTCGAAGTCATAGCGGCCGTGAAATGGGCGGGACCGCGCGGGGTAGCCGCGTCGGTACCGCCCCTGCCCCTGCGCCTATGGGATGGTGGCGATCGAGCTCCGAATGTAGTGATTTGATTCTTGGAAGCCAAGGAAATGAAACCAATAGCATCAACAGGAAAAGAGATCAATGACCAAGGCCCAACATTATTCTTTCTTCCATGGTCGGCGAGAGAGATCCATGCTGGCGGAGTCGTAGAACAAAGTAGTCAATGCCCTGATGGGCTCGACCCCTGGAGGGTTCCCGTCCCGGTGAGGGTTACCCGGACCTGGTGACATGCTATTATTACGATGCCCTGACGGCTACCATTCCCCGTATTGAGGAGAAGAGCTTCACATCGGGTTCACCATTTTTTGTGGAGCCGACGCCCCAACGGCTACCATTCCTTGTGTTGAGGAGAAGAGCTTAACGTAGGGGTCACCATTTTTTGTGGAGCCGACACCCCAACGGCTACCATTACCTGTGTTGAGAAGAAGAGCTTCACATCAGGTTCACCATTTTTTGTTTTCGACGCTTTCACCTGGGCATGCGCGCGTGTCCGTCCTCAGGGAGGACGCGCTGCTTGTTGCCCCTCATTCCCGCTTTCCAAAGGGGGGCGACATCCGTTCCTTGTTCAGGGACGTCTGCTCCTTGATTGAAACTGGGATTATGGGATGTCGGTTCTTCCTTCCATGGATTCCTCCTCAGATATCAACACCTAGTCCGGGTCTCCCTCATAGATTTAAGACGGGTTCATGAAGCTCATTCCTGGTGCCATAACTACATGGACGCCGGTTAATTACACTACTTCCGTCAAGACGCTCCAAGGGGTCTTGTCGGGGCAACAACCTTCGGTGAGGAGAATGGTCACGTTAGGGCGTCGTCGGCATGTCTGTCTTCGGTCCCTCATCACAGGGCTTCTCGAGGGTGCGGAAGCCCGAGGCATCCCACATCGAACACATGGAATGTGTAACATCTGAGGTTTTCCTCAGTTTCCCATGTTTGAAATGGGGTATGCTGCAAGTTTAACATCTTTCATAGACAGATCGGATTGAAGGGCCCCTGGGGGGAACACCGATGTTGGGGCCATCACGTGGGCGGCTTCCGGAATGCTACAGAGTGGAATGGGGTGGCATAATCCCCATCGGGATGTGGTGCCCTGGGTAAGGATCAGGATGGATGGTGGATTGAGGCATGGGGCATACGCTCTGGGGCGGCCCAAGAGGGGGAGTAAAGTTTAACGTCATGCAGGACGAGAGAATATTGTTTAACTTCATGCGGGACGATGGAATACCGTTTAACGTCATGCGCGACGATGGCATGTGGGGCTTACGCTCTGAGGTGGCCCATGGTGGGTAGTGAACCGACGTGAAGAGGTTGGAACAACTGGGTGGTGGGCTTGAACCTCGTGGAGGCTTCCTACGTACCATGCGTTAGCACGGATCAAAGTCCACGTAGTTCGCTGGGATAGGGCTTACGCTGTGGGGCGGCCCATAGAGGATGTCATGGTCGATGCGTGCTCTAAGCCCACGTGAGTCATGCTCAGTGTGGGAAACAAGAGGCAGCAGGGACCAGACGATCACGTCGTGAAGGGTGCGTCCGTGTGAAGCGGAATGGGGCTTACGCATTGAGCGTCCCAAAGAAGAAACATGGGTTTACGCGTGGTTAGCGGCCCTTGGTGTCGGGGCTTAATCCAAGGTGGAGGCCCGTGGTGCGACAAAGCGTAGTGGGAAAAGGGATCCACTGGCCTTGGCAGGGGGGAGTACGGAGATGCATGGGTGTAGTCATCCGCAAGAAAGGTTAGGGGCTTACGCTTTGAGGCATCCCTTCCCACACGGACAGACGCCGCTCCGACAAGGAGGATCTCATTCTATGTGAGGAAGAGTCTATTCCCGTGGTGACGAGTGGAGTAAATAATGTCTGAGCTGGGGGGACCCTGTGTTCGAAGCACGGGGTCGGACCACAGTTTAACATCTTGTGTCAAGAATGAGGTGATTAGCAGTTTAACGTCATGTAGCTTGGACGAGGTGGGTTTTCTCCACACCACTAGGGCTTACATTCCCAACTCCCTCTACCCCTTGTGGAAGGGAAGGCATCGGCAAGGCTATGGTGAAGGGTGGCCGTAGGGCAAACCACAGGGGGTCCACGTTAGCGTGGCTATGCGAAGAAGCAATAGCTGTTAGCGTGCCTATGCGGAGAAGCATAAGGCAAAGAAACGCACCAGAAAACACGGCCCAGGGGGCCTTGAGGTTACTTCGTACGAGCCTGGAAGGCCGTACGGGAAAACAACGCATGTCGCGCATGCCCGAAAGGGGAGACATCAGGTGCCGGTGCAGGGGGCAGCCAAGGGGTGTCATGGTGAGAGATTCTGGGCCTTGCGCGCAAAAGGGAAGGTTTGCGTGCAAATCACCGGGACGGCGCGCAATTGGAGCAAATGGAATTGCGCGCGAAGAGGGAATTACGCACAGGGTTTTACACGCATGGCAGGGTATTGCGCGCACAAGACGCGAATTGCGCGCAAGGCTGGAACTCGAGGGAGGGGGCAAATTCACTGAAGCTGGTGGAGTTGCGTGCAAAGGAAAACTCCGGGGCAAGGTTGCGCGAAATGAGGGATTACCTGGATATCATCTTTCGCGCAGGGGGAGCCAAATTGCGCGCACAAGAGTCGCTTCAGATTCCTCAACCCCCAAACATTCCGGGGTCACCTTATATTTATAGGCGACCTCGGGCACAGAATCCAGGCAGCGCGCGGAATTTTCCGCGCCGGGAACCGCCGACGCGCAATATCAAGCTGCGGAGAACCGGGGAGCGCAATTATTGTGCACCTCACCAGTGCGATTCTGCGAATCCCAGGAGTACATCGTGTGCAGAACATTTTTTCGCGCGGATCCTCCTTTATTTTGTGCACCACTTTCCGGGCCTCCGGTTCGGGCCTCTGATTCCGAATATGACTTTGATTCGTCATTTCGAAACTTCCTCCAAGAGTTACGGACCTTTTTTCGGCGTCAACAGCGGATACTAAATTTCCATAACCATATTAACATAGTAATGTCATCTATAGTGAATCAATACATGGATAAGTGACGAAGAACTCACATGTAATAATTTAAGTACAAAAAATATAATAAATGATTACATCATCTGAATTGAATGTGTCTTCGACAACTATTGTCACTGGGGGCCGTTTCTCAAAGGATATGAGGTAGAATATGTCTAGGTACTCCACAAATACTTTAAGAGTTTTTGGTAACACTGATCACTACTAGAGATATGGGATTTTTCACCTCATGATGTGGTTGACCGATATTAGTAATCACTATAGAGGGATTGGAGACCAGCACCGACGACCACTAATACGAAAGTAAAAAACAAGTGGGAAATTTCTCACCCAAATTCATCTCCTTCCAGTTTTAGCCAATGGAATCCCAATATGCCATCATACACACATAAAAACATCTATTTCACCACTCTTTATGTCATACCTATCATCCTCACAACACACCCTTATTCGACATTATATCCCCAAAAGTCCCAAACCCATTCCCTAGACTTCTGGAGATCTCAACCAACGTCACACAACACCCCAACTTCCTTCTGTCATCGTGTCTATTCCATAGACAGTGAGTTCCAGGTCTCACATCCCTCACCACAGATGATGACAACATTGATACCCACATAGTTTATGGTAGATGTGTGACATCATAGACCACCAATTGTGGTTGTTAAAGGGCTTCAGTGACGAAGCTACTACGACTTCCAAAAGCTATCATCGGGAATTCTATAAATACTTTTATTGGCCAATTTTGGTGGTCACTTAAAGAAATAATTCTAGTAGTGAATACTCAAAATCCATGTTATTGTGAATATATTTGAAGAATACTTTAACATCATGATGATCACCATTGCATTGTTCATTTTTTCCACGAAGGAGATCTTGAATTGAGCTCTCAAAACAGAAACTTCTCTCTCTAGGATATTGGAAGTAAGAGAGAGGAGCTCTCCAATTCGATTGGATGAATTGTAACTTGGAAAAGAGATCCTTTATGAATATATAGTGTAGGATAAACATCAAAACGGGACCCCTCACCCGAGTATAAATAATTCTCACTAAATTATCTATACACAACTCGTTATGAAAAAGTAATCGTGTCAAGAACACCATATAAATTTTTATCCCCTACATGTAATATATTAAATATAGAAAATGATATAAGTGATCCATTAACATAACCCATTATTCCATGAAATATTAACTGATTGTTGAATATTAAAAAAATATTCCATCATTAAATATGTTCACATGTATCCCCTTAAATACTAGTAAATACATTAAAAAGACAAATTCAAATCCAATTTTTATATACTTAAATAAAAATGATTTTTTGATCTCTATAATTATTTCACATATATATATTTTACCCCAGGGTGGGTCCAATAGTGTTTTATACTCCTATTCATTATAATATGCCAAACATATGAATACTCTATGTGTGTGATCGTTTAAAACCTTATATCAATAATAGTTAATACAATTCAATGACCATCAGAATAGTATAGAAACCCTTCAAGGATACTAATGAGATTAGGAAAGTTAATAGAAAATACAAAATCTCCCATGAAAAAAATGTAATATAATCTCTTGGACATATACTATCTCATTAAGAAGGATGAACGCTTTCGGTCGTCATACTTTATTTCTTTATTAGTCATCAACATCACTAGATGAAGTTACATTCTTCTACCATGGACATGGATTTCGTGAAGGTATTAACATTCAAATCAACTAGGCCCATGAAATTACATCCTAGCAAAAGAGATAAATTATATCTAGATTATTCAATCAATATTATACCCCAAAGGATAGATCTAATGAAATTTACTGGAAAAACCACAATTCCATAGTTTTCTTCTTTGGTAAAATTACGCAATAATGTAGTATACATTGATAATAATATCAAGATAAATGTCCATAATATATTTTCATAGATAATAACTACTAATGAATGATGAAACATGCAGGGTTACTATTGGTGGTTCACTCCTCATGATTTAATCTTTTCGATATCACCATGAGCAATCTTCAGGAGAAGAAGTCACAATGATTAGGATCCAACATCACCTAATGGTCAAAAATTAAATGTTCCAGATCAACATGATGTATCTAGACTAGATGACATATATTTATGTCTACTATCATTGAATATCTTGGTTCACACTATAGCATGAGAATTGCTACAGCCTTTTGATATGTCATTTAATCTATGGATGTTACAATATAAATATAGTTGATATAGAAGTATAAAATCTATTATGTTAAGATAAAAAATGTATATATCAAATTATATACATTTAATTGTAATAAAGTATATATATTTTTGGGTCAAGGGAACCCACTTATAACATGAATAACCATGTCTTCATTCACATATCATACCCATCGTCTCACTTATCAATTCGGGTCTTAGGAAGATACTTGAAACCATTACTACCCAAACACACATCCCAATCAATGCCAATTAATCAATTGGTCACCCACTTGGAAATATGGGTCATCAAATAAACCATTAAATCCATATTTGAATCCTTATAACTAATTCACTAGTAGAGGATTACTTCTTGGGATCCTTTGATTAGAACATATGTTGCATAATTCCTATTTTAATGCTCGATCACACTAAAAATGTTATGCAAATGGTCGTCTATTGAGGGTCACCCATCCCACAACACAGTATCAAGAATCTCACAACCTCGCATTCTAAGAGAGGTTAAACTCACAAGGGAGGTAGTCTCAATCCCTAACACTTTACAAAAAACCCTATCTTGGCCCGTACACCCTCCTTGTCCATCACTTTGAGTCACAACCCAATCCCACAAATAAAGAAAATCCCATAAAAACCCAAATTGGGGTCTCTGGTGAACCCATTACATTCCCTCTAATCATTCTCGTGACCATTACCTAGGTCTCATACCATGTCCCACTCTCAGTATATTTTCATATTCAATTATTAGAGGATAAATATCTACCAAAAATTACTCTTCCCAAACCACCTATTAGAAAACCTTACAATTTTCCAATGGATCCACCATGGGATTATATGAGTTAAAATACTCATAATAGACTCCCCTTATGTAAAATATTGGCTTTTGGGGAAAAATAACTGAAAACCCACAAAAGGATAACAATGGACAAGTAAATGGTTTGTATCCAAAGTACACTATGTGTACTCTCAATCATCCAACATGGACATGAAAATCTACACGGATTTGGTGCACTTAGGGCCATTCCATGTACATGGTTAGGGAATTCATGGGGTCTATCCCTGTATTAATAATAGACCATTCCCACCTTACATGGTGTGTTTACCCATATATGAAACCAAATTACCATGTTCCACTATAGGGAAGGTAATTCAAGAACATGACCTGTAGTTTTGAAATTTCAGATGCCCAAATACCCACCCACATGGACATGTATCACTAGAAGGAGTATACATTTAGTACCATTTGTGTAGTTAAAAATAATATCTATTCTATGAATGTGAATAACACATGGTGTATCTTCTTGAACCACACACCATGTGATCAGGATTTCTGAATGAGAAACCCATGTGAACCTCTTGAAACCCCAGTTCTTACCTAAATAAGCATATATATATGGCTAGGGGTTTCTTATGAGTCATTGAATGGATTTAAAAATTAATATTAATTCATCTATTTGAATCAATGCATAAAACATAAAAAACTCTCAACCTAATGGTGGAATAACTGACGATTTGGGTCTGAATATGCTCTATGAAGTTGGTTCACCACTATCTAGTATCAATCACACCTGTGGATGGAATTAGGTGTTTCCTCCTCCTATACTATTTGTTCTGTGATTTAATATATGGCAGGAAATCCCTATACCCATTATTTTATTTTTAGGAATCCAAAATGGAGGGGGAGTGTTTTAATTAATTTTATTCATTCATTCATTGATTTCCCATTTCAAACACTCATATTGAGTCTTGAAACCCAATGCAATTTTGTACCTTACCTTACTAAAAACCTTCATTCCAAATTCAACCTTATAGTCAGAATCTAAAACTATTGCTCCATTCAAATGATATCACCACACAAACCTAAATGAACAATTGTATATATAATTTATTAAATTATAAGTATTTCACCAAAATTTTAATCGATCAAAATTCCACCAAATTATTGTCATATGATTGAATCCCTATTCTGTAACAAAAAGAGTGGTCAAATTTATTTAAGACCATTTATTTGTTGAAAATGATATTTTTTTCTTTCATTATCACTGAATAAAAAATCATTAAGATTTATACTCAACTTTTAAATATGGAAATATGAAAGGAATCTAATATCAACTAAGTTGAGTCTTTCAAATACATATTGTCAGCCCTGATCTTTGATTCTCTATTTTATTTGAGTATCAAACAATGTGTTATACTTTTTTTATCTTTTCACAAGGTTCTAATTCCTGGTAAATAACTAAAGTATCTCATGTATCTCTACACCTTCTGAAATTACTTCTCTTGGACATTCACCTTCTAGAGCTCTTCTAAAAACATCTATCATCTCTAGTTCTCTAGTACATTCAACCATTGATATTACATTAAAATGTGACTACCTTTTATAAGTTCTTCCTGAATATATGGTAGTGTTTCTATATTTTACATAATTCGTGAATCCTTTAGATCATTCGTAAACTTTAGACATCCATCATTGTAAATCCCAAAATTTTATGATATATAGATATCATAAAATATATTTTCATGGTATTAATAATTAAAAATATATCTTCTTTATTTGTTAAATTTTAAATCCTGAAAAGATTCTAAGAATTGTTATCCTAGCGTTGAAAAAAATTCATCATTACCATATCCTTCAATGTAACAAGCTCCAAAATTATCCTCAAGAATTTCCCTCTCCATGGAATCATATTTCATGTCGGAATATGTTATAAAAATGTTGATCCGAGTGAAATAAAACTTCTTTATTAACCAAAATATATGAAAAAGTTATTTCTACAATGTGGAATAGGGTCTCATATTTAATTAATAGGCTGCATAGTTCACTGTCTCCACCTAGAACACCTTGGGGTGTCCCATGTGAATTTTCATACTTCTCCCCATATTGACTAATGTTTTATTCATACTCTCAATTACATGATTGTATTATGAATTAATTGTAATGGTATTATTTTACATTATGTACTTTCACTTGTAGAACCACTCAAACTCTTGGCTTCCATAATTTCAACCATTATTTGACCTCAAACTCATCCGTTTTTATCCTGCCTATTTTTCTAAAATCTACCTCTATAAAAAGAATTTTTGAAATAGAATATAATTTTTCATAATAATGAACACCCAAACATTATGTGTCACATAATTTATTAAGGTTACTATATCAACTTGGATTCTCTAACAACACAAGCACCCCACCATTTTAATATAGATTTAATGTCCTAGCTCGTGAAGTGTCACCAGTTTACCCGTTCACATGTGTTGTCCGTTCTTGGGGTACACCCATTTATATGATTAAATATTAAAACTAATGACTATCCCCATAGTCTAAGTCCTGTTTTTTGGTCTTCTATATCCTTACATACACACACCCAATGAAACTCCCCAGGAGGTCACCCATCCTAAAAGTAATTTTGTCCAATATCACTTAACAATGGAAATATAATCAGATATGATTCAAAAAATAATGCTTCACCATTTTGAAATGGTTATTAACATTAAACCTTTTACAACTTTAACATTCTAGGGTTTTACCTGTTTGAAATGAGAAACCCTTACCTCAAATTCCAACTTTCTCAAAAATATTTTAAGACCCTATATTTTAAATTATGATTCCTTTATTTTTTATTTGAAAACCTTAATTATTTTTTTAAAAAAAAATTATTAATCTCTTATGTTAATTTCATACATAGTTATTAATTATTTCTGGTGAATATTGTTCATCAGTTACGAGTAATCTGTCCATTTTTCTCTATTTCATCCAAAAGTTATAAAAATCACATTATGTCCATTATAATTTGTACCATGTATATATTTATCATCAATTTTATGTAGAACCCAACATATACCCATCTTTATATACATTGTGAATTGAAATAAGTTTATTTAGAAATTTATTTCATTAACTAGCTAAATATTGATGTTTGGAATAATTTATTTAATAAAAATATATATTGATTATTAAGGAATATTGTTTATGTGATGTAATTTTTATTCAATACATAATGAAACTATTGGAAATATTAATGTGTTGGGTGAAGTTATTTATAGCCCACAGAAGCATCAGGTAAGGTCTCATGAGTAAATAAAAGTTTCTATAAATTGTGGTATTCTAGGCCGTACAATGTAAGATGACCTGGAAAGAGGTCTGGATGGTAAAATCTTGATGTCTTGACATGAAACCCTTATGGTAAGATCCTGATGACTTGGATTGATTATTAAGATGTCTAAAATTATGTATTCTATCACTATGAAATCAATGATTATTACCCATGAAAATGTATTTATTTTACTAATAAATATATTTCAATGTCATGTTTATAGTTATGTAGAATTTTTTGATTATACTTTACTATTACCATATTATTCATGACATGTTTATTTCATGACATCTCTCAATGTATGTTACCCTTACCCAATGTTTGAGGTAACACTTCTAATGATTCCATTTCAACAAATTATAAATACTAATTAAAATGAGATATCTAGAAGGATATCATGTGGGAATAATTTTTTGGGTGAGGTTGGTGACATACAATTGAAATGCAAATATATGTATAATTGATGAAATATCCATTGGATCCAAATTCTCTAATAATTTGTACCTTAAAATGCCTTAGGTATGTAAGTGACTCAATAATTTTATTTTATGTTTTAATTATTGTGGTTAAAATTGTGTCTCTTGAGGTGGTATCAAATCTAGTATCCAATGATTATTTAGTAGAACCAAATTTAGGTGTGTAGGTACTCGCTATTATGGTTTATTTCTAGTCCTAGACTATCATGTGCTACCATTTTCCCCGTATATATCTGTATCCCCCTCATTGGGTCCAACTATATGAATTGATGGATCATGAATCAAAGAACTGTCCCCACAAGTCAACTGATGTTTTTAGTGTTATATTTTGTCACTCACACACACAATGTGAAACATCCTAGGATGTCACGAATATTGACACTAATATAGGCCAATCGTACTTTACTATGATGATCTAATCAGGTAGGCTCTCAGAAATAATGGTTCAACTTATTAACATGACTAGTAACATTTATCTTTTTTACCCTTTATCATTATAGATTTTCATCATTACATTGTAATATTTCCCTCCATGACAATGATCTTCAACTAACCCCTTGATATCAATATGAACCAACTCTAACCATCAATTCGTTATTTTGATTCATTCCATTGAGAATGAAACCTCACACTACATTCAATGTTTTCATTCCATAAATGTAATGTACTCAATTATTCTAATATAAAAATCATTTATATTGACTATAAATTTAACCCCTCTATCACTCAAGTGTGGATGTTGATAATTCCATAACTTTTGGAATGTTCTCTATATGCAATGCATCACAAATTGTTTAAATCCCATGGTGTACAACATTCGTCCTTCACTCCTTTGGCCTCGATAATGGATTTTTGTGAAATTATATAAACTCCATATTTAAATATGGTACATAATCTTACATTTTATAAATGTATAATTAAATTTAATTTCATCCCTAATATTTCTATTTTCCTCAAATCATGAAACTCTAAAAAGCATTCATTCCAATTCTGAAAAGAAAAATTACACAATACCACGATATCAGGAGATCCATCCTAAAAAAGATTCACCTTTCAGAATATTTAAAAACAATAACACATTATAATATTATGTTATATGATGAGTGAAATGAAGTTTCAAAATATACCCATGTGATATATAGCTACTCAATAGTAGATATATCTTTTATTATGATACAATGTTTGTGAATTCACATATAAAATTAACCCTTTTCCCAATTTTATCTTCTTTAAGATGGCCCTTCTTCCCACAAAGATAACACATGTGGCCACCTTTTTTCAAGCCACTCCAACTATGAATCCTTTTTCCTTATCCATTTATATAACTATTTTGGATGGTGTAAGATCCCCATCCATCAGCACTATATGTATTTCTATAAGATGCTTGGATATCTATATGATGGAGTTATTAATTAAATATATGATACCTAACATCCACAAACACTATGTTAGTATTTTATCATGAGCTATAAAAAATGTGTAGCATTACATCCCATGATTTATGGAGTGATGACAGTATCAACAACTGCCACACTAGATCTCCAATGTTCACCAACATTAACTCAAATTATCTTTTATACATTTCAATTTCATTGATGTAATCAGGTGTGGGTTTTCCAGCCAAAATACTCACATTTAATAACATACACAAAATTTATAATACATAGTTATTCTGGTTGGATTCTTGTACATCTCGGTAAGAATACTCATATTTTTCAATGAACTATTAAGCACTCAGATGTTATAAGCCCCATTCCGGGACAATAAAATCTAGATAAACCCCAGTTCTTTCTTATCTTTCCTTTCTCATTCTTCCTTCTTCATTACATAAAGATTGGTTCCCATTATTGGAAGAAAAATATCCTTCTATAGCAGAAAAGTATATATTTTCATTCTTGACATTCTAAAATCCATTTTGTTAACAATTTCAACAAGATCGTTATCCTCATCCAACACCACAACTTCAGGAAAGTGTGAACTCCCACCAAATTTCAAAAAACGTAATCTAGATCATTAAATTCTTACTATAAATCAATTATATATCCTGTATTAGAATGTTATTTTCTAAAATGATCTTTTAAATTTTTTGTTCAGTGTCTATTCATACAAAAATCATCTACTGTGCTTTGATACCACTTGTTGGAATCATTAATATGTTCTGAATCATAGAAGTTATCCAATGGAACTTACATTATGGAAAAAAAGTAACAGACTTATCTTGTTTTGTCGATGAACCAATATATATAAGTCTAACCAAACCTATTTCACCAAACAAAAACACAACCATTTTTAATGTTCCAAAGAATAACTTCCCCAAAAAATGATAAATTGAAATAAAATTATAGGAACAATAAAATATTAATATGTTGTTTGTACATTGTACTGCTATATAGGGGGAAATCTATAAATACTTTCTTAAGTAACCAAAATAATATTATAATGTGAAAAACTACAATAAACAAATGATTCCACCTTAATAGTTATAGTAGATTCTGGTCAGTTCTATCAGTCATTATATTATCCCATATCTGTGGGGAGAATGATTGTTTATATCCAATAATTGTTGGAATATTCTAAAAAAACAAACACATATATTTCTTAATCTTTTACTATCAAATAATAGTGTATTCTATAGAAACTATTATGATTTTACCTTACATGTCCTTATCAAAACCTTATGTAATTCCATTTTACCTTTTCACATCACCCATTATTCTTGAGTCTGTTTAAATTTTTATCACTAACTTCTGACTACTATATTCTTTTCTATACAATCTAGATGATTGGACTTATCGATGTCTCTCCACCATCACCATCTAGGATCCAAAGATAGTCTTCTAAATGATCAAACAACATAGCTAGAAAATTGTTTTCACATATCGATAACCTAAAAATTTATACTATGACAAGTATATTTATGAGCTCCACACCAAGATAATGATTTCACATAGGCTAGTGGTTATACCAACAGGTTTAGGATGCCACATTGGATGGAGGCCTTCCTGTAAATTAATATTCTTTGGATGTTTATATGGATTAGTAATAGTATCATAGAGTGTCTGGATCATAGTTATCTAGGGTATATCTCATGAGACTTGGTTGGGGGTTATCTCACGAAAACCTAAGTTATTTCACAAGATATATATTACATATATTTCTTTTTCAATTTAATTTTCCAAAATTATAATCATGGTTTTAGAATTTATTATAACTGAACATTGATATAGTGTGATCATTTAATGATATTTGAACCATTAATTTTTTGAATTTATTTATAATATATTTTTTTTAATTTCTATATGATACTAGTGGTTTATTTATAATATTATGTAGCTTTTGCTTCTCCAATGCGGGGTTCCATATCTTGCCTATCCATATTTACTACAATGCATATCCAAAT
Organism: Viscum album; assembly: GCA_963277665.1. NCBI lineage: Eukaryota > Viridiplantae > Streptophyta > Magnoliopsida > Santalales > Viscaceae > Viscum > Viscum album. Next base: position 1,518,932,105 of record OY728150.1, read on the forward strand.
TTTGTCATTTTCATTTGGTTGTTTCTTTATGTGTTTTTTGTTTAAATATCAAATTTGATGGGAATCTAATTGCAATCAATGGATTTTTTATCAGCATTAAATATTTCTCAAGAAATAAATGTATTTATTTAATTAATCTATATATTATTTTTTAATTATATTTATATAAACTAATAATATTTCATCCGATGTGTTTCCATTGTTTTATAAAAGGGGTGAGGTGGAGTGTAATTTGTTTTTGTATTTTATGTGTATTAGGAAATGTTATTTTCAGAAATTGAATTTAAAACTAGACATTATGTAATGACAAATAAAAGTAATATCATCTAGTTATTTTGTTATGGAATTAATGGATTTGGGTAGTTTGTAAAATTCTTCTTTGAGTGGATATCATGGACTGACCACCTTTATTACAATGTGATACCAAGAGGTCATGGGTTGGGGTTTTACCTTTTTGGGTGCCATCACACCATGGTAATTTCAATATGATGCAAACCAACAATGATGAAATTGAATTGGATCATTGAAAAGAAATTAATTTTTTAATGTTAGAGTAGATATGGAAAAGAGTTCATAGATACTATAAAAATAGACCCATCATTGTGTGGACAATAATTTTAACACAATGAGGCCTTAAATATAAATTATTATTATTAATTAATATTCCCATCCATGTTTCCCCTTATTCTTTTATTTTTCCAAATAATTAAGAATCCTATATCACATTCTAATAAACCATGTGTTATGTTTGATTGTCATTATCCAGTTTCTTCAATATATTGGTCATTTTGTCGAAGGTAAGTTCTATTATATTATTTTGATATTGTCTTCATATTATTATGATTGTTGAGAGAGGTCAATGAAATAGATTATTATGGGTCTTTTTGGCCTTGTATTTCAGATTTTTGGGGGTTGATGTCTTCTTGGTTAATGATGAGACTATTTCTTGATATTTTCTTAGTGATCATTTCTTCGTTCGGTCAAAATGATTGATCAAAACATTGGTTGGGGTAAGAGATTCGAGGCCTATCCCTTTTATGCATGTTAAAATTTTTAATGTACAATATTGTATTTTTTTTAGAGGGTAGAAAGGAATAACCTAATCAATAAATGAAACGAATTATAATTTAATTAAAAGGGAAGAATTATTCTTCTATGATTATATGATTTTATGATATTGAACATGATTGATGGTGGTTTTATGACCGTATTGAACATTTATTGTGTTCATGTGATATTTTTATTGATTCTTTATCTTAAATGATAGAATAACTATTCCTAAGAGTTTAATAATATAAATACAGAAATGAAATTAATATGTGGAATACTAAATTGATGTAATATTTCTATTATAGGAGAAGATGTATTAATATGAAATCATGCATTAAAAAAAGAAAAGATCATTTTTTTGGTTGTTGTAACTGGGGTAGAGGAATGAATTTTATATTGGTTTGGTGGTTTTTTTTTCGTGTCTAGTAGGGGATATGTGGTTATTGGTGTAAAAATAGTGGGATGGATGTCTGTCTGGAATGTGTTGTGTGGTATTTGTGTGGCGGTTATCATGAGATGCGTAACAGTTAATATTGTGGTTGTTTGATTGATGTGAAGATATTTTTGTAGTTTCATAATGATATGGAATGTAATTGGTAAAGTGTTTCTTTCTTGAGGGTGTAGGAAAAAATTGAATAAGTTGTAGTCTATTAAATAATGATATTAATTGAAGCATATGGGAAATGGTAATTATAAACATTCATAATGACAAATACATGGTTTTTCATAAATGTGGATAAAAAAATGCCATAATAAAGGTAAGATGAAAATTAAAATGGTAAATCGAGGAATGATTACCTGATTTGATTAAATAAGAAATTTCACATGTTGTTTGTATTTTGTTGAATGTGGGACTTGTTTTTGGTATAGTAATTGACAACGACAGTCAGTTTGTCATAGTGGTAGTGTGGTAGTTGTGATTGATGTGAATGTTTTTTTTAAATTATGTCTTTTAATAGGCGTGAGTGAGGTTATATATATATATGATATGTTTTATATATGATATATAAATTAATACACTCTAGTAGGATAAACTTACCAACTTACATATGTTTTGGGTTTCATTTGTTTACCACAACATAGACATTTGAAAGAGAACCATAGATTGACTACTACCTCTTCCCTGATTTCCTCTATTGGTGGAGTATTGGTTGTGATGAATCAATGTATATATGGTTCCATGGGTTGTAATGACTTAATGTTAAAATAATTTATATAATGGATGAATTGGCTTTTTGGAATTGATTATAATAATGGTCATTCATGGTAGGATAACATGATGTTCGTGTACTTCCTATTGGTGATACCCCAATATGATGAGGATGTGGCATGAATATGTGATGTAAATTTGTGCTATAATATTTTGTGGTGGATATTAGATGTTGATGATGTGACTATGATGTGATACATTCCATATGGTTTTGATATGATATTTTATGCATGATGACATGGTTATAGAAGATAAAAAAACTTCTATTACCCTATTGGTAAATGAAAAACGTTTTGTACTCTTTTGAGTATCTTAATCTCCCCAAATTTTGTGTCAATATTTCCCTATAATATATCATCCACAATGAAACATTATTTTTTCTTTTTAATTATTTTTTGATATTAGATTATACATTTCATATATTCCTAGAACATTGTTTCCCATATTTGGCATGAAATAGCTGACAACTCACATTATATATGAAATGTCTCAATGAGTGAACACTATGACACACGTAAAACATTACATATCCAATTAAAAGGGAACCTAATCCATGTGATTCACCTCATAATACATATTTTGATGTTACCCCTTTTAAAACAGGATGTGTTTGATCAAGGGTGTTGAAATGTATTACATCCTGAAATTATGAATCTCTCAATAAACATTCAAACATATAATCAAATTTAGATAGAAACGAGCATACTATTTTCTTATCAGGTGTAATCCCTGTCCCAATGATTTTCTAGGCCTCCCACATGATCATTAATTTTGAATATTACAGCTATATATTTATTTATCTCTTGAATCGTATTAATGTGTAAACTATATTGAAGCATATCATGCACATAAAAGATCAATAAGATGAATCTACCAATCTAAATTGTATTATTGTTCTATATTTATAATCATAAATCACTTCATGGTAATAAATTCACCGAACATCCAGTTAAATTTTCATGTGGGCCCCTTCAAGACATAGGTACATTTTTTAGTTTACACTCCAATTTATTTTTTACTAATTCATGAAACTCATTAGATACTTAATGTAAATATTGTAACAACCCAATGTTTCATTAATTGAAATCCCTCTAGATCTAATTAAATGTCTCTTTATGTTTATATAAAATGTTAAATACTTTGGTTTTATGATAATAATTTTGACCGTTGCTAATATAGTCGTTGACCAGTGATCACATTATTAGTATAAATATAGGACTTTAACAAATCCAATTTATTCAGACAAAATATGAGATGGAATCATCCAGTAGAATTTCCCCATACGAAGCCCATTTGTTGGAGCTCAGATAAGAGGTGACATCCTTGGGCTTCGCTCCTAACCAAGCCAAAGCTGAGCTTCACCATGTCAAGGTCGAACGGGACCGTCTATTGGAAACGTGGAAGTTGATTGAAATTACCACTCGAGTGATGTTATCCGAGCCACCCCAAAAATCTGTCACCACCACACACTTTACCCTTATGTCTTATGCGGATATTTTAAGGGGTTATGTAACAAATCAATAGTACTATGTGATTTTATTTTTATATATAATAATGAATATACTTTCTTGTCCTTATTGATATATTGTAAATATTTTTTAAATTAAAAATAGATTTTTAGTTATTATTTAATTAATAATTATATTTTATTAAATTAATGGATTTTTGGATTAAATTATATTTTAATAAAATATTATTATTATTATTAAATTAATTTTTATTAAGGCTTGAAATCCATTTCTGTCAAAACCCGTGAGATTTCGATAAATGTCAGTTTTTATTTTAAAAGTGAAAGTTAACATATTTGGAAAATTATTTAGATGAAATAAATGTTATTTATAGAATCTGGACGTCAAAATTATCCAATGGTGAATTTTACCTAATTTTCTGAGAAAGTCAAATTTTTGTGTAAAAATTATATACTGTTTAAATATATAATGTGTTTTATTACATAATAATGACCCAATAGTGATGTAATAAAATACTATAATCTTTATGTTTGGCCAATATATGTTTTACCAATAAAATAATGTTGTTTGGGTTTTTTTTGACTTACTTTTCAAAGCATTAATGGACCCCTCAAGACTTATTAAACACCTTGTCTTTTTAAATTAATTTCCATGGGAGTGTGACTCACCTCCACATAAGAAACCCTAATATTTTAAGAAGTTAGGACTTTGGACTTATAAAATATTTTTTTCCTCTTCCCTTTTCCAAAAACCATGGACAAAAACCATGGTTTGGTTTGTGGTTTGGATTAATTTAATGTAAGGGGACCCAAACCTAAATAATAAAGAATTCTCTCACCTTTTCTATATAAACCCACCTAGGCTCCGACTTCCTCCTCAGTCAAAGCCTCTTGAGTTCTTCCATCCTCTTCCCTACTCTCTCTAGAATCCTCCCAAGGTTCCCCAAGCTCCCAAGAAGCCTCTCTCAAGCCTCTCTCTAGCCTTTGGAAGCACACTTCCATGTAAGCTTTTTTCTTCCTTTCTCATTTTTTTCAATTTTCATTAAGTTGTATTTCCATTTTAATTTCAATTATGAATGTTGGGGTATGGTTTCTCACCTCCCCCATACAACCCTATTATTGTTTGAATGATGGGATACCCCTTTCTCTCTCATTAAATTCCTCCCATGTATACCCGTTACTATGCCGAAATTCTGAAAGGAACTTCTCTCTGTTCTTTTACATTCACGAAATAATTTTGTATTATGAATCTAAATTCCATTAAAAATGTTGGGACATGTATTTATATGACCTCCTTACTGTCCATTACATGTAAAAATGATGAGGACCCCCTTTCTCTCTCATCAACCATTTTTTTTGAATTCTTATGTCACGCCATTACGCTGCCGAAATCGCACATATTTTCTAAGCCAATGTCATTGTGTAGTGAATACCATGCCCATTTCTCCATCAAGTGTATTAAAAATTATGCATATTTACTTGTTGATTATAAAGTTTCATGTATGAATTCCACATTCATTTATTGTGGAATAAATGATTATGTTTTATGAATCCATGTTTTATGATCCATGTGGCACACTTATGCATGAAATGAAATGTCTAAGAAGGGTGTGCCATTATAGCGCTCCAATGCATTAGGTAAAGTATAGTATCATGATACGTCATGTGCAATGAGTGTTGACTAATTCTAATTCAAGTGAAATGAGGGTTTACTTTTTCTTTATGTGAAATGAGGATTTACTCATGCTCCATGTGCAATGAGCCTTGGCTCATGCTAATTCCATGTTATGTGTTGTTGCCACATTTCCATGTTATGATTATCATGATTTATCATTCATTTATGTTAATGTTTCTCTTATTCTCTATTGATATGCCTATTTCCTAACATGTATTTTAATCCTCATGTTATTCCATGTGTACTCCCTTACTGGGCTTTATAGCTCACCCGTTTCCTATGGATGTCCTTAGGTTATCCCACGCAATGATAAGTACGAGGGAATGTAGTGGTCATGTAAAGGAAGTTTTCAATGAAGATGTTGTATTTTCATGTTTTAAGTTTTTATGTAATGATCCTAATCCCAAAATACACTAAACCTTCCTATCTTCTTTGTTGTATCAAGTGATGTTTTATGTAATAAATCATGTTTATGTTTTTAATAAATGTAGGGTTGTCATAGTTGGTATCAGAGGACAGGTTTAGTTATTTTTGGGATTAGGATTAGAGAACCATAGTAAAGCCTTCGAGACAAGACTAAGAATAATAAAAACATCCCTATGTTTTGGTATGTACTGAGTAAGTGGTTTATTAAGAAAATACATCCCTTTCTGGATACGAGCAGGTAGAAGAGGCTCTGGCACAAATGTATCCAAGGGGTAAAACCCAAAAACACCACTTTGAGATAGACTCGAATGGGAACTGGTGCATGACAATGGGCCTTGCTGCACTCCTGGTTACGACACTCTCGGGGGATATGATTTGATAAATTCAAAATCGTAGTATGAACCCTTATTAAGGGCATAAAAAAAATTCCCTTAAGAATATATGTTAGAAAGTAGATCATGAAAAGCCTAGATTGAAGCCTATAGACTCATGAGTTATGGAAATTAAAGTTTATTTATAAGTCATAAACTTTTTTCTTTTTATTACCCTTTATGTGTTACCCCTAAATTTCCTTTTATTCCATCCAATGGCCGGTAATAGGAGGACTCGGGCTAACAACTGTTGTGAAGATCAGTGTGATGATTGTACTAATGAGATGTCCAATCCAATGGGAGCAGAAATCACGAACATTGTCACCGTTCTCTCACAACTAACTCAATTTTTGAATAGAAACACGGGTCAAGAGGAACGTTGTACCCCCCCCCCCATGAAAGAACAAGTCACTATCGAGAGATTCGTGAGACAAAGGCCTCAGACTTTTAGTGGATCATCTGATCCCACGATCGCTAAACAATGGATCAACTCTATTGAAAATATTTTCTCCATCCTTCAATGTTCTGAACAAGAGAAGGTTCTCCTGGCTGCATATCATATAGAGGGTGAATCTAATCAATGGTGGATGTTGATCGAAAATACGAAGCCTAAGGAGGAGATCGTGGCGTTGGAATAGAATGATTTCGGGAAGATATTTTTCGATAAATATTTTCCGTACACCCTCCGACTTAAGATGGAAAGGGACTTACTTTCCCTCATGAAAAAAGATGAAGAATCTATTGGAGCGTACGAGGAAAAAATTACAATCCTTGTACGTTATGCTTCCGTATTTTTCATTAACCCTGAATGAAAAGTTGACCGCTTCTTTGGTGGGCTAAAGCCTAGCCTGTGAAAATCATTAGAGATCCGTGACTTCGACAGCTATGAGGAAATTGTCTGATGTGCCCTCATGGTCGAAAAGGAGATCGGGGAATCACAGGGGTATCATCGGAACAAGAAGCGTATGGTGGACTTCAATGCTGGCGGTCCGATGGATAAATCCAATGGTGCTAAGATGATCCAGCACCCCACTTGCCAAAAGTGAGGTAAGAGGAACCCTGGAAATTGTTTTAAGGAGACGAGGAAATGCTTCATGTGTGGGAGAGAAGGGCACCTAGCTGTTAACTATCGGAATGAAATACCCGCAGCTGTGGTAGAGGATAGGAATGCTTCGTTTGAACCTCAACGCTTTGTTCATTGCTACAAATTCAAAGAACCGGGTCATTTTGCAAATCAGTTCCCTAATCCAAGGGTTTTCGGAGACAACCAACAACCTCCAGGGATGCAAGGAATAGCTTTTTCCATCACTTCTGCCAAAGTGAACCCCTAAAACGAAGTGGTGATAGGTATCCTAGTTATTCATTCAAGAATAGCGAATATACTATTTGATTCAGGTTCCACGCATTCTTTTATATCTCGAATGTTTAGTAGAACAATCCCAGCACCACCACAAATCATGGAAGTGAAGATGTTGATGAGTATGGAAAATGGGGCAATCATTGCATCCCATGAATATATGTCCTACCATGTTATAATATGTGGATTGAATTTCCCGGAGAACCTCTTCATACTCCCTCTGGTGGAATTTGATGCAATTCCTGGCATGGATTGGATATCCTTATATAGATCCAACATAAACTATCGGTAGAGGGAAATCACACTCCATTTGTAGAATCGACCCCTGATTCATTACAAGTGTAAGGAGGGAGATGAATCTCCTTTACCTCCATCATCTAAAGCATGGATATTTCTGCCCTATGAGCACACGTATCTGGCTCAAATGATTGAGTCCAAGGAAGAAACCATCCTTGAAGAAATTCCTATTGTGAGAGAATTCGCGGAAGTGTTTCCCAAGGAATGGTCTGGTCTTCCTCCTTGAACAGATGTTCAATTATCAATTGATCTTATACCCAGGGCTTTACCAATATCCAAGACTCCATATATAATGGCTGTTGTAGAGCATGAAGAGTTGAAGAAACAACTACTGGTGAATCTGGATAAAGGGTTTATACACCCAAGTGCTTCACCATGGGGTGCATCAGTCCTCTTCATCAAGAATAAGGATGGGTCAATGCGGATTTACATCGATTATCGTGGACTTAAAAAAATCAAGATAAAGAACAAGTATCCTCTTCCACGGATTGAGGACTTGTTTTATCAGTTGTGTGGAGCACAATACTTCTCCAAGGTGGACTAGCAGTCGGGATATTATCATGTAAGGGTGAAGAAGAAAGATATCCCCAAGACTGCTTTTCGCACAAGATACGAGAACTATGAATTCATAGTAATGCCTTTCGGACTCACCAATGCTCCACAAATCTTCATGGAATTAATGAATAGAGTCTTTATAGATTACCAGGACAAATTTTTGGTAGTCTTTATAGATAAAATTATAATATACTCCAAAACCAAGGAGTATCATGAGGAGAATTTAAGAACTGTACTGGAGACATTGCGCTTGGAGAAGCTCAATGAAAAGTACAGAAAGTGTGAGTTCTAGTTGAAGGAAGTCTCATTCTTGGTCCATATCATCACAAGTAATGGGATATCTGTGGATCCTTCCAAAACAAATGAAATTTATTGATGGCCGAGGCCAACATCGATAACGGATTTCGTACCTTCTTGTGGTTAACTAGATATTATTGACGATTTGTGAGAAATTTCTCATGATTGTCCAACACTCTTACCAAGCTAACATGGAATGGAGTAAAGTTTTCTTGGAGTGATGAATGCGAAGAAAGCATCAAGAAGTTGAAAAGGATTCTTATCACTGCACTCCTGCACACTTTACCCACAAGTGGGGAACTTTTGTGGTATTCAGCGATGCTTCAAAGAAGGGCATAGGCTATGTGCTGATTCATAATGACAATGTGATATCCTATACCTCAAGGAAGTTGAAAATCCATGAGCAAAACTATCCAACACATGATCTGGAGTTGGAGGCTGTGATCTTTGCCTTGAAAATCTGGTGGCATTATCACTATGGATAGAAATGTGAGATATATAAGGAACCCAAGAGTCTTAAATATATATTCACATAGAATGATCTTAATATGAATCAGAGAAAATGGATAGATCTCATCAAGGATTATGACTGTTCAATAAATTACCACCCTGGGAAAGCCAACAAGGTGGCAGATGCCCTCAGTAGAAATGACCCAATGATTCTATTAATGACGAGAATTGAGAAGGATCCAATCTTCATAGACTTGATGAAGATGGACATGGGAATCATAAAGAAGGCAACATCATCAATACTTTCACAAATGATTGATCAACCTTCCCTTTTATAATGGTTAAAGGATTCTCAAAAGGATGATGTGGGAATTCAGGAAAAAGATGAAGCTATCAAAAAAGGGAAATCCTCAGAGTTGAATGTTAATGAAGAAGGAATTGTGCGGTTTGGGAAAAGACTATGTGTTCCATCAAGTCAGGAGATGAAGAAGGAACTTTTGGATGACGCACATAGTTCAAATTTATATATTCACCTAGGGACCACAACGATGTATCAAGATCTCCAAGAAAACCTTTGGTGGGATAATATGAAGAAAGATATCGCTGAATATACATCAAAGTGCCTGGTGTGCCAGCAAATGAAGGCAGAAAGGCAGAAGTCTAAGGGGATGATGCAAACATTGCCCATAACAAAATGGAAATGGGAGAACATCACCATGGACTTTGTCACTAGACTTTCGAGGAAATCCAAAGGTAGCAATACAATCTGGGTTGTTGTGGATCGTCTTACAAAGACTGCACACTTCATTTCTATTCAGGTGGATTTGTCTTTGGATCAACTTGCATGGATATATATCAGAAAAGAGGTAAGGTTTCATGGAGTACCACTATCTATTTTGTCTGACCGAGATCCAAGATTCACCTCTATGTTTTGGAAGAGTCTTCAACATGCTCTGAATACTGAACTGAACTTCAGTACGACCTATCATCCTCAAACTGATGGCCAATCTGAGTGGACTATCCAAACGCTTGAGGAAATTTTGAGAGCATGCTCAATGGACTTTAAAGGAGGATGGGATCAACATTTTCCTCTAGTTGAGTTCTCATATTATAACAGTTTCCACTCAAGCATCCAAATGGCACCATATGAAGCCCTGTACGGGAAAAGGTGCAGAACACAGGTATGTTGGGATGAGGTCGGTGAACGTAAGCTGCTTGGACCAGAAATGGTCGAGGAAATGGTTGAGAAGGTGAAAACCATTCACAAGCATATCAAGGCAGCTCAGAGTCGACAGAAGAGTTATGCAGATAATCATCGACGATACCTTGAGTTTAAAGTTTGAGAAATGTTGTTTCTACACATATCTCCATGGAATAAGTTCATGAGGTTTGGAAATAAAGGGAAGTTAAGTCCAACGTACATCGACCCCTTCAAGATTATTGATTGTGTCGGGGCTGTGGACTATCGACTAGAAATTCCACCTACCTTGGCTAAAGTACATGATGTCTTTCATGTATCCATCTTAAGGAAGTACATACCAGACCCTTCACATATACTCTCTTATAAGGTGGTACATTTGGAAGATGATTTTACTTATGAGCAGCAAACAACGAAGATCGTAGATCATAGAGAAAAAGTTCTTCGAAATAAGAAAATGCCCCTCATCAAGGTGTTGTGGAGAAACCACAGGCTTGAAGAAGCGACTTGGGGGTCAGAGCAACTAATGAAGCTGAGTTACCCACATCTGTTTTAGTGTGGGAAAATGAAAATTTCAAGGGTGAAATTTCTTAAGGGGGGAATATTGTAACGACCCAAAGTTTCATTAATGGAAATCCCTTTTGATCTAATTAAATGTATCTTTATATTTATATAAAATTTCAACTTCTTTGGTTTTATAATAATAATTTTGACCGTTGCTAATATAGCCATTGTACAGTTATCATGTGATTAGTATAAATATAGAACTTTAAAAACACTAATTTACTCTGACAAAAGAAGCGATGAAATCATCCAGTAGAATTTCCCCATACGAAGCCCATTTGTTGGAGATCGGAAAAGAGGTGTAATCCTTGGGCTTCTCTCTTGACCAAGCCCAAGCTGAGTTTCATCTTTTCAAGCTCGAATGGGACTGTCTACGGAAAAAGTGGAAGTTGATAAAAATTACCACTCGAGAGATGTTATCCGAGCCACCCGAAGAATCTGTCACCATCGCACACCTTACCCTTAGGTCTTATGCGGCTATTTTAAGGGGTCATGTAAAAAATCAATAGTACTATGTACATTATTTTTATATATAATAATGAATATACTTTCTTGTATTTATTGATACATTGTAAATAGTTTTTAAAGTACGAATAGTGTTTTAGTTATTATTTAATTAAGAATTATATTTTATGAAATTAAGGGATTTTTTAATTAAATAATATTTTAATAAAATATTATTATTATTATTAAATTTATTTTTATTAAATACAAATGATCTAATAATTTTATTAATGCAATTATAATTTTTATTAAGGTTTGAATGCCATTTCTATCAAAACCCGTGACTTTTCGATAAATGTCGGTTTTTATTTTCAAAGTGACAGTTAACATATTTAGAAAATTATTTAGATGAAATAAATTTTATTTATGGAATTAAGACATCGAAATTATCCAATGGTGATTTTTTCATAATTTTCTAACATAGTCAAATGTTTGGGTAAAAATTAAACACCGTTTAAAAATATAATGTGTATTATGACATCATAACGACCCAATAGTGATGTAATAAAATACTATAATCTTTATGTTCGGAAAATATATTTTTTACCATCAAAATAATGTGATTTTGGGTTTTTTTGACTTACTTTTCAAAGCATTAATGGACCCCTCAATACTTATTAAACACCTTTTCTTTTTAAATTAATTTCCATGGGAGTGTGACTCGCCTCCACATAAGCAACCCTAATATTTTAAGAAGTTCGGACTTTGGCCTTATAAAATATTGTTTTCCTCTTCCATTTTCCAAAATACATGGGAAAAAACCATGGTATGGTTTGTGGTTTGGATTAATTTAATGTAAGGGGACCCAAACCTAAATAATAAAGAATTCCCTAACCTTTCCTATTTAAACCCACCCAATCTCCCACTTCCTCCTCACTAAAAGCCTTTGGCGTTCGTCCGACCTCTGCCCTACTCTCTATATAATCCTCCCAAGGTTCCCCAAGCTCCCATGAAGCCTCTTTCAAGCCTCTCTTTATCCTTTAGAATCACATTTCCACGTAAGAATTTTTTTTCCTTTCTCATTTGTTTCAATTTTATTTAAGTTGTATTACCATTTCAATTTCAATTATGAATGTTGTGGTATGGTTTCACAACTCCCCCATACTTTCCTATTATTATTTTAATGATGGGAGACCCCTTTATCTCTCATTAAATTCCTCCCATGTACACCCATTACTATGTCGAAATTCCGAAAGGAACTTCACTCTCTTCTTTTACATTCAAGGAATAATTATGTATCATGAATCAAAATTCAATTAAAATTGTTGGGACATTTATATATATGACCTCCTTAATATCCATTACATGTAAATATTATGAGTAACCCCTTTCTCTCTCATAAAAATGTTTTATGAGTTCTTATGTCACGCCGTTACACTGCCGAAATCGCACCGATTTTCTAAGCCAATGTCATTGTGTAGTGAATACCATGCCCATTTCTCAATCAAGGGTATTCACCTTTATGCACATATACTTGTTGATTATAAAGTTTCATGTATGAATTACACATTCCTTTATCGTGGAATAAATTATTATGTTATATGAATCCATGTTTTATGATCCATGTGGCACACTTATGCATGAAATGAAATGTTTAAGAAGGGTGCACCCTTGTAGCGCTCCAATGCATTCAGAAAAGTATAGTATTATGATACGTCATGTGCAATGAGTGTTGAATCATGCTAATTCAAGTGAAACCATGGTTTACTCATGCTTTATGTGCAATGATGATTTACTCATTCTCCATGTGCAATGAGCCTTGGCTAATGGTAATTCCATGTTAAATGTTGTTGCCACATTTCCATGTTATGATTATCAGGCTTTATAATGTATTTATGTTCATTTTTATCTTAAGATCTATTGATATGCCTATTTCCTAACATGTATTGTAATCCTCATGTTATTCCATGTGTAATCCCTTACTATTCTTTACAGCTCACCATTTTCTTATGCATGTCCTCAGTTTATCCCATTCAATGATAAGTACAAGGGAATGTAGTGGTCATATAAAAACGATTTTCAATAAATATGTTATATTTTCATGTTTTAAGTTTTTATGTAATGTTACTAAGCCCCAAAGACACTAAACCTCTCGATCTTCTTTGTTGTATCAAGTGATGTTTTTTGTAATAAATCATGTTTAAGTTTGTAATAAAATCAGGGTTGTCATAAATTTTCTAATCCAAATCACTATGGGGACACTTTTTTCAATACAATTTTTCAATGTAAATATTTTCAAACACAATTAAGTTTATCACTTTAAATATATTAGTGTTATTAACATCATGTGAAAAAATTTAGAGAAGCCAACCAATATATCTTCTAAAACCCCATTTCAAATCTGAATTCATTTTAACACTTAATCCCATAATCATTTTATTTTAACTATATGAGCCATTTTTTATGAATTTTTGTTATTACTTATTTTAATTCCATTTACTCCCATGTATTATTCTCATGTAGAAAACTGAAGTCATCCATCAGTGATAACTCCCACATATAATAATCATTATGTCCCACCTCTTTTTCCAGGCTCTTAGGTTCCCCTACATTTTTAAAAATTATGAAGTGAAATTCATATCCATACCTAAAAATTTGATTTTTAACACATTAATATATTCATTGATATCTATGGATCATATTTTTTCATAAATATATCATTTAGGTTCTCTAATCCTAGTGCTATGGAATACACCAACGCAGAACCAAACCAATTTGGTACATATTTCCCTTGCATATCTATCAGAATTTTTTACCATAGGAAATACTTCTGAACATGTGTCTTATTGGATTTAAAATAACATGGGATTGTCCAGATAAATAGTTACCCTGATATTCATTATCATCATAGTTTCTGTCTTTATATAATACCCACTGATAGCAGATAACATTTATTCATTCACTTAATTGTCTCTTATCATCATCCTAATGATTATATCCAATGTTTTCATCTATATATTCAACAAATAACTATGTCTTGGATTTAGCCTCAATTTTAACTAAATCATTCGAATCCACATGTATATATGAAATAATTCTGAAAAAATTTCTGGTTATTGAGTTTCACTATTTTATAAAACAATAGTGATTTAATATTTTCCTTCCCCATTAGTTCTATAGTGTTATATTAACATTGTACACCATATTGTTGATAATTTACACCAAAATTTTATATAGAAATTCTTAAGTACAACCTCATGCTTTTTTTCTATATTAATTATCATTTTATTCATTTTCCACACCATTTTATTTTTGTCTCTCATGTATAGTATTCTTATGTATTTTCATTTATTGTTACATATTTTCCTAGAGCACCTTCCATTTTACTCACAACCATTACGAGACCATAAAATTTTTATCATACTTCTAGTATTGTTCTCTACCATTACATTCCACTAAATGTACACTATTAACACTTTAGTTTTTTTATTTGAATGTAGACCCATATATTTCATTGAATTCATCAATGAAGTCCATAATTTACTATGTCCCATTTTTTATATCATATAGGGGTAGGCCCATATATGTTCGTGTAAAAACATTTTATCTTATAACACTTGGGTGTCCTTTCATTTAAAAGAAAAAAAATCTCAAAAATATGAAACTCTCAAATGTATGAATACTATATGGTATAGATTCAAAATTCTTTTTCATGCTAGAAAAGTCATATTTATTCCAATATGATATGAAATGTGATAAATACATAACTCCGAGATCTCAAATGTTAGGTTTCCAATAGTTTTTGGTCCATTTGATTTTCTCAACAGATATGTGTTTCCATAAATTATCCCTATTACCATAACCATTGATAATTTTGAGATCTTCCGCACATCTTTGGATGAAATTATTCCAAAACCATCCAAATATATCCATCCAACAAAAATTAGTTTTTTTAAAAACCTTTATTTAATGAACTACTTTGACATCAAGGTAACATTTTCTGCTTATCCGAACCTCAACATCAACCTTTAGCATAATTTTTGGAGTTCCTCCGTCGAATATGTACACCATGGTGATATTTCATAACAAATAATTTTTCATGAATCCATTTTTTTCAATAGGTTTCAATGATTTTCCATAATCAATGATCCATGATTCTAAAAAAACATTCATGATTAGTAATAAGATACTACTACATAAGTAATCACAGAATTATTGAAACATTTACTTTAGGATGCTTCTCATCCAGAATTTACCATTATTTCCCTATAGTATTTCTAGAGATGTCCTATTTTATAATAGTGTCAATTGGTTGGTTCTGGACCAGATGATTTACCTCAACTCTTTTCACATGTTCTATCATCTAATTTTCTGGAATTATTCGATGTGGTGACATTAATTATTTATCTTAAATTATTTCACCTTCAAATGATGGGGGAAATTCCCTTTATTAGTGTTCATAATTTAGGATAATCCTTTAAATTTCCTGGTAAACCATTAAAAATTTGCCACAAGAGTTACAATAGTTACTATCACAAACCAACATTCGAGAAGGGATAAAAATAATAGACGTTCCAAAACATCTCCCATATACATTATTTTAAATGATTGGAGAAGACCCTGAATCATGTTAAAATCATTCATATGAGAAGCTGTAAATCTATTTTCAATAATCTCATGTTTATCAATATTCACATCATGAACACGTTTTTCATTACTATTGGACTTTTATAAATGTTTTCTAGAATATCAATCTACTATATCGAGGAATACACATCCAAGATGAAGAATGATACATTTTGATCCCACGTCATTTATATTAGTCCATGTGATTTTTTATTGAACCTCATAGATTTAGGATTTATCATCTCCATTGAATAGAAAAAATTCAACTAAAAGATTCTATCCTTTTGAATGAGATAATATTTTGTATTCATTCTCTACAAGTCAAAGTCATTCCCATCAACTTTATCAACTCAGACATTTTCTCCCTCTAAAATTATAACTTTCACTTCAATAACCTACATTTAATTGAAATATCATAATGAAAAAAATGGTACCTAATTTTGATGCCTATTGTGCATCATCATGCACTAAACTGAGTTATAATACAACTTATTTGGAATCCCACATAGTGTTGGATCATTAGATGTAATTTCATTGTAACATTCAATGATGAAACCAAGCACCATAAGGTATCCTCCTATGCTTAATGTGTAACAAAATATTGGATGTAAAACACACCTTACTCACCACACAATGTCATATTGATGACACACACTCACGAGGTATCTCATAGAAGCATTCAAACTAGAAAAAAAATAACACAAGAAAAATAAAACATTGATTTTACATGGTGTAGAAAATTAATATCATTCATCTGTGAATGAACACTGCTTCCATTTTTACTATCATAAATAATTATAAAGGTTTACTAGTAAATGAATAATTATCTCTAATAATTTGTTTACATTGACCTTACCTTATAATTTAGCCACCCATACAACTAGTCATACCTTCTCTAAATGGAAGTGTCCCAACCTGTCATTCATTTTCACTTTTTCTCAGTGTTCATGGATGACCCACCATTGAGGCTTGTGACTACATATAAATTTTAAAAATAAACAAATGACTAGTGTTTTTTGGTTAAGAGTGAAATATTTTCCAGTCCTTTACTGTAAAACCATAATGATCAAACATGTAAGTTATACTTCATAAAATCATATGAAACCAACCTCTATACATTCTCATTAGACAATACCATTACCTAATAATATTGTTATCTACTAAAGAAACTTGATTCCATTAATTAAACCATAATAACAAGATATAATTTTACATTCTATTTATAGTATATTGAATCAATAGTTGAATAGAATTATCATTTCCAACAATACTCTTGACATGGTACAAGAACTAGCTATAGTCCAGTTATCCTTTTGGTATATTTACTCGACACATAAAAAAGAATCACATTCCTAATAATCCACAAGACATCATCGTTTTACTCCATCAAAGAAGTTCTATGACTAGCAAAAAATATATTCTTGTAGTTCCATCCTAAAACCAATTGATTATATGAGAAGTATCCCATTCAAGTTTAAATTTTTTTTATTTGATGTGGTATTGATTTTTCACCCAATAAATAAGTAAATGACTTTTTTCATTTTTGTTGGAGAGAAACCAATAGTAGGTAAGTCATTGTATGGTTCATTCATGATATAGTATCTTGATATTATGCTATTATAATAAAATTTGATGTTGGGTGAGAGAGTCTTGGTGATGTTGGGTGGGGGGGGGTTGTTTAAATGTTTTAGGTGGGTATTGGTTCTGTTGTGGATTCAATGATAAATTACTATTTCTCTTACACATTTGTACCATAGTTATTGATGATGATTTTATTATGAATACATGTTTTCCCACCGTTGTATATAAATGAATTTTTAAGGATTTGAAAAGTAATTAAATGACGGATCGATCATTTATATCTTGGTTAAGAGCTAAATTTGGAGTCACTATGTTTGGAGTTTCTTTTTTTCTTAAATTTAGAGCTTTATTTATATAACATTTATGTTTCAGGAGATACCCATTCCTATTTTATGTTCTGTATTTTATTAGTGGTTTTTTTATATATGTTCCTTTAATTTATGAGTATATTTACTCCCATCAAACAAAATTGCATCCCATAACTATTGGTTTAAATAAAATAACAACAAATCCAAAAACACGTATCTAAATCCAACCATTATTGATTCCACATGACTTTAAATTATATTTAATCCAACCATATGATCATCTGAATATGTCCCTTATAACATTCAAATGCTAAAAAGCATCTAAAAAAATAGTACGTTATTCATTTTTGTCTTCCTCTTATGCTTTTTAGTTAAGTTATTCACGAGTTCGAACATGATATTTACATCCCAGATGTTGAATGTTACATTCTAGGAATGTGATATTCACATCAACCTAAGTGATTTCTTATGTATCCTCCCCCATTATTCGATTACCACTATAGAAATCCCTCATTCTTTTCCTTCATATGAAGGAAATTATAAATGTATATAACCTAATTTAGCATCCCATATCTTCAGGTGAATTAACGACTTCACCGGTGTCAATCATTTTTCATGAATTAATTGGAAATCAGGACACCAGATTTCATTGTTTGGAGGTCTTAAATATTATCCATATGAAAAAGTATAGATCACACCTAAAAATTATAGTGTAAAATGTTCATTTGTGACTAGGATTAGCAGATGGGTCATAGGTTATTGAAACATCAATTGTCATAGCTACAAAAGTCATCAATGGTTTTAATAAAGGCACATGTGGCGATGTTCTATTGATTTTTCAATGTATTTGATGATATTTTTACCGAATAGGTTGTTATGAAACCCCCTTCATGTGGTAAATAGTTACAATTCAGTACCTCTTTGACCTCAATGTATCATTTTAAATGTCACCCTCTGAGTTATGGCAGTTCAGGATTTTGAATGAAGATCTGATATAGTAGAGATTCGTCTGAGCTATTGATTCATCATGGATTGTTGTTGTCATTTTATATTTGTAGCATGTTATTATATTGTTTTTCATTTAATACTAATAGTTGAATCAGGTGATGGTCAAGAAAAATTATCCCCTTCTGAGGATAAATTATTTATTTGTTTAGTTGAAGGGAGCTCAATAGTTTTTAAAAATTTATCTTTGATATGGGTATCATCAGATGAGAGTGAAGGATGATGATATCCTGAAGACTTTTTAGGTTTCATTATGGGAATCTCAAGTTCATGGTTATCTTGTTCAGTGTCATACTAACCATACTGTTTTAATGGGAATAATCATCTCTGTGTTTCATGAGTTACAATTTTATTTCATTGTTCTGTTAAATAATGGAATCTACATGAATATAACTTTAGTAGAGGATTTTGATGAGTATCTTAGGGATGCATTATAATTCATTCAATTCCATCATTTTTAAGGGATGTTGTGTCAATTCTATTTTGGATGGGTGAAGTATATTTTCTCAATCATATAGTGTCTTATCAATGAGTCACAATTGATCCTTCAAATATCAATGTGGTTTTTTCTTTGGTATCACCCATTAATGTTGCAGAGGTACCTTGATTTCTTTACTTCATAGGCTATTAATGGAATTCCCTATGAAATTTATCCCATATTAAAGCCTAATTAAATTCCATGTATAATAAGGACTATAATTTCATTGTTTGACATATATTTCAACCACATAATGTAGAAGTTTATTATTTCTCCCATTCATCCACTGTAAGATGATGGAGTTTCATTTGAGGTTTTTTGTGGTGATTCTTGTCTGGGTTTTTATAGTTTTTTAATGAAAAAAGGGTAGTGTATTGTGAAAGTGGGTTCCCTAGACCCAAATACATGATGTAATTTTGATTACCATTATATATTTTTGTTCTTATTTTACCATGGTAGTAACACCCATTTTTTCATATACTATATGTAACACCCCATACTAGGTGAGTCTATCTAATAGTTGAACTGGTGTTCTACATATTTCCTAGAGTTCCTACTGATATGATAGAGGATACTGACTAGTAGTGAGGGTCTATTAAATAACGTGGGGATACTATTCACTCTTTATACGAATAAAAACACTAGAAAAAATATTAAATAATAACTATCAAGTAAACAAACATCACATACCAAACTTCCAAAACTAGAATGTTATAAAAAAAATAAACAGGTCATGCCATAGTTGTAATATATGAAAAAAGAAATCCAAAAGAATGATGCATAATAAAAATCAATTAAAGGGTCCTGAAACATATTCTACTCCCCTAATCCATCTATCCCATAAATTCCAAAATCATCCATCTATCATTAAGAATTTTTATTTGTACTAACCTTTAGTCATGAGGTCTTATGGGGTACCATAAGCAGCACAAGCAATGTGTGAGTACAACATAGTAGGATACCACCAATGATATCTAAATAAATAACCAATCAATTTAATTGTGTATTCATGTGTACAATATAATGAGAAATAGGAAAATCAGTGGAATCATTTTTGTTAAAAATAAACAATTTTTTATTAATTATTTTTCCCTTGGGTTCTATAATAAATCTTGGTCGAAAACAACCTATATTAAATAAATTCTTTTGGCTGAACATTATATAACATAATTTGAGTAAAATAAAGTGGTTTTAATTATTTATCAAATAGTTCCTAGAAATGACTCCAACACCTGATCCATGAAACAAAACCATTAGTGCCTAGAGTGTTAGTCTAAAACCTAAATGATGTGTAATAATTTTTAGTTTCAATCGAATCTGTCTACCAATAAATCATAGATACATAACATTAATCCAACATTCCAAACCATCTTTAATAAAATTAGTTCCATTAGTGTAAGTATTTCACCCCAAACATCTATATTAAAATCTGTTCTTCGAGTATCAATTTGACACCTAATACATTCAATCACTCACCAAATTCTTAGGTTCAACATATTTACCATTCACACTCTTAAAGTAGACAACATGTTCAATTTTAAAATTTATTATTCACCAAGGTCCATCATAATCAACAACTATAAACTCAATTTTATAATAAATTTATTTCATCATATATTCATATAACACAAACATTAAATTCCATTTAAAACCATTTAACTACAAAAACATTTCACTCATACCATTAACCATCCTATCATCATAACATTACCTAAAACATTTATTCCCTTGTTATAAAAAGTATCCCTTTAACCATTCTATGAAATCATCCAACAATACTAACATTAATAAGAACTTAAACCACCCATTTTATAATTTAAATCCCTAATTTACAAAATTCAAGGTTCAACACATCCTATGGGAGTCCATCGGTTTTCCCTTATAGTAATCAACAAACATGACATTGTATACTGAGGGTTTAATAAAATAATGTATGCCCCGAAAAATTGACTTAATCAATATTGAAAAAGAAAAACATGTGGTGTTGATGAAAATACCACATAAAATTGAAATAAAATATCATGAATATGGTAAATAAATCTTATACCACATACATTTTGTGAATATACATCTATTCATTCAGCCCTGGCCTTTGATTGAAGCTAAAATAGACCGAAACAGAAAAAGTAGACAATATCCTTAAGGCTTCAAATCAAAAGATCTGAAAATCCAAAAATCATAGAAATGATATCGATTAAACATTGGAAGAGGAATATGATCATTGGAAACACTAGGGGATGATAGGTGTGGAAACAGGGGTAAACATGGGGTGACTTCATATAAATCCCAATTGGGACAAGTGTTAATTCATTCCCATTTAATGAGATGCATGGTTTGGCTATACAGTTTACCAAATGGTGACCCTACTATGTGATCCATATATATAATGAAGAATACACTCACATGGTCAATCAGGTCACCTCACATGGTTTGGAATGTCTTTCTTCCCCCTTAACCAAGCTTCATGGTCATGGTGAATGCTTAACACAGGTCATGATCTAACCGTTCCCCATGTTTTTTAAGCCTTCTTTTCAATACTTTCATGTCCCAAACCCCAAAAATAATCCCAAGACAATATATAATCCTTATAAATTACTATATAATCTTATCTAAAGATATGTTATCCCAAAATAAAAATAAAAATGTACATCAACAATGGTTGAGATCATACAATCTCCTAGCCATATAACAAGTTGTCATAGATCTGCAATCCCTAGAATCACTAATCCTTTAGGGTAAAAATTCTGGGACTCTAGGATCAAATAAATGGTTTCACCTCCCATTTTTCCTTCTAAATTATGCCATACTACCACAAAACTCATAAAATTGGCACATAACCACCAAATAAAATTTTCTCACTATGATCCACAATAAGAAATTGATTCCCCACAAACGACACATCCACCTCAAGATAAAAATCATTAGAATCAATCAAGTGAGATGGTATGTGGTGATACTTCCTACTATGATACACATTATACACACCATCAATTATACTATAACACTGTATACAAGACAAATGATACACTACAAAAATAGCCCTCTAATAAATTTGAATGGACCGACATTCATAGGTGATAACTTATCCTACATATGAATAAGATAATTACATAGTCTGGAGAACACATAAAAAATATATTATCACCCATCGTAAACATGGTAAGTCATCGATACTTATCATAATTATATTTATCTCTCCTCAAGTTGTAGGAATACAATTTCAGATCAACTAGACCTACTCTAAAATCACTTATACAAGTCTTGGACAAAAAATTACTAATTCTCATTCTTCCAACCAGAAAAAGAGGAATCTGCATGGCCTACCATAAAATTATTGATATGATTACATCTAAATATTCACCTGATAAATGCTGTTATAGGATTACTCAGTGAACTATATTTTATTCTCCTAGTTTCATTGAAAATATAGGACACATGCTTTCAACTTATCCAATAACACTTTTATTGTCCACTATTATTTCTCATCTGTTTATGGGTGGTAGGGAGTGTCAAAAACACCTTACTATAAAGATAATTTTAATAGAATATTCAAAAGAATGAAGTAAAATAGGGTTCTCGATCTGAAACAAAACTTTTAAGAACCTCGTGTTGTAATATTATCTCCCAAACATATATTTTATTAAACTGAACGATGGTGAAATTCTGTGGAATAAGAAGGAAATGGATTACATTTTTCAATGGTCCACAATCAACCATATCACCTTACTCTTTCAAGAAGTACGTGGTAAACACAACAAGAATTCCATGGCATAATCAACCCACTTCAATTTCTTAATGGTAAAGTGTTGTAGTATACTATCATGCTACTAATTATTGGTCTTTAGTTGTTGATAAGTATAACATCACATCACAAAATCCTTTGATGTCACTCATTATTCCTAACCACCAATATTGTATAAAAATTTCACATTAAATTTTCTCAATCAAGGTTGAACCACCCATTTTGATGTATAAAACTCATGCATCACATTCTCATGCATACCTATAGGCACCTCAATATTACCATGAACATTTATCACCTCATCACCATTGATGTTCTAATAAGGCGGTATCTCTCCACCATCAATGATGTACGTAAAAACCAATAACTTTGGATCAATGTATTTCCAGGTATTTAATAGTTTATATGACATAGTACCATGATAAATAACCTGATTTTCATCAATTCCAACTCCACGTAAACACTTAAATGAATAAAAGTGAATAAGTCCATCATCATCAATTCAGATCATGACTCATAAAAATCATCTGTAAACATATTTTCACATAGAGTGTTAGCAATAATGATATATTTTACCAATATATATGATTACTCAAAATAAAAATATTTCACATATTAGACCCATCTCTACACCCATAGATTTAGATCATGTAGAGAAAGGATATATTTGAGGCTCTTATGGTTATTATAATTTTCAAACCATTCACCCATGATATAATGAAACCAACATTTTAAGGCATTAACCACTATGAACAACTCAAAATAATGCTTGGGAAAGGCCCATGCATGTGGTCACAACTACCATGACCCATATTCCATGAATCACTCTCCATCAAACAATACATCCCCTTGTCAGATCCTAGATGCATCAAATTAAATTATATATTAAATAAATTTTTTGAGTATGATGAGGATTGGTATAGAGGTAAAATGCCTCTTCAATTCTTTTATTGTTTTATAAAAATCCCCACGACCACTAAAAATTTACCCCTTTGTTGTCCCACCAAGACATCAGTGCCACTATATGGGAGGAGTCCTGGATGAAACACCAGCAATAGACTAATAAAACCTATAATCTATTAATCTTGAAGATATTCTTATGACACTCCCAAAGATCCACAATTGTCATCTGCTCATGGTCTAATGATAGTATACCCATTGAGACAAAATTACAAAAACAATCAGCCAAGTTATTCTTGAAATTAAATTTAGATGTCTTGGTGTACTGATGATACTCTCTCAACATACACTGGATGATGTCAAAATATTGGGCATGATCATCTTTAGAATGGGAGTATCCTTAATCATTATATAATCTTTGGTTTTCTTTTTTGAATTCATTATTTTAAATTTCATTGTATTATAAAGTTTATATTTTTAGTGAATTAGGTCATAAATCATATATATCCTATACATATAATTCAATGTGGAAAACTTTTATTAGTATTATTTTTTTCACAATATGAAACTTTTAGTATAAAACATAATTTCATTTCATGAAAAATTATTATGACTTTCAACATGATTTATTTCTTTTATTTACCGAACATTAAATCCCATTAGTTTTTCAGAACATGGGAATATAAAAAAATAACTATGTTATTTATAAATAACGAAACAATTCTTCTCGTTAATTCAAGAAATCCCATTAAATGTTTATCATCATATCAATGTTCAGGGAATGAAATAAATAAATCCTTTACCTCTGAAAACATTCACACATTTTTCTCAAAAACAATAATTAAGAAACCATAGAAAGAATCTTCAAAACATATATATATCATGGGATATAACTATCCATATCACGCTTACAAATAGAATAACCATAAAATAAAATTCCATACCTTATGCAAAGGACGGTTATCATGGAACCACCAATCTTTAGTTTATATTGTTATAACTCATCCTAGATATATTACCTAACCAAAAATACAAGGTTTACAACATAACCACCCATACTTGGTTTCTAATGTAACCTCCCAAAAACATAAATAATTTCCATGAACCACAATATAATTACAACACATAAAAACCGTCAATTTCTAACATTGTACCCATAAAATATTCTCTTCTCCCATAAGAAAAAACATTTGGATATTAAAATATCCATCCCTTTTAAAAGACAATTTTTTAATACCGAAATACCCAAAAAAGGGTTTGAGGATTTTATATGAATAAAAAATTATAACTAGTAATGAAATCTAAACATTAAATATTTTTTATGGTAGTTTAAAATTCATTATCATCGTATATGCTAAAATAAAATGTTTCTTTTATCGTTTTAAAGAATGTAACACATTACATATAAAAATTTAAATAAAATACTAAAAAAAATACATAAATTTCCTTTATAAAACCCTCATTCCCATAATATTATCATTTAATAAACATTTAACTGGATGAAAAGGTGATTTAGAAGTAATATTTTTAATTATTTTTTATAGAAAACTCTAGAATCACTTTATAAATCATTGATTCATAATACCCATAAAAAATTAAAATTAAAAAAACATGAAAAACATGATAATAGATAAATTATTTATATAAAACATAAAAGGGGATATATATAAACCTGATAAAACAATAAAAGTGAATATCATAAAAATATTCCTTAACCAAAAGAAATTGAGACGCAACCCCTTAAAACATGGCAATTTTCAAGTGAATTTCAGATGGACTAAATAATTGAAATTGATACCAAAAATACCATGATGTATGATGGATTCATTATATTATTGTAAATTGGGTAATATATAAACCATATAAAATAAATTATGTTCATAACATTTTTGTATGCCTCAATGAAAGAAAAATGAGATAAATCCCTTACCTTGAGCCCGAATCATTGCATACATCATTTGTATTCCTAAATAATAAACATATGTTGATAATTTACATGATTAATAATAATTATATTTTTTATTAATTTTTAACCTATTAACTTGTTTTATTAGACAATATAATCAATTATGTTTATGCCAGATGTTTTTACCATAGTCATTTTATGAGTCAAAAATTATTTTGGTATGCTTACTATGGTCAATAAGGTCATTATTTAGACATATCAAGATTAATAATTAAGTAATAATTATCATATTTATACATAAATTTTAGTTTTATGATCATCTATAAATGATGGTTTCGAGAAATTAAGTACGTTACAATCATGGAGATTGAAGGTCATACATAGGCATGGGTAACATTTTCATTCTATCAATGATTATAAAGGAAATCAGGTATGTAAAATTTTTTATTTAATAAATTGTACTATTCTCATATATATACCGTATTAGTTTTTTAGATATATTTATATATATCATCCAAGTGGTTTGGTAGTTAAAAGAGAGTCATATTTCTTCAACAATGGGATGGTCCACACGTACACGAACAACATTATAATTTATCATTAAATGAAAATGAAATATATAAAATGACATATTTTATTTTAAAAATGAAAAATATTTCCTAAATTTTATAATGATTTATTGTATATAACTATTGACACTTATTTTTTTAAGGAAGTATGAATGATTACTAATAATCACTTTGTACATATTAAAGTGTCAAATAATTTTAATGGAAGTAAATAAATATAGTTCAAGGGGATCTAAACAAATACATAGGAATAATAAGGCTAGTAAAGATCTTTCCCTTTCAGATTAAAATCATAGGGTCTTATAAAGTAGAACTACACAACAAGTGGCAAGTCCATGTCCTTCCTCTGCATCCCAATATGTATCTCCCTACGCTGAGGACCTACACGATAATATATGTTTTTCACACCTATGAACAAGAGTTACATTATTGAGCTACATTGAAGACCTATGAGGAAAATTGCATTTTGAACGTTCCCCCACGGTGCCTATATATATTACCCCTAGGAATCCCATTTTTCTAAAAGAAATAGAAGGAAGAACTCCTAATGATCTCATTGCGTAGCTCCTTTTTCAATATCAACCAAAAATTATAAGGTATCTCTCTAAAACAAGATAGAATATAGAATTTTATGGAATAATAAATATTAATATCATATCATATATTTTTAATACAAAACATCTAATAAATGACCCCTCATATCCATAAGGAGAAGTTATCAACGCATGGTCCTTTCTTTATGAAATGACCTATACTAGATACATTCAAGGACATGAAGGGACACCAAGGGTGCTTAATTCAAAAAATCACCTAGGTGTTATTGTCCCTAGTCCATTTAAAATGGAATATTAATATCTTAGAGGATTATACTTACCATGTTAATCATTTTATTTCGTCATAGGACATGCGCAGTACACCTATGCAGTACACCTATGTGGTAAAACTATGTGGCGTACCATCAAAGACCACCTATATGATCCATATTTGAAAGCCTCTACTAATCCACCAATAGAGGGGAATCACCTTCCTTTGATCCTTTTTTTGAAACAGACTAAGTCATAACATCCACCAAATCCTCTTCAATTACCATACCTTTGGGAAAGAATCATATGCGTGTCTCCCTATTGGGTTTGAATTTCTACAGCTAGAGGTTTCTAACATTTTTTTATAAGGTAGTCAGGAACCATTGGGAGTGTATAGGTATGCATATCTATAGTCACAAGGATCCTTACCCAAGAGATATTGTTGGAAATTTTCTAGTTTTTAGGAATATGGTTTGTGCCATGTCCCCCCAATCTCGTATATATGACTTGGATCCTTAGTTCCCTTATAAGGAAGGTATGATTCACACTTTTATTTTTTTACATTGTTAATGATATCCACCTTCAACTATGGGACCAATTTTTTGGAATCCGTCCTGGATTAATCCCCAAGACAATTGGTACAAACCTATTGACCTTCAAATTCATTCTATATTTAATGATTCATTGATCTGCACCGTCATCCTATGCCACCTTGGTTCCTTTCATTGTTGGACTAACCACTTCCATCCAAAAAGGATAAAGTATATAGTTTGTTGAATATTTCACTTACTAGTATTTTTTACACCGATAATGACTCTTGTGGCCTTAGTGATTTGTGAAGATCATAACATCCACACAATCCACCTCACTTATTGAATTATGAGAACACTGATTCCCAAAAAAATTGTTCTATGTTGGAAGCCATAACCCAAGGCCCGAGCTGAATAGACATCCTCCTTAGGGTTCAAACCCAAATTCCATTTGTTTTGGTATCCTCCATTGGAATGGGACCTAAATTATGTCCCTATTTAATCTCCATGGGTTAAGACATCTCTGGTGAACCCTATAAAAATTACATCCTATTTATAATTAATCCCCAACCTAAATCTATCAAAGGGACATAGTCCCATACGAGACATACTGATCATTGTTGTCTTTGACTCTCATTAATGTGGGATATGTTGGAAGCCTCCCTGTGGTTCAAACTCATCACTATGAATCTACCTTGTTCTTTTTGGGAAACATTCCCAAAAGAGAATAATCCATTTTAGAAACTCATATCATTTCCAAGATTCATGGGAAACATAGGTATAAGTTCCACATCTAGATTTAACTAGGCACCATCCACCATGATGTACTCAATACATGAAATTAAAATGTACAGTAAAGTCCTTATCTCATGGACTTAAAAGTTATTATATTTCCCATTATTTGTCCCCAAAATATGAAGGTTTATATTCATTTCATGAAGATATGTTTGTATCCCATTTATGGGTATGATCCCTAAAGAAAAAAACTATGGCCTCCCTGGATAATGATAAATTATAGAGTTTACCCATTGAGTGGAATATACACTAGATCCATCATTACTTTTGAAAAATTCTATCTGAGTAGTATATGAGTGGATACCCTTGATGGAGAACCTCGAACAGATTTGGATATCTCTATTGATGAAGATCCTAATATACATACAAATGATTCTAAATCCCACACCTAATTATAATTAATTAAAATTTTCAAGGGAACCTACATTATGCTTTGTAATTTAATAAGGATTAGAGAACAAATCTTAAATCAATAAGAGAGTATAGTAGTAGGTGGTAATCCCGCCCAAGGGTGTGATGATCTAGACCTCCCATCCTCTTGACCATTGTGAGTTCTTAAGTATCGTAGGTCAAAAATCCTAACGAATGTCTGCCTTTGGGAAATAGGTCCCTTTGGATATAGAACCATTGGGTTTTTCTAGTTCCATAAATATATCTGATGGACACAATCAACAAGTACTGATTCCTATGAAGAACACAGGACTCAGGGAAAATAAAAAATCATTAACCCTACATGAATCATTAACTATGATGATACTGTAACCCAACTGTTAGGACACTATCAATTGATAAAATATGAAAAAATAATGGAATCAATCACTCATGTGTTCATATAAAAAAATTATGTTTTTCTAGAGATAATTGTTTCTTTTTTTCATATATATATAAAAATATAATAAAATTCTTTTCAGGAACTCCCTTCATTCCAGAATGGATTCCTTCAATTTTGCACATGTGAATTCTCTAGCTGCTGCTCAAGTTGGTTCCTCATCCGCTGAAATGATGTCATCACCAACTCAACATATTCAATGCTAGGTATCTAATGAATTGGTCTGAGAGTACAGTCATCATGGTACTATCCTTATTTTGGAGGCTACCCAATAGGCCATCCAAATCTAGAATAAACTTGGTTCGTTCGGTCAATAATGATAGGTGGTCCAGAAGAAGATGGTTCCATCCACTATCATCAATTATTTCAGGAGTTTATCCCCATAACATAATCATAAACACATCTGCTATTATAGGTAGGTTGACCAAGAGGCCACCCATAGACTTGTCCCAATGACACAGAGGTCCTTCCTGAAGGCTCCTGCCAACAATCACTTCCATCAACATCACGCTACAGAAAACCCTCAACATGATGAGGGATTTTTCTTCAACTTATCGGCCCATGTCCCTCAGTCCTTGGAACGCAAGAAAACCTATTGGGGTCAAAAACCTTCCAAAATGTATTCTGTTACAACCTTTTCCCCCATCGATGAAATCCATCAGCCCAACATGTTTGAAAAAGTGATCATGCACATACACCCATCTGATTTAACATATCTGGCAATAAGATTTGTCTAAAGGAACCCAACCAATCCCACCATTCAAATTTGGAAGAGTACTGTGATAAGGCACATACACCTACATACAATATAATCACTAGTAATAGGACTCATTTCACTGAATTTGAGTATTCCAACTAACTAACTGTGGCATAAATTAGTTAGCATACACATACACCTTTAAGTATCCATCAGTTCTAAACATTCTAATTTGGTAGCACCAAGAGAAACTAGTCAAAAATCTCTTATTTAAAACCAAGGTCAAATCCAACACTCTTCCCCCACACATGAGTAATGTCATTACCCACTAATAGGAATGGGATGACATGAACAAGTAAATACACCTACTCCTAATATGGAATGAGAATATATTCTTATTCTAGCCTCTAAAGTCACCAAACACATTTTTGGCAATAAGGAATGGGAAAACAAATATTCCTACACATATCCTAGATGCTTTCCAGAATATCATAATGGAATATTATATAGTAATTGAGGGAAGGAAACATAATTTTATCCCCATAGCTATGATGATTCCCCAGTATGCCATCTATGAGTAGATACATACGTCTATTCCAGACAAGGGGATTTATGGGGCATACTCCCAAATAATATATGGATAACCGAATAGAGGACATACCATCATTCCAATTGATGATAATCGGTCAATTTTTACAGCCACTCCAAAGCATGCACATACACATTCTCATGATAACCACTTTTCACAGAATGTGGGCCCAACTACGTGTAATAGAGCGTCTAAGATGAAATATCACCAAGTAAAGCTATAGAATCAATATTCTATTGATTATTTGGATCCTCTTAATTCTATATTTATCAAATCCCACACACATTTATATTTTTTAGTTTATGATCCTACCTTCCCATTACCAAATTATGGGACTACTGGTAGTAATATTGAAGTTTCTCATCCGACACATCAGTATGAAGGCTTTATTCATGACAATTTGGTCAATCTCATGATCTTATCTTTGAACGAGAGCCATGAAAACCCTTTGTGTTTCTAGAAGACCAAGGAGATATAATATTTATCCTTTTCTGCAATCCACCATGGTTTTCATCCACAGTATGGCATTATCTACAGTGGTTATCTCCACAGTAATGTTTCACATTGTCAAGAAAATTCTCCAATTCATTGTGTAGTGATGAGAAAGCCCCCACATCTTGAGTTACATGAAAACATAAGTGCAATGATGTCTGATTCCTTGTTATCAGATGGTAAAATACTTTCATAACCAAAATTTATCCTAAGGAGATGGTTATTCTCTAATATTACCTTGGGTCATTTACCATATATTATAGAAGATGAAACAACAACTGATTATGTTACTTATTATAATTCCATAAGAAGGCATCAATATTGGTCTAACCTTGTTAAGAAACCTCTAGAGAAATATGAAGATGATATGATTCATTTGAGAAACCAGATGGCTATGTTTGAAATACCATCCATGTTATTTCAATTGAAAACCTCTCAATAAAACATTCCAGAGTTGTTGGTGGAAGATTGTATTCCTGATATCCACCTCAACATATGTAAGACTCCCCTTCTATTTAAAGACAGTATATTACCAAATGATGAATATCATGGTAATGCCAATGTAACTAAATTGTTGAAATTAAATATTGGCTTGGAATCTCTCTTTGTTTTCTGACATCCAAAGACTGAGAAACAAAAGGAGGCCCTTTAACATGCATGCCTCAATGTATTAAAGTGGTTGAGAATATTAATCATGGAAACAACATATGGTGTTAAAATCATAGAATGCGGTGGACATGGACATTGAATTTTACTATTCTATAAAATAAAAAAAATACCGTCAAAAGTGGTCCCATGAAATGTTATTGCCTCAGGCCAGCTATAACAAAAAAATGATAGAGATACTCATCAAGAATATGCCTTAATCAGTTTTCACCCAAGACATGCCAAAAAAGAGAAAACTATTGAGATGTTACTATATCAAAAATTTGAAATCATTGAGAAAGCTAATTTCGTTGAGTTTGTAATCTATTAGACTGCAAAAATCTCTATAATAGCATAATGGTCATCTGAAACATGAAATTTTAGGGGATTTCAGAAACTGTATCGAACCATTTTTTGGTCCAGAATTTGTAAAATCCGAAGATCACATATGATAATATTATCCATAAAAGTTCAAAAAAAACCCAACCCATAGGGTTGGGGGATTTTTTAACCCAACATTTGGATACAACAATAGAGCCTGAAGGGTTGATAAAGAACAATAGGAACAAAACTAACTATCATGGTTGGGGATTTTCATATCAATAATCCCCTCTTCAACAGAAGTCATTTTTCGTCTGATTAGGGAAAACAGAAAAAATTCAACAAAAAAATTAATTATTTTATTATTCCCTTTAGATTACTACCAGTCAAAAAATTCTTGGAGAATCCAAAAATTGGAGAAAAAAGTCTTGTTGAGGATGAATAAGAAGTTGATGTCACAAAATTACTGATAGAATGACATCAATGCATTGTGTGTCGGGGAATGTCACTAATTTCATTATGGATGATCCTCTAGAAAATGTGTCTAGTTCTGTAGAATCAGAATAGGAAGATCAAGTTATTAATAAGGTTCACACAATGGAAAATTAAGGATTTGTGCAAACCAGAAATTATTGGATTCCCCATAATCGAGGTGTTTCATCAAACAATCCACTTCCACCTTTTAGAATGGCACCTAACATGGATTAAGGAAAAGGTAAAACCATGTTTCACCATCCATCTGAAGAAATTCAATCTATTTGGCGTGAATAAATATTTTTCAAGTAATAGGGGAAATTAATGTGTTTAGGAGACTCAATATATAGTAACTTTGATGTAATATTCTTGCTAGACATGATCAACAAGCATATCCTCATCTTATGCTTCTAGTTAAATCTACACAAAAAAGAGATGTTGTTGAAACTAATAATGTGGATAATTAATTCCCTCCACTGGGTACACATATAGAACATGTTCAAGTGCATAATTATAGGACTATCCCTATGGGTTATCCATGGAAAATACCATCAACAACACCACCGACAGTCCTATCAATTTTCGGACTATTATATTCTCTAGTTGTTCTACCTGTACTGTTTCAATCTCAACTAGATATTCCAAAAATGAATATTAATACCATTATGTGATTGAAAAAAATATTGGAATCTATGGATGAATGATTTGTACACAAAAAACTGGAAAAAAGGCTTGCCCTGAATGGGTAGATCTTATTTCACCCCACCCAACATCGTGAATACCACATTTCCAATCATTAATAGTTCGTGAGATCTAGAGTATCACTTGATGAATTTAGTTTCTCATTGGGATCCTATGATGGGGACACCTCAAAAATAAGAAATGGTAAATCTCACAAGTTTGGTTAATCACTCTAGCGGTTAGCCTTTGTCTACTATAAAAGTTTGTAGTCTAGATCGATTACTGGATGTGAAATGATATGATAGAAATTCATATTCCAATTCTACTCATTGATGCAGTAGACAAAGGTCATTGATCATACAAACATCAAAATAATATAGAATTAAATTGTTTCCAATTTCATTCATCGATAGAATGGATAAACATATTTTATTAATATACCCCTTCCTCAATAAGAATTGTTCCCCATTTGTGTTGCAAACCTTTGTGATGATCTGTGCACACCAGCAATCCCTATGAAATACACAATAGGGTTTTAATAATTGGCCTCAATTTCTAAAAAAGTGTAAAACACTATAACATGGTCAAAATACAAATCTTGATTAATCCTACTAGCTTCAAGAAGGAGAAGAAGAAAAAATAGAGGATGTTGTAGTTACAATCAAGCAAGCACTTGTACCTACTTCTACTTCAAATCCCATTTCATACCATAGGGATCAACCTCCCAAGAATCAGTAGTAACGAACACCACACCATGATTATTAAAATGATAAAACAAGGATACAATTTGAGAGTTTATATATAGTGTCTATTCTTTTCAAAATTACCATGTCCCTGAAAACATTTTTATAGCATCAGAAAAAAACATAGTCCAATTGCTGAGGCCCATGAAACTAATCAAAGAAGGAGATGAGGACCACAAAAAATATTTTCCCATCCATAAAATTTTGAGACACCCCATCCAGATTTTCTTTGTTTTGAATGATCTCATGGAAATTATGGTGGAATCTAGAAAAGTGAAATTAAAAATTTCATCATCCCAATTAGCATGTGTTACTGTTACTGATCCTAAGGAAGAAGACGAATGGAAGAATGTTAAATGAATGAATGTGAATAATTTTTATGATTTAGGGTCAGGAAAAAAACTAATAGAACTCATGAAATTCCACAAAAACAATTAAAACAAAATATTGTACTTCTTTCCCCTTATACTAAAACCAAATCATCTTGATCAAATGATTAGTCCTCCAATGGACAATCCTTAGGGTATCAACATGATTATAAGGATAAAGAGCAGTCAATATAATATGAGCTTATATTATGGTCAACGTTGTCATTGAATTTGGAAGAATTCATGCCATCTCTCTCAAAATCATGGGAACCACCCTGCTAAATGAGACAACATGAAATGACCTGTCAATACAAATTCTAATCAGATAATGACTTGATCTTATATTCTATTAACATTATCCACATAAAGGAAACCTATGAAAATTCTAATTTTTACAATGAACCGGAATTACGTGTAATGGATTGGGAAAATAGGGGAAGAATTCGTCATGGTCAAGGATACATGGGAAGACGTGTGAATGCTAGATGACAATATTTTAATTATACCCCTTCTCAATCTATTCATTCCATAGAAACTCATGGGAGAGCTCTTCAGTGGTCTCAGTAAGAACAAGGTTATTTCCCAAACAGTTCAAGACCAGCCTAAATAGGATTGTCTTGGAATAATTAATATATTTGATACCACCACTTTCTCAGCTGGTGTGAAGATCTAGTCAACCAAATCTACTATATGCAGAAGTATTTCCATCATCTTCACTGAAAAAGCATCCATATACATCAAGATCATCAACTTTCAACATGCCGAGAAAACCACATGACCATAGTAGAGAAACACAATCCTTTGGACCATAAATATAACTTTTTGTGTAAGTGGTACATGTACTAGCCATGTTATCCATCATGGATGCATTGAATATGTCAAAAGATCATTAGTAATCACATTTTGTGGTCTTTCAAGTCCTTAAGAGTTTTAAATTGAGGTTGTTGATGTTGAGGTCTGCTGTATAGAGAATGACTGTAAAGAATGCCATATAGTTATATCATTCATAGAAAATGATGATGATGATGATGTGCATGGAAACATCAAACCGTTATATTTATCTGGAAAATTTTAAGATAGAGACATCCGATGGACATTCATTGATAAAGGATCAGGGGTCAGCCTCGTTCTTATCTATACACTTTGTTTATCGGGTCTCATTGAATCTAACTTTCGTCCATCCATGTTGATAAATCAAGGTTATGGAAATAATGAGAAAGATTTTCTGGGCAAGGATGCACTCAGAACTCATCTTGGGGGTCTTGTATCTATTTTAGATTTTAGGGTTGTCTAGAAATACACATCTTTCAACATTCCTCTCGGAAGGACATGGCTACATAAACATATAGCCATTCCATCACAATATGACCAATGCCTCAAGTATTTCTTCACTAGTAGGATTAGGAAATTTCATGATGACAAGTCCCCATTAAAAACATTTGAATCTCAATATATTGAGGTAGAGTGCTATCATGAAAATGGAACACAGTCTATGGATAATATATAACAAGAATCAATAATATGAATGGTTTGGAAGAGATCCCAACTAACTAATTGAAGCATGTCAGTGAAGATTAAGTTTAACTATCACCGAAACTAAATGGATAAAACCAAATCCAAGAACTCATTTAGTGGTTTCTACAATGTCAATTATTCTAACAGAGCATAAAAGAACATAGAAAATTATTGATTAACCAAATATTGAAGGGATCCTAAATGGAAATGTTTTCATTCTATCTATTGTAATTTATAATGTATATGCTTTGCCATCATGGAAAGAAGAATTTTATTCATTAATCAAGAAATACACGCATGCTGATTCCCAACCCGTCATTTTCCATTCAATTCTATAGGAAGACCATTCTTCATGAGTTGGGTCTAAAATGGTTGCCTCTTCTTTATGATGTCCAAATAATGACTCACCGCCTAACTATGAATGTATTGATTAATCAGCTACCCATCTAGAATAAATTGAAGAAGAAAAATGTAAGGTAGAGTATGTAAAGGTAGACCTCAGAGACACCACTCCATCATTTGACGAAGGTGTCTCCACCAGTGGGGATGAACTAATAGAAATAAATTTGGTAACAAATGAAGACCCACACCCCAATATTATTAGTGCATCCATGAAATTCGATCTGAAAGTGGAGTATAATTCATTTATAAAGATTCACCGAGAATTATTTTAATGGAACTATATAGAAATTTCAGGCCTGGACCCTGACATGGATACACATCACATGGGTTTTCCACCATACCATCGTGGATTTAGGTTGGCAAAAAGAAGAACACAACCAAATCATGCCTATAATATTAAGGGTGATGTCGACAAGATTTTCAACGATGGTTTTACCAGGGAGGTAAAAATTATACAAGGCTATACAATATCATTCCAATGAAACACAATAATTAGAAAATCCTAGTTTCCATTGATTTCATATATCTCAGTTGGAATTTTTCAAAATATGACCTTCTAGTTCCAATCACATATGTTTTTATTATTGAAAACCCAATGTACAAATCTATCTCCATCAGGGATGGATAATCTGGGTATAATCAAATCTGAATATACCTAGAAGAAAAGGAATATGTTGTTTACAGATCCCCTCAAGGCATATTTTTCTATCACGTAATGCCCTTTGGTTTTACGATTTCTAGTGAAACATATCAACGTGTAATGCACCATATTTACAAACATTTCTAAGCTAAATTCATTGAATGATATGTGGATGGTCTTGTGGATAGGAACAAAAAATATATCGATCACATGAATGATCTAGATACTATATTTACAAATCTTAGACAACATAATTTGAAGACGAACACCATAAATTTGTCTTTCTTGTTAACCATGGGAAAATTTCTCAGTTTTGATGTATTCTATCGCAGCATCAAAGTCAATTCTAAGAAGACTAAGTCTATCCTTGGAATTTCACCACCTCAAAACATGGAATAGTTCAACGTAATTCAAGGAAACATGAACTATTTATGATGCTTCATAGCCAATTTCATAGATAATTGTTTTCCCATCATAAAATTGATGAAAAGGGATTCACATATTGTTAGACCAATGACTTCTAAGAAGTATTAGATATCCTCAAGAAATATCCCTGGAGTCTACCGGTGTTCGTGGAACCTATTGAATGAATCCCACTTATTATTTCTGTGACAAAGATGGTGCAATCGCTATGTGCCTTCCTTGTAAAAAAGAAAGATATTGTGAAGGGAAATTGCCTTTACAATATATGTTGAACCACGCTTGACGCAGAGACTCAATATACAAATATTGTGAAACGTTTTTATAGAATTAATCATTGTATATTAGAAATTGAGACACTATTTTTAGCATCATGTGGTTCACTTGGTATCTCATAATAACCTGCTCAAATTTACCATAAGTCATCCATATTCTTACATGACATCTGGTATGTTTGTTTTTTATTCTTTAGCAGTTTGATATAAATTTTGGACCTCAAAATGTAGTAAAAGGACAAGCATTAGCATAGTACCTTAATGAGAACCTTTCTACAATAAAGACATCAATGAATACTAAATTTCCTAATGAAGAAATCATTTCTATTCATGAAAATCAATGAATATGGGAAATGTACATTGATGGTGATTCTAAAATCCATCTTTAAAGAGAATGGAAACCCATAAAATCAATAATTATGGGGTAGTAATTGTGTTTATCTCCCTACAAAAGATAGTGTTTCCATATTCCATACTATTATCATAATGTGGTACCAATAATGAGGCATAATATGAAGATCTCATTGTCGGCATAAATTTATTACTCCATGTACCATTGGATTACCTAGTGGTGAAATGTGATTCAATATTGGTAATCAAACAAATCACTAGGGATTACACCATTAGAAAAGAAGAAATAATTCCCCTATTTGATTATGTTAGAGGCTTAATGGAAGAATTTCCCTCAAAGCAAACACTATCTTACACCACACAATAACAAAATGACTAAGTTGATTCATTGTAAAATACATACCCAACCCTAGTAGCTCCAAATTTATATAAAAAAATCATTATCATTTGTCATTGTCTAGTGGTTTTACATTTTTTTCAAATCATAATAAAGGATGTAAATGAAATATTAACCATTTATTGGCTATATGTTCATACCATGGGATGGATGACATCTATCATGGAACATCTCCAAAATGGGGTACTTCAATTAGATAAAATTGAAGGGGAACAACTCTAGAGTGGCCTTATCTGCACCTGAAGGTAGTCGTTGAGATTTCACCATCCATTACACTCATCTGGTGATATCCCGACCACATGCCAATCTTAGAGAACCATTCTGCCCCCTTGAACTGATCAAAAAGGTCGTCGATCCTCAGAAGGGGGTAACATTTCATGATTGTCACCTAATTCAGTCTCTGGTAGCCTATACACCAGCTGAGACCATCATCTTCCTTCTTTAAAAGAAATAATGGAGCAACCCATTGTGATATACATGGTTGAATAAAACCCTTCTTTATCATGTCATCATCCTAAATCCATAACACCCACAACTCAGAAGGTTCCATACGATAGGGAGCCCTTGAAATCAGATGGTCACCATGTTGTTAGTCTATCCTGAACTCAACATCACGTCGAGGGGTTAAATTCCAATCCCCTTGGGGGAATACGTCCTGGAACTCAGTGTAAATCCCTAAAACATCCACCATCTATGTGTTTTTTGACCCCACTGATAGCTTAGCTAATAATGAGTGATGAGGCTCTACTCGCTAGATGCACCCTTGGAACCCATGCTCTCTATAGAAATCTACACACTAGCTACCCACATCTGAGAACAAGACCATTATCCAGATGAATTTGATAACAATGTGCATAGAAAACATCATGTCAATATCGATGAAGATATTGTATGGCTGCATTTGCAGCATAATGAGATCCCCACTGGACTGATATGGTCCAAATATCAGTTTTCATCCTCTACAAACATCAAATAGGCTAGGAAGACCACCAATGGGTGTACTTATCACCAGGGACATGAATAGTCTCTCTACGTCTAGACCCATGGAATTGGATACACAGGGTGAAACAACGGAGTGAGAAGATCCCGAATCAAACAAGGAACATGCAACCGTGCTAAACAAACCAATCGTACATGAAACAATCTATGGCCTTTCTTCCTTTATACCGTGAAACTACCCATGCCTTGATCCTCTGCCTCTCAGATGTTGAATGCCTCCCCGACCATGCCCTTTGTCGAGGTCCCTGAGGAGTGCCCCATGTTCGACCTCCTCTAGCATTATCTTCTCTCGTTGGAGGGGGAGCTTGCTACCCTTGATGTTGCTAAAAGGTCTGGCAGAAAAATGATGTTGTTGAGGTAGGCTCTGAACATTCTCACCTCAAGTATACTACACTCGGTCTCAGAACTAATTCTGGAGATGAACACAACTACCATAGAAAAATAACCTATGTCAAAGGCCTGTTAATAATGGGTGAGTATGGGGATATTGAAACTGAAACTATACAATAATGGTCCCATCGAACGAAACCTAGATGGCCCAGATGCTGAGGCCTACTACTAAAGGTCATCCCCTATGACAAGCTCAACTATCTCTCCTCACATGTTACACCTCTTAGTGTTTTCATCCTCTCCAATGCTTCA
This sequence comes from Viscum album, assembly GCA_963277665.1. NCBI lineage: Eukaryota > Viridiplantae > Streptophyta > Magnoliopsida > Santalales > Viscaceae > Viscum > Viscum album. The sequence goes on from OY728150.1 coordinate 1,518,972,190, forward strand.
CCATTCCTCTGTACCCCCTGGTATGCATGTAGATTCATGACAGTAACCACATACTAAAGGGAGGTTTGGAGCACCTCCTCTAGGTGTCTTGCACATGAATCCTTATCTAGGAAGAGGTCTTGTTTGAAATGAAGAAGATCCTTGAACTTTATCCCCGGGACCCTCACCGTCATACTCCATTTCTATATGGAGAATATCTCTTGTCTCTTTTTTGAATTTATCATGAAAAAATTGAATTCGATCTCAATCTCCTTCTCAATATCAGTCCATGAAACCTTAGCTTCCCTCTTATCCAAAAGGTAGAGTGTACACCACTGATGCGCCACTCCCCACATCTGGATCATAGCCATAAGAACCCAGTTCTTTGTTGGAGCTCACATCAAGCTGAAAGCTATCCCCATATCCACGATCCAGCTCTCCATCTACATGTCTGAGACACTTCCCTCATACATTCCGAGGGTCTCCGCTGAAATGCCTGCAGTTTCTTTTTCCACTAGTCATCTTCCTCCTATCCAATTGTGCTCTACTGATTAGCTAGATCAGCCTCCTAAGCCTCAATCGCCCACACTACTCATGGATATCATCTGTGCTCCATATCTGCAAGGTAAACTAATAATTCCTATTCCTGATTACAATAGAATATTTCTATTAAATTTCTCTTGAACTTCATATTAATTTTAAACCCTAAAAACACCCAAAGCACAAGAGAACAAGTATTTATGATACATGTACCTTTACTAGGTCCGTTATCCTGTAATCAGTGCAGGCTCACATGGTCATTCGGTAGGTCCAGAGTGCTTGCATCGGATCATAGGGGGGAGGGGGTCTAAAATATCATATCCTAGCCGGTCATCCATGGCCAATTTTGCACACTAAGATTTTCTAAAACTGTATCCCTACCACCCAATGCAATCATCCATGTTCCTTACCCAAAACTCCATTCTATCTCTCAAATCTCATATAATACCATTCTGTTGGGACTCACCTTCACCAAGATGTTGAAAGGGATAGAAAACCACCAGAACCTATTTCTTCATGTTAATAGAGAGATAATGACCCCCCTGAGTCCCACCTTCAATAGGCCCTAGAGTGGCGACTAGTTCCAATGGTACTGAATCTCTCGTAATTGTTGAAGTAATTACCACGTTTTTAAATAAGATCGAGACATAAGAGGGTAAAAACCCAAAAAATCCAATACTGAAGGTAAAAGTAAATCCAAAACTCATTTTCATATGCATTTATGAAGATAAACTGACAAAAATTACAAGAAAACTCCACATGAAAGTAACAAAAGAAAAAGAAACAACATAAAAAAATGTCCCAATGTTCGAGCAAGTACGATCCTGCATGGTCCTCAATGTTCTCATGAAAACCTGAATGTAGTTTTTTATAAATAGGGTGAGTATATAGGTATACTTAGTAGGGAAACCCAAAATCTCCTGTGCACATGTGGGGAGGCATTCTAATGCCCCATGAGAATGTAGGTGTAAACAAAACTCCTACAAAGTAAAACTATCCACCCAGGCTCACCAAGGAGAACTCCCTATATAACGCAGGTCAGGAAAAGTAATAGTAATAGAAAATCTATATTTCGGTAACCCACACCATTTTACCACTAGTTATTGAAGACATCCTACACATCATACCTCCCTTATAGCAACACAACTCTTTATTTAACACTAAAACATGATTTACTACATATAATTCACTTGTTACAACATAGATGATTGAGAGGTCTTGTGTATTTGGGGCTTAGGATCATTACATAAAAATATAAAACATTAAATAACACATATTTTTTGAAAAAATACTTTACATGACCACTATATTCCTCCGTACTTTGCATTTCATGGGATAACATGAGGACATTCTTAAGAAAAGGGTGAGATATAAATCCTAGTAATGGAATAAAAATGGAATAACATGAGGAATAAAATACATGTCAAAAATTATGAATATAATTGGATCTCAAGAGAAACATGAACATAAAGGCATGATGAAGCATGATAATCAAAACATGAAAATGTGGCAACCACACTTAACATGGAATTAGAATGAGCATGGGCCCATTGCACATGGAGCATGAGGGAACCATCGTTGCACTTGAAGTGTAAACCATCATTTAACTTGAGTAATAATGAGTCAAAACTCATTTAAAATGATGTATCATAATACTATACATTACCCAATGCATTGGAGTTCTATTAGGGTGCACCCTTCTTAAACATTTCATTTCATGCATATGTGTGCCACAAGGATCATATAAGATGGAATCAATCAATATCATAAGTTATTCTTTGATTAATTAATGTGGAATAAATAAATGAATTTTCCATTAAATATTTATATGTTCATAATGGTTAATAACATTGATAGATACATGGGTATGATATTTACTATACAGTTATCATGTCTTGAAAAAATGCGGTACAATTTTGGCAGCATAATAACCTGAAATAAGTATTCATGAAAATGGATGATGATAGAGAAATCAGTGTCTCATAAAATTTACTTGAAATGGAATATAGGGGGATAATATAGATAAATTTACCAACAAAATTAATGGAATTTATATGGATAATACAAAATAATAACTTTGATGTAAATGAGTATAGAGAAACCCCTCACAAAATTTCTGCATGGTAACGGGTCTACATTGGAGGCAATAATGATAAATAAAAGGGGTATCCCATCATCCAAACATAATGAGGTATGTATGGGGAAGGTTATAAATCATACCCCTTCATTTATAATTTAAAACAAAAGGGAATAACAACTTAATGAAAATTGGACAAAAATTAGAAATGAATAAATCCCTTACTTGGATGTTAAATCCCAAAAGCATGGGAGAGGATTGAGAGAAGGTCTTTGGGAGCATGTGGAACCATGGGAGGATTATAGAGAGAAGATGTCAGGTGTTGGTCGAACTGAAAAGGAATTTCATGAAGAGGAAATGGGAGCATGGGTTGGTTTATATAGGAAAGGAGGGTAATTCTTTATTATTTAGGTTTGGGACACCCTTTATAAAACTAATCAAAACCACAAACCAGTCCATTTTTTCCCATGATTTTTTCCAAAGGGGAGTGAAAAAAATATTTTATAAGGCCAATTGCCATAATTCTTAAAATAATATCATTTCTTATGTGGAGGTGAGTCACACTCTCAAGGAAAACTATTTAAAAAGACAAAATATTTTATAAGCCCTGAAGGGACCACTAATGCTTTGTAAAATAAATCAAACAATCCAAAAATCAAATTATTTTAATGGAAAGACATATATTTTCCGATCATAATGTTTATATTATTTTATAACACCACTATTTGGTCATTATGATTTCATAAAACACATTATATATTTAAACGGTATTTAATTTTTACCCAAAAATTCGGTTGGATCAAAAAATTATGAAAAATTAACTATTGGATAATTTTGAAATCATGATTCCAAAAATAATAATCATTTTATCTAAATAATTTTCTAATTATGTGAAATTTTTATTTTCAAATAAAAACCAACATTTATTGAAAATTCATTGGTTTTGACAAAAACAAATTTCAAACCTTAATAAAATTTACAATTGTATTCATAAAATTATACGATCATTTATATTTAATAAAATTTAATTCAACAATAGTTATATTTTATTAAAATATTATTTAATTGAAAAATCCATTAATCATGAAAAAATATTTCTTAGAAGAATATTAACTAAAAATACTATTTGTGCTTTAAAAACTATTTACAACATGATAATAATAAAATGAATGTATATTAATAATTATATACAATAATAATTCACATAATCATAGTTCTATGGCCTTGTTACATAACCCCTTATAACACCCTCATAAGACAGAAGGGTAAGGTGTGTGATGATGACATGCTCTTGTGGTGGCTTAGATAACATTGCTCGAGTGGTAATCTCTATCAACTTCTAATTCTCTCATAGGCAGTTCCACTTGATCTTAACGTATTCAAGATCATCTTGGGAATGGTCAAGAGCGATGCCCAATGAAGTCACATCCTTTAGGAGCTCTGACTAATGGGCTTCGTACGGGGTAATTCTATGGGATGAGGCCATCACACCCTTTTCTCTGAGTAAATTGGATTTTTTAATGCCCCATATTTATACCAGTCATGTAGTCACAGTTCATTGAGGGTATTAGAAACGGTCACAATTCATAATAGTAAATTAAATTCCAATACATAAAACCAAATAAGTTCATACGTTTAACATAACCATAAGAAGTCATTTAAATATACCAAGAGGAATTTTCAGAAATGATTTTTTGGGTCTTTTCAATTTTTCCCCTTTATGAAATTTTGCCCTCAAAATTTTCTTTTCCTACTCCAAAACAAGTGTGGGTTACTCTGGTTCATCACATCCATTTATTCCCACGTCAATTCTTCAAACAAGTGGTTTTTACACAACACCTTTATGAGGGGCTTTGTCATATTTCATAGAACGTTGTCCCTATGATCTAATATATTCACTGGTAGCTCCTCGTATGAAATATCATCCTCTAGATGTAAAACCTCTAAAAAGAGTACATGTGAAGGGTTTTGTATGTAATTCTTAAAGTGGGATTCATAAAATACATTATGTAATTTTTCCATGGTAGGTGGTAGTGCTAATTGTTAGGCCACAACCCCCACACAATTAAGAATCTCAAAGGGGCCGATGTACATAGGACATAACTTTCATTTCTTTCCAAACCTCATGACCTTCTTCCATGGAGATATCTATACAAATACCATGTATCCAACTTTAATCTCATGTTCACCTCAACGGCTATATGCATAAATATTTTGATGACTCTGGGCTTCCTTGATATGCTGCTGAATGGTTTTCACCTTCTCCACCATTTAATTGACCATTTCTGGTCCTAGTAGCTTATGCTCACTGACATCATACCAACATGTTAGTCTTATGCACCACTTCCCATAGAGTACTTCATAAGGTGACATTCAGATGCTCGAGTGGAAACTTTTATTATATGATAATTCAACTAGAGGAAGATGTTGCTCCCAATCTCCTTTAACTTCCAATGATGTTTATCTTAATGTATCTCTTAGTGTCTGAATTGTTCACTCAGATTGGACATCAGTTTGAGGATGATAGGACTTAGTGAATTTCAATTTGAAATTCAGATCATGTTGATGAATCTTCCAAAACATATAGGTGAATCTTGGTTCTCGATCGGATAAAATATTTAGTGGTGATCCATGCAGCCTAACCACTTCCCTGATGTATATGAGTGCCAGTCGATACAATGTGTAATCCATGCGAATTGCAATGAAGTGTGTAGACATTGTAAGTTGATCCACCACAACCCATATTTCATTGATGGATTTGGATGTCTTTAGTAGTCTGGTGACAATTTCCATGTTGATGTTCTCCCATTTCCTTACTTGTATAGGAAATGGTTGCATCATCCCCTTAAACTTCTACCTCTATGACTTCACTTGTCGACACACCATGCACATTGATTTATACTCAGTGATCTCATTCTTCATATTATCCCACCAATAATTCTCTCAGATACCCCAATACATCTTTGTGTTTCCTTGGTGAGTAGAGAAATTTGTACTATCGGCATCATCCAAAAGTTCCTTCTTCAGTTCCGGACATGATGGGACACATAGTATTTTCCCAAATCTCACAATTCCTTCTTCATTAACATTTATCTCTGAGGATTTCCATTTTTTTATATCTCCAACTTTCTTATTGATTTACAAATTATCCTTTCCAGTATCCATTAACCTTTCCAAATGAGACGGTTGAACAATAATTTGTGAAAGGGTTCATGATGTTCCCTTCTTTATGATTCCCATGTCCGTCTTCATCAAATATAAGATGATTGGATCCTTTTGATTTCACATCAATGATAAAATCATTTGGTACTTTCTACTTATAGTATATGTCACCTTTTTCTCTTTCCTAGGGTGGTAATGGATTGAGCAGTCATAGTCTTTGATCAACTCTAACCTTCTATGTTGGCACATGTTCAACTCATTCTGTATGAATATATACTTGAGTCTTTTGTGGTCTGTATCTATTTCACCCTTCTTCCCAAAGTGATAATGTCACCAATTTTTTCAAGTCAATATCACCACATCCAACTCAAGATCATGTGTTGGATTATTATGTTCATGAACTTTCAACTTCCTTGATGTATAGGCAATGACGTTGTCATTTCTCATTAAGACACAGCCCAGGACCATCTTCGAATAATCGATAAATACCAAAAAAAAGGTTCTACACTTGTGGGTAAAGTGATCACGAGAGCAATGATTAGCCTCTTTTTATCTCCTTTAATCTTTCTTCGCATTAATAACTTCACAAAAACTTTACTCCATTCCATGTTAGCTTGGAATGATGTTTGGACAATCGTGAGAAATTTCAAACAAATCGTCGACAATATCCCGCTAACCCCAAGAATCAATGGATATCTGTTACTAAAGTTGGCCATTTCCATCCCTAAATTGAATATTTTTTGGAGGGATCCACATATATCCCATGTATTTTGATGATATGTCCCAATAATAAGACCTCCTTAAACCATAACTCACAATCTCTATACTTTTCATAGAGCTCTACTTCCGCAAGGTCTCTAGTATAGTTCTTAGATTCTCCTCATGACCCTTTTTGGTTTTGGAGTATATTAGAATATCACCAACAATGACTACCACAAATTTGTTGAGTTAATCCATAATGACTTTATTCATCATTTCCATGAAGATTGCTGGAGCATTAGTGAGTCCTAAAGGCATTACAATTAATTCATAGTTCATGTACCATATACGAAAAGAAGTCATGGGGATATCTTTCTTCTTCACCCCTACTGAATAATATTCCAACCAAAAATCCAACTTCTAGAAGTATTGTGCTCCACACATTTGATCGAACAAGTCATCAATTTGTGGGAGATGATATTTGTTCTTTATCATGATTTAGTTAAGCAGACGATTATCAATGAAAAGGCACATCGGTCCATCTATCTTCCGAAAAAGAGGATCGGTGCACCCCTTGGTGAAGCACATGGATGTATAAACCCTTCATACATATTTTCCTCTTGTTGTTTTTTCATCTCCTCGAGCTCCAAAACATCCATTCTATATGGAGTCTTTGATATTGGCAACTCCCCAGGTATATGGTCAATTGAGAATTCAACATCTCTTTAGGGAGGAAGTCTAGGCAATTCCTTGGGAAACACTTCAACAAATTCCCTCACAATAAGAATGTCTTCAAGGATGGTTTCTTCCTTGGACACAATCATCTGAGCTACATACGCATGCTCATAGGGCAGAAATATCCACCCTTTATATGATGGAGCTAAAAAAGATTCATCCTATTCCTTACACTAGTATAGAATTGGGGGGTCGATTGTCCACATGGAGAGTGATTTACCTCTCACGACAATTTATGTTGGATCTATATAAGGAAATCCAATCCATGCCAAGAATTGAATCAAATCCCACTAGAGGGAGTATGAAGAGGTTTTTTGGGAAATTCAATCCACAGATTATGACAAGGGATGAGTTGTATTCAGGGGATGTAATGATTTCCCCATTTTCCATACTCACTGACGTCTTCACATCCATGATTTGTGGTGGTGCTGGGATTGTACTACTAGTATTTCGGGATATAAAATAATGTGTAGAACCTAAATAAAAAATTATGATCTCTATTACTGAAGGAATAAATAGCATACCTGTCACCAATTCATTCTTAGGGTTCACTTCAGTAGTAATGATGGAAAAATCTAGCCCATGTTGCCTTAGAGGTTTTTGGTTGCCTCCAAAAACCCTTCTCTTAGGGAATTGATTTGAAAAGTTTCCATGTTTTTTGTAGTTGAAGAAATGAACAACGCGTTGAGGGTCAAGAAGAGTGTTTATCTCTACTTTCATAGCTGCATATTTTTCATTCCAATAGTTAATTTCTAGGTTCCCTTCTATTTCACACCTAAAGCATTTCCTCATCCCGTTATGGCAATTTCGAGGGTTCTTCTTTCCACACATTTGGAAAATGTAGTGCTAGATATTATTATCACTATTGGATTTATCCATTGGACCACCAACATTGAAGTTCACCTTATGCTTCTTATCCCCATGATACCCATGAGATTCTATGATATCCATTATGACCTTGAGGGAAAATCAGACCATTTCTTCATAACTTCCGAAGTCATGGATTGCCATCACTTTCCGCTGGCTAGGATTTAGCCCACCAAGGAAGTGGTAAACCTTGCATTCAAGGGTAATGAAAATGTAGGAGGCGTATCATGAAATCCCTGTGAATTTTTCTTCATATTCTCTAATAGATTCGTCATCTTTTTTTATGTGGATATGGAAGCCCGTTTCCATATTGAGTCGGAGGGTGCATGGAAAATATTTATCAAAAAACATCTTCTAGAAATACTTCGATTATAGGGACTCAATCTCCTCCTTCAGTTTCTTATTTTTGATCAATGTCCACCATTGATCAGTTTCACCCTTCATATGATAAGCCTCCAGGAGAACCTTCTCTTGATTAAAAAATTGAATGATCGAGATGATATTTTCAATGGAGTTGATCCATTGTTCGGCGATTGAAGGATATGATGATCAAATTAAAAGTAGAAGGTCTTTATATCATGAATCTCTCTATAGCGACATGTTACTTGGGGGGGTTTAAAATTCCTCTTAACCCATGTCTCTATTCAATTCTTTAGTTAACTGAGAGATAAGCATGACTATGTTCATGATTCCCACTCCCATCAGATGGGGAATCTCATTAGCACAATCATCACAATGCTCTTAACCTCAGTTGTTAGCCAGGGTCCTCCTATTACAGGGCATTGGCTGGGATAAATGGAATGTTATGGGTAACACATAAAGGGTAATCCAATGACAAAATAGATGACTTCTAAATAGATTTTATTTTCATAACTAATGAATCTATAGTCTACAGTCATTATTATCCATGATCTAATTTCTATAATGTATTCTTTGGGGAATTTTTTTTATTCCCATAATAATGATTCATACTAAGCTTGTAAATTTAGAAATGCATATGCCCCAGGAGATTCATAACCAGTAGTGCATCGAGGCTCGTTGTTGGGTACCATGATACACCAGGTCATGCCCGAAACTCCTTCTCGGGGTTTTCAACCCAAGGTACATCTGTGCCAGAGCCACCTCTACCTGCTCGTATCTAGACATAGATGTATTTTCTTGATAAACCACTTAATCAATACCCACCAAAATATATCGATGTTTTTATTCTACTCAGTCTTGTCTCTAAGGCTTCACTAGGGTCTTCTAATCCTAATATGAAAAATAACAAAACCTCCCTCTGATACCCACTATAACAACCCTACTCATTATTTCACACTAAAACGTGATATATTACATAAAAATCACTTGATACAACATAGAAGATAGAGAGTTATAGTGTATTTGGGGATTATGATCATTAAATAAAAACATAAGACATGAAATACAATAGCATTGTTGAAAACTTCTTTTACATGACCACTACATTCCCTCATACTTAGCATTGAATGGGATAACCTGAGGACATGTAAAAGAAAATGGTGAGCTATAAAGCCCAGTAAGGGAATGAAAATGGAATAACAAGAGAGAATACAATACATGTTAGACAACAGGCATATAAATGGATCACAAAAGAAATATGAACATAAATTCATGATAAATCATGGTAATCAAAACCTGGAAATGTGGCCACAACACATAACATGGAATTAGCATGAGCCAAAACTCCTTGCACATGGATCATGAGTAAACCCTCATTGCACATGATGAATGAGTAGAAAATAGATTCATTTGAGTTAGCATGATTCAGCACTCATTGCACATGACATATCATGATATTATACTTTACCCAATTCATTGAAGCTCTATCTGGGCACACAATTATTAAACATTTCATTTCATGCATAATTGTACCACATGGATCATATAAGACAGAATCAATCAACATCATAAGTTATTTCATGATTATGTAATGTGGAATAAATACATGAAAGTACCATTCACTATATATATGTGCATAAAGGTGAATAACCCTGATAGAGAAATGGGTATGGTATTCACTACACAATTATATTGTTTTGGAAAAGCACGGTCTAATTTTGGAAGTATAATAGCGTGACATAAGGATTCATGAAATTGGTTGATGAGAGAGAAATGGGTGTCTCATCATATGGACATGAAATGGACAGTAAGGGGGAAATATAGATACATTTCCCGAAAAACATAATGGAATTTAGATTCATAATACAAAATAATTGCTTGGATGTAAAAGAGGGGAGATAAATCTCTCATGGAATTACGGCACGGTAACAGGTGTACATGGGAGGAATTAATGAGAGAGAAAAGGGGTCTCTCATCATCCAAACATTACAAGGGCAGTATGGGGGATGTGTGAAATTATACCTCCACATTTTTAATTTAAAAAATAGGTCATGATAACCTAATTAATATTGGACAAAAATGAGTAAGGAATAAATCCCTTACTTGGAAGTGTGATCACAAAAGATTGGGAGAGGCTGGAGAGAGACTTATTGGGAGCTTGGGGTAACATGCGAGGATTATAGAGAGGGAAGGGCAAGGGTTGTTATAACTCCAAAGGATTTGAGTTAATAAGAAGTGGTATCTTGGATGACTTTATATTAGAAAGGATAGGGAATTCATTATTATTTAGGGTTGGGACACCTCACATTAAACTAATAAAAACCACAATGCAGACCATGGTTTTTGCCCATGGTTTCTTCCAAATAGTATTGGAAACAATATTTTATAAGTAAAATGGCTGAATTTCGTAAAATAATTGGGTTTCTAATGTGGAGGTGAGTGACACTCAAGGAAAACAATTTAAAAATACAAAATGTTTTAAAAGCGTTGAAGTGTCCACTAATGATTCATAAAATAAATCAAACAAACCTTAAATCACATTATTTAATTGGTAAAACATATAATGGTAGATCATAACGTTAATTGTATTTTATTACATCACTATATGGTCATCATGATGTCATACAACACATTATATACTTAAAAGGTATTTAATTTTTACCAAAAAATTCGATTGTCTTAGAAAAATATGGAAAATTCACAATTGGATAATTTTGACGTCATGATTCCAAAAATAATATTCATTTTATCTAAATAATTTTCTAAACATTTGAATTCTTAAATTTTAAAAAAAAACTGACTTTTATCAAATATTCAAGGGTTTTGATAAAGATAGCTTTCAAACCTTAATAAAATTTATGATTGCATTCATAAAATTATACGATAATTTATATTTAATAAAAAATAATTTAATAATAATCATATTTTATTAAATTTATATTTAATTCAAAAATACTTTAATTCATCAAAATATATTTCTTAGTTGAATATTATCTAAAAATAGTATTTGCGCTTTAAAAACTATTTACAAAGTAACAATAATAAAATGAATGTATATTCATTATTATATACAAAAAAATTCACATAATCATCTTCTTAATTCCTTGTTACATAACCCCTTATAACAATATCATAATTCTGAAGGGTATGGTGTGAGATGGTGACCGACTCTTTGGGTGGCTCAGATAAGATTGCTCGATTGGTAACCTCTATCAACTTCCACTTCTCTTATAGGAGGTTCCCCTCGAGCTTAATGTATTCAAGCTTGGCTTGGGATTGGTCAGGAATGAATCCCAATGACGCCACCTCATTTACGAGCTCCAACAAACGGGATTCATATGTGAAAACACTACTGGATGAGGCTATCACCTCTTCTATCTGTGTAAATTAGATTTGTTGAAGCCCTATAATTATACTAATCATGTGGTCACTATTCAATGGCTATATTAGAAATTGTCACAATTCTTAATAGTATTTTAAAATATAAAACATAAAACCAAATAATTCCATATATTTTACATAAACACATGAATACATTTAAATTGATGAAGAAGAATTTTCATAAATGTGTTTTTGGGTCGTTACATCACTCGTCATTTTCACTGTAGTCGTATTATATCCCCAAACACAGCCTTATTGGACACCACAACCATTCATCCCACCTGTAGACACATGGGCCATGACAATCATGCATACCACCTATAAAAACTTGGGCCACCACAACCATGCATCCTGCATGCAGACACCAGTGCCACCACAACTATACACAACCACTCCCATGGACACCTAGTCTGGAACAACTACCGACATGCCCAAAGACACTTAGCAAACTAACCTTCCCAGACACACATGGTCCAACAACCACAAAATACCCTTCCTAAATATTCTTGGGCCATAATGGACTTCAGGACATCACATCCTACCCAAAGAGTCTTGGGATACCTAGGAAATGTAGAGTAAAAGGAGTCAATAACAATCCATTCATAGTAATGTTGGAAAAACACCATCCCCCATGAAATGGGGGTGTTCAAAATGACATTCATAATGTGGGTGGGGTGTGTATATGAAACAAAAAACTATGTATTTTACATATATGAAATAAAAAAATCACTCGACCGTGGGGTTCCGAAGAAGAACCACCCTTGTTACTATTTTTAAATTCACACACACTCAACAAGAACAATAAGAGAACAACCGATTTTTTGGAAAAAAAATACCTTTTTATACATGTTCTCATTGTCATATTCAAGTGATTCAATTTAAAATATTCTTTCACTATCGGGAATCTAATAGACAAAGAAGCAAGACAAGACAAAAAATGAAGGAAAACCTCCAAGCATCAACATAAGAATTCACACCCGAATCTCTTGTAAAGTCACAACAATGAAAGGGATCCATGAGATCCCTTGAAGTACTGGAACCAAAACAATCCCCAACATGTCAGATCCACACGGCCTCATATTTGCAGCCCAAAAACATTTCATTCAAAAATAAATTCCCATCCACATCACCCAACAAGCATCAAATAGAACAACCAAGCATATAACCAGAGCAGATCAAGGGAGTTTTCAGATTTACACACCCCATTCATTATGTTCACTATTTCCATTTTTTAACCAGGGTGATCTAACAAGGATTATTGTTCACAGGGAATCCATTTAATAAACTATGTTTACTTTATTTAATGTAACGCCCTGACCCCAGTTACCCAGAGTCAATGCATTATTACATAACATTGGTATGATCACAAAAGATCAAGTCTCGAAAGTTAGATTAGTTTGGAATCCTTGGAATCACTAGATATATACATAAATTTTACATTACATATAAAATGAAATCTTCAAAAACATAGTCTCCATATTCCACACTCATAACCCCTCATACTATCCCTGTAGGTCATTCATAAAATACTTCTTCACATCCTGGTAAAATTAAAACATAGAAAGGGGTGATCTCAAATGCCTAGTAAGGATAATAATATAGCGGAAAATTCATAAATATGACTAAACATTTAAGGCAATGTATTACTAAAACAAAATCCCTTTAAACATAGATATTCAGCATAATATGGAAAAAAGAAAAGGAAATAATTCCATTAACTTATTCACATAAATATTCTGTTAATAGAATAAACACATGCAATATAAATAACCACTTTCATAATGATGGAATTCATAATGCCAGACTATCATAACCACATAGTCAAGGCCATGTGACAAGAATACAAATATGATTTTGTCAAGGCCTTGTTCCAAGACACTAGTTTGTCTCATGATACCTACTGATGCATTGAGGAGCTATATCAGGCTCCACCTGTCACTTATTAAGTCCAATGCATTCTTCATATGAATAGGTTTAAACACAACATAAACATTAGTATTAAAACTAGCATATGAAATGTCAATACTTCCTCCATAAACCATGAATGTCATATAAATAACACATCCACAGTTATACATATCATAAAACCTTCAATAAAATATGGAAGTTTTGTATCATAATAAATCAACTTCAAATAAGATTATAATCCACCAAAGGATGTTGAAATAGATGAAATCAAAACTATTTGAGAGAAATATCTCATTTTTGAAATCAATTAAAAGCCACATAATTAAAAAATGTACTTTGAAAATATTCTTATAAGCTAGTAAGGGAATCTTAGATGATTTTATAATGGGGTAAAATAGCCACACTTTCCGTATAAGTTAAAAAGACATTCTTACATTAATTTTGTCGAAATGGTTAAAAAGAGCTTGTTTGGAAAACGACAGGAATATTACTTTATAAGAATCCTATAAGAAGTAAACAGGGGTAAAAATTAGATTAACCCATATTATATAAAATAGTAATAATTATTTGAAATTCATTTTTAAGAAACATGGATGTGGCAGATAAAGAGGTCATAGTAGATAATTTCGTATAAACAACCTCGGATAATCAAGAGATTTTGAACTAAACCCTTACATTGTAATTTTCTTTTGTTGAGGGTAGGTTAGAATCCTGTATAATGGTGAAATAATTGTTATTAAACTATACAATAATCATATACATTAATATGATGTCATATATGATCTTTTATCATTGGTTTGTTAATAATATCTTAGTATTATCGTCATTTCGGGTGATAACTTACTCGTTTTCTTTTATATGTTTTGTAACATAAGCCATGTTTGTTTTGGATAGGTTGTATCTTATTCATGTACAAAATGATATTATGTCTTTAAACATTATTTTTAATCATCAAATGTAATTTATTCTTGAATGGATACGATGGGTAATGAATCTTCTCGCGTTCGTGGAGACGGTAGTCCATACGTACGGACGAGCGACAATATCATTCTTTTGATATTAAAATAATATATAATTGGATGGTATATAATATATACAGAATAATTATAATGTTATATTTATTATTTAAATCAATTACACATCATTATCATACCCATCCAAATAATAATGTATTGAATAACAATTACACCATGACATAAAGACGGTAAGCCGTACGTACGCACGTATGGTGACATGTCATTCAAAGGATGGGTAGAATACTAAATATGGTTGTACCATATTTATAATAACATCAAAATATATAGAAGATTTTGGAGGTATTATTTTATGATTGAAATAACAATGAATGAAGAAGTTGAAGAAGAAAGGAACATGAAAGTGGGTGGTGAAAATATTACCTCTTATTCGGGTTCTTCATTTTGATTTGATCAAAAGAGATCCATAGGATGACTTTCTGATCAAACTATGGACTCTAGGTTTAAGTGAGGGAAGTTGAGAGAATATTTGGAATGGTTTTTCCGCGCCAAAAGGCTTTGAAGGTGTGAATTATTGGTTATAATAGGTGTCCTTTTATAAGAGAGAGGAGGGTCTCTTTAGGAAAATCTTAAAGTATTATTTTATAATAAATTCATATTCGGTTTCTAATGGCTCTGAAGTAAATTATTAAAAGTCTAAGGTTAGTATGGGTTGAAATTCTTTCAAAAAAAAGATTTTAGACTAGTATGGGTCATTATATTAAACTTATATTTTAGTTTTATCTCTTAGTTAATTATTTTGACACTTACCATGTCACTTTGTATTTATATGTTATATAGTAAATAAAATTACTATATACATCCAAGAGACCCCCAAGTGGTCCATTAGTAATAAACATACCAGTATATAAGTTGTTTGTCCAATCATTAGAATTTTAGGAATTGAATATCAATTAATAATATAATATCTGTTTCAAAAACTCTTTTATGCCAATTTTGATACTATTGGGTATTTTGTTTTTGATAAATTCATAATAGCATTATTACTTCAAAAAAAAATCATATAACCAATATTAATATTTCATGTTAACCTATAAAATTAATTTAATTCATAAAAATTTTCAAATTACTTTTATATCTATATTTATAATATCAATTCTCTTAATATTTCATTAATTAAGAAATTACTACATCACCATCATGTCATAAATAAATTAAATAATTTAATTTCTAAAAATTATAAATAAAATACTATTAAGTAGGATATATTTTTATCTTTCTAATGAATATTTATAATCGATTTTATATTATGTATAACCCTATATTAAAAATGATTTTGTTATTAAATATTGGTTTTAAATCTTTTAACACTTCTTTCAATTAAATAATAATGACTGTCCTAATCTAAACCAAGTGGAACTAAATGATAATATTTTATTCCTAAGGTTGTTTTTGGTCTAGATACACTTGTCCAGTAGAATTATTAAATGTGTTAGGGTAATATAAATATCATTTTTACCCTTAATTGCCATATTTACTTCTAACCATGGCAAATAAATGTAAAAAGTTACTATTCACCAAAAATTAATTTCAACCTATTGAACAAAATTTTACTCATTGATATTAACCATTTCTCTTAGATATTCGAAATTCCACTAAAAAAAGTTATAATATTATGTTTTATGTGAATTTGCAAATTCTCAGAGGAGGTGGGTAAAAGACGGTGACAGTTCAATAAAATTTTTATATATATAAATTTATTCTAAAATAACACCAATGAATTAAATTGAACATATATAGGTATTATGTATCTATTATGACCATAATTAAAGTTAAATAAAATAAATAATTATTTAAATTAAAAATTGATTTTAAACTATAACTCATTGTTTTTCACTATTCATTAAAAATTGAATGTTTTCCGAAAGATACCAAAATTTCACCCTAGGATAATTTTGATATTCAGAATCCAAAAATGAAGTCCATTTTGAATGATAAAATGTATAAAATTTCAAAAAGTGGGTATTACTATTTATAATAGCTAGTTTGATTGGTTGTGGTGTGTGTTAGAACTCGAAGTTGTGTACAACACACGCTACTGTATTATTCAAAGTGAAGCGTACCGTAGGAGATTGGGGAGTTACATTCCCCCTACTTCAAATAAGTTCATCCTCAAAATTTCTAGAATACTACCACATGAAAATAATTGGGTGATTCTTCATCATATGTTTCTCGAGTTCCCATGTTGCATCTTCCATTTTATGGTTTCTCCATAGAACTTTTACCAGATGAGTCGTCCAGTTTCTCAGCACTTGTTCTCTTGTATCAAGAATCGTGAAGGGTTCTTCACAATAAGACTGATTAGGTTCCTGTTCTAATTTCTTTTAGTGAGTACATGAGTTGGGTCAGGCATGTATTTTCTCAACAGTGATATGTGGAACACATCCTGAAATTTTGAGTGATTTGGCATCATTGCCAAATGGTACGCTACAACCCCAATTCATTCAATAATTTCAAACGGTCCAATATATCTGGGACTCAATTTAACTTTATTACTGAAACGTATATCCCCCTCCCTTGGAGATACCTTCAAGAAAACATGATCTCCTACCTGAAATTCCAAATCCTTCCTTCGGTTATCAATATAGCTCTTCTGCCTACATTGACCTGCTTTGGTGTGGTTTTGGATTACCTTTACATTTTCCATCATTTTCTTCACCAGTTTTGGGATTACAAGTTTTAATTCACCAACTTCATCCAAATAGGTTGGTGTGCGACATCTCTTTCTGTATAATGGATTATATGGTTCATCCGAATACTGGAATGGAAGCTATTGTTATAGGAAAATTTCAGCAGTGGTAAATATTTATCCCACATACCCTGAACGTCATGTGAGAAAGATCTCGACATGTCTTCAAAGGTTTGAATAGTCCGTTCTGATTTTCCATCTGTTTGAGTGTTGTAGGAAGTGTTCAAACGATGTTCAGTCTCTTGGTCTTTCTAAAGACTTTTCCAGAATCGTGATGTAAAATGGGGATCACGATCAGAAACAATTGATAGGGGTACTTCATGAAGTCTCACAACATCATTAATATATAGTCTTACTAGATGTTCAAGTTTTAGATCTTCTCTTATAGGAAGAAAATGTGCTGACTTGGTAAGACGATCAACAATGACCCATATTGAATCATTCTTTCTAGGAGTCTTTGGTAGTCCCATGACAAAGTCCATAGTGATATTATCTCATTTCCACTCAGGTATGGCAAGAGGTTGCATGACTCCTCCAGGCTGTTGCCTTCCAGATTTAACTTGTTGAAAAACCATACATCTTGACACAAAATCAGAAATCTTCCTCTTCATGTTCTCCCATAACAAATGTTCGTTCAAATCAATATACATTTTGGTGCTCCCATGGTGAATAGAGAAATTTTTACTATGAGCATCATCCAACAATTCCCCTTTTAGATCAGGTATATCAGGAACACAAAGTCTCCTCCCATATTTCAAAATTCAATCTTCATACACAATGTCACTCAATATCCCATCATTCCCAGCTTTAATCTTCTTTTAAACTCTACATCATCGGCCTAATAACTCTTTATCCTTTATATTAAAGATGGTTTGGAAACAATTTGAAAAAGTATTGATGTTTCACCTTCCATGGTGATTCCCTTATCCATCTTTACTAGATCCATGAAAATAAGATCCCTTTTGACTCTAATCTTGTTCAAAACTCCATGATCCTTTCTACTCCGAGAATCTTCTACCTTATATTCCTTCCCCCGATGGTAGTGTATTGTGCAATCATAATCCTTGATTAGTTCAAGCCATCACCTTTGCCTCATGTTGAGTTATTTTTTTGAAAAAATGTACTTCAAACTCTTGTGATTGGTATATATCTCACATTTTTCACCATAGAGGTAGTGTCTCAAAATCTTCAACGAAAATATTATAGCTGGTATCTAAAGATAATGAGTAGGATAGTTTTTTCTCATGAATTTTCAGTTGTCGTTATGCATAGGCAATAACCCTATCATTCTGCATAAGGACACAACCAAGTCCTTTCTTCGATGCATCACTATAAATAAAAAAACAGTCATTCCCTGTTGGTAGAGTCAATATAGGAGAATTGACTATTATTCTATTTAGGTCGTCAAAACATTCTTTACACTCTTTTTTCCAAACAAATTTAACCTCTTTACGTGTGAGCTTTATTAATGGGTTAGCCAATCGGGCCAAATTCTGGGCGAAATATCGATAATAACCTGATAAACCAATAAAATTGTGTACCTCTATTATACTCATCAGTGCTAGCCATTCTTGTATTGCTGTTGTCTTAAATGGATCAATAGAGATTCCATTATTAGAGACAATATGTCCAAGAAAAGAAATCCCCTGAATCCAGAATTCACACTTGCTAAACTTCCGATATAATTCATGTCTTCTCAGAATCATTAATATAATTCGCAAGTGAATTTCTTGATCTTTGTAGATTTTGGAGTATACCAAGATATCATCAATAAATACCACGACAAAATAATCATGATATTCCTTGAAAACACTTTTCATTAGATCCATGAAAACAGACGGTGAATTAGTCATCCCCAATTGCATTACTGTAAACTTGTAGTGCCCGTACCTGGTTTGAAATTTTATCTTTGGAATGTCTTCCTTCTTCACACACAACAGATGGTATCCATATCGATGTTCAATCATTGAATAGTATTGATATCAATGAATTTGGTCAAATAAATCATCAATGCGAGGTAGGGGATACCTATAATTTATTGTTATAACATTGATCTCCCAATAGTCGATACATAACCTCATAGATCCATCTTTCTTATTAAAAAAAGGACAGGGGCTCCCCATGGAGAAACACTGGGGTGAATAAATTCTTTATTACTCAATTCATCTAGTTGTTTCTTTAGTTCCACTTATTCTACAGTGTTCATTCTATAAGGGGTCTTCGATATGTTCTTTGATCCAGGAATTAAATCAATGGAAAACTCAATTACTCGTTCTGGAGGATGTCCAGGAAAATCATCTGGAAACACATCAACATATTCTCTCACAATAGGTACATCCACTATTTGAACATTTCTTTACTCACCCACAGTCATTTAATTCTCTTCCTCCCCAATAATTGAATTTAGTTGAGCTACTAGGGGTGGATCTAGATCATAATTAGGTGGTGATGATTCTTCTCTTAAGATAAGGGTTTCCTTATCATAATCATCAAAAACCGTAACCTCCATCTTATTATAATAAATTTTTGCTTCATGGTCCAAAATCCAATCCATACCAATGATTATATCAAATTAAATCATGGGTTTGAATATGAGATCAAGAGATAAAGAACATTTATGTGCTCTAATGGGAACTGATTCACAGAAAATTGTTTCAATGATACTTCCCTAAGGTGTTTTGACTAACAACTCCCTTATTAAATAAAATTAGAAAAATCTAATTTTCTTAGAAAGATGGGAGGATATGAAATAATGCAATGGTCCAGAATCAAATAATTCATTTTCTAAACATGAGGAAACCATTAAATTACCTGCCACCACGTCATTCGGAGCCTCTACCTCAGCTGTAGTGATAGCATAAGCTTGTCCTTGATCCCTTGGTCTTTTCTGAGGTAAGCTTCCCTGACACTTTGGACATTCATTTGAATAATGTCTCATATCCCTGCAACTATAGCATTGAACATCGGTAGCTTCCTCCATCTCCTTACAATCACGAGCTTAGTGGCCTCTTTTACGACACTTGTAACCAACTCCCATTCCTTTTAAGCAAGTACCGGTGTGTTTCTTCCCACATTTACTACAAGATGGATATTCAAATTTTCCCTTATTCCCCTTATTTCCATTTCCAGATTGATTAGGATATCTCTTCTTCTCTTGATTTTCTTGAAAGTCATAAGACCTAGAGAATTACTTTTCTATCTTGATAGCACATGATACAATTTCTTCGTACGATGAGAAGGATTGTGAGACTAATGCTCGACGAAGAAATGGTTTTAACCCATCAATGAAACGATCAATATTACTTCTTGGGATATGTATATAATATCATGAATACCTTGATAACCATGTTAAGTTAGCCTCATTATTTGCGACATTCTCATCCTCCTTTTGACTCAAACTCAAAAATTTCCTTTCCATATTTTCTCGATGGTCACGAGGAAAGTATTTTTCTAAGAAAATCTCCTTGAACTCCCTCCATTTCATATTTGATTCTTAATCATATTCCTTTATGTTATGAATCAATGACCACCATTGATCAGTATCTCCACTGAGCCAGTAAACTGCCATGATAACTTTTTCCCTTTCACTACTCCCATGGAATGAAATATTTTCTCTAAAGAATTAAACCATTGCTCAGATACTATGGGATTTGTACTCCCATTGAATTCCAGTGGTTGTTGCCTCATGAAGCGATCTATCATTGATCCTCCACACTGCAGATCAGGGTGCTCCTTATGGGTAAGGTTTTTATTCAGAACCTGAGTGAGTTGTCCCAGTAGGGTGATTAGCTGATCAGCACCAGTTGCATCACCAGCTCCACTATAATTATCTTGAGTAGGAGGGAAATCCCTACATAGAGTGCGTGCGTTGAAAAAATTTCTATTTCTTCCACTAGGTTCCATTTCTAAACAATTTAATAAACTAGATTAGTTTATGAATCAAAATACATAATTCCATCCTTGTAAAACACTTAACATAAATTGAACTATTTATGGATATAATCCAAAATCGTAAAAAAATGTTTTCTTTGAAGATGTATGTACAGATAAACCCTTTATAATGGTTTGTAACGAAAATGAGAATTATCCTAAGCATATCCCCCCAGGAGTGACGTAACCAGAGTGCTGCAAGGCTCGTTTCCGTGCACCATATCCCGTTCAAGTCTATCTCAAAGTAGTGTTTTCGGGTTTTACCCCTAGGTACATCTGTGCCAGAGCCGCCTCAACATGATTGTATCCAGACATGGTTTTATTGCTTGGAAAACTCACAAAATCTCTACAATACCATAATTCTAGGATGTTATTCTACACTAATCCTCAAATTCTATATTTTCTCTATGTGCTCTAATCAGTGTTTATCTAAATATAGCTTCAATGGTTTGTACCTCCGATACCAACAATAATGCCTGGACCCAAGTTACCTAGAGTCGGTACGTTATTAAATAACATTGGCATGATCACAAAATATCAAGTCTCGAAGAACTGATTAGTTTAGTATCCTTGAAATCACCAGATACATTCATAAACTTTACATTAAATCATAAAATGAAAACTAAAACAACATAGTCTCCATAGTCCACACTCATTACCCCTCATACGATCCCTGTAGGTCATTCATATAATATATCTTTACATCCTAGAAAAAATAATACATAGAAAGGGGTTATCTCAAATTTCTAGTAAGAATAACAATATAGAGAAAACTTTCATAAATAGGCATAAACATTTATGTCAATGTATAACTAAAAATGAATCCTTTTAAACATTAACATCATCATAATATGAAAAAAATGAAATAATTCCCTTTACTTATTCACATGGATATTCTACTAGTTGAATAATCATATGAAATATCAATAACCACTTTCATAATGATGGAATTCATAATGCTATAATAACCTAACCACATATTCAAGGCCTTTTTCCAAGACTACAAATACAATTTTTTAAAGGCCTTGTGCCAAGACAGTAGTCTCTCTTATGAGACATACCGATGCATCAAGGAGCTATAGTGGTCTCTACCCATCACTTATTATGTCCAATTAATTCCTCATATGAATAGGTTTATACATAACATAAAAATTAGTATAAAAACTAGAATACGAAATGTCAATACTTTCTCCATAAACCATAAAAGGTATATAAATAACACATCCACGGTCAAACATTTCACAAAACCTTCAATAAAATATGGAAGTTTTGTATCATAATAAATCAACATCAAATAAGCTTAAAATCCACCAAAGGATGTTGATATTGATGAAATCCAAACTATTTGAGAGAAATATATCAATTTTGAAATCATATAAAAGCCACATAATTAAAAAATTTACTTTTAAAATATTCTTATAAGCTTATAAGAGAAGCTTCGATGGTTTTATAATGGCTGAAAATAGCCACACCCTCCATATAAGTTAAAAAATACATTCTTACCATAATTCTGTTGAAAAGATTAAAAAGGACCTTGTTGGGAAAACAACAGAAATATTCCTATATATGGATCTTATAAGAAGTCAAAAAGGGTATAAATTACTTTATCCCATAGTATATAAAATATTAAGAATGATTAGAAATACATTTTTACGAAACATGGATGTGGATGATAAAGAGGTCCCAATATATAATTGCGTATAAACAACCATAGATAATGAAGGGATTGTGAAATTAACCGTTACCTTGTACTTTTCCTTGGTTGAGGGAGGTTAAACTCCTGTATAATGGGGAAATAATGGTTATTAAACTATAAAATAATCATATACTTTAATATCATATCACATATGATCTTTTAACATTTCTTTGTTAATAATATCTTAGTATTATCATCATTTCGGGTTTTAACTTACACGTTTTCTTTTATATGTTTGGTAACATAAGCCATTTTTGGTTATGGATAGGTTGTATCTTATTCATGTTCAGAATGATATTAAGTCTTTAAACATTAGTTTTAATCGTCAAATGAACTTAGTCTTGAATGGATACGATGGGGAATGAATCTCATCGTGTTCGTGGAAACGGTAGTCCGTATGTACACAAGAGCGACAATATCATTCTTTTGATATTAAAATAATATATAATTGGATGATATATCATATATAAAGAATCATTATCAGTTTATATTTATTATTTAAATCTATTACACATAATTATCATACTCATCCATATAATAATATATTGAATATCATTTACACCACGACGTGGAGACGGTAAGCCGTACATACGCACATATGTTGACATGTCATTAAAAGGATGGGTCTAATACTGAATATGGTTGTACCAGATTTATAATAACACAATATTATATAGGACATACTAGAGTTATTATTTTAAAATGGAAATAACTAAGAATGAAGAAGTTGAAGAAGAAAGGAACTTGAAAGAGGGTGGTGAAAATATTACCTCTTCTTCGGGTTCTTTCTTTTTCTTTGATCGAAAGGGCTTCATTGTTTGGATTTCTGATCAAACAAAGGCCTCATGGTTGAATTTAGGGGAGTATAGAGAATATTTGGGTAGAGGATGGCCATGACAAAAGGCTTTGAAGGTGTGAATATTTGGTTAGAAGTGGCATTCTTTTATAAGGGGGAGGAGGATCTCTTTAGAAAAACATAATGTATTATTTTCTAATAAATTCATATTAGGTTTATAATGGATCCAAAGTGGATTATTCAAAGTATAAGGTGAGTATGGGTCTAAATACTTTCATCCAATAGATTTTAGACAGGTTTGCATCATTATATTAACCTTTTCTTTTAGTTTTAACTTGTAGTTAATTAGTTTGACACTTACCATGTCACTTTGTATTTTTTATTATATAGTGAATAAACATACAATATACATCCATGCGACCCCAAAGTGGTCCATTAATAATACACCTACCATTATATATGTCTTTTGACCGAGCCTTATAGTTTTATAAACAGTATATCACTTAATAATATAATATTTTTTTAAAACGCTTTTATGTAAATTTTGACTCTATTGGGTATTTTGTTTTTTATAAATTCATAACAGAATTATTAGTTCAAAAAAAATTAATATAACCAATGTTAATATGTAATATTAACCTACAAAATTATGGGAATTCATAAAAAGTTTCAAATTACTTTTATTTGGGTATTTATAATATCAATTATCTTAATATTTCATTAATTAAGAAAATACTGCATCACCATTGTGTCATAAGTAAGTTAGATTATTTAATATCTAAAAATTATAAATAAACTACAATTATGTAGGAAATATTTTTATCTTTCTAGTGAATATTATAATCGAATTTATCTCTTGTATAACCCTATATTAAAAATGTTTTAGTTAATAAACATTGATTTTAACTCTTTTAACCCATCTTTGAATTAAATATTAATAAATGCCATAATCTAATAAAAGTTGACCTAAATGATAATATTTTATTCCTAAGGTTGTTTTTGGTATAGATAAACATGTACAATAGAATTAGGACATGTTTTATGGTACCATTAATATCATTTTACCCTTAATTACCGTATTTACTTTTAATCGTGGTAAATAAAAGTAAAAAGTTACTATTCACCAATAATTATTTTCATCTTATTTAACCACATTTCATTCCTTGAAATTAACTATGTCTCCCATATTTTTTAAATTCCACTCACAGAAGTGGTAACATTATTTTTTATATGAATTTGCAAATTCTCCTAGGAGGTGGGTAAAAGAGGCTGAAAGTTCAATAAAATATATATATATATATAAATTATTCTAAACTAACTCCAATGAATTACATTGAACATATATTGGTATTATGTATCTATATTGACATTAATTAAATTTAAATAAAATAAATAATTATTTAAATAAAAATTCAGTTTTAAACTATAACTTAGAGTTTCTCACTATTCATCAAGAATTGAAAGTTTTCAGAATGATACCAAAATTTTACCCTAGGCTAATTTCGCTACTCTGAATCCAAAAATTATGTCTATTTTGAATGATAAAATGAACAAAATTTCAAAAAGTGGTTATTACTACTTATAACGGCTAGTTTGATTGGTTGTGGTGTGTGTTAGAACTCGAAGTTGCGTACAACAAACGCCACTGTATTATTCAAAGTGAAGAGTACCGTAGAAGCATGGGGTGTTACATTAACCAATTTCCATGTTACATAAATTAAATCACAATATTAACCCAAAACATAGTGGATACATGTTTCTCACTTAAGGACCATCAAAACAATGATTTTCAGTGGATAAAGCCCATACAAATCACATCATGACAACAAAGGTATAACATAACAATAACATAATCATTAAAACCCATTTATTCATTATTGTTTAATTAAATATATTTGATACAATTTGTTTCATCTATGTCCCAAGGTAACATCATCATACCCACCTTGCATGATGCACATTATGGAGAGATGAAGGACAAAACCCTACTTGGATGATCAATGATCAGAATTTTCTCCCCACGCCATGAACTGGGGATGTGATAACTGAAGGGAAATAACTCCAAGGGCTCCAATCCAGGGCGTGAAGGGCTCCGGCATAGGTTCAAGATTCATCTCCGAAGAAAGTCTCTAGGGAGTACTATATAGAATGGAATGTAATTATGAAGAGAGGATCTCGACTTAAGAAATGGAAAGATCCTAAAATCAGGGAGATGTACTTGAAGTCAGATCGTTGCTTGACTACAGGGTTGGGCAGTTTCACACATCGAGATTAGTTTTTATTTAATAATTTTTCACAATGATGGTGGAGATAACGTCTTGGAGTCAATATATGTCTCTTAAATAGGGAGAAACCACGTATCATGGGTGAGACTGAAAAGCATGTGGAAACATGTGACACTGAGTAAAAGAGCCACAATTTTGGTATGGAATAGTCGCCAGAATCATAGGGGTTAAAAACCAATTTTATTTGCTTTCAATTGATTAAAAAAGGGTATAGAAGCATTCTTACGACAATAGATAAGTTATGGGGGAGAAAATAGAAACACTCGGGAAACTGAAAAAAAAACGAAAAGGGTGGGAGACACCGTAACAGTGCCAAAGGATTTGTGAGACACTATAAGCAGTGCCACCATTTCAGTGTACGACCGTGATAGTTTCACCATCACAATGGAACCCTGATTTTTGAAAACACTTAAGAAATAAGCACCATTAATAACACTACAAAAAGTAGATTTTTACAAAGGAATGTCTCCGAAAATATGTTATTAAATATCATATGCATTGATAGGGATTAAACCATGATTTCAATGAAAGAAGTACATACAAGAGCCTATGGTGCTCACTAGCATAGGAATAGGATTTCTAATTTATTTCAAATGTGTTGATACTTTTTCCCTTAAATGACACATAATATCTCAAATTTCACTAAGAAGTGTCATCCCTACTAGATGCATGCTAACTTCATTTATCATCCCCAGAGTTATAAATACAACTATATTTTCCTAAAATTTTTCTACCTAGAGAATGGATGTAGTAAGACCATATCCCCCATTTATGGCTTAGAAATTCATGTATATTCTTCCTTCCATTGATTTATTTGACAAATGGGATGAGGAAATACCTCTCAAAGAATTCAAGGGAACAAAATTCTTATCCATTTAGAAAATAATATCATTACCTGATTCGTTGTCCCTCATACTATATTGATGGAAAACAACAGGAATTTTTATTCTTCCGAGGAAAAAGGCTATAACAAGAGAAAAATATCGAATTCAACAATTCGTATCGCTTCCATTCAATGCTCAATGGAAAAATAGAGTGTTTCAACAGGACCCCCTGAAATGAACTCAAGAATATAGTGGATAAATATTAAAAGTCTTGCCCTAAAAATATATTTTACACTTTGCGAGTTTATTGGACTACTACTTAAACTGTAGCCCGGTCAACCCTGTATTCAATGGTGTATGAGACAGATGAAGTTATTCTGATTGAAGTTCAATTTCCTACACTCTGAGTTGACATATATGACATGTTATCTACATATTAACAGTATTATAATTTATTTGATGAGCTAAAATGAATTGATGTAAAGAGATTTCATACCATGCATTACATGGAAGTCTATCAAAACACAATAGGACATGATTTTTTCAAGAAATTTTTCCTCCTCTCATTTCATTATAGGGAATTGGTATTAGTCTTTAGGACCCCTATGATACCAGGAAATAAAATTCCAAAGCATCATCGAATGTTGGAAGGACCTAATTCCATAAATAAAGTCCAATCTAATGGATTTAATTAAATAATATCAATGGTTGGAAAACGTTCTAAAACTCCATCCAGTGTAAGATTCCTGATGATGAACTTTGTGCAATCACACAGAGTGATGTCATGGTTTAGTAATGTTATAAAACATAACAACAAATTTCCAACGTGTATATCGTTAAAATAAATAATAACCAATATCCTTGTTTCAATACAGTAAACTTCATAGAAACCATATGCATCTATTCTATACATTGTTAAAATGCATATAATCTTTGTCATTGTATCATGACAATAAACTGCATGATATCATTTATCTTCACTACAAGACATTAAAATATATGTTTAACATATCCTTCATTTGACATTATGAAATCCCTCTAAGATACCAACAATTTTCATTCCTTTTAATAATTTAAAAATTGAGTTACATCCCTGAACAATCATTAATCACATCTTTACTACTCCCCATAAGGGAACATGAGCCCCATTTCACCATATGTTTGAATCAAATCTTTATAGGGTCCCATTTTCAAGAACTATTGCTGGCTTGATTCTCATTCCAATGAGATATGTATTGATGCCTATATATCTAATACTATTCCCAGCAACAACCCTAAATAAATTTACATCAAATTTTTGCTCATTTATATGAAGTAAATCCTTACATAGTACTCTTATAGAATACATGGTTTAATTTTAATATCATCCTATGTATTAAGCATAAAAATTATCTTGTATGTATTTAAATACCACATATCTCACATCAAACTCAATCATTATGGGGGAGGAATCTTTTCCATAACTACATATTTCTTAATTAACATTATAATGGGATACAAAAAGATGCCCAGATTTCCAATTTTGGTTGCAGACAGGGAAAAAATAAAATTTAAAAAGTCCCTTCATTACATATGTGTGTGAATCGATCCTACATAGGGAATGAATTAAGAACTACATGTGGCTTGACTCTTGTACCAACATGATACATTGTGACGCCTGAGTTTTAACATATGCCCAGTTGAAGTATCTATGCATTTTCATGCCAGTTCATCTTTGTCCTCATTGCATGACAATAAACTGCATGGAACTACAATAACTATGTGTGGATTTATTCTCATCCCATTGAGATACGTCGTGAAAATTAGGACATTAATATTTGTCCAATCTATGAGATAAAACAAAATACCCCATCTCTTTCATACCAACAAAATATGTACATGATCTTCTATTTTGGGCCCTCTCATTATAAAACTAATAATGGGAAAAAAAGATGTACCCATTGTTAATATTAGTCTGATCTATGTAAGAGACTCAAATCTCATGTCCAATATCTATCCATACCCTTAACAAATGCATTGGACATTACCCCATTCACAATTGATACTCTGAATCTATAATACTTTTTGATCTTTATAATCATTCATTAGATTTTGATGATAACATGTCTGGAACATAAGATCTCTTTTGGTGGATATGAAATGTGTGCCTTAATGTAGACTAGTAGAAGTCACCCATATAATAGGTCTGTCAGCCAACAGATTCCATTTTTTGGATATAAATTACATTCCCTAGTTTTCCCTACATAATAAAACACCCATAATAGGTTTTTCGAATAATTGTATCTTGTTTCCTATTTATAGCGTCCATTTCATTTATATATTTGATTATGGTATGTATGAACTAGTATTTTAAGGTGGTCATCCATTACATTTTTTCCCCATGTCCTTCCTCCCGACATGAATGTCCCCAAGATGGTGGTTTATGTTTTTACATTCATTTCATAAAAGCATATTGAAATTACCTAGGATCATTTTACCACTTGTCAACCATTGTTTCCAAAATATTGTGGTCCTAGTCATATGACCTATAGACAGTGGACACCATATCTTTTATGTTCAAATAAGACCTTCGAAGAAAGTTTATTCCTCTGCTTATTTGGAAATGATGACTGGAAATACTCTTTTTTTTTCAGGTAAATTTCTCTATAAACCAAACAATAGACATTGGATAATTTTAATCATCATAAACATTATTCAGATTTTTTCATAGAACGTCTAATACCTTAGAGATCATTAACCTATCTACATAGTATGTTCCTCTAGGTGTCCTTACATTTTTAACCCACATAACAGGCTTGTCCTCCAAAAGATAACATTGTTTGGCTATGACACACATGCCCTAGTTCGTCCTTCATAATACAACCCTCATAAAGGCTTCATCAAATAGTTGTAACTTCGTTCTTCTAAAATGATTCTTCTAATTCCATTATCCCATTTACCATTTCATTATTTGGATCCTAAAATTATCAAATTATAGTTTATAATTCTCTCTTTCCATAAATAAATATGGTAGTATATTTCTAGGAAAATTACCAATAATTTGTAGATTCACAATCCATGAGTTGAAGATAAAGACATTAAAATAAATCCCTCTAATGTCATTTAGGAATGAATTGTTATTATACAGAATATTATCAAAAAGTCATTAATGTAATTATGGTATGACTAAAAACTACCATTTATAATGACCGTGCTTCATGAATTTTAATTGTATATAAAAATATCAAAAATCCTCTTTAAGAAAAAATATAACTTCCTTCGCAAAATGATTTTTAGGAAGTCAATAATGATGTTATATAATAAATAATAATTTACCAAATGATATAAAATTAATAATAAAATAAAATTCATCAAAATGATTTTTATGAAGTTAATTATTTCATCAATGATCCATTTATGAATTTTTTTTTTCAATTTATAGTGACTATATTAAACCTTATAGAGTAAAAGCCCTCTTGTCACAGTAAGAGTTATAGGGTTTAACTAAGGGTTTAAGATAAATGATAAGGGTAAAAATGTGACCTAAAAATGTATAAAAATTATTGTCTTAGACTATTTGTACCCATAATAATTCTATATTATAAATAAATAAATTTTCTTTCATTTGTAATTGAATATTATTTTATATTAATATAATATATGGAGTGATTAAAATGTATGTATCACCTAAATTATATAATGGAACATATTCCATCAATTTATATATTAAACTTGAGCATTATAGATCGACATTGTCATACCTATTTCTCCTACCAATATCCTTATTCAATATATAGAGGTAATGGTGTTACAAATAGAATAATCTATGATTGCATAAAAGGATATATAAAGAATGTTCGTAAAAGAAGAGGTAGTCATTTTTACTAACTCATCCAAGTTCATTTTATTCTTATACTTACTCTTGTTGTATTGTTTTTTTATAAATTAATAAAAACACTAGGATATATATTATTATATTTTATAACGATAATGGTACATCCATATTCCCGTTTTTATCTATCCTGTGAAGAAATAAATCACCAAGAGTGTGTATGTACAACATACCGTCTCCACGCCATGGTGTAATATTTTTTCCATCACAACTTTATATGGATGGTTATAATGTTGGATATGATGGATTTAAATAATAATTATAACATAATATAGAATTTTTATAATCATGATACTGTATAATTCTTTACCCATTCACCATTAAAGTAATTATATCATCACCCGTACGTACATACAGCCTACCGCCTCCACGATGTGATGAGATTCATTTTCCTTGTTAATCATTTAATAATTATTATAATAATGTATATAATGAGTAAATATAAGGCATATGAACATTATATAATTATATAGACAATATATATATATATTCAATTCATAAGAAACATGACATACATTTAAAAATATTCATAGGAAAATGAAGCAGTTAAAACCCAAAACAAGGGTAATAATGAAATATTATTAACAAAATGGTATAAGAAGATCATATATGATATAATAAATATGGAAATGGTCTTGGTATAAATTAATAACATGTTTTAAAACATAATACATGAGTATAAATCACTTTCAAAAAATTTAAAGTATAAGGAATGGGTTAATTTAAAAATCATGTTATTATTTGGGATTGTTTATGTATAAGTATCTACTAGCCAATATTTATTTTCCTTTATACAATTCATAAAAATGTTTTCCTAAATATATTTACTATTATCCTAGAAATGTTTTATCTTTTTTACCAATGATTGAATTTTTATAAAATGGTTCGAAAGAAATTATTATGTCATTTTCCAAATGAGTTACTTCATGACATTTTCGAAATAAAATATTGAAATAATGTTTATTTTTAACTTATACTACATGGAAATATTTTACATCCATAATGATGTCTTGATGTTTTGAATATTCCTTTAATATTTTTCAATGTTCTTTTTAAATAATTTTTTTCTTTTATAAATGTGTTTCTTTTAAATAAATCATTTCAAAGTAAAAGGGTATTTTTATCAAGATATATATATATATATATATCGATTTTATAAGAGTATTTTCATCTAGGTCAACATCCATTTTTGAAACTTATGTTTGATTAAGGTTGATCTATTATGATATAATATACCTTAATTTATTGAAGGGTTAATGAACAGTTTGATAGTCGATGTTCTATTTTGATACCATTCATGGTTTTTAGAAAATGTATTAACATTAAGTATGCTTGTAATTGTATGAGAATGTTTATGTTTAATGTGTTTTCATTTTAGGAATGAATTGGACATTGTAAGTGGCGTAAGTGGCCTGCTACAACCCCATTAATGCATCATTTAGGTCTCTTGAGACAAACTATTTTGGGTATTGGATTTTGTCTTATCAGTTTATGTATTTTGTATAGCAAGAATCCTTGAATGTATGTTTATGTAGTCCTGCATCATGCATTCCTTAATTATGATATTATATATTGATATTTCATATTATTATTCGACCAGTATAATATATATGTTTTTGTTTTCTATATTATGTGATTATTTAATATTGAATTATTAGTTATTTACTTATATTTCTCTAGCGTATTTTTAAATTGATTGTGTTTTAGCTATACAAAATTCATTAATGATTATACTTATTTATTATACACTACGACAAAAGAAGGCACTTAGCAGCGGTTTTCAAAAACCGCCGCTAAATCGTGCGTCGGGAAACTATTCGCGGCGGTTTTCAAAACTGTCGCAGAACGTTTCGTGGTGGTTTTTTTATTTTTTTTATTTTATTTTTTTTTATTTTTCGTATTTATTTATTTATTTATTTATTTTATTTTATTTAATTTATTTATTTTATTTATTTTATTTATTTTATTTATTTTATTTATTTTATTTATTTTATTTATTTTATTTATTTATTTTATTTATTTATTTATTTTTCGTATTTATTTACTTATTTATTTATTTTTCGTATTTATTTATTTTATTTATTTAATTTCGTATTTATTATTTATTTCATATTATTTTATTTACTTTATTTATCCATGCATACACATCCCATGCACATGCATGCCCAAGCATGCCGATGTAATTTAATGAAATTCTACGTTTGGTGAGATTTGAACCCCTAACCTCTTGCATATTTTTCAAAGACTTTACCACTCCAGCAAGCTCGCCATGTGGTTAATAAACAAGATTTTAATATACTTATATATATTAATTGAAAAAACAAATAATAAATAAATAATAGATATAAACTCGATAATAATAAATAATAAATAATATATAATAAATAAGGAATAATAAATAATAAATAAGGAATAATAAATAAGGAATAATAAATAATAAATAATAAATAATAAATAAAAAATAAAAAATAAAAAATAAAAAATAAAAAATAAAAAATAAAAAATATAATATAATAAATAATAAATAATAAATAATAAATAATAAATAATAAATAATAAATAATTAATAATTAATAATAAATAATAAACAATAAATCATAAGTAATAAATCATAAATAATAAATAATAAATACATAATAGATATAAATAATAAATAATAAACAATAAATAATAAATAATAGATATAAATAATAAATAATAAATAATAAATAATAAATAATAAATAATAAATAATAAATAATAAATAATAAATAATAAATATTGAATAATAAATAATAAATAATAAATAATAAATAATCAATAATCAATAATGAATAATAAATAATAAATAATAAATAATAAATAATAAATAATAAATAATAAATAATAAATAATAAATAATAAATAAATAAATATAAAAAATAAATAAATAATAATCATTAATCAAATAATAAATAATATATAATAAATAAATATAAATAATCAATAATCAATAATCAATAATAAATAATAAATAATAAATAATAAATAAATATAAATAATAAATAATAAATAAATATAAATAATAAATAATAAAAAAATATAAAAAATAAAAAATAAAAAATAAAAAATAAATAAATATAAATAATAAATAAATATAAATAATAAATAATAAATAATAAATAATAAATAATAAATAAATATAAATAATAAATAAAAAATAAAAAATAAAAAATAATAAACAAGTATAAATAATAAAAAATAAATAATAAATAAATATAAAAAATAAATAATCATTAAATATAAATAATAAATAAATATAAATAATTAATAATTAATAATTAATAATAAATAATAAATAATAAATAATAAATAATAAATAAAGATAAATAATAAATAAAGATAAATAATAAATAATAAATAATAAATAATAAATAATAAATAATAAATAATAAGTAATAAATAATAAATAATAAATACATAGTAGATATAAATAATAAATATTGAATAATAAATAATAAATAATAGACATAAATAAAAAATATTATATAATATACAATAAATAATAAATAATCAATAATGAATAATAAATATTAAATAATATATAATAAATTATATATAATAAATATTAAATAAATAAATATAAATAAATAAGAAAAAATAAAAAATAAAAAATAAATATAAATACTAAATACTAAATAATAAATAATAAATAATAAATAAATATAAATAATAAATAATAAATAATAAATAATATAAATAATAAATAACAAATAAAAATAAATAATAAATAATTAATAATAAATAAATATAGATGATAAATAACTATAAATAATAAATAATAGATAAGAAATAAGAAATAAGACATAAGAAATAATAAATAAATATAAATAATAAATAATAAATAAATATAAATAATAAATAATAAATAAATATAAATAATAAAAAATAAATAATAAATACATATAAATAAAAAATAAAAAATAAAAAATAAAAACTAATAAATAAAAACTAATAAATAAATATAAATAATAAATAATAAATAATAAATAATAAATAATAAATAATAAATAATAAATAATAAATAATAAATATATATAAATAATAAATAAGAAGTATGAAATAAGAAATAAGAAATAAGAAATAATAAATAAATATAAATAATAAATAATAAATAATAAATAAATATAAATAATAAATAATAAATAATTATAAATAATAAATAATAAATAATAAATAAATATAAATGATAAATAAATATAAATAATAAATAATAAATAATAAATAAGAAATAAGAAATGATAAATAATAAATAATAAATAAATATAAATAATAAATAATAAATAATAAATAATAAATATTAAATAATAACTAATAAATAAATATAAATAATAAATAATTAATAATTAATAAAAATAAATAATTAATAAATATAAAGAATATAGAATAAAGAATAAAGAATAAATAATAAATAATAAATAACCATTTACGAATAATAGATAATAAATAAATTAAAGTATTTTATAAATAATAAATAATAAATAATAAAGGAAACACATGAAAAAGTATGAAAAGACGTGATAAGGGATGAAAAATCATGAAAACACATGAAAAAGGATGGAGAGGTATATGAAGAATGAGGCATTAGAAATAATTAGAACGCATGAAAACTCGTGAAAACTCTGGAAAACTCTTTAATAATTCAACATAAGCATCATAATAACCCACAAAAAACCACTGATAAAGATAACAAGTCATGGAAACCCTAATAAACAGTAATAAATGGAGCTACCGTTAAAACCCATCAAAACGGTCATACAGAGACAAAAACGTTGGAATCACATTAACGGAGATAACTTATGATCCGAGAGTCCGTTTTAGATCCGCGACCTGTCAAATAAAAGATCTTGAAATGATCATCGACCTAAAATGTGAATGTGTCCGAATGGACAGGTAGATCAGAAGTTATGACCATTTAAAAAAAAGCTGACGGGGAACAGGTGCTAGAAACGAGGCATTGAAAAACATAACAAACCCGATACCCACTAAAAAGGCCATAACATATGATCTAGGAGTGCATGTGGGCACTGCAACCAGTCAAATTGAAGCTCATGGAATGAGCTACGATCTGGAAGGTGGAGGAGGCCAAACTGACACACAGATCGACTGTTAGGTCCGTTTGAAGAAAAGTTCGACGGGACACCGGTGACAGAAATGGGGTTTTGGCGGCCTTCAGAGGGGTTTTGGGGTCTAAAAACATGACATAAGCTATCTTGTGTTGATCTGGTGCGTAGCTCTTGTCGCTGGCTTCGATTTGATATGTGGTAGAGCCCAAACAGACACCTGGAGCGAAAGTTATGGTCGTTTGAAGTTGGAGAACTTTTTTCAACTTTCTTATAACTCTAATATCTTCTGCACCTTAGACCGTCTCACGGTTTTGATTATATATGCCTCTATATCTCTTCATGAGATTCTATTTTATTTGTCGTGTCACTTCAATGGATGTCTGGATCAAAAGTTATGGTCGTTTTAGTGCTTTTGGGGTTTCTCGTGTTTTTTTATTTTTTCATTTCATTTCGCGGTGGTTTTACTGAAACCACCGCTATTTCGTGGCGGTTTTTTAAAAAACAGCCGCTAATCATCAAATAAAATAAAAAAAAATTAAATAAAAAAGAAAAAAAAATTTTGTGCCGTTTAGCGGCAGTTTTTTCGTGGCGGTTTTAAAAACTGCCGTGAAATGCCGGCCCGAAACGCATTTTGTGGCGGTTTTAAAAAACACCGCTAAATAACGGTTTTCTTGTAGTGATAGATTCCCCAATATTCATACCCATAATTAGAATATAATACCACCCCTTGATTACGGTTTCTTTTTTCTAGTATTCCAAGAATAGTATTATGAATGATATTCATGGTTATGCTATGAGAATACTGTCATTTTCTAATGAATTTTACATTTAGTATTTTCTGTTTTAAAAGTTAATATAAAGACAATTTGTGTAATATGAATTATAATACTACTAAATGAATCATTCATGTGGGAATTGAGTGTTTTATCTATGACATTTAAATAAAGTATGTCACCGAAATAGGGATACATGGGTAGGGGTTATTTTAGTTGGTATCCAAGAATGTTTAATAGAAACAATCGAAAATGGATTTAGAAAACAAATATTGTGGAACATAACCCTAAAATTAACATTGATAATATGTATATAAGATCATATTATAATTTTTGTAAGGTATAGATTATGTGTGTCTTTCGCGAAATACATCTCATTATTGATATTACAATTGGGTGCGGTTTTGCGACAAATGTACCAAGGGGTAACAACCCCGACAATGTGCATTGGGGCTGACTCTATGTAACTTGGTACGTAACGAGAGCCTTACTACCCTCCTAATTTGACACTACTGAGGGATATATTAAGTATAATTAATTTTTTCTTTACAGAACATTATAAATGATTTAATAGTCAAGGGTCTTAAAGACCATTATTAATTTCCAAAACCAATAGAAATCATGTCTTCCAAGAAAGGTGGAAACAAGGAAGGAAAATATCTGCAAGACTTGGATAGTTGGGATACAAGAAGAGAACCAAAGGTAATTAATGTAGATAAATTGGAGTGTTTGAAGCTCATATATCACTTCGAGGATGATATTATTGACATTTTTTGTCGGCCTAATGCCTCAAATGAGGAGATTGTAATAATTTATAATAGAATGTTTTATAAATGGATCCTAGTGTGTGGAATGGAATCCTCACAAATTCATATGATCTGAAGAATATGGATGATAACTTATTTTATAAGTATATGAAAATATTTCAAAGAGAACTAGTCTCCCAAACATTATCTCCATTTGAAGAAAAAAATAACATATGCTAACAAGTAAAAGAAATAATTTTTTATATATTAGTACATTTTAAGTAAGCATGAGAATAATGGGATGGAAAGGAAAAAGTGGGCAGAGGAAAGAACGGAAATATTGACTTTCCCACATCTGATAACTATGGAAGGAGACACCATGGTATATGCATAATAGGAAGAAGAGTTTGAATAAAATATGTAAAAAAGGCTACTATGACCATGATTTTAATGAGAGGAATGAATTTTATAGTATTTAATGCTTCGACTGTAAGGATATATGAAACTGTGTGTGATAATTCCTCATGAATCAAAGGAATATGCCACAAAAAAATGTAATGGATCATGTTCATGATTATTATCATACCACTGAGGAAGTAAAATTATACATGGAATAATGAATTATTTTATTTTAGTATTTTCTCAACAGTGTACTGGTTATATAAATTATATAAATAAATAAGGATTATTCAACAATACATTCTCATTAAGGATTTCAAAGCATGACCATTTTTATTATGGTTTTAAGGGTACAAAATATTAGTTATGTAAAAATATGTGCTACATTATATATATATTTTAGAATATTTTATGTTCAGATTGATTTTGAAAATTTAGGGACCATTTGGAGACATAATTTGGATAAGAGTATTTTAGATTAGTCTCAGTGTTTCATTGGATTAAGTTGAACATGAAATATTATTATTTGATGTTAAATCATTTACATAAAGTAGAATATATTATGTTTTTTTCTGTAATTTTATAATTATATAGTATTAAAATATGGAAAACCTACAGGTCGTGTGACAACCCATCACATATATCAAGGTCGTGAGATTTGAACCCATAATGGATCGGAGACAAGGGTGAATCACCAACCACTAGACTATGTGATTTCCTGGTTATTAGTACATTGTTTTATTTATTTAAATGGTATGATAGTTGAGGTATATGTTAATTTTAGTAACCCTATACGATTAATATAAAAAAAATATTTTGTAATTTTATTATATTTTTGAGAGAATGATGAGTTTGTGGTAGAAAATGATTAAAGGATTATACTATAATTTTCATATAAGTATGTTTACTTATGTTCTTAGTATATGAATCAAATTAATTCTTATAATTTAGGGAAACTGTCATGAAACGAAAACTTATAATACTTATACCTTATTTTCTGACGAATAAAATTTTCCCTTAGATCATCACAAATTTATAGCTTCGTGACTGTTAACTTTATCTGAATGATGTTATCTATCACTATCCATAAAAAATTGATAGGTATATTTCTCTTCCATTTATATATTTTTGTACATTGAAACCTAGTGTTTGTTATATGTGGTTTCATTCATACTGTTGTTTCTTTATTATAATGTGGAAGTTTTATCGAGTCTTTTTCAGATTTGGGATTTAATAAAAAAGTATTTTTAATAGTCAATCCGTCGTTACTAATCCAAAATAATAAAATTTTGAGGACGAAATTTATTGAATTAAGGGATAATGTAACAACCCTTTATTTTTATGGTATGTATTTTTTTAATACAATTTCTTTGATATCTTACATTGCATATAACCGTGAGCTTAAACAAATAACTAAGAATTATTATTTAAATGTTACCATTATAACCTAGTTGTTAAATTATTAATTATTAATAGTATTGAATAACATATCATAATAGATGGTTTATAAACATATAATATCAATTCATTGATTACCAATTAATTAAAAATGGAAATATAAACAAATTGAATATAAAAGAATTATTTTCATATTTATGCTTCCAAAGGAGTTTTTCTTTCATAAATTGAATTTATTACAATTATTATATGAAATTAATGAAATATATATTTTATATATTCAAAAACAATCTCACATGTCCTTCCAATAGATTTTAAAGCCATAATATATGAATTAACCCAATTTTATTAATAAAAACATATATTTCATTATAGGTAGTTTTACCACCTTTAAATTGAAAATATATTTTAAATCAAATTTAGATAATTTTGGATATTATATAAGAAAAAATGAAATTTATATTATAAATATTTATATAAAATTTTAATTTTGTTTAATTTTTGATATTTTATTGATATGGTTCATGGTTTGGTGAGTAGTAAAAAAATCTAAATTTTAATTGACAAAAAAAATTTAATCAAAAAAAATTATAGTGTTAAATTATAATTTATATTGGTAGTAATGTATAATTAGATTTTTTTTATCATTTTTGATTATTTATTTCAAAGGATCCAATTTCTAATTAAATTATGATATAAAAAAATCCAATCTTTGGAACTTTTTCACTTTCAAAACATGTTTTCTAATTCTGTCAAAGGGATTAATTTTCGATTAATTAATGAATCTTATGAGTTTTAAATTTTTAGAATTTAATTCCATATTCTTAATAATTGGGTAAAAATTATTTAAATTGGTTTTTTTTATTTTTCAGCATATGAATAGTAAATTTTTAAATATTTACATTATCACTAATAAGGGTTAATTAAGTAATTAAGGGTAAAAATAATGATGATATTAATATAAAATTACCCTAAAACTTTTAATAAGTTAATTGAGGGATATTGTTTAGCCCAATATAATCCTCTTGCTGATTTTATTCTATATGCGACTCACATGGATGATGTTAAGGCTTTTATAGTATTTTATTTAAGGAAAATATAATATGTTACAGTTTTGTTTTTAATAAGTATTACTGTTTTTATATATGTACATTAAGAATACTTATTTGGATCTAAATAGATTTTAGAAATATACAATTACTATCTACTTCATGGTACTTTATTTATAACTTTTATTGATAAAATAATTACTTTAATTTCAGACCCAATGATGTTGCAATAATGTTTTAATTAATTAAAGAATAAAATTAATGATAGTAATACTAATTAAATAAATATAATTTGAAATAATTAATTTCATCCATTAATTTTATATAATAATTTTACATATTATTGATTATTTATAATAGTTTATTCAAAAATATATTTTTTTATAATTTTAAAAAGTCACATGTTGAATAGTGTCAAAATGGATTATAGTGATATTTTAAAATAAATAAAAAAATATTAAAGGATATAAAATTTATAAAAATATAAAATTTGTCCAATGGATTGGGATGAAGTTAAATCTTTTATAATTTCTCTATTTATATCTCCTTTGGAATTTTATAATAACTATATTAATCCTTAAAGAATAAAATCTAAGTTGTCACTGTAAGAGATAAAGGGTTTAACTAATTGTTGAAGATAAAATATATGGGTATAAATGTGACATAAAATTTATATTTTTTCATTATTTCGAAAAATAATCATATTATCATAGAAATGACTAAATTAGGAGCCATTTGGAACTGATGATTAATTTATATTAATTAAATATTTTGAGATATTCCAAAAGTACCCCTCAACTCAATTATAAAATGGAATCTCCCACCTCACATTCTCACTCCGCTTTTAGCCTTATATATATTATAAGACCCGACCATTTATCATCTATATATCCTTATACAGGTTATTTAGATCTTGGTTTTACAAAAAGACTAATCGTATATCTCATTATAATATATCTAAAGAAAGTTCATCAAAGAAGAGGTAATCATTTTTAATAACCCATACATAATCATTTTATTCTTATTCTTCCTCTTTATATATTATATAAATTCTTAAGTAATAACTAAATGATAATTTATATTATGAGATTTTATTATGATAATGTTACAACCATATTACACTTTTTATCAATCCTATGAAAAACAAAATCATCATGCATGCGTACGTACGACCTATAACCTCCACACTCTGGTGTAATCTAGTTTTCATCACTACTTTATATGAATTTTTGGAAATTATGTATATAATAGATATAAATAATAAATATGTAATGATATTTCTCCTATATAATCAATATACTATCCAATTATTAACCATTTATCCATTAAGTGGATGATATCGTCGCACATGCATATATACGACCTGACGTCTCCACAACTCGATGTTATTTATTTTCTACATTAACCATTTAATATTGATTATAATAATTTATATAATTATTATTTATAATATATATGAACTTAATATTATTATTTAGATAAAATATTTATATCCCATTAATGGGAAACAAGAATTTCATGATAAAACATGCATATGAAATGATATTTTTAAAACCCAAAATAAGGGTAACAACAAAATATTATTAACAAAATGATATTATAATATCAAATATGATATCATCAATACGGTTCTGGTTCTGTTATAAATTTATAACATCCTTTATACCGTTATATAGGAGGATAAATCACATTAAACTTAATGAAACAACAAGGTAAGGGTTAATTTCAAAATCTCTTTATTATTTGGGATTGTTTATATGTAAGTATCTACTAGGAATATTTATAATCCATGTTAATGTTTTTTCTAATAAATAATTTTTTTTACAATTATCTTACCAATGATTTATTTCTTTTACCCATGTTTATACTTTTATAAATTGGGTTTAATAAAATCATTTTTTCATTTTCCAAATGTGTTACTTTATGGAAATTTTGTCCAAAATGCAGAAAGAATATTTATTTTTAAATTATATAGCATGAGTGGATTTTACCGACATCATTACACCAATTTTTTTTTGAATATTTACCTACAGGTTTAACTGAAATTTTTAAAATGAATGTTTTCTTTTATAAATCTATCGTATTTAAATAAATAATTTCAATGAAAAATGGAATGTTATCAATGAATTTAAAATGATTTTATTATTTTATTTTCATCTATTCAATATCTTTGGTTGAATATTATTTATTATTATGTTTTGTCCCTTATAATAAAATCTAAATTGTTTTATTAAAGTGTTTATGATCAATTTGATTGTGTATGTTCTGTTTGGATACCATTCATTGTTTATGGATAAATTATTAACACTTTTTATGCTGGTTTCTCATTAAGAATGTTTATGTTATTTTTGTTTTCATATGTGGAATGGATTATATATAGTGAGTGATGGGAATAGCCCTTGATTGACCCTTGATGCATCAGTTGGTCTCATGAGAAAAATTAGTTTGGGTATTTTCTTATGTCTTACTTGTTTATGTTTAGGGACATAAAATAAGCTATTATGGTATGTTTGTAATATCAAACATTATCCATTACCCTATTATGTGAATATTTATTAATATTACATTTCATAATTCGACTAGTAGAATTTCCACTGTTATATTTTTTTTCGTTAATGTGATTATTTGATATGTTTTAATTAGTTCTTTCTATATTATGATCAAGACTTTATTTAAATGGATTTTTTCATCTATTCACATTTCTTAAATGTTTATGATTTTTTAGGATATATTCTAATATACTATTACCCTTAATAAGCATCTAATATTACCATTTTCTTATGTATTATTTTTCATATGAAGACAAGAAGTGTATAATGACTGATATTAAGTGATAATCTAAGAGAATATTGAAATTATCAAAGGATTTTCTATATTTTATTAAACATTTTAATTTTTAATTTTTGGTTAATGTATGTAACATGTCTTCTATGAATACCAAAACGACCAGTCCTTCGGGATTTTATTTTCGTATCTTTGACAATTTAATAAATCAAGTAACCGATACTAGTATACTAGGGTTGGGGTCATTACATATGATTTCCTTACCTAGGATGGATTTGGTATGTTCTTCTTAATGAGACATACTTGGAATACATCATTCAACTAAGTCATCGCTTGTGGAAATTCTAGTTGATATGACAAAACACTGCTATGATCAAGAGTGTCAAATGGACTGATGTGCTTGAGATGTAGATTTATTTTATTCCAAAAATCACATTCCTATCTTACATAGATATATGTGGATGAGTACCTCATCCTAAGTCTAAAAATATAAGTCATACTGATGATTATAAAGATAGTATTCTATCGACCTTTTAAGGATCATGTATAATTCTTTATTTTCTTCACATTTTCATCAATTTACATTATAGTTTGAGGTCGCAATAGCTTACGTTCACAAGTATAATATCAGAATGTATGTGTTCTTTATATTTTCCAATAGTTGGCTTCATATGGAGGAATTTGGATG
This sequence comes from Viscum album, assembly GCA_963277665.1. NCBI lineage: Eukaryota > Viridiplantae > Streptophyta > Magnoliopsida > Santalales > Viscaceae > Viscum > Viscum album. The sequence continues at coordinate 1,519,015,944 of OY728150.1, forward strand.
CTTGATTGGAAACTATTTTGGTATGAGAACTAGACCAATGTATGATATTCATCTCACAAGACTTTTGTGTTTGTTGAACATGATCTCAATATGTCTTTTAGCGTATAAATAGTCAATATATATTGGTCATTAGTTTTTGGGTGATAATCCATACTTATGACAACACATCTCTTTATTACACTTTAATTAATGATTTCTAACATAATATTACACATAATAAAACATAGAATATTGATTACTCTCTTGCCTTTGTGAATTAGGTACATAATGTAACAACTTAAAACATGAAATACTTTATTTTTATTGAAAACATCCTTAACATTATAGTACATAAAACTATATGGGATAACCTGGGGGCATTCATAAGAAATGGGTGATCTATAAAGAATAATAAGGGAATAAAAATTGAATAACATTATGCATGTAATCAATTTTAGACCCAGGTCATCTAAATGGGGAATGAAAGGGGTGATAATTATAAACAAGAATAATAAGTAATGATATAGTTTTATAATCATAAATACATCATGGATAATGTGAAAACAACATAAAATACTACATCATAAACATAGGTCAAGGATAACTTCCAAAACATCATGATGGAAAAATCCCCTTGATGTATTAGGTTTACTCTATAATACCATCCATGAAATCTCACTATACAAAAATATTGCCCAATGAATTGGAGTGTTATAAAATTCTGGGCGCACGTGTCACTTTCATTTCATTTACATGCTTATGTTCGCCACATAGATCATAATACCTTGAAAAAAATAACATTATAATTTATTAAATTATCATAGAGTGTGGAATACATACAATTAATTCTTTATTATAATTGATCAAATTTAATAAAAGAGAAAACCATTGATAATAAATAGGTATGGGTATTCACTACATATTTTTTTGCAAAGAAAATCGTGGTGAAGTTTTGAAAACATAACAGTGTTACATAAATTTTCAATAAAATATGCATACTATAGAGAAAGGGGTCACCCATCATTTGGAAATAAAATTTAATGTAATAGTGAAATGTAAAATCATATCCCAATGATGTGAATTGGAAATAAAATGCATTAGATAATGACGAAACTTGAAAAAATAAGCTAAATAAATGATCCATTACGTAGAATGTGTGATTGAAAATGCTTAGGAGGAGCTTCTTGGGAGATTGGTGGAACATTAGGAGGACTCTAGACATGGAATGGTATAGTAAGGAAGTGATCCATGGACTTCGAGTGATGGGAAATGAGATCTTGTGGGGCTTTATATTTGAAATGATTGGGGAATTTTTTTATCATTTCTCAAACATATGTATTGGACTCTATATAATAAAATAACCAAAAACAAAATAAGTACCATGGTCTTTACAATTTTTTCTACTAAAGGGTAGTTTTTTCATTATTTTTAAATTATAATGTCCAAAAATAATAAAAAATACTATTTATGATGTGGATGTGAGTCATCCTCTTAAAATACTTTTCATTAAAACCTTAAAATATAATAATGGTTTTGAAGGATTCATAAAGGTTTTACAATGGTAACAAAAAAATTAAAATAAAAATCTTATAATGGAAAATATTATATTTTGTTTTACATACTGTTTATAGTATTTATTAAATAACTTTTTGTTCATTATAATATCATAATACACACTATATATTTATATTTTATTTAGTTTTTACACGAAAATCGGGTTGTCTCGGACAATTATAAAAATTTCACCATTGAATAATTTTGATATTATTTTACAAAAAATAATATTAAATTTATGTTAATAATTTTCAAAATATATTAATTTACACTTTTATTATAATAATATATTTTTATTGAGAAATGTTGGGTTTGTTTTGACTATAACAATTTTCAAACCCTTATAAAAAATTATATTTGACCTCATAAAAATTAAATAATCATTTAAATTTATAAATAAAAATATAATCATAATATTAATTTAAATATAATTAATTTTATAAATCCATTAATTTCTCAAAATTAATGCCTTAATAAAAATTTCATATTACTTTAAAAATAATTTTAGTTTTTCTGTATCAAAATATAATATTTTTATCAAACTAATTTTTTAATGATTTATATAGTAAAAAATAAGGAAATAATATAATAATAATTATAATGAAATGGAAATAGAAATATTCATACTATTAAGGTTACATTATTTTTAGTCTTTGATAAAATATTTCTATCCTTAAATAACCTATTTTTCATTTACCATGTAATAATTTTTTACTACATCTACTATTCTTATTGTAAAAAAAATAATGTTGACATTATTAAATAATATTAATTATGATGATTCAAAATATGAAATATATTTTATAAAGTAAATTAACAGAGGTTTTAAAATTTAATTGAATATAAAACCTATCGGAATGATGGAAATCAGTTTTCCAAAAAAACATTTTTCTAGGAAAAGATTATTTTATGTTAAATTTATAACTAGTAATATTAATTTTTTGAAATTAAATTTAAATATATAGAATATAGACACCTTATTTGGATCATTTATTTTTTGGGTTTATTTTAATTAAATAAAATTTGGAAACATTATGCATTTTAAAATTTCATTCAGAAAATTGTGTGTTTAATCATAAAAATAATCTTACACTAAAAATCAATTTAATGTTGATTTCAATATAAATAATTGAATTAAATATTACTAAATAATACTTATCTTACCATTAAATAAACATGAAATTATAATTTTTCTTTTAAACTAATTAATTTATTAAGAAATTACAATAAGACATAAAAATGGTATCATCACTATTCACTAATATTTTTATTTTTTTAATAAACCCAAAATTTCACCCTATGATAATATTTATTTTTTTTATATCCAAATAGAAGTTATTTTAATCAATTAAATTTTAAATATGTTCTAGAAAATAATTTTTATATATTTTTTCACAAAAAGAAATAATAACTCATTTATAAAGAAAACATATTTTAAAAAAAATGCATTATGAAATATTCATTGATTATTAAATAAGATGTTATCAATACTATTAGGAAATATATATATTTTTTAATATATTTAATCCTAATTATATCCCCATATTTAATAGAACGGTTAAAATTATCATTTTTAAATAATTATTGTTTTCATTGGGATAGGGGTTCTGTATCACAAACGCAACCCAGCATTGTTTTCCCTTTATAAAATGCTTAGGGAGTTACACTACCAAACATTAACTTATTATTTAGAGAATGTTCGAGGGTTTTCCAAAATATGGTGGTAAATATAATATCATAAACAGATATAATTGATAATGATACTCAACAAAGCCTAAACAATTCTCCAATGTATTTCCATGAAAATTGGTTGAGTGAGAAGTCATCTCGAGTTACAATAATGTTATTTGTATTTGTAAGATGTTATGGAAAGAATAATATCATATTATTTTCTCTAGATTTCCTTGAAATACCAGTGAAAAAGTACATAGTGATTTTTCCAATATCCATTTAGTTTTGGATAAAAGTTTTATCATTCCATTATAAATCTTCATTTTAGCCTTCAATTTTTGACCAACCAGACCCTTTGATTCATATTTAGCAATATCCTTTTTCGTACTGTCCCATCAATAGTTCCCTCAGATATCTCGATACATAGTTTTGATCCTTGGGTAGATTTTTATTATTGAGAAATGTTCATCAATAAAAATTTACCACATTATCAAATGATCTAATGGTACAGATAGTTATCAACAAAATTTTATTACTCCTTCCTAATCTATTTTAAAATTTGAGGATTTCCAATTTCCAGTAGCTTCCATCATCTTATGAAAGTCCACATTATTTCTTTGATAATCATTTACAATATCAAAAATTAATGGTTGAGACAAAATCTGTGAATGGAATTTTGATGTATCTTCCATTATAATTCCAATTTCCATCCTTTTTATGTCCAAGAGTATTGTATCATTACTATTTATCATCATTGATAACGTTACAATATACACTCTACTTATATCATTTATAACGTTTTTTCTATACCAAGATGGTAGTGGATTGGGTAGTCATAAACATTATTGAGCTCTAAGAAACCTAACATGATCATATTAATCTCTTTTTATGTTAATATATATTTGAGGTTTTTTTCATCATTATATATCTCACACTTCTCCCCATAGAGATAATGTCACCAATTGTTCAACCAAAAAACCATAACATCCAACTCCAGATCATTAATGGGATTTTTCCTCATGAAATTTCAACTAACAATAGTTATATACTATAAATTTATCATTTTTCATCAGTACATGGACTATTACCTTATTTTTAGCATTTTTGTATACCACAAAGAGTTTCCCACATGTCATTAGTGTAAGTACTGCAATATTGATATGCCTCTTTTTTGAACTCATTGAAGAACTTTTTGGATTAACTTGTCCAGGAAAAATATACTCCCATATGACTCATCATGTATAATCGGTTTAAAAATCATTAGATGTTTCTCAAAAGTCATAAGTATTTACCAAATAGGACATGTGAAAAATGGATCTATATTATAGAAATCATCATGGGAAACTCTTCAATTTCAATTATTTTAGGAGGGTATAAATATATACCTCTTTTAGTCATAACATTCCATAGGAATGATGCATCCTCTATCAAGTACTCAGAATTTCTATAAATTAAATATAGTTTCTCCCTCTGTATTTTTATTATAAGAGTGTTTAAATGATCCTCATGTTCTTTTGTGATCTTGGGGTATATCAAAATCTCATCAATAAATACTACAATCATTCATTCAAGGCAATATCTTAATACTCTATTCATTATGTCCATGAAAATTACTATAGATTTAGCGAGTATGTTGGTCGTCACTATGATCTCAATGTGTCTATAACTTGTTGGAAAGGACGTCCTGGGAATATGTTATTTCCTCAACTATAAATGATGATGTCCCAACCAAAGGTCCACCGTAGAGAAATACGTAACCCTGTATAGTTTACTGATCCATACATCTTTCCATGTAAGGTTAATCTTATTATACAACATGATTTTATTTTGTTCAATACAATCAATGTATTGCTACATTGATCCATAATTCTGTTTGACAAAGTGGACTGGTGTACCCCACAGATAAGCACATAGGCATATAGAAAAAATTATCCAGATTCACATTTAACTACTTCTTCAGTTCTTCAAAATCCATGGTGGCTATCCTATAAGGATTATTTGATATAGGTATAGAACTAGATATAATATAAATTGAGAACTCAATATCTCATTCAGGTGGAAGGATGAGAAATTTTTCATGGAAAACATTAGTGTAGTCCCTTAAAATGGACCTATAGTCAAGAATGATCGCATCGTTCATCCGAGATAGATGTTCATTCTTTTACATAATTTATATCCATAATTGATATTATGATTTTGAATGATATTTATCCTGCTCCTAGAACTTTAACATTATTGTGGCATTCTTTTGGATGTGAATAATGATATACCTTTCCTGATAGTTGATGTTGGATTTGTATAAATAAACTCATTCCTTTCCAAATATAACATAACACTCCCCCAAAGTATCTAAAACATGATTTTTGTGGAGTTTCAATCTATAAACATTAATTAGGTATGCAATAATTTCCTCATTCACCATTCATATAGATAACCCAACCTTTATATTTTAGGTGGTTTTCAAATAGTAAAAGTAAACTTTCAAGATTTGAACCAATGGATAGAGAAAAAAAATATATTATGTTTTATATTTTTGAATGAATAACCAACATTCATATCAACAAATCCATTTCGAGATCTACTTCACCAGTAGTGATAGTATATTCTCTTACATGATTCCAGTAGGTCATTTTCATTAATTGATTCAAAAAAGCATTAACATAGGGCCATGAATTTTGTAATTCCCAATTTCCTTGTAGTTGAAACATTGTACTATAGGATGAGAATCAATATAATCATTTTTTATTCATCCTATTTTTTGGTCTTCTTCATATCCATTCAACATTAATTATCCTGATTACCCTCTCTTCCATATTAGAATTATCTCTTGGTTCCCTTTAAACAATTTCAGGGATGCTTCATCCATCACTTTTGACATGTGGGATGTTGTTTTATCATTCCTTAATGGGATTTATATTTTTATCTTACAATAATAAACTCCATTTTTGTCCAATTGTCTATGAATCAATGAGACTACTTTGAAACTCATTTATCTACTTCATCCTAAAGGAAAAAATGAATAATCTATTCATAGCTATCAAAGTCTCAAATATCCAATGACTTTTCTATACTTGGAATTAATTTACTAATGAAATAATTCACCTTTCATCAAATGTTCATAAAATAAAAAGAAAGAGGAATATCATGAAAGACTTGTAAATTTTACCTCATATGCCCTGATAGATTCATCTTCATTTTACTTTAGTCCAATGTACCCACCATCAATATTATGGTGGAGATTTCATAAAAAATAATAATAAATTTTTCGAATCATTCCTAATACATGGATCTCATTTCCTCTTTAGAAATTGTTTTTTTTTCATTTGATTCCACCACATACCTACTTCCCTAAAAAAACATTTGACCACCACTTTGAATTTTCTTCTAAGCATTGAATGATAGATAATATCATCTCAATGAAGTTAATAAATTTTCAATGACGAGGGGATAAAATGATCCACTAAAGATTAGATGCACTTTTCACATAAATAATTCAACAACATCTATATCTTTCTTAGGTGAAGGATGTAATTTCACATGATTCATGTTATTATTAAAAAAAATTTATTGGAAAAGTACTGTCATGATTATGACTCCCATTCCCATCATATTTGAAATTTCATTATGGTAATCCTCAAAATTCCTATCACATAGGTCGTTAGCATGAGTTACACTATTTCCCTCCAGAAACTAAGAGAAAATATATAAAATAAAATTCAGGGGAATGAATACTAAGCCAATGAGAATATAAAAAATATAGTTTGAACAAATTTGAAAAAATCAAATAAATAAAAATTATATCCTACCATACAATTAGCTTTGTTTTAATCTTTGTTATCCATGGTTATATAATTATCCCTATAGTTCTTATTAATGAATTCTTGTCGTAATTCCCACAAATTACTTTACCATTCTCAGAAACCCACTATAGAGACCCAAGGATTTTACGCATAATGTAACATTATTTTTTATCATAGTCATTAATGGAATAAAAAAACATAGCTTGTAACGTCTAGTGAATTTCAAATATTAGTTACATAATTAGAGCACATGAAAATAAAATAAATCAAAATTTTTTAATCTTTGTAATGATATATTAACTCCCTTTGAGCTCCAATAACTATATAGGATAACCTGGGGAAAACACAAACAAATGGGATGATCTAAATAGTTCTATAAGGTAATGAACATGGTAATAAATTAGGACACATATGTTAAAAGGCATATCATGAAAACATAAAAGTCACTGATCATGAATAAAAATATGGAATCATAATATATTTATCATGGAATAATATGAACATGGAAATATTTTATTGAGGATGAAATATATATCTTGACATGAACATGGGTCATAGATAATTTCCATGACAATATCATAGGGTGGGAATCTGATACCGTATTTGGTTTACTCCCTAATCCCATACATATCATCTCGTGAGAATAAAAATTTCCCAATGAATTGGAGTGTTATATGGGCAGACCGATCATATCATGAGCATTCATATGTCTATAATATAAAGAAATAAAAATAATGAATACATATAAGGGTTAACTATGTAATTAAACAGGTATCATAATGAGGTCATAATGCGTAACCAAAAAGGGTAAAACAATGGTATCCATGAAATAAGGGGCACATATAGTTTTTTTTGATTTATGAAGAAAAAGTAATAATAGATCATTAATAATTTTTAGGATAATAAAATTATATTCCTTAATTATATAATTCATATCATATTATATATAAATTTTTTTAATTAAAAATTTATTATGTTCATTTATGTCCATTATATTGAGTTATAATATTTAATTTTTTCATTATTGGAGAATTCTTTTCCTGGATTCATGGGTGGTTAACATGTGTATATTTAAGGAAGTTCTTATAAAATGAGAATAATTTTACAAAAGTGAAATTATATAATATTAATTCCCTTTCAAAAGTTTAAATGGTTCCATATATTATTTTTTCTTATGGTGTGTTTATGATTCATTTTATTAAATCTTAATAATAAATGTTTACTTGATTTTTTTGGGTTTTGAAAATCATGAACATGTTTTGTTTTACTCAATATTATGTATATATATTATTTATATAACATGATTATAGTTTTTTTATATATATTTCTATTAAAATATTTTATAACAACAATAATGATTTTATGACCATCATTGATGGTGATACTAGAAAATGATAACTCGTTATCCATAGAGATGGTAAACCACCATAATTTAAACAATGATTTCATTCTTTGAAGAATAGGAGATGAAAAAATGTGAAAATAATATATTACATTATAAATATAAAATTATAGTAAATAAATTATTCTATAGTTATTAAAATTTTATTTATAGTTTAGGATAGGGAAGGTAGAAGAAGAAATGAAATTAAATGAAGTGGTTTGAGAATGCTTCCTATTGAATATCAGCTCCTTGGAGAACAGTTAATGAACATGGAATTGGTATTTTTGACACCATGATCTATTGGAAATAGCTAAGATGCATGGTAAGGGAATTGAGAAGAATATTGCAAATTTAATAGGCTTAGCATGATTGAGGATAAGGGGTGGTGGTGGGTGTTATTTTTAGGGGGAGAGGAGTTGTGTTTTGAAACATTATATTCATTAATTTATTGGTTTTTCTCTAGAATGTAAATATTTGTTTCCTAGGACTAAATATTATAAACTGGGAAGGATGTTTAGAGATAATAGGTTATTACATCATCCATGACTCAACAATTCATTTATTTTTCTTATAGTGTTCAATTTCATAAATGTTTGTGCATCACAATTCACTAAAAATTCGAATATTTTAAAATGTCCCACAACTTATCTCTAACCATTTTGACCTATAAATTAAAAAATGGATTCAATTTTATGAAAATAATTTTCTAAATATGATAAATTTAATATTTAAATAAAGTCAACATTTGTTCTAAAAATTTCAATTTTAATATTACAATCAATTTTATGATGATTTGGAAAATTAGATAAGGTCACATTAAATTATATAATCATTATAATAAGAAAATATAAATTTATGAATCAATTCAATGAAAATAAATTTTCTCTTTAGTCATTTATTAACCAAAGAGTTTAAATAATCATTAACATATTTCCAAAATACAATCACATAATTTGACATTTTTAAAACAGTTATTTACTTATACCATTATATAAATATTTCTATTTTTATTTATAAGATACCAAAATTTTGTTTCACACTTTTATAGTTGAGGGTACAATTCTAATAGCTAGATTAATATTTATAATTGTATGATTACAATTTCAATCATCATATTTATAATGGTCATATAATGTTATTAATTCATAAAAAAATCTTCTATTCTATTCACATCAATTTTATATTTATTTTCTATATATATTTTCATCTTTAAAATGAATATATCATTATTAACACAATGTTCTATGTCTAAAACATAGTTTGTATTGTTGTTATTAATTGGATTATGCAGATCCTAAATTTACCATTTTTTTATCTTATTTCTTACTTATTACCCCACTATATTATTTGGCATTGTTATTGGTTTATTTCCTAACCAATGTCTCATTAGTCATTTATATGAATTAAGTTTTTATTGGGATTGCAATGTAATATATGTTTTTATGACATAAGAAGGGAAATTCTATTGGTAATATTTTGGGTTGTTACAATAAACAAGTTACAACACATGTGTTCACATGTTTTCTATTACTGAATAGTACAAAAATAAATGACATATTATTGCGATACCAATTCGTAGTGCACCATCTTGAACCACTCTAAATAGTAGCTGTAATGATACAACATTAAACATCTAGCACGTCTCCCTGTATTCTAGAAGATATCAACTAGTGGTGAAAGACCATTATGGAACATAAGGACACTATAAAATCATTTTTAGAATAATAGAATAGTCGAAATAGTAAGAAATAATAACCAGTAGGTAACTGAAAGTCACATACCCTCTCCCAAACTAGTTATGTTCTATCAAGTCAACAATATAATCATATCATGTCATGATAGTCATATGTTCCAAAAGAAACCCAAAAGAAATACATAAAATTAAAATACCTAGAATAGGACCTAACTCAATTCCATATCCCATAATCAATGCTTCATCCCATAAATCCCAAATCATCTATCTATCAATGGGCCTTTTCTATTGTAATGGCGTACAACCACAAAAACATATAAGGTACCATCGGTTGCGCGAGTAGGCTTTGAGTAAAACTCAGTGAGAAATTACGAATTGTTTCTAAAGAAATAAATAGTATAAGATACTATTTATACAGCTATATAATGGAAGGAAAAATAGAAAAATAGATGAAAAAAATTATCATTACGAATAAATATTAATCAATTAATCATTTTCCCATAGGGATATGTAACGAAACCCATGTCATAGAATAATTATTATCCCAATTCTGATAATCTGATCCACATATCATATATTGAATCATTCTTTTAGTGAATGAAATGGGTTCTCATTGTCATATAATAGTTCCTTGAGTGTCACTCCAACACCCTGGTCATGAAACAAAATAATTAGTTCCTAGAGAATTATTATAAAACCTAAAATATATATAAACATCATTTATTCCAACATAATAATTATATCAACTAATCCATAGATGTATATAATTATTTCAACATTTCAATCCATTATGAATACAACTAATGACAACAGAATCAGTCCATCACCCTAATAATTCATATTACTAGTGGTTCTAAGAGTGTTATTCCAAAAACTAATCAATTCCACAATTTATTGGATTTTATTGTTAAACATATAGACCCTTAAAAAACATAAATTTTACATGATGTTCTATTTTAACTATCATGAACTGTCCGAAGTTGGGGATTTATCCACATCTACCACAATCCAGCCCCATAGGCTAGGGGTGGTGACAAGTGTCGAAGGAATATCTAATTGTGAGAGGAATTTTTCAAATAACTTGTACACAAGAACATAACCAAATAAATTCAAAAGTATATGGAGGAAGGAGAAAATATGAAACACTACTATAATTTAAAACAAACATGAATGAACCTCAAGACAACACAAAGTACGATAATTTGAACATAATGAAATGGGGAAAAAATACACGCCTAACAAGAATTATGTCCCAACCTAATAAATTATGAAAAGAGTAAACCAATGAGAGATCCCAGCACTTGAATCACAAGCTACGACCAACGCACATGGTCTATGCACCTAGTATCCTTATGCTCCATAGTATTCATATTCAATCTATTCATCGTCTGCAAAAGACACGACATGTGTGGGAGAAACCCAGAATGGTGTGAGAAAATACATACCTTGTAGAACAACTATAAAGGGTGAATGGGGAGATGTAAGAGATATAATAGAAGTGGAAATCAGTAGATAGAAAAATGTATTGTGAATGAGTATATCTCAACCCCACAAGAGAGTGAATGTATGATCTATTAATCAAAAGGGGATAAAAACGGTGAGTAGATGAAATAATCATCGAGACTACTTTTCCTATAATAGTAGTGTATACTCATCCAACCATGAGAAAATAATCATCAAAAGAACATGGAATATCCCACACTTCTTTGCCTCTCCTAGGATGATAGTAACCAAATACAAGGTGTGTATCAGTAATAAATATGATATATATTTGCTTAGTTAATGAATAAAAAAATGAAAGCGTATGGGGATCTCCATCACACAACTCAACCCAAGAAGAAAAGTAGCCAGTAGTTCCAAAAGAAAGTCCATCAATGATGGCAGATATACCATGCATCATATTTGAATATACTAGTATATGGAACTAAATCACAACACCATGATTATATCCTATTTGGATAGCACTGTCTCAACCGCATAGTTTTAAGTCATGTCATAAGAATTCATATTGATGGGGAAATCATTCATATTGATTGTGATACAAATGCTACATCAATCCATGTTCCTTCACTATTCTACCCAACCAAGGGGCCAAAATTTCTTGTTAAGGATCACATGCCCTGGAATAATAGGAGGTGGAACTCTTCTAATCACCATGGAACTCCACATCCCACCCTTGTAAGAGGGTAATACTCAAGAATTTCATTGCGGTACCCCGCTAACCAACCCTACTGGAAGGTAATGCTCGGAAAAAGCTGTCAGGGAACTCCACTACACATACCTGATGGAGGGTAACGCTGTGAATGTCGAGGAACTACACTACCTAGCCATAATAGAGGTTAACTTGGAATGCTCTTTGAGGAACTCCATTACCTAAACTTTTGGGAGGGTTACCTCTAAGAGGACTTAAAAAATCACCATTTCCCATCCTTTATAGAGGGAAATTCCAAGAAATTCCTAGTTATTCAGTTTGATCACCACAATCATTGTGTTTTTCCTCACTGTGTTCCAATCCTGGAACATTTCACATCATATCTAGAAAGTGTCATTTGTGGGAACCATAATTTTCTACATGAAAAAAACTCATGATTGGATACCATGGGCCATGATCTGATTTAAAACCATGGATATACATACAATCGAAGATTCAAAAAAAGAAACCCAGGAGAAGACAACATTTGATGGGCACTACACAGCTTGTGGACCCTCTTCAACACATGGTCATGCCCCTAGAAGGTACATGGTTCCCAACAATATAGGCGTACACACCGTGTTAGTGGACTAAATAACATGTCTCTATGACATGGGATTAGGCCATGTCTTAGTGCCCATGTTCATATAAAGGACCTCATGTCTGTGCACCAGACACAGTGTCCATGTGGTTGGATACACAGTCTGGCCTACATGGAATAGGATAATAGGTGTTTGAGTGAATATTACCCATTTTTTATCCTTATTCTCCCTGAAACCCTAACAACACCACTGAGGGAGGCTACATGACGTGTAGTCCGTTTTGTTTCTATAATTTCATATCTGATCTCCCCTAATTGAATTTATCCACGCCACCTAGGATATCACCATAAATCTGTCAAAAAGTCATTGATATGACCAAAGAACATTGGTCTTCTTCTTTGATCACCCTGAACCGACTCAAGTCAATAATGAGGGTTTGGCCAATAGTTCTACACATAATCATTCATTCATTGATTGCATTATTGATATCAAACCAATAAATTAAGATTCATTTAACCATGATGATACGAAATCTATGCATTTATCGCAATACCATCATCATTTCATTTATCCTACATGAATACGGGTGCTTGATCAAGCTCGTGTCACATGACAATTCTCCAATCGGGACATTGGGGATCCAACCTGTGAAGGAGATGGATAATATAGGGAAAAAATCACCAAAAAACATTTTTAAACATATCCATATAGAGGTTTTTTCCAGAATATTGAAAATGGTTTCTCATGGTTAGAACATTGATTAAAAATTATGAAATCCATTACATGGGATCATAAAAAGGCTATAACAGAGTGTAGATCGATGAAAGAATAATGATTCACTAAATAATTTAATCTTAAGGAGTAACATACCAAAATATGAGTCTTAACTTTATTGGATCAATTTATGATGAATAATGTTGTTGAAAATTACATTGAAAGAGCTTCTACATTCATTGTGTCCTAATCTGATCTGATTTGGTATTCCATCATGATCTTCCATAGGAAGAATGAAGCTGAGATCTTGGATAATTATATAGATTATGAGCCAACCCTGGGAATTTTACCATGGAGATACATTTATAACCTTTCAAGTTTGGTAAAATAAATAAATTAATTATTTTATACAATTAATTTATTATATTTAACATACCTCCTACGAGCGAGGGGTCAGAACATCTCATGAGGACTCATTTTATGTCACCATTGGGTAAATACCACATTCCAGACTCAATCGTAGTCTTCGATTTATAATCCAATTAATTGTTTATGAGTTATAGTTTTTTCATTAATTAAGATCACATTCCCAATATATAATATATTTAATAGTTTTTATAAAACTAATTTCAGGAACCTTAGGCCTCATAATTTCATATTGTCACTATACCTAATTCGAGAAATAAATTTTGAAATATTTAAAAGATTTACATAGAAAGGATCATGTCTCTACATTATTCCATCATTCTAAATTTTTTCCCAAAATGGATATCTAGGAAAAAAACTCTAGATATTGTGTCCAAAAATAGCTCTCCCGCTCCGAGGAACCCTCCTATATATTTCTCTTCATCTATGGCATAAGAACCAAAGAGATTTTCATTCCACAAATGATCCCCTCATGTTGATCTTTGATTTCCACTAGGTGCTGTGTAGATGCGTTTTATTCCTCACTTTCCATCTCATCACAATCAATGGATTTCAGGGGTTCATTCACATATCTCACCATCTACGACATATAAAATATTTTTGTTCACCATCTATAGCTATGTTCTGGGGATGTGTTAAAAAACCTCGCCTACCCTCTGCACGATCTTAAAAATCCCAATGAACGTCGGGAATCATATTCCTTATTGGAAAAACATCTACATTCAATGTAGTGGGGGACTTGTATGAGAGTATTGCCTCCCTTCTCAAACTACAAGGTCCTATGAAGGTGATCTGAAAATGATTTTTGGATTCTTTGTTCATTCCCCATCCAATCACAGATAACCTATACTTTCTCTCTTATTGTTTGTACAACCTATGGCCCCATAATAGACGACTCTCTGATTTATATTCAGCTAAATGGTGACCTTCTGGGTCTCCCATAAATAGACTAAAAGGATCTATGTGGATGGTCAGGTAGTAGATACTTTTGTATGCACAATCAACAAAGTGAAATTAATCCACCCACCACTCCAGCCAATGTCTAACACGCATTACCTTATAATGTCCACTTGTACATGGATATGTCACTCGGACTGCCCATCAGTCTCCAGTTGAAAGGTTGTACTCAGTAACATTGGATCCTAAATGCATCCCGCAATACTCCCCATAATCATAACATAAACCACATGTTACTATGGATGAATGTTGTTAAGGGTAACCCATGAATGGGAATGTTCTCCCATATGTACAACATCCCTGAACTGTCCACCGAACTCTACTCACTTATAGTAAGAAAGTGCACCAATTGTGTGATTCTATCAACGATCACCCAAATGGAATCATGGCACATTGATGTGCATGGAATCCAAATGATGAATTACATGGATAGTCCATCCCATATCCACTCTGTAATCTCACGGGGTTGCAAAAAAACCTTTGTAACTTGGTGCACGACTATCACATGCTGACAGGTGAGGCACTGAGAGATGAACTCAATTATGATTCATCTCATACCGGAACACCAAAAAACCACTGAAGATATCTATACATCTTAACCACATCAGGATGTACAAATAGGGGGTTGTGTGGAACTCATACATCACAACCTCCTGCAATGTGACTAGAACCACTGTTTTCCCTTGAAATAAGATTTCATGATTCCCTCATTTAGAATATCCATATGTTGTATTGCCTATGGTTATTTGATATGTAAATAAATCACTTTAGATTCCTCATAGTAATTACACTAATTTTTTTCAATATGTGAAGGATTCAACACCATCAACAGAAGAATGGCTACACCCTCTTCCCCACTATGGTCAGTTATAGGGAAGCTAACTACTTTGAAACATCATACAATAAGAAATCCTAGGAAATCCTATTGAGGGAATCTACTATAATGTTTCCATTACCTAGAATGCATATTATCATGAAATCATAATCCTTCTAAAACTCCAAAAAATTCCACAGTCATAGGTTCAGGTCTCAGTGACTGAAGACGAACCTTAGACTCTAGTGGTATTAGTAAACCACAATGTGATATCCCAAAAGATAGTGTCTCCAAATCCTCAGGAAAAATACTACTGCTTCAAGCTCTAGGTTGTGATTGTCATAGTTCTACTCATGTGGAATCCACTTCCTCAACCTATATGCAGCTAATTCCTGGCATTTAATCATTACACAAGTAATCCCAGCTACTAGAGCATCAAAATACATTATGAACTCAATGACTTCCTTTGGTAGATTTAATACTGGAGTGCTCATCAAGCACTGTCTCAACTCATCAATGGCCCTCTACAACTACTTAGACTAGGAAGAAAGCTACCCTTTCAACATAAGGGGGGGGGGGTCAAATTGAATACAATCATGGAGAATTCCTTCATCAATATAATGTATCACCCCACAAAGATATGAAATATCATCACATTTGATGCATTCATGGGTAGTTCTCATGTAAGCACTATATCGATCTCGGCTGAATCAATGACTAATTGTTGTTTATAAATGATATTCCCTACAAAATGAACATAATATATCCAAAACTGGAACATCAAGAGCTTTATGTAAAATTGTTGATCTCAAAGAAAAATCAAGGAGCATCCTAATGTTCTCTTTATACAACTCATTTGATGGAGAGTATACAAGTATGTCATTGAGTAAGACAACCAAAAACTAGTCCTAGTATGACTAGAATACATATTTCATCAAATCCATATACATGGTACTGGGATTTTACACACAAAAGGGAATCAATAAGAACTCATATTGTCTGTAGTGACATCAAAATTTCAACATTGAAATATCATCCTCATATACCAATAAATAATGGTAGATAGAAATAATATCGATCTTGGTGAACCATATCACACCTTAAAACTGATCAAATAGGCCATCAGTCCATGGAAACAGGTATTTTTTATTAATTCAATTATTTGTTCAAGGAATGAAAATCCATCGAATGATGTAAACTCCAATCAACCTTTTTTATGAATAAGACTGGAGCAACCTTGGGTATCACACCGGGTCTGATGAAACAATTCTCAAAAGGTCCTAAAACTGCAATCGTAGCTCTCAGATCATAGTATGTGCCATTGGTTTTCCCAAAGAATATAACAATGATGTACCATGTTGTAATTCAATGTGAAAATGCATCTCCCATCTCAAATTAATTCTTTAAACATCCTCGAGGATGGCATATATATAATCCTACACAACTAAAGGTACCCAGAATCTTGATGAGACTACTAAAACTAGTGTTTCACTCTCTAGCTGATGGGTAATAGGCTGCAACCTCCTACTCATATCATCCACATTCTCAAACATGACATATCTCCCAAAAGAAAAAAAAGAATCATGTCCTATCAGTGTATATGCATCTAAGCTGTATGTAGTGACCATCAATAAAGGATCAGACCATGGTAAGACAACTAATACCCATGATGACATAAATGGGTTCCATCGTGATTACGAAACGTTTCAACCTGAATATATGTACACTAATAAATATCTAAAATTTCATCCATATTAAGGATATCAAAGAGGAGTTCCCTATAAGAACCTCAAGTTGATGTTGTTATGGTAGCGCCACAACTGGGTGCTATATCTCTCACACCAATGGTCAAGAGATATAATAATTTGGTAACCTTAGAATATTAATATTGTTGCATGAGTAGAATAAATATAGATAGTATATTCAATCAATGTGTGTGATAAGAGGATGTGGATATCCAAATCATGTAGCTGTCAATGGCCCCATCCCCATCTCCATGATCCTGACATGAGCCACCTAGTGGTGTTGGTGGAAGGATATCAAACTTGAATCCATCAACTATATCTTCTCCATGTCTTATAATAGATATTCCATATTGAGGACAACCCTATCCAGGCATGAAAGATCCTTGATAATTGTGCTGCCACTGCTATAGAAGTTTGACCGCTATCTACCTAGAATTCTATAAAAGTCTATTCAGACTGACCTATTCCATGTGACCTCTCCATTCACAATAAAATAACCACCCCACTATGGGTTTCTCTACTCCTCTGTGTTTATTCAGCCGCATTAAAGCACATGCCTAATCCTTCTCGTGAGATGGTCTCCATCTCCGAGATCCTGGCACCCAACAACTACTAGATGTTGTCGAAGAATCAGCCCTATCATGCCTTTAGACAACTCCATCGATCTGGAGTCCCTTTGATAGAAATATATCAATCACAAGTTCCTTCTATATCACTTTTACATCGGTGGGGATTCATTTGAGAACTATGCTGGCACCAATCTCTCTATGGAGTCCCCACTCAAATTTTGGATCTCGGAAGTAGCCAGCTCAGATCATGTCCTGGGAGTACAGTGTATGTTATATAAACCTCACAGTGTACTCATCCACCATTAGTACTCTCTTATAAATCTCTTTAATCTCATTTTTTATGAAATGATATTATGCATGAGGGGTAGTAATCCTCACAGATGATCTGATGGAAGTCATCCCATGAGAGTGTCTACTCTTCACACATATTCATAAAAAAGAACCACCAACACCCATATGATCCATGTCAATAGATAACAACCAATTAAACAACTTGATTCTCTGGTGTGCATATATTATTTAAGATACATACTATTGACTCCAGCTATTCCGTTTCTACATGAGGATTAGGCTTAATGTAGAACCAAAGCAGTCTTTGATGCAGGAACTAAAAGAGTGCTCATGGCTAGTGCATATCCTCAGCCTTTTCTGCTTGGTTTATCTACTTCTCAATAGGTGTATTTGTTGGTACCTACCAACCTGGAGGAATGGGATCACGTGATGGACACCAAACTGAGGCATCTTCACTCATAGATTCATCATCATGAATTAAAGCCGGTATGCTAGCCAGATGGCATTCCGAAGGCAGATTGAATGTTATCGAGGAGTTTTACCCATAGATAGGAATATATATATATATATATAAATAATGGGGAGATAACTAAACAAGGATAGTCAAATAATAAATCCTATATGATTCATGTACCTTTGATCCCTACAAAAAATTTCACAGCATGCCTAGTTGACAAGCAGGTAGTTGAGGTCCTAATTAATTTATGCATCACACGTCGATACCATCACATGACTCCTCAGTCCCAAATCAACACTCGAGCCACATTGAATCTATTTCCCTAAACCCAATGAAATCATCTTAATGTATAATGTCAAGACAACATCCCAATGAATGAACCTACTCTCATACCAATCATTCATGAGCCGACAGAAGTTGGGGCTCAATCCTAAATTACCCCAAGCCCATATCCATAGGCCAGGGGGTGGAGACATGCACAAAGGAATAAATAAATCATGGAGGCATTTTTATAAGAACCTATACATATAAAAATAGCCATATCAATGAAAAATATTAGAGGGAAATAAGAAAAGATAGAAAACAATTGTAAAGTAATCCAAACATCTATGAACCTCTAAAAAACAAAAATACAGTAGTGTAAACTAAAATAAAAAGGGAAAAAAATACCTGACAGACTAGAAAAATCCCCTAACCAAACAAAATTGTAAAAGAGTTGGTAAATGAGAGATCTTAACTCATGAATCCCAAGCTACAACCACCAAACATAGTGAAAGCACCCAGTATCCCTAGGCTCCCTGGTAGTCATACTCAACTTTTCTATCATCTTCAAAATACATGACACATGTTGGAATGGACAATGTATGGGTGATAGTATACATAACCAGTTTAACACCCTGAAAGGGTGAAAGGGGAATAATAGGATATACAATAGAATAGAAATATAGTATATAGAACCATGTAAAATGAAAGAGTATAGCTTAAACCAATAAAAGTGTGAACGTATGCTCTTATATGAATAAGATGATAGACACAATGAGTAGATGAACTACCCATAAAGCCTTTTCCACCAATAGATGTGTAGTATAATCATCCAACCATGATAAGATAAACACAGAAAGCATGTGGCATACCCCACACGTCTATTCCATTTCAGGAAGGAGAGAATCTAAATCGATGAAGTGAATCTAGATAATTAATGAGTATATATATATATATATTCTTAGTCAATGAATCCAAAATGAGAGAGTATGGGGATCTCTATTTCATAGCTCGACATAAGAAAAATAATATCTAATAGTTCAAGAAAAAATTCCATCAAGGATTCACAGCATCTGATGTGTCTTCCTGGAACACACAAGTCTATAAAACTCAATCACAACAACTTGAATCAATACTAATTGGACGAAACTAACTCTCCCACACAGTTTTAGGTCTTATAATAATAACATGTCTTGAGGGATAATGTGTTCCCATATCTCATGAGCCAAAAAAATGACAAACGACTTCTTATCACTATTCCATATACATAAGTGGACTCAATTTAAAGGTATGGATCCCTTTCCTTGGCACAACCAGATGGACCTACACTACTAATCATGGAGAAACTCTACTTCCTAGCCTCATTGGAGGTTAATGAACCAGAATTGTCATCAAAGAACCCCACTACCCACCCTTCAAGAGGGTAACACTGAGAAAGAGCTATTAGAGAACACCACTCTCCAACCCTGCTTGTGGGTAATGCATGGATCATTGAGGAACTCCACTACCTAGCCATGATGGAGGGTAAATCAGAAAGATCATCAGGGAATTCCACTACCCAGCCCAGTTGGAGAGTAATACCAAAACGGTCACGGGGGTACTCCACTGTCTAGCCCAACTGGAGGGTAATGCCTAAAAATCTCTAGTGATCCTTCGTGATTGATGTCGTTATTAGGTGTCAACTCAATGTGTATCCATCCTTGAACATTTCAAAACATATCTAGAATACCAAAACCAAGGAACAATCATTTTCTATTAGTAAAAACACTTTCTCTATGATACTCACATTCTAAAATCTCAGTTAAAATAAAGGGGATACAAATGATCTATGTTTCTAAAAAAGGATCCCTGAATAACGTGACATGTGAGGGGTACCACTAAACGTGTGGACTTTCTCCACTTCATGGATGTGTCCCTAACAGGAACCCCGATTACAACTATGTATGGGAACATGTCGTGCTAGTGGACTACATGGTATGTCCCAATGATATGGGACAAGTCCATGTCTCAATGGTTGTGTATGTGTACCATACCTCGTGTTTGTGTAATAAACATTGTGCCCATGTGGTCTCACACATGGTCTATCCAACCAAAAATACGATACATTGTGTGTGATCGAATCATACACACCTTGTAAATCTTAAATTCCATAAAACACAATCCCTTCCATTGAGGAAGGCTACGTATCGTGTTGTTCATCCTGATAAACGGCATGTAGTTGAGTTTTTCAATAGACTTTCAGATATGATATCCATTTGTTGAATTTGTCCACCACACCGGAATATTTCATTAAATCTCTCTATTAACAATGCATCTACCCAAAAAAATGTGGATCTTTGTCCCTGATTTTCACAAATCGGATATAGTCATCGATGTGGTTTACGTCGATTATTATCCACACCATCATTCGTTCATCGATCAGGTTATTGATACCAAACCAATAGATCCATCATACATGTACCATGATGATTTCAAATCTATGAATATTTTGAAATACCATCATCATTTTCATCAATCCACAGTGAATTTGGGTGCCTGATCGATCTCGGGTCCTTTAGAAATTGTCAAACTGAGACCTTGGAGATCCAATCGATGAGGAATGTGATGAATAGGGGGAGCATATCACCCAAAAAAAATGTTTTAAGAATCATTAGCCATGTTTTCCTATATCAATATTGAAAACATGGAACTGAGGATAGAACATTGATTAAACAATAATGAAATATGATACATTGGCTCATACATAGTCCATAACATAGTGTAGATTGATGAATGAATAACGATCCACAATATAATTTAGTAAAAACGTGTAAAACACAAAAATATGAGTAATTTCACTATTTTAAATTGATTTATAATGAAGATCGCACTCAAATAATGATTGGAAGGAGTTGTGATTATTGCATCGTGATCTGATCCGATTAGGCATTCTGTCGTGATCCACCAGAGAGAGAAGAAATTTGAGCTCTTAGAAAATTCATAGGATTTTGATTCAACACTAGGTAGATTTCCATGGTCATATATTTATTACATTTGGATTTATGTCCAATAAATAATTTAATTTAATTAATCAATTAATATAATCTAATGAACGTACTGAATATGAGTGAGGTGTTCAAATATCCCATACCAACTCATTTTCTATTGAATATAGAGTAAACAACACGTTCTAGACTAAATAATGGTCTCAGATTTCTAATCTGATCAACCATTTTTGAGTTACCACATTTTCTTTAATTAATTGGATGCACAAAATATGAAATATACATAAAATTATAATAAAATTATTTTTTGGAACCCCATGCCTCAGAATATCATGTTATCCCAATGCCTAACTCTAGAAATATATATAGAAATATTTAAAAATAATACAATAAAAAATGGGTCTCTACATTAAAATTCATTATTTACTAAGGTCTGTCATACTCAGTGCCTCAAAAAAATTTCAATGTTAAACCATTTTCATTATTTACTAATGTTTTCAAACTATTCAATTCCATTTAATACACTTAACAATGTAAAAATTCATCTTCAAACATTAACCATTACATCCTATTGACATTCCATAAATGATTTATTCCCTTGTTATTCCATGTATCCCATTAACCATTCCCTAAAATCAGCTGACAAGACTAACTAATTTACACTCATAAACCAATCATTTTATTATTTAAAGCCCCGTTCTACCATTTTATATGTTCATCAGACCCCATGAAAAGCATTAGAGTGGGTTCCATAATTGATAATGGACCAAATTAGATCTGTGAAGGATTTATGTTTCCAATTTATGGCCATATCAATTCTTTTAGTGAAGAGAGAAAAAGATAAACACCTGTCACTAACACACATACCACAAACATGTGAAAGAAAATATAAAGTCTATAGGAAATAGTTCATAGAGAACCTACCTTATAATTATATATATCTACTCATCTAACCCCACACATTGAATCAAGATACAACAACCATTATCCAAAAAGTAGACAATATCTTAGGGGATTCAAATCACAAGAAACATCACCCCAAAAAATCTATAAATGAAGGTTCTCCACCATTAGAAGAAGTGGAGGACCTTCAAATGAACTATGTAATAATTAGAGTGAAATGGGGTAGAATATTAGGTGAGTTACTATAAATCATGATAGTTTTTAAATTAAATATGTCACATGGTTTGGCCACATACTTTCCAAAACCATGTACCAACAGTGAGAACTCGACTATCAAATGAAAAATACACTCACACAATCTCCTGGGATACCTCATATAGTTTCTATAACCATGATTCCTCTTACATAAAACCATGTGGTCATGGTCCACAGTTAGAATTAACCATTTTCTAACCATGAAACTTGTTCGATAAGCCCCACTTTCTACATTTTCAAGACCCAAATCCATAGAACGCTCCCAAGACCATCCCTGCATCCTAAATAACATTTAGTAGTTTAATTTAAATGGATGTTTCCCAAAAACTAAAATTTAAACATATCTTGACAAAATTATTGATCTTACGAGCACCCCACTATATAATATATCATCCTTTATCTACATTCCCCAACATTACTAATCCTCCACGGTAAATATTTCAAGATACTAGGCCCACAAATTAGCTTCCCTCTACCAATTTTATTACATAATGGGTTAATGTAGCCAAATTATAGGAACATATGGAAGCAACTTACCATACAGTGCTTTCTCACTATGATCCACAACATGAATCAGATGCCCCTCATAGGTTTTACTAACCTCAAACTAAAAATTATCAACAAAAATCACATTATAATGGTTTTCCTGGTTCTAATTAAGTTTAAATACATGAAACACATCGTCTATAGAACTGTACTAATTTTTAAGGGAAAAAATACTCTCTCGGATTGGCCCTATAAACATTTTTTAATCACTAAACATACGTATCTACGATGTAACCCTTGTATCATATTTTATAGTGACTTGATCTCGACGAAAAATAAAGGAATACATGATCACACAAGACAAACCCAATAGGTTAATAATGATATATGTTTATGATTCATATCTACTATATTTTATATCGATTCAAATCTAGGTCAACATGACCTACTATGATATCTCATGTATAGTACTCGACCAAAAAAATAATTATTTTCACTTTTCATACAAGCCTAAGGGTGATCTTCATGCCCTAAAATACTCTTCTTTATATAGTTTCATCAAAATAGTTTCCTGATAACTATTTTTGCATTTGGAATCAATAGATATATAGATATTCATTCATTTTTCTTACAAATTCTTGGAAACATGATCTATGAATCTCATCTAAAACATCTATAGTCTACTCATATTTCCTATCCACCTATGTGTGGGAGGAAATGCTAAAAAAAGTTTGAGTACCAAGTTAGTTCCAAAACCATATCGATAATTGTGATGAAAAAAATCATGATTAGAATAAATACTTCAATTATTCACATAAAAATTTATTATATATTGAACATATTTATTACCCAATACATAGATGTCAAAAGTCTCAAAAATCTGGTAAAAATGATATACCTTTGTGAGTCCATTAATAATCACCCATATCATGCCACACTTTTTTGGAGACCAAGGTAAACCCACCTTGAAATTCATGATAAAATCATCCCACATAAATTTTTTAATTGGAATGAGTAATAATAAATTAGAAGGCTTCTAACTGTTATCCTTTACCCTTTGACTGGTGTTGCATGACATTACAAAACTAGTGACATCATTCTTCATTCCTATCCAATAAAACAATATATAATGATCACAGCTCATTTTGGTCAAACAAGGGTGTACTACACATTTTGATTCAAGATAATCACACATTATCTATTCCCTCACACCTATAAGAATTTATATTATACCATGAACATAGAACAGCTCATCACCATCAATGGTCTAGCCATGAGGTAGCTCCCCACCACCAACGATGTACCTTGAAACTAGGAAATCAATATTAGCATATTACTTCTTCTTGAACTAGTTTGGAAGATATTTAACCACTATTAAGGTTGTGTGTGAATTGAATAATTCTTATCCAGAAAACTAACATGAATATTTATATATAAGTCCAGAATTTTCATTAGAGAACATGCCTCCTGAACTGCTTGTGTCTGTATTTTCTATCTTAGAGAGCCAACCACAACATTTAATTTTCCCACTTTATGTGCTAACTCTTGATTGAAATACTACTAACATTGAACCCACATCCACTCCAATATAATTATATCACAATAAAAAAGTATGTTTTAGGATCTGCTAGTTAGTATAAACCACAAACCTTTCCCCAATGAGATAATTTCAACAATAATTTAAGTTATGAACCACTATAACTAACTCCATGTCATGTATGAGATAGATCCATTCACATGAATTTAAATGTAATGACCCATATTCTGTGAATTTGTATCCTTACATTAATATTTTTCAATATTCTATCCTATATTCATTAAAAATATTCATTATTTTCCTTACGTGGTTCAGGTAATAATGGGATCAGTGATACGGTCAATGTCTTATTTGTCTCATATAATGAATTATCATATGCTCTAGTATACTTAAAAATAACTTTTTTCTTGGCTAGAATAGACCTCATTTCTTCTTAGGAAGGGAATTATCATGTAAAAGGATGATAAAAATATTCTACACCAAGAAATATCTGAATCACTAAGATGTTTTAGGTCACTCTCATGACACCATGAACATTACCTTCTCCAGATTCACTAACACTCTATCCTATAATATCACATGAAATAATAATTATACCTTTTAAATCGATAAATTAATTTTATATATCTTGTCTTATATTTATTTATCTCTAATTGTACTGAAGTTGATTCTATTATATTTGAAATGATCATCTATAAACATAGAGTACATTTAGATATTATTGATAAAGATAACCAGAAACTGATCCAAATATAGGTGGTTGATTCATTTCATAATGGTTAAGAACATATAAGAAGCATTTTTCATCCCAAATAATATCATATCAATTTCATAAAATCTATTCCTTCTTCTAAAATCAATCTATTTAATATTAGATGGTCTACTCTCAACTCATGGTACCTTTATCTAAAATCAATATTAGAGACCAAAAAGGTGCCAATCAACTGGCCAAATAGATTATAAATACGTTGATGATGATAATGATTATTAAATTTCATCATTTTCAAAATCTAGTATACAAAAAATAAATGTAACGTTCCATACACCTTCATCATAAATAGAACTATAGAACCCCAATGTGATTTAATTAAATGAATGAAACCTTTATCCTTTGGTTCCTTCCATTGTGTCTCATGATCATGATTCTTTGTTGGTCCAATTTTATAAGATGGATGGAAACTAGATCAACCCCTTGCACCATATCATTTTAAATCCTAAAATAATTTTTAAGTGGAAACTATAAAAACATATTTGGAAAAATATCATTAAATTTATAAATTAATAGAGATAGAACATCCAAATATTCCCCTGTCATCTAGAATAAGACTCAAACCCTGGTCCATGAGATAACTCAACCATGTATGAACATGACCTACACAACATTCTTAGATCAAGGGAATACTACTTAAAATGTGAACATGGTATGAAACTATCCCATTGATTCTGAGTAAAAATTCATATCTTAACATCTCAATCATAGAAGATTTAAAAATAAATGGTTCCCACCAACCTCAAAGAAATACTCCTTACAATTATGGATACCCTTTAATTTCATCCCTAATGAAATGTCAATCAACATAAACCCATACAATAATTCTACAACTAGGCCCAAACCATTCACAAATTGGGAAATATAAATGAATGAAAAGACCTCATATAAAATAAATCACTATCAGGTGTAGAATCAATATGAATCATACCTTTGATAGTCGACAACTCAATATCATTACTAAGAGGAGAATTATTAACTCTATCTAGCCCACATCTCATTTTATCCCATGCTTCTGCATGTGTTTTGATCAACACACTACTCTATTAATATTGGCAGTATTGTCATGAAGTAGTACATATGACACCCTATCTAGTATGGACATTAGGAAATCATATTATAGAGTTATATAGGCTAGAATATCCCCTCCTAGTGTTCTTCATTGCCCAGGTCCTTTATCAATAACCATTTACTGAGGGTTCTTACAGAATCCCTATATGTCCCATATCCCACCAAAATCATGATACTCTACTGGTGGTCAATGAAGCTAACCTAAAATGATACTGTGAACTCGAAAAAAGTATAATAACACTATATTATATCCCTCTTATGCCAATTCACTATCCTGGTTTCTATCCTAAACATAGACTTGACATAATTTCACATTCTGAATTTTTCTACTAGTTGAGGATGTACTACCAGATTGCCTATTAGAAACTGCCTTCTCTCCACAAAATTTCTCCATCTAATTCCCATCAACAATTAGATCATGATTTACCACATCCATAAATTTATGCATGTGGAAAAAATTCACCCTTTACATGATCTCACAATTGTGTTCATCTTAAAAATATTTCTCCCAAACTTTCTTATCTCATTTAAAATCGGAACAAAAAACTGTAAGTCTTTTAAGAGGGCCACCAAATCAATCACAAAAATATTCTTTGGTTTAAATGCCTAATATCCATGGATTATCCATACATATAGGTATAAATGGTCCAATAACATTTCATAGTGAACATACCAATCCATTACCTCAAGCTTATCTTCCTAGACATGAATATCACACCATCACTTTGTCTGTCCCAAAAACATGTTAGTTACCAAATTAACTAGCCTCTATAGATAAGTATCAAAGTATTCATGTATCATTTTGATAGACTCAAACCATAACTCAAATATGTCAATACCACCCACTCCAATGAATGTTGGGGGATGCTACAGTTGAAACACTATAGTCAGATAAATAATGGTTAGTGAAGTCTGCATAAGGTATCTATAAAGAAACATCATAAATTGGGTTTAACTTTTATATAAATTACATTCATCTCATTCACATAGATCCATCATGGGCTCTATTCCTACCATTGGATGAACTTTCCAAGAAATTCCTTATAGTTAACCTAGTGGACAACATATTCATGGAGGAACACCTCAATAATTCCAATCACATATTTCATCATACATAATATATCATTTACATAGTCAAAATAATATAGGTCATAAGTAAGAATAAAAAATCCATTCCACATACAACATATCAATGGATGTAACCACAACACTATCACAAGACAAAATCATTCAAATCTATGGCCACTGGATAACTCATGGTATAAATAGCTTTCCATGACACAACCATTGCATTAAACTCCATTTCAATAGTTTTTTTTAACAGCATTCAATTTTAAAAAAATAATAATTCAAATCTCATTATTAGGAACTATTTATTTAAAACCACAAAATAATCATAAAATAATTTTACTTCTCAAACCCATTTTCTGTTTATTTAAAAGTGACCATATAAAATCATGTTTTCCTTTGTCTGCCTTATATTATGCTTGGAAATTAAACCCCAAGTACCTAAAATGATGTATTTCTACACAAAATATCATTCCATACCATCCAATGGGTAATATAACATCAATAAATGATATCTCATAAATAGTTTATCTGACAAGGGGAAATACAATTTCAACAATAACATGAGAACCTGAAGAACAACAATCCTATACCTGGTAACCTAGTTTTTCCCCACACATTAGTTAGTTAATCCCACAATGTAACTTACTTCCAATCCTTGAAACCTCATATTGTACTATATACCTTTTATAAATATTAATGTAGAATAAAATACCAAGTGATATGATACCACATTATAACATCCTTACCTGATTCACTAAAACTATTAGCTAAAGTTGTTTAATACATGACCTCAATCATGCACCCCATTATTCCAAAGGCTAATAACTTGTGGAGAGGGTCCACTGAATAATTTTAAGATACTATACCCATTTTATCAAAATAAAACAATAGTATAAATAATAAGAAGTAATAACCAGTAGATAACCACAATTAATAAACAAAACCCCCAAAACATGGTAAGTTTTATGTAGTCAATAAAATAAATATTTCAAGTCATGATGGACTCATGTGCCAAGAGAAACCAGAATGAAATAATCACATCGATAATACAAAAAAGTGGGTCTCGATATACAACATATTTCCCTCTTCCAATATCCACCCCATAATGTACTAAATTATCCTTCTATCGCTGAGCATTTTCCTTTATACTAACCTACAACCAGGAATTATTATTGGGTACCATTGGTGGCTAGAGTAGGGTGTAATTGAAAATATGTTAACCACCACTAGATGATTCTTAATGATTATTAATCTATGTAAGAATGTATAAATGAGTATAAAGCAATGATAAATAATTTAACAAATGAAAAAATATTGATAACAAAAAATAGTTATTTATTAAACATTTCCCCTCATGTTCAATAATATCAACTGATCTACGAAAAACAGACTTGGCCAAAGAAGGTCATATAATCCATATATCATTGGAAAACTCATACTAGGAGTGAAATAAATGGTTTTTCATTATTTATAAAAAGTGATTATAGTTCCATTTCAATACTCGAGCCAGTTATCAAAATCCTTAGCTCCTAAATTGTCAATCTATAACCAAAACATTGTTTAAAAATCATTGGTATCTAGAGAGTCAACCCAACCCTGAAACCATGGAAATAGTTCATCATTCCAAAATACCAAATCATATATAACACATCTAGTTCCTAGATCACCTGTATAATGCCCCAACTGTGCATATTACTTATGGTTCCTAGAGTGTCCGTCTGACACATAATCAATTCCATCATATACCAAATTCCCCAGTTTAAAATATAGACCCTTTTTATACATAAATAAATCAAGATATTCCATTTCAACATTCATTTTTAACTTTCCCCCTCATAACCTACACCTATAAATAGAATTTAATAATTATATTATTTCATCATTTAATAAAATTTAACATCCATTAAATACAATTTAAACTCATTTAACTAGTTAGACATTCCAATTAATCCATTATCCATTCCATGCCATCAACACTACATAAAAAATTTATCTCCAGGTAATACCATGTATCCCATTAATTGTTCTATCAAATCAACCAACAACAATAACTAGGTTGAGCTCATAAATAACTAATTTTACAATTTAATGACCCAAGTTAGAATTTTCAAGGTCTTTAATAACCTAAGGGTAGCCATAGATTTGTTACCATAATCATCAATGTATTCGAACTAATCCGTAAAATATCTATAACACCAATTTATGGTATAAAAATAAATTAATTATGAGAGAAAAAAAAACAAAACATGTGGTACTAATGCACATACAACATACACATGAAATAAAACATCAAGAGTATGGAAAATTTATCTTATACCACCTACCTAGTGTTCATATATATCTAATCACCAACCGGTATTTTTATTTGAACTAAAATATTTATGAACAAAAAAAATATCCGCGGGGCTTTGAATCCGAATAAAAGACACACCAAATGGCCGAGAATCAAAGGAAATACTCCAATAGAAGATTATGAGGATCATGTGATCACTAAGTGATACAAAATTTGAAATGGGGGAGAACATTGGGTGATTTCATATAAATATATAGAGGGAAAAGTGGTAAGTCATTCACCTTTAATGAAGCACATGGTCTGGTTGTACTACATTAAAAATTATGTGGCAACCTTTGAATCTCAACTATCCAAGGAAAAATACAATCCCACAATATACTAGGACACGTTTAATGGTTTAAAAAACCATGATACCCACTGAATTAGGAGGTATGATCATGGTTGATGATTATCACCGACCACGTACTAACCATGTCTCATGTTTTGTAAGTCCCATTATTCACATTCTCTAGTCTAAAACCACCATAATTCTCCCAAGACCTTCCCCACTCATTAGAACTAATTTCACAATTACATTTCATATTATTTTGAAGAAAATATAAAAACACCACAAACAATATTTGGGACTTACATTATAAATTTGGTAATCAACATAGATTACATGTCATAAACAAAGTTATATCATTTCGTAGATGTAATTAGAACCCTAAGATATGAATAACAAAATCTAAAATATGTACAATGGTTTAGATATATTATATTGATAAGACATAGATGGTTTCTCACTGTCAGGTGTTGGTGATTAGAAAAAGAAGTATCTATTCTCATGAATTTCCAAATTGTAAATATAGAATAGATTTAATCATGAGGAATGACCATCCAATAGAAACACCACACGTATTATTTTCCATTGGATAATCCTATATATAAGAATGTGTATTCATCTAATTTTTCAAGATCATTATTATTTTGTATCATTTGAGTATTTTTTATCTTTAAGTAAATATTAAAAAAATGGAATTTAAGATTGTGGTGATGTATATTTTGTTGGGTATGTCATTATTGGTATGAAATTAGATAAATAATTATGACATGATTTTTAATTTTTGAGTTGAGGAGAAAATATTTTTGGTCCTAGTTGACTAGAATAAAAATACCTTTATGAAATCCATGGATATGGTAGAAGAATTTAGGTCCATCCAGTATGGTCATTTATGGAATAAATAAATCAATTAAGGATGATGAAATAATTTATGCATTCCAATTAATTAGAAATGATGAGAAATATATCATATTAGATAGTGTATGTTCGTATGAGTCATTGTAATTTCACTGACTAAACCTTATCTCCCAATGGTTATTTATGTGTTTCATGAAATATCCCCTAGTCTATCATTATAAATAACTAATATTTAAATATGGGCCAAGATTGTTAAACACTAAGTGGATTCAAATTTTTCCCAATTATAAAAATTTTATGTTTAGGAAATTTTGGGCTAGTGGTAGGGTTATCCAAGGAATGAGTTTAAATTATATCAAACAAATAAATAAATTCAATATTATTGGAGTTTAAAATATGAAAATTTGAATTTATTAACTTATTGTATTCAATATTTTTACATTAAATAAAAGAAAAATAGTTAAAAAATAAAAAATAAATATTAAATTATTGTTTAATATTTGTGGGTGAAACATGTTGAGTTAATTAATTATATTCTATCAAGTTAATATTTTATGTAGATACTTCAGGGGGTACTATAGTAGTGGTACTATTCATCCGCTTTGTGCTATCTGGACACAAAATTTGGCCTTTTGGACAATGTGATTTTTCGTAAACAATTGAATTTTATGCCATAGGGCCTCTCGTATTTGGGACCAGTTCTGATGGGGAGAAGGCACAAATGCTGTGATCAATCAGTGATTGCTACAAACTAATACATAGAGAACCCAACTTGTAAATTCATGTGGTGGATGTTTTGTAAGAAGGATAAGCTAGTAGAAATAAATTATAGGATTATATGAAAGGATATTCAACTGTAGGTGATGTTCTTTTGGGCCTTTAGGGCATGTAATCTCTATGTCCATTTTTTCCTTTGGTCCTTTATATCATAAAAGGGATCCCTTGTGACAATGTTAGAAATAGTGGTTGTCATGAAAATAATTAAAAAAAATAAATTCTGTTGGGCCAAAGGATAAATGTTAAAAATATGTGATTTATTACTTATAGAGTTGGTGACATTATAACCCGGTCATACATATTATTTAGGTAATATATATATGATTATGAATGTTTATGGTCCAAAGTGACAATTTTTTGTTTTTTAACATATCAATATAATTTTTTACATGCTCAAATGTTTTGGGATTATTTCGCACACAAAGTTGGGGGATTCTTTATCTTATCTTCTATATACTAGGGTGAGGAGTCGATCTGAGCAACCCAATCCTATTTTCATTCCCAGGTTGAAGTATCAATGATGTAATGATCATTGGACATCAAATGTTTCATCAATTGTCCATTTTAGCTTCTGAAAATCGATGATCTGTACACCAAAAAAACATTTATAGAATTTATAGATGATCTACATGGTTCCAACTTTGGTTCCTTTAAGAAAATACTTCCAAAAAAGGGAAAAAACATGAATGCTTCATGAAATAAAAAGAACTCAGTAGTTTTTTCATCATGATTAATATTTTTTCCATGATATCTTAAGGTTGTTCACCAGGTTTGTCTCACAAAAATTTACATTACAATAAGTACCGTTTTTTAAATTTGTACGCTTTTGTATTTCCATTAAGCACAAAACACTAAAATAATGATCTCATATAGGTCATGTATGTCATGTAAAAATGATAATAACTATTATACTCTTGATCATTTGTTATAATATATGATTTTTCATTGAATATGTGGTGTAATTACTTGATCGATTGATACTCATTGGAGTTCACAGATTACAGGATCATTTGGTATATCTTCTATCAGTTGGATTTTAACCTGAATTAATGGAGGTGGATGAAGTTCTTGTTGTATAATGAATTCAAGTAAGTTTCCCCATAGGGAAGGGTAATTTTATTATAGATTTAATGAATAGTAAGTCAAGAAAATATGATCTTCAGTATTTTATAGATGATGGGATATTGAAATAAGAGATTGTGATGATGCATCTTGATGTAAAGGTGACTGATTATACTAGTTTTCTATAATTCGGTATTCTATAACAATCCTTATTATAGTACGTTAAAGAGTATTAATGGGGAGTCTTGAAATTAAAGGTGATGTTAGATAATTTCTTCCATAGTGGCATGCCAGAGTGATTGTTCAAGGATGATCAATATTAGGTGTTTTTTTAGTGGGATATTGTTTAATCCATCAGTGATGCATGAGGTGATTCTTCATGATTTTATTAGATCACAATTTGAAGAGTTTTATAATAAAAATATCTATCAATCATCCATATACACGACTCTATTAAAAGTATTTTATGAGATACCTTAATGATATTAATTTCAATGGACTAAGATCATGGATTCGGTGGTCCTTGGATTAAATGTGGTGTAGATCACGACATTCAAGGTTTAGAAATCTTGAGGGAAGATGAAGACAGCGGGAGGCCATCAAAAAATTTATGCAGATCAGTGGTGGATATATCTAGAGCTTAATGTTCAATATCATGTTTTGTTAAGTATTTTCGCTCCTAATGGGAAGTATAATATTAATAGATGGAGTAAGATTTATCCCTAGACCATTAGTTATTATATGGTTTTTGGATATGTTAGTGAGGTGGTATATTATTTAGTGGTTCCCCCACTATTAAATTAAATCCAAAAAAAAATTCCAGTTGTTTTAGATTAGTCAATATCCACATAATTAATTCCATTTAATCAATTTTGAATATTTTAATATTTATGACTACAAACCATTTTTATAGTGGTCATTTTAGATTATGTATTATCAAGATAATGTGTCAATAATGCATGAACATCCATTAATTAATGTTCTTTAGACATATGGTGGCATAGATAACTATATGTTGTAATGTGAGTGACATATGAATTCTTAGTGACCGTATCTATTTTGGATCAATTTTAATCATGATACTATTATGATTATTTGTTTCCATTTTGAATTACTTTGTTTCTTTCTTATACATCTGTGTATTTTAGTGGTGAAAATATATCTATTTGTGAGTAATCTGCTGGGATGTGTGTGGTTTGGTGATTTATGATTTTATTTTGAGTTTGGATTTGATTCCCAAGGATGTGATTCATTTTAGTGTTATCTAATATAACAATTCGACCCATTCTAATTGGTTTCATGTTTTATTGTGAGTTTTGAAGGTGTCAAAATGATGTTTGTGGAATGGGGAAGATGTTAGAGTAGATATTTCTTCTAGAAGGAGTGTGTTATAGTTTATCCTTGGGCATCAAAATGGGAAGAGTTTTTTGGAAGAATTGACAGTTTCATGATTATATGTTTTACACCTTTAAGGGTTGAGTCGTAACATGCAGACTTGTTTCAATGTGTGATAAATATTGGTGTCTTGGGGAAACATGTCATGAGTGGTAGGTTCCAATATATTTTGAGGAGGATGTTTGGTGGCTGTGTAAGGGGTATTCATCATGGTATGAATGATTTGAGAAGTAATTTTGGGGAATATTAAATGAATACATAAATAATTTTTACACTTATGTATGAAAATTTTACTCTCACATAGGATTCATTCATGATGTGGAGGTATTTTACCATAATATTACAGGAGTTTATAGTGAGTTTTAAATTATTCTATGAGTTCATATCAGGGCGTTATGACCTCTGTCATTACAGTGACCTAGAGGTTGGGTTTTGGGGCTCTATCTTTTTGGGTGTCATCACACTATGGTGCTTTGTTTATGGTGTGACTTGTCCATGATGATATTGAATTAGATATTTGACTGATCATTTAATAGGGCAAGTTAGAGTTGAACAGGATATATCATCCAATGATTTGTTTATGATATACTCATATGGAAGGAACATGATATGTTAGGCCATGATGCCTTAAATTTTCAATTTTATTATAAATTATGAATCCCATTAAAGTTTATCCTTATTTATTCATTTTCCATATGACATAGAAAACCAAATGTGTATTTTTATAGACCATTATGACCCATTATATGGTATTTCTCCCTTTTCTATGATATATTCACCTTTTTTTATATTAAGTGAGTTATCATATTTTCTTTAGAGATTATGTTAATACTAGATTTATTTAGATAGGCTGAGGTGGAATTTTGTTTGTGTTATATTAATATTTTTTCATGCATATAATAATGTTTTTTTCCTCTAGGTTGTTGAGGATTCACCCTCACGATATATAATTTGTAACTATCTCTTTTTTCAGATTGGTTGATTGGAGATTTAGTGGATGTAGAGGATTTGATATCATTTTATTTTTATTGATCTGTAAGAATTGAATTACCATGATTATGATTTCATTTCATGGATAATAAGGGTTGAACTATAGGAGATAATGATATTTTTAAAACAAAACTAATGGGGGGAGTGATTCGCCAATTTGAATATGATTTGGGATCTTTTCACATGATTAATAGATGTTTGATAATGCAATTAATATTTGTGACTATTATAGTGATATTTTCATTGTTGATATTTTTTTATTAAAAATTATGGAATGACCTATCATTAAATGTTGTTCTATTAATTATTGCAATTAATTAGTTATGGGGAATTTTAAATTGATGTAATATTTCATATATATGAGATATTGGATTAATTTAAAATCGTTCATTAATTAGGGAAATATGGAAGTATTTTGCTAACGGGAATTGATGATGTTTTATGGATTTCCAAGTGGTTTTCTGGTTTATATTCCATTG
Organism: Viscum album; assembly: GCA_963277665.1. Lineage (NCBI taxonomy): Eukaryota > Viridiplantae > Streptophyta > Magnoliopsida > Santalales > Viscaceae > Viscum > Viscum album. The sequence goes on from OY728150.1 coordinate 1,519,052,244, forward strand.
TTAGTAGGGGATATGTGTCTTTTTATTTGTTGATAGTGTCAAGAATGGTTTTCTGTAACGTTTTATTGTGGTTTTTTTGGTTGTTGTTGGCATCAACTATGTAGATGTCAATGTGGAGTCTGGTTGTTTGATGTGCGGTTCTTTTTATCATTTCCTTATTGTGTGGAATATAATTAATAATATTGAATATTATATTTTGTGTGGTATTTAATTTATTAAGTTGATGACTATTAATGAAATGTTAATAATTACAATGGATGGTAGTGGATTCTATAAATGTGTGTCATGACTAATTAATAGTTTGGATTAATGTGGATAAATTAATTAAATTATGAATGTAACATAACAAGTCAAACAATAAATATGAAAATGAGTAAATGATGTTATTAAATAGGGACTTTTTAAATTATTTACAGGAATTTTGTATGCAAGTTTGATTAGATTGTGTTACATTAAATGGAAGCAATAAATAGTGTGCAACAATTGTAATGTGACGGTTGATTTGATTGGGGAGATGTTGTTTTCTAACAAATATTTATATTGGTGTTTTCTGAGTATATATATATACATATTTGTTTTTGATTTCATAAATGGTACACTGATTTGGAAAACCTTACCAATTTTCAAGTGTTTTGGGTTTTCAGTGTTTTCCCCGGTATGCAAACTGGTTATAGAACCACTGACTAAGTACTCACAGTTATGCAATTTCCCATATCAGAATAGTATGGAATTAGATGGTTCAATATATATATAATAATATGGGATGTAAAGAATTACTATTATAGTATGTGATATACAATAAGACAATGTTTTGTAGAAGTGATTATGATAATTCTCATTCTCTATAAGAGGACATGATGTTGATGTATATCATGTACATGATACCCAACTATGATGATGATGTTATAGAAATCTATGATGTGATATTTTTTTAAGATATTTTATGGTGTATATGAAATGATAATGATGTTTATGTGATGTGATATGTGCAATATGGTTGTGATATAATATATGATGTTTGATTTCACAGTTACAGAAGGGATGAATGCATAAGATGTATGATGTGGGGGGTGTGAGAGTAACAAAAAATCAAGGAAGTGGTTTAGTGTGTCTTCATGATATATTCTCTTGATAATATTTAATTATACCTAGATTAAATTTTGGGTGAGTGAATCTTTATAGGGTTGGGTGAGAGTTGAACAATTAATTTTGTGTATTGGTTATGCTATTTATTCACTGAGGTATTTATATGATAATTCCCCATTTCCATGAGATGTATCAATATGGATATTAATGTGTATACATGTATTCTAACACCTTTATGTATAAATATTTTTCTTATGTTTTCCTTGGGGGATTTAGTGATCATTCTAGAAATTATGTGGTCAGGTTTGGAGATACTATTAGGGTCATTGCCTGATGAGTTTCTTTTAGTCATCATTTTAGAAACCTTATTTTATATATGACGTTCAAATATTAATGGATATCAGTTTTCATTTTGTTGTATTTATTTTATTAATAATTTTTACATATGTTATTTTGATTAATATGGCTAATTCATCTAATTTGTAGGTTTTTAACCCTATGTTCTAGTCAACAACCCATGTCTTGTTGGGGGTGGGTGAAAAGGGTCACTCACTACCTTACTACAAGCATGAGAAGATTTCATAATGGGGGATGGGTTGATAAAAACACCTTCCTTGTCACATCAACTATGATGGTAAAAAATATAAACAAACCTCCACGATAAAGGACATGAAACACTCTTTAAATTCATGAATGAACAAGATCAACCATTATCTCCTTGGGTGACTTACCTTCCCTTCAGAATGACACATCCCACTTCTTACCAATGATGAAATATTCATATATTCAGTAATCTGTACTTCTGAGTCAACATTCCTTTATAGATAATATTTTTTCATTTTCTCACATTATTGACCTATATTTTCCCGCCACAACCATATATAACATAATTTACCATTATGCATTATACCTTATAAAACATTGTTTATGTATGAAGTTTCATATTTCACACTTTTTAAATGAAAATAATCTACATAAACAATCATCTTCCCTCCATCCTCTTGAAATATATTTTTCCTTTAAATTCGGTATGATCTACACACTTTTAGATTCCCACAAGTTTTTGTTATTTATCTGGATAAAAACATCCCTATTACCCACTGTCTTGAGATTTTAATCATCTATATGATATAATTTGTAATATATTCCTGAAGTAAAATTCATTATGCACCTTCTCTTTTATGTATAGTGAAATTAAGCTCCAAATTCTATGATCCACGTCATAAGTGAACTTGTGACACTCAGTAATAAACTACTCATATATTCCAAAATGGAATTTGTGAATGAACTTTAGAAAGTATATCTTCAATATTTTAATTTCACTCACTATAATATTTCATCATGTTTCCTTTATTCCCAAAATTTCAATACTTCTGATATCCTTTGATTAGAATACTTCGACCCAGACTTTTTTTCCTTTATTTTAGATTTTCTCGGAATAGAACTCCCCTATTTATTGAAATATATGATTTTTTTCTATCCTAGGATATACATTTGAAAAACCTAAACATCTTGAATTACAACTATAATTTACATTAACACTAATTACGTCATACCATATGAATTTATAATTATTGTAACCATCACATTGTAACACCCAGTCCCTTGTCTCTCCTTTTTGGTGTCTTATTATATTATATTATCATGATTACATGGAATCAAATATGGAAGGACCAAGTAGTTTAGTAGTTTTTGAAAACCAGATTCATACAAAGGTTCAACATTACAACTTGAAATAAAAACAACAAATAAGTTTTGTTGGGAACATCCAAAACAAAAAGTGTAGCCATGTAGGTCATTCATAATTAACCTCTTCATGTCGTAAAAAATAAAAAATGAAATAGGGTTGATATCGAATGCAAAGTTAGGGTATGAAATAATGATAAAGATATCATAAACATAAACATTTGGTTGGTTAATAACTAAAAAAACATTCCTTTAAAAAATAATCCTAAAAACATTATTCTACGAATAATATTTGAATAAATACTACCATATTAAAACATAATGATCGGTATTATACTAGACAGATAACCACAAGAACATTCAATTATATTTTAGTAAATAGAGATATTCAAATTGTAGTCATTCTTGAACATAACATTAAGGCCGCATTCCAAGACCATAAAAGTCCATTTTTTTCAAGGCCTTGTTCCATGATGATAGTTTGTCTAATGATACATCCCAATGCAATGAGTGGATATTGTGGTCCCCACCCTACATATACTAAGTATTATACATTCCTCATATGATTAGGGATAAATATAAACAACATACACATTCATTTTGAAACTACCATATGAAAGGTAAATAACTTTCCCCAATCATTAAACATAAACACTACCCATTCTGAGTAATATAGTGAATGGTATCTAAATAGCACATCCACACTCAAACAAAATATAAACCATTCAACAAAAAATGGTGTAAAATATCATATGAGATAAACCGTATTGAATTACCAGATTGAACAGTTTATTTTTACATAGATGATTATTATTTTAAATGATACCCATGAAAAATACTTAAACATTCCCAAGTGTCCCAAACCACCTTGAATCATTCAAATAATAATCCCTTAGAATGGCATGAGAAAATGAAGAATCTTGATACGATATAACAAGGTGAATTACATACTACACGAGGAATGAATGAGGGGTGAACATGGAATATATCTCATAAAAGTAAAATTGAGATGAGAAAAATTCATTTTTACATTAGAAAGAAGATTTCTCTTAAAAAATAATTTTTATTTGTCATGTAATCAGATTTTAAACAAGTATATCACATAAAATAAAAGGGAAGGTCCTTGAAATTATATTTCAGGTTTAAATAATGTCATATTGATGTGAAATCATTTAAAAATATTTATTAATGATGCTATTGATATAAAAAAATTTAGAGTGGTTTAAGTAAAATATTATAGGATTTTGAAGCGCCACGACATGTTTTATTTCATAAAACAATAAATGACCCAAATAAAAAATTTCATGTTAAAATGTGTAATTTTAGAAATTTAAATGTGGATTAAAACAGATTATATAGTTAAATTCAAAATATGTATGCACTCTAGAAGTTCCTTGAATCAGGCATGCATTTCGGAACAAGTTTTTTTAAATATTCTTTAAAAAATGTAACTCCCCATAAAATAGAGAAGGGTTATGATTAGTATAAACATATATATAACATTAAAAAAATTACAAGGATTAAATATAAATAAATAATAATTTTATTTAGGTGAGTAGAGAATAAGAGAAACCCGAATGAAAATAGAGGTTCGGGTAGAAAATGTGTACAACATTATGATCAATTAAATCATATGCCCCAAATTTAATAATAATAAAATGATACATTTATTATCATTAAAATAAATATATTAATTATATGAATCATAAATGGTATTTAAACATACATCATACACACGTATTTTTTGTGAATACAGAATATCTCAAAAAAATGGAAGTGGGATGAAGAAACCCTTACCTTAAGTTTGATAGTGTTTTCACATGATCTTAGTGTCCTAGATAACCAAATTGAATTTATTAATTAATATTTAAAAAAACCACATATTTATGTAATAGATTTATCATAGCCTTTTTATGTTCATTCATGGCCTTCTTGATGGGTTAAATATCTCCAATTTCTTTGGTATGGAGTGTTTCCTTCCTTAGGTTTCATGACAGTATTATTTATATTCTTGAACAGAGAATCTTGTAAAATGATGATGGTTGTCCATAAATGAAATTATATGTCATTATTGAACATACAAAAGGTTATATTGTTGTAAATTTCATTTTTTTACTTGGATTGAAGATAAATTATTATATATATTATTTAATGATAACTGTTTGGATAAATTGGCAGTTTTTTTGACACAACGAACTCATTTTCCATTATAAATCAAAACCATCGGTACAAAAATATTCCAAAACCATATATGAGACATAATTTATATATATTAGTCTATTTCAAACATAATAATTGTTTCGTGGACTGAATTTAATATGGTAATAGAAATTGATAACTCGTCATCCTAAGATGTGACAAATTAACACAGCTCAGATGTCGTTTTCAATTTTAGTATAAAACAATTGGAATGAAGGGATTATGATGAATTATTAAATTAAGAGAAAAATTACAATAAATGTACTTTACTGGTGTTATCATATCAATTTGTTGAATTTAGGTGAGGATAGAAAAAATAAATGAAAAAAACGTGAATGAATATAAAAGTTGAGAAATTCCTTACGAAACTTCAGCAACCAAACGACATCGATTAAAATTTCACAAAATATTTTTATAAGAGAATAAAGGGGTCTATAACCATTCTTAAATAATATGTACAGTAAATTTAATATGTAAGGAAAAAATTCAACTTAATTCAATTTAAATTGAAAATTATAAAATAAAATGAAAGCAAGAATAATAGAGGGGTTGTAGATTCCCTTACATTATATAATAACTCCTAAAACATTAGGGTTGGGACATTGGGGGCTTTTGGACACCATGGTAGGACTAATAGGGAAGTAAAACTACCATAGTGTAGATAATTATGAGTTTGTAATGAATGAAAATGAAGGAATGAGTGGGTATTTATAGTAAATGAGAGAGAGTTTTTTATTAATTTCAATGGACACATCATTAGTGGTTTTTGAAAAACCATGAGCTTTCCCATATAATTTTTGCATGGTATTATCCACTTGGGACACCTCGTATCATATGTAACTATACATAAGTATAAAATTATTTAATTTTATTAATGAAATCATTATTATGTCACTAAACATACAAAAAACCCAAAAATATATTTTTACAATTCATTAAAAATTAAACTATTTTTAAAAGACAGAAAAATTTATCCCAACCATTTTTAAATGTTCTAAATTAAAAAATTAAATTGATTTATTAAAAGTAATTTTTAAAATATTTTTAATCTTATTTCTAAATAAAATCATAATTTATTTGAGACAAAAACTACTTTAAAACTATAACTTGTTTTACAACACCTTGAGAAATTAATCTCAGTCCCAATAAAGTACATAATAACCACATGATAATAATGTAAAAATATATGATTACATTTTAGGAAAATAAATTTCCATTTTAAATTGTTTAATTATTCATAAAAGATTAATTAATATATTTATTACATGCAAAAATACCAATACTTATACTATAATCATTTTTCAATTATTAAATGTCTAAATTGTATTTATACATTAATGGGTGAAGTTTCTATTTATTGGCTGATTATCTATTAATTTTTATTCCTTACCATTCATAAGGGTGTGTTACTATTCAACAAAAATTATGAATGTCTTATCAGACTCTAAATATATTATTGAATGCAATTGTCTATGCCAAATTTTCAAAATTCAAATCACAGAGCTGGAAAAATTAGTTTCCTTTCCTAGGTTATAACAAAGTGGTGTTTTTTAGAGACTCAGTGTTTCTTGAATTCTGTATTAAATATATTTTTAAATCCATGGTGTGCTGCACAGTCCATTTATATTTTAAGTGATGATAGAAACAATTTTACCATCTATGGATCCATGAACCTAACCATTTTATGATTCCAATTGATTCTAAAAAATGTTAATTTCATCCATGTTATTAAATATTGAATTATCTTTCAACCATTTGATTTTGAATAACATTATTAATGAGAAAAATTTATTCATTTATGTGAGTTTTTTATACACATTGATTTTTGTATTCATGAGTTCTAAAACCGGGTTTCCTATATGAATGTCATTGGCCATGTTTCAGGCCAATTACATCCTTATCAACCATAATGAATTAATATACAAATTTTCCAACTATTTATTCAACATTTCAAATAGTTTGGTACCTTTCAATGGTAGATCAAAAAATTTCTAAATTAGATAAGAATCTATTTGTATCTTCTATAACTTGAAATCTACCCAATAAAAAATCTACTACTATACATTATGAGGAACATATGATTAGATAATGGGAGTTCACCCACAATATAGATGACCTTTTCCTTGATGTATTTTGGTTGTTATCCCACATACACACAAACACAAACTAGGGGTATTTCTAACACTATTAAATATGACCAACTTTTTTAGCAGTTTCCCCAATAGTGTCATTTCATTTCTCTCCTAAATTGTGTAGATCATATATCCTTCCTCAAAATTATATAATAACAATGTATCTACCACTTCTATAAAATAATCGTCACAATGTTTTATAAATATTTCATTCAATCCCTACAATATAGAGGTATATTAAACTTGTCTTCTCAAATTTTTCTTCTTATAGACTAATTGTCTTCATATTTCTAGAACCATTACTAACCATATCATGAACAATTATTATTAGATATCCATTATTATAGTGCATGTATCTTATTCATGGAACAATACAATCTTCTCCCAACTCAACTTGTATGATGATATACATGTTAAACCATTATATTTATTTCACTAAAGAATAACATAACCATCATCTGATTTATAACTCTATAATTCGAATTTTTTTTCCAAACATAAAACATTATCTATCATTTTTGATATCCCATAAACCTCTAAATATACTTTTTAGATATCTAGAGTTACTTATTTATGATTTGAGGGTTCTTAAATATTTGATGGTGATCTTTACTTATGCACTATAAACTGTTATGCATCCTTTAATACTTCTGAGGTTAATTTATGATTTTTTGGGCAAGCGTGTGAATTTTTATGTATCATAAGGCATCTTAATACATTTTTGAAACATCACCCAAACGAAACCATATATATGAGTGGATATATATTATTTACTAAGTAATTCTGCATGTGAACTGGTGGACCCATACTTATCACCAATAAATTATTACATATAGATTTACAAATCCCTTAGCTTCTATTCATTTCAAAATTCACTCAGATAATATCTTAAGCACCAAAAAAATATATTACATATTATTTTTAATATCTTATGTATGTGTGAAAAGATCTAATGTATTATTTATAACATCTTACTTATCTCTATGGGATTTAGCACATTTCCAATTATCACATACTAGAAGAAATGTATGTATCAACTGTAATATATTATGTGTCCTAAGAAAGAAATTTATTTTTATAAATTTTTTGTGAACTTTTGAATATCAAACAAATCAACATAATAATATTATTTTTCACAATGAGCTTTATATATTTTTTCCAATTCTATGGTTTTATGCAATATCATAGATATGAATTTCAACTTACCCAAAAGGTAAAAAACTTTAACATAGTTTAAAACATTTCAAAAACATCTTAGTGAATATAAAGAAACTTTATATCTATCCAAATTGACATATGAAATCTAAAAATATACATTATTTATGGCAGAATCATCCTAAATCTCCAACAACAAATAATGAATTTGTAGAGTACTATAATGTTTTTCCACAACCTCTACAACCCCATGTAATAAAAAAATATCACCCTAGTTATATATCCATAACAAATAGTCCAAATGCAAGATATTCAAAAGGATATATCTTTACAACTAGATTTTTTAGATTACCCATAGCGATATAGTATACATGAGTCACCATATTCCATAGTACTTAATATTATCATACCTTCCTAAACCGATTCTATAAAATAAACATTACACAACTTTCTCATAATTTCAGACAGTATTTCTATTAATTAGGTGAAAATAATATTTATCTAATATAGGAAGGAAATAAAACCATTTTACCTATGAATAATGATAAAAAATAACTTCTAGGATCTAAGGTGTTTCTACAATCCTCATGAAATATTTCCAATTCACCATATAATGATAACATTCTAAGATTGTCACCCATCTTCTAATCTAAGTGTTTCAAAAATCCCAAATCATTTAAATTTTTATTATTCAACACATATTATAATAAATATTATTTACATCATGGTCATTTAAAACAAATAAAACTCAACACCAAGTGTGTTTAACAACCGTCCCCTTTGGATTAGTTATTAAAAAAAATATGAAAAAAGAATGTGAATGTGTTTTATTTATTTTAATTATCTAATACTTTATTAATAATAAAAATAAATAAACTAAAGAGAGGATGATATAAAGTCACATAAGACATTATTACATGGTGACCCAAGAAAGAATAACCATAAATTTTTCCTTAGTGACCAGAAATGGTCCAATATTTCGTGGAGGAAACCTTCACTATTTTCCAACCAGAGGGTGACCCAAGAAAGAAGAACCATTCATGAAATACCAGTAATATACGGAAAACACCAAATCATGGTTTCACTGATCCTTGTATAATTTTTGTAGAATCTCCATAATAACCAATCAATGATTAATATCATGAATCCTTGATGAGGTCTCTTAAAAATGTCTCAATCCCATAATGGATTTTTTCTAATCCTCTACACAAAAAATAAGTGACCTACATGTGAAACTATACATATCATCAAAATGATCCATTCCAATTTAGGAAAGATAATTACTAAAATAAATAACCCCAACTAGTCTGGAATAGATATCCCACAATCCATTGAAATCTAAGACACATGTATAGATAATATCATCCAAGATATGAATAGCATGCTCCATATGACCACCCTGCTATGGATGATAATCTATACTCAACTATACCTGATTCGACATCATCTCTTATAGAATCTTCTAGAACCTCAAAGTAATCCTTGGATCACTATTAGAAATAATAAAAGATGTAACCCCATGTAACCTTATTCTCCCATACACCTACAACATTCATATATATTTATATTTATTGATGTCCATGATTAAAAAAATGAGTTGATTTTTTCAACTAATCTATCACCAACCAAATAGAATTCCTCCCTCAAAGACTCGATGGTAGTCTAACAAAAAATACAATTATAATTCATCCAATTTTCAAATTATAACTGTAAGTGGATGAATAAAATCATATGATTTCAAATACTCGTCAATTATTTGATGGAGGGTGTATTTTTAGAAAACATGATATGTAATGCAATACTTCATACCTGTACAAAATAACTATTTTATAATGTCATATTAAAATTTTATGGTTCTCAGATTAATGGTTGATGATAAACTATAACAATTTAACAAAACCAAGATCATCACTAATGCTTGGATGGAAAACCAACCAATAAAATAGAGCATACAATTTGAAGAGAGAGGCCAACAAGAAACGGTATCCCCATCATATAGGGTTTCCCTAAATCCTATGAAATTTCCACCCTGCTGATGACATACTATAATAGACTCAACGATTTATTATTATAAATAAACACGATTCAGAACAAAACATGGAAATTCCTTTGAAAATTCTTAGTGAAACTGAGAAATGATCCCCATAAGGTTCCACTCCTACATTGATTCAAGATTAAATTGCAGTGGTATTTTCCTATTGAGTGTTTCTAAAATGGAATTCCCCTTTCATATGGTGTAGGCAATATTGAATTCAAACATCTAAAGCTACTCCACCCATCGTCTCTATATACAATTAAAGTATTTATAACAAAATATATATCTCATAATATTATGGTATAATATGACTACTAGCCACTTCCAAAAAACATATTTCCTCCATCACATAATATCATGTATAACCATTACAAGAACTCAATAATGAGTGGGGTTAATTCTTATCATATGGTCAAAGATGAAGTGATTAATAATCTTCCACATGATGATATTTTATATTAACACAACCTAAACATACACTAGAATTATAAAAAACCACATAACCCATATATAGTTTGAGTATGATTATAATATCAGTTGATGTAATATGTCCTCTATAAGGCCCTGACCCCAGTTACCCAGAGTCGGTGCATTATTTTAATACATTGGCATGATTACAAGGAATCAAGTCCCAAAGGAATGATCAGTTTAGCAGTCTTGGAAAAATAGATCACATACATGAATGTTACATTTGGACTTTATGAAGTACAAAAAAACATAAATAATCTTTATGAACGCCATTATTCCCTTGGCTTAACCCTGGATATCAATCACATTACACTTCTTAGAATCCTGGAAAAAATAAAACATAGGAAGGGGTGAGCTCAAATGCTCAGTAAGGGTAAGAAATACATTTGAAACCTTCATAAATAAGCATAAACATTTATGGAAATGTATAAAACTAAAACAAAAGCCTTTTAAAATTGAACTTCAGCAGAATATGGCAGAAATAAAATGAAATAATGCCATTTACTTATATACATGGATATTCTACTAATCGAATAATCACATGAAATATCACTAACCACTTTCATAATGATGGAATGCATGATGCCAAACATTAGTTTCTATGTCGAGGCCTTGTGCCGAGACCTAAGGGATAACTGTATCGGGAACCCAACCGGGAGAGCCTCTGTAACCGGACTCCATCCCGGAGTGCCTCTAATAACCGGACACCAACCCGGAGTGCCTCTAATAACCGGACACCAACCCGAAGTGCCTCTAATAACCGGACACCAAACCTGAGTGCCTCTAATAACCGGACACCAACCCGGAGGGCTTACATTTACCGGTCCCCAACCCGGAACATACTAGTCCAACAGATTCATCTTAAGAAGAGGATGAAATATAACAAAAACATTCGTATTAGAACTAACATACAAAATGTCAAAACTTTAATCATAAACCATTAATGGCATAGAAATAACTCATCCATAGTCAAAAATATCACAAAACCTTAAATACAATATGGATGATTTGTATCATAATATATAAAGTTGAAAAAAGATTAAAAATTATCAAAGGATGTTGACATAGATGAAATCAATACTATTTGAGAGAAATATCTCTTTTTTTGAAATCATTTAAAAGTCTCATAATTATAGAGAAAACCAATATTTTGAAAATATCTTTATAAGATTGTGAAGGAAGCTTTAAAGTTGTAATAACAGTGGAGAATAACCACACCCACCGTATAAGTTAAAAGAATACATCCTTACCTTAATTTTGTCAAAAAGGTTAAAATGGACCTTGTTTTGAAAATGACGGAATGATTCCTTTATAAACCTCTTATAAAAATTCAAACCACGGTATAAATGTCTTTAACCCATATTCTTGTAAATAGTAAAAATGTTTTGAAATACATTTTTAAGAAACATGGATGTGGATGATAAGAGATCCCAATAGATTATTACATATATAAAACCTCAGATAATGAAGAGATTGCAAAATAAACCCTTACCAATTTGGTAACTTACGAAACATACAACCCATGAAAGAGGTATCATACAATGAAAATGTAAATACACATAAATTAAAGTGTACTACACAAAGAATATAATTATGGGCAGTACATAAACCACACATAAGGTAATGGTGGCAATATGGCATGAATCTCACGGGAATAAGGATTGAGATGAAAACCCCTTACCTAGCACTTTTCTTTAGTCTAGGGTACGTTTAACCTCCTCTTCTTCGGGTTCTTCCTTTTGATTTGATCAAAAGGGCTCCATAGGATGGCTTTCTGACTAATATAAGGCCTCTAGGATGAATTTAGGGAATTTGATAGAGTATTTGGGTAGGGTTTGGCCGAACCAAAAGGCTTTGAAGGTGTGAATTAATTAAAAGGGTGAGTGTCCTTTTATAAGAGGGGTGACAGGCACCTCTGGAAATGCTAGAAATATTATTTTATAAAAAATTCATATTCAATTTATAATGGATCCAAAGTAGATTATTTAAATTTTAAGGTGGGGATGGGTCTAAAACTACTCAACCAATAGAATTTACGTAGGTTTGGGTCATCATATTAACGTTATCTTTTAGTTTTAACACTTAGTTAATTAGTTTGACACTTACCACGTCACTTTGTATTTTAATATTATATAGTTAATAAACATAAAATATAAATCCAAGAGACCCCCAAATGGTCCATTAATGATACAAATATCATGATATAAGTCTCTTGTCCGAACCATATATTTTTAGAAATTTAATATCAATTAATAATATAATATTTGTTTTAAAAACTCTTTTATGTCAATTTTGACTCTATTTAATAATTGACTTTCGTAAAAATCAGAACAGAATGATTACTTCAAAAAAAGTTAATTAAATCAATCCTAATATGTCATATTGTCCTATAAAATTATTTTAATTCACTAAAACTCTCAAATTAAATTTATTTGAGTATTTATAATATCGATTATTTTAATTTTTCACTATTATGGTAATTATTGCATCATCATTTTGTCATAAATAAATTAACTTATTTAATGTCTAAAAATTATAACTAAAACACCATTATGTAGGAGATATTTTTATCTTTCTATTGATTATTCATAGTAGAAAATCCAACTTATATTACCCTATGTAAAAATTGTTTTTCTAAAAGATATATGCTTATGTCATTTTTGTATTTATTTTAACTTAATTAATATAAAGTGTCATTATAACTTACAAGTTGCTCCATGGGGTCAAAATATCTAAAAAAAGATGCTCATGGTCGGACATGTATCATCCAATAAGGTTATAACTATTTTTAGGGTAATTTAGTATTATTATAATATTATTGTTTAACCCTTATTTACCAGATTTATCTTTTAACCATGGTAAATAAAATATTTACCGAAGTAATTATTCAAAATGTATAAAAATAAAAGTTACCTATTTACACAATTTGAACATCCTGATTCCAAATATGGAATCCATTTTTCAAAATTTAAAACACAGAAGTTCCAGAAATTAATTTAAAATTAATTCTCATTGCCAAACCAAAATGCGTGTTTTTAAGATATAATAACTATCAAAAGATTGATACTTGTTTATGTCCGGCTTAATTGTGAAATTATTTCCAATTACCAACATTGTATTAAATGGTAAAAATATATTATAAATATACTTTAAAACCACTCGAATTCATAATTTATCACTAATAATTATTTTTATTAAAAAAGATGTTTTTAATTAAAATTTATTAATTTTCACTATTCATCAAAATATTAAATTTATCAGAAAAGTACCACAATTTCACCTTAGGATAAATTCGATACTACGAATCCAAAAATGAATTCCATTTTGAGAGATAAAGTTTCTAAAATTTTAAAAAGTAGGTATTACTATTCATAACAGTTACATTGATTGGTCGTGGTGTGTGTTAGAACTCGAAGTTGCATACAACACACGCTACTGTATTATTCAAAGAGAAGTGTACCGTGGAAGCTCGGCGTGTTACATTCTCCCCTAATTCAACAAATTTCGTCCTCACAATTTGATATTGTTCTTTGAAAATAAATGTCGAAAAAAGAAAATATCTTTGTGGAAAAAAACCCACATCGAAAATTTGGTTAATAAAATTTTAGTCTTAACAAGATGAAAAGAGAAATGAAAGGGTCACCAAAAAATTATGATCTCGATTAGGAGGACATTGTTGGCAATTATAGACATATAATTGGAGTAAAACCATAAATATTTATAGGTAGTGATTGAGGTCATCAATCACAAACAAGTTTAAAATTGAGGTCCTTAAATTCATCAATCTATGATGATTTTAAATACCATCGGTTCAACAAAACATAAGGTATTATGATAACACATTTTTGACGTTTCAAAATATCTTAATGAAATCCCACATCGAAAATTGTATTAATGAGGCCTCTATTTATGATAAAGAGTGGAATGCATGAAGATTACCGAAAATAACACATACTAGGGTTCCATGTATGAAAATATGGATATGGAAGAGAAATATAACCATCAATTATCTGATGGAGAGTGGTAGAGAACATGGCTATGAAAAGGCCAACAATTCCAAAGCCATAAATTTTTGATGATCTAAGGTACCATCTAGGACAACATTTTTGATCTAAGTTCCTTTTCTTAATGTTGAGTAATTTATTTTTGAGATTGGCTATGATCATAAGGAGATATACTTACTTTATAATTAGAGTTTTATCAATTAATAAATTTCTACCACAAAATCATCTTTCACCCCAAAACATAATACAACTCAAAAATACTCTATTTATCCTAATCGTATAGGGTTCCAAATATAATGAATTTATATTAACATATCAGAACCTTTATGTGAATGAACTACATTATACCATCCAGGACCTTCATGTAGCACAATGGTAGGTGATAAATCCCAATTGCACTATGGTTGTGGGTTCGATTCCCACTGCTTTGTCTGACACGACGGGTCATCACACAGTCTGCGTGTTGTCCTTTTATAAAAATCCAAAAAGAACTAACCTTTCAATCTTAATCCATTCCAAACATTAGACTTATCCAAAATAATATTATCCAAACTCACAGTCCAAAATTTACAAGGAAGTTAAACATAATGAGGATCCTTTTTTCCAGTTAATAACATGTGAACTCCTTCCTCATATATTCTTTTAAAACACTGCAACATCATGATTTATCAAAATCAACCATCTATTATTCCAAAATAAATACCTTAATATTAGGACCATATTAAATATTATCTTTCCTTCAACCATGTAATTTCCAAAAAAAATTAAGTTGCTCTAGAGTCAATTTTCTTAGTACAATAAAATCTCAAATCTGTAATTAAATAGTGCTGTAGTACAATCGTTATTTATTTCTAGAACATCATTCATACAACACTTAAATGAAATAATTCTAAAATAACAACATAATAACACTAGTCATTCCTCTTCATCTGTAGTAGTATCATAACCTTATTATTATCCAATAGTATCATTTCCGGCATAGTCTGATGACTGGGACATTGGTTCACATAGTGTCCAAAATCCTTGCAAATGAAGCATTGTACATTTGAAACCATTTTCATACCCTTGCAGTCACGTACTTTGTGCCCTTTTCCTCCACACTTATAACAAACTCTCAATCCTTTTAGGAATGTTCCAAGGTGTTTCTTCCCACAGTTATCACATATGTCAAAATTATTCTTTTCCCTCTTCCCTTTACCCATATTTCTCTCTTCCATCCTTTTCTTCTCTTGCTTCCCTTCAAAGACATAGGACTCCGATAATTCTTTACTCATCTTATCAACACGTGATACTATTTCTTCATATGATGATAATACGCGGAAAACTTTTCCCTTCTAAATTCTGGATTAGGACCATGAAAGATATTATCCTTCTTACTCTTTGGATCATACATATTACGGGAGTTCACATTCCTTATACCAGGCGCTATTTCTATACAATAGCATAAACTAGTTCAGTTTATGAATTGCAATGAATAATTACCAAACTTGTAAAATACCTAACACAAAATTGAACATTTTATGGATATAATCCATAATTATAAAAATGTTTTCTCTGAGTAAGTATATACTCATAAGACCTTAATAATGGTTTGTAATTAAAATGAGAATTATTCTAAGCATATCCCTCGGGAGTGTCGTAACCAAGAGTGCAGCAAGGCCCATTGTCGTGCACTAGTTCCCGTTCGAGTCTAGTCAAAGCGGTGTTTTTGGGTTTTACCCCTAGGTACATTTGTGCCAGAGCTGCCTCTACCTTCTCGTATCCAGACAGGGATGTATTCCTCGGAAAACTCACAAAATCTCTACAATACCAAAATTCTAGGAAGTTCTTCCATACTAATCCTCAATGTCTATCTTAGTGGTATGTTCTCTAATCTGAGTTTATCTAAATCTAGATTCCAAGGTTATTACTAAACTTCCTCTGATACCAACTGTAATGCCCCGACCCCAGTTACCCAGAGTCAGTGAATTATTTTAATACACTGGCATGATTACAAGGAATCAAGTCACGAAGGACGGATCAGTTTAGCAGTCTTGGAAAAATAAATCACATACATGAATAATTCATTTTCACTCTATGACGTATAAAAAAAAATAATCTTTATGAATGCCATTATTCCCTTGGCCTAGCCCTGCATATCAATCACATTACACATCTTGGAATCCTGGGAAAAATAAAACATCGAAAGGTGTGAGCTCAAATGCTCATTAAGGGTAAGAAATACAGCAGATAATTTCATAAATAAGCATAAACATTAATGGCAATGTATAAAACTAAAACAAAATCCTTTTAAAATTGAACTACAGCATAATATGGAATAGATAAAATGAAATAATTTAATTTACTTATTCACATGGATATTATACTAATCGAATAATCACATGCAATATCACTAACCACTTTCATAATGATGGAATGCATGATGCCAAACTTTAATTTCTGTGTCGAGGCCTCATCCCAAGACCTAAGGGATAACTGTAACTGGAACCCAAACCGGAGAGCTTCTGTAACCAAACTCCATCATGGAGTGCCTCTAATAACTGGACACAAACCCGCAGTGCCTCTAATAACCGGACACCAACCCGGAGTGCCTCTAATAACCAGACACCAACCCGGAGTGCCTCTAATAACCGGACACCAACCCGGAGTGCCTCTAATAACTGGACACCAACCCGGAGTGCCTCTAATAACCGAACACCAACCTGGAGTGCCTCTAATTACCGGACACCAACCTGGAGGGCATACTTTTACCGGTCCCCAAACCGGAACATACTAGTCCAACACATTCATCTTATGAAGAGGATGAAATATAACATATACATTCATATTAAAACTAACATACAAAATGTCAATACATTAATCATAAACCATTAATGGAATAAAAATAACTCATCCATAGTCAAAAATATCACAAAACCTTAAATACAATATGGATTATTTGTATCATAATAAATCAACTTGAAACAAGTTTAAAATTTATCAAAGGATGTTGACATGATGAAATAAATACTATTTGAGAGAAAAAATCTCTTTTTTTGGAATCATATAAATGTCTCATAATTATAGGGAAAACCATTATTTTGAAAATATATTTATAAGATTGTGAAGGAAGCTTTAAAGGTGTAATAACGGTGGAGAATAACCGCACCCACCGTATAAGTTATAAAAAGACATTCATACCATAATTTTGTCAAAAAGGTTAAAAAGGACCTTGTTTGGAAAATGACAGAAAGATTCCTTTATAAACCTCTTATAAAAAGTCAAACCAGGGTATAAATGTCTTTAACCCATATTCTTGTAAATAGTAAAAATGGTTTGAAATAAATTATTAAGAAACATGGATGTGGATGATAAGAGTCCCCAGTAGATTATTACGTATATACAACCTCGGATAATAAAGAGATGGCAAAATAAACCCTTACCAATTTAGTAACTTACGAAACATACAACCCATGAAATAAGTATCATACAATGAATATGTAAATACACATAAATTAAAGTGTAATACACAAAGAATATAATTATGGGAAGTACATACACCACACAAAAGGTAATGGTGTAAATATGGATAGAATCTCACAGGAATAAGGATTGAGATGAAAACCCCTTACCTTGCACTTTTCATTAGTCGAGGGTACATTTAACCTCCACTTCTTCGGGTTACTCCTTTTGATTTGATCAAAAGGGCTCTTTAGGATGGATTTCTGACTAAAGGAAGGCCTCTAGGAAGAATTTAGGGATGTTTAGAGATTATTTGGATAGGGTTTGGCCGAACCAAAAGGCTTTGAAGGTGTGAATTAATGAGAAGGGTGAGTGTCCTTTTATAAGAGTGGTGAGGGGCACCTTTGAAAAAGCTAGAAATATTATTTTATAATAAATTCATATTCGATTTATAATGGCTCCAAAGTGGATTATCTATAGGTTAAGGTAGAGATGGGTCTAAAAATACTCATCCAATACAATTTAGACAGGTTTGGGTCATTATATTAACCTTATCTTTTAGTTTTAACACTTTGTTAATTAGTTTGACACTTACAATGTCACTTTGTATTTTTATATTATATAGTTAATAAACATACAATATACATCCAATAAACCCCAAAATGGTTGATTAATTATACAACTATCATGATATAAGTCTCTTGGCCGATCCTTAGATTTTTAAAAATTTGATATCAATTAATAATATAATATTTGTTTTAAAAACACTTTTATGTCAAATTTGACACTATTCAAAAATTGACTTTTGTAAAAATCATAATATAATGATTACTTCAAACAAAGTTAATTAAATCAATCCTAATATGACATATTATCCATGAAAATTATTTTAATTCATTAAAAGTATCATATTAAATATATTTGTGTATTTATAATATCAATTATTTTAATTTTTCACTATTATGGTAATTACTACATCATCATTGTGTCAAAAATAAATTAACTTATTTAATATATAAAAATTATAAATAAAATACCATTATGTAGGAAATCTTTTTATCTTTCTAATGAATATTCATAGTTGAAAATAGAATATCTTTAACCCTATGTAAAAATTGTTTTACTAAAAGATATATGCTTATGTCATTTTTGTATTTATTTTAACTTAATTAATATAAAGTGCCATTATCACTTACAAGTGGCTCCATGGGGTCCAAAAATTTACCCAAAGATGACCATGGTTGGACATGTATCATAAAATAAGGTTAGGACTCGCCTTAGGGTAATTTAGTTTTATTATAATATTATTTGTTAACCCTTATTTACCAGATTTACCCTTTAACCATGGTAAATAAAATATTTACCGAAGTAATTATTCAAAATGTCTAAAAATAAAAGTTACCTATTCACACAATTAGAAAATCATGATTCCAAATATAGAATCCATTTTTCCAAATTCAAAACATAGAAGTGGCAGAAATTAATTTAAAATTAATTTTCGTTTTCAAAACAAAAAGCGTGTTTTTAAGATATAATAACTTTCAAAAGATTGATACTTGTTTATGTCCGGTTTAATTGTGAAATTATGTTCAATGACCAAAATTTTATTAAATGGTAAAAAAATAGTCTAAATATACTTTAAAACCACTCAAATTAATAATTTATCACTAATAATTATTTTGATTAAAAATGTTGTTTTTAATTAAAATTTAGTAATTTTCACTATTCATCAAAATATTAAAGTTATCCAAAAAGTACCAAAATCTCATATTAGGATAAATTCGATACTCTGAATCCAAAAATAAAGTCCATTTTGAGAGATAAAATTTCTAAAATATTAAAAAGTAGGTATTACTATTCATAATGGCTACTTTGATTGGTCGTGGTGTGTGTTAGAACTCGAAGTTGCGTACAACACACGCTACTGTATTATTCAAAGAGAAGCGTACCGTGGAAGCTCGGGGTGTTACATCATCTGAACTCATCAAAGTAATATTGATACATTTCATTCTTAATGAATTTCACCCCTTCATAGTAAGATCAACCAAGGTGAACCCATCTTTTATATATACATGATAAACCATTGATATTTTCGATCAAGAACAATAAGATAAAAATATGAAAGATTTTATATAGTTCATCCCGTGAAAAGATAAAATATAGATTCTCATGAAAAAATAATAATACATAATTAAAAATTATGTTCCCCCAGAACATCACTTGTTGAATCCAGAAACAGAATTGTGAATGATTTCTGTAAAAATTGTGACTACTCATGATTTTACATAGAAAACATATATGGTTCTTGTTCTTGTGGTCTGATATCAAATGAAATAATATTCAATTCATTAATAATACCATAAATGTGTTAAGATACTCTTGTAGTATTAAATTCAATAAATCCATAAAATCTATATGAGAGTTTGTAAAAACAAATGACATCACAAGTAATTTTATATGGCCACACATACACTCGAAATCCAACTTTGATAAATCGTCCTCCCAAAATCGAATATGTTGATAACATAAAAAATGATCAATCTCCAAAATATACATTACCCCTTTGTCTAATAAAAAATCATCAACATGAGGAATATGATACCTATTATTAACCATTACCAGGTTCAACTTCTTATCATTCATAAATAGCATGAGTGAACCATAAACCGTATTGGAAAAGTGAAAGGGGCGATTCCCAGGTATAAATAGAAGGGAAAATAAAACCTTTCACCATCAGATCATCTAACTAAATCATTAACATTGTTAGCTTTATTGGTTCCATATGATAGAAATTCTTGAAATCAGTTGTGTTCCTTGAAGAAGATCAATTGTTACATCAACATCCATCTATAGTGTAATACTAGATAAATCATATGGTAAAATGTCAAAAACATCTTGAAGCATGGTGGGAAGGTCAAAAATAGAAGAAACACAATTGAGATCAACCACCATAGCTGAACAAATACTCATGAGCTCTATATAATATGTTTCTGCATGACCAAACCTCAAATCCAAATCTCTTTGGAACAACTATGATCTTCCATAATATTAATGAAATGATATGAAAAGATTATAAATTCCAAAATATAATGATGAAAAAAAGGAAAATAGATCGAGGTAAAAATTCCAAATAGATCTAGATTGTGAACAAGAATATCCCAGACTAACTCTACATCAACTATCGATAGTGCACAAGAAGGACAATGAAACACCTTCTCTTTCCTATTGCAAATTCATGTCATGAACTCCATAACAACGGACATGATATACATTTAAATATTATTTATATAAAAAGAAGCATGATGGAAATGAGTGAGAAACAAAAGTATCAAATAAAGCAATTCCTACCGAGGATGAAATAAAGATGGTACCACTCACTTTTTCTTGACCCAAATATACCTCTGCTAGAAACTCATCTACTGTGTGATGAGTCATCAATATTAAGGCCTTGAGATGGATCACTAAAGTCTATGAATCATTTTAACATTCCATAGTGTCCTTTTGATCCCATGATCCACAAATATAATTAGACTTATACATATCCTAAAAGAAATAATAAAGACCGATATAAGACCCATATCATTTTCACATATTTTGCGTTGAATTAAAATAATGTTATGTTAGTTTAACCTTTCTATACTAATCAAAAGTCAGGGGTACACTAAAAACTATAAATAATGGTATATATGAGGATTATTATTTAGAACCTCCTCTAACACTCCTTCAATGTTCTTTCCACATCCTATTTTCCCCCTATAAACCCCTGAATCTAAAACTCAGTAGAATTTAATGGGGAGAATAACCAACCCTTCCTTCCATATTCATCTCAAAAAACATAGATCCATCTATCATCTCATCATAGGTTGAAGTATTCAGCATAAATATTTAATATCTGATATCTGGAATCAAAAATTATAACTACTTTTTTGATTTTATCTATTAATTATTATCTACCTATATAGAAAAATTAACCATCTAAGAAAACCTATTTGTGTACACCAACACAACACACAATCCCTATTTCAAAGAGAAGAACAGTATATACATTTCCATCATAAGGAACTATGAAAATAACATCTAAAATAAGAGAGTCTTGAAAGCATTATATTCCAATCCCACATTCATATCTTCTTGTAATATTGTATCCCATTGTTACATTATAGGTCCCCAATGTCTAAATGATTCACTCTTCTCCTGGATACTCTTATGTGTATTAACGAAGTGAAAGATACAAGTAACGTAGTCTAGTTAGTCCTCCACATCTAGAGGAACATTAAAACCCACAATGGATGGTGTATTACAATAAAAGAACTCTTGTGGTCGATTATATCATCTATAAATCTTGTATGTTCTTCACCAATTGAATTTTTAGAATACGGTACACTCTGGTCAATTTAGTGAATTGGCTCTGGGATAACCCTTTTGATATTTTAATATATAGGCATACTCCATGGAGGAGAATCCACGGTACCCTCCCTAAGAACCTGTGGAAGTCATCTCCTAGGCATACCATTGCACAAAAAAAAAAGAAAACATGATTAAAAAAATACAAGATCAAACTGAAAAAACCATAAGAAAAAATGATACTAATATATGGGACAAAAAAAGTTGATATATATCCCAAAATCCGATGGTAACCTGAGTTTCATCATTGATAGATATTTCTAGGTACTCACCACAACCTACCTCCCAAGTCATGAAAATTATATCTGAAGTCCCCCAAATGTACCATGATAATGAATCATGAAGAAAACCCTTATTTTGATACCAATCTATCACAAAATTACTCAGATACCCTCTCAAACTTGTACTTTACTCGATCCACTATATACTTGAAGGGCGTTCGCGATCCCTACGGGAAGATGGATTGCACCTAGGAATAAAAAACTAGAGGGAAATATTTCACCCAACCTATAAATACAACATGGAATATATATATATATATATTAGATAAATACTAGAAGAGATAACACAAGCTATAACTAAATGAAGATAAAAAATGATATAAATAAAAAATAACCAGGAGATACCATGTAAAAGATCAACATCAAATGACTTCCAACAAAATAAACTGACTACTGCATGTGATAGAGGGGGGAAACTACCAAACTATCACCCAATAATACCTAGAAAAATATGTCATAAAACCTCACCATGTCATAGTAGTTCCTTTACCTTCCCCACATATATGCTCATAGAACTCTCAACACCCACAAAAGGGGTGTATATGGTGTGAGATAATAGGTTTAGTAGGATCCTATCTAGTTGTTCCATAAATTGTATCTTTATAATAATATGAACATTTAAAATTACATGAAAACAATGAATGATTAATTGTTTAACCATTTGTATATCAAAATCATGGAAAATATTTAATTTTCTATTTTTCATCATTTCTAACTAAAACAAGTTTACCAGTTTTAATGAATTCAATTTTCATCAATGAATTTATATCAGGTCAAAAACATGAACATGTCATACATAATCAAAACCATGGAATTAATAAATAAAATATTACTAGATAAAATAATAGGTATCATCATTATCTGGATCATAATAATAATGGATAACTAGTAAAATAATTCCTAGAAATGGATAATCATGTGCACTAACCCTTTAGATATAGGCATTGAATATAGAGCGTAGAATAACACCTTAGATTGTAAACTCCTCAATAGGTATATCAAGCCCCACGAAAAATATTCCTTGGTGCTGAGGAAGACCCCAAGAGTGAATTCCCTGATAGTGAAGAGGTAAAATATTTAAATATTCTACCTAAGTATCCATGTCTTACCATGTGATCCATTTTCTAAAACAATTCATCCAACCCATGATTTTAAAACCACATAAAAAATCTAATTCACAATGCTTTGAATGTATTTTTTTCTTTTACCAAAATATAAGGGAAATCATATTTTTTCAAAAACTCACTTCCACACAAAAAAATAATAAAAAATTCATGTTATTTAATATAGAAAATAATTTATAAAACAAGATCAATGATGTTAATGTGACATAGGAATGAGAAAAAACCACATACCTCAAACTCAGGTCACCCATGGGTGTATCAAAATCAACCAATAATGAAGAATTCAATAACAATAATGGAGACCCTAGAAGCTATCAAAAATTATCATAGTTGATTCAATTTAGAATAAATTATTGTAAAAGGTGAGAGATCAAAACATACCTCAAGGATATTCACACGCCCCACCACAGACTACAAAAGGGATGGCCTCCAATGTGAGATCACAAAGTAGATCATGTTGGAATAAAAAATAACAATCATAATACATCAATGGATATTGTAATTCAACACAATGTTGCTACATCAATATATGTAAATTAATAAATATGAGGATTAATCATCTAGTGAAATGAAATACAACCACAACAACAACAAATCACAGAACCAAACAATTCAAATGGTTCATACAACTCCAAAATATCCCCTATGATCCAATTATTTAGGAGGTAAAAAATTATAGTTGAATGAAATATGAAATCATCCATTCCACACTCTAAAAGAACAATCTGTGATATTTACACATATTGTATTTGGATTACATTTCATGTAATCCAGGAAGTCCTAAAACACAAAAAATCATATTCTCTATTTAAAAATACAAAAATTATTCCAACACATAGAAGAAACCAATTAAATAGTATGAAATCCTTTCATTATGTTAAAAAAATCACAACTTCATCCTTGTAGAAAATATATGACATATAATCCCATTACAATTTGTTTTTTTCTCGTAAATACAACCAAATGGAAATTTTTCATGTGAAAAATATAAAAATACTATGACATTATCTAAACTAAGGGAGAACCATACAAATCAATTAAATTGTTTAAATGAAGACTCCCATAATTCAAAAAAACATATGACCTTTAATTTTATGTCATTTTCCCTAAAAAATTCCCACCACCCTCAGGAATGTGAAGACACGCCCAAATTAAGTGTATCACCAATAACGAGATGCAAATAACCTCAATGTGGGAATTGCGATGTTACATATTAGATTATATATTTTATGTTATCTACAGTGTAATTCCCAAAAAGTTGTAAGATATTTATGGTGAATTAGTCTCCGGGGATGTTTATTTGAGTAGCCTTTATCATAGTTCGAGTATGATTCTTCTGAATTATAACCCGTTCTAAACATTTAATAGTGTGGTTGAGCCAATGTTGTGTACTTTTTTTTACTCTATTTAGTGTAAGAGAGGGATTAGAAACCACATGAAAGGTAATAGAAATATTAAAAAGGTAATAATGATTAGGGTTATACACGTTAGTGTTCTCATTCAGTTATCACTTCATCTATAGGTATGCGACAACTCACATAAATTTATTGTGGGGAATATGAAAATTTTGATTCCATTTCAGGATTGAAAGGCTTTTTACATAAAGGAATGATTAATGTTATATATAGGAATCCTATCAGATGAATTATATGTTCATTTTTTAGATAATCGTAGTAAAAATACTTTTTATTAAAATCATTATCTCTTGGTAAAGCCCCAAATTTTATGTCCACTCGGGAATTATAAATATCTCTCTTTGGTGGACATGAGTGTAACTATTGTAAAGATTCCCTATTATTGATGAGATATTTCCAAGGTAGTGTACCATTATATATTTCATGATAATATGAAAAAAACTAGAATGGTGGGGATACTTGTAGAATGTGAAATACCTTGATATTTTTGTAAAATAAATCTATGTTCGATAGCGTATTTGACACATAACACTGACGTTTAATTACACATGAAATTTAAGACCTTTATTATCTTACAATTAAATTGGTCTGCATGAATAGTGATAAATTATTTTTGAGTTATATATATATCTCCCAATAAATATAAATTATTTATAAATTTTTAGTAAATAATCAGTCAACTTTTAGTAATGAAATGTTATTCATAAAAAATATGTCATATTGAACAATGAATTTTATGAATTTTAATGAAAAAATTTAATAAATAATATTTTCAAATTTTGAAAAAATAATTTGATAAAAATAACTTCATTTTTTGAAAAAATCATATATAAAGTTTCATTGGATGAATTTTTTCATGAAAATATTTATTTTCAGTGAATAAAGAAAAATGTTTATTTTTTATAAAAATATCATTTGTTTTAAATAAATAAATAAAATTTAAATTTTGCATACATTTTTCATTATGAATAAAAATTAATTATTTATTAATTATTTATATTTAATCCACTTAATAACATTTTAATTATCATTATATTTTAATTTATCATTCTTAAATTCTTTTTTGAAAACATGCATTTCTGAAAACTATTTCAAAGTGATAAATGCTTCTATTTTTTAATAAATTAAAAAAAATGAGGAATTATTTAAATGAAATTTATATATTAAATATTTATAATTTTATTTTATATCCACAAGGTCATTAATTTTAGAAACTGCGTTAATATAAAAACCTTTTTTATGAAAAATACACTTCCTGAAAACATGTTTTTCCATCAACTCTATGGGTTAAATTTAAAATGAATTTTTTATTATTCTGTGAATATATTTTAGTAAAATGAATTAATTTTTTTAATTATAATAATTTATATTATCTTGTATGTTCAACTAAAATTTTACCATAATGAATAGTGAAAAGAGTAAAAAATAATTATCATGGTTAAGTTGAAAACATTTTTTCTAGCGGATGGACTAAAATGATAAGTGTTAAAATGGACTAAGAAATTGAATAAAAACTAATTTATAGGAATATTAAAACATTAATGTGAGAAATTCATGATAAAGGTTCATTTTTAGCAAGTTTTCGTGTTAAAAACATAGGTCAACCTTTTTCTTTTCCTAAATTACAAGGGTACCACTCACCTCACTTAAAAAAGGTAAACTACTATACTGTAATTATCACAGCTTTAAATCAATTTTGTTCAGAAAATACCTACCCAAATTTATTCAATATTTTCCGCATTATATCCTAGTTCCCAAATATCATCCTAAATCTATCGTATTAATTTTTTTGCTGAGCAAAGGTGGTTGTTTGAAGAAGATGTATAACGCATAATCGAGCGCCTTTATTTTATTTATTCTTCCATTAACATAAAATATTATTAAATTATTATTATATAATAACATGTTTATATAAATTATAATTGGATATTATTATTTTTATTTAATGGCCAAAATTAATCTCCACTTCAATAAAATTGGAACGAAAAAAAATTCCACTGTTTGTTGGACTACAGGATCACGAACCAATATCGTTAATTTTCCATAACACGTCTCATAGATTGATATAATTATTGATTGAAATTATAATACTGATATTTTTAATATATTTATACTTTTTTAAATATTATACCATATTTATATTTTTAAAATTCCATTTTTTGGGTGATGCGATAATGTTCTTAATGTGTATGGCAGACTACCGCCTTGTGATGCTATGTGATTCATTTTTAACTAACATTTTACATGTAAGGTAATGAGGATAAATATAATTATTTAATATGATATAAATTAAATTATTATGATATAATTGAGATATTTATCATTATTAAATTATATATTTTCATTTCATTTATTACATTGAAAAATGATATTGTCGTTCATACACACGTTTGGTCTGCCACAAAGACGAAGCGATGTGATTCTTTTTTTTCATCATCAAAAAACATGGATGATATATTTATTGATATATGTTTATTCCTATTTAATGATTAAATATATTATTTATTATATTAATATTATAATCTAAAGATAAAATTTTAACTATATGCATTCCAAAATAATTGTTGAAAAATAGAAACGTTTCTCATGAATTTGTACAGCTTACAGTCAAAATGATTATAATGTAGTTAAATTTTTAGAACCACATTTCATGATTATTTTTAAAAGATGATTTATGTATTAATTTATCTTTATTTATCTTCTTGATATGTTGAAAGAATTTAATCTTTGACCGTAGTCAACACACCATATCCATTTTGAAATAATGAACCAATAATCTAAAAAACAAGGAATTATCTAATTATGTATTGTAATATGTCCATAAAAATATATAAAATAAATGATTTAATTTTGAGATATTAATCCATAAAATGTTTGTGAATAAATTATATAATCGATATAATGTTATTATATAGGAGTAAATGGACCAAAATGCAATGCCTCTACTCGAGGTAAGGGTTTTTCTATCTCCCATTTATTATTTTGAGGGAAACATTCCATATTCACCACTTATTATTTTTTAGTGTATATACATTCTATTAATGTATTTTATTTATATTTTGATCAAAATTTATCATTTTAACATATCTATAATATTTTTCCTCTTATCATGGTGTTTTTAAGTACAGATTATAGTCGATGTAAGGGATTTCATCTCAATTTCCCTTCATTGAGGTATATTGTAATGTTACATACATATATTCATTTTTTCATGTATATACTACCCAATAAACATTTTATTTTATGATAATTCTTAGATTCATGATATTTAAAGTTCTTTTTGAATTTATTTTTCTTGGGTATTATGATTGAAAGGATTACTAATGTGGTAATGGATTTATTTTAAAATATACTTTATTTTATGGAATTTTAATGTTCAAGGATCATTTATAGGTAATAATATTCTCTTATTTTCATTGAACACATATCATTTTTCTCCATCGGTTATAAATTATTATTAAATTATTTACGTCCATTTTATTCCTTGTTGATTAAAGAAACATTGAGAAGTCATTTTTAATGGACACCAATCATGTATTTTCTTTTAGATATTGAATCTTTATCTTCAAAATATATGTTTTGTAAAATATTTGAAAATATTTTATTTATAAAAATAAATTATTGTCTAAATTTATTTAACTTGGTATTTGACTTTATTTTAAATTGTTTTGAATCTAAATTTCATAACATTTTCATAATTAGTCAATTTTGAATCACTTTTACAAAATGTTTTGTAATGAATATTTATTTTAAACATTTACATCATGAATGAAATTTCAATCCATCATAAACATTATTTTCTTCAAACATTACATTATATTTTATCCAATGTTTATTTCAATGTTAATTATTTTCACAATATATTTGAAATTTTTATTTTAAAATCTGATTTTCAAAATGAAACAGTTCTTTTACTAAAAAATGACTTAATTGATATTTTAATGGTATTTCAATTAATAAATTTTACAAAAAATATTGTTATTTATGTTCTAATACGTGTATTTTTTAATTATACCATCCACATTTATTCTATACATGTATTACGATTTCATTGAAGTGATTGTTATAAAAATCATTTCATTCCCACATGTCCATCGTGTTTGAATGATATTTTTTTGGATCCCATTACATTTTGTAATTGTTAATCATATTTCAAAGATATTTTTAGGTATCCCAATTCATTCTAATTGGATGATAATTTTTGAGTGTGATTTTTATAAAAGGCTATTTTTTCTATGGGTAATTCGTGTTTCAAAGAGATAGTTATGGAACCAATTTCATTTCCATGGGTTAATCACATTTGAAAGATATTGTTATGAATATCATTTAATTTAAATGAGGTAAATTATATTTCAATGTGATTGTTATAGAACATATTTTTTTACATTTCTTAATAATTTTTACTAGAGATTTATAAGGAATCCATTTGGTTTCAATGATTTAATCAGGTTTCAAAGAGATTATTATTGAAGACGTTTATTTTACTCAACTAAATTATGTTATTTATGTAATAATTATTGGTTTTATGATTTTAATGTTTATATATTATCTATATGTACTTTATTTATTGTTCTCAGAAATTTTTATATGATTGATGTACTGGGATTGTTTCTGGTGAGCCCGATATACCTTATATGATGAGTGCATCTAGATAGCACCATGTGATCTTGATATAGCTTACACAATAGGTGCACCTAGATAAAAATCTTCATAATTATATTGGTTGTCAGACGAATGGTTTGTTATAAATTTAAGGGTTCTTCCCCTATTCTATGTAGATAATGGACAAACATTCCAACAATTTTCTAATAATTTCATGGGTTATAAATATTTCTCTAGATCATTATTGACATCATGTGGCTCATGATTGTTTCGTTTGATATCTATTTCCATTTTTAAAGACTAATTAATTTTTTTATATTTTATGATCTTTATATTTATGGGTATGAGTATTATAATGTTGTTCTCATGCATGTTATTTATGTCATCATACCCTTATGACCTTGTTAATATCACTAATAAAATTTAATTATTATTGATTATTTTTACCAATACTGAGAATTTAAGATTAACCATCCATTGATTTCTTTTCCCTTGGTTATCAATAATGATGTAAAATGAATTATTTTTATAAGGGGTTTATACAGATGATGTTGATAACTAAATTTTTAATATTAAATGATTTTTATAGTGGTAGATGATTTTCATATTTATAAACTAGTTATCTACGAATCCTTGATGTCAACATTGTTTCATAATTCTCTAAAAATATAAATATAAAATATCCTTGAGAATATAAGTGATCCAATATTCTATATGGATGTGATATATTATGGATGAAAAAAATTGGGTCACCTTTATCGGTATCAATGCGAGAAATATAATTTAAATACATTAATTAGACTTCTGGATATGTTTTATTAGGTTCACATATACTTATATATTTGGTTTAATGTGAATTGTTCCATTGAATTTTCTAAACATAATTTATAATGTTTGTATAACCTTTAGTATTTATAAGATATTGGATATTGAGGTAATTATAGGATCATACTTTTTATCATATACATAACCTTGGGATTGGAATGTGATTTGGGGAATATGTAATTAATGTTATTTCAAGATAATATGATAATATTTTTTTCCTTATAATATAAAATGCATGAAAAGAACATTGAGGTTAAAAACTATTTAATTTTTAGGTTGTTAAAATTTTTTGGGATATAAGTTAATTTATAAATGGAATAATTTAGTTTTAACATGGGTATTTCTATTAAATTTTGAGGAATAATGTATTGTTTAATCATATGAAGGTTTATAAATTTTAGTAATTATCTTTCCATGTGATATAAATTACATAATATATAAAAATATGTGGAATATTTTTCTAAACACATCTATGGTTCTTTGGTATTTTAAATGATTATTTGAGTACTATATGCATGAAAATAAAATCACTTTGAACACTACTAATTTGTAGAAAAGAATGAGATTATGGTATAAATTTATTAAAGGATAAGATTAAAATTATCATATAATTATATTTCCTTATTCTCTTAGTCTATATAGAAATTAAATTTATAACATATCATGACCCGCTATTTAGAATCGTATACTAAAATTTATAACATTGCATTTCCATTTATGATGCTGATAGTTGTGATTCAATTATTTTTCATCAATACCATTCAACATCAAAAATAAATCATTCATCACATATATTATAGAGAAAATATTTGGTTTATAGTTTTAGATAATTAGGTTAAACTCTTACATAATGAAATTCACATGACTTTAAATGATAATTTATACCACTTAACGAAACATTTATTTTTCACTTAAAGACATCATCATCGTCCCTATGAAATACCTTATATATGTAATTAGTTCATCATAATTGTTTAAAACCATTGGAAAATGAAACATAATATGGGGGAGCTCAAGTGATTACTAGGGGTAAACATAATCATCAACAATTGATTTTCATTAATGAACATGGGAGTCCATAATTTTATGAAAACATAAAATTAGAGGGAAAGAGTGAATCGTAAAATAATTCAGGCACATCAATACCTAGATCTTCAAATATGAAAACATGGTAGAGTCTAAATTCATTAGAATCAATAATCATGACCCACATTATATCAATTTCCATCATTCAAAACATTATAATCCCATATTAATAAATTGAAAATATTTTTGGACACATGGAGAATGAAATTCAGAAAATCATTTCAAACCCCTTTTAATTTGAATAATTATATAGATTAGTTCAAACATTATAATTAACCAATGAATTGGAGAGCTATAAAAATCTCACATAGTGCTATATGGGCCACCCCATCATATAATCTGTAATGGGATCATGTTGCACAATCTCGGCTGCACATTCATATATGCTATAATGGGATCACCTGTCACTATCATGGCCACCCCATCGTATAAGCTGCCATGGGGTCACCCGATACTATCTGGTCCTCCACATTTTGTAATATTCCTTAGAACCAAAAAATGAATAAAACTCATAAAAACAACAATTATTACTTTTATAAATTTTTTATCCCATGTAAAATAAATGTGGTTCATGTAAATCTCATTAAATCATTATTAAACGCTATAAAATAAATGTTTTCCATAACAATATATTTGAAACATGATTATCCCTTTGAAAAAAGGTGGGTTACATAATAATCCCTATGAAATAATCTTAAATCGTATAAAGTATGAACAATGATTGTATTAGTGAATCATATACCCATCATAGTAAGGATAAATTTTTGTTATCTTCAATGAATAGAATTACCATAAAAATATCACTTAACATACTCTTTAGGAAAATTGCATATTGATTTAAAAAAATTAAAATAGAAAGCATTTTTAAAATACATTACATTGAAACCCGTTTGTTAAAATAAATTTTATTTATAATGACCCTCATAAACTTTTAAGGTATGATTTAATAAAATTATACTATTAAATACATACATACCATAAATTTTTGAAAAAGTGTATTTGTTTTATATTTTAAAAGTCTAGAAAGTGCATTCATTATAATATGACAAGAATGTTCCTTTCAAATTATTAAAAAAATTAAAGTGGTTCTTTTTTAAATGAAATAAATATTCCTTTATAATTATTTTATAAATATTTATTAAATAAATAATTATCAATTGGTTAAAAATAGATTTTATTTTTTTAGACAGGGGTTTTGAAGAAAAGAGATTTTTGACAGAATAAAGAAACTAAGTTATATTTTCTTAAAAAATCTCCATTATTATATTTTCCAAAGTGTAGATTAATCTATATACTACATGAATAAATATAGGATAATATAATTTATAATAAATATCAAATACAACAACAGAGACATAATCAGACACAATCCATATAAAAATGAGTTTGTAACAAAATACACTTAACACTTTGATAACATAAATCATAATATCCATGAATGGATAAATTAAAATTAAAATTATAATATCATGAAAACAAGGAAATCCATGATACAAAATCACAATTTTTTTTATACACCTCATTAAAAAAATAGTTTTATAACATAAAAAATACTTTAAAAAGGAAAATTATAGCTAATGTATATTACTACATTGGTAACTTGGAAACCATAATCCCATTGAAGATAGATCCTAAAATAGATATGTAAATTCCCAATATTTAGGTATACTAGTAATAAAATACATTTATAGAAAAAATATATTACAAAAAACATAAATAAGTTGTGAATCTAGCGTGTATCTATCAAAATTAAATGAAAGATGTAAAAAAATTTACTACATGAGAAACTTTTGAATGAGGAGATCTGTGAAATAATAAAAGAAATTGAAAATTAAAATATTATGAAATAAATTCAATTTCAGATATAACATGTCATAGAGTAGTATATATTTTACACCAAATAAATTGGTGGCAAATATGGCATATGTTCCACGGAAATAAATGTCAGACTATAAATCCCCTTACATTGAGTCTGATTCACTTTAAATTTCATCTATATAATAAATATGAAACATATTTTTATTATTTAATTTATACATAACATTTCCTATTTTATTATTACATTTATTTTAGTTATAAAAATGTTATAATAAATTATGTAATCAATTTTGTTTATGTCGGTTGTCTTCATCAAATTCAGCTTATGTGTCAAAACTGACATTGATATGTAAACTATGGTAAATGATGTAATTGTTAAAATATATAAAGAAGAAGAATAATAATAAAATAAAAATCATGTTTATACATAAATTATACTTTTAAAAACAATTATTAACTATGGAAACAAAAAATGAAACAACATTATGATCATGGAGACAATAGGTCGTATGTATGTATGTATAAAATTTCCATTTTTCAATGATCATTAAGGAAACAAGGTAAGTAATATGTTATTTTAAATAAAGATTATTATATATTTAATAAAATAATATTTATTTATGTATTATATATATATATATATATTTAATGTGGTGATGAAGAAAAGAAGAATCGCATCACATTGAGGAGGCAGTTGTCCACACGTCCACAAACAACATTATCACTTTTTTAGTGTGTGAAATCATAAGAATAAAAATATATAATAAATTTTACTAAAGACAATTTTTTCATTAATATAATATAAACTACATTTATATCAAATATTTTTTTAACCCGTATAGAACACATTCCATGTAATGTATGAATAACTATAATGATTTGAGTAGGCAGTAGTCCACACATCCATAAATGATGTTATCATATTCTCAAAAAATATAAAGTATAAATTTATGTGTTTTATATTAATTATATAAGTATAAATAAATCATGAATATGAATTATATAATATGAAAATAGTATTTAGATCATTATTCTAAACCTAGAGATATGATAATGGAATAACGAGCGATATCGGTTCGTGAGGCGGGAGTTCTTCATACACACAAATGATGATTGAGTTTCCCATGTGATGTAAGGGTGTAATGTTTTAGGTGATTAGATTAAAAAACACTCATAATAATATTCAATATACTTATTTAATTATATAATATTAATATAAAAATATTTTATGATGTTTTAGAATGAAATAAAACAATGATGTTCATTGATAAACGTTATATATTCTTCAGGTATCTTTTTTCATTTGAACCAATGGCCATACATTGAATCATTATTCTAAAATAATGTATTATAGGAGGAGAAGATTCATTTTCTAAGTACTATTTTAAAATTTCTGGATGAGATAAGAGGCTTTATAGGTGTAAATAAGTGGTGAGAGTGAGAACATTTATATATGGGGGGAGGAGTGGAATTCTTGTAAATATCAAATATTAAACATTGTTGGAAGGGATTATTTAAATATTATACCTAATATAATGTTCCAAATTCAATAAAATAGGGTATATGGTCAAAATATTTTGATAAAATGGGATTTGGACAAGTTTCTATGTCATTTTGTCCCATAAGATTAATGTTTACCCATTCAGTAAACTCATTTTCACTTTTATCGTTGTAATTAATTTTTATTAATTTTACTAATATTTTTGGAAAAAGATTATGTTGAACATACTAGAAATTTTAACTGATTTTGATTACAAATATTTCATCTATTTTTACAATTTCAATTCAATAATGTGGATTAAATTAATTTCAATATAATCTAATTGTAAGGAAGAAACAATGTGTTTTTAAAGTAAAAAGAATATAAAAATTGAATAGTTTTTATATTAAATTTAAATTTGAAATTGATTTTAATGAAATAAATTGGATTTATTGATTAATACTATATCTAATTATATTTTAAAATTAATTCAAAATAAAATAAAAAAAATTATTTAGATGAAAAAGTAGTTTCCAATTTATATCCATTATGTTTAACTATTTATCAAAAAATAATTCTTCTTAGAAAAATAACAACAATTAACCCTAAGATAATTTATAAATTTCATTATTAAAGATGGTTTTCATTTTTAAAACGAAATTTATAGATGTATTAATTTTGGTTAAAAAAATTTTGCATTAAAAAAAAGAAAAACTACATTTTAGAAAATAAATATTTTTGTGCTTAAAATTGTATTTCTTGTAATATTATAATTATAAAAAATATTGAATGAATTTAAAAAAATATTTAATATATATATAATATTAATTTCATTAATATCATTCAATAATAAATATTAATTTAATTTATTTAGATAAAATTCCATTGTGGGTATAATTTTTTTTAAACACGACTTTTATTTTAAATATTGTTTCAATGTAACTTCTCTTAATTTTGTAACCAAGGAATTAATTTCATTAAAACATGTAAACCATATTTTCATAATTTAGTAAATCATATTCATTATATCCATTCCAATGTCTAGCTGATAAACACCCATGTAATGCCTAACTTTGTTTGTATAGTTTACTTAATAGAGTTTTGAGAATTTCTTTGTCTAGATCCATGATCTTCCTATTAAGATAAATAAAATAATAAAAAAACAATACAAATATTAATGAAAAAGGTAATTGATATCATCAAGGATGATGTAAATAAGATTAAATTTTTTTAGGATCCTTTTCCAAGAGTTAAGGGATTCTTCTAACTATCTAGACAAAGAGAATATGTAAATATACTTACTTGAGGTGCATAATATTTTCCTTTAGTAAATTCACACAACAATATCTTAATTTATCATAATGATGATTATTTAGAATGATATTTTCATGGAGAAAGTAAAAAAAATTAACTGTATAAATACCATATGACTATAAAATGGATAACAGGCTATTACATATATCTATAGAAATTGCCCAAAATGGTTATCACATGGTAATATAATTCCCAAAATGAATAAACCGTCATATGATACACAAACATTAAACATTAAAAATTAATTCACAAAGTTCAATCTAAATTATTTGATAAATAACTATATAAAAAATTATTCACACTTTTCCAAACTGAGTTTGAAACATAAATATAAGAATGAATTAATCATATATCATCCAAGATAAATAAACCAATATACTATAAATAAAGTTACATATTTTTTTGAGATAAACATAATCTGAACCACTAAAATATCACACTAACCAGGAAATCACATAGGTCAATGGTAGGCACAAAACCCTTAACATACATCGATCATGTGTTTATGCCCCACCACCTTTTCTGATATAATGGGTTGACACCCAATATACAAGTTGTCCCATTTTTAATTGTGAAAAATAATTCATCCCAAAATAAAAATTCATGTCGATCCTAGGGGTAATGAATACATAAAACTCATATATAATGTCTCCCAAAATGTCATTAATCATATTATCACTTCCTCAATAAAAATTTCAAAGACTAAATAAGACATTAAATTAAAGATTAACTTAAATCTCATAGACATATAATGGAATCCATAACTCTTAAGATAATGTTACTTGAAAAAATCATAATTTACAAAGATATCTAAACTAACCATTTATAACAATTACAATTTCTATGGACCTACACAACCAAATCATGCGATAAAGCTATAACATTATGTTCTCAGCAATGATGTCGATAATTGTGACCAAATGTTTTTCCATCAAATCCATACAACATCATAGTGGAAAACATGTATCACATAAATTATAAACTTAATTTAATGATTATAGTTTTAGTCAATTATATCAAAATCAAACATAAATAATTCAAATGACATTAAATGTGCATTTCTCCCACATAACCCAACTTTTCATTTAAAATTAAGACATCATCATCATCCATATGAAATATATTCAAGGAATATTAAATTTGAAATAATTCGATAAATCCATAGGAAAAGTAGATACAGTAATAGTGATAATAAATGTCCATTAAGGGTGAACATAAGCATTAGAAATTAAATTTAATCAATGAGGATAAGTGTCCATAAATGTTTGATTACATAATCAGAGTGCATGAGCAAATCAAAAAAGAGCTCATGCCCATCAATACCTTGATCATCAAATTTGAAACAATGGAATATTCAATTGTATTCAAAATCAATAATCATGATCCATGTGATATCATTATCAATCATTATAAACATTTAAAAACATAACAATCAATTAGAATTTTTTTGGTAATTCTAATAATAATATTCATAAAACCCTTTCCATGTTATTTTAATTTGAATATTAATATGACTGAATTCCAACATTATCATTAGCCAATTCATTGGAGGTCCATAACAGGCTCACCCAGTGCTACCTGAAATTCCCCATAATATATGTTTTAACTGGATCACCAGGTGCTATCTGGGCTTCTAATCATATAATCATTAATAGGATATCTCGTTTCTATTTTGGCCACCCTATTACATAAGCTGCAATAGGCTCACCCTACACTATCAAGGCCACCCCATCATTTTAAATGTCAATGAAAAAACCAGAATAAATCATTTGGAAACCATAATTATTCCTTTTATATCATAATTAAACCAAGGAGAACAAATGAGTATCATGTCTATCTCATTAAAACATGATTAAGTAGTGAAAAAAACTGGTTTTATGAAAA
Organism: Viscum album; assembly: GCA_963277665.1. Classification (NCBI taxonomy): domain Eukaryota; kingdom Viridiplantae; phylum Streptophyta; class Magnoliopsida; order Santalales; family Viscaceae; genus Viscum; species Viscum album. The sequence continues at coordinate 1,519,090,683 of OY728150.1, forward strand.
TCTATTTGAAACATGATTATCCCATGTATAATAAATGAGTTCAATAAAATCATATTCGAAAAATATTAATCCATATAGAGAAACAATAAATATAGTTTTAGTAGAATATATACCCATCAGATTAAAAATAATTGGTTATTTTTTTATGATGAATAGTAATACTATAAAAATATTTTTAAAAATTGTTTTGAGAGAAATATCATTTTCATTAAATAAAATTTTAAAACAAAAAACATTTTCCAAATTGATTATATTGAAAATAATTTTTTTAAAAACATTTTCATCAAAAACACCTCATAAACAAGCTAATGAAGCATCAATGAAATTAAAATAGTAAATATGTACATGCCATAATGTTTAAAAAGAATATACCTTTGACACTATATAATGAATAGAAAGTTTCTTTTCTAAAATCCGAAAAGAAGGTTTCATTCATATTTGTATGAAAGGATAAGTTATATTTTTTTGAAAATAATATAAAGATTAATTTTAATTTTTTTCCAAAAAAAATCATTTTATAAATCATTTTTAAGAGGTTAAAAACATTTTGGGAAACTTTTAAAAAAATGTTCTTTATGAAACTAAATTTCCAACTAAAGAGAGAAATGAAGTTCAATTTTCATAAAAAATATATCCATTATTCGTAGGAAAAAAATCAACAAAATTTTGTATGAAATTAATAAATTAATGATATTATATTTTATAATATTGTAATATTTCAACATCAATGACTTAATCATATAAAATCATAGTAAACAATGAGATTGTGGAAAAAGACTCATATAAATTTAGTAATATGAATCATAATTACCTTAATGAAATAAAATTAAATAAATACTTGAATATAAATAATAAATTATATTCAGGATATAACACATGAAATTATTAGTTTATAAACATCTAAAATAAAAGACGTTTTTAACATAATAAAAATTTGAAGAAGTAAAAATGTGAAAAAATTTCATTACAACTACAATAAATTTAAAACTCGAAACCGAATTAATGAGATTACTAAAATGGATATGTATATAAACATTATTATTTTGGTAAATATCATAAAATATAGTTTTGGGATGCATATTCCCCACAAATAAAATTAATTTATTGAATGTGGTATGTATGGTAAATAAATAAAACTGTGACGAGAAAAACCATTGAGACTTGAGTAACATTTGAATCAGGAAATCCAAGAATCAATACCTTAAATTGAAACTTTTAAAATAATTAAATAAAATAAAATCATGATATATATTTCAAATAAAAGTATATACATCATAGAAATGAAATGAGTTTTGAATATGGAAGACGTATTGCTGAGATAAAAGTGAGACTAGATATCCTTGTTCCATGACTATGATTAATCATTCCAGTCCTATAACATTGTCAATATTTGAAATATGTTAATTGTTTAATTTATTGATAACTTTTTCCAAGATTAATATTATTTTTATACTTATAATAAAACTATACACAATTATTTATTCAATATTTTTAAATTGTTTTGATTTGATGATGTTTGAATTATGCGTAAAAATTAACAATGATAGGTCAAATATATGAAATGAATTCCTCATTTAAACATATAAATAGTAATAATAATAAAATAATTAATATATTTATACATAAATTATAATTTTAAAACCATTCATGAATGTTGTTTTTTAAAAATAAACCAATGTATCTATCATGGAGATGGTAGGTCGTACGTACGCCTGATTTATCTTTACAATTTAAATGATCATTATGGTAGTAAATAAAGTAATATTTTATTTTTATAGAATAATAAATATATAATTAATAACATAAAATTTAAATATATATTCTTATATATATCAGTCATATTATGTGGTGATTTAAAATACTATAATCACATCGCAATGAGGAGGTACTAGTCCACACATTCACAAATGGAGATATCTAAATTTTTAGTATGTGAAATGAATAGAAGAAAATGTGATTTAATATTTAATGAAATAAAATTATTTCATAAATGTAATATATGTCATTTATGTCACATATTTTTATTTAACCTGTCCTTATTACATTCAATGTATAGTCTGAACAAAACACATCACATTGAGGTGGCTGTTGTCCACATATCCACAAACAATTTTATTATATTCCCACAAAATAGAAAGTTTAAAATTTTGAGTCATATAATAATTAAATTTGAATAAATAAATCTTAAAAAATTATATCAAAATTTTGTTTTATATAATTTTTACCAACCTTGATAGGTGGTAATGTAATAGTGAACATCATTAGTTTTTTTGGGCAGAGAGTCCGCCATACACATTGACATTGATTTTGTATCCCATTTGATGGAAGTGTGTAATGATTTTAGTTTTACCATTAACAAAAAATACCTATATATTGAATATATTGATGCTATTATATATTATTGGTATAATTATAATTTAATACGTTTTAGGAATAAATAAAATAAATACATCTGTTGATGAATGTTACCTTTATTCAGGTAACTGTTTTTGGATTGAACCAAAGGCCTTCATTAGTTTATATTTTCCCCAAAGAGTTTATTCCAGGATGAGAGGTTGGATTATAAAGAAGAAATTTTGGAATATTTTGGATGAGAATAAGTTTTGATATGTGTCATTAAGTGGGGATACTTAGTTCCTTTATATAGTGAAGGAGGAGTGGCATTCAGGTATATATCAAATTGAAACACCATTGGGAAGTATCCATTATATTATGCATCCCAAATAATGATCACGATTATATAATAGTAGGTATATGGTATAAATATGGACAGAAATTTATTTTTTAAAATGTTTGATGATAATTTGGATCCCTTTAGATTAATGTATAAGGACTATGTAAACTGATTTTTACTTTTATTGATTTAATTAATTTAAATATATCTCAATAATATTTTTGGTCCCAAAAATGAGTTGAAATTACTAGAAATTAAAAATTATTATGATTAAAAATATTTTATGTATTTTTAAAATTTTAATTTATAGTTATAGAAAAATTACTTTAAAATTAATCCTGCATTAGGGATGAAACATAAAGTTTGTAAAGTAAAAATGTTTAAAAGATTGAAATATTTTTATATCCAATTTCAATGTGAAATTAATTCCAGTGAAATAAATTGGATACATTGATCTATAATTGAATTAATTATACTATAAAAAATTTAGAGTATAATTTTAGATTATAAATTATTTATAAGAAAAAGACTTTATCAATTAAAATCATGCATTTTTCACAATTATTCCAAAAAGGAGACATCTAAAAAAAATATTAAAATCACCCAAATATAATATTGATATTTCAATTTCAAATAAGAATATTATATTTTTCAAATAAAATTTAAAATGTGTCATAATTTTTTTTAAATTAAATATTCTATTAAAACGTGTCAAAACATCCTTTTAGAAAAGTACAACATTTTAATGATTATAATATGAATCTTTATTTTTTTATAAAAAGAAAACATATTGTATTAGTTTAAAAATTATTGAATATATTTAAAATATAAATTTTTTCAATATCGTTCACTAATAAAGATTAAATTAATTTATTAATATAAAATTCCTTTGTATGAATTAAAATAGTTTTTTATAAAAACATGTCCTTTTATTCAACTGGTTTTTATATTAATTTAAAATTTATTTTTAGATAATTAATTCATTTCATAAACATCATTAAACCATATTTTCATAATTTATTTAAGTTTATTCATTACTACCATTTCAATAGCTAGGAGATAACTATCATGTTAAATAATAATACAAATATTATATTTTTGTAAAATAAGAATCGACCTTGCGTGTAATATATGATATCAATGAAACATGATATTATGTGAAATTAAATGTAAAAATAGTGTTAAATATATTTCAATATATTTTTTCATTTCATGTAACTCATGCTACCAAAAAGATTAAATTAATTTCAATGAAGATATTTTATAAGATCTTACGATGTTACAGAATTCCTCAACTCTAGGAAAAGGATATTGAAACGATTTTTTCCTTACTATAATCATTTTGATGATATAAAAATCATTTTCCAACTACTATGGTTTATGGTTTGGTGGTTATTAACTATCTCTTGATCATTAACATACATGTGATCCTCTAAATATATAACCATTAAAAAATAAGTGTTAATTTGATGTGTATGAATAGTATTTACTAAATTATGATATATTCACACACACACACACACAGATATATATATATACTACTAAATATAAATTATAAATAATTTTTTTGAAAATAATCAGTCAATTTTTATTTATGTAATATTATTTTTGAAAAAATAAGTTTTCTTCAAATATGGTGGTTATTTATTTTTAGAAAAAATATGATAAATAATTTTTTGGAAATTTTAAAAATGTAATTTTATAAGATGTAAATAATTTTTAAAATAATCATATATAAATTTAATTTTGTTGATTTTTAATGATTTTTTGAAAAAGATTGATTTTTTAGTGAATAGGGAAAAATGTATATTTTTATATAAAATTCATTATACTTCAATTAATATAGTAAATTTAAATTTTCTATTTCTTAATATTATTTAAAATTACATAATAATTATTCAGTTATTTTTAATTTAATTTATTAAATTTTAACCATATATACTTTGTATTTTAGTATAAGTAAATTATTTGGGTTTAAAAATGAGTTTTTCTGAATATTTTTTTAAAAAGTATAACATTTATCTTGCTAATTATTAAATATAAACCCCAATTAATAAATTATTTACCTAAAATTTATAGATTATATATCAATAAATTTTAATTTATATTCATAAAATGATTATTATTAGTCATATAGAAAATATGAAATCATTTTGTTCATAATAAACACACATCTTGAAAAAATACTTTTTCATCGTGTCTACAGGTTTAATTTCAAGTTAATATTTTCCACATATTTGAATTTAATTTGGTAAAATATAATCCATATATTGAATTATAATATTTTTAATTATCTAATATGGTCAAAATTCATTCTAGAAAATTGAATATTAGAAAAAATAAAATTTACCTATTATGCTTATGGTGAAATTGATTTTACCAAAGGGGATTAAGTTAAAAGGATAAGGGAAAAAAATAAAGAAAAAAGTGTTAAAAAATATTGTATTAAAATATATATAACTTATCATTTACAATTCATTATAATGGTCTATTTTGGAGCGTTTTGGAATGTGAAGAATAATGATACACCTTTTTTCTTTAAGAATTACAAGTGTGTCACTCACATCACATATAAAATGCCACCCCTCTCCTCCCTTCTTTACACATTAAAAACATTTGTCTTCAAACATTCCTGATAAAATTTATTCCATACATCCCTACGCACTTCCAAGAAACCTTATTTGGACTGGAAATGTACCCTAAAAATTCGTTTTTAGGTTATATAAATAATTTGTCTGACGAAGAGGTATAATTCTTAATAAGTCATCTTTATTTTATTTTTTTCATCCACCTCCTTCAAATATTATAAAATTAACCATAAATAATAATACAATTATCTAACATATAATATGATTTTACTGTATTAATTTAATAATTTAGGTCCAGATCATTTTCAATCAAATGGGATATGAAAATTTTAACATATTTATACTTTTGGAAATATGATATCATATCTATACATTTTACATTCTATTCCATGGGGGATATGACTTCACCACTCATATGTATGGTGGCCAGCCGCCACATGATGTGATGCCATTGGTTTTGAACCAACACATTACATAGAAGGTAATATAGATAAATATAAATAATAAATGTGATATACCTGAAATTATTATTTTATTAATTAAATATTTATCCTTTTAAAATTAATATATATATATATATATATATTTATTTATTATTTATTCTTATACCAAAAAAAGATAAAGTTGTTTTTGTGCACATTCATACTATTGCCTCTTTGAAGAGATGTGAATTTTTTAATCCCAAAATCACATGGATGGAATATATAAGTATATTTAATGAAATAATGGGGTATATGTAATATTATTATTATTTGATAATGATAAAATATCACCTACCTGTTTTATATAATGATCATTGAAAATGGAAATGTTACTTATTCATACGTCTGACCTACCATCTCAATGATTGTAACATAATTAATTTTACAAAACCATATTTCATGATTGGTTTTTAAAGTATGGATGATATATAAATATGATAAATATTTTATTATTATTATTTATCAGTTCAAATAATTACTACATCGACCATGATCAACACACTGAAGCTGTATAAAATATTGAACCTAACATCCTCAAAATTCCCAATGTGGATTTATCTAATTAAGAGTTTTACTATGTCGTCAAAAATAAATAAAAAACCATTTTATTATAAGGTATTAAAATTAAAAATGATTCATATTAAATCATATAATTCATATAATTTTTTTATATAGGATTTAAAGGACATATAGGGTGTGTCTGGACCCAAGGTATGAGGTTTCTCATCTCATGTTTTATTTCTACGATTCATATGAAATATTCACTCATTTTTTAGTATATAAACATTCCATGATTTTATATTATGAATATTTTCATGAAAAATATTTGGTTTTAAAAATATTTATGAGGTTTTCTATTTTTATTTAGTTTTTATATAGAGATTACTAAAGGCATACGAGACTACTTCTGAATCCCACTTAATGAAGGTGTTAAGTAATGTTACACACCAATGTTATTTTATAATATGTGTCTAATTACCCAAGAAAATTTTATATCATGAAACTCTATATGGTCTTGACATTTAATGTTTTATTTGAGGGGTTCCCTTCATAGGTATTACTATTAAAACAATTACTGAAGTGGAAAAGGCTCTATGATACAATCTGTTTTCTTTATGGGATTATTAATGTTGAAAGTTATTTTAGGGGAAATCATATGATTTTAATTACTTAAAATAAAAAATTTATTCATACCTGTGTTTTAATGAAGTTAATATGTTTTATTTTCATTTTGTTCTTTACTTATTAAAGATACATCAATAAAATCATTTGTAAGTGATATTGATCTTGTATTTTTATTTTTATCAGGTATCATTCTCCTAAATATCTATGTTTTCTAAAATGTTGTTTAAATTTTTCTCTAAAAATATAAATTATTTTATAAATCTATTTTACAAACTATTTGACCGTATTTTAAATGTTTTTGAATAGAATTTTCATAATGTTTTCCAAATTATTCTCTTTTTACTCCCTTTTACAAAATCATTTGAAAAGAATTATTATTTTTGATATCTATAACATAAATAGATATTCACTAAATTATGAACATTATTTTCAATTAACATGAAATTATTTGGTTCCAATATTTCTTTTAATGAAAAAGAGTTTCACAATATTTTGTTACTTTAGTTTTTAGAACATATTTTAAAAAAAATAGTTTATTTTTCTCAAAAGAAAAATTATGCTGATTTAATTGTATTTATATTCCTCAAAACTAAAAAATCATGTTGTTACATATCATTTAATGGGGATATTTTGTAATGATCTATATGGATTAATATTGTTTCAAACAAATTTTTGTAGAATAGATTTCCATCCCATGGGTTCATAATATTTGAAATAGATTTTTATGGGAGTCATTTATTTTCAATGGAATAATCATGTTTTGAAGAGATTTTTATATAACATATTTCATTACATTGGTTAAATCATGTTTAAAAGATATTTTTACAAAACCCTTTATTTTTCTACTTGTTAATCATTTTTTGATGAGATTTTTATGTAACATGTTCTTTTCCACAAGTCAACTGTTTTTCAAAGAGATTTTTATAGAATTTATATATATTCAATTGTTTAATCAGGTTTCAAATATAATGTTATATAATATATTTATTTTCAATAATTTAATCATGTTTAATAGTGAATTTTTTATAAAATATTTAGTTCCTAAAATTTAATCAAATTTGAAAGATATTTTCATCGATCTCATTACATTTCCATGGTTTAGTCATGTTTTAAAAATAATATTGAGGGATTGTATTAGTTGTAAAATTATATGTCTTCTATAAGTACATTATATACAGTTCATGGGAATTGTTATATGATGGGTTCAACTAGATAGCACTACGTTATCCAAGATATTGGCCAGTGACTTCAATGGATTATATTATGGGTGTATCACAAAAGTGATGCAATATATTGAGCAATGATTATATTCTCAAAAGAATTATTCTTTATGTCATCCATGTGGTTACTCCAATTTTATGGATTATATAAGTCTTACATGAATAAAATTTACCAATCTTACAACAAGTTTTTGTTATGTTTTGGGGGCATATAAATGATTCATTTGATCATGATTGATATCACATGGCTCATGATTATGCCTTCTCAGAAATATTTCTCTTGTTGAAGTCTTATGTCATTTTTCCATGTTTTATGATCCAGGTATTTATGGGTCTCAGTTCTCTTACGTTATTCTATTTCACTTTATTTATATCATCATAACATTATTCTCATCATAATCTCAATGATGAAAATCAATTATTAATCATTATTTTTACTCTTGTAGAGAATTTTAAATCACCTTTATTATATTTCATTTTACCCATATTATAGTAATAATGTTAATTAATTATTTCAAGAAGGGTGTTATGTAGATAATGATGAATATACAATATTGTATATATAAATATAGGTATAGTGGGAGATGATGTTCATCTTTATGAACCAACTGTTAATGAATATATGGTGTTAAGAGATTTTTCTAATTTTATAAAACTAAATATATAAAAATTCATAGGTAATGTAGTTGATAAAATATTTCCTTCTGCTGTTATACATTTTGGATGGTGAAAAATTCTTTACATTAATCGGTATCGAAACTAGAAATGTGTTGTTTATGATTTCTACATCAGATCTGGGTGTTCAGGTTTGGGACTATTTCAGCAGGCCTCAACCATTTTGTTTAGAAATTATGGTTTATAGACTACTTATTGAGTTATTTCTCATTTCTTTAATAGAAATATATAGGGTTGTATTATGAGTCTCCTAGAGTGGTGTGATATGAGTGTGAATACATGGATGGAAATTTTCTCATCACCCTTTATAATTTCCTAGTATATTTTTCGTAATTTTTAATTCAACTTTTAACCAAACTCATTGATAAATGGTATGGACTATTTAAATATCATCCACAAAATGTAGTCGAACCATTAGAATTGATGGATCATTATCATGAACCATTTAAATGATTTATTTTTTCATATAGCAATTATTATGTTAGTTTAATTATTAGAAATTGAATATATTTTGGTATTTATTTTAATTTTACCCCCTATGTTTTCATTTTTCCAGTACCCAAATAAGGTTCAGTCTTATTATACCTCTTTTTATCTTATATTAAATTCACTAAAGAATTAATAGTGATTGAAAGTGTCTTGGTGGGGAGATTTAAAAGACAATAGTGTAACCATTATATATATTTTTGTTTAATTAAATATTTTATTGTATTATTTGTAATAGGGGTAGATGTTTTTCTTCAAATTTTTGGACTTTTCTTCTATAACATTGTTTATCCATGGTTTATACATTGGTATAAGTAATACTGAAACATTATATTATGAATGTGTAACCCCTAATGTTTTCATTATATATAATTAAAACTATGTATATAGATTATACATAGGGTGAAATTCCATTCATTGTGGGTTTCCTGGGCAGTTAGTGGTTTTCCTTAGATAAAAAATACCGCGTAACTTTTTCATTCATATGGAGTATCTCATTTTAATGTTGGAAGATGGTTAAGAGTAATAGTGGAAACTGAATCATATGTTGTACAATACAATATGGTTTTCAAAAATTATTTTAATATCTTATTAATAATTGTAAAAAAAATGTGGTCTAACCATGTGAACATTCTTATATGATCGAGTAGCTGTCAAATGACTAATTCAAAATTTGTAAAATTATGTGGCCAAACCATGTTGTTTTCCTATTTTTTGGGTTTACAAAAAAAATAATGGAATATGACCTACATTTTGTATGTTCTCATCTCACTCCCACTCATCGTAATAAAGGGTTCTATAGGTTACTTTACTTTTTCATCCATCATGGGTAATATATTACTTCTATTGAAATTCATTATTGTTTCTTCAGTCAAATATTGTATTTATTCGTCCACCATCTTTATTGATCTTTCATCTATTCTTTTATTATTTTTCCATTTTCTTTTAATATACACATGTTAAACCTTATGTTGGAATTTTTCAAAAGCTTGCGGTTCTTGGTTCGTATGTTGCGCAGAGTGCTCTTTGAAATTCCTCTTTTCATATTTCAATGTTTCATGTTATTTTCACAAGACCTAGCTATTTTCTTCTATAATTTTTTATATTGAATATCATTATGTACTTATAATTTCTAAACACCATTTTCTTCAATATTATGACAATATGTGATATATGTGAAGTTTTTAACAATATATTCTCTTGATTTGTATTTTTATTTGGAAATTCATAAGGGACTCAAAATGATACTATAATTCATGAAGATATAATTTTTTTACAGGAACTCAACATTATTGAAAAAAATTATATGATATTTTTAATATTAAATTTTAAAACTATGGTGCGGTTTTGATATCCAAATGGTTTGGTGAAGAATTGAAAATGTCATTCCTCTTTTTTGATGGGGTTTTATTATGGTTTTAGTGCAGTATTTGAGAGATATTGAATGGTTACCATATTTTAATGATAGTATATGTGTCTGTAGCATATTTAGTAGTTGATTTTACATTTTACCACCATATTTAGTGGTTTATGCCAATATGTATAGACTACTTTGTATTATACATTAGGTATTTTAATGGTTGGGGACGAAGCCTCATTATATTATTTAAATCAAAGACCTCTTTAGACTGTCTAGAGGGAGGCCCATTACATATCCTGAAGGACCAAGGCCATGTGGCGTGAATTCTAGGCTTGGAAGCCCATTTTTTGTCCCAAAGAGCAGCTCAGTGAATAGTAATTCTACAATACTCAGGCTGTTATAGTACCATTCATAGTAACACAACCACTATAGTTCCTCCTACAGTGCCTCTACTGCTAAAGTGTCGGCGCGGCTAAAGTTCCGCCACTGCTACAGTACTACTACCGTCCCTACAATAGTAACACAGAAATTATTCCCTACTCGTAATTGATCCTGGGTATTTTAGATGCCAAGCAGGAGCTTGTACCACTAGGGTACAAGCTTTTTGGATCCATTAGGTATTGATTTCTCTATAATTATTTGAATCTTAATTATATCAATTATTATGATGTTGTTGGGATCTAGATTAACTTTCGTATCTTGGATTTTATATACTATAGACTACTGAGTAGAAAAAAAGAAACAGAATGAGCCACTGTTGTGGATACACCATAACATATAAGACCCATCTCACCATAGTCAGTTCACTACAATACACAACATCCAAATGCTCCAAACAAGAACGTCTTAATGATAACGGTTGAAATAGAAAATGGAAAAGTGAAATTGAATATTTTTATGTGGGTCATAAATTGTCGTCATACACGTTGGGAATAGTAAAAATATGTTATCAATTAATAAAAAGCTGATAACAATGTGAATAGAATAGTAAATAAATGATTCCACCCTTCTAATTGTACATGTCTCTTAAATGAAACAGGTAATCTTATATTCTAATTCACATGGAGAGCATGTTGATTTATATCTACTCTTCATGATAATCCTTCTACTAGTTCAAAGACTTTCACCACCTTATGTTCTCTAATCTATGAATATTGAATTCGTCCATAACCATCACAAATTAATCTTACATATCCCTTTGATATCATGTTTTAATTCCTCTACACCATCCCAATTCTTTTTTAAAAATGACAACCTTTTATAATTTATTTCGGATGCCATGTATTTTCACTCCAACGATAACATCATCATCCAGGACCACAATTCATACTTCTAGAACTTCATCATCTTGAATTTCAATCATCATAGTTAAAAATTCTGTATTTCATGGAAAAAAACAAAAAAATATACAACATTATATTCATTTTTAATTCTACACTAATTTGTCATCTATAATAATCACCCGACCACATTCCATTCCTAAAAATTACTTTATATCCACATGGTTCCCCAAAAATAATTCTATTTATCAAAAAAAACAATGAGGTGAAAAACAATCTAAACACATATATTTCAAAAATATTTATTATCATATCTAATACAATGTAAAATCATTATATCCTTCAGAGGTAAAAAAATCTATCCTCCTATAACTTATAGATTAAGTGAAAATTCTACTAAATGTAGTTCATATTTTAATGTGACATAAGATTACATTCCATGTGGATCACAATTTGTGAAAAATATATAAAATTTATAAATTGTTTTATGCATCCATGAACTTTCAATGTCCTCTTCATTCATATTATCTACATCTTAGTTTTTGTTAATGAAATGTAATCTGCTTCTATTGTTGATAGTGATACCATCTATTGAAGTACAAAAATTAAACTCATAGTTGTGCCTCTAAAAGTGAGAATATAACCCATGTTGGTTTTCTATGTATCCTCATATCCATGAATGTTGGAATCTACAAATATTTATGAAAATTAAGTTTTTCTGAAACAAAGTCACAAGGATTCAGAACCATTGAGATAATAGAATTTCAACTTCACTTATTCCGTGTGATTTATTATTGGATTATCTATGAACCATATAACCACTCCAACTATTTTTTAAATTACCAGATTAGTACAAACCATGTAATACATCAATATTCGAATTACTGGTGCACAAGGAACCTTAACCATGTAATTGATTTTAGATTTTACTCATGGACCATCCCCCCATATCAAATTTAATTTTCTCGATATATGTGTAGAAATATAATTTTCTTCAACCAAACAAATTTTATAAAAAAAATTCTATATGTAGTAAAAAATAGTAAAAAACAATGTTCTGGAACATTAGACCATTATTATCAATATCTGAAGGATTCATGTAGTTTGACCATGATTTTTTACGATGAGACATATAAAAAAGTAAACATTCAACTAATTGACAAATTTTTTTTATTGGTATGACAATATTTATGTTATAAACATTGTGGAGTAGGATTATGATGATCCCATATTTGAATAGTATCCAATAACAACAATAATCCACATTAATCTTGATGAAATTTTGTTCCTCCATAAACGCATGGAATTTATAGTCCACTAACTTGGTTCATGCATTAGACTATACAGGCTCCAATTTAGCTTTCACATAAGATCCCAATTCCAATTCTCTGTATAACCATCCTTCCAGTCATTGCATATTTCTCCATCTAAGTCCCCATGATTAATAACATTATTCACATCTAAATTTTCCAAAATAATTTAATCTAGTGAAATTATATTAGTTACTACTAAAATATTCATTAGTTATACTATCAAATAAAAGACACTACAAAAATTTACCCCTTCTATTTTTTGAAGTCATTTCCCAATTATTTATTCCATTTAATTTTGACTACAATCCACTCTATCCTTTAGCGTAAAAACAATTTACTATGAAGGACAATCTTCTTTGGTGAAATTTTCCATACCCCCAATATTTGAGAAATAAATAAAGAATCAATCTCATAACATAGGGATTACATCCACTAATATGAACCATTAAAAGTAAAATTATATTTCATGATTGTTTGTTCTTAAATGATCATAAGTATCAAATAATTCCTGATACATTAATTTTTTAAAACATGGTGCTGATTCATGGTATTCATCTATAACAGATCATGCATATCTACTCCTTATATATAGTTATTTTGGGACTTCACCTTATTGTTCTCTTCCTCAAAATTCCAATGTTCCAAACTCTTCAATTATTATGAATTTGACAATGCAATAAAAACTTAATATCCCTATGAATCTTCATTAATAATATCTACTGCTTTTGGAATTGAAATAATTCTAAAATCATTTAAGACATTCATAAAACCTAGAAATATATTTTATTGAACCTAATATTATAATAACACATTTTTCTTATTAGATATCTCTGTTTTGTTCTGATCCTTATATAATATATATTCATTGAAAAATCCATTTTGGAGTTCTATAAATCCTTTTATAATTGTTATCCTAGAGTGAAAACCCCAATTTATTAACCATAATATCATAAAATATAACATGTACTAGACATAGACTCAAGGGTTTAATCTCTATATAATCCTGATGGATGTAGGTGAGTGATCTAAAAAACATTTATATTTGTGAAATCAACATTTCTACTATACCAACTAACATCCATACATTTCTTCCTAAACAAATAAGAAAGAATATTTTTCGCTATATAGGTTTCACATTTCACCAACTCCACCCAAAATTCCTTTGGAAATACCAAATAAATTTTCAGTCTTCTCACCTCTCAAAAAACATCAAATTCAAACTATCTATGACTCCATTATTTTCCAGATTACTTAGAAAAGTCTTCTCAAATAGTATTACCATCCATTGGAATAACCTAAGAAAAACCTTGCATCTATACATCCCACCATTTTATGAAATCAAATTATTCAGTTGACATCCATTTTTACTCAATTTCTCTACTTAGAATAATGTGTTTAAATACCAAATACATGTTCTTAATAATTATTTCCCATAAAATATGTTTTATATCATTTATGATATTTACTATAACAGTTTGGATCAGTTAAGAGCCCAAGCAACACAAATATTTAATACGGCCCTCAGGGCCTAGCCCACTAGGAACCAATAGTTTCTCCACTCATAGGTGTTGTCTCATTCATGATTCCCACCAAATTTTTCTGAATATATCATGAAACTAATGATTATCCCCACATTCATCACATTTTTTTTCAATCTATGTCTTCCTAATTCACAAAAACCCTAAAAACGACCTTAGAAGTCACCCATCCTAAAATCACTCTTTTCCAGGATCACTAAACCATGGAGTAATAATAAGGTAGACTGAAAAAATTAATTGTTGACCTTTTTTACATTCGTAGTAAAATTTATCATTTTAGGACATTAACATTCATGGGATTTATAAATTAGTGACAAAAAAACAATTACCGTGATTCCCAATATTCACACACATATATAAAATTCTTATATAATAAACTAAAATTCATTAATTGAATATTTAAGGACCTTAATTAATCATATTTTAATTTATACTAATCTTTTATATTTATTTATTACATATTTGTTACATCGTTTCAATAAAAATTGATCATCACTTATTAGTAGTTCAAATGTTATTTATTTGATTCACGCTAATAGTTTTGGTAATCAATTTATGTCCATGTTATTCTATACAATAGATATATTTATCATCATTTTAATTTTTAATATTACATGTATGTATTCTTATATATAGTGTGAATTTATGGATTCATACTAAGAGAATTATTCCATTAAATATAGAAATATTAATATTATGTATGTTCGATTCAATATAGATAATTATCGATTACAATATATTGTTGAGAATAAAATTTATTATTCATTCACTATATAATGAAATCATTAGAAATCGTTAAATTACATGTGAGGTTCTTTATAACCCCTTGATTCACTATGTATGTTCTCTTTATACAATTAAAAATTAGTTTCTCTTTGTTTTTTGTATTTCAAAAAAATAAATATTACTTTTCTTATGGTATTGATAGTATGATCACAATGTCTTGGAATGACGAATTGAATCTATGATCCTGAATTCATTGATCCAACATTAATATTTCCAAAAACTGTTAATTCCATCACTATAAAATCAGTTATTTTAATCCATGTGCATGTTTCTATTTTTCACTATAGATATATTATAATCTTGTGTGGTTAATAATATGAAACTATTTTATTATCACTTATTCCTTCAATATTATTCAACCCTTTTTTATTCAATAATATCTCTCATTTTATGAGCCTTAATGAGTGTTTGATATCACCCTTATTATGATTCCACTTCCCTTAGTTATGATGAAAAGAAAATAATATGACACATTTAGAATGGCATCATGTGTGAATATTCTTTTTGGAGATTTTAAAGATTTATATTGGAATAGTAAAATATTATTTAAATGGGAATAAATTTCAATCGGATGGGAAAATTCATTAATTTTTTTAAAAATATGGTTTTTCATAATTCTCTAATACTCTAAAACTAATAAATTCTAGGGTACGTACATGACTCGATAATTTATTTTTATGTTTTAGTTATAGAGGATAATAATGGGTTTCTTATTTTGGTATAAAATCCTATTTGTAAAGGTTATGTTTATAGAAACATATTTGGGTTTATGAGACTTGGTAATTATATTTATCATAATGTCTTGGAACTTTAGGTTCTAGCAGTTAACTCATAGATAGGTGTTTTCCCTTCTTGGGGTCCACTCACATACTCGAATGAATCATCAAAATATTTATTATCCACATAGGATTATACATGTCAATTTAGTTGTTTTCCACGCACACACATTGTGAAGCATCCCAAGTGTTTACCCATCCTGACATTACTCGGGGATAATATCATGTAACTATGGTGTTCTAATTAAGAATCCACCCAAAAATAATGGTTCACAATGTAAACATAAACAGTAAAAATTTGCATTTCAACCCTTTACCTTTTAGGTTGTTAATTTTACATCAAACAGTGACCCACCATGAAATTGGAAAATAAATAAACCCAATATACCCATACAAATTAACTATAAATTCCAATCATTGACTACATGACCTTCCGTTTGAATTGAATCCTTTCTGTACATTCTAAAGATTCACTATTCAAATATTATGTACTCCATTCATATGATCTAAAATATTTATTTGAAGACTATACCATTCATTAAATTCTTAGTTAAGTTATTGAGATGATATTTCCATAATATTTTGTTGGTTCATTATCTATCACACATCACTCATTCGAGAAATCCATAATGTTATAACATCCCATCGAACACATATTTGGCCACCAAAATGGATTCAAACATAACACTATACACTATGTTCATACACATTCTGTAGAAACATGAATCATCTAACATTCCAATGAATATTATGTTCTTACTTAATATCAAAATATTCCATGCACCTTACATCAACAGTAATATTTTTTCCCTTATCTAGACATAAAAATAACCCTTTCCAACAATTGTTTGAGCTCCATCATTTGTAATTTGAACATTTTTTAATATTTTAGATGTATAGATCCCCTTACATATTATTATATATATGAAAAATAATATCCAATAAATTACGTTAAATAAATCTATTATTTTATTAAATCCCATTCCTACGACCTTTTAGGTTTAATGCTTTATAGAATTATGAAAATCATTATGTAATACAATTAATTCACTTACAAATAATGGATAATTTTTACACTATGATAGAAATTTATTAATCTAAAAAGATACTTTTACATTTCCCTCTAATTATTCTCATAAGATAATATTGTAGACATTTCACACATTATTATCTCCATAACTATACGAAATAGAAACATAATAAGGGTGATATTTGATGATTAATATGGATTAACATAAGTGATACAAATAATGTATGACAAGCGATAACAATAGGAGAATATGGGTTTAAAAAAGATACAAAATAAAATCACACCAAAACAATATTAGGTTTTAATGAAGGTATAAATCCTAAAATAAAATAAGATAAGTAGTAGAAGAGTGGGTGAGTAAAAAAATCCATCAAAGAATAACAAAGTCTTAAGAATAAACATAAAAATGCATAACATCTTTCATCTTTGGAACAAACAATAATATGGGGAACATTACATTCACGATCTACACTATGATTTCCCATTATTATGAGAAACTAAAAATGTACTAATAAATACACTATCACATTAGATATTTAATTTTAAGCAATGAATTAGAGTGTGACATCAGACCCCCTAATCATCATCCATACTTGTGAGTTCTAAATGAACATCATTTACATATCATATCTACAATTTAGTGAGGAAACAAAATTGGATTCATAATACATTCTAAATGAAAATAGTTCACTTTTGTTGAATAAATAACCCATATAAAAAATGGTTTTCATTAAACACATATTTACAGACCTATGGAAATAAAATAGTTTTCAATAACATAAAGTAACATTATATAAAAATACCACTAAATAAATATAATAATGAATATGATATATAAACCATATAGATAAGGGATATAAAATTAATAAAATTATTCTCTTTAATAAATAAATTCATGTAATCGTGGTAAAGAAATTTTAATCAATAGAAATCAAGATTTTGGTATTCAAACAGGAATTAAAAGAAAAATTATTTTTATAAACATAAAATTATTATCAAAAAATAAAATTTGTGGTTTATTTATAAAAATATAGTGATATTAAATAAGGAATATAGAGAAATAATGTGTATGATTACAAAATAACATATCGTCAGTTTAAGAATGGAATCTCTGAAGGATGTTGACGTGGATGAAAATCATCCTTTCATAAGAATATTTCGAATGGTTTCAAAAAAAAGTGGATTAATAATTGAATTGTTTGATATCACGAGTTCAATACCACAAATTATAAATATATATAGTAGATAATAAACATGTTACATAAATAAGATATCAATATGTCCTTTTCAATACGAATATAAATAAATTTGAAAACATAAAATAGCTTTTAGAAATCCTTTTTAGCATTGATATATAATACAAAATTACTTGTCACTTTCAAAATTATATTTCTATTAGGTGAAGTGAATGGTTTTCAACACTAAATAAGATAATCTTAAATAATTAATCCCTGAGAATGGATAAAATATTTTAATAGAAAATAAGGGTCCATGGATTAAAAAATTGATAATGATTGAAGATGAACCTTTTAACACTTTGATGATACCTTAGTTGAAAATACAATTTGTAAAAAGAGTAGTAAAAAATAATTTTTATTAAATCCTAGTTTTAATAAATAGGGTAATAAAATACATTATAATAAAATATTTGGATGGTGGATCCCATGAATGGAGGAATAATTTTCAAGATAAAACATTATAACTCAGAGAAAGAATATTTGAGTTATGAATATCTATTATGAGAAAAATATTTCATTAAAAATGAGTTATTAGAAAAGGTGTTTTTGTGTTAAAAATTTTAAAAATGAGATAATATTAGATAATACAATCCAACGGAATAAAATTTCCAATTTATCTGAAATATGTTTTGTTAAATTAAAATTATTCTCTTACGTTTTATGTATTTTTATGAGAAATCACAAATCTATTTTTACTCATTTCTGAAAAAAAGTATTTTCTTTAAATAACATTTCTATGCCAAACATACCGACTCATTCAATCGTACTGATTGGGTCAATCGTACTAATTGTGTCAATTATTTTGATTGTCTCAATCATACTAACACTGCCAAACGTACTGACTTTATCAGTCATACTGACTCTTTCAATCGTACAAACTATGTCTACCGTACTGACTATGTTCTTCATACCCACATTGTGAATCATTCTCACTTTGAATCATATAAATAAATTTCACTAATTAGTATTAATCATACTCTTGTTATACTTTTATCTCATGTATGATTTTATTCTTTTTATTAAAGAACTTGTCCCATATCTATTTCCCTCATGTTATCTTTTTCATATATCTTTTGTTTATAAACAAATGATGTCATGGAGTTGGTTATAAAATAATAAAAATGATTTTGTTTTTTTCCGTTTTAATATGACTGTTGCAATGCATGGTGTCCATGTCCCTCTATGTTCTACATAGAAATTTGACCGTTAGAGAAAATATGATTATTTGATCCTGAGGCCTACAACGAAAAGGTCATTTCCATCAGAGAAGAAAAATTTGTTCAAAATTTGCATCTATCAAGTTGTAGTGAGAGACGTTGTGACTTCTCTCATGCTTCGTGTGAATTCCTTGGAATTACAATATGTGAACGACTCCTTATTAGCTTTTTTATTCCAGTATCTACTTTGTTTTTCCTTGTGCGACCGATCAGGTAATAACGATTGGGGGATTTTGGGTATTGGAATACGTGCTTCCGAACCTTGTATCAAGGCCCTTCAATTGCTTGAAGGACAGAGGTGATGATTACCTTCTTAAACAAGGACATTTTTGGGATTGGATGATAGATGTACTGATCATCATATTGAGGGCTTACCAAGGTGTTGGTATGACATTCCTTCTATCCTACGTGAACAGATACCCTTCAATTTTGATTTAATGAATTGTTATACTTTTTCATTCCCTCTTTTAGTTGTATTAGAAAATTAATTGTATTTTTTTCTCTGTATTTTTATTTTCAATTCAATTGTAATTGTTTAATTACGATTATTTTGCTATATATCGTATTAATATATTTTATACATTGTATGGTAGAATATTTTATACCTTTATTACTCTAATCATTGTATTGAATCCTAATTCGATTTATTTTCATTACTTATGGTATTACATCATATCATATAAATTAGATCATATACTGTTGTGGTAAATTGAATTGATTGTGAAATGTATTAGCTTAAGACCATCCAAACTAATTTCTTTCGTAAGTGTTTAAATTCAATGTTTTCAAACATAAAAATCACCCACACTTAAATTGTGCCATCAAATATACATATACATCTGTATTACAATCCAAAAATTGGTTTTAGAAGAGGTTTCCACTGATATGTATTATTTTCTTTACATTTTTTAAAACACAATTTTATTTTTATTATAAAAAAAAATTAAGTACTTGCAACACTAATGTATAGAGGGGAAATGTATTGTTTTATAAGATGAGAGGAATGAATATTGGATCAATTGACAACCTAAATCTAACTAGACCACCTATTTTTGGTCATAATGATTATGAGTATTAGAGATACTGAACAAAGACATTTGTAATTAATACTAGAGTAGACAACTTCATAATGATTACTGTAGGTTAACAAATACCTAAGAAAGAATTCAGTACATTCACAAGTTCAGAGAAGCAAGAATATCAACTAAATTACAAGGTACAGAATAATTTGTTATGATCTATGACTAGGTAAATATATTTTCAGTTATAATCATGTGTAGTTTCTTATTGTATATAGATGAAATTTTATGTCACCCATTTTGGTACATCAAACGTTATAGAAACTAGAAGAGCAATGCTTCGAGAAGAATATCATGGGTTAATTTTTTTATTATAGATAATTTTATTCAAGGTTCAACCAATATTTATGACAATCATCAACTATTTAAAATCTATGGGTGAAAAGAGTCCTAATGATGAAGCACCTATGGACATGATAATATATAAAATGATAAATTAATGAGAATAAAAAGGAAAACCTATTGATAAAATAGGAAAGTTATTCAAACCACTCTTGATGAGTTCTTTGGAACTATTCTTCAGCACGAAACAAGAATGAAAATACATGTCTATTTCAATAAGAAGATGAATGGTAATGGAAGTGTCACTTTTACTATTACATCCAAAGCTAAGACACCAGAAAGTGTGACATGATCCAATTCTAACAACTTATTTGTTATATCTGAATCATGTAATAGTGAACATTTTGAGAACTATTTGTCCAATTTTTCTCCAAGGATGAACATGATTGTGGGAAAGAATTACTTTCAATACATATTCAAAAATAAAGATATTAAGGATTAGAACGAATCATGAGTAACATGTTGTGAATTCAAATGTGTAGGTCATATTAGGCCATATTGTCCTTTGATTAAAAAATAAAAGACATGATGTATAAACATTCTAAAAGAAGCATGAAATGGTATTACAATTAAAAGAAAAATAATGTATATAATGAAAATGATACATGGTTTTTTAGTGGCGTGATTCATTAGATGATTCTTTAGAATATGCATCTTTTGGAAAATGGATTACTGGACTTAT
This sequence comes from Viscum album, assembly GCA_963277665.1. Classification (NCBI taxonomy): domain Eukaryota; kingdom Viridiplantae; phylum Streptophyta; class Magnoliopsida; order Santalales; family Viscaceae; genus Viscum; species Viscum album. Next base: position 1,519,112,574 of record OY728150.1, read on the forward strand.
ATCCAAATTACATATTTTAAATAATTGTTTCCTAGCTAAGGTACACAATGTTGAATATCTTAAAAATGTTTATTTAAACTCTAATTACCCTGATGAGAAACATTGTTACTATTTAGATAAAGAATCGTCCTCATCAGAAGAAAATTTACATTATTTTGATGAAATATCCCTATTTTCCAAATTACTGGAGAATGAAAATTCCAATCTCAAGAAAAATATTGATAAGGGAAATTCTAGAATATTTCTTCTAAAAAAACAAATTAATATCTTTCTAAGGATCTTGATAGAAAATTTTTTATTTTGAAAATGTTTTGAAAATTTAATGCAAGAAAATTCTAAGAAGGATACACTCTCTAAGGATTTTGAACAACCCATTTTAATGAATAATTTTTTAGAAAATAAAAACAATTATAAAGCTATATATTGTGAAATTGATAATTTAGACATTATTCTCAAATCTGAAATATTATCTCTAAAGAAACTTATATCTAAATTCACCTTAAGAAGAAAAAAACTACATAAAATGTATTCTCAAATTAATCCTCTTATAAATAGATCTGGAATTTGATACATTGACTAAAAATTGTTTTTTAGTCATTACTGTTTTGTTCCTCAAAGTGCCATATTCTTTACTAAATTTAAATGTGGTGGACATTATGAAAAAAATTGATCTCTTAATAGAACTCAATTAGAAGGTTTTTATAAATATCTTTTTTAAAAACGAATTTTGAAACCCAAGATTCAATTATTTAACATTTCCAGATCCAAATAAGTTTGGTTTTAGAAAAACAAATTGTTTATTTTTTAGGAAAAAAAGATGTTTACCAACAACAAGAAAATTTGATACATGGATATTGGTTGACCTCGACACATGACCGGAAAAATATATTTATATGAAATGATTATTTAAAAAAATGACGAAAAGTTACCTTCAAAGATAATGCTCATGCAATGATTGTTGGTATATGTAATATTTTTTTTACTCAGTATTGTTTTAATTTCAAATTGTTTGTTTGTCACATGTCATAAGAAAAACATATAGCAATGAATTTGTTTTCCATTGGCCTGAAAACCATTGGTGATTAAATTTTTTTCCATCATTTTGAAAACCAATGGAAACAAATTTGTTTTCCATTAGATTTACAACCTATGGTAATGACTATTATTTCCATAGGCATGACCACCAATAGTAATGACGGTGTTTTCCATCGGATAGACAACAAATGATAACAAATTTTCTCATTCTTCATGACAACCAATGGTAATGAATTTCTTTTCCATTACTTTGAAAACTATTGGTGATGACTTTGTCTTCCCTCAGCATGAAAACCAATGGTAATGAATTTTTTTCCATAGGTCTGAAAACTGATCGTATTCACATTTTGTTTCATCATTTTGATGGTTGATCGTTTTATTATTGAATTATTTAAAATATTTATTATCTGTATTTTTTATGTATTTACTCTCATAATAATATGAAACCAACATCTTAATTGAAATCTCTAACATGTATATTCTCTTTTCTTATTTTAATGCCTTTATTTCTTGTTATTCTTCCTCAGTTTTAATCTTTTTAATTTTTTAAAAATAAATCTTTTATTCTACACCGTTGGATTCTTTATTTTCTAATATCAACCATAGAAGATCAACCATCATCAAAATTCAACTATTAATAGAGGACCCCCCTCCTAAAACCCAAACTGGGTTTTTAGATTTCTTGATAAAGCTCTACCTCTCCTTCTTAAGTCTCAGAATAAACTATTCAATTTCCAATCACCTTTATATATCAGTCATCAGCCAACACTCCTTGCAAAATGTCTTCAATGAATTTCTCAACGAAGTATTTCATAAGATAAATGTTAGTTTATGAGGATTTTTTTCAGTGATGACTCATAAATCAAGAGGATTATTTTATTCCAATGCTATAAACATCTTTATGTTAGGAAACCCATATCTCCAGACCTGATTCCTATTGAAGAGGTTAGAAAATTCTACAATACGATGTCTTTTGATAAGAATATGATGATTAACATTGTTCTGTATGATATAAAATTTTCAATGTCTTTAAAACAAGTCGGTCATTTTCACAATGTTCCTATGGAAGGTGACTCTTTTTGTCCTTCTGACAAACTACCTAAGGATTTGTTGAGTCAATAATGTTTTCCTTATGAATTTTCCATTCCTTCTTGTTTTGAAAATCACAAACACCTTATCTTTATGAAAATTGATTTTATAAGGAAAATTGCTTTCTTAAAGAAAATCGCTTTTATAAGAACAATTATCCTTATCATATTTTCATCCATATTTTTCTTAAGTATGAGATTCAGATTCATTTGCTCGAAATAGTTGAAACTTTGATATAAGGCATTCTGTTTTAGGATTCAGATTCTGGATAAGAACTATAAGAAAGTTTTATTCCGAATTCCGGATATGAACTCTGACTAAGTTCTATTCCAGATTCAGGATACGAATTCTGAAGAAGAATTCTAATTACAAATTCTGATAATGAATTCTCATTACGAATTTTGATAATGAATTCTCATTACGATTTCTAATAAAGAATTCTCATTACGAATTCTAATGATGAAATCTCATTACGAATTCTAATGATGAAATCTCATTACGAATCTTGATGATGAATTCTCATTACGAATTCAGATGACGAATTCCCATTCCGAATTCGCATTCCGAATTCTCATTCCGAATTCACCTATTAAACATAATCTGATTATCTTTGTCCTATACAATATGAATTATTTCAGACTCTGAAAAATATCTTTGTTAGACTCCGAACTATTACATTGCTTACACTTCTAAAATTTTTATACTCTTATTATTTTTCATTACACTCCGAACCTTTACTCCGAAGTTTTCATTCCGAACTTTTATGTTAAGAATTAAAACGATGTCGTACATTCTGTTACACTTGTTTTGTTATAAAACAATGTCGTCTATTTTGTTATAAACTAACCGTTGTCTAAGTGACATGTGTACATGTCCCTCCAATCTTTAAGTAAAATATGACCGTTGGAGAAGGAACCGACCTTATCTATAAATATGAGCTCATTTAAAAGAGCTCGGTGCTGATAGCTGATGAAAGTGCTGAAAGGATGACTAATTTGCTTGAAGTGATTTCTAGAGAGAGAGGCTCTTATTAACTCTCAAAGCTTTGTGTGACTCTGAATGTTGGTGATTACATTCGAGGGCTTCCGGGGATAGGAAGACAGAGGTGCTGACTACCTTGAAGTTTGAGGGCTTCCTTGGTGAGGATGACATAGGTTGCCAACTACCTTGAAGTTGAGGGCTTGAGGGGATAGCAAGCCAGAGACTCCGATCTTCGTATCGAGGGCTTACCCTGGTGTGGGTAAGATAGACTTGCTTGAATGTATAAATCAAGGGACCTTTATCCAAGGTTGTTGGATACCCTTCTCTTTGGGTTAAAAGAATTATATATTGTTACTTGTAGTTTTACTACTTGTTTCTATTCTGCTGCATTTTGTATTATAAGGAAAGTATAACTTTCTTATACTTCCTTATTTGTACTCTGTTTAATTTAGATTCTATACGCTTTAAGGTAGAATATAATATTGTAATCTTTTGTTAAGTTTCAACTTCCGGAACCATATTTCCGGAACCCTCATTCGGAATCTCTTTCCTAGTTTGCATTCAGTGTTAGAGGTGTTGTGAATTTTCTTAGTTTAACTTTGTTAAACTTAGCCTTTTTCCTTTTCTTAAGGAAAACATAGTTATTCTTAACTAACTGTAAAGGTTCCAAAGGAATTTTTAAAGTATACAATTCACCCCCCTCTTGTATATTGAGCATCTATATCACTATTTCGATCCTACAAGATTTTGGTACATTTAATAAGAAAATAGCTGAAATTTTTGATTTCATATAAATGGTGATAAAATGAAAGTAACTCATTTATCTACAGACAACCAGTTTTTTGTTCTTTGAGTGCAAGGATATCTAATTCCATGTAAAGGGGATAGAGAAACTCTTAAATTTTCATACATATTTATGGAATATTATCATGTAAAAATTAGAAAGGTAAATCTCATGGGTTATATTATCGAAAGAATCTGGAATGTGAAGTCTGGAGAGATCATGTCTTATCTTTTCATGTATCCATCTTTTATTACAATGTTGATTCTTGAATGATTGATGTTTTGTAATATTCCACTAAATATGGAATTGATAGAGCTGAATCCTTCTTTTATATGTAAGAATACATTGAATAAATTGTATGTTTGTTTTGATGGATAATGAAAACTCTTCGTCATAGATATTGAAGTATAATCAGCACCAAATAAATCTGTACAAAATCAATCGGCAGCAAATCAATCAGCAGCAAATCAATCGACACTAATGTTAATAGAATCAACATCAATAATTGTTGCTTCTCAAATGTAATATCCTAAAATCTGGAAAAATCCAAAGAAGAAAACCACATACAGTAAATAGGATGTACCCAAGTGGATAAATGAGAAAAAACAAAAAATGGAGCTGATATTAAATTTTTTCTTGGTTTAGGTAAAGTTATGGCTGAGATGATAAAGGTAGAAGAAACTCTATAGGATGATAAGAACAAGAATAATCCTTTGGAATTAAAACTTCAAGAATTTGATGTTGCTAATATCCTAAAATGAGTTGAGTTAGATATTTCATAACTGATATATGATGTTCAAAATGAACCAATCATACAGACTTTTCCAGAGAATGAAAAAGGGAAAAAAATAGTGCTAGATGTTAAGGAACCAGAAGAAGAGGGAAAATATTGTCTCTTGGAGTATCTTCAGAGTTCTAAAATGATCAGATAAGAATCTTCCTTTTAAAAACAAAATGAAGGAATGCAACAAAAAATCCACATTCCAATCAAGCACTAGCTGAATCTTTAGAAACCCTTTTAGAAATAATTCCATTTCCAGTTAAGAAAGTCGCTCAATGTTCTCTTACCAATAAAGTAATTATCATCAGTGACAATGTGGAAGAATAAAGATCTGAAAAAAATTATAAAGTGTATAAAGGAAAAAAGAGAAAGGAAAGGAAAATAGAATGTTGAAGACTCAATCCCATTAAATGAAATTGAATTGTACGATGATGATACTGATTCAGAACACAGAATTTCTTTAAATAAGTGTAATTACAATGAGTATAATTTAAGAATAATTGAAAAAAGTTATTCCTTTATTTCACAGAATAGAAGAAAGGTTGATTTCAATACAAAGAATAAAATAGAGAAATTTGGTTCTATAATATATCACAGAATGAGAGTAATTACAATAGATGATGATTAAATAGTTTTGAGTGATAGTTCAGTTACTCATAAGAAGGATTGAAATAATATTTCAAAATGGTCTTATAAAAAAGAAATCTCAATAAACGAACATGAGGAATTATCTGAATACTTAAGGATGATTTCAAATGATATTGTCATTTCTTTCAATAAGATTTACAAAGTAACTATTGAAAAGTTGAACCATATTTTAAAAACATGTGGAGCTGATATTCCATTAGTAAATGATTTGAATTAAAGGATGAATGCATTAAAATCAGAAATTTTTTAAGGGTTAAACTTGCACTGGTGAAATAGTTTTTTCGATTAAACAAAATACATTGTAGACTCAAAAGAACATGAATTTCAGAGACATAACTGATACTCATTAATAAGTGATAAGAGTTAAAGAATGGATTATCAAAAACCAGGATAAACTTTCTACCGACCAACAAGAGCTTCTGAAATCCCAGGGTGACTCTATTTCAGAGTACAAGAAAAAGATGAGGAAGAGGAATATTTTTTTCATGATTTGATCAAGAAAGATAATGGAAGTGAAAAATAGTAAATGTTTTGTTGTATATTTCCTTGTTTGTCTTGATAGTTGTTTAAATTTGAAGATTAAATTTACTGTATGTTTACATTTCAATTATTTTTTATTTTGTTTCTCTCTAACCATTTTAAGAAACTCAAGATCACCCCATTAATTTCTAAATCACAAGGGGGGATGTTTTATAATAGGATATATTTTCACAAAGGGTGAGAATTTCTTATTATGATATATATAAATTAGGGAAAACATAGGAATACAATCCTTAATATAGTGTATACTTAATTGGGAGTTATTTTTATTCAATTTCATTTTCAAAAAAGTTTTTATAACTCATGGGGAGATAAGAGTTTTTTTAGTTTTAATTTTTGTATTATGCTTTCCAAAAATGGGTAGATTATTAAGTAAAAAATCTTTTTTGGAATTTTATGTATTTGGTTTTGGAATACACAAATCTCTTTTTACTTATTTCTAAAATAATGAATTTTCCTTGAAAATGCGTTCTATGTCATTCATATGCACTCTATCAATCTTACTAATTGTGTCAATTGTACAGATTGTGTCAGTAGTACAGACTTTGTTAAACGTACACACTTGGTCAATCATACTGACTATATCTATCCTACTGACTCTTTCTACCATACTGACTATGTTTATCTTACACACATTGTGCATCGTAAACACTTTGCATCATATCAATACATTGCATTAAGTAATATTAATTGTACTCATGTTTTACTTTTATCTCATTCTTTCTATAATAATTTTTATTGAAACACAAGCCCATATCAATCATACTCATGTTATCTATTTCATATAACATTTTTACCATAATGTTTTCATGGAGTTAGATATAACATAATCAAAATGATTTCATGTTTTCTATTTCAATATGATCGTCATAATGTAAGGTGTCCAAGTCCCTTTGAGATTTTTTAGGAATATGACCATTTGAGAAAATATGATCATTGGAACCTGAGAACTATAAATAAGAGGCCATTTAATATAGAAAATCGAGTTTTGGAAAACTTTTTCTTCTATCATGTTTTAAAGATATATGATGTGACATCTCTCATGCTTCATGCAAAAGCCTTGGAATTACAAAATGTGAACATCTCATTCTTATCATTTGTATTCCAGTACATGATTTTTTTTCCGTGTGTGACAGATCAAGTGATAAAGAAAAAGGGAATGTGGGTATAGGAATACATGATACTGATCAATGTATTGAGGGCCTTTAATTTCATGAAGGACAGAAGTGCTGATTACATTCGTAATCGAGGACATCTTGGGATAGGAAGACAATTTTACTGATCATCGTATTGAGGGCATACCAAGGTGTTGGTAAAACAGACCATCTATCCTAGGTGAAAGGATACCCTATTCATTGGGTTAAAATAATTGTAATACATTAACATTCCTGTTTTTATTTGTATTAGAAAGTTAATTTCATTGTTTCCACTTTCATTTTATCATCAATTCAATTGTAATTGTTTCAATTACGATTCATTTGATACATATTTTATTAACAAATTATATACATTGTATAGTAGAATCATTATGACTTGTATTACTCTGATCATTATATTAAATCAGAATATGATTTTTTTTTCATTACTTATAGTATTACATCATATCATATCTTGTAGATCCAAGACCATTGTGGTAAATTTTATTTATTGTGAATTGTATTAATTTAAGACAACTAGAACAAAGTTCTTTAATAAGTGTTTAAATACAATGTTTTTAATCTTATACATCATCCCACCTATTGTATTGTGCCATAAAATATACATATACATCTATATAACTATCTTCCAAGATTGAAGGGAATGATTAAAACTCAATGAATGGAAATTGTGTTACCAAAAACACTTATGACAGGGGTAACTAATGATACAATAGATATTTGAAGAAAAGAAATTGACTTCGATTAGTATATCATAAGAATTAAAATTAAATAATGTACATAAATTTCATGTTTTAAAAATTAAACATGATGCTATATGAATGAATCATGGTTGTTGACACGCAACAAGTCTCAAAAAATCAAAAATGTGAACCAAACACCCCTTATAAATAGAGTAAAACATTAATAAAAACCATGTGACAGTGTGAGTTTGTAATTTAATCTAACATACCCTTATTAAAATATAATTCCTTATATTATCTCTCAAATATCTAATATATAAACTATTGAATATAAATTAGGTTCATAATATCAGACATGTCTCAAACGGGGAATATGAGATGAAAACAATTACCCTGTTTCCATGAAGTGTGGAATGCTCTCTAAGAAATAGGATAATAAAAATAAATATATTAATATTATATTTGATAAACATTTTCATATGGATATATTACATTTTTTAATCATCATTTATATGTATTTTATATCATTATTTTAGTTAGTTATTACCTATTTTTTATGTTGGGAGTGTGTAACCATGATCGTTTTGAACTAGATTTGTAATAGTGGTGTTGTTAATAATTATTTAACAAAATTAAATTATTTTAAGTTAAATTAATTACTTTAGAGGATTAATTTTAAATATATATGAAATTAAACTTTCAATTCAGGGGTACAATAGGATTTATTCTAGATGTAGAAATTGACAATGATCACATTTTGATGATTTTTAACCTATGAAGGGTGTTTTATTAATTAATGTGTTAAATATTTATACGTCATTTCATGGAAAAAGTATCATTATATACACATTTATGTCATATTATACAAATAATTATGTTTCTATAATCATATATGATATTATTTCATTGCAATTTACAAGTAGGTGGTAAAACTATCCCAAATAGAAACATACCATGATTAATGGAGGGTGTAGAGTTGATTAGGTTAAAATATCATTATACTTGTAGAATAATGGTGTAGTTTTTGGTTTATTAGTGTGATATATTATAATTATATTAATTATGATTACAAATTATGGATATAAACCAATTTTATAGTATGGATAACTTGTTTTCCTATCGAATTACATGTTTAAAATATGCACCTTTATACCGACATCATACCATTCATATCGTTAACAAGATTACTAAATTTTTATAAAACTATTGATCATAATATCATGAAATAATATTTAACCTTTTAAAACCATCCTCATGATCATCCATGTAAGGAAGCGAACAAATGAAAAATGGAAATAGATCATTCCATGGAGGTTGTAGTACACACATACACATGGATGATGATTTAATTTTCCAAAGAATGGGGAAAATGTGTAACACATTTTATAATTTTAGAATATAAACTATAACATATATAAAAACTTATATATCCAATTCACTATTAGGATCTTCCTTGTATACATGGTGAAAGAATATAGATCATGATTCATCGTGGAGATGTTAGACCCCATAACACTTGATTCACATGCTTGTTTTTCGTAATGGAAAATGAGAGGATACTTAATGATTGTACCGTAATTATAATAACAAAAAATTATTACAAATATAGCATTATTATATGGTATAAATAATGTTATTTACAATGAAAATAACATAAATAAATAGAAAATATAAATGGAGGTAATGAACTTATACCTATTCTCTTCGATAATCTCCATTGGGGAGGGGATAAAACAATCTGGGATAGAATTTATAGAGTTGAAAGACATTATTAAAGTGTATAGGGTTATTGAAGAGTGTTTTGGGTATTTTTTGAGATGATATTAAAGGGTTTTTCAGTGAGGTGATGTAAGGAGAGGGGTTCCCCTTTTGTAAGTGAAATGCAGTGACATTTTCTGAAAATGCCAAAATATTTTCAATAATGGGATGTCAATGTAAATTAAAGTTACTCAAAAATTGATTAATAATTTATTGGAGAAGTGATAAGGACATGAACAGCCTAAAAAACTGTTCCCACTCATGTTTTAAATACGTCATATGTCATTTAATCTTATATTCATTAATTTTAATATTTTACCATTTGTCTTGGTAACTAGTTTTTAACTAAGGAAACTTATCCTATATAGAAAACATAAAATGGTACCTATTATATAATTTTGAAAAAAATTATAAATTACGAATCCATTTTATTTGATTCAATTTATAAGCATGGTTAAAATAAATATTAAAAACTAAAATTTTAATATATTGATTTTTAATAAAAATTATATGTCACATTCTACAATGTAAAATAAGTGTTATTAAATTATAAAAAAATATTTAAAAAATTAAATAAACACATATAAAATAAATATTTGGTCATATAATAATGTCATAGAGGTAATTTTATTTTTAAAAATAATATTTTTCATTATTCACCTAAAAATAAATATTTTTCGAAATACCTAATGTAACATCCTGGTTCTGAAAACCACCTAGATGCTCCCCGTACACGGTTGGTCACATGGCCTCAAGCGCATTTCCCCAAATGCCAGAGGCTAACGTCAAGCAATTTGGGACTTGGGTGTGATAGTGGGGAAACTGTGACCTAATTGGAAGAGTACACGACGGAAGTAAACAACACATGAAATAGCGGATGCAGTAAATATCCAACAACAGTAATCAAAGGAAGACTAAAACAATAGAAAACTAGATCACATATGTGTATATGAAATGATGCATGGTACATATGTCTAGGAAACAATAAAAACAATTCACACTGCTGAATACAATACTAAACCCAAGTAAAAAAGAAAAACAGTTAAGAAAATCCTCATCATCGCAAGCATCGACTTGATCCCATGCTCTCCTGCTCCAATGCAATAATGTACCTGAAGTCTAAGGGCCCTTTCCCTTGTCTATACGTGGAGAAATATAATCTGTTTGGGACCAAAAGCATTACCCAAATAGGGTGTGATACTAAATCCCAGCAGGCAACCACCCGATGATCTGTGTCTAATAGTCAGTGAGCATTTGGCATGTAAAGTGTAGTAAAAAGTAAACAGTAAGTAGTAAAAAGGATGATACATAATAGAAAACAGTCTACAGATCAACAAGTAGCAGTGAAGCAAACAACCAACCACAAATAAGAAAACCCTCTGTGATGTACTCACATCCATCCCAAGTGGTCCTATACAAGAAGTACCAAAAACCATATGGGAATTACACTCATCGTAACCCCTCTGGATTGGTCATTAAAATTTCTAAGACTCTCTGACGAAGCACACTAAGTTAATTCCCTTTATAGTATAAGTTAGTCAGAGACTCTTGGAAGAAGATCATGTGGTCTAGTCCCCTTATATTTCCTTGTTCTAGACTCTCTATGAGGAAACTCACTCGTTCATTTCCTCATTTAGCCTCAGGTCTATCACAAACTCTCTAAGGACGCTCACTCGGTCAATTCCTCTTATAGGAAGAAATTTTTTAATGAAATTCAAACATATCGATACTCTCTTAGGAATCTCACTCGATCTATCCTTCTATAGTCTATAAAGATCAAGACTCTCTGAGGAAGGTAACTCGATCTACCCTCTTATAGTCTATAATGTCCAATACTCTCTGGGAAGCTATCTCGGTCTATCCCTTATAGTCTATAATGTTCAAGACTCTCTGAGGATGCTCACTCAGTTTATCCCCTTATAGTCTATAACACTTGGTTCCCACGGACCCGTTCCAGTCAGTGAAAAATAATTATATAAAGCCAATTTAAACCTACATAGCTACTTGGATAAGCAGTCTACAACATATCAAGCATGTCAAGAAACAACACTCCATCCTACGGTCACAAGGCATGAAAAAATGGTATAATGGCCAAAGGCCAAAAAGTCATAAATAAAACAAGGCATTGGGAAAACATCCAAGAAAATAAATTATACTCTTACATAACCAAATTACCTCTACATAATAATACTAACAAGGTAGGAAAACAACTAGGGAAAAACAATAAACATGCAATACCCTGTTCAAGGGTATTGGTGGAAATTGCACATAAAACTCAAAGACATAGAACGAAAAGGCACAAACCACCTACATTGATGTTTGGTGATCAATATAATTGAACCACGAGGATTAAATCTCCATAGAACATCGTAGTTCTATGAAAACACAAAAAACGTTCAACCCATGATTACGTGAGCAAGAGGAAGAATTAGAAAACAAAGCACTAGGACAAGGAAGAGAATACTGTTGCGGTTCAAACGCAATTGACTGTGGTCAATTCAGAGAACGGATAGAGGCTCAGGGGCTCGGAGAAGTTCAGCGGCCGTACGGGTTCTCTCGGATGAAGACGACCTAGATGAAGATGGTTCTGGGGCTAAGACGCTACCCCAGTCCGTTTAATGAAAAAAAAAATAATGTACACGGTGTGTACTTTTGGAGTACACGGTGTGCACTCTGCTTTTCCGTACTCCGCTTTAAGCGCCCTCCACATCACCCCTATATGGCCATGTGCATGGTCAAGATACTACCAACACATTGACTCACGCGACAACGAAGTACAAGACGTGTACTTATAAAGTACAATATTTGTACTTCAAGAATTTCTATAAACTCTTATTTTGTCAAAAACTCTTGAAAAACGGAAAGCATACCTGAAAATAAGGTCTGGGTTCTTAAAAACATCCCCCTCATCCCTGAATTACCCTAGAGATCCATATAAGAAGAAACCCCGAACAGCTCCGGCCACTATGATCATACATCGGCCACCCTCTCCCATGTCTCCTCATGTACTCGCCCGTGCTGCCATAGAACCTGTACCAGAGGAACAGAGCAGCCAAAGAGAACCTTCATACTGTGATCGACAATCTGAATAGGATGCTCCTCAAATGATGAATCCGCTTCGATTTCAACCTCTTCAGGTTGAAATTCATGAGATGGGTCTGAAAAGTAAGGTCGGAGCTGAGAAACGTGGAAGACGTCATGCATAGCCCGGTACATCTGAGGTAACTGCAACCGATAGGCAACCGGCCCAACTCTCTCCAACACCTCAAATGGAACAACGTACTGTGGTGAAAGCTTACCTTGCCTATGAATCTTCTTGTACCCCAACCTCAATGCGACACGTTGGAAAACCTGATCACCGACATCGAACTCCATAGGTTGTATCTGCTGATCAGCATAAGACTTCTGTTGAGACTGTGCCATAGTCATCCTCTTTGGAATAAACTATATCTGCTCAGAGGGCTCTTGAACATGACGAGGTCCCAACAAAGCTACCTCCACTGCCTCGAGCCAACACAAGGGTGATCGGCATGGCCTACCATACAAATCATATTAAGGTTCCATCAGAATTGTTTCATGAAAACTGTTGTTGTAGGTGAACTCAACAATAGGTATATGCTTCTCCCAAGATCCACAGAAGTATAGAATGCAAGATCAGAGTGTATACTCAAGCACCTGAATTGTACCCTCAGACTCTTTATCTGTATGGGGACGATATGATGTACTAAAAAGTACCTGTGTACCCAAACCCTTCTAAAGCCTCAGCTAGAACTGAGAAGTAAAGCGCACATCTCTATCTAAAACAACAGAGTGTGGAACTCCATGTAGACTCACAATCTCTCGGATGTACAACCATCCCAGATCATCAAAACTGAAGGAATCATTGATCGGTAGGAAGTGAGAAACATTCATAAGCCTATCGATGACAACCCAAACATCATCATTCCCTCGAGGTGATCTCAGCAAAACGGTCATGAAGTCCATCATGACATCGTTCGACTTCCAATCTAGAATGGTTAACTACAATAAATGACCTTCTAGTCGCTGATGCTCTGCTTTCACCTACTGACAAGTGGAACACCTCAAGAGAAATCCATAAACATCTTTCTTAATACATGTCCACCAATACTGGCACTGTAGATTGTGATAATTCTTGGTGATTCCAGGATGAACGGCCCAAACTAGGGAATAAAAATCTTACATCAGCTTCTCACGTAAGTCTTCTGGCACCCATACGTGTCCCTAGAAACACAAGATATCATCCTCTCCCACTATCCATCTGGGAATAGGGGCCTATCCTGAATCACTCTCTCATAGGACTAGGCCTTCTGATTCTAATAGCTGCTTCATCCGTACCTAATCAAGAAGTGTATAGGTAACACCTACACAAGATAAAATGTTATACACATGTCTGTCATGCACCTGCAAATTGATCTCAAAGAACAGACCCACAAGCTTCTACTCACTGCTAGCCTCCATAACTACCTGTATCTGAGTTCAACTTCTCAATGCATCAGCCACTGTGTTTCCCATTCCCAACGTATAAGCATGCTCAAAGTCGTCAGACTGAAAATACTCGACCCTCCTGCAATGTCTCAAATTTAGATCATGTTGAGTGATGATTTACATGAGACTCTTGTGGTCGGTAAACACCACAATGTTCTATCCCATAAGGTAATGTCTCTAGTAGCGTATGGTATGAAAAATAGCTGCCAACTCCAGGTCGTGCATCAGGTAATTTCTCTCGTGTGGCCTCAACTGTCGAGACCCTTATGAAACAACTTCGTCTCCTTGCATAAGCATAGCTCCCAGCCCGATACCTAAAGCATCATAGTAGACTGTATAGCTCTTAAATGGATCTGTAAAGACTAGTATCGATGCTGACATCGACCTCCCTTTCAGCTCCTGAAAGGATGACTCACAGAAATCTGACCATAAAACCTTTTCGCCTTTCTTGGTCAGACATGTCAGTGGGGCTTCAAAGTGTGAAAATTCCTAGATGAAATGCCTTTAGTTTCCAGCGAGCCCTAGAAAACTCTGCACCTCAATGACATTCTTCGGAAACTCCCAAGAAACTATAGCTCTCACTTTCTTAGGGTCTACATATACTTCGGTCTCTGAGATAACATGACCAAAGAAGTGAATCAGATCCATCCAAAAGTGGCATTTAGAGAGATTAACATATAACTGATGCTCTCTCAGTGTACTCAGAATGATCTCAATATGGGTAGCATGGTCGTGTCGAGTGTGAGAGTACACCATGATGTCGTCCACGAAAACCCCCACGAAGGAATCCATGTATGGATGGAACACTCGGTTCATCAGTGCCATGAAAACTGCTGGCGTGTTTGTGACACCTAACGGCATAACCACAAACTTGTATAGACTATACCTGCTCAGGAATGTTGTAAGTGGTATATCAGATGATCTAACACGCAACTAATGATAACTAGATCTCAAGTTGATCTTCATGAACACTCGGGCTCATCGAAGATGATCAAAGATATCATCGATCCTTGGAAAGGGATATCGGTTCTTGACCGTCAACTGGTTTATCTTCTAATAATCCACATAAATCATGAGGGTGTCGTCTGCCTTCTTCTCAAACATGATAGGCGAACCCCATGGAGATGTACTGGGTCGAATGAAACCCTTTTCCTGCAACTCCACCAACTACTTCTTGATCTACTAAAACTCAGTTGTATCCATCCTTTAAGGAGGAATGGACACCAGTGCCACTCCTGGAACGACCTCAATAGAAAATTCTACCTCACGCTTTGGAGGAAAACATGAAATGTCCTATGGAAAGACATCTCTGAAACGATCCACCACTGGAGGAAACTCTAACTATAAAGTCCCCTGGTCATCTAGATAAAGACTATCAATCTAGGATGTAACTCCTCTTATCCCATGATGCTCGGGTCCTGCTCGACTCGCCTGGACATCCAACTCACCTATATGAATAAAGGATCCACCCTATGGTGATACGAGACTCACCCTGTGGCGATAGCAATCGACAGATGCCTGGAAGGGAACTAACTAGTCCATTATGAGAATGACATCATATCTCAACATCTGAAGGACATAGAGGTCCCATAAGAAGTGACACCATGAAACCTCAAGAGGGAACTCTCTGCATTGGCATACGCTAATCGCTCTAGTCCCTAATGGTGTATCTAGAGTCAAAGTATCAGCAGAGGAAAAGATGAAGATGCCAAGTCTCTCCACAAATGTAACAGAGACAATGCTATGAATAGCACGTGTATTGAAAATAGATGAAGATAAAACTGAGGATACTAAAAACATACCACGAACTATAGAAGGTATAAGATCCTTCTCTTGATAGTTCTGATCCATAGAAAAAGTCTGTCCTATACCACGACCCTACGCCCCTGGCTGACCACTCTGAGATGATCCACCCTACTGTCACTAGTAACCTGGTGACTGACAACCATGGTGGCGACCTCCACCTCGACCCGAATAGCCGGATGAACTCCAGTTCCCAGACTGGTGAGAAAGCGGCCATGCATCTCCTGAATGCAGGGTCATAGAAGAACCCCTACCACTTGCTATAGGTGACAACATCTATCAAAAACGCTAAAGATGGTCCATCTTGTCGCTAGATCGACACTCCATCGGGTCTCTCTAACACTGAGGCCTACTAGCCCCACTCCTCCCACATTGGTAGCATACATCCTGGCTTCCCAAAGATACATTCCACCTACTATGATCTCCTCGAGTAGACTCCATGTGGCTCTTCCTGCTATCAATTGGATGGAATACTGACTCTATATGTTGAACTTCCCTTGATCATTTCTCCTAAATCCCTCATATTGCGCTCTATGATCAGCGCCTGGTCGACGATAGAGGATATAAAATTCAACCTGAAGATGTATAACTGTGAGTATATGTCGTATAATGACCCTTACTTTACATACATTTTTATTACTTCAGAATTGAATCACACTTATTAAAACATATAAAAAAACCATGAAAGGACCGTATAGGTATAGTGTCTTTAGAAATTGGGAAACATAAACAACTGGTTCATAAAACATCTACATTGTCTCCCTTTTATTTTATCATATCTATAGTCTCTTTTAGAATATCTTACTTAATATCCTTCTTCCTAACCTGGGGAAAAGAAAACATACAAAAGGGTGAGCTCAAATGCTCAGTAAGGGTAAAAATAAAATATCAATCACAACATATTCATAATAACATAACATTTTTGAAATCTTAACCTTCAAAAGTGATCATAATTTCATAATATGGGATAAATCATAGTAGAGAAATGTAATCCCAATAATCATAACATAAAACATGAATCGTTGTGGCATACACACATAATCATAGAGAATCATTTCATAGTAGTCAAGAATCATTTCCAAAACTATCTTAGCAGAGAAAGTCCATTTTTGAACCGAGTCCACTCCTCGTTTCAGTCATGTTTCACTGAACCGGTTTAACCTTCCATTCCAGCCATTCTATCTCATGAGATATAAATCTTTACCCAATTCATTGGAAGGATATATAGGTCCCACCCATCTCATAATGAAACCATTCTTATGTGTTCCACAAGATCATAAATCATACATCATAGCATAACCCAAGTAATTAAAATGGGATTCCTAAACATCATGACATCATAACAAAATCCATATAAGATAAAAGTACATCATAAAAATAATTCAATCATAACAAAATCAAATCAATGTAAAAATACGGATAGAAACAGAACCCCATTTTATATTATATGGAAAATAAATTTGATAAAATGCTTGAACTCCATTCTTGAGGAAAATATCTTTTCTACTTCAAAAACATTTTTCCTTTCTTAAAATGTCATAAAATTTTAAACTAAATGATTTTGATTAAAAATAAACATGAAAAAATTTAAATTAATCTTCATGGAAATAATTTTCTAAAAATCCTTTCATTCCGTATAAGTTACAGAAAAATATTCTTCTCATACCGGAAAAGTCAAAAAAGTACCTCGTACTAAAAACGACAAAAAATTCCTTTCATATATTTTGATAAAAACTCAAAAAATGGGTAAAATTGGATTTAAACAATTGTATTTGTATGGAAATAATATTACATATTGAGGAAACATGTATTTGGATGATAAATATTCCCCAGTAAATTATGAAGTATAAACAATCTCGGATAAAAATGAGGTTTGAGATTTTCCCTTGCCTTAGGTCTCATTTGCATCGTACGTGTCAGATCCTCCTGTATAATGATTTAAATAATGTTATTGACATATTCCAAAATCTTACTCATTGTTATGATATCATATATGGTCATAATCTTAGCTTTTTTTAGTAATATTTCATTGTTACTTGTTATTCGGGTGTTTATTGCTTTTTGTTCTTATGAGTGTTTTGTCGAATAAATTCTTATTCTTCTTGTAGGTCAAAGATACCTCATTTCCAGAATAGTAATATTGTAATATATATCATATTTATTCATTCAATTCATTTATATAATCATTATGCATTGATGATCATGTAGAACGAGTCGCATCACATCGTGGAGACGGTAGGCCGTACGTATGCACGCGTGATGATATCATTCCAATGATTGTGGAATTGTATTGAAGTGTATGTATACAATTTCAGAATAAATATCACTTCACAATAATCATATATAGTTATTATTTACACCATTATACCCAACCATGTATGGTGGTGGTGGAAAACAGATTACACCACGGCGTCGAGATGGTATTTCATACGTACGCACGCGCGGTGGTTTCGTTTTCCGTAGGATGTATATAAGGTGAAATAGGGTTGTTTAATATTTATAATAACATATCATTATATGAGTGATACTGATGTTATTATTTCATAAGGAAACAACTAATGAAGAATAAGTAGAAGAAAAATAATGTTGATAGAATCGGTAGCGGACATTACCTCTTCTTTGAAGCGCCTCTTCCTAACCTTCTCTTAGGGCACTAAAGATGGTCATTGAAGATAAAGATGACCTCTAGGATATTTCTAGGGAAGTATAGAAGAGAAATTGTCAGGGGTTGGCCGATCATGGAGGCTCAATGTGGTGTGAGGAAGACATGGAGGAGGTACATTTTTATAAGGGAGGAGAGGGGCATCTTAGGAAGAACTTAAAGTATTATTTTATTATAAAGTCATATTCGGTTTTTAATATCTCAAAATCTATTTATTTTGAAGCTAAGGTGGGTATGGGTCGAAATAATCTCATAAAATAGATTGTAGACAAGTTTATATTACTATTTTAATCTTATCATTTAGCTTTAACTCTAAGATAAATAATTTAACTTTTACCGTGTCTTCTTGTTTTATTACACTATATGGTTAATAAACACAGTATAACAAGCCAAACGAACCCCAAGTTGTTTATTCTAAATATATATAACCTTATCTAATTCATTTGGCCGAACATTAGACTTTTAGGAATAAAATAACAACTAATAATATAAAAAAAATATTAAATACAGTTTTATGTAAGTTTTGACACTATTTGGTAATTGATTTTTGTGAAAATAATAACAGCATGATTAGTTCGGAAAAAGTTAATTAAATAAATAAAAAAATGTCATATTAACCTAGAAAATTATTATAATTCATTAAAAGTCTCAAATTACATTTATTTGGTTATTTATAACATCAATTATGTTAATATTTCATTACTAAGATAATTACTACATCATCATTGTATCATAAATATATTAAATTATTTAGAGTCTAAAAATTAAAAATAAAATACAATTATGTAGGAAATAGTTTTATATTTACAATTAATATTTATAGTCAAACATATGAATTATATAACCCCTTATAAAAATTAATTACTAAAATATTTTTGTTAATGTCAATTTTGTTTTTACATTAAATTAATTAATCCAAATTGGCATTATCACTACCAAGTGGCTCAATGGGATCCCAAAATCAACCCAAAGATTCCCATGGTCTTCCACTACTCATATTATAATTTTTTGACAAGTGTTAGGGTAATTTGGAATTATTATAATATTCTTTTAACCTTGAATTACCCTATTTACCTTCAACCGCAGTAAATAAAAATTATCGTAGTTACCAATCATAATATCAAAAAAATAAAAGTATCCTATTAAAATAATTTGGACCCACTTATTCCAAATATGGAATCCATTTTTTAAAATTAAAAACATATAAGATGCAGTAATTAATTTAAAATTAATCTCGTTGTTAAGGAAAAAGGTTTTAAAAGTTAAAACATTGCCAAAGATTGAAATGTTTTACCTATGAATTCAATGTTAAATTAATGCTAATGACATAAATTATATTAAATGTTAAAAATATAATCTATTTATACCTTAAAACCATTCAATATTATAATTCTACCATATAAATTATTATGATGAAAAAAGTTGTTTTTAATTTAAATATAGCGTGTTTTTACTATTCATCATAATATGAATGTTTCCAGAATAATATGAAAAATCTATCCAAAGTAATTTTTTATATTATAATTACAAATAAGAATTTTATTTTGTCAAATTGAACATATAAACATGTCAAAAACTAGATTTAAAATGGGTGTTCCATCAAAAGGCCGTAAAATTGCATTTTTTAAAAAATACTTCTTTTATCCGAAAAAAAGGATTTTGTTTTCATACCTCATTCTAGAAAATGTGTAAGATAAATTATAATGTTATAAAATTCAAAATTCAGTTAATAATATTCATAATGTCTAGTTTATAACATAATAATATTCGTGGTTTAGTGAAACTCTGTATTACGTACTACATACGCTATCGAGGAAGGTCGTGATTGCGTGTAATGCAAGCCAAGCTAGTGTCTTGTGCAGTGAAGGATTCCTTTGTGTATTACATAATACATAAAAAAATATACTTCTCATAAAATATCAGGGTGTTACATTTTACCCCCCTTAAAATGATTTTCTCCCTCGAAATTCGTCACTTCGTAACAAACAGATGAGGATACCTCCATATCATTATATCCTCAAGTTCTCATGTAGCTTCTTATAATTGGTGGTTCCTCCATAAAACGTTCACCAAGCGAGTGGTCATGTTCCGTAGGACTTTTTCGCTAAAATCCAGAATCTCTATTGGCTATTCTTCATAAGAAAGATCATTCTCTGGCGGTACAACTTCTGAGATGAGTACATGTGAAGGATCGGGTATGTAATTTCTCAGGAGAGATACATGGAACACATCATAAACTTGAGAGAGATTTGGTGGAAGAGCCAATCGGTAAGCTACGTTCCCAAAACGATCTAGTATTTCGAAAGGACCGATATACCTAGGGCTCATCTTTCCCTTCTTTCCAAATCTCATTACTTTCTTCCAAGGAGATATTCGTAAGAACACTTTATCACCCACTTCAAACTCACGGTCTTTTCTTCGGTTATCGGCATACCTCTTTTGTCGACTCTGAGCTGCTCTTTTGTGTTGTTGAATAGATCGGACCTTTTCTGCCATCTCTTCAACTAGATCAGGTCCTAATAGCTTTCTTTCCCCAACTTCATCCCAGCAAGTTGGAGTCCTGCATTTCTTTCCATAAAGGGATTCATAAGGATCCATCTGAATACTAGACTGAAAGCTATTATTATAAGAAAATTCCACCAAAGGTAGGTGTTGATCACAACCAAATTTTAAATCCATATAGAAAAATCTAAACATGTATTCTATAGTTTGAATTGTTCTCTCAGGCTGACCGTCTGTCTGAGGATGATAAGTAGTGCTGAAACTCAACTCTGTATCTAGAGTATACTGAAGACTTCGCCAGAACATTGAGGTAAACCATAGATCCCGATTAGATATAATGGAAAGTGGTAATCCATGCAATATTACCACTTCCTTCACATATATCCTGGGAAGATGTTCCAGAGAGAAATCCTCTCTAATTGCAATGATGTGTGAAGACTTTCTAAGATGATAAACTATGACCCATATAAAATTATTGCCTTTGGATGTTTTAGGAAGACTGGTGACAAATCCCATAGTGATGTTTTCCCATTTCCATTAGGGTATGGGTAATGGTTGTAACATCCCCTTAGACTTCTATGACTCAGCTTTAACTTGCTGACAAACCAAGCATCGAGAGACATATTCAGCAACATCTCTTTTCATGCCATCCCACCAGAAGTACTCTTTCATGTCCCTATGCATCTTCGTGCTTCTAGGATGAATAGATAATGAAGAACTATGTGCCTCATCCAGCAGATCATTCATTAATTCGGGGATGGGAGGAACACAAACCCGATTCCTGAACTTTATTATCCCCTCACAATCAAGGTTGAATTGAAGAATATTCCTCACCTTATTTTGTAATTCATCATCTTCTTTCTGTTCCTATTTAATCTTCACATGTATAGATGGTTGAACATTCAATTTTTAAAGATAAAGTTTTTCCCCTTCCATTATAATTCCACGATCCATACTTTGTAAATCCCTAAATATTGGAACTTTTGTGATCCTCATCATGGATAAGCTTGCATGGTCTTGTCGACTTAATGCATCTGCCACCTAGATTTATTTCTCGGGGTGGTAATGAATTGAGCAGTCATAATCTTTTATCAACTCCAACCATCTTCATTGGCGCATATTCAGCTCATTTTGTGTGAAAATATTCTTTAAACTTTTATGATCAGTATAAATATCACAACTTTCACAATAAAGATAATGCCTCCAAATAATTAATGCAATGATTACCATAGCTAACTCCAAATCATGAGTTGGATAATTTTTCTCATGGATTTTCAACTATTGTGAGGCATAATCTATCACCATATCATTTTTCATGAGAACACACCCCAGACCCTTCATGGATTCATCACTGTAGATCACAAACCTTTCTCCACTACAAGGTAGTGTGACCACAGGTGCACTGGATAACCTTCTTTTCAACTCCTTGAAATTCTCTTCACATTCTGCCTCCCATACGAACTTAACTCCTTTTCGAGTCAACCTGGTGAGTGGATTAGATAATCGTGAAAAATCTTTCACAAAACATCGATAATATCCAGCCAAACCAAGAAAACATCGGATCTCAGTTACTGTTGTTGGTCTCTAGCATCTTTCGATAACCTCTGTTTTTTCTGGATCCACAAATATCCCCTCTTTTGAGATTATGTGACCCAAAAATGAATCTTTTTGAAGCCAAAATTCACACTTGGTAAATTTGGTATAAATCTTCTCCTTTCTCAGGGTCTTCAATACAATTCTCATGTAATCATCATGTTCTTCCTTCCTCTTTGAATAGAAAAGAATATCATCTATAAATACTACCACAAACTGATCAAGATAGTCTTTATAGACTCTATTCATCAGATCCATGATAATAGCAGGGGAATTAGTAAGACCAAATGGAATCACTGTAAATTCATAGTGTCCATACCTGGTACGGAAATCCGTCTTTGGTATAACCTCCATTTTGACCCTTAATTGATGATACCCTGAACGAAGATCAATCTTGGAAATTTATTGAGCTTCGCAAAGTTGGTAAAATAAGTCATCAATGCATGGGAGTAGATATTTGTTCTTGATAGTGATCTAGTTAAGTTCTCGATAATCAATGCAGAGTCTCATTGATCCATCTTTCTTCATAACAAACAAAACAGGTTCTCCCCAAGGTGATGCAGTAGGGCGTATGAATCCCTTATCAAGATTCTCTTGGAGTTGCTTCTTCAATTCCTGTAACTCAATTGGGGCCATTCTATAAGGTTTCATTGAAATAGGCAAAGCACCAGGTACGAGTTCTATTAAAAAATCAACTTCACGATTTTGTGGAAGACTCAGAAATTCCTCTGGAAAGCCATCATCAAACCCTTGTACAACAGGAATATTCTTAATCGTGATTTTCTCATCAACCATTTGTGATAAGTAACATTCATTTAGTGGAATCAAGACCCATAAGATTGACGAAATTTCCACTAGAATTTTATTTTCATCCTTGCATCGATAGACGGTCATAGATTGATCTGGAATATGGAATGTGACTTCCCTTCTTTGGAAATTGATATGAGATCCGTATAAATAAATCTAATCCATGCCAATAATAACATCAAATTCCACTATAGGAAGGATCACAAGATTTTTAGAAGCACATTCCCGCAAAATTCAATCGGAGAAGAATTAAAAACTTTTGATGTGACTGTGGTTCCATTAGGGGTTGTCACAGCTAATTCCACATCTAATTGTTGTGGTAATACGGTGATACCCTTAGAAAATTCTTCAGAAATAAAAGAGTGGGTGGATCTAGAATCAAATAAATCATTTTCTACTTTAGAGTGGATAGTAAGTGTATCTTTCACTACTTCATTATCGTACTCCACATCGCTGATAGAAATTGATTGCGACTTTCCTTTATCTTTAGCCTTAAGTGTTTGTTGGCATCAATCATTGTAACACCCCGAGATTTTATGAAAAATATTATTTTTAATGTCATTAATGTCTTGTGTTTTACGCTACCCGAAAAGGATCTTTCAAAACACACATCACTGACTTGACATGCAATACACACAATCACGACCTTCCTCGATTGCATGTGTAGTACGCAATACCGAGTTTCACTAAACGAGATATTATTATAATATTATTATGAACTACCTGTTATGAATAGTAATACACACTTTTTGAAATTTAATAAATTTTATCCTTAAAAATGGACTTCATTTTTGGATTCAGAATATTAAAATTAGCTTAGGGTGAAATTTTCTAGTTTTTGGATAACTTTCATATTCTAATGAATAGTGAAAATTACTAAATTTTAATTAAAAACAAATTTTTTAATCGAAATAATTAATAGTGATAAATTATTAATTTGAGTGGTTTTAATGTATATTTAGAATATATTTTTTACAATTTAATACAATATTGGTCATTGGATGTAATTTCACATTTTAACTATACATAAACAAGTGTCAATCTTTTGATAGTTATTATCTCTTAAAAAGACGCTATTTGTTTTGACGACAGGAATTAATTTTTAAATAAGTGAATGTAACTGATATGGTTTGAATTTGGTAAAATAGACATCATTTTCGAATTCATAATATCAAATATATCTTAGGCCTAATTTTTGGTATTTTTCAGGAAACTTTCATTTTTTGATTAATAGTGAAAACATTAAGTGGTAGTTAAAAAAACTAAATTTTTCATAAAAATTAATTTTACCACTTCTGTGAGTGGAATTTCGAAAATCCGAGAGACACGGTTATTATCAAGGACTAATATGTGGTTCAATGAGATGAAAATAATTTTTGGTGAATAGTAACTTTTTACTTTTTTTACCACGGTTAAAATTAAATAGGGTAATTATGGGTAAAATTGTTATTATTATTACCCTAACACATGTCCTAATTCTATAGGACAAATTTAATTCGACCCAAAACAACCCTACAAATAAAATATGACCATTTTGGCCCACATGGATTAGATTAGGACATTTATTATTAATTTATTTAAAGAAGGGTTAAAATAGTTAAAATCAAAGTTTAATAACTAAATAATTTTTTATATAAGGATATACATAAGATAAATGTGACTATAAATATTAATTAGAAAGATAAAACTATTTCCCAAATAATTGTATTTTATTTTTAATTTTTAGACTTCAAATAAGTTAATTTATTTATGACACAATGATGATGCAGTAATTATCTTATTAATAAAATATTGACATAAGTGATGTTATAAATACCCAAATAAATGTAATTTTAGACTTTTTATGAATTACAATAATTTTATATGTTAATATGACATGTTATTATTCATTTAATTAACTTTTTATGAACTAATAATTCTGTTATTATTTTCACAATAATCAATTACCCAATAGTGTCAAAATTGACATAAAATAGTTTTTAAAACAAATATAATATTATTAATTGTTATTATATTCCTAAAAATCTAAGGTTCTGCCATTATACTTATATCATGATATGTGTATCATTAATGGACCACTAGGGGGACACTTGGATTTATATGGTAATTTTATTAACTATATAATATAAAAATACAAAGTGACATGGTAAATGTCTATCTAATTAACTAAGAGTTAAAACTAAAAGATAGGGTTAATATAATGACCTAACCTTGTCTAAATTTTATTGGATGAAAGGATTTTGACCCCTCCCCACATTATCTTCTAAATATATCAATTTAGAGCTATTAAAAACCGAATATGACTTTATAATAAAATAATATTTTTAGTTATTCCAATGGTGCCCCTCTCCTCCCTTATAAAAGGGAACCTCCTCCCTCTATTCCTCACACCACTTTGAGCCATCATGCTCAGAAAAACCCTTCCAATTTCTCCTCTCCACTACCTAGAAACATATTAGAGTTCCTGGTCTTCTTCAATGACCAATTTTAGTGCCATAAAAACAGGTCTCATAGAAGCGCTTCAAATAAGAGGTAATGTTCGTTACAGATTCATTCAACTTTATTTCTTCTTCCACTTCTTCTTCATTAGTTGTTTCATTATGAATTAATATCATCAGTATCAATAATATACTGATATGTTACTATAAGTATGAAATAAACATATTTCACCATCTATCCATCCTATGGAAAACGAAATCATCGCACGTGCGTACATACGAAATACCGTCTCCACGTCGTGGTGTAATCTATTTTCCACCACCACCTTACTTGGATGGGTATAATGGTGTAAATAATGAATATATATTATTATTTTAATGTGATGTTGATTCTGAAATAATATACTTACACTCCAATACAATTCCACGATCATGGGAACGATATCATCGCTCATGCGTACGTACGGAATACCTTCTCCACGATGTGATGCGACTCGTTCTACATGATTTTTATTGCATAATTATTACATAATTGAATTTAGTGAATAAATATGATATATATTACACTAATACCATTCTATAAATGAGGTATCTGTAACCTAAAAATAATAATAATAATTTATTCGACAAAACACACATAAGAACAAAAAGTAATAAAAACCCAAATAACAAGTAGCAATGAAATATTACTAATAATAAGCTCAAAATATCACCATATATGATATCGTAACAATGTGTATGATTCAAGAATAAGTAAATGACATTATTTAAATCTTTATAAAGGATGTTCGGATACTTACGAAGCAATTCGGAACTAAGGTAAGGGAAATATCACAATCTCATTTTTATCCAAGATTGTTTATACATTGGAATTTAATGGGGTGTATTATATCATCCACATACATTTTTCCTCAATATGTAAAATTATTTCAATCCACCTACAATTTTTTAAATCCAATTATACCCTTCGGTGAGTTTTTAGTAAAAGATATGAAAGGAATCTTTTGTCGTTTTTCGTACGAGGTACTTTTTGACTTTTACAGCCAAAGTACTAGAAGAATGTTTTTTTAAATGATACGGAATGAATGAAATTTTAAAACATTATTTACAATAAGCTTCCTTTACATGTTTTCAAGTTTATTTTTAATCAACTTCTTTTAGTTTATAAATTTATGACATGTTAAGAAGGGAAAAGTGTTTTTTAAGTAGAAAGGATATTTTCCTCAAGAATGGAGTTCAAGTGTTTTATCAAAATTATATATCATCTAAGATAATAAAGGGTTCTGTTTCTATCCCTATTATTACATTGATTTTATTATGTTGTGATGGAATTATTTTAATGAATTCCTTTATCTTATATGAATTGTTTTATGATGTCACGATGTTTAATAATCCCATTTTTATTACATGGGTTATGCTATGATGTATGGTTTTTTATTTTGTGGCACACATAAGAATGGTATCATTATGAGATGGGTGGGACCTATATCTCCATCCAATGCATTGGGTAAATAATTTATATCTCATGAGATAGACATGACTGGAATGGTAGGTTAAACTGGTTCAGTGAAATAGGACTGAAACGAGGAATGAACTCGGTTCAGAAATGGACTATTTCCACTAAGATAGTCTTGGAAATGAGTTTTGACTAATAAGAAATGATTCTCTATGATTATGTGTGTATGAAACAAAGTATCATGTTTAATGTTATGATTATTGTGATTCATTTCAATACCATGATTTATCCCATGTTATGAAATTTTTATCTCTTTTACAGGGTAAGATTTCAAAAATGTTATGTTCTTATGAATATGATGTGATTGATATTTCTTTTGTTTAACCTTACTAAGCATTTGAGCTCACCCTTTTTATTTTTTATTTTCCCACAGGATTAAAAGAAAGGTTTTAGGTAAGGAAAAAAAAAGTGGAAGATGTTTATGGGAGATGTTGAAGATCATTCACCACGATTAGAAGATTACGTTCCATGTTTCCAAAGACACTAAAAAATTGCGGTCCTTGTGTTTCTGTTTTTGTTATGTGTTATGTATTCCGCAAAAGTAATGTAATATCTATGTACGTCAAGCTTTGGGTCTCTAAAATTGGTATCAGAGGAAAGGCTTAGTAACCTTTGGGAACTAGGATGCGAAAACTTTAGTGAGATCCCTAGAGATATTTCTTAGGTATGTCTAGGGATGTCCCTAAAGTTAAGTATACGTATAGGTTATAGTCCTAGAATTGCGCTAACGATCTTTAAATTTAATCTAAGATGTTAGATATTGAAGGTAGTCCCCCTTTACTATGTTTTTTTCCCTAGCATGATTTTTACCTCTCACACTATTCTTTTTGGTTTTTAGATGATCGCTAGAACCCAAAGGAACCGTGTTGATCAATGCAATGGACAATGAAATGATTTTCCTCCTGACAAAAAAATGTTATGGGAGATGGAGTACAAAATTTTATTGATATACTTGCAAAATCTTTGAATCATTATGGACTTCCTAATGATAAGAGAAGGGAACAATATTCTATTGAGTCCTTCATGAGGAAACGCCCACCTTCTTTCAGTGGGTCTTCTGATCCACTTGTTTCTGAACAATGGATCAGTACCACTGAAAAGTTATTTTCAGTTCATCAATGTTCTGAACATGATAAAGTCATATTAGCAGTATATCATTTGGAAGGTGAAGCTGATCAATGTTGGAATCTTATCAATAATACGAGGCCAAGAGATGAAATTGAGTCCATGGAATTGGACGAGTTCAAGAACATATTTTTCAATAAGTACTTCCCTCGTATTCTTAGAACAAAGATGGAGAAGGAGTTTCTTGAAATAATGCAAAAGGATGATGAATTTGTTGGAGTATACGAAGAAAATTTTACAAGGATTGAAAGGTATGCATCTGGCTTTATCATCCAACATGAAAGTAAATTTGATCGATTCTTCAGTGGCTTAAAACCAAATCTTCGAAGGGCATTAGCTATAAGAGACATCAGTAGCTATGAAGAAATTGTGCATTGTGCTATCAAGGTAGAAATGGAAGTTTGTGTTACATATCCATCTCAGAGTTTTGACAAGAAACGAAAGATGGAGTTCAAGGAGAAATCTCAGAATAATGGTGAAAAGAAGATGAATGTTTCCTTATGCTCAAAGTGTGGAATGAATCATGGTGGAAATTGTCTTAAAGGGACTAGAAAATTTTTTAAGTGTAGAAAAGAAGGTCATCGAGTAGCTGATTGTCGAAGTAATTTAAAAATCGTGTCTATTGATGTGAATAAATAAAATTCTATAGAGAAGACACCACCAACACTTCAATGCTTCATGTGCAAGTAAATTGGGCATTATTCTTGTAAATTCCCAAATACAAGGGTTGGTGATGATCGACATGAGCAACCACTTAAGGAAAAGGACAAAGGGAAGTCACATGCGATCACTATTGGAAATGTTGAATATGACAATGATGTGGTGGAATGATTAAGTGTTTATGTAATGGGATTATAAAATAATGTTGTATATAGTATTGTGGAATATTGGAATATTTATGTATTGGACTATTGCGGTTTTCAATAATTTTATGGTACCGGTAACCATGGGAAATGATTGATATATTTTTGGAAAAAAGATGATATGCGTATAATGGAGGGATAAAGAGAAAATGAAATGTTTGACAATATTAATGAGGTCATGACTGATATAAGGAAATAGTTATATCATGGTTTGAGTATATATAATTTTGGGGTTTTGGTATGTGGAAAGAGTTATCTTTTGACAGCACTCATGTTTTAACTAAGATTCAATGGGTATTCATTTTTCAAGAGAATAAATGATTAAGGCCTTAGAATGTTTGGAATGTGACCATCAAGACATATCTCATGATAAATGGGGATCAACGATGGTATTAACATGCTTCTTATATGAGCTCTTTGGTAATCGTTTTCACTGTAATATGAGATTGGACAGCAGTATTTTGGATAAGCCAAAAGATTGGAATGGATTATGTTGGACATAAGTTAGTATTGTTTAAGGATAGAAGTTTTTTTTCGATATTATTGATGGGATGATACAGTAATGTAGTTTTAGAAAAAGATCAACTTGCAGGATGGGCGACAGCCCATCGCGTCTGACAAGGCTGTGGGAATCGAACCCACAACCGATGTGTGACTGGCCTTTATTGCCTACCACTGGCCTACATGAAGTCCCAGTTTAGTAGAAACTAGTTTTATTATATTAATCAGAATGATATATGATGTATAAGTCCATTTTAGGAACCATATATGATTAATCTCACTATAGATGGACTTATGTATTTTTTGCTAACTTTTTTAACCTTTTGTTTGAGACAGATGGAATGACCCATCATTCTATCACATGATCTGCTAACACTTCACGAATGACAAATTAAACTTCATTTATTTAAGAGATGAAGTGGAATTTTTCCAAAGAACGACCAACGGTGAGACTGTATCAAAATCATGAAAGTATTTCTTCTAATTCTAATTTCATCAACTTTAGGGAAATGATCTTGAAAACCAAAAATGTTGTCCTAGTGCTCTTATATCTGATGAATATGATGGTACCTTAGATCTTCAAAAATTTATGGTTTTGTGATTGTTTTCTATTTTATAGCCATGTTCTCTACCACTCTCCATCAATACTTGATGGTTAGATTTTTCTTCCATATCCTTATTTTCACCTATGTTCTCCAATGTGGAAACCCAGTGATGAGTTAATTTGGGTAACCGTTACGTTTCATACTTTAGTATTTAAAGCCATGTTTTGGTATTCCTTTTTACATTGTGGGTTTCTATTAAAGAATCTTTCGATTAGTAAACCATGTATAACCCCAACGAATTTCGAGGGAGAAATTCATTTTAAGGGGGGTAGAATGTAACACTTCGAGATTTTATGAAAAATATTCTTTTTAATTTCATTAATGTCGTGTGTTGTATGCTACCCCAAAAGGATCTTGCACAACACGCATCCCTGACTTTCCTTGCAATACACGGAATCACAACCTTCCTCAATAGCTTTTGTAGTACGCAATACCGAGTTTCACTAAACGAGATATTATTAAAATATTATTATGAACGGGCCGTTATGAATAGTAATACCCACTTTTTGAAATTTTATATATTTTATCTTTCAAAATGGACTTCATTTCTGGATTCGGAAAATCGAAATTAGCATAGGGTGAAATTGTGGTACTTTTCGGATAACTTTCATATTCTGATGAATAGTGAAAATTACTAAATTTTAATTAAAATCAACTTTTCTAATCGAAATAATTAATAGTGACAAGTTATTAATTTGAGTGGTTTTAAAGTATATTTAGAATATATTTTTACAATTTATTTCAATGTTGGTCATTTGATGTAATTTCACATTTAAACCAGTCATAAACAAGTGTCAATCTTTTGATAGTTATTATCTCTTAAAAACATGTTATTTGTTTTGACGATGGGAATTAATTTTTAAAATAATTAATCTAACTGATATTTTTTTAATTTGGTAAAATAGACATCATTTTCGAAATCATAATATCTAATATAGCTTAGGCCAAATTTTTGGTATTTTTCTGGAAACTTTCATTTTTTGATGAAAAGTGAAACCACTAAGTGGTAGTTAAAAAAACTAAATTTTTCATAAAACTAAATTTTACCACTACTTTGAGTGGAATTTAGAAAATTCTAGAGACACGGTTAATATCAAGGACTAAAATATGGTTCAATGAGGTGAAAATAATTTTTGGTGAATAGTAAGTTTTTACTTTTTTACCACGATTAAAAGTAAATAGGGTAATGAAGGGTAAAAATGATATTATTATTATCCTAAAACGTGTCTTAATTCTATTGGAAAAGTTTAATTCTACCCAAAACTACCTTAGAAATAAAAAATGACCATTTAGGCCCACATGGATTAGATTAGGACATTTATTATTAATTTATTTAAAGAAGGGTTAAAATAGTTAAAATCAATGTTTAATAACTAAATCATTTTTTATATAAGGTTATACATAAGATAAATTTGACTATAAATATTTATTAATAAGATAAAAGTATTTCCTACGTAATGGTATTTTATGTGTAATTTTTAGACTTAATATAATTTAATTTATTTATGACACAATGATGATGCAGTAAATATTTTATTAAGGAAATATAGACATAATTGATATTATAAATACCCAAATAAATTATATTTGAGAATTTATATGAATTAAAATAATTTTATATGTTAATATTACATGTTAGTATTGATTTAATTAACTTTTATAGATCTAATAATTCTGTTATTATTTTCACAAAAATAAATTACCAAATAGTGTCAAAATTGACATAAAATAGTTTTTTAAAAAAATATTATATTATTAATTGTTATTATATTCGTAAAAATTATGGATCTGCCAAGATACTTATTTCATGATATGTGTATCACTAATGGACCACATGGGGGTCGCTTGGATGTATATGGTAAATTTATTAACTATATAATATAAAAAACAAACTGACATGGTAAATGTCAGTATAATTAACTAAGAGTTTAAACTAAAAGATAAGGTTAATATAATGACCTAAACTTGTCTAAATTCTATTGGATGAAAGTATTTAGACCCATCCTCACATTATCTTCGAAATATATCAATTTGGAGCTATTAAAAATCGAATATGACTTTATAATAAAATAATAGTTTTAGTTATTCCAAAGGTGCCCCTCTCCTCCCTTATAAAAGGGCACCTCCTCCCTCTCTTCCTCACACCACATTGAGCCTTCACGCTCGGCCAACCCCTCCCAATTTCTCTTCTAAACTTCCCTAGAAAAATCTTAGAGGTCCTTGTTTTCTTCAAAGTCCAATTAAAGGGCCCTAAAAGGAGGTCTCAAAGAAGCGCTTCAAAGAAGAGGTAATGTACGTTTCCGATTTTTTCAACTTTATTTCTTCTTCCACTTCTTCTTCTTTAGTTGTTTCATTATGAATTAATAACATCAGTATCTATAATATACTAATATGTTATTATAAGTATGAAACAATCCTATTTCACCATCTATCCATCATACGTAAAATGAAATCACCGCGCGTGCGTACGTACGGAATACTGTCTCTACGTCGTGGTGTAATCTATTTTCCATCACCACCTTACTTGGATTGGTATAATGGTGTAAATAATTAATATATATGATTATTTTAAAGTGATATTGATTCTGAAATATTATACATACAATCCAATACAAATCCACAATCATGGGAACGATATCATCGTTCGTGCGTATGTACTGAATACCATCTCCATGATGTGATGTGACTCGTTCTACATGATTTTTATTTCATAATGATTACATAAATGAATTGAGTGAATAAATATGATATATATTACACTAATACTATTATGTAAATTAGGTATCTATAACCAAAAAAGAATAATAAGAATTTATTCGACAAAACACGCATAAGAACAAAAAGTAATAATCACCCGAATAACAAGTAGTAATGAAATATTACTAATACTATGCTAAGAATATGACCATATATGAAATCGTAACAATGATTATGATTATGTAATAAGTCAATGACATTATTTAAATCATTATACATGTGGTTCAGACACTTAGGAAGAAAATCGAACCTAAGGTAAGGGAAATATCACAATATCATTTTTATCTGAGATTCTTTATACTTTGGAATTTACTGGGGTATATTTTATCATCAACATCAATGTTTCCTCAATATGTAATATTATTTCCATCCACCTACAATTGTTTAACTCCAATTGTACCATTCAGTGAGTTTTTAGTAAAAGAAAAGAAAGGAATCTTTTGTCGTTTTTCGTACGAGATACTTTTTGACTTTTCCGGCCAAAGTATGAGAAAAATGTTTTATTAACTTATACGGCATGAATGGATTTTTAAAACAATATTTCCAAGAAACTTACTTTACAATTACTCAAGTTTTTTTTAATCAACTTCTTTTAGTTTATAATTGTTTGACATGTTAAGAAAGGAAAAGTGTTTTTGAAGTAGAAAGGATGTTTTCCTCAAGAGTGGAGTTCAAGTGTTTTATCAAAATTATTTTCCATCTAAGACAATAAAGGGTTCTGTTTCTATCCCATTTATTACATTTATTTGATAATGTTGGGATGGAATTATTTTCATCAATTCCTTTATCTTATATGAATTGTTTTATGATGTCACGATGTTTATGAATCCCATTTTTTACATGGGTTATGTTATGATATATGGTTTATGATTTTGTGGCACACATAAGAATGATATCATTATGAGATGGGTGGGAACTATATATCCCTCCAATTCATGGGGTAATGATATTATATCTCATGATATAGACATGGATGGAATGGCAGGTTAAACCGGTTCACTGAAACAGGATTGAAACAAGGAATGAACTCGGTTCAGAAATGGTCTTTGTCCACTAAGATAGTCTTGGAAATGAGTCTTGATTAATTAGTAATGATTTTCTATGATTCTGTGGGTATGAAACAAAGCTTAATGTTTTATGTTATTATTATTGTGATTTCATTTAACTACCATGATTTATCCCATGTTATGAAATTTCGATCTCTTTTGCAGGGTAAGATTTCTAAAATGTTAGGTTATTATGAATATGATGTGATTGATATTTCTTTTGTTTACCATTACTAATAATTTGAGCTCACCCTTTTAATGTTTTATTTTCCCCATGGATTAAAAGAAATGTATTAGGTAAGGAAAAAAAAGTGGAAGATCTTTATGGGAGATGTTGAAGATCTTTCACCACGATTAGAAGATTACGTTCCATGTTTCCAAAGACACTAAACTATTATGGTCCTTATGTGTCTGTTTTTGTTATGTATTATGTATTCAGAAAAAGTAATGTAATATCTATGTATGTCAAGATTTGGGTCTCTAAAATCATCATCAACAACCCTTGGATTAGGGAATTGATTAGCATAATGCCCCATTTCCTTGCACTTGTAACATTGAAGTGTAGGGGTTGCACTCGGTGTAACCTTTTCTTTTTTTCGCATCACTAGACATATTATTCCAATCATTGTGGAATTCAAATGTCGATGACCTTCCTTTACACATTTGAAACATTTACTTTTCCCTTTAAGACAACTCCCTCCATGTTTCATTCCACACTTTGAGCATAAGGGAAAACTCATCTTTTTTTCAGTGGGCTCTTTAGATTTTCCTTTGAATTCCATTTTCCTCTTTTTATCAAACGCATATGACTGATGGGTTACTCTAATCTCTATATCAACCTTGAGATCACATCGAACAATTTCCTTATATCTATTGAAGTCCTTTATGGTTAACTCCCTTCGAAGAATAGGTTTTAAGCCACTAAAGAATCGATCGATCTTACTCTCAGGTTTGATAATAATACCAGAAGCGTTCCTTGAAAGTCTTGTAAAATTTTCTTCGTAGGTAACTAAATATTCATCATCCTTTTTCTTTAGTTCTAGAAACTCCTTATCCATTTTTGTTCGAAGAATATGAGGGAAGTACTTATTGAAAAATACGTTCTTGAACTCATCCCATTCTATGGACTCAATTTCATCTCTTGGCCTTGTATTCTTGAAAATATTCCACCATTGATCAGCTTCAACTTCCAAACGATATACTGTTATGATGGCTTTATCATGTTCAGAACATTGAAGAACTGAAAATATTTTTTTAGTGGTACTGATCCATTTTTCAGCCACTAATGGATCAGTGGACCTGATGAATGTGGGTGACGCTGCCTCGTGAAGGATTCAACATAGTGTTGCTACTTCATTTTCTTGGCTGGAAGTCCTGCATGATTCATAGCTTGAGAAAGTACTATGAGCATGGCTACAAGATTTTCCATTCCATCTCCCATAATGTTTGGTGATCAGGGGGACAATCATTGCATTGCCCTTAGCATTCTGCATTAACAAGGTTCATTCGGGTTCCAGACATTGACTAAAACCAATAAGAATAGTGTGATTAACACTAATTATAATAACAAAACCACATAATCAAGAATAAAATTTCACACTTAAGGTCTTATCATAGGTTGTTCATGGCCATTTTTAAAACACTAAGATTGTGTTCTATGCTTAGAATTATTCTTTGGGTTCTTACTAATGAATTCACATCCTAGTTTCCAAATGTTGACTATAACCTTCCTCTGATACCAAATATAACAACCCATACTTTACATACATTGTTATTACATCAGAATTGAAGCACACTTATTACAACATATAACAAAACCATGAAAGGACCATATAGGTATAGTGTCTTTAGGAACTGGGAAATATAAACAACTGGTTCATAAAACATATACATTGTCTCCCTTTTATTTTATCATATCTAGAGTCCCTTTTGGCATATCTGACTTAATATCCTTCTTCCTAACCTGGGGAAAAGAAAAAATACAAAAGGGTGAGCTCAAATGATCAGTAAGGGTAATCAAAAGAAATATCAATCACATCATATTCATAATAACATAACATTTTGGAAATCGTAACCTGAAAAAGAAATCATAATTTCATTACATGGGATAAATCATAGTAGTGAAATTTAATCCCAATAATCATAAAATAAAACATGAAACTTTGTCTCATACACACATAATCAAAGGGAATAACTTCTTAGTAGTCAAGACTCATTGTCAATACTATCTTAGCAGACAAATTCCATTTCTGAACCGATTTCACTCATAGTTTTAGTCATGTTTCACTGAACAAGTTTAATCTTCCGTTCCAACCATGTCTATCTCATGAGATTTAAATCTTTACCCAATGCATTTCAGGGATATATAGGTCCCACCCGTCTCACAATGATACCATTCAATGTAAAAATAGGGATAGAAACAGAACCCTATATTATCTTATATAGAAAATAATTTTGATAAAATGCTTGAACTCCATTTTTGAGGAAAATATCCTTTCTACTTCAAAAACATTTTTCCATTCATAAAATGTCATAAAATTTTAAACTAAAAGAAGTTGATGAAAAATAAACATTAAAACTAGTAAAGTACACTTCATGGAAATAATTTTCTTAAAATTCGTTCATGCCGTATAAGTTAAATAAAAATATTCTTCTCGTACTTTGGCCGGAAAAGTCAAAAAAGTACATCGTACTAAAAACGACAAAATATTCCTTTCATATCTTTTACTAAAAAATCACCAATGGGTAAAATTGGATTTAAAAAATTGCCTTTTTATGGAAATTATATTACATATTGAGGAAACATGGATGTGGAAGATAAATATTCCCCAGTAAATTATGAAGTATAAACAATCTCGGATAAAAATGAGATTATGAGATTTTCCCTTACCTTAAGACCAATTTTCTAAGTACGTGTCTGAAAAACTTGTATAATGATGTAAATAATGTTATTGACTTATTCTAGAATCGCACTCATTGTTATGATATCATATATGGTCATATTATTGGCTTCTTATTAGAAATATTTCATTTTTACTTGTTATTCGGGTTTTTATTTCTGTTTGTTCTTATGCGTGTTATGTCGAATAAATTCTTATACCTCTTGTAGTTCATAGATACATAATTTACATAAAGTTTTTAGTGTAATATATATAATATTTATTCATTCAATTAATTTATATATTCATTATGTAATGAATATCATGTATAATGAGTTGCATCACATCGTGGAGACGGTAGGCCGTACGTACGCACGAGCGATGATTTCGTTCCCATGATCGTGGAATTGAATTTTAGTGTATGTATACTATTTCAGAATCAATATTACTATACAATAATATTATATAGTTATTATTTACACCATTATACCCATCCAAATATGTTGGTGGTGGAAAATAGATTACACCACGACGTGGAGACGGTATTCCGTACATACGCACGCGCGACGATTTCATTTTCCGTAGGATGGATAGAAGGTGAAATAGGGTTGTTTCATATTTATAATAACATATCAGTATATGAGTTATACTGATTTTATTACTTCATAGTGAAACAACTAAATAAGAATAAGTAGAAAAAGAAATAATGTTGAAAGAATTGGTAACAGACATTACCTCTTCTTTGAAGAGCATCTTCTTAACCTTCTTTTAGGGCACTAAAGTTGATATTTGAAGAAAACCAGGACCTCTAAGATATTTCCAGGGAGGTGCAGAAGAGAAATTGGCAGGTTTTTGCCGAGATTGATGTCTCAAAGTGGTGTGAGGAGGAGAGGGAGGAGGTGCCCTTTTATAGGGGAGGAGAGAGGCACCATCGGAAAAACTTAAAGTATAATTTTATTATAAAGTCTTATTAGGTTTTTAATATTTCCAAATTGATTTATTTAAATGATAAGGTGGGGATGGGTCAAAATACTCTCATCCAATATATTTTAGACAAAGTTAGGTTACTATTTTAACCTTATCATCTAGATTTAACTCTAAGTTAAATAATTAATCTTTTACCGTGTCTTCTTGTTTTCTTACACTATATGGTTAATAAAATTACTATAACAAGCCAAAAGAACATAATGTTTTTTCTTATTAATATATATAACCATATCTAAGTCATTTTTCCGAACCATATATTTTTAGGAATAAAATAACATCTAATAATATAATATTTGTTTTAAAAACTATTTTATGTCAATTTTGACACTATTTGGTAATTGATTTTTGTGAAAATCATAACAGCATGATTAGTTACAAAAACGTTTATTAAATCAATACTAACATGTCATATTGACCTATAAGTTATTTTAATTCATAAAAAGTCTCAAATTACATTTATTTGGGTATTCATAACAACAATTATGTTAATATTTCCTTAATAAGATAATTTCTTTATCATCATTGTGTCAAAAATAAAATGAATTATTTAATGTCTAAAAATTATAAATAAAATACCATTATGTAGGAAATAAATTTATCTTTCCAATGAGTATTTATAGTCGAAAATATAATTTATATTACCCCTTATAAAAATTAGTTACTAAATTATTTTTGTTAATGTCAATTTTGTCTTTACATTAAATTAATTAATCCACATTGTCATTATCACTACCAAGTGGATCAATTGGGTCCCAAAATTGACACGTGTATGCCCATGGTCGGCCACTACTCATCCAATAATGTTTCAACAAGTTTCAGGGTAATTTTGAATTATTATAATACTCTTTTAACCTTGAATTACCCTATTTACCTTTAACCGCAGTAAATAAAAATAACCGTAGTTACTATTCATAATATCAAAAAAAGTATCCTATTAACATAATTTGGACCCACTGATTCCAAATATGGATTCCATTTTTCAAAATTCAAAATACAGAATATGAATTAATTAATTTAAAATTTATCCCGTTGTTAAGCAAACATGTTTTAAAAGTTAAAACATTGCCAAAGATTGAAATGTTTTTACCAATGAATTCAATGTAAAATTAATGCTAATGACATAAATTATATTAAATGGTAAAAATATATTCTATTTATACTTTAAAACCATTAAATATTATAATTTAACTATATAAAGTATTGCGATGAAAAAAGTTGTTTTAAATTAAAATATACCGTGTTTTTACTATTCATCAAAATATTAAAGTTACCAGAAAAATATGAAACATTTATCCAAAGTAAATTTTTATATCCCGATTCCAAATAAGAATTTTATTATTTCAAATTGAACTTATAAACATTTCAAAAACTAGTTTTAAAATGGTTGGGCCATCCAAAGGCGGTAAAGCTGCATTTTTTGAAAAATAATTATTTTATCCAAAAAACTGATTTTTTTCATACCTCATTCTAGAAAATGTGAAAGATGAATTATAATGTTATAAAATTCAAAATTATGTTAATACTATTTATAATGTCTAGTTTATAATATAATAATATATCATTGTTTAGTGAAACTCGGTATTGCGTACTACACACATTATCGAGGAAGGTCGTGATTGCG
Organism: Viscum album; assembly: GCA_963277665.1. NCBI lineage: Eukaryota > Viridiplantae > Streptophyta > Magnoliopsida > Santalales > Viscaceae > Viscum > Viscum album. The sequence continues at coordinate 1,519,152,241 of OY728150.1, forward strand.
TGTAACGCAAGCCAAGCTAGTGTTGTGTGCAATGAAAGATTATTTTGCGTATTAGATAATAAAAAAAATATACTTGTCATAAAATATCAGGGTGTTACATTTCATGCATCAGACCGTCCTCTAACTTCCGCACAAGGAACAACTCATCACCTGTTGGAATCAGCGTGAAACACTACCGCTCGGTAAAGCTAGACGTGTACTCCAAAACAGAAAGAGTACTCTTCTCCAGACTCATAAACTCCTAGGCTCGATCCGCCCTCAAGGTCTCCGGGTAGAAGTAATTTTAGAAGATGCACTGAAACTCATCCCAAGTCATACACTTTAGGCGTCCTGACTGCGAGATCACCTCCCACCACCTCTTGGCAGGGTCTTGGAGAATATAGGTAGCGAGATTTACCCTCTTCTCTAGAGTTATCTTTAGATGCTTGAAAATTGCCGTTGTGGCCTCTATCCCCGAATCTGCAGCCTGAGGTCTTCCATCCCTTGAGAAAGTTAAAGAATGCTTCCACTGGAAAACCCACGTCAACTATTCCATCAGAGGGGCAGGAGGCGGCACTCCCTGGAAGGTCTGAATCATCATCAGAAAGTCTTCCCTAAACTACGCATCAGTGCCTGCAACTGGTATAACTACTGGTCCCAAGACTGGAACAACATGAAGATCTGCAGGAGTTCCCTGGTCGGCCATATCCAGTGTTCGGTCACTATCTAGCTGCTGAAGTAACACCGGAGGACGTCTCGGTGGAATAACTCTGAAAGGTCAAAAGCACACCTTAGATAAGGATTATAAAAGACTGAGAACAAAAGAGTAAATGGTGAGAAAATGAGAAAGAAATGCCCATGTTTTACAAAACACGACTACATGGCATGTATAAAAAACAACACAGTGTTTTCATTTAATCCATTCACATGGGCATGGACTTCTGCCACAACTGGTTGTGTAATGCCCAAACCGCATGGTGTGTTGTACCCATACACGTCATTTACTTGAACTCTATTCCCCTGCCCGAGTCTCCTTAAATAGCAAACCCACATGTTACTTTTAATCCTACACTACACGGCATGTTTAGATAGGACACGTCGTGTGCTTGATAAGTTTCAACGACCCATGTTGTTAGTTACACGGTCGGCAACACATCTCACTCAACACAGCATGCTCCATGGGAACACGACATGTACATAAAGGTTTTCCCCAACTGGTGTTGTTCATGACACGACCGAGTACTTAGGTTACGTGGCACAACGTTTGATAATAGGACACGACATGTAAAGTCAATTTATCATCCATCGGTGTCTTTAGAAACACAGCTAGACACACGGTCACTAGAACACGGTTTGTACGTACTGTACAGAGCGTGTTTTTGATGATTTTTCACAACCCCGTGTTTCTTCCCACACCGTCAGTGACACAATTTAAAAACTACATGATGTGTATTAATAATGTACACGACATGTATTCTAGGTTTTTCCATGCAGTAACTTAGAAACTGCTCTGAAGCCCAGAAAACATAAAAAAACAAGAGTTAAGGTGCCAAATTCCAATCCGTGAGGGCCCATACTCCCTGTGAATCAAAGCTTGGAATCTTATACAAGTTATTAGAAGGAATCCAGAATATGATCCACCAAATTCCGGTACATGAGGAACCATAACACCTCAAGAACCAAATTTTGGCATCCATTTAAGAAAAGTACTATACAAAAAAATTCTCTATCAAACAGCAGAGATTCTATCATACATATACCACAACAGCATGCATAATCTACATCATGTCTGTCACAACAACATACAATATCTAATGCATCCTAGATGACATGGATAGAATGCATGACATGTTATTTCTAACAGGTGCCTATATGATTCATGAGATAGCATACCCTCATCTCATCGGGTTGCAACAGAAATAGAACCACTATAGCAACAACAGTAATAGCACAAAACATGTGAATCACCCAACGGTGAAATCAAATCAACTGTAAAATTGAAAACCAGTGAAAATTCAATAAATGTGGTAGTATGGATTTTCCCTTTACACAGGTTAGCTACTCCCGGGAATATCGTATTACCAAGTACATATTTCATCCTATCCCTGGCTATAGGCACCAAACAGTAATTCAAGGGAAAAGAATTCCTCTGATACCACTTTATAACGTCCCGGTTCAGGAATCCACCCAGAGGTGCCCCGTACCCAGTTGGTCACATGGCCTAAAGCACATTTCCCCAAATGCCAGAGGCTACCGACTAGTAGCGAGGGCCTTGGGAGTGATAGTGGGGAAACTGTGCCCTAATCGGAAGAGTACACAACTGATCTAAACAATACATTCAGCAGCAGAATCAGTAAATATCCAAAAACAGTAAATAGCAGAAAACTAAACCAATAGTCAACTAGAGAACACATGTATATATGAAATTATGCATGGTACATATGTCTAGGAAAATACCCAAACAAGTCACAATGATGAATAAAATACTAAACAAATGTACAAATGAAATACGTATAAGCAACTCCTCAGCATCGCAAGCCTCAACTTGGTCTCATGCTCTCCTACTCTAATGCAATCAATTTCCTAAAGTCAAAGGGAGCATTCCCTTGTCTATACCTGCAGTAAGATAATCTGTTTGGGCCCAAAAGCATGACCCAAAATGTGTGTGAGTCTAAATCCTAGTATGCAACAACCCAAAGATCTGTTCTTAACAGTCAGGGAGCATATGGAAGGTAATGTACAGTAAACAGTAAAGAGTGAGCAGTAAACAGGATGACACACAACATCAAACAATCCACAGATCAACAAGTAGAAGTGAAGAAAATAGCTTTCCCCAAATTAGAAAACCCTCTGGGAAGTACACACAACCATCCCCTTTGGACCTATCCAAGAAGTACCAACAACCCTCTGGGCAGTACATTAAGCATAACCCCTCGGGGTTGGTCATACGAATTTATAATACTCTATGAGGAAGCACACTCAGTAAATTCCCCTTATAGTCTAAACTAGTCAGGGACACTCTAAGGAAGATCACACAGTCTAATACCCTTATTGTGCCAAGGTCTAGAGACTCTCCGAGGAAGCTAACTTAGTCATTTTCTCTTACAGCCTCAGGTCTATCACAGAATCTCTGTGGAAGTTCACTCAGTAAATTTCTCTTATAGCCTGGAATGGTTTAAGGAAATTATAACAAAACAATACTATCTAAGAAATATCACTCAGTATATCCTCTTGTAGACTATAAAGCTCTAGACTCTCTGTGGATTCTCACTCGGTCTACCATCTTGTAGTCTATAAAATCCAAGACTCTCAAGAAAGCACTCTCGGTCTATCCCCTATAGTTTATAATGTCCATGACTCTCTGAGGAAGCTCACTTGGTCTATCCCCTTATAGTCTATAGCTAAAGGTTCCCATGATCCTGTTCAAATCAGTGTATAATAATGATATAAGGCCAAAGAAAACCTACAGATCTACTTGGCTAACTATTCTATAGAATAACAAGCATGTTAGGAAACCTCACTCCATCCTACGGTCACAAGGCATGGAAAATATGTATAATGTCCAAAGGTAAAAATGATGTAAACAGAACAAGGCATGGGAAAATCATCCAAGCATAGAAATTATCCTCACACATAAAAAAATTACCACTGCAAGATCATACAAGAAAGGCATGAAAACAACATGGGAAAAACAGTAAACACGTAATACCCCTTCAAGGGTATTGGTGGAAATTGCACATAAAACTCAAAGACTTCGATCAAAAAGGCACAAACCACCTACCTTGATGCTAGGATATCAATATAATTTATCCATGAGGCTTTAATCTCCTTATAATGTCATAGATGTACAAAAATGAACAAAACGTTGAACCCACAATAACTTCAGAAAAAGAGGAATTGGAAAACAAAGCTCTAGGAGAAGGAAGAGCTTTCTGTTGCAGATCCACCACAATCAATGGAGGTCAATTAGGAGAACGGACAGAGTATTTGGGGATCGGAGAAGTTCCACAGCCATTTGAGTTCTCTTGGATGAAGTTGACCTAGAAGAAGATGGTTCTGGGGTAAAGACGCACCCCTGGTCCGTTTATTAAAAAAAAGAACACAATGTGTACTTTTGGGGTACATGGTGTGTACTCTGATTTTCTGTACTCTACTTTAAGCAGCCTCTATATCACCCCTACATGTCCATGTGCATGGTAATGACACTTCCATTACACGGTCTCGTACGACATCGAAGTACACTGCGTGTACTTTTAAAGTACAGGGCATGTACTTCAAAAATTTCCCTAACCTCCTCTTTTCTCAGAAAGTCACGAAAAAGGAAAAACATACCTCAAAATAAGGACTGGGTTCTTACACCTAAAATCCATGTTAAGATAATATTGAAATGTTTATACCAAAAAAGAAGTTATTTTTTAAAAATTCAAAGTTCAAAATTTATTGATTATATTTTAAATAGAAATAAAATATATTAAGACAAACATCTTTAAAAAATAAATTTTTTATAAATCAAGTGATTTATATATTATATCATATATAAATATATATATTTGAAATTTTGACATAAGATATTATGAAGATAAATATTTCCTATTATGACTAAATTTTAAATATGATAAATTTGTTTTTTTTTGTGGTAAAATGTAACACCAATATTTTAAAGGGATCCATGAAAGGATTTATTTCTAAAAAATATAAACCCAAAAAATCGTTCTATGTAATTATTTTAATTTATTACTATGTTTTTATTTTCAAATTATTTCATTCATAATGAAATTTTGATGTTTCATGGTTCAGTTTACTTAGATGTTGAGTTAGTTTAGTATTTCTTATGAGAGAAACCATTAAAGACTTTATTAATTTTAAGGATATAAAATCTAGGGTCATTACATTCTTCCACCTTAACAAATTTTCATCATAAACATTTTAATTATTACCCATTTATAAAATTAGGAGATAATATTGTTAACATATTCATCATTCAATTATAATCTCTTAATATTAAATCTATATTAATTTCTATTCAATATCATGTTACTAATATTCCCTCCAAAAACAATAATCATTAAATAAATCGTGTTCTCTAGTATGTATACAACCTAATCATATGTTATTCATGACATTCAATTTCCAAAACCATTTTATTTTATAAGACATTAAACCAAAAATAATTTACATATCCCTATAAAATTTAATATTATATTAAAAACCCTATTTATAAAATAACATACATGTCAATCTTATTCCAATAATAAGATAAAAATCACCAATATATCATAATTAATTAATCAATAAAAATGTTACCAATACTCTCTACCTTATTTTTCCAAAATAAAAACATACTTTATTCCCTCCACCTCACACTTATATTAGTTCAAATATGATTTCATACCTCACTTGTGTTTTCTTGAATAGTTATCTCCAAAATATAACCTTATCAAAAATAAAATTTTCAATATTATTGATACGATTCAATATATGTTTTGAATAAATATCGGAGAACAGTGATGAGATGTTTCAAATATTTTTCTTAATTTTCAGAATATACCATAATAGCCTCAATAAATATCACTCACCAGTGAAAGTAGATATTAGTGATAAAAACATATTTTTATATTTATATTAAAATCACTTTCTTATGTAATATAATAAAACACAACTTCTATATAATAAATTTAATATAATATGATTTTCAGTAACTTATATATTCTTCGTTATTCAGTTATAATATATAGTGTGTTTTTGTATAGATCTGTATATCTTTTTCATCTTCATTATCCTATTTCAAATAAATATAAAATCCTTAATAACTATGATAATATCCAGTAAAACCAAATAAAATGATCATATAAATATGAACAATGAATCCCAAGATGAATTCTTTAATTACATTTTCTTTTCAACCTTTAATAATTTCATTTTAACTATGTTAGACATGGTTAATTTTATAACTATATTGGTTCTACCAAATTTACATTATTTTTTGTTCCCTCAAACTTCTGAACCAAATACCTTGATGTAATTAACAAATAAATCCTATATAATGCTTTATAAATATAATGTGATTGTCAAAATCATATCCCCCCTTGATTTTCAAACTAGGTGTACAGTTAGGAATCTTTTTCTAAAACTAAGGGATGATTGAGTTAATAACCAACATTCCATTTTTTGGGTTGTTACCACTGTGTACAATTATTCAATATCATACATCAACTTATAGAATAAATATGTGATGTTATTTCCTATAAAACCACAAAATCAATACTCTTTCAAAATTTTGGGATATTATCACATATATAATGTTATCCTTATGATTATCTATCGGGGTTTATCTAAATACCTTTTATCATAATCCAAAAAATATTATCTCATCTAACCTAAATATTTATCTATACCTTTTTAATTATAATCAACCTTGACATATCTACACTTAAAGAATCATCATATAACACCCTAATCTGTAAAGTTATCAAAAACCATCTCTGATAACAACTACAAAATTATAGATCTAATTGTACTGTAATTACATTACATATGAAAAGCATTTCATTAAAACACATTCCCAATACCTTTTCGGTTTAGATTTTTATATAATTAGCACAACAAATTAAATAACAATATTCATACCCTTTTAGCTTATGTAATTTTATTCCACTTTGAGAGAATATTTTTAATCCATAATGAATATTCAATATATCCAACTAATTATTCACCTCAGATATTATTCAATAAATTTCATTATTTTTTATCATTATAACCTATGGAAATAGAAACATATGAAGGGGTGATCTTAGATTCTCAAAAAGGATAAACATAAGAAATATAAATCAATGATCATCGTAGAGTATATGATGAGCATATGTGTATAATCGTGATACATAAAAAAATCATACCTAAAAATATTATGTCTTAATCATGACATAAATATTAAAATAGAAAAAGACATGAATCAATAGAGTTAGTTCATAAGCACCATCCAAGAGAGTATAACATAGTCATCAGAATAAGTATAAAACTATAAAAAGTTTATAAACATTGGAACATCCATTTACATATGGAAAATGAATTTCTTGAGCCAAACAATAAATTACCATGACTATTAAAAACTAAAAAAAGATGTCATTACAAGATTATTTCTTGAGATATATCATTTTAACCAATTCTTTAAAAGGTGGTATTGGACCTCACTAGTCCTTATATATACTTATGAGTTCCACTAAAAAATTGGTCTCCTTCCCCAACATAAACAACACATATAAAGAAATTGGGTTTCATAGAACTTTATAAATATATATCCCACACATTTATTGCATAAATAACTCATGTATTGATAATGGGTTTCATTCTATGCATCTTAAAGAAACCATGGAATGAAAATGAGTTTGAATGAAGTCGAGTAACATTCTAAATAAATAACAATCAATAAATATAATAAAACAAATGTAACTGACACTATACTGATAAAGGAGTTATGAGAAACACAATAATTCACCCCAAAAACTTTTTTTTATTAAACATAGTATAACCTCCTTCAATCAATTAAATTCATGGATAAGTTATTTATATAGGAATAACATTGGAAGAAAAATTATGGTTCTACACCAAAAACCATTACGCATGAAATTTGTTATAATAAATCTTTAATAAAAAAATATAAGTAAATTAAATAAGAAATATAGAGAAATAATTAGTATGATTGAAAAAGAAAATATCTCTATAACATTAAAGGAAACTGAGAAAGATGTTCTCATAGACGAAAAGCATTATTAGAAAATAATTGTTCAAATGTTATCACTAAATAATAAATCATGAATAAATTTTCAGGATGCCATGATTTCAATATCTCAAAATATAAATACAAATATTTATTAGTGAATAAATCATTGAACATTAATCCCATTGGTGTAATTATTTTGGAATATGAAAATGATGATGGAGGTGAAAACTTAAAAGATTTGTTAAAAAACATTTTGTACATTGATCTAAAATTAAAAAATACATGTCACATTGTCAAGTAATTTTTGATAAGGTGAAGTTATTGATTTATAATTTTTATTAAAATAATATCTAATAATGTGGAATTTAAAATGTAATAAATCCTTCTATAGTAAATATGGTGCTGAAGATAATATATTTGATGATTAAATGAAATGATCCTTTTTAACACAATGAAAATACCATTGTTGAAATTACATAATATGGACAGAGTAGTAAATAATAATTTTTATTAAATAATAAATTTATTATGGAATATTATTAAATACCATATAATAGAATAATATTGTGTGATAACCGAATAATCAAGGAATAAACATTTATATAAAACATTATTGATCAAAAAAATGACATTTGAGCTATCGATATTCCATATGGGAAAAATATCCATGAAGCATGAAATATTTTAACATGGGTATATGTGGTAAAAATGTAACAAATGAAAGAATACCACATAATACTACCATATGGAAAAATTATCCCAACAAATATGAAATAATTTCTAGATAATTATCATAACTAAATAAAATAATATTGAGTTTCCAAAAAAATCTTATGACTAGGATGGATCTTGAGTAAAAATAATTTTGAATAAAGAAACATGATTTGTCTTAGTGTATCCAAATAATTATAAGGAAATAATGTGTTGAATATTCATGGGATAGTAAATAAATAAACCATATACTGGAAAGATAATTAATAAAATATAACATTCATCAAAGAACAAATTTGAAACTATGTAAACCATTATGACATGAGTGAAACATTAATCAGAAACCCAATAAATAGAGGTGTCGTTGTAACGTCCCGACCTGGGAGCCACTACATGGTTCCCCAATGAGGATAACCATAAGGAATCAAGAGTGACTCCCCATACTTCTGAAGCTATCGTATAGAATCAAGGGTACATGGTGTGACCATGGGAAGACTATTCCCTCTAGCCAAAGTGGTGCATAACGGTATGAAATAATAGAAAGAAAAAAAAGATAAGAAAATGTGATGAAATCGAATCATTTAGATAAAAATCATAGTAAAATACAATAAACATGGTCATAAAAAATGATGACCATGTCATTATACTCTATAAATAGAGAAAATTTATTGGATATAAATAGAAATACATATAAAAAATTTTATATAAAAAGAAAAAAATCACTATGTTAATTCCAATAACATCACGGACATAAGATTGTTTCCATACTACTATACTCAATACATGGTAAAAAATAAATAATCTATTGCTAAACCCTTTCATTTTTCTTACTTATAACCCAGAAGTTTGTTCGGGTACCAATAGGTAGCTCGAACATGGTGTGAAATATAATCAGTTGGACAACGCTGACAATGTCTTGTAATGATCCAAAAAAGTGCATATATGATAGATGTTTATTTTTATAATAATGTAAAATAGAAAAGTAAACTATAACCGAGTTATGTTGTGTTTCTAGAGGACACATGGCAGAATGTAACTGCTGAAATCCTAAGCCGAGATATCATTAAACACATGTCACTATATATATATATGTATAATTATATGTATATGTAAATAAATATGTATGTCTATATATGAACTATATATGTAGTGATATATATATCCATATATATAGATACTAATACTAGCTAGCACCAGAGTCTTAACAGAAGAAATTATGCATAGTTATAGGAGTCTCATGATGTAAACATGTTACTAGTTTAAGCATTCAATCAAGGATATATATGTCATCATATTCATCATCCTTATAAAATAAATGAAGTATAATGTTTAGAGTCATCCAAAATAACATGAAACATCTTGTCATCTATTCAATAAATGATGTGAGGCATCATGCATGGCATCACATGGACAAGAAGTGTGAATCATCTTATATAACACTATCTTTAACCAGGTCTCAACATCTACTACACATGAGAATGATAAATAGTAGCAGTCCATCATTTATGTGATTCTGAATCACAATCCAATGAAAGGTTCACATTTTTTTAAACATAATTTATTAATTAAAAACTTCATAATTAATTTAAGTGGTCCATGATAGGGTTAAACCATCCTATTTCATTTACTTTAATAAATGAATCCCAATTTAATTGTCAAACAAAACCCACAAAGTTGGTGGGATGGTAAAATTTTTATTTACAATGACCACAATTTTAATAGGTACACCCAATATAGTGGAATTTTTTATGGTGGTATACCACCAATAGTAATTAAGTGTGTATGAATGTATGTCGGGAAAGGATGATGATTTAAATAACGATATTAATATTTTAAAGTGATTGTTCGGAAATTTTGGTGATATGATATTAATATACATGATATAAAACAACATAGATTTAGTGAAACATTCAGAGGCCACCTACCATAGGACACTCCTCATCTAGTGTTGTCCTCTAATCCAATATAGAATGAATGAAATTAGGAAAATAGAAAAATACTCCATAAATATGGCATATTATCTGACCTGGAAATCGAATTCATTTATGTCTGATAAATTAATATAAGAAAGACGAGGATTATGTATCTCATTTTTGGATATCCAACATGACATATAATAGGAGAATAAAATTTTGGAAGAATATAGAGTCTTAAATCCTAGTATGAAAGCCATAGGGTGATTTCCTACATTGTTGGAGGTCCCTAGGCATTCAAATGGGAGATGAAAGGAGGTCATAAAAATGACCGAGGGGAAATTCATCTTTTACAAAATTTTAAAAGATTATTGTTTTTAATGGTCTATTCCTCCCAAATATTATACATTGATAGTTGTGGGTAATAATGGTACATGGAGTGGGCCAAAAGGGGACATACATTATTTTGGCTACAAATAGATAGAAGTAGATAATATACCCTTTTCATATTGTTTACATAATGTGAAAGTGGTGTTTAAATTTATTAAAGGATGGTTCATAGGGTGTTGTGTGACGTGTAATAATTTGTGTAATTAATCCTTCAAGGAGATGTTTCTTTTAGACGAACATGAAAACCAAAATTTATATAATGTATAAAGGGTACACATCAAGTAATTATTTTGTAATGCATGATTATAAGGTTCTAAACAACTTTTATTTTTCCCCAAACCCTACGATCTATCTCTAACCCTAATAGGTTGACTATACTTCCTTTAGGAATATAGGGATTCCTTCATCGATGATTGATCCACGAGTATCCATCATGGATCCATGAATTTTAGAATCGGATCCATGTTGGTTTTTCCTCTGATTCTTATCTATTTCATTTCTCTCATCAATATTTTTTTACTGTGGTGATTATTCATTTTGGTTATGTGTTTGGGATGAATTTTAAATATCCTTGTGTGTGTTGTAGGCTGATTAGTGGGTTCTCATGGTTTATTTGTGCATTCCAAGCATTTGTTCTTCACCCAGAAGTGCACTATGAGATCGAAATGTTTCCATGAGGTTGAAGATCCTCATTCTCACAATTTTTATGTTCCATGTGGGGCAATTTCATGATTTTTATTAAATTTGGGATGATATAATGCATACAAATCCTATAAATAAATTGCATTCCTATCATTGATGGATATGGGGATCTATCACATGAAATTCTGATTTGATATATGTTTCTACCGTTATTATGCATGCCAGTTTCCAATTATTAAAATTATGATTATTGGGAGCCTTGTTTTTACTTTATTAGTTTAGTTGGGATGGCACATTCAATGTTGTTGTGTGATCAAACCCATAATAAAAGGATAAATACCTAATATTTGGATAATATATGGTTACACATAGATATTTGGTTTGTGTTATAATAATCATAATAATATAAATATGATATCTGACAAATCCCTTAAATAAATTTAGAAGGTAGAATGAAAATTGTGAAGAGATCATGTGCTTGATGTTTCTTAATACGTCATTTAGTGTGTTGTGTGATAATTGATGTGACCAGCTTGGATATGCGGTGTTTAGGTAGGTTATACAGTGGTTTGATGACATGGTTAAGATGTTGGATATTGTGTGATGAATAGTGATGAGGTTTTGGTATGGCATGGTTGTGGTGTAATTAGGTTGTGGTGTATAATGACTGGGATGTGATGAGTCTATGTTGCATTTTTTATAGTTTAGTGGTTTTGTCATAGTGGTTTTTGTGTAGTGGTTATAGTGTTGTGGTTGTGGTGTAGTGGTTACAACCTAGTTGTTTTGGTGTAGTGGTTGGGGCGTAGTTGTTGTGGAATAATGGTTGTGATGTATTGGTTTATTTCGGTGAGACTGATTGGGAGACCTGACATGGTGATGATGGTTTGTTTGTGGTGTTGTGGTAGTAGTTATGTTTACTGGGGATGTTGTGTGGCATGGTAAAGGTAGTTTCTTCATTATCCTTGGGATTAGCTGTGATGTTAAATGAAACCAAATAAGTTGTTAAACAAACAAGGATGGATGGTAATAAATATTTGATAACTAGATTAAAATAAAATTAATAATTGGATGGGTTGGTAAATGAATATAATTGTATGAAAATTTCTTTGTGGTAAATTAACTAATTAATAAATATGGTGAAACATGTAAGGTGATATAGGGAAATGTTCTGTGGCTTGTGTGGTGTGTGAATATTGCGGTGGAAGTAGTTGTGATAGTTGATATATGGTATGTGGTTATTATGTTGTGTGTTATAGTATTTTTAATATGAACACATATGTTGGGTATTTTATTATATATCTATATCATACATGTTTATGTTATTTTATTATATACCCCACCAGAGTTGGATAACCTTACAAATTCTCAAAGGTGACGAGTTGTAGGTGTTTTTTCAAATATCTATGATTGTAGTGATATAGATGGATGAATATGCCCTCTCTTTCCCCTTTATTTAGATGGGATGTTTTATCCCATGTGTCTTTAGTGGATATCTGATGTGTTGGCTCATGTGTATTTGGTCGACAGGTGATGTGTCGGCCTGGGTGTCTATAATCAAGATGAGATGTGTTTGTGATGTGATATATAGTTAGGTAATTAGTGGTAGGGGGATAGAAAGAGGATGATTACCTTCATGTTCATGATACATTACTTCTATGGTTCTGGTATTTATGTGTTACCAAGTTATCTACATGCGGAACATGATTTGTTGTGTGTCCCAAGTCTCTAGGTGTGGGATGTGATGTGATGTATAGACCTGGTGTTTGTGGGCATGATGTGATGTGAAGATTGTTCCAAGTGACTGCTGGTAGGATGTGATGTGATCTATGTAATAGGTGTCTACATGTGGTTTATTATGTGATATGTGTGGAATAAATGAGAGAAAATGCCATTTGACGTTTGGGCATGATAGTTTCAAATTTTTGGGGTAGAGGTAGTGGGGTTCTTTTCTTTGTTATGATATTGATGTAATATTATTATATAGGATTCTTGATTTGGCTTGTGAGTCAGGGTGATGATGTGTTTGTTTAGACGATATATAAAGGTTAATATTGGTTTTTCTGATTATTCATTGGAACATTATCAATCTCTTTTCACATGTCCACTTCATGCCTTGGTTATGTCCATACATACTATACATTTTATGATCACACAATGTATGTAAAATGATTTCAGGTTTCCAAAAGGTCCTTGGGGACCAATCTGAGAATTACTAGAAGGTTGGGAGTTTCATTTGAGTTACTTCTATAGACTTTTATTTTCATTACATTAATTTGGAGAATTTAATATGTATTAGTTTTATTTTTTTTACATTGTGCGGTTTTTAATTTACCTTTATATTGTATCTGATAGTTTATTTGGAATTTATTACCTATTATATGGATCCTATTTTTCTATTTATGAAAATTCCTACCATATTGTGAGATTTTTATACCCTTGGTGCAAGTTTCCAACCTAGGTCCAACTGGAGTAATGAATCAGTGGTCATTATCTCTATCCTTTCGTTGCAGCATCTTTGGTGGGTTGGAGTCAGAAAAGTTTGGCCTTACAGTTTTCCAAACCATTCTTCTAAACCATGGGGCTCCACTGGTTATGTGGAACTATGTGTGACGTCTAGGAACAATGTTTTTCCAAATTTTTTTCATCCGATGTTCCCTAATATAAACCATCTATAGTACCAATCACAATTTACCCAATCTATGTGGTTTCAGGTGAACATTTCAAATAAATGGTGATCATGGTTTGTTTTCAAAAAACCTAGAGCTTCGTGCTCCAAATGACCCTAGGATGCTTCTGAAAACACCCTTAATCATTTATGAAAATCCAGAACTATAAAAATGAATGGTTTAAAATAAAACTTATTAAGGACCTATACCATCGAATAAAATTATGGAAATTACAACCTCCTCTATATAAATGAACTAATATCTAAGTTTACATTATAATAATGGTAAACCATCATATGAGAAATATTATGCCCACTAGGCACATACCATTTCCTCTAGCTACGTGGTCTCATGCTATAATCATATGTTCTTCCATAAAACTCGAACTAGAGGAAGTGACCATAGTTGTATAACCTTCATGTTCTGATCAATGATACAAATATGATTCTACTCGAAGGAAGCATATACCTATAGAAAAATATACTTAGATTCCAATGAATGAGATGGGTCAGAATGAAAATGGAGAGGATGTGATACAAGGAAGTGGTTGCAGATTGATCTTTACCACTAAGGTAAGATTAAATGATAGGATACATAACTAACTATAACCATGATATCATGAATTCTTACATAACAAGGTGATAACATTACATATATCTAGATCTATATATCATCTAACCTAAGAGAAATTCACAAAAAGGATTGATGTCCAATAATGAACTACCGAGAATGATGATTATTATTTATAAAAGAATTTTTCATATACTGCGCTATATCCAAATTCATTGGAATAAGTTTCACCTTCTCTGAAGTATTGTAAATCAGATGTGGTCCTAGTAGTGTTGTCTCTTGTTACCTTAGCTAGAATAATTGTGAATGACAAGGCCTACCCTATAGGGCCTCATATAAAGACATCTGTATAGTTTATTGAAATCTATTATGATAATAAAATTCGGTTAGGGTTATGTGTTTCTATAATGTATTTCTAAAATCATCAATTTATTCTATAAAAATTTCTTAGAACACCAATATAGTGTGCCCTTACCGACCACCAGTCTGAGATTTACATGTTGTACTCAAAAACAAATGTGATCCTGGTTCCTTCTACAACCACCACCAAAACCATGATGTAAACTAAACATCAATATCATAAATAATTGAATGGTAATTTCAATGAATTAGTATAATATCCAGAATGTAAATAATCCCTTGATCTTATAAATAGAGGTATTGTTCATTGGTAGAATGTGAGTTGCCTTGGTCTACATGTTTATAATAACCTATACTACATAACAACCTCAAGAAGATCCCAACAAGATCATCATGAAAACCAGAGTGATTTCATCCCATTTCTATTCTATAATTGAAAGAAGATATGAAATTATATTATGATGATGGTGGTTTGTCCTTAATAGATAATAGGTGGAACACTATGTGAAATTTTTTGATATATTCCACTTCATACATCGACACCAATACTGACAATGTACACCACAATACATCATGGTTATCCAATGATATACTACACAAATAGATGCATGAGACTATCATATCAACTCTTCCTATATGTATGAAGGCACCATGATAGGACCTTGAATGTGGGAAATATAATCCTTACCAATAACCATACCAGTTGGTGGATCCTCCCTTGAGACACTCTCTCTGGACTAAGACATCTGGATCAAAGATTTGTCTCACCTTTACATTATCTATAAAAGAAAATTTACTTACCAAGGCTGCTAAAATAGTTTACCCATGGAACTCTTATACCTCTTAGTTCATCAAAAAGAATGTTTTCATCAACTACCACCCACAATTTCCCACATCATCAAATTGTATCTAATTATTAATAATTAGTACATCTGATAATATATTTTAATTCTTTTGTATATAAGAAATTTTGAAATCAAATGACTATATTTATACTATAAATCTATGCCCATATTCATTCATGTAATGATTAGTAGAAATGTATTTAGTAATTTTGTGGTCTTTGTAAAACATGAACAATTATACCAATATATAATTCCTCAAAAAATACATGGCATGAACCAATGCTGCCAGCTTGAGGTCATGATTCAGGTACTTATGTTCATGAGGGCTCAACTAATGAGATCTATACCCCAAAACATGATCACATTCCATCATAACATCTCCTGCATTGATATTTTATCTATCTTACAAAAAAAATAAGTTCTTCTATGTTCTATAAGTATCTATATCATACCTAAAGTCATTATTCTTTTCATGTCTTGAAAGGATGTCATACATTCTTCATTCCATCTGAACATGATGCCTTTTCTGGTTAATCTTATAAGAGGGACAATAGAAAATGAAAATTCTGAAATAAAACAAATTTAATATTTTGACATACCCAAGAAAATTTGTATGTCAAATAAATTTGTATGATTATCCTAGGTAACATAACACACACTATCTCTTGGTCAATAAATAATTGTACCACTGAGATGATGTGACCCTGGAAATTAACCATGTTGATCAAAAATTGGTATTTAGGGAAATTAATATTAAACATTTCTCCCATTGGGTATTCAGTACAATATCAATATGTTTGGAATGGTCTTGTTCAATAAGAGAATACACCATGATATATTCCATGAAAAAAAAAGAATCCTGATACATGCGGAGTACCAAATTCATTAGATCCATGGAAACTGCTGAAAACGTTTTCAGACCAAACAACCTAACCTAATCATCAAACTTTCCATATATACTCTAAATAATATTATGTGGTATGTTTGATGGTTGAACATGGACATGATGTTATCCCAACCTCAAATAGATTTTGGATAAAACTCAAATTCCTTGGAGGTATTCAAAGAGGTCATATATACAAGGATGTTGATAGTGGTTCTTCACGGTAATTTATTTCATCCAATGTTAAACCATGAATAACAAGAGGGTAAAATCTATCTTAATTGAAAAGGATATATGAACCCCATAGGGAAGTTCTAGAACATATGAAACCCTTAGCTTCTAATTACTTTAACTGCCTCTTATGATCCCACAACTATATAGATTCCATAACGTAAGGAGGAATTGATATTGAATATTATCATATAACTAGATCAGTGTATTATTATACCTATATCCCAAGATGTAGTCTATATAATTCATCATTGAAAAAATTCCTAAAATGACCTAGTTTAGGGAGGAAATATTTTAGACCCATCGCATAATCATCTGAATAAAGACCCTTAATTTTGGTTGCCAGTACATCTATCTTCTGATACTCAGGTCCTCCTATGAAATCCTAGACATCTCATTCTCTATTATGTAAATTATTACCACACTCAGGTGATGTCAAAGACAAACATTAGTGATAACAATCAATGTGATCATGATAGTGTACTGACTAGCCCATCCTGAGTATGATGTCAAATCTTGTCATCTCATGTTTAAATAGGTTACATAAACAAACAACCCTCTAACCATGAGTGGAAAATACTTAAATTTGGGTGTACTATCTAATCATGTTCCCAATATAGTATCCAATATCATTAACCCAATGTGATATTAAATTTCAATACCAAAAAATTCCATTTTTTTCTAAAAACATAATAGAATATGATGAACCTATACTAAAATATTCCTACACTAATATAGTGGATATTGGAATAGGAACTCTACATGTTGATGGCTATATTCTCCACACATCTATTAAAAATGGGACTACATGAAGCTAGCCAGTACCAGGAACTTGAGTCATAACCTATCTATCCTAAGAAATCCTCATATTCTAGAATTTCATACCATAAGACTACCTCCCATGTCCATGTCCACCTCTATAGAAAAATCAATCGATGGTAGCCCATATTTCTATTTGACACGATTATGTTGGCTAAGCATGCAAACATATAGTTGTTGCAAACAACTTATCACATTGTATTGGGGAAAGGGTTTTGAAAAACAATTTATAATGAACCATTTTTCATAGGATCAACATCATTCATGATATTTACTATACTAGGGATTCATATAAATATAATATCCACAATGGTGGTATATCATTTGACCTTTGGTATATTCTATCTAACTGGAACTATCCCCACAAGTAAACTGAGGGTGAGGCTTATAGCAACTAGATGAGCTGCAACCCTCTCTTGATGTTGAAATTCCACAGGAGATACCTTCTGTTTCCATCAAATTCTACCTACAGTTAAGGTTTGGTTCACTATCTATATAAAAGTATTTAACTAGAATATTTTAACTAATGATAAGATGGCATACACAATCTCATCCTCAAACATTCTTGTTGTCATCATCTCATACATATTGAGATTATGTAGGAAATGTTGGAGCTCTATGTATAGATCATAATACTCCATCATGAGCATAAATCCATTTTAAAGGTGTAGAAATTACCTATACCTCTCAACTATATGTTTCTATGGGATTAATTAATCATTTAAATCTATCTGAAAATCCTTCCACATCATAAACAGATGCGTAAATCCTTACTGAAAATTTTATAACACTTAATGGAGAAATCATGCAACATGTAGGTTGTGAGTTTCAACCTATTTTCCAAATCCATATTTATGTTCTTGAATATATATTGCATGCCATCAATCCACCCATCAAATGTTCTTGGGAAACCAACCCCTAAGATCCTAGGTGAATGTTACTGTTGGAAGTCCCTTATCAATCGTATCGTAGAAGAGGTATCTCATAGATCTTCATTCATGGATTTCATTAACCATAGCAAACTCTCTAGAAATTGAGAATTGGTGCCATATTTGGGTGAAACTAGTCGTGTTTCAAGTGGTATTGTTGGATATAACTTGGTGGCATAGGGTCCACCACCTCTAGAACATGGTCATCATTGACATCCTCGAGCTTGAATTGTGGTTGTCATAGAAGAATATTTATACAATTTTAAAAATCATAACTAAAAAAAGAATTTGATAACGAACATATAGGAGAAAGAGAAATGGGAAAGGTATAATACATTCTTATAAAAGATTCAACAGGCATATACTTGATTCTCCAGATTGGTCTTGGAAATTCTAAAAGATCATTTATGGTATAAGGGAAACATTCTACTACCACAACTAAGGTTGGTTCCGGGTCTTGGTCTAAATTCATGTAATGAGGGTCTATGTATATGGTGTTCCAATTATAATGTACGTTGGAAACACCCATTTTCCTGTAAATTTCATGCCCATTTAATTATAATAGTTATTTAATGTCTAATGATAAGTATTTTTTTATTATATTGATATATATTCACCATGGTATAGTTTGATGCATTAAAAACTCAATTTATATACTACATTCTTTATAAATTACAGTTTTCAAGTCGTGTAACTGAAACTAACTTATATGATGTTTATATTAAATGGATTACCATTACCAATCTATAAAGGAACAAACTATAACACCTTTATTTTATGTGAATTTTTTTTCTAATATATTAAATTTCATCAACATATTTTATTACACAAATCATCGAGCTGTAATGAACTGTCACAAAATATAAATATTACCATTTAAATAAGATAAATATTACATAGTCATTAAACATAGTGCCATGAATAGTAATAACAATATTTTCAAAATTTATTTTAAGGTTTTTATATAATGAAATCCTATTTATAAAAAGTTAATTAATTTTTTATAAAGTTTTTATATGTTTTTAAAATACTATTTTCTATAAAAATGTTTTTATATATTTTTATTAAAAAATAATACAAAAATTAAAAAATTAATAAAACATTATTTGAATAATGAACATCACTTTTGAAATATACCTATCAAAATTATCTTATGGTGATTGTTTTAGGATTTTTCTTATAATATTACATTTTTTATAAATATTTAAGAATAATTATTTTCATTGAAAATTACCATTTCATTTTAAAAATGTATTAGATTAATTTTATTATAAAATGGATAAAAATATGAATTGGTAAAATTAAATATTTAATGATAAAATTTAGTTCATTTAAATAAATTTCATATTAATTTTTTTATTATTAATTTAAACTTGTGAATATTTTCTCTTTTAAAACTGCATTCTTATCCAATATATGGGTTTAATTTTAAATTAACATTTCCCCATTTTATGAATGGAATTGGTAAAAATTAATTCCATATATATAATAAGAATATTTTAGATTACATAATAAGTTCATATTAATTTTTGGCTATAATTAATTGTAAAAATAATAAAAATTATTTGATGTAATAAAATTAAAAACGGGTTCACCAAGGGAATAAAGTAAACATGATACTTGTTAAAATGAACTAGAACGTTTTCAAAGGCCCATTATATATCCAAATATAGACCTTTTAACATTTTATGATTTAAAATAGATCATTTTTAGAATTGTGTCATTTGAAAAATTTGGGTACACTTTTTACTTTTTGAAAAATTCTAAGGGTGTCCTCTCTCCCACTTATAATAGGACAACACTCTTATCCCATATTCAAATATACAAAACCCTTTTTTACAACTAATACCTACCCAAATATCTTAAATACATCCATTTAAACTTCTTATAGGCTATATTTGTATTATTAAACCCCATAAGAAGGAATTATGTAGAATCCTAAATGGGTTCTGTAAAAAAGTGGTATAATTCTTAAACACGTTTTTTTCATTATTCATATATCTCCTCAAAATCATCTCCAATTTTGATGATATAGTAACACCATTATCACTGACATATTTATATTTTTTTAGGATAATTTCATAACCCATATTCATCTCCACTACTCTCATATACCAAATGAAATCATCACTCATTTGTAAGGGGGACTACTACATCATGATCTAATGCTTTTATTTTTACTCCAAAATATCTCAAGGATGGACATAATGGTGTGTTAAATATTAATATATATATATATATATAACATTCAACATATTATTTTACCCATTTAAAGATAATACCACATATCTAAAAAGTACTACCACTACATGAACCGATGTGATTTGTTGTTCATTTCTTTTTTGCTTGGATGGTAATAAATATAGATTAAATTAAAATATAAAAAATTTAAAACATAAAAATACTTTTGGAATTATCATATCACATATATCATCTTAATTTCATATCAATTTGGGATATGATAACATCATTTTTCTATACAGTGGACTACAGCCTCGCAAAGGGATCTTATTATTTTTTCACTAAGATTTATATGTAAGGTAATGATGAAAAATTGAATAAAAATATGTGATATATAAGAGATAATGAAAAATATTTAAGTTTTAATTATTATATACATTACTTTCATCACATTGGTTGAGAAAATTGGAATGTCATTCATGTGTACATACAACCTACCATCTTCATGAACGATGTATTTCAATTTTTTCTCTATTTTTATGGATTAATATAAATAAAAATATAATGAATAAATATGATATTTAGTTCATCGATAAAATTTTAGATAACATGAATCCCATATAATAGAAAAATGAGTTAGGATATAAATTCAAAATAGTCTTGAAAAACAAATAAGTTTTTACTTCAAAATTGATTTCAACAAGGAATTATTAATAAAAGGGTAATAAAATGTAATTCATAAATCATATATGGTTTCATATATATAATTATTTTTAATTAATTTACTTAAAATAAACTTATATTTATTATATATGATGTTCCTGTATGTATTAATAAATTCAATAAATAATGTAATATATTTTGGTCTCGATTTTTCTTCTTAGGGATATACATTTTGTTATGCTCCCATAATATTATATGAGGTGTGTATACAAAAACAGTGAAATAGTATATCATGAATCTTGTCATATTAATGTTATTTTATGTTTATTTAGATTATATTCTTTAATGGGGATTACTATTCAAAAGTTTCTGAAGTGGTAAGGGTTTGATGTTACGATATCATTGTCCGTTGAGATTGTTTATGGTTATAATATAGATGATAGAATATTATGATCCATCTACTAAGAAACTCATAATTTTTCTTAAACTATGGTTATTTCTAGATAAATTATATTTTCCCTTTATTTACATCTCTTTATAAACATATGATTTAAAACAAATTATAAGGAAAATCATCTTTATTTTTATCTTCGGTCAAAAATTAATTTTTATTGGAAATCGATGTTTTATAGAAATGTTTTCAAAAAATATTAAATGTTCCATATGGATTTTTAATTTCATTTTACAGTTTTTTAATTAAAAAAAATTAAACAGAATCTTCTTGTCATTTTCAAAATAAGTTATGTTTACATTTTACTGTAACTGTGAATGGAATATTTCGTTAACATGTATGGTATTTCCCACCATCATTACACCTTAGTGTTTTAAGGATTCATTTATAAGTATGAAATGTTAGTTTCATGTTTGAGGACTTGAATAATTTCTTATGATTAAATTTTTTCCAATGTGTAAATGATTTTTTTCTCATTAAATGATTGAAATTATTTTTAGATATTCTTTTGTAAGTTTAAAGGAATATTTTTAGAGACAAGAATTTATGAAATATATTATGAATTTATTTTTTTTAATTTTTAGTTTTCAATGAAATGTTATTTTACTCTTGTAATGATCTATCAGATTTTTTTTAAAAAAAGTTCATCTAACTTGAAATTATTTTTTGTGTCATAATATTTAGTGGGGATATGATCCAGTGATATCATATTTATTAAATTTTTAACAAATTATGTTTATAATGAAATTATGTTCGCGAAACCCATTTCATTTTTTTGACACTCATTTTCATCACAGAGTCTAAAACGACTGAAAAAGGGGAGCACCTTAGCCCAAAGTGATTCATCCTTTGAAGAAACATAAAAATTTGAGAAAGGCATGAAGAAAAATTTATTCCCACTTGGGTTACGCAAGTTTCCTCATTGTTGCTCAAGTATACGTGCGCACCTCATAGCGGTCGCATAGGTGACTTGCATGTCCTCTTTGATTCTCTCTTAGGGTCTTCAGCAGCCTATAAATACCCCCGGTGGGACCCCCATTTTAGGATAGAAAATTTCCAAAACTCATATTCGAGCTCTGGTCTCCCTAGTCTCTTCTGAAAGTCATCTGAACACTTTAAATGTAATTTCTTACCAAGAATGGAGGCTCTAAACAGGGGAAAAAAGGTCTAAGTGTTTAAACTCATCAACACTTGCGCGCCTAAGTGGCCAACCCTTAAGGGAAATGGCCACACTTGCGCGCAACCTTGTCCCTTCAACAACAATTGTGTGACACTTTTTTAGAAGCCTTCAAGGATAAAACTAAGGGCCTGATCCAAGCCTCGCCCATTTATTACCATATTTTTCGACCGTCGCGCATGTACCCATGTGTCGTGCAAGTATACTTGCGCGACCAGGACTTGCATGCCTCTCTCTTTTTGGGTGCCCCTCCGGCCTATTCACCTCTTATTCAAATCCACCTCTCCTCTTCAAGATTAATCCTTCCAAAACTTCTTCAAATCCATTCATGGCCTGATATCTTGGTTAGATTCCTTATCTGAAAGGAATTTTGTGGAACATCTCTCAAAACCTAGTGATTTATAAATCTTGAAGTCAATAATGTTAGATATTTCATTCATTCAACCACATCAATTAAGATGAGTGCATCTTTAACCCGGGCCTTCTTTTCAAGAGTATTCCCTAGTCCAAATTCCCAAATATGGGCATCCTCCTCAGGAGTAAGCCCCGAGTTCCCAAATACGGGCCTCCTTTTCAAGAGTAAGCCCCATTCCAAATTCCCAAATCTAGGCATCCTACTTAGGAGTAAGCCCCAAGTTCCCAAATATGGGAATCCTTTTCAGGAGTAATACGCAGTCCAAATTCCCAAATCTGGGCATCGTCCTCTGGAGTAAGCCCTAGGTTCCCAAATATTGGCCTTTTTTCAGGAGTAAGCCCCAATCCAAATTCCCAAATCTGGGGATCCTCCTCAGGAGTAAGCCCTAAGTTCCCTAATATGGGCATCCTCTTTAGAAGTATGCACGAGTCATAAATTCCAAAATTTGGGAATCCTTCTTAGGAATAATCCATAGTTCTCAAGTCCCTTAACTTGGGCCTCCTTCTTAGGAACAAGCCCCAGTTCTCATGTCCCTTAACCAGGGCCTCCTTCTAAGGAATAATCCTCAGTTCTCAAGTCCCCTAACCTGGGGCTCCTTTTCAGGAGTAAGCCCCAGTCTTCAAAGTTCACTTAATTTTGGGCATCCTCCTCAGGAGTAAGCCACAGCCATAATTCTTTTAATATGGGCATCCTCATCATGATTAAGCCTCAGTCATAATTACCTTTAACCTGGGCCTATTCTTTAAGAATAATCCCCAGTCATAATTTCTATTAACCAGTCATCATTTAATTTTGATTTGGGCTTCCTTGTCATGAGTAAAACCCAATCAGAAGCCCTCTCTAATTTTGGAATCCATATCAAGAGTAATCCCTACGTTACGTATACAAATATCCATAAATCACATATACCTTTATGGACCTTGTTCACTGGTTTCTTCCCTAAAGAAAATCATAATCATAATCTATTTTTGTAGTCATACATACATAAGCCCCACATCATTTCTTATGAGGGAACAATTGTCAGGTTTTACCAATACCTCTTGATTCTCACACCAAGCATGACTCACAGGATCTTAAAGTGTAAAGGTAATTATGAAATCTTTCTTTGAGCCATCAATCCTGCATAAACCTCGTACTTATCTACTCGATCTATGGGGGTTCTGATTCCTTTTTAAAAAACAAAGGATACGTAGGTAGCCCATCTGCGGGTATGATCCCAACTATGAAATAATTTATGTCCTTATGAATGACAATAAACTTCAAGTGCCCCTCTTGGTGGCTTTAAAACCAGTATGGTTACCATAATGACCAAGATATTTTTATATAATGTGTTGAAGGATACCATTGACTATGAATATCTAGACAAATACAGATGATTATCTATTTAATGAAGAACCTCGAATACATATAATATTTTCTACAAATCTCTTACATATTAAAAATTGTTTGTCAGATTTAAAGGAAGGATCATTTTTATACTTGGTAATTTAATAATGATTCACGAACATTATAAAAAAATATAAAGAGAGTCCCAGAATAGAAAATAATTCCCCTAAAAAGGTGTAATGAGTCTGACATCCCATCCTCTCAACCAATTAATATTATTAAGGCTCATCAGTTTATGAATAATGAGAACCTACCTTTGGAAAGTAGGTCCAAATGGATATGGAATCATTAGATGTTTCCGGATCAATGAACAAACCCGTTAGAAACCGCTTGGAATTTTAGAACCTTAAATCAATGAGGTCATCCCCAATTCTATAGGAATCAAAAAATATTGAACCTAACGTGAATCCTTAACCAAGTTAAAATGATGTTTTAACTATTTGTTAGGCCCCTATTTAAACTCAAGGAGAGGTAAAAAAATAAAATGAATAACATATGTGCTCATCCAAATGATTTAGTGGCCGAACATATCTTGATTACGTCTGTTATATCACACAAGCACTTATTTCCAAGATTTTTTGTGTTACATAAATGCCTTCACTTAATTTCACTCCTGTGAAAGCCTCTGCTGTGAATACCTCTACTGATACTCTTCATGGATCGTCGTTTGCTCAGAGGATGACATCACCTACTCAGCGTCTTTAACACTAGGTATCAAATGAATTTTTTAAGGAATACCGTCAAAATGATACTATTCCGACTCTGGAGGCCGCTCAACTATCCCTCCATATCAATAATTCACCCTGGTAGTTTGGACAGCGATGACCAGCGATCAAGAAGTAGGTGGTGCCAACCACCTTCTCCAACCGTTTCGGGTTGTTATCCCCAGAACACAATCACCAATCCCTCCCATATTCTGTGGAGGTGAATGAGCAGGTCCCTCAGGGCCTTAATTCAAGAATACATGAGTCCTTCTCATGGGATCCCATCAACAATCGCCGCCAGAATCGTGCGAAAGTGCACCCTCAACATGATGAGGGTTTCACCTTCAATGTTTCGACTCAGGTCCCTCAGATCCGAGCATGCAAATGAACTGCCAGAGACAAAATACGATTAACAGTGAGCAGATCCTTATCTCTACCATCTCTAGAGAATTCCAACAACCTAACTTGGTGGCAAGTAATGAGAAGGCACACACACCCACCCGTTTTGGTTCCACTGTCCAGTAGACTCATCTGGCAGCAGCACGCCAATCCCACTAAGAAATTCCAGCAGAGTACTATAGACAAGAACATACACCGTTTTTAAATCATCAGCTAGTCAGTAGGCTCGTCTGACTACATACGATGAGACCTTCCAACCCAATGTGTTGAAAACTGGAAAACATGCACAATACACCTTCTTACACTCATCAATCCTGCCAGCAGTGTCATCTGCCAGTATTGAAAGAAGTTCATCAACTACTTTCGGTGGAGTGCAATCAGCTGGCACATACACCTATTAGTATTGATCAATCCTACTAACAGTCTCGTTTGGTAGCACCCTGAGAAGTCAATTGGAAATCCCCAATGAAAAACATGAGGAAGACTCAACTCTATGACCCCACACATGAGTACTGTCAGAATTCACTGGTAGGAAACGGAGGTCAAGAGTAGGAACAGACACCTACTCCAAGCACGAAATGGACATATATCCTCGTTCTGGCAGCTGATGTCACCAAGAATATTCTGTCAATGGTGAAAGAGCAGAAGCAAATCCCTACTCATATTCTGGATGCCTGCTAGGATATTATAATAGCATTATTAACATCTCAGGGAAAAACACATAAATCTATCCCTACAAGTGGAGTGACACATCAACAGTTAAATCCAGAATAGACGCACACCTCTGTTCTAGTCCAAAAGGGTTGTGGGGTATACTCCCCCCATATCATACGGACAACCAAGTCAGTCACATGCACCTGATTTGAGTGGAGATAATAAACCTAACCTGATCACTTCTCCTGAGAAGCCACATAAAACTGCCCTTAACAACCACTTTCATCAACAAGTGGTTCCTAAATTGAGTAATAATGTGTCTAAGAGGAATAACTGTCGAGACCAGTCAAGAAATCAGGAGCTGATCTGTAATAAGGCCTTGCTCGATGTTGGAGTTCATGAAGACCTCAGACAATTATCTGTTGGAATTCAAGATTCTACCCCCTCATTTCCTAATTGTGGGAACATTAATTTAGAAGGACTTCATCACACACTTCCTCATGAAGGATTTCTTCATGACAACTCGGTCGATCTCGAAGATTCATATTCAGATGAAAGGCACAAGAAACAACTGTGTGGCCAGAAGACCAAGGAGAAAAAATTTTCATCTTTTGCTGTAACCCACCATGGTGGTCCTCCCCATGATGATGAATTTAGCCATCAAAGTCCTCTCCGAAGTAATAATTCACATTTCCTGGAAAATTCTCCTATGGACAATGTAGTGACGAGAAAGCCCTCTTATCTTGTGGCACTTGAAAATGTGAGGCCAGTCATGTCTGATGCTTTACCAATATCAAGTGAAAAATTTTCTCAATCAAAATATAGACCAAGGTGTAGATCATTCTCTGAACCACCATTGGGTCATTCATCTTCTACTTTCATCAGTGAATTCTATGTAGGACCCCGGGACACCCTGAGAGGGGAGGGGTGAATCAGGGTGGCAACTTTTTCTTCTTTTTGTTGTGGATCTTGTTCCCACATTGGTAGGAACTACTTAAACCTGTATGATGGATATGAACAGCAATTAAACATTCACATGCAGAGACATGACACAACTATTTTTACTTGGTTCACCACTAAGGGCTACGTCCAAGGAGCATACGCCGACAGGTTGTCGGTCGTACCTAAATCCACTATGCTTCACTAGCTGCGGATTACAAATGTTCGGGTATAGACACTCTGTCCCAGGCTCACTACCTTTTCAATTGTTCAGGGATAGCTCACTACGTCCCTCGGGTCACTCCCGTTAACTCCCCCTGGCTCACTGCTGTTGGTGATGTCCCACTCAGTTTATAGACGGGAAGGTCTCTTCAATAGGTGTGCATTGAAGTTCTTCGTCTCCTATTATGCATCAGACTTTTCTTGCATCATGGTTCAGAGTTGATGCTCATTATAGTTCGATCTTTCTTCTTTTGTGCAAAGAATGAATGCACTAGATCCCCTTGTCTTCGTTTGCCTGAATCACAATCACTTATGTGATTGCTCAATAAATTATGTTCAACTTACTCGGTATTCGTCAGAATCAATTCTCCATGTATGCATGAGATCGTGCACGTATCATTTAGATTTCTGAACCAATTTCACTTTGCACCGAAAGTATCAGGAAATCTTCAGCTCATGTGTAGCTCCAGAAAGGCGGGCATGCTTCAACAGTGTCTGGGTATCCTTTTCAAGCCCGGCGCGCAAGTCACCTGGCGGCGCGCAAGTCTAAAATGGCGCGTAAGTGTCACTGAAGCATCTGCACGACACTTCCTTGTTGAACTTAATACTTGCGCGACACAATTTCTTTCTCCCCCAAATCTTCTAGGGCGTGCAACCCTCACTCGGTGCGCAACCCCTACTTGCGCGGCTCAACCACCTGCGCGACGAGAGCTCGAACAATCTCAAAGTCTTGAGCTCCGTAAGAAATGAGGAGGGGTGGTCCAGTATTTATAGGCAAACTGGACGCCCTGCGCGGTGACGCACAAGTTTCTCCTTGGCGCGCAAGTCCACTTGTGTGACCTAACCAACACTTACACGACCCTCTTTCCTTTGTCAAATTTTTATCTTTTGATCTCGAAAAACCATAAACGCGCAAGTTCTACTCCTTGTAGGTGCCATCGTGCAAGTCCACTTGCGCGACTTAACCAACACTTGCACGACCCTAATTCCTTTTCCATATTTTTATGTTCTGATCCCCAGAAGCATATGGCGCGCAAGTTTCCTATCCTACAAGTGTATGGCGCGCAAGTACTTTTCCAAAATCACCATTCTTCTTTTGTTGATTTTGTGGCCCTGAAATTTGGCAAACACTGGAAAACGGCGCCACCTTGTATCTGCTCTTTTTGTACCGCCTCTAGATCATCTATTCCTCTGTCGATGTTCTTGAATCAAACATAGATCGTTGACCACAACTCTTGAACTCGACATGTCACCATGGAATCTCCTTTTTCAACAAATTTTTATGTCGTTTGTTTGCTTTGTCGACAAACACGATCACCTCAACAACACTTCTTTCCAGGTGATCTGTATCATTCAGCAACTCTACTGCTTTTATCACAAACGCCACTATTGTGATATGTATTCTTTGAAGGAATATCTTTAGCATCATCATCTTCTATGACAATGTGATGTGCATGGATATCGTAGAAGTCCAATGTTCATGGCCGTCACAAAATGTCAATCCCTTGCACAGTATCTTCATCTTCAACCATCTTCCTCTACTTCATCAAAAACTTGTGATTCAATCCGTCAAGAATTCTCTAGCATGGTTCTCACGCAATCATGAGTAATTGCTTGATCTTCATCAAAACCCATTGTTCTCATGCAATAATAAGGAATTGCACGGTCTTTATCAAATCCCATGGTTCTTATGCAATAAGGAGGAATTGCACGGTCTTCATCCAAAAACACCATCCTACTTTAATCATCCTTGGATGGATTACTCCTAACATTCTTCATTGTTGTAAACAATGTATCACCTTTGACACATGTTCTTTGAACATACAATCAGCACAACAATTGTCTGAATCACAACTCCCCAACTTCATCAGAGTACTTCATGATATCCTTCATTGTGAGCTTCCATTCCTCCATTTTATTGGAGTACTTCTTGATCTCTTTCATTTTGATATTCCATTGACAACTATGGAAAACAAATACAAACCTATACACAAAGTGGTTCCAACAATCTCCCCCTTTGTATTTTGTTTTTAATACCTTATACATCTTCTGAAATGAAGTTGTCAATGTCAAAATGAGAATCTTCTATTCAATCAACTTTTCTTTTCAAACGTTCATTTCACTTTCTCTCCCCCTTATTGACAAGAAATACAAATTACATGGTAGGGAGAGTATCAATCAACACTTAAGCAATGTTTCATTAATCATTTCACTCTAAGTCTACTTGAGTAATGCTCGATGTAGAAAACAAGAGAATTTTATTGAGTCAACAAGGTTGTCCATTATCCACAGATCATGATACCAACATGAGATGATAACTCATGTATCTTGTCTTCAAGGGTTTTCCACTTTAATTCCAGGTAGAATAAGATCAACTATGATAGAGAATAATCAACCCGAAACTCCTGCACTCACATCAGAAAGTAGATCAAAAACATTCAAGTGCAATCAGCAGGATAAGTGACCTTGGGGCACTTCCATTATCTTTACGCCACTGATCAATTCAGTTACTCCACCTTTGTAAAATAATCTTTGATCTGAGTAACCAAGGGATTGTGATTGTGAAATGACACACCTTCTCCATTGGCGTGTTCTTCAAGAAATTCACAGATTAACTACTTTTGAGTCTAGCTGGAGTTGATATTGATTGAAACAGTGATTATGGAAGCTTCTTCATTTTTCTCCCCCTCAAGGGAAACACTCCTTATCATCTTCATCAAGAGTGATCCTTCATTATCATAATCTATGAATATTAATTGACAAATCTACTAAGAATGGAAACTTATTTAGCTTTGCTATCAAGAGTTGACAACATTCATTACTTCTCAGGTTCTCCCCCTGAGAGCATGATTCACCTTCAATTCCCTGCATTATTAGCACAAATACAATACACAGATGAATAAGGGAATAAGGTGGATCCTCCTTGCATCATCATCAAGACCTGCATGGTTGAGGTTCTTTTCTCAACCATGTTCTTTTGTTCACTCCAATCTTCATGCCTACACACTTAAACATAAGTTCTGACATGTTTTGGTGTGGCATGGCTCTGTTCACATTTTCTTCTGCTTTGTGTGGAGAATTGTTCTGCTTAGCAGCCATAATGAATGATACATTCTTACTGCTCTTAAGGACTGCTTCTTGCTCTGGTATTAAGGTTAGGAAACCTTCTGCAATGTGACCAGACTTCTTGCATCTCTCACACAAAACATCTTTGACACGTGTGTTTCTCTTTGTTTGCAATCTCTCCTGCACTGTGTCTTCATCATGTGAATGTTTTCCTTTTCCTTTGTCACCAGCCTTGGCCTTCTCATCTTCAAGTTTCCTTATTCTTTTCAAATCATCTGGCCAGATGACCAATATGTCATTTGGAACTTTTGCAGCTGGTTTAGGTCTTCCACATGGGTTCATCTGAGATTCATCCCACTTAGTGTTTCTTTTGGATGAATGGCCATTCAATTTCATGGATCTAAAATCCTGGGTCTTCTCAGCTTCCTTACTTGAGATCTTCTTGGGGAAGTGTGTGTTCACAAAATTCTTCTCATTTCTCCCCAAGATAGCTGATTCATTCTTTGACGGCATCAGAGGTCTTCTTTTCTTTTCGACAGTGAAAGCATGTTGATGTGGACATGTTCCTGCATTGTGACCGCTGTCGTTGCATACATCACAAATGTTATCAAGAATTCCAAATCTGTTTCAGTAAACAGATGCATCTGGACCTGCTTATGTTGCTTCTTTTTCTCTGGCTCCCTTCTCTTTGATATAGGAATTCTCTATGCTTTTCCATGTAAGGGATTATAAATACAATCCAGTGCACAGTTCCCAAATCTGTTGCAGCACCAACATTGACCCACAAATATTTTCTTCTTTGTGTCTTCTGTATTAAGTTGTTGGGCCATCTTCTTAATCTTTTGTGCTCTATTTGAGGAACCCACTTCCTCTTTTTTCTTCCCATCCACCCTAGACATGGTGGTTGGTTTCTTCTTCTCACATTTCCTCATCCATACTTGTTTAGAACTTTTCGTCCCACCTATACTGACTGTAGGAGTGTATTTAGAAATATGAGTACAAGATGGTTTGGATGGTACCTTCACATTCTCAATTTCTTGTGATTGATCAAAGAGTGAAGTCATGATCTTCTTATCACATGTTGGAGGTCTTTTGACAAAAGAATCCTCCAGTGAGCATTGAGTAACAGCAGCAACTGATTCTTTATGAGGATAATCAAGAGTTGTCATAATCTTCTTATCACATGTTGGAGGAATTTCAGCTTTAGACTCCTCCAACGAACACTGAGTGCAAGCATCACTCATTTCATTCTTTTTTGAAGTCTCAATATGTGTGTTCTCAATCTTGGTCAACTGGGCTTCCAATTTTTGACCCTCAATTTTGAGGATGATCTTCAGATCTTCGATCGCGATCATCTTCTCTTCACAAGTCTTCTTCAATCTTTCAACCTCATCTTCATGCATCTCAACTTTGTTTTGTAACAAAGAGTCAAGTTACCTGAATTTAATGGATGTTTCTTCCAAACAAAAACTCTTGACTTCATTGCTCTTCTTCAGCTCAGCTTCATGTGCATGGATCTGTTCTTCCAGAGTATTGCTAACTTCACCTTTTTCTTCAAAGGCTTTCACCCGTTTGGTGAGCTTCATACTTTCCATAATTTTTCCTTCCATCCCTTTTTCCATATTATCTGCTTCCCTTTCAAGTCTAGTGATCTCAACCTGCATAGATTGAAATAGGCTACAGATAATAACAGCCCTTTCTTCTGGAATATCATGCAGATATATTTTGAGTTTTTCTTGAAAGCGTGAATTGGGGGTGTCATCCTTTCCTCTAGAAGAATTCTGAGTCACCTGCTCGATACTTTCCATGCCTGATGTTTCTTCATTTTTGGAATGGCATGGAGAAAAAGGAATTTTATCTTCTTTGGATATGAGGGACTTCTTCAACTGCTTCTCCTCTTTCTTTTTTCTTATTTGTCGAAGTCTTGGTGGATATAGATTTCTGCTCAGAAATAACTACATCATTATCAAGACTGCTCTTCATTGTTCACTCTAGGAAAGAAACTCAAATCCTCTTCTCAATAGAATTACTGGAGAATATCCAACATACGTTAACCTTTCCCTTTGATACCACTTGTAGGACCCCGGGACACCCTGAGAGGGGAGGGGTGAATCAGGGTGGCAAATTTTTCTTCTTTTAGTTGTGGATCTTGTTCCCACGTTGGTAGGAACTACATAAACCTGTATGATGGATATGAACAGCAATTAAACATTCACATGCAGAGAGATGACACCGCTATTTTTACTTGGTTCACCACTAAGGGCTACGTCCAAGGAGCATACGCCGACAGGTTGTCGGTCGTACCTAAATCCAGTATGCTTCACTAGCTGCGGATTACAAATGTTCGGGTACAGACACTCTGTCCCAGGCTCACTACCTTTACAATTGTTCAGGGATAGCTCACTGCGTCCCTCGGGTCACTCCCGTTGACTCCCCCTGGCTCACTGCTATTGGTGAAGTCCCACTCAGTTTATAGACGTGAAGGTCTCTTCAATAGGTGTGCATTGAAGTTCTTCGTCTCCTGTTCTGCATGAGACTTTGCTTGCATCATGGTTTAGAGTTGATGCTCATTATAGTTCGATATTTCATCTTTTCTGCAAATAATGAATGCACTAGATCCCCTTGTCTTCGTTTTCCTGAATCACAATCACTTATGTGATTGCTCAATAAATGATGTTCAACTTACTCGGTATTCGTCAGAATCAATTCTCCATGTATGCATGAGATCATGCATGTATCATTTAGATTTCTGAACCAATTTCACTTTGCACCGAAAGTATCAGGAAATCTTTAGCTCTTGTGCAGCTCCAGAAAGGCGGGCTTGCTTCAACAGTGTCTGGGTATCCTTTTCAAGCCCGGCGCGCAAGTCTCCCGGCGGCGCGCAAGTCTCAGGCGCGCAAGTCGAAACTGGCGCACAAGTGTCACTGAAGCACCTGCGCAACACTGCCTTCTTGAACATGATACTTGCGCGACATAATTTCATTCTCCCCCAAATCTTCTAGGGCGTGCAACCCTCACTCAGTGCACAACCCCTACTTGCGCGGCTCAACCACCTGCGCGATGAGAGCTCGAACAATCTCAAAGTCTTGAGCTCCGTAAGAAATGAGGAGGGGTGGTCCAGTATTTATAGGCAAACTGGACCCCCTGCACGGCGGCGCACAAGTTTCTCCTTGGCGCGCAAGTCCACTTGCGCGACTTAACCAACACTTACGCGACCCTCTTGCCTTTGTCAAATTTTGATCTTTTGATCTCGAAAAACCATAAACGCGCAAGTTCCACTCCTTGTAGGTGCCGTCGCGCAAGTCCACTTGCGCGACTTAACCAACACTTGGACAACCCTAATGCCTTTTCCATATTTTTATGTTCTGATCCCCAAAAGCATATGGCGTGCAAGTTTCCTTTCCTACAAGTGTATGGCGCGCAAGTACCTTTTCCAAAATCACCATTCTTCTTTTGTTGATTTTGTGGCCCTGAAATTTGGAAAACACTGGAAAACGGAGCCACCTTGTATCTGCTCTTTTTGTACCGCCTCTAGATCATCTATTCCTCTGTCGATGTTCTTGAATCAAACATAGATCTTTTACCACAACTCTTGAACTCGACATGTCACCATGGAATCTCCTTTGTTGACAAATTTTTATATCGTTTGTTTGCTTTGTCGACAAACACGATCACCTCAACAACACTTCTTCTTGGTGATCTGTATCATTCAGCAACTCTTCTGCTTTTATCACAAACGCCACTATTGTGATATGTATTCTTTGAAGGCATAGCTTTAGCATCATCATCTTCTATGACAATGTGATGTGCATGGAAATCGCAGAAGAACAATGTTCATGGCCGTCACAAAATGTAAATCACTTGCACAGTATCTTCGTCTTCAACCATCTTCCTCTACTTCATGCAAAACTTGTGATTCAATCCGTCAAGAAGTCTCTGGCATGTTTCTCACGCAATCATGAGTAATTGCATGGTCTTCATCAAAACCCATTGTTCTAATGCAATAATAAGGAATTGCATGGTCTTCATCACATCCCATGGTTCTTATGCAATAAGGAGGAATTGCATGGTCTTCATCCAAAAACACCATCCTGCTTTAATCATCCTTGGATGGATTACTCCTCACATTCTTCATTGTTGTAAACAAAGTATCACCTTTGACACATGTTCTTTGAACATACAATCAGCACAACAATCGTCTGAATCACAACTCCCCAACTTCATCAGAGTACTTCATGATCTCCTTCATTGTGAGCTTCCATTCCTCCATTTTATTGGAGTACTTCTTGATCTCTTTCATTTTGATATTCCATTGACAACTATTGACAACAAATACAAACCTATACACAATGTGGTTCCAACATTCTATACCAATCTTGTTGAATCCAATGAAGCAACAAAGAAGAACCAGCTTTGATCTAATTAGTTGAAGAATATTCATCTAATGATAAAGATGAAATGCTGAATATGAGAAAACAACTAGCGAAAGGTGATGTGCCAGTTATGTTTTGGCCTTTGGCTGACTCTCAGTATGACATTCCAGAGATGTTGACGGAAGATGGAATTCCTGATATTCGTCTTAACATATGGAAAACTATTTGTCAGTGGAAAATGAAAATATTATCATATGATGAATATGAAAATCATGTCAGGATAATAGAAGGGTGAAAAAACCAAATTGATTTGGCATCAGTCTGGGTTTCTCGATACCCGAAGGCTGAAAAGCAGAAGAGAGCCCTTCAACGTTCATGCCACTGTGCATTAAGAAGATCACACCAGTTAATTTCCAATTCCCCATCTGATATTCAAATCAGGGGATGGGGTGTTCATGGATCAGTACATTTCAATTTACTCTCCATCCAAAAAATCCCTCTGAAAATGGTCTCATGGAATTTTATTCCCCATAGCCGGCCACATCCAATTGGATTTTTTTTGTAATCAAAGGCTCGCTCAAGAACATTCCTCAACTAGTTCATATCAAAATCTGGAATACAAAGAACAAGTTGTTGAATTATTCCTGCATCAAGAGAATGAGAATATTGAATATGCTTCTCGTTTGGAGCATTCACATCATCAAGTGACAGAGGTGTCAGAAATCATCCAACAATCTTTTGAGTCGGGTGATAAAAGTGGATGCAGGTTGATGCATCCATTCAATTTTTAGACTAAATTCCGAAAGATCAATAGATATTTTAAGAAAGTCTCAGATATAGCATTTCAGGAACCACCCTAGCTCACCAGACTGAGGATTCTTTTAACCCAACCCTCGGAATCAACAAATAGGATTCGAGGAGTTGAGTTGGAATAGCAGGAACATCCCCAGTCTACTGGACTTGGGACTTTTTCAAATCATCAATCTCTTCCTCAAAGAAATTCATTCTTCTCATGATTAAGGAAGAATCCCCAAGAGGAACAAAGAACCAAATTAATAGGAGATTCCCTCCAAATTATGGTTTTTCAAGATGTTTTAGAGGGATCAAATCGGAAAAAGGCAATGTCTCTTCAGGGACATATAAGAATACAATATATCAAAAAATGATGATAGAAGGGATGAAATGTATTATGTATCAATTAATGTCATAAATTTCATTATTTCTGATCCCTAGATGAGGATCACTCAGAGGGATCAGAGGAAGAGGTTTCTGCTCAAGAAGGTGTACACACAAACACAAATGATGAAGGTGTGCGTACACGAAATCAAATTCTTACCCAGAATCTGGGTGTTCCTTCAAATAACCCACTGCCCCCTCTCCAAATGGGATCCCACAAGGGGAAAGGAATGAATCAGGTTATGTACCATTCCTCTAGAAAAGGCCAATCACTATCACTAGAGAAATTATTTTCACAACAGGATGAATAAATGAAGGAATTGAGGAGGTTGAATGCAGAACTACATCAGGGTAGCCTTCCTCCTAAGCATGCTGGAGTCAGCCTTCCAAGAGAATTTATTGCGGCTGCTGATATGGATCAAGAATATCCACTTTTATCAATACACCCTCATAGTTCTAATCCTATGGGTCATGTAAAACAACAACTGGTGGTGTTATCATTAGTTGCAGTACCAGCAACCACATCTGTCCAAGCTCTAGTTATTGCACCTGCTCAGGTACAACCTAAACAGATGATTCTCAAAATTCAATGACTCCCATTTAGTAATTAACAGCTCAGTTAGAAGCTATGGAGGGATAGCGTGCACAACTTCAACCAGAAAAAAAAATCTTACCCTGAATGGGTTGATGAAAATCCTCCACTAAAAAATTTTACAATTACCAAATTCCCAATTTTTAATGGTTCGGGAGACCCAAAGAAACACATAACACATTTTTTCTCTCATTCTGATCCGATGATGGGAACCCCTTAGCAACAGGAAGTAGTTAAGGTCATTTGTTTTGTACAGTCATTACAAGGGCCTGCTTTTGTCTGGTTCACAAGCTTGATATCCCTGTCAATTACCGGATGGGAGGATCTCTGTCAATGATTCCTTATTCAATTCAGCTCAAAATTGCCAAAGATAATAGTTTTTTATCTTAAAAATAGTATGAAAAAGGAGAATATAAGAGTTTCAGATTTCTTTGCTCACTGGAAGGGATTATCATATTCCCTGTGCATAGCACTCCCTCAAGATAAATTGTTGCCAATCTATGTGGAAAATCTGTATGATAAATTATGCACGCCATTGATCCCTGTGAAATACATAGGAGGGTTTCGAAAATTAGTTCTATCGCTTAGCAGATTGAAGAGTCTCTTACAAATACTAATGATAAAGCTCGTGTATTTCCATCATCTCGAGGAAGGAGAATGTGAATATCATAGACTGTTACAATTACACTAAAACAAGCACTTGTACCTGCTTCTACTTCAAGGCCTTCATCTTATCGAAGGGCTCCACATTCAGAGCGTCAACAACAATGGTCGTTTCGTCAAAATGATCAAATAGATCAAAGAAAAAAACAATTTGAGGATTTAATGTGTAAAGTTTACTCTTTCCGAAATGAACAAGGTCCTGGTTACTTCATTTTGGCTCTGGAAAATAATTTGGTTCAATTGCCAATACCCAAAAGTCCTAACAAGGATGGAGATGAAGACTATACCAATTATTTCCTCTTTTATCAGATATTAGGGCATCCCATTCAGGAGTGTTTTGTCTTCAATGAACTCCAGAGAAAAATGGTAGACCCGAAACAAGTCAAACTGAAAGGTTCTTCAGCTCAGGTAGCATCTGTTACTGCTACAAATCCATCGGAAGAAGGAGAGTGGAATGAAGTCAAAAAAATTGCACAAAAATATGATGATTGGATGGTCAGAAAAACGATCAACCGAACTCATGCTATTTTGCGAATGAAATTGAAGAAACAAATTGTGTCTTCTTCCATGAATGCCACAACAAAACCCTCTTCATCATAGGGAAAATCCTCAATGAAATGATATAATTCAATGAAATAGGAACAATAAGAAGAATATAAAATCGTGTCAAAGCCCATGTTGTCTTTGAATCTGGGAGATTTTATGCCATCTACTTCGAAGCCATGGGAACCGTCCTACCAAACGGCACAGCCTAAACTGGCTAATCAGGCATAGTATTCATCAAACAAAGAGTTGATATTTGGTTATGTTAATGTGATTCACATAACTAATCCTTATTCCAGTCGCAGTTTTGATCCTGATGAGCCTGAGTTCCCCGTATCATACAAAGAAATTAGAGGGTGTTCCAGAGGATTGGGATACATAGGAAGACGTGGATATCCCAGAAGAAACTATTCCAACTCTCCCTCTATCAGAACTATATATGTAGTAGAAACTCATGTCAGATCCCTTTAGTAGGGCTCAAAAATAAAATGAAAAATCTCCCAGCAATAGCAGATTTAGTCTTGGCAAAATTACTCTAGATGATCAATTAGAGGTTCCACTTTCTCGCCCTCATCAAGTAAATAAAACTAATCTATCTAATATTCCAAATACAGGAGTATTTCCAACTCCTGCCACGATACAGGAAGCATATACATCCAATGCATCAACCTCTAAGTCACCTACAAAACCATATATTCCTATTGGGAAACGCAGACATTTGGATCAAAAATATGATGTATTGAATCACCTGGACCATGTAACGGACAAGTTATCAATTCTGGATGCCTTGAATTTATCAAAGGATCTTCAGGAGGCACTCATCGAGGCTTTGTCAAGTCCTCAAGAGTTTGAAACTAAAATTTCTAGAGATGAAGTCTACCATGTAGAGAATAATACTGCACAATGCCATGTAGTGATTTATTTCATAGATGAAGACGTAGATGATGTCGTGCATGGACATATTAGACCTTTGTACTTATCTGGAAAGGTCAATGGTGTAGTCATCAGAAGAGTTTTCATTTATGATGGTTCAAGAGGCAACGTCATCCCCATTCGTACACTTCGTCGATTGGGCCTCGCAGAATCTGATTTATCTCTTTCTACTTTGATGTTACAAGGATATGATAAAAATGAACAAGAACCATTGGGCAAGATTACACTTAGAACTCAGTTTGGAGACCTTGTATCCAATTCAGATTTCATGGTTGTTTATCACGATACAGCCTTCAACATCTTTCTTGGAAGACCAGGGCTACATCAACATGAGGATATCCCTTCATCATACCATCAATGTCTTAAATATTGTTTCAATGGTCAAATTCAAACATTTTATGGTGATAATGTCCCCATAAAAACATGTCAATCTCAATACATTGAGGCGGAATTATATCACATGAAGGGTAAGGATAAATCCACAACAAAAGAGGTTACCAAGGATAATGCTCCATTTGGTTTGGAAAAGATTACACTAAACCCATTCACACTTGTGACTACAGATTATGTGTTGAATATCAGTCAAATTGATATGATTGTCCCAAATGAAAATACTCTTATGGAAACTTCCATAATGTAAATCACAACAATAAATCATGACAGTATGGAAGATATTGTTTATTCAAAAAACAATGAAGACAGATCAAATGGGGATGTCTTCATTTCATCTGATGAAATCCAACAAGTATTTACTTCTCCAACTAGTCCAGAAGAAGTTATAGAAATGTTAGTGGTGAACAATGATGTCGATTCTCAATCCATCATCTCGTCATTATTACCCAGGGAAGACCCTTCATTATCAATAGGGTCAGAAATGGAAGCCTCTTCTTCATGATGTTCAAATTTTAACATCTCTCTAGATCATGGAAATTATGCTTCATCATATACTATGCATGTAGAAACAGAAGAAATAAGACATGTTGAAGAAGAAGAGGAAGATATCAAGGATTCTCTCCAACATTTGAAGTGGGTATCTATACCACTATGGATGAACTCAGAAAAATAAATCTTCGTACAAAATTATATCCACACCACACTTTAATTAGTGCGTCCATGATTCTTGGAGAACAAGAGATAAGAACATCGAGGATTTAAGAAAGCCACAAGAAGAACACACCCAACATCTTGCTTCCAAAATTGATGTTGAAGTGGATAAGCTTATCAAATATAACTTCATCAGAGAAGTTCAATATCCCAAATGTTTGGCTAATATTGTCCCTGTGAAGAAGAGGAATGGACAAATTAGAGTTTTCATTGATTTCAGAGATTATAATCGGCATTGTCCTAAGGATGATTTTCAATATCCGATTACAAAACTCTTAATTGATGCAATATCTGGCTATGAAGCACTTTCCTTCATGGATGGATATTTCGGGTAGAATCAAATCTGAATGGATCTAGAAGATGAAAAATCTACATCCTTCAGAGCCCCTCAGGGTGTGTTTTTCTATCAGGTAAGGCCATTTGGCCTAAAGAATACGGGCGCAACATATCAGCATTCCATGAATCGTATCTTCAAACGATTTTAGGGAAGTTTTTTTAATGTTATGTGGACGATTTTATGGTTAAATTAAGGAAACGTTATAATCACTTGGCTGTTTTGGAAGTCACATTCCACAAACATCGAAAACACAATTTGAAGATGAATCCCTTAAAATGTGATTTTGGGGTAACCTAAGGGAAATTTATTGGCTTTATTATACGCCATCATGTTATCAAAGTCGATCCTGAGAAGAAAAAGTCAATCCTTGATATCTCACCTCCTCAAAATATGAAATAATTAAGAGGAATTCAAGGATACATAGCCTATATTTTGTGTTTCATCACCAATTTGGTAGGAAAATGTTTACCCTTCACCAAATTGGTGAAGAAGGGAGTCACGTACCAGTGGACTGAAGAATGTCAAGAAGCATTCGATATTCTCAAGAAATATCTTTTGATTCCACTGGTGTTAATGCCACCTGTTGAAGGATGACCACTTATTCATTATCTGATAGCTTTAGAGCGATCATTGGGTGCCTTTCTTGCTCAGAAGAATGATGTTGGGAATGCAAATTGCTTCTTCAATGTCATTCAGACGATGCTTGAAGCAGAAACCCGATATTCCAATATTGAGTAGTGCTACCTAGCATTGATATTTTTAGATAATAAGTTGATACACTACCTAAAACATCACGAGGTCCAATTGGTATCTCGCAATAACCCGCTCAAATTCATCTTTATTCGTCCAATGCTTACAGGACGTCTGGAAGGGTGGGCAATTATTTTGCAGCAATTTGATATTCAGTATGTGTCTCAAAATGCAATAAAAGGACATGATCTAGGTGATTTCCATACCGAACATCCTTCAGTAGAAGAAACATGTTCAGATATTGAACTTCCCGATGAGGAAGTCTTCTCTATTCAAGATAGTCTTTAAACATGGGAAATGAACTTTGATGGACCTTCCATAAGTCCCACAAAAAAGAAAATGGAAGTTCTTAAATTCAACAAAGTTGGGTTAGGAATTGTGATCATTTCTCCAGAAAAGGCAGTGCTACCCTATTTCTTCACATTATTGGGAGGAGGGGCAAACAATGAAGCACAATACCAAGATCTTATCGCAGGATTGGTGTTGGCTCTTCAAGAACAAGTGAATCACTTAAAGGTGAATGGTGATTCAGACCTGGTAATAAAACAAGTCGATGAGGATTATTAAATCAGAATAGACGAAGTAATACCTTTGTATGATTACGTCAGAGAGTTAATGGTAGAATTTCTTTCGGAACCGATATATTCTTATGTCCCACGATCACAAAACGCCCAAGCTGATGCACTGGAAGATATAGACACAGTTCTGGAAGATCCAAATCAGGAAGAGACAATTCTCAGAATTTCCCACCGTCGTACAATTTCACCTTATGTTCAAACCAGAATAGAGGAAATCAATGAAATTAGCCCCATCTATGAACCATGTGGTCATACTACAGGAATGATGACACTTATCAGGGAATACCTTCAAAATGGAACACTTCCACCTGATAGAGCCAGGAAAGAACATGTCCGGAGATGTGTGGGAAATTTTTCTCTTTATGACAGCCTTGATCACCTAGAAAAAATTCTCTACAAAAGAGGTTCTGATGGAGTTCTCTTCAGATGCATTGATGGTGAAGATACAATGGCTATCATGAAATAAGTACATGCAGGAGTCTGTAGTGCACACTAGTCTGGACATAGACTATCTGATAAAATTCGAAGGCTTGGATACTTTTGGCCTTCAATAATACAATATTGTCTTAATTTCACAAAGAAGTGTCATTAATTCCAAGTACATGACAACTTCATTCATCAACCTCCAGAGTTGCATCATACAACTAAATACTCGTGGCCATTTGCAACATGGGGAATGGGTGTGGTGGGACCTTACCCTTCAGCGACAGCCAAGCAGTTTATGT
Organism: Viscum album; assembly: GCA_963277665.1. Lineage (NCBI taxonomy): Eukaryota > Viridiplantae > Streptophyta > Magnoliopsida > Santalales > Viscaceae > Viscum > Viscum album. Next base: position 1,519,194,927 of record OY728150.1, read on the forward strand.
ATATTCTTACTACTGCTGACTTCTTTTCCAAATGGGCAGAGGCAATACCTCTCAATGATGTTAGTTCTAAAAGCATTGTTAGTTTCATCAAGTCTAACATCATTACCAGATTTGGTGTCCCTTAACCATATTGACAGACAATAACACCAAATACATTTCATATGAGGTGAGGAAGTTGTATCAAGAATACAACATCAAATCCAACCATTCCTCTCAGTATCATGCTGCGGCCAATGGCCAGATAGATTCCTTCAACAAGACTCTGTAAAAAATACTGCAAAATATGGTGGATAAAGATAATAATTCATGGCCTGATAAACTCTTTCATGATTTATGAGATTATCAGACCACCACCCGCATAACAACGCGATCAACTCCACATTCATTAGTATATGGTACCGAATCAGTCTTACCCATTGAGGTTCAATAACTCTCGCTCATAGTATCCATTTGTGATCAGGAATCTATAGATGAACAATATCAAAAGCGATTGGATGAACTGGAATGATTAAATGAGAAATGACTGTGCACCTTGCACCACTTGGAAGTCTATCAAAATCGAATTTCACGAGCGTTCAACAAAAAAATTTATCTTGGTTCATTCATTCAGGGAGAATTGGTATTGGTTCTCAGAACACCAATGATAGAAGGAAAGGAACCTCCCAATCTTAAACCAAAATGGGAAGGACCTTACTCAATACATAAGGTCTACTCCAATGGAGCTTATTCTTTAATCTTAATGGATGGAGAATATAATTACTACTCCAACCAATGCCAGATTTCTGAAGAAGTATTTTGTATAAACACAAAATAAACCATCCACAGTCCATGCATATGACCTTAAACTATTTACATTTATCTTGTACAAAATGACATTAAACTATTCCCCTAAATTCATTCTATATGACATTAAACTGTGTTGTCCTTGCTACAAGACATTAAACTGCATAGTCCCTTACGTCCAACAAGGCGATACAATTCACCATCCATGGTCCATGCATATGACCTTAAACTACTTGCATTTCTCTAGTCCAACATGAAATTATACTTTATCGTCTCTTTTCATCCTACACGATGTCAAACTATGTGAAAGTCACTTAATACATCCTAAATGATGTTAAAATGTATTTTGTCCTTACTGCCTGACATTAAACTGCACAATCCCCATTTTCCTCTAACATGACTCTAAACAGTATTGTTCCCAAAGTCATAGTTATAGGACGCTAAACTGTACAAAACCCTTATTGTCCAACATGACGCAAAACTGTGTTCATGTCCAACATGACATAAAACTGAACAAATTCCCTTAACATGTCCTACAGGACGTTAAACTGTATTTTGTCCCTACTAAATGACATTAAATTGTGCATCACCAATAGTATTCACTGCAAGACTTTAAACTGCATAGTCCCTTCATATGTACTACATAAAATTAAACTATGCATCGTTAGGGTTGTTTCTAACTCTTATTTCTCACACCGAGTATGACTCGTGTGAGTTTAATGCAAAATTCAACCATAACACCTTCTCTGGGCCGCTAATCATGCGTAAGTGCCAACACATTCTTTTTTATATCGTTGTTCTCAAAAAAACAACTTGATCACCAATTCATTATTAAATTGAACTAATTAGACTTTGATCCTTTCCTTATAGGATGGGTATGTAGGAAAGCTCCCATGGTTCAAGACCAAAACCAATCTATTCACATCTGTTCACCTCCATCTCAGACGATGTTGATTCGTTAAGACACCCAAAGAATCAACCTCTTTACACTGGTTCCCCTTTTTCCTTGATATATGATGTTAAACTGTACAATAATTTTTTCATGTACAACAATAAACTAAAACATTCGTTGATACCATCACCTAGGAGGGAATCATTATTTACATTGATCTCAAATCATGTTAAATTCCAAATATTACGTGCATACATGGAAATGCCCGAACATTTTATCTTGGGTCAAACCATCGTTGCACAAAAGTACCATTTTCACGCATCACTTGTACAAACCAAATCTGTACATAGTGCATTTCTATAACTATGTAAGGCTTGATTCCCATTCTTATGGGATACGTAGGAACATTCGAGTGCCCCTCGAACCAAGCCCCAATTTTTACTTTCAGTCCCCTAGCTGAAAATTACCCTTAGGAAAACACACATTGTGTATTCATTATTATGGCCTGAGCTCTATGACCTTAAACTAAGAGATCATATACTCTCGTCCTACATGACATTAAACTGTATTTTGATAACTACATTTTTCTTGATTATCATTCTAATGAGATATGTAGTGAATTCCAACATCTCAATTCAGAACCCAGCCACAACAAGATTATGGTCAGCATTGGTCTGTGTATCCCTACATGTATTGAACAATGACCATTTTTATGTGTCATACTCCTATACATAAATATTTTCAGATCTTTATAACCATTTTCTGGACTTCTGGTCACAAAATGTCTGATTCCCAAGAGTTTTTTTGTTTGACTATGCAGCACGTGCCCTTAGGCGGCCTTGCATAAGTAGTCTACATAACAGATCTGTCAGCCAAAAGATGCTATTATTTGACTATGCATCCAATTCCCTTAGACGGACCTGCATAATTAAACCCCCTAACATATTTGTTAAACAATGGTATCTTCATTCTTGGGAAGAAAACAACTTTTGTCCTTAGTTGTCTTAATGAAAATATGTAGTGATCTGCAAAAAAATCTATCCATGACATATTTATCCGATTATCTTTTTCATGATCCATAAGTATTCAAGTCTATGGTTTATATTTCCATTCCCTACGTTTGGGTCAAACATTCGTAGGAGTGACATTCATCCATTTCTTAGATGATCTTGTTTGGAAATATCTTCTTCATATTCAAGTACCTCTCTCCATACAGAAAACTCTATGCTTTGGAAAATTTGAATCTCCATAAACTTCCACTGGCTTTTTAGCAGTAGAAAAGTAAATTTCTGAGTTTTATTTTTACTAACATTGCAGCATGTGCCCTTAGGTGGCATTGCATAAACAGTCTACATAACAGACTAGTTAGCCAAAAGATGCTATTATTTGACTATGCAGCCAATGCCCTTAGGTGGCCTTGCATAATTCAACCCTGTAATGGGTTTGTTTAATAATGGAAACTTTATACTTTGGAACTACTTCTTCTAATGCCTTTTAGCCCTTTTTCTTATCATCCCTCAGATTCAGAATTTCTTCAGTCATAGTTTACATATTTTCCCTCATACTTGATTGTTGTGTTTTCAGATAAATTTTCAAGGAATTGAGTCAATTTTAGTCTATCCGGTTATATCTATTTCAACCTTAAACATTATAATTTTTATAGTCCAACATGCATGAATTTAAATTTCCATGTTCCATGGTTTTCTTCTTTACCTCAAAGTCACAACCTCATTTTTCTTTTAGATCCAATTATTAGGGGGGGGGACTTTTGTTGACACTCCTTTTTGTCACAGAGTCTAAAATGACTGAAAAAGGGGTGTACCTTAGCCCAAAGTGATTCATCCTTTTAATAAACATAAAAAATAGACAAAGGCATGATGAAGGATTTATTACCACTTGGGTTGTGCAAGTTTCCCCATTGTCACGCTAGTATACTTGCGCACCGCATAGTGGTCGCACATGTGACTTGTAAGACCTATTTGATTCTCTCTCTAGGTCTTCAACTACCTATAAATACCACCGGTGTCCCCCCCATTTCAGGATGAAGAAATTCCAAAACTCATATTCAAGCTCTGGTCACCCTAGTCTCCTTTCAAAGTCTTCCGAACACTTCTAAGGTAATTTTATACCTAGAATAGAAGATCTAAATAGGGGAAACAAGCTCTAAGTGTTGAAACTCATGAACAATTGCACATATAAGTGTCAATACCTTAAAGGAAATGGCCACACTTGTGTGCCGCCTTGTCCCTTCCACAAGTCTTTCATGCCACTATTTTGGAAGAATTTAATGATAAAACTAAGGGCTTGAGACAAACCACGCCCAAGTATTACCCTAAGGGTTGACCGTCGCAGAAGAACCCATTTTCATGCATGTATAATTGCACGACTAGGACTTTCACGCCCATGCAGGCCTTGCACGCCACTCTCATTTTGGGTGCCCCTCCTTCCTATTCACCTCTCTTATTCAAATCCACCTCTCCTCTTCCTTATTAAGCCTTCAAAACACTCTTCAAATCCATTCATGGCATGATTTATTGGTTGGATTCCTTATTTGAAAGGAATTTTGTGGATCATATCTCAAAACCTAGTGATTTACATATCATTATGTCACTAATGTTAGAGATAACATTCATTAAAACTCATCCTTTAAGATGAGAGGATCTTTAACTTGGGCCTTCTTTTCAAGAGTAAGCCCCAGTCCAAATTCCCATATCTGGGAATCCTCCTTAGGAGTAAGCCCCATGTTCCCAAATATGGGCCTCCTTATCTGGAGTAAGACCTAGTCCAAATTCCCAAATCTAGGCATCCTCCTTAGGAGTAAGCCCCATGTTCCCAAATATGGCCCTCATTTTCAGGAGTAAGCCCCAGTCGAAATTCCCAAAATCTGGGAATCCTCCTCAGGAGTAAGCCCCAAGTTCCCAAATATGGGCCTCCTTTTCAGGAGTATTCCCCAGTTCAAATTCCAAAATCTAGGTATCCTCCCCAAGAGTAAGCCCCATGTTCCCAAATACGTGCATCCTCCATAAGAGTAAGCCCTAGTCATAAATTCCCATATATGGGAATCCTTCTCAGGAATAACCCCCAGTTCTCAAGTCCCTTAACCTGGGCCTCCTTCTTAAGAATAATCCGTAGTTCTCAAGTCCCTAAACCTGGGCCTCCTTCTCAGGAATAAGCCCCAGATCTCAAGTCCCTTAACATGGGCCTCCTTTTCAAGAGTAAGCCCAAGTCTTCAAAGTTCCCATAATTTTGGGCATCCTACTCATGAGTAATCCCCAACCATTATTATTTTAATATGGGAATCCTCCATAGGAGTATTCCCCTATCATAATTCCCCTTAACTAGGGACTCTTTTTTAATAATAATCCCCAGTCATAATTTCTCTTAACCAATCTTAATTTACTTTTGATTTGGGCTTCCTTATCAAGAGTAAAACCCAATCATAATCCCTCCATAATTTGTTCATCCTTCTCAAGAGTAAGCCCTAAGTTATGTATCCAAATCTCCATAAAGGACATATACATTTATGGACCTTGTTCCCGGGTTTATTCTCAGAAGTAAGTCCTAATCTTCATCTATTTGGGTAGTCATATATACATAATCCCCACATCATTTATTATGATGGTACAATTGTCAGGTTTTACCAATACCTCTTGTTTCTCACACCGAGCATGACTCATGTGAGCTTAGAGTGTAAAAGTAATTATGGAATCTTTTTTTGAGCCATCAATCATGCATAATGCTCATACATCTCTATTAGAACTACGTGGGTTCTGATTCCTTTTTCAAAACCACAGGATACATAGGTAGCCCATATGTGGGTATGATCTCATCTCAGATATAATTTATGTCTTTATAAATGAAAATAAAAATCATGTGCCTTGCTGAGTGGCTGAAAAACCAGTATGGTTATCATAACGGCCAAGATATTTCTATATAATGTGTCTAAGGATACCATTGACTAGGAATCTGTAAACAAATACAGATGATTCTCTATCGATGAAGATCCTCAAATACATATAAAATATTCCCTAAATCTCTTACAAATTAATAATTGATTGTCATATTTAAAGGAAGGCTCATTTTCATTCTTGGTAATTTAACAAGGATTCACGAACATAACATAAATATATAGAGATTGTCCTAGAATAGAAAATAATTACCCTAAAAAAGGTGTGATGAGTCTGACCTCCAATCCTCTCGACCAATCCAAATTCTTAAGCCTCATCAGTTTACGACTAATGAGCACCTACCTTTGGAAAGTAGGTCCAATTGTATATGGAATCATGGGATGATTCCGGGTCTATGAACAAACCCTTAAGAAACCTCTTGGATTGTTTGAACCTTAAATCAATGAGGTCATACCCAATTCTAGAGGAAAAAAATTTCACATGACATGTAATGATAAAATGTTTTTTGAAACCCATTTAGTTTCATGGGTTTTGATATGTGTAATCCTTTTCGATCTGATGTAACTCATATATATTATTTTTATTATGTGATTGGTGGAACCAATATCTCTCTTCATTTAATTGGGTAATGGTTAATGCTTTATGAGCTCCAAGGGTACATGAGAGGTTATCCTAAGCCCAAATAGAATGTACATAGTCTTTTATCCCATCCATGAGCAGGTACATCGGTGGTTATCCCCAAGCCTAATATTTTATAAATATCTTTGTTGAGACCATGACATGAGATTTTCTTTTCATGGGTATTTTCTATAACTCTATGACTTATGTTAACATTACGCTCATCTGGTCTATGTTCTTTAATTCATTTACTATTTTTTCTTTAATAACTACAATGATTTATTACATGAATCATGTTTATGATCTATGATATATACGGTATGATTTTCAAATAATATTTGGTTTTTATCATACCCTTTTCCTTGTGAAATTTTGATATATCTATTGCTTACCTTACTTGGAATGTAAGATAACTATTTCATATGATACAATTAACTAGGTAATGATTTAACAGATTATCTATGACATGTATAATAAGGGTGTTAGTTGTGAATAACGTTGTGAGTGATGACATAGCATATCTATGATTTTTTTCAAAGATTCCAAATACAGTAGACCTAAATGATTATAGCATGTATCACTATAATTATAAATGAATATTAATATATTTAGATGTGATATTGATGTATGAGAATCTAGGGGTCTATATAGTTGGTATCACACCAAGGATTATTTAATCCTTTGGAAAATAATTTGAGAATACATTATTGATAACCATAAGGATAAGTTAAATTATAGGAAAATATCTGGGAATATTGGTGCTGGATAGAGTGGGTGGTTTCCAAGAAATTAATTACATGTATAGATACTAAATGTGGACATGGTTCTTGAACTGATGTACCTAGGGGTATTTGCTATGAAAAAGCTACAATGGGATTGACATTAGTGATACTTTATACATGAAAATGGTTCTTTTCCATGATCTAGGTAAGAAATTTCTAGTGTATATACTCTAGAAGTTAACAAATTATTTACAAACTAACAGGATGTGTTTAAATAATGTTCATGAAATACTAGGTTAATCCTAAGTTGTTATAGATTTAATTTATTGTGTTATGGTTTAGACATCCTACAAATTATTTTTCAGGATTATGTGACTTTCCACTATGAATATTGTTTCTGATATTATGCTTTCTAGTTTCAGTAAATGGAGGGAACTAGAAAGAACTGGGATAACATTTAATGAGATTTAAATGTGTAGATGAAAACCCAAAAGGAATGATGATTGGAATCAATGATATTGTGATTATTCTTAATCATTTTTCATGATATATTATTAATAAGTTTCACACTAACCAACTTTTATGATCACCAAAGAAGAGAATGATTGATTTTTTTGAGATTTTAGGTAGTGGATACCATAGAGTAAATGATATTTACTTTATTATTTGTCAATAATTTGTGATGTAGAAATCATAAGTGTGTCTAAATGTTCTGAGAATATGTATTATCTTGGGATAAAATGGAAACAATGTAAGCAATTTTTTAAGAAAAATGCAACATTTAATTAATGTAATGGATGAGAATAATTGTTACCACAAGGAATCATTAATGGATGAATGTTTTAAATGTTGTAAGCATAGGCATTACGAAAATCTATTTCATAGTGGTAAATATAATAAATAGAATCAACAAGGTTCTATAAGTAATATTAATAATTATGATAATGATGAGACCCTAAATTCCATATGAACTGTATGGTTAGTTCTAACAGGATGGATTATATTATATGTTATAAGAATAACTAAATTTAGATTGATGAATCTTAATACAATATTTAAATTTCTTTTTATAGGAAAGAGGAGTTATGGACTGAGATAATGAATACTAGGGAATGGATTGTGAAGAAATTGATATGATTAAAGTGTGTATGTATTGGAAATCAATAATTATCTTATGTGAAACACTAAATATATATAAGGATTATTAAAAAAATCATTAAGGACTTGATAGAATATGTTCAATGGTACTGAAATACTAGAAAATCTATTTAGTGGATCACTGATATTTTATGGAAACACATGATTAATGGAAGAAAACCCTTAATATGTTCTAGATTTTTAGAAAATCGGTCTAATTTGGATAAAAAGATTATTTTTGTGGTCAAAATAAATTTTACTGTATGGATTACCTTAGAACTAATTAATGATTTGATTGAACAATATGTTATATTATCATTGAAAATTTTTACACAATTTTTGGATATATGGTGTATAATAATTAATAAATGATTTTATTTAATGAATAAAAAGGGTAAAATTTTTAATCCATGCATGTTTTCATTGAGGTATTATGGTACATTAGGTTACTATTATGTTTTGGAGAATATATGATCATGATATTCACATATTTGTAATGTGACATTTAGAGACACATCAAGTTGTTTGAGGGATTCAAGATAAGTTGAATTTGGAAATTAATTAATCACATTTTTAGATTATTGTATTTTAACTAAAATAGACATTGTTTTGGAGGATTCTTATGGTTTAAAAATTGTGGAATGGATTATGATGATGTATCAGTGTTATGGTTGAGGTTATAGATATTATTTTATTATATCCAAAGTGGATAGTTTTTTGACCAATGTTTTTTTCAAACACATATTGAAACATTGAATGACAAATCTTTCTATTATGGTTCTTATAATCAATGAGATGTTAATTTTACTACGTGATACATGAAAAAACCATCTCGAATATTCATTTCATAGTGTAAGAGATGAAGTGGAAATAGATTAATGGAAAACCAAAATATGAAATTGACCTTATGATAAAAATTTAATGTTGACCACTGAATATATATTTCCACATGGAATTATTTTTTGTGTTGCAACCACGGATTATATCTTGGTCAATCAATCAAACCTCTCTTAGGATCATGATGTGTTCGATGAATCTATCATAAGTAAGTACATGCTTAATCCATCAGATGTATAGATCTTAATGGTTGTACTACTTTAGCATTATCATTATTTTAAATAAAAACTGATAAAGATTCTATATTGTACATAAGAGGTTCTATGTAACAATTAGACTAACTTAGTCAATGTTTTTTTGGTGAAACCAACAATGTATAAATGCTACATGGGGACCTGAGGATGAATTTATACAAATTTGTCGTCAGTTATTTGTACCAAAGAAAACGATTTTAAGGAATAAATTAATTTTATGAGGTGTATAATGTAAGAAGATAAGATTTTATGAAATTATGTTTATTTCGAATAAATGTAATTCCTTTCATAGCTTTCATTACACGCATCATTGAGTTTTAGCAAACCATTGGAAATGATTAATATTTTCATTCTCACATGACTATTATTACCGAGTCTTAATAATTAGAGGTATCAATATAAATATGAAAACATAAATAGTAATAATGATGGTCTTATATAATGAATAAATATTGATAAAAAGTACATAATGATTGTAATGTCTATATATATTTCAAAAATACTATTTTAATAAAAATTATTTATATTTATTTTTATTAGAAAATAAAAAAAAATTAAAATTTTTAGAAAATTTATTTGACAAAATATATATTTTAATATAATTATATGTGTAAGAAATATCTTACGTTATTTGTTTTGGAATGGACTGAAAATATTAATTAATCGATGAATAGTAAAAAATAATGGTTTTCATGGAACTATGTCTTTTCATTTAGTGAATGTATAAGGTTAATTTTGTTTTAAAATGGATTTAAAGGTAAAATTAATTAATTTATATATTTTATTAGTCTAATTTATTTAATTTAAAGCAATTTTATATTAAATTTTCATATAAAAACTTTTTAAAATTTTGAACATTATTCATTTTGGAAAATAGCTTTCTCGCAATGCTTTTGGTTTTATTTGAAAAAAAATGCCCTCTTTTTTCATTGGAATTTTTTAAAATTGGTTACCTATTTTGTATTATAATAATTTATATTACATTATATTGTTAACATTTTGTGTTCCCTAGTTGTTAAGTTAAAAACGTTAAGGGGTAAAATAAACTAGAATACTATCCACCACTAATTGGATTTAAATATTTAGAGATTATGAAAATTAATTTTTGATAATGTTATTTCTTCCTTACATAGGTCATGTGAAGAATGTGGGCACAATTTTTTTAAATCTAAGTGTGTCCTCTCCCACAACTATAAATAGCCACCCCTCTCCACCCCTCTTCACACTTCCAAAACCCTTTGTTTAGACCATATCCTAGAAAAATTTATCCTTTAATTACCTATAAAATTCATATTTACAATAGTTTAATTAATAAACACACATATGAAGTCATTAGGTACAATCTTAATGTGGTTCTTCAATGAAGATGTATAATTATAAAACTTGTGTTGTAGTTTTATTTCATTTTCCTCCTCCAAATCATATAAAAATTTTATGATAAAAATAAATTATCTCCAATATATTAAAATTTTATTATTATACATTCATAACATATATTAATATCAACATCCATAAAATGGGAAACAAAACTATCGTGCGGGTGTACGGTTGAATACCACCTCATGAGCCAATTATTTTCTTTTTTCCATCACAAACTCTCATGACTGTATATATTGATGGATATAAATTTATATATGATATTTATGATATTATTATACCTCAATATTTATAATTCCACATCTAACTTCTTATCTCCCAAGCCATTGGAATACAGTAACATTGTTTGTGTGTATAACAACATACCACGTCAAGAACTGACTTGATGTGTTTTTTGTTTAAGTTTTATATTGTTTTTAATCATGATATATTAAATGAATATATATTATATTTTTAACATAAATATACTCATATAATTGTTATATCACATATACATTGATACTTTACATTTATTGTAGGAAACAACAACGTCATTCGTGTGTACATATGACTACCTCCCACTGAAGTGATGTGATTTTTTTTCACTAAGGACATTCATGGATGGTAAAAAGGATAATATAATGAATATATGTATTATATATAAGTTTAAAATGACTCTATAAAGGTAAATTTATATTTATCTTCAATTTAAACCATTCATTGATAAAATAAAACAACGTTTATGCATACGCATGGCCTACCGTCTCCATAAAGGATACATTTTAATTTCTATCTCTAGATTTTATGGATTAATTAAAATACATATATAATGAATATATATGATATATAGTTCATGGTTATACTTATTTTTATTATTTTACTATGATTAAATAAGGAAAAAAATAATCCATCAAAACATACATGAAAAACATAGTAGTTATTACCTGAGACATGACATTAAAATGGAATTATTGATTAACGGGTAATAAAATATCATAAAAAAATAATATATGGAATGATATATACAATTATGTTTTATAATATATTTATAATAAACTAAATTTTATTATACAATATGTTTCAACATGAATGAAGGAATTATAGACTTATGATAAGAGTTGTTGTATCAATTTTTCTTCTTTAGGAAATACATTTTCTTATACATGTTTATTAATTTAAGAGGTTTACATACATAATATTTGACATGTTAATTCATGAATATAATTATTTTCATGATATTTATTGTTTTTTAATGTTTTTATGTAATTTGAATTTTTATTACAAAGTTACCAAAGTGGTAATGGTTTGATGTTATGATCTCATTGTTCATTGGTATTGTTTACGATTATGATTTCAATGACGAAATATTATTATCCATATCTAATGAAACTCATGATATATAATCTCCTATAGTCATGTTATCAGAATACATAATTTCACTTAAATTTTCTTTATCTACGTCCTCATGTTTCCAAAATAATTTTTTTAATAAAAATAAAATTAATTTTTCACTTCTGTCGAAATTTCTTTTTTTATATATCTATGTTTCCTAAAAAAATGTATTAAAAATGTCCTATTTTTTCCTCTAGGATTTTTAAAATAATTTATACCATTTTTTATCATTAACAAAAAATAAAATGAATATTCATGTCATTTTCATAACTAGGCCTGTTAATGTTTTACTATGAATGATAAAAAATATTTGTTTTAATGTGTGAGAAATTTTTCAACATCAAGATAAATTAATATTTTAATGCTTGTTTTATTTGTATAAAAGCATATTTTCAAATAAAATGATTTTTTAAATGATTCATGATTCAAAAAAATATTTTTCAAATATGAATGAATATTTTTATCAATAAATGTTTTAAATGATATTTAAGTATTCTATTAAATTATTGAACGGTTTGTTTATAAGAAATGGATTTTTAAATATTTTATTTTTAGAAAATTTGTTTTTGATTTTGGAAATATATTTTCCACAATAAATATTTTAAATTATATTTATATATTCTATTAAATGTTTTAATGTTTATTTTTAAATAAAAGGATTTCTTGAGCATTTTATAATATACTGGTTTTAAATTGTCGATTTTCAACAAAAGGTTATTTTACTCATCAAATGTTCCAATTAAATAATCATCAAAAATAATTCTCCATAAAAGATGATATCATTTGTTGTTACATAATATATAATTGGGATATGATTAATTGATATCATAATTTTTCATTTTTTGGATGCTTCATGTTTATTGTGACAAGATTTTCATGAAACCCATTCCATTTCACGAGTCATTCTATGATGAAATGTAGTATAAAACACATTTATTTTCATGGGTTATGATATGTGAAAAGTTGTATGACATTGTAACACACGTTATTTGGTTTTATTTATGGGACGGGTGGGGCCTATATCCCCCTCCAAAGAATTGGGAAATGATTAATGTTTTATAAGGTCATTGGGTAAATATGATGATATACCAAGCCAAAATAGAGCCTACATTGATGTTTATCTCAAGTCCTAAGAGGGTACATGTTGGGTTATCCCAATCCAAGAATGTTATTAATGTCTTGGTGGATAGCCTCGACATAAGGTTTTCAATTCTTATGTGTTTTACATAACTCTATGTCTCATTCCAATGTTATGCCTTCAAGTCATATGCTCCTTGATTTATTTATTTTTCATTCCTTATGAACTGTCAGGATTTATTCCCGGCTCTTTTTTATCCTCTATGATATGTAGAGTTTTGTATTGAAATTTTATTCTCATGTTTTCAGACCATTATATTCATGATTTGTTAATATTTACCTTTTTACCATTATTGAGCATCTGAGCATACTCAATATTATGTTTCTTTTCCCTAGGTTATGATATAAGCTATTATGTTTTATATGAATAAGATAGATTTTATTTATGATGATCTTAGTTGGAGATGATATAGATCACTTATGAACTAGTTGTTTGGGTTTCTATTTTTCTAAAGGCACTATATCTAAATGAGTCTTGCATGAATCACTATAACATGTAATGAATATTAATTTATTGGGATGTAATATTTATATATGTGATAATAGAATATTCTAAACATACTCTCTATAAATTGAAATTAACATCCATTAATTTCAATCACTAACATTCTATCCCATGTTTCCAACAGTCCATGTCTCAATCATTCCATAATTGATTAACAAAGGTGACACAATCAATCTCAATAGAAAAAAAAATTAGGTTGTTGAAATTACATTAATTATTCCAATTATTTATCACCCTACAAGAATATTTAGTGAATTTTAAACATAACCATCTAGGAATTTACAACCAGTATAAGAAATACATGTAATGCAAGAAAAAATCTACACCTATATGGAATGACATACTGCATGACATGTGAATATATAAATTCCAATTATGATTCATCTATAATAAATTCTATTATTTATTGGAAATGTTTAAAATATAAATCCATAAATATAACATCAAATAATAAGTGGGTAACTGAATGGTGGAGTAATTATAACTATAAATGGTGAAATAAAACAAAAACAAGTCTCTTCCCTAGAAATTAGTATTTTCTCTATATGTGGGTCAACTACTCCTTATAATCAGTTAATTTCAAAATTAAAAAACATCATAATATTAAAAACAACCATTTACAAATAGTAATAAAAATGGAAAATAATCCCCTCTAGTACAATATTGTGACATCCCATCTATGGTGCCACTAAACAGTGGCCTGATCCATTTAGCCACAATCCCTCAAGCATGCCTCTGCTTACTCTGAAGGCTACTGACTATCAGTTATGACCTAGGTTGTGTCTATGGGGATACTGTGAAATCCTGTCAGAGTAGATCAAAACGGTATGAAAAAATTGAATACAATAGTATCAAATAAAAATAATTGATGAAAATAGACTATCTAGATAATAATAAAAGGGCCTAACAATAGTGCATGTCATAAAAATGATTATTTTCTCATTATACTCTATAGAATGTGGAAAACCATGGGAAATAGAGAAAAATAAATATGAAACATGCTATATAAAATGATAAAAAAAATAAAAAAATAACTCCAATATCATTATGATTATAAGATCATTAGTCTACTCCAATAATCTATCATAGTCATAAAATCTAGTATACAATGTTATACTATTTCCATTAACATTACCTCCATCCAAGAAGTCAGTTTAGGTACCAATAAGTAGGTGGAATAGTGTGAGATATATATATAGTGGCCTCCATAAATGAAATCTAATTTAATATAGCCAATTTGTATAAAGTTGTAGTGAGAAGGTATATGATTGTAAAGCAGAAAAGTAAACTGCAAACAAGTCATGTACGATTTTTAGAGGACACCCAGTTGAATATACCTACTTTAGCCTTTGTAAGGATATATTTGAACTAGTGTCACTATATATACAAGTATATGTATATATATTTATGTAAATAAATATGTACGTGTATATGAACAATATACGTTGTGACATATATAGCCACATATATAGATATTAATATTATCAATGACTGAAAGCAAAACTCAAGAGGACATGGATATTTATAAGAGTATAATGGTTTATATACGTTAATGTCCTAATTATTCAATTATAGATAAATAATTCTTCATATCATTCAAACCAATGAGTGAAGTGAAGCATCATGTCTAATATCATCTCGAAGAATGTAAAACATCAGGTACACTATTCAATAAATTATTAGAGACATCATGACAAACATCACATGTCTTGGGAGTGTAAAAATTACTACCCAAAACTAGACTTAACCTTGTATAAACCTCTATTACACAAGGGTGAGGTATAAAAAAATAGTACATCATGTATGTGATCTTTAAACATAATCGAAGGAATGCTTCCAAATAATTTCACATTTAATTTATTTAATACATAATTTATAATTCATATAATGGGTATGTGACATGGTCATACCATCAACTTTTACTAAATGTATTCAAGGAATTGAAATTTAATTATCAGGACAACCCTACATAGATGTTGGGATGGTCACATTTACAATTAAAAGGTCATGGAATTTCAAAATAACATCCAAAGGGGTGTAACTTTGTGAGGATGAAAACCTCCAACAATAATTATGTGTCATCAATTGCATATCTAATTAGGTTAATATTATAAATAAGGAACATCATATTTTTAATTCATCATTTAAAGTGTATGATTTTTTGGGATAAAAAATCACGATATAAATAAACATGAATGTAAGAAAAAATTAGTTGAGAATCTACCATTGGGAAGTATATGACTCAATGTTTATTGTCAAACTCTAATCATGGTTGGAAATGGTGAATTTAATAAATATATAAAAAATATCTAAAAAAGGATTATCATATTAACATAAGGTAGAATTAATGACGGAGAGATAATCCAATAGATTAATGATACAGATTCAAGCACTCCTTTTTGGAAATTTAATATGACATATGGTGGAATAATCGAAATCCAGATGATGGAAGAGGCTTAAAAACATTCTTGGAATCCAATGGGAGAGATTTTATGAAGCTGGGGTCTACTATGTGTGAAAATTATAAAATAAAGGAGGAGTAATTAATTAAATAAAGGATGGGGAAAATAAAATTTCCCACACCTTTAATAGGATTACAGTTTGGCTGCCTGATATGGAAAACCATACACTTAAACCATGTCACATCACTGGTTATGTGGAAATATGAATGAATTATAGAGGAACAATTTGGCCAAAAAAATTCATTTCATGCTCTCTACTACATACCGTATACATCACTCTACAAAAACCATTCAACTTTAGGAGAAGGGTTAAACTACCCATACGCCTTGTATATTTTCTCCAAAACATAGAGCTCTAGGTTCCAAACAAGCTCTATACAATTCTATAAACTCCCATAATATAATGGGAAAACGATTAAAATAAAAAATTATGATTTTATCTAACATTTAATAGTTTTTTACCTCAGAAGAAAATATTGGTTGTTAATATTTTAATTAAAATTAAAATACCTTGATTAAAATATATTTCATGACATATTATCTAAAAAAGACAGTATATACGAAGGGAAACCTAGACCAAAGGCCATTATGTTTTTTTATATATGGATAATACTTTTTTAAAATTTTTAGAAGTAAAAATTACACGAACCATATCCTGAATGGCATAAGGACTAGTATTTAACACCCCCAATATTTCATAGTACGTTATTTCTTTAATGTAATTTAATTACTTGCACAACGCACAACACTGAGTTCAAGCGCATCACGACTTACCAAACTAGCCGTTCAAAAGTGGTTTTGAATAGCATTAATTGAATTTTGAACATTATCTAATCCTTATAATTATATAATCCATATTATGAGTTTATTAGACACATTGTAAGAACAAATTCATTTTTTTTCAGATAAAAGAATTATTTTTCAAATAATGCAATTTAACCTCCATTTAATGGTGATCCCTTTTTTAAATCAAATATTTGAAACTCTTATATACTCAGTTGGACAAAATAAACTTCTTCATTAGAATTGGGACATAAGAATTTAGTTTCAATAAATTTTTGGTGTTTTTCTAATAACATTAATATTTTGGTGAATAGTGAAAAATACTATATTTTAACTAAAAACAACAAAATTAATCAAAATAATTTACAGTGTTGAATTATAAATTGTAATGTTTTGGATGTATAATTAGATTATATTTTTACCCTTAAATATAATTTTGGTCATTGGAATTAATTACACATTGAAATTATACAAAAACAATTGTCAATCTTTTGATAGTTATTGTTTCATAAAAACACGCTATTTGTTTTGACAACAAGAATTAATTTTAAATTAATTAATTCAACTTCTATCTTCTTAATTTAGTAAAATAGACTTCATTTTTTGGATTTGTAATATCAAAATTTTCATAAGTTGATTTTCTGATATTTTTCTGAAGACTTTCAATTTTTGAGGAATAGTGAGAAACACTCATTTATTAGTCAAAACCTACATTTATTTAATTAAATAATAATATTATTTAAATTTATTTTATGTAAAAATAGATACATAATACATATATAAGTTCAACGTAATTCATTGGAGTAATTTTATAATAATTTTAGAAATATAAAATTTGTATTGAACTTCTCACCATCTATTACACATCTCCTAGGAAATTTTGAAAATTCACAAAAAACATAATTTTACCGCTTCTGTGAGTGGAATTTTGAAAATCCATGAGAAAAAGTTAATATCAATAGTAAAATGTTGTACAATAAGAAAAAAATAATTTTTGGTGATAAGTAACGTTTTACTTTTATTACCACGGTTAAACGTAAATAGGGTAATTAAGGGTAAAAATGATATTAATATTACCATAATACATGTACTAATTATTTTGGAAGAGTTTAACTCAACCAAAACAACATTAGGAAGAAAATATTATCATTTAGGTTCACTTATATTAGAATAGGACATTTATTATTATTTAATTCAAAGAATAGTAAAACGAGTTCAAATCAAAGTTTAGTAACTAAGACATTTTTAATATAGGGTTTTTTATAAGCTAAATTCGATTATAAATATTAATTATAAACATAAAAATATTTACTACAACATGGTAGTTTGTTTATAATTTTTAGACATTAAATAAATAAATTTATTTATGACATAGTGGTGATGCAGTAATTACCTTATTCATGAAAGAATCAGATAAATGGTATTATAAATATTAAAATAAATATAATTTCGAAGTTTTTATGACATAAGTGAATTTTATAGGTTCATATGGCATTATAGATATGATTAAATGTATCTTGTTCTAATTTATCAAGTATTTATGACTTTCACAAAAACAAAATACCAAATAGTGTCAAAATAGACATAAATTAATATTTAAAACAAATACTATATTATTGGTTGATATAATATTCTTAAAAATGTAAGGTTTGTCAAAAGGGATTAAATAATATTATATATGACATTAATGAGCCATTTGAGGGCCTTTTGTATGTCTAGAGTCAGTTTATTAACCATATAGTGTAAGAATACAAAAAGACACGGTAAAAGTTAAACTATTTAACAAACAGTTATATCTAAACGCTCAGGTTATTAGGGTGACCTAAACCTGTCTAAAACTTATTGGTTGAGAGGTTTTAGACCCCTCCTCGAATTATCTTTTAAATAATTCATTTTTTAGCCATTAGAAACTGAAAATGAATTTATTATAAAATTATATTTAATGTTTTTCCTAAGGTGCCCCTCACCCCTCTTATAAAAGGGAACCCCCCCTCCTTCACTCTAATTTACACCTTCTAAGCCATTTTTCTCGGCAAAACCCTTACCAAATATCCTCCCAACAATAAAAACTTCATTTTAGAGGCCTTCCTTTGGTCAGAAACCCATCCTATGTAGCACTTTTTATTAAATCAAAAGGAAGAACCCGAAGAAGAGGTCATGATTTCACCACCCACTTTCAAGTTATCTTATTCTTCCACTTACTCTATATTTGTTGTTTCAATTCTAAAATAATAATTCCAGTATATAATATATACTGTGATGTTATTATAAATATGGAACAACTATATTCATTATACTATCCATCTTATGAAAGATAATGTCACCATGCGTGCGTACGTATGACGTACCCTCTCCACGCCGTGGTCTAATTTATTATTCAACACTATGTTATTTGGATGGATATAATGATGATTAATATGTAACTAAATATTGAAAATAACATGATAATATATATTTAAAATTAATATACCATCCAATTCCACAACTTTATGGAAATGATATTGTCGCTTGTGCGTACGTACGGATTACCGTCTCAACGACACGATGAGATTCATTTCCATGTTAACCATTCATCAACGATTATAAAAATATATATATTGCTAATAAGTATATAATATATGACATAATAATGGTACTGGATATATAAACATATATATACATGTACTTACATATATCTTATTCAATTAGTTTCATTCAATGTGAGATGAAAACGGAAACAAAATTTATGCGTACGTACGGACTACCTTCTCCATAAACGGTGTTTTTCATTTCATATATATGTATATTATAAATATGTATATTATAATAATATATTATATATAAATCATGTTTTATATTCTGGAAGTACTTAAATCATTATCTATGTGATACAATCAAGAGTAACAAGTTAAAACACGTACGATAGAGAAAGCTATTATTACCCGAAATGATAATTTAAAATTGAAATTATTATTAAATGGGTAGTATTAAGTAATAAATGAATCATATATGATATCATAAATATTAATATGGTTCTGGAATACTTTAATAACATACTACTATCTTCATACAAGAGTTTAAACTTACCCTCGACTAAAGGAAAGTGCAAGGTAAGAGGTTTTCATCTCACTCCTCATTCCTGTGAGATTCATGTCATATTGCCACTATTACCTTTTTTGTGGTGTATTTACATCCCATAATTGTATTCTTTTTGTAATACACATTAATTTATTTGAATTTACATATTCATTGTATGATACCTCTTTCATGCGGTGTATGTTTCGTAAGTTACCAAATTGGTAAGGGTTAATTTCACAATCTCTTTATTATCCAAGGTTGTTTTTACGTATTTATCTACTAGAAAATATTTATTATCCATGTCCATGTTTTATGAATGAGTTTTCATAGGGATTATTTTAAGGGATTTTTGTACTAGAACATAATTTCAAATGTTTTCAATATTTATTATTCTAAATCTATCCCATTAATTTCCATGTCTTCAAAATGGGTTTTAAGGATTTAGTTATATGGACATGAATGTTTTTAAAAAGTTAATTCCTTTCAAATGTTTAAGAGTTTTATGGGACACATTGATTCAAAAATGTATTTAAATGTCATGCTTTCAATATTATGTGACTTTTAAATGTTTTCATGAAAAATGGATATTTCTCTCAAAGAGTTTTACAAAATCATTTTCATCTATGTCAAAATCCTTTAATGGATTTTAAACTTGTTTGAAGTTGATTTATTATGATACAAATCTTCCATATTGTATTGAAGGGTTCATGATATGTTTGAGAGTGTATGTGTTATTTTTATACCATTCGTGGTTTAGGGGAAGTATTGACATTTCGTATGCTAGTTTTAATACAAATTTGTATATTATGTTTAACCCTTTTCATATGAAGAATGCATTAGACTAAGTAAGTGACTGGTGGATCCCGCTATTACTCTTCGATGCATCGGTTGGTCTCATGAGACAAACTAGTGTCTTGTCATAAGGCCTTGACAAAATCTTATTTGTAGTCTTAGAACAAGGCCATGACTATGAGGTTATGATAGTCTGGAATTATGCATTCCCTCATTATGAAAGTGGTTAGTGATATTACATTTGATTGTTCGACTAGTACAATATCCATGTGAATAATTAAATGGAATTATTTCATTTTATTTTTTCTATATTATACTTATGTTCATGTTTAAAAGGCTTTTGTTTTAGTTCGAAATTTCCTTAAATGATTATTCTTATTTATGAAGGTTTCTATTTTCTTGCTTACCCTTACAGAGTGTTTGAGCTCACCCCTTTATATGTTTTGTTTTTTCCAGGATTCCAAGAAGTGTATTGTGATTAATATGCAGGGTTAATCCTTGGGAATAATCTCATTGATAAAGGATTATTTATGTTTTTTATGTCTTAAAGTGTAATGTAACATTGATGTATGTAATCTATATACCAAGACTGCTAAACCGATTGGTCCTTCGGGACTTGATTTCATGTAATCATTCCAATGTATTAAAATAATGCATGGACTCTGGGTAACTGGGGTCGGGGCGTTACATTTGGTATCAGAGAAAGTTTAGAAATAACCTTGGAAACTAGATTTACATTAACTCTGATTAGAGAACATTACTCTAAGATAGACTTTTAGGATTAATATAGAAGGACTTCCTAAAATTTTGGTAATGTTGAGATTTTTTTAGTTTTCCATGAAAATACATCCCTGTCTGGATACAAGAAGGTAGAGGCGGCTCTGGAATAGATATACCTAGGGGTAAAACATGAAAAAACCGCTTTGAGCTATACTTGAACCAGAACTGGTGCACAAAAACGGGCCTTGCTGCAATCATGGTTATGACACTCCCGAGGGATATGCTTAGGATAATTCTCCTTTTCTTTACAAGTCGTTATAAAGGATCTAACAGTATATAACTCCTCAAAAAAATATTTTTATGGATTATATCCATAAACTATTCAATTTATGTAAGGTATTTTATATGATTGGAATTATTCATTGCAATTCATAAACTGACCTAGTGTATGCCATTGTATAAAAATGGCACCCAATAGAATGAATGTGATCTCCAGTAATAAAAATGATACAAAGAGTAAGAAGTGTCTTTTCATTCATGGTATTAAGCCAAAATTTAGAAAGGAAATAGTCTCCCATGTATTATCATCATATGAATAAATATTATCATAATATCAGTAATAAATTCTTTTAATCCTATGGCACTGAAGTGAAGTAAGAGAAGAAAAGGATGGTATAATGAAAGATGGATAAATGGAATAAGGGAAAGAATGATTTTTCAATATGTGATAAATGTGGAATGAATCACCTTAGTAAATGCTTGAATGGAATGGGAGTTGTTATAAGTGTGGAGAAAAAGGACACCAAGTACATGATATCAAGGGTAAGAAAAATTCTTCAAATGTAAAATGCTTCATCTGCAAGGCGTTGAGACACGTCGCAAATCAATATCCCATTCATAAGAGTATACCGCAAATGATGTTATTTGATAATAATCATGTTATGATACTACCTGAGATGAAGAAGAAATACTAGTGTTATTATGTTGTTATTATAGAATTATTTCATTTGAGTGTTGTATCAACAATATACTGGTTACATGAATTATGGAGATAAATAAGGATTTTACTATAGTACTATTTTATTACGGATTTGAGAGTATATTGTTCTAAGAAAAGTGAATTAATAGTAAGCTACACTTTTTGGAAAATACATGGCCGAAAGAAAGTTAATCCTTAATATGGTCCTCATAATGAGTTAGTGTTTTTTGAATAAGATATGGATGATTTTGGAATTTAGGATGTTGCGATGTAGTAAAAGAATACATGATGGAGGCGTTCACATGTTATTACCTGGAAAAAAGGATCTTTAGTGTGTTTACCTTCCTTATAAATTTTGGACTATGAGTTTGGACCAAAATATATTGGATAAGTATAAAGGTTGGAGTCAATTAATTTTTACATTTGATACTTTTTTCAAGGTTAAATAATTTCTTGAGATTATTTTTGGATTGTCACAAAAAGGACAACTCGGAGGTCGGAAGGTAACACGTCGCGTCTAGCAAGGCCGCAAAACATGAACCCGCAACCGAAGGGAAACAAGGGTGTATCACCTACCACTGGCCCATGTGATGTCCTGGATTGAATTATGTAGAATTTTTATAGAAAAATTCTGGTAGATGAATTATAAATTAATTTTTTTGAACTCTATACAAATAGGATAAATAGAATATTAATTTTATGTTCTATTATCTTTTATAGTGAAAGATGAGTTTGTGGTAGAAATTAGTTAAAGGATTGGACTCTACATGTCAAGTATATATTTTTCATCTTCTATTATTCTATGAAGAAATTAATTCTTATACATTATTTATGGGATCTTAATACCAAAATTGTGTTATCCTAATACCCAATGTTTTGTTGAACTGATGGTATTTTAAATCATCATAGATTGATGGCTTTGAAGCTCTCAATTTTACACTTGTTTTTGATAGATGACCTCAATTACACTCTATAAATATTTACATTTTGACTCCAATTATGTTTTTATAATCACAACCAATTTTCTCTTATCTGAAACACTAATTTATTAGTGACTTTTTCATTCCCCTTTTTCCTCTTATTAAGACTAAATTTTATTAACCAAATTTCTGATGTGGGTTTTCCCAAAAAAGAATTTTCTATTTCACCTACTTATTTTTGAAGAACAATTTCAATTTACAAGGATGAAATTTATTGAAGTATGGGAGAATGTAACACCCCATTATTTCAAAGTACTTTATTTTTTCAATGTAATGCAATAACTTGCAATACGCGCAACACTATGTTCAAGCGCATCACGACTTACCAAACTAACCGTTGAAAAGTGGTCATGAATAGTATTAACTGAATTTTGAACATTATATAATACTTATTATTTTAGAATACATATTATGATTTTCTTAGAAAAAATGTCAGAACAAATTCTTTTTTTTCAGATAAAAGAATTATTTTACAAATAATTAAATTTTACCGCCTTTTAATGGAGAAGCCTTTTAAAATCCAATATACGAAACTTTTATGTATTCAATTTGAAAAAATAAAGTTTTTCTTTAGAATCAGGACATTACAATTTATATTCAATAAATTTTTTTTGTTTTTCTAATAACTTTCTTATTTGGGTGAATAGTGAAAAATACTATATTTTAACTCAAAACCACTTTTTTAATCAATATAATTTATAGTGTTGAATTATAAATTTTAATGTTTTGGAAGTTTAATTAGATTATATTTTTACCCTTTAATCCAATTTTGGTCATTGGAATTAATTTCACATTGAAATTATACATACAGAAGTGTCAATCTTTTGATAGTTATTGTTTCTTAAAAACACTCTATTTGTTTTGACAACGAGAATTAATTTTTAATTAATTAATGCAACTTCTATGTTTTGAATTTGGTAAAATGGAAATAATTTTTGGATTCGGAATATCAAAATTATCTTATGGTGAATTTTTGGTATTTTTCTAAAAACATTCAATTTTTGATGAATAGTGAAAAACACTGAGTTATTGGTTAAAACCGACATTTTATTTATTTAATTATTTATTTAATTTCAATTTATTTTAGTTAAAAATAGATACATAATGCCTATATAAGTTCAATGTAATTCATTGGAGTCAGTTTATAATAATTTTAGATATATAATTTTTTATTGAACTTTTCACCGTCTTTTACCCATTTTCAAGGAGAATTTGCAAAGTCACATAAAACATAATTTTACCGCTGCTGTAGTGGAATTTTTAAAATCCAAGAGACACAGTTAATATCAAGGAGTAATATGTTATTCAATAAGATGAAAATAAATTTTGTTGAATAGTAACTTTGTAATTTTATTTACAATGGTTAAAAGTAAATAGAGTAATTAAGGGTATAAATGATATTAATATTTCCCTAACTCATGTCCTAAATATATTGGACAAGTTTATCTAGACCAAAAACAATATTAGGAATAAAATATTATCATTTTGGTCTACTTAGATTAAATTAGGACATTTATTATTATTTAATTCAAAGAAGAGTTAAAAGAGTTAGAATCGAAGTTTAATAACTAAATCATTTTTAATAGAGAATTATTTATAAGATAAATTCTAATATAAATATTCATTATAAAGCTAAAAAGAGTTCCTACATCATGGTATTTTATTTTAACTTTTTAGACATTAAATAAATAAATTTATTTATGACACAATGACGATGCAGTAATTACCTTATTAATGAAAGAATCAAATAAATGGTATTATAAATATTAAAATAAATTTAATTTCAACGTTTTTATGACATCCAAGAATTTCATAGGTTCATATGACATGATAGGGATGATTCAATGTATCTTGTTCGAAGTTATTAAGTTTTTATGACTTTCACAAAAAAATACCAAATAGTGTCAAAATTGACATAAATTAATATTTAAAACAAATACTATATTATTGGTTGATATAACATTCATAAAAATGTATGGTTCGTATAAAGGGATTAAATAATATTATATATGTCATTAAGGAGCAA
Source organism: Viscum album (assembly GCA_963277665.1). Taxonomy (NCBI): domain Eukaryota; kingdom Viridiplantae; phylum Streptophyta; class Magnoliopsida; order Santalales; family Viscaceae; genus Viscum; species Viscum album. The sequence goes on from OY728150.1 coordinate 1,519,220,267, forward strand.
CTTGAGGGCCTGTTGGATGTTTAGAGTATGTTTATTAACCTTATATTGTAAAAATATAAGAAGACACAGTAAAAGTTAAACTATTTAACTAAGAGTTATATCTAAAAGATAATGTTAATATTGTGACCAAAAGCTATCTAAAACCTATTGGTAGAGAGATTTTAGACTCCTCCCCACCTAATCCTTTAAATAAATCATTCTGAATCCATTATAAACTGAAAATGAATTTATTATAAAATAATATTTTATGTTTTTCCTAAGGTGCCCCTCAACCCTCTTATAATAGGGCTCCCCCCTTCACTCTAATTTTCACCTTCTGTGCTATTTGGATTGGCCAAAGCCTGACCAAATATCCTCCAAACTATCCTAACTTCATCCTAGAGGCCTTAATTTGGTTATAAATCCATCTTAAAGAGTTATTTTGATTAAATCAAAAAGGATGAACCCGAAGAAGAGGTAATAATTTCACCACCATCTTTCAAGTTATCTTATTATTCCACTTACTCTTTCTTTGTTTTTTCATTTCTAAAATAATAAATCCAGTATCATATATATACTGTGATGTTATTATAAATATGGAACAACTATATTCATTATCTTATCCATCTTATGAAGTTTAATGTCACCATGCGTGCGTACGTATGACTTACCATCTCCACGGTGTGGTGTACTTTGTTATTCAACAATATGTTATTTGGATAGATATAATGATAGTAATATGTATATAAAAAATGAAAATAATTTTATAATGTCTCTTTAAAATTAATATACCATCCAATTCCACAACATTAATGAAATGATATTATCCCTCGTGCATACGTACGGATTTTCGTCACCACGACGCGATGGGAATCTTTTCCACGATCACCCTTCATCGACGATTATAAAAATATATATATTACCATTAAGTTTATAATATATGAAAAAATAATGATACTGCAGATATATAAATATATACATATATGTTTACTTACATATATCTTATTCACTTAACGGTGTTTTTCATTTCATATATATGTCTATTATACATATTTATATTCTAAATATATATGATATATAAATCATATTTTATATTTTGGATGTACTTAAATATTTTTCTATGTGATACAATCAAGAGTAACATGTTAAAACATGTACGATAATGAAAGCGGTTATTAACTAAAATGATAATTTAACATCGAAATTACTATTAAATGGTAATTATAAAGAAATAAATTAATTATGTACTATATAATAAATATTAATATGTTTATGGTATACTTTAATAACATACTATGATCATCATAAAGGAGGTTAAACGTACCCTTGACTAATGAAAAGTGCAAGGTAAGGGGGTTTTCATCTCACCCCTCATTCCCGTGAGATTCATGCCATATTTCTACTATTACCTTTTGTGTGGTGTATGTGCATCCCATAATTGTAATAATTTTGTAATAAAATTTAATTTATTTGTATTTACATATTCATTGTATGATACCTCTTTCATGGGGTATGTGTTTTCTATGTTACCAAATTGGTAAGGGTTAATTTCACAATCTCTTTATTATCTAAAGTTGTTTTTACGTAAGTATCTACTAGGACATATTTATTATTAATTTACATGTTTTATGAAAGAGTTTTCAAAGGGATTATTTTAAGGGAATTTTTTACAAAAACATCATTTTAGATGTTTTAAATATTTATTCTTCAAAATCTATCTCATTAATGTCCATGTCTTCAAAATGATTTTTAAGGATTTATTTATATGGACAAGAATGTTTCTAAAATGTTAATTCCATTCAAATGTTTCAAAGTTGTATGGGACACTTTGATTCAAAAAAATATTTAAATGTATTACTTTCAAAATTTTGTGACATTTAAATGTTTTCAGGAAAAAGGGATATTTCTCTCAAAGAGTTTTAAAAAATCAATTTCATCTATGTCAAAATACTTTAATGGATTTTAAACTATTTTGAAGTTGATTTATTATGATAAAAATCTTCCATTGTATTGAAGGTTTTGTGATATTTTTGACAATGGATGGGATATTTTTATACCATTCATGGTTTAGGTAATGTATTGACATTTCGTACGCTAGTTTTAATACGAATGTTTTTGTTATATTTAGTCCTTTTCATATGAGGAATGCATTGGACATAGTATGTGATGGGTTGTTCCTGCTATAGCTACTCAATGCATCAGTAAGTTTCATCAGACATACTTGTGTCTTGACATAAGGCCTTGACAAAATCTTATTTGTAGTCTTCGCACAAGTCCATGACTATAAGGTTATGGTAGTCTGACATTATGCATTCCATCATTATGAAAGTGGTTAGTGATATTGCATCTGATTATTCGACTAGTAGAATATCCATGTGAATAAGTAAATGGAATTATTTCATTTTATTTTTTCCATGTTATACTGATGTTCAAGTTTAAAAGGCTTTTGTTTTAGTTATAAATTGCCTTAAATGTTTATGATTATTTATGAATGTTTCAGCTGTATTGATTACCCTTACCGATCGTTTGAGCTCACCCCTGTCTATGTTTTGTTTCTCCAAGGATTCCAAGAATTGTACTATGATTGATATGCAGGGTTAGGCCAAGGGAATAATCTCATTAAAAAATCTTTATTTACGTTGTTCTGTATGTCTTAAAGTGTAATGTAACATTCTTGTATATAATCTATTTTCCAAGACTACTAAACCAATCAGCCCTTCGAGACTTGATTTCTTGTAATCATTCCAATGTATTAAAATAATGCACCTACTCGGGATAAATGGGGTCGGGGTGTTATAGTTTGTATCAGAGTAAGTTTAGTAATAGCATTGGAAACTAGATTTAGATAAACTATGATTAGAGAACATTACTCTTAGATAGACTTTTTGGATTAGTATAGAAGGACTTCCTAGAATTTTCGTAATGTTGGGATTTTGTGAGTTTTCTAAGAAAATACATCCCTGTCTGGATATGAGCAGGTTGAGGTGGCTCTGGCATAGATGTACCTAAGGGTAAAACCCGAAAAAACCGCTTTGCGCTAGAATCGAACGAGAACTGGTGCACGAAAACGGTACTTGCTTCACTCTTGATTGCGACACTCCCGGTGGATATTCTTAGGATAATTATCATTTTATTTATGAATCATTATGAAGGATCTAATAGTATATAACTCCTCAAAGAAAATAATTTTATGGATTATATCCATAAACTTTTCAATTTATGTTAGTTATTTTACTAGTTTGGAATAATTCATTGCAATTCATAAACTGACCAAGTGTATGCCATTGTATAGAAATGGCACCCAGTAGAAGAAATGTGAACTCAAGTAATACGTATGATCCAAAGAGTAATAAGGGTTTTATCATTCATAGTATTAAGACAACATTTATAAAGGGAATAGTATCCCACTTTTTATTATCAAAAGAATAAATAGTATCACAAGATCAGTAATTTATTCACTGAATCATATGTCTTTTAAGGGAAGCAAGAGAAGAAAATTATGGTAGAAATAAAGATGGATAAAGGGAATAAGGGAAAGAAGGATTTTTTAATATGTGATAAATGTGGAATGAATCACCTTAGTAAATGCTTGAATGGAATGGGTATTGTTATAAGTGTCGAGAAAAATGACACCAAGTACATGATTACAAGAGTATGAAAAAGTATTCAAATGCAAAATGCTTCATCTGTAAGGCGTTGAACACTACACAAATCAAAACCCCCTTCATAAGAGTATACCACAAATGATGATATTGGATAATAACCATGTTATGATAATACCTGAGATGAAGAAGAAAATCTAGTGTTATTATGCTGTTATTATAGAATTATTTCATTTGAGTGTTGTATCAACAGTATACTGGTTACATGAATTATGGATATAAATAAGGATTGTATTGCAGTAATATTTTTTTTAGGATTTAAGAGTATATGGTTCTATGAAAAGATACTTAATAGTAAGCTACACTTTTTGAAAAATACATGGTTGAAGGAAAGGTAATCCTTAATATGGTCCTGATAATGAGGTAGTGTTTTTGGAATAAAAGATGGCTGATTTTGGTAATTCAGGATGTTCTGATTTAGTAAAATAATACATGATAAAGGGGTTCACATGATTTTACCTGGCCAAAAATATCTTCATTGTGTTTACCTTCTTTATAAATTTTGGACTCTTTGTTTGGACTAAAATATATTAGATACATCTAAAGGTTGTAGTCAATTAATTTTGACATTTGATACTATTTTCATTGTTAAATAATTTCTTGATATTTTTTTGGATTGTCATAAAATTTAAAACCTCGAGGTTCGGTGGCAACTCATCGCGTCCGGCAAGGCCGCGAGACTTGAACCCGCAACCGAAGGGAAACAAGGGTGTATCACCTACCACTGGCCTATGTGATGTCCTAGATTGAATACTGTAGATTTTTTAAAAACAAAATTCTGGTAGATGAATTATAAATTCATTTTTTTGAACCCTATACGAATAGGATAAATAGAATATTAATTTTAAGTTCTATTGTCTTTTAGAGTGAATGACGAGTTTCTGGTAGAAATTAGTAAAAGGATGGGACTCTACTTCTCAAGTATATATTTTTCTTCTTCTCTTATTCTATGAAGAAATCAATTCTTATACTTTAGTGAAGGGATCATAAAACTAAAAATTTGTTATCCTAATACCCTTTGTTTTGTTGAACCGATGGTATTTTAAATCATCATAGATTGATTGCTTTGAGGCTCTCAATTTTACACTTGTTTGTGATTGATGTCCTCAATTACTCTCTATAAATATTTATATTTTTCTCCAATCATGTTTCTATAATTACAGACAATGTTCTCCTATCCGAAATACTAATTTGGTGGTGACTTTTTCTTCAACCTTTTCCCTCTTTTTAAGACTAAATTATATTAACCCAATTTCCGATGTGGGTTTTCCCATAAAGAATATTATATTTTCAACCTTTTATTTTCGACGAACAATTTCAAATTGTGAGGAAACAATTTATTGAAGGAGGGGAGATTGTAACATCCCAATATTTCATAGTACATTATTTCTTCAATGTAATGCAATAACTTGCACTACGTGCAACACTGAGTTCAAGCGCCTCAGGACTTACCAAACTAGCCATTCAAAAGCGGTTAGGAATAGCATTAAATAAATTGTAAACATTATAAAATACTTATAATTTTATAATCCATATTATGATTTTATTATACATAATGTAATAACATATTCTATTTTTTCAGATAAAATAATTATTTTCTAAATAATGTAATTTTACCTCCTTTTAATAGTGAACACTTTTCAAATCCAATATTTGAAACTTTTATGTATTCAATTTGAAAAAATAAACTTATTCTTTAAAATAGGTACATAATAATTTAGTTTCAATTAATTTTTGGTGTTTTTTTGATTACTTTGATATTTTTGTGAATAGTGATAAGTACTATATTTCAACTGAAAACAACTTTTTTAATAAAAATAATTTATTGGGTTGAACTATACATTTTAATGTTTTGGAAGTATAATTAGATTATATTTTTACCCTTTAATCCAATTTTGGTCATTATAATTAATTTAACATTGAAATTTTACATAAACAAATGTCAATCTTTTGATAGTTGTTGATTCTTAAAAACATGATATTTGTTTTGACAACGAGAATTAATTTTAAATTAATTAATTCAACTTCTATGTTTTTTATTTGGTAAAATAGACACCATTTTTGGATTCTGAATATATCAAAATTATTTTACGGTGAATTTTGGGTATTTTTCTAAAAACATTCAATTTTTGATGAATAGTGGAAAACACTAAGTTATTGGTTAAAACCGACTTTTTATTTAATTAATTAATTATTTTATTTAAATTTATTTTAGGACAAAATAGATACAAAATAGATATTTAATTTCATTTTAATTAATTGGATTCAGTTTATAATTATTTTAGATACATAAAATTTGTATTGAACTTTTCATTGTCTTTTACCAATCTCCTAGGAGAATTTGAAAATTCACATAAAACATAATTTTACTGCTTCTGTGAGTGGAATATTTAAAATATTAGAGACACGATTAATATCAATAGGCAAAATTTTATTCAAGAAGCTAAAAATATTTTTTGGTGAATAGTAACTTTTTACTTTTATTTACCAGGGTTAAAAGTAAATAGGGTAATTAAGGGTAAAAATTATATTAATATTACCCTAACACATGTCTTAATTCTATTAGAAAAGTGTATCTCTATAGAAAACAACCTTAGGAATAAAAGTTTATCATTTAGGTCCACTTAGATTAGATTTGAACTTTTATTATTATTTACTTCAAAGGAAAGTTAAAATAGGTAAAATCAACATTTAACATCTTAATTTTATTTAATATTGAGTTATTTATAAGATAAATTCGATTATAAATATTCATTAGAAATATAATAATATTTCCAACATCATGGTCTTTTATTTATAATTTTTATACATTAAATAAATAAATTTATTTAGGACACAATGATGATGTAGTAATTACCTTATTCAAGAAAAAATCAAATTAATTGTTTTATAATTATTAAAATAAATAGAAATTAAATGTTTTTATGACATCAAATTATTTTTTAGGTGAATATGACATCATAGGGATGATTAAATGTATCATATTCTAAGTTAGGAAGTTTTTATGACTTTTACAAAAACAAAATACCAAATAGTGACAAAATTGACATAAATTATTATTTAAAACAAATACTATATTATTGGTTGAAATAATATTCTTAAAAATGTAAGGTTCTTCCAAAATGGTTAAAAAATATTATATATGTAATTAATGAGACACTAGAGGTTTTCATGAATGTCTAGAGTAATTTTATTAACCATATAGAGTAAAAATACAAGAAGACACAGTAAACGTTAAACTATTTAAATAAGAGTTATATCTTAATACTATGGTTAATAGGGTAACCTAAACCTATCTAAAACCTATTGGTTGAGATGTTTTCGACCCCTACCCACATAATCCTTTAAATAATTAATTTTTGATCCATTAGAAACCGAAAATTAATTTATTATAAAATAATATTTTATGTTTTTCCTAAGGTTCCCTTCACCCATCTTATAAAAGGGCACCCCCCCCCCTTCACTATAACTCACACCTTCTAAGCCATTTGGATCGGCCAATACCTACCCAAATATACTGAAAAATATCCTAAATTCATCATAGATGCCTTCCCTTGGTCAGAAAGCCATCCTATGGATCCCTTTTGATTAAATCAAAAGGAAGAACCCGAAGAAGAGGTAATGATTTCACCACCCTCTTTCAAGTTATCTTATTCTTCCACTTACTATTTCTTTGTTTTTTCCATTCTAAAATAATAACTCCAGTATCCTATATATATTGTGATGTTATTATAAATATTGAACTACTATATTCATTATCCTATCCATCTTATGAATGATAATGTAACCATGCGTGCGTACGTACGACTTACCGTCTCCACGGTGTGGTGTAATTTGTTATTCAACACAATGTTATTTGGACAGATATAATGATGAGTAATATGTATATAAATAATTAAAATAACATGATAATGTCTTTTTATAATTAATATTCCATCCAATTCCACAACTTTATGGAAATGATATTGTCGCTCGTGCGTATGTACGGATTACCGTCTCTATGACGTGATGGGATTCATTTCTATGTTCACCATTCATCGACGATTATAAAAATAAATATATTACTAATAAGTATATAATATATGACATAATAATGACACTAGAGATATATACATATATATATATATATATGAACTTACATTTATCTTATTCACATAGTTTCGTTCAATACGAGATAAAAACGGAAACTGCGTATATGCGTACGTACGGACTACTGTCTCCCTAGACGGTGAGTTTCATTTCATATGTATGTATATTATACATATTTATATTCTAAATATATATGATATATTAAAAATTTTATATATTCTAGAAGTACTTAAATCGTTATCTAATTGATACAATCAAGAGTAACAAGTTAAAACACGTACCATAAAGAAAGCAATTATTACCCGAAATATTAATTTCACATGGAAATTATTATTAAAATGGTAGTATAAAGTAATTAATGAGTCATGTATGATATATTAAATATTAATATGGATATTTTATTTTTTAATAACATACTACGATCTTCATACAGGTGGTTAAATGTACCCTTGACTAACGGAAAGTGCATGGTAAGGGGTTTTCATCTGACTCCTCATTCCCATGAGGTTCATGCCATATTGCCACTATTACCTTTTGTGTGGTGTATACACTGCCCATAATTGAATTATTTGTGTAATAAACTTTAATTTATGTGTATTTACATATTAATTTTATGATAGCTCTTTCATGGGGTGTATGTTTCGTATGTTACCAAATTGGTAAGGGTTAATTTCACAATCTCTTTATTATCGAAGGTAGTTTTTACATAAGTATCTACTAGGACATATTAATTATCCATGTCCATGTTTTATTAAAGAGTTTTCAATGGTATTATTTTAAGTGGATTTTTTTCTAAGACACCATTTCAAATGTTTTCAATATTTATTCTTCTAAAACTTTCTCATTAATGCCCATGTCTTCAAAATGGGGTTTTATGGATTTATTTATATGGACAAGAATGTTTTTAAATTTTAATTCCTTTCATAGGATTAAAAGTGGTATGTGTCAATTTGATGCAAAAATTTATTTAAATGTCATCCTTTAAAAATTGTGTGACTTTTAAATGTTTTCATGAAAAAGGGATATTTCTCTCCAATAGTTTTACAAAATCATTTTTATTTATGTAAAAATAATTTAATGGATTTTAAACATTTTTGAAGTTAATTTATTAAGATACAAATATTCCATATTATATTGAATGTTTTTTGATGTGTTTAATTTTGGATGTGTTATTTCTATACCATTCACGGTGCAGGGAATGTATTTTCATTTAGTATACTAGTTTTAACAAAAATGTTTATGTTATGTTTAAAAATTTTCATATGAGGAATGTGTTGGACTTAATAATTGAAGGGTGGATTCCTCTATAGCTCCTCGATGCATCGGTAGGTCTCGTGAGACAAACAAGTATATTGTCACAAGGCCTTTAAAAAAATATTATTTGTACTCATGGTACAAGGCCTTGACTATGAGGTTATGATAGTCTGGAATTATTCATTCCATAATTATGCAAGTGGTTCGTGATATTGCATGTGATAATTCGACTAATAGAATATCCATGTGAATAAGTAAATGGAATTATTTAATTTTATTTTTTCAATATTATGCTGAAGTTCATGTTTATAAGGATTTTGTTTTAGTTATACATTTCCTTAAATGTTTATGCTTATTTATGAAAGTTTCTGATGTATTGCATTCCCTTACTGAGTGTTTGAGATCACCCCTTTCTATGTTTTGTTTTTCCCAGGATTCCAAGAATTGTATTTTAATTGATATACAGGGTTAATCCAGGGGAATAATGGCATTCATAAATGATTATTTATGTTGTTGTGTATGTCTTAAAGTGTAATGTAACATTCATGTATGTAATCTATTTTCCAAAAATACTAAACTGATCGGTCCTTCGGGACTTGATTTCTTGTAATCATAGAAATGTACTAAAATAATGAACCAACTCTGTGTAACTGGGGTCGGGGCGTTACAATATACATGACCGGATGGCCCACATATCTAACCATAGTAGAACTCCCTATACCCAACATCTGTTTCATAGATCATTCCTAGCTACCCACTATTCATGGATGATATTGTAGAATTTCCATGAGAGTAGATTCATTGTTCTAGGAACCAACGTATGATTCCAACCCCTCTCATCATTCCTAATATGTATAGCTCTTCTATGGTTTTTGCTAATGATCTAATCCTCTTATAGGGCTTGCTCTTAGGTGGGTAATCTTGATCATTTTGAACATGTTTCATAATAACGATGGTTTAATTTAATCTTCACAAAAATAACATTTTTACAAGATCATTAATATTTTATTAATGAATGATTTATAATTATTTTTTGTAGTTTAAATTTACTTTCTTGAGTAATTGTTTCTTTATACTCGATGATGAAATAAAAAATGTACATTAAAAAACCACCTATGAAGAGATTTTTTTATTTATATGTTAAATTTTGATATATCCTTTACATAAACAAAACAAAAATTACTATTTTTATAGTTATATCATATTATACTAGTAATTATGTTTTATAATCATCCATGATATAAGTTCATAGCATTGTTCAATTTGGTGATCTAACCCACACAAACATGAAAATACCGTGATTAATATATGATTATGAGATGATTACGTATTAATATAAAAATAAAAGTATCATAATGATATCATTTATTGTTTATTAGTGTGATATGTAATATTTAGAATTATTTATGAGAATAAGGTATGGATACAAAAATATTTCATAGTATGATGAAATTGGCATCCTCTTTGTTCGCTTTTTTAAAAAGCTAGTTTTATATTGAGTGCTTAAAATTTATATAATTAATAATTGTATTCAATTTTTTTTAAAATACACTTATTAATATCATAACCATAATATTTATCCTTTTAAATCCATTCACATGGCCATCCATGGAGGTAGGAGTATGCTCAAATGTATGAATGATAAATGTTTTATAGAATGGGTATAAAGAGTAATATGGATTTTTATTAAAAAATTTATAATATTTCATAAATATTAAAATTATATATTATCATACCTATTAAGAACAAAATTATATTTTCGTTAAGTAATAGAAATAAGTTTCATTGTGCATGTGGTTGTCTTCAAAATTTAGGATTCATGTTATTTATTTTTAATTGAAAATGTAAGGGTGGTTAATTCCTGATCAATCCTTACAATAACAAAATATTCAAATTATTATACATAAATTATCATTAATATGTTTTAAAAATTAATTTATATAATATAAATATAACCTAAATAACATGAATGTTGAAAAAGAAGTTAAGAACATGTGCTTCTCTCCTTGGATTTTCGCCACAATGAAGTATATTATTCCTTTTTGGGATGATAATTTTAGAAGTAAATAATAATATTAAGGTGTCTACGAATAAGTATAAGTGGTTTTGGATGCATTTGGGGCAAAATTTAGGGGTTTTGGATATAAGTGATGTTGGGAGAGGAGTGACATTTTTATTAGTGAAAGGGGGGATTTATAAATACTAAATGCTTTTTAGTAATGGGAAGTCACTCTCATGGAAAGTAGATTGAAAATTAATAAAAGTAATAACATCTAGTTATCATCATAATAACATTTCCACACATTTATAAACATTTTTAGATCGTTTACTCTTGGATTATTTACTTTTAGTATTTTAGCTTTAACCTTGGTAAGTACTTCCTATCTAATGTAACATATCATTTATTCCTATAAATAATGTTGTAATTTTTATGTGACTTGGGGACACTAATTATAAATTTCAAATCAATTTTTGTTAATTAAATTTATATATGATATAAAATTTATACTTTGAAAACTAAATTTAAAATATATTAATAATAATGTTTTCAAATATATAACTTATGTTCTAAATTTTAAAATATGAGTTTATAATTTAAAAGAAAAATTTGTACATTTTAATATTCACTTATAAAATTTATATTTTTTATATAATATTTTTTAATAAATTCAAATTCATACTTATATTTTACTAATTTTATAGAAGTAATTTTATATGATAAAACAATATTTTTCATTATTTGAAAAAAATTATTCTTTTTAGGAGAATCTAAAAATTTAATTTTAATATAATATTTACACTTCTAAACCGAAAATTATTTTTTAAAATTTTATATTATAAATATTATATATTTTATTTTAGATAAAAATAAATATTAAGTTATGCTTATTTTTTTAAATATCATTTATAAACATTGTGGTTATTAAATCTTATTTCATATATAGTTCAAAATAATTTAATATTTAAATATTAGTTTATAAAATTAAATTTTACCTAAAATGATAAAAATTTAACTATGATCAATTTAATTTATTAAGGAAAATTACAATATCCACTTTTCAATGGGTTCCTTGAAAGGAATTCCCTTAAAATATCAATTAGAGTAAAATAATATTATATAATTATTTTGATGGATTTCCATATTTAAATTTTATAAATAATATATTTTTTATTAAATTCTATTATATCACAATTATTGTTATTTTGTTGTTGTGTTACATTACTACTGTGTGTGATAGAAATTATTGATGATATTATTAATTTATATGATCCAAAATTTTGGGTCATTACATTTAACCCCTTTTAAATAAGTTGCAGCCTTCAAATTTTCATTGTTAACCAATATAGATATTAGGAGATTTTATTCATAACATATTCATCATTTAGATAGTGACATTGAATATGAATTATACCTTACTGTATTATGCCAATATCAACATACTTATCATTCCTCATACAATATAAATTATTCACATAATCTTCTACCCAAATTTTATATACAATAATAAAATATTATCCATTACATTACTTTCCTAAAACCCTTTTAATTTCCATGAAAATAAATAATATAAACCTCTAAAATTAGGTATTTTAATTAACCACAAATTCAAAAAATCGCACACTAGTCAATATAATCCTAAAATTTAGATAAAAATCACAATAATAATCAGGAATCAATTATTAATTCCAAGGATACCAAAACTATCATAATTTATTTTTCCAAATCAATAAACCCTTTATCAAATCATCCTAAAGAATATATTTAATAAAATAATTTTTTATACCTAAATCATTTTTCTCCAATAATAATCCCCAAAATATGACCTTGTCATATATTTCACTCATAAATGTATGGTGTCCTCAGTTTAGGAGATATGGTATTTAAATCCAATAATGGTTTTGTTGGTCTATCATTAGATTTATTCTTAGTGGTTCAATTATTTTTTATTTTTTTGAGGGTTGATTGGGGAGATAAAATATTGTTTCACAATCATTTATGTGTAGTTCATCATTTTTATCTCTTATAAACTACCAAGGGATCTCACATCTATAATAAGGTACAAACCGGATTTCCAATGGAATGTGTTCCTTTTCTATTTTAGACCCAATGGCACATATGAACTCAAATTAATTTTAGGATTGGAGGTTGTGCTAGTCACTCCTAATTTGGGGGAATTTTTCCTATTCTGGCACTCTCTTATGGATTGATGATATGTCAGAGAATCTCTTCCAAAACCCAATATAGGACCAGGTACCCTAATGAAATGATCATATTTCAAATATCTTTGTGTGTAATAGGGGGCTCTATTAATGAAACCATATTTTTTTTTAATTTTCATAATAAGATATACATTATTTATTAGAAATGGGCAGCTACTTATATTTTGAACCCATATAACAAGGCACTCTTGTGCATACTTCCATCTAAGGAGTCAATTAAAATTTAGAGGAAGGGATTGAACCTTCACATGGAGTAATCTGTATCATGTTTATAACATGAATCAAAACCCACTTAGTTTGTTTAAACCATGTAGATTAATTTCATGTAGAAAGTAAATATATGATGGGACATATGCATGAGGAATTGAGATCTATCCTTATGAAAGTGTCAAATTTATTCTACATATAATATAAATTAGATACATCATTGTTCTATGTGACCTAAACACTCTAATTGGTATTGATATATAATTACTTATCCTGAGGATTATTTCCCTAGGGTTTACCAATACGGGAAAGAATTTTGGACTTACACCGAGATGGATGCCCTTATATGGGGGTAATCGTATCATGTCAGTAAATGGGTTTTACACATTGAGGTTTACCTACCTGGGAAACATTTTATGATACATTTCATGTGATCATTTTAAATTTCAATTCCATCAAGATCCTTATTTAGTGTGAGAAACAAGTGACAATAAGTGACTAGACTCACACCATATGGGTCTGGGACTTATAAAGTAGGGAATCCCTTATGAATTGTTTGATATGGTACTCTGGCCATAGGAAAGAATCATATATATCATACATATTGAAATAATAATTATACTCATTATTTGATTAGATTCATTGTACCTTAATTGATGGAGATAATTATAAATCCACATTAGTGTTTGGGTCCCATGGGTTTGTGTCCCAGACAAGGAGAGACATACACAAAGGTGGATACCCATTGATGATCAAGCCTTTGGACAGTTTCCAACGTATCCTTTTTAGAATAGAATCATATTTAGAATATTTCAATTTGGGGTACATCTAAATATGTCTAGTAGATAAGGTTATCATGTTTTGAGGTGTCTTCCAAACATGATCTATGTGACTGGAAAACATGCCCTCAGTGTCTATTTGATAAGGATGACATGTCTTAGGATGCTTCACATGATTCATGATAAAATTTAGAGGATTTTTCATGTGATCTAGATATCTTTTTTGAAGGAATTTATCATGAATTATTGTAAACATCCAATAGTCTTTATTTGTTCAACACATATATGCACAAGGGTGTCGCGTGACCAAGGATGACATATCAGAAGGAAGTCTAGTGACTGTAATGAATTGTATTTAAGACATAATATGAAATTTCCAATATGTATAAAGGAAATGTAAAGACCTATAAGACTATTATATAGTACTTCACCACACATGGGAGACATATCTAAAGGACTTCACAAGACTCGGTCAACATGCCTCGAGGACATCGCAATACATGGGTGGCATGCCTTGGCCCCATTGCATGATTTTGATAGGTCATGTGAATTTCATTATTCCATTACTTGAAAATTAATTTATCTATCATTTCATAATTTTTCCATATTTTTGATTCATTATTGAATTTTCCCCAATTTCTTTCAAACATTAGCTTGGTTATGTTTTACATGGTTGAGTCGATATGCATAAACACTTTCACATAAACTAATTGTCCTACCAGAATTCCTTCATGTGATATATATTGTGATAATTTGAAGTGAATATTAATATTTCCTGATCCCTTATGTTTTTCGCTAGATTTATTCTTGGAGGATGGCCCTTTAAATGGTGAGGTTTTTAACTCCAATAATTCCACATTACTTTTCAACCATGTGCATGACTTTCATCTTGAGTGTGTTTTTTTTGTGCCGAGGGGGAGAAATTTATATGAATAAAATTTTGGATTACAATATTCCTTACATAGTTTATATATCATATACATGGGATATATTTGGTATAGAGAATATCAGATCACATTCGTTGCATGATCCTATAATTGTTCATCCAAGGAAGCACATGATAATCATAAACTGTGAGAACACTCCATCATTTCCATATTTATTGGACCATATCCTATAAAAGGGATTTTACATAATATTGGTGTCATGTCAAACTGAATTTACAATATTGATCTATCTTTTCACATAACCATAGAAAGATTTATAATCCAATGGAAATAGTTTCGTGTGATTAAAGAAGACTTGACTGGGGTCCTTTGCAACATTACAATGTCCTGTTAAAGGATCTTCAATAGATCAATGTGGAATATAAAGATATTCTCAAGATATCAATATGAATTTTGAAGGGTTATTTATTTTATCAATGGGGATCACATGAGTCAAATAATTCCATCTCATGATAATAAGTGTATCCTCCCTTGTCAAGATGATTCATTGTTTTCAATAATTTATCATAATTTTTTCAAAACCTGTAGCCTTTTATCCTTGGTCTTCCATCATGTTGTCTTCTGATCAGTAGAGGATCTCTCAATGACATCCATGAGTTATTATTTATTTTCACTCTGGGTGTTTGTGATGTGCCACATGATAAAATTAACATTTTAAAGGGATTTAAAATGACTAGGATGACATGTCAAAGATTATTCATGAGATTAGGTCTCTAATTGAAAATGTTTCACATGATCATGGGAGATTTTTTTAGCCCCATTTCTTTATTAATTGGGCTGTTCATAGAGTTATTTCAAGATCAAAAAAGAATTCACAAAAAACTATGTGTGATTGATGGTGATCATACGAGGCGTATAACCCCATTATAATGAAAAAGGGAAACTTTAACTGCATGAATCCTTGTTATTTTAAGAATGATTTATTTTATTTATAAGGTTATTTTGGTTATTATCAAGAATATTTCTTCTAATGTGTTTCATGATCATAGATACTCATTGCGAAGCCAGTGTATGATCCTCAACACTTTTTTTTACTCCTTTTTAATAATAATAGGGCTTATCAAAGGGGGTTTCATTGATCTAAGGGTCCCAAAAAAGGTGTTTTTTGTGATCATCCATAGATCATGTGAAGGAAATGATTCTCATCTGTGTTATTTCTAGTGATGTGTGATCGCATGTCCTCCTATGTATTATGTGATTTACATAATCTAACCTCTTAATCATTATGTATAAATCCTACAATTTGTTTTTTATTGTAGAGAAATGAATACCCATTATATTGGTATTTAATAAATTCAAGAATAGGAGATGTTCATTTGGATGGATTAAAATAAATATCCCCCCCCCTTAGAATAGAGTTATGTACGGACTAGGATATGATATGGAGGAGTAGATTCCTACCTGAGTGCTAGAGGTATCCACTGACCGGTGTCCAGAGAAACACTTGGTCTCCCATGTGAACATTAGTATTTCATGGAAATAATTATAAATAAATTAGTGAGGGGTTGGATCACTAAACTAGTGAGCTGAACTCCCTGAGAAGTTTTGATTTTTACTATCATGTTATTACATTTCAAGACCTCACAATAAGATTTGTTTCTCATGACATCATCACAAGAACCGATTTGACAGATCCAATCACATGATCTCCACACATGAATTACCTCATAAAAAAAACATGCTCAAACATTCTCTGAATAAACTCATAGTAATTTCATCGAAACATACCCCATGCCCTAGGTCACATTGATATCTTGTAGGCTTCACATGAATCGCGGACTTGGTCATATGATCACATGATCGTTAAATAGTTAACGTTTCCATCTCATGGTCATTGGATTGAGATTATTACAATAAGTCATGTGATCATGAGATAATCCCCATTTCACGTGATTTATGAGTTTATCCACGGGTAATGTGATTTATGAGACCTACGTCACGTCATGTTATCATAATTCCTTTTATGGTACAAATGATTCACATGATATTGTTTGTGTAATGAACCTATTCTGATAGGGTTCCTCTATCTACTGATTTTTTTTCTTATTTTTTATTGTGATAGATTCCAATCATTGAAATCCTTTAAAATAAGTCACAATAGTGGTGGATTGTTGGAATTCCATTATGGTGTGGGTGGATTCTAGATATCATGACATTGTCGAATCATCACAATCAACCCTAATTGACCAGATGGGAATAAATATTATGAAATATCCTCTCTCATACTTCATAGATATTTATGGGTTTGGTCTTCCAAATGATTCTCATATAATTTAAACAATGTATTAAATTGTACCTTCATCTTAGTTTTTGATGACTCATAATACCATTAGAGAAAATTGCTCCTTAAATTTCCATTTCATCGTTGGGGAAGACGTCTCAGATAGTTCATGTTGAAATTTAGGAAAACTGAATTTGGAAATATTCATCATAAATATAATTCGAATATCCAGATGTACCACTCAATAATGGAGAAATATTACATAAAATAAATGTTTAGATAGTTTCGTAACTTGGAATTTTAATTGGGAGGGTTATTCAGAATGGATTTGGCATGTCCCTTCTTAGTGCAGTATATCACACCTAAATTTGTAAAAAAATCAAAAAATGGGATATATGCAGTAACCTTGATATCCCAAAACTTCACATACATTAAAAGGGGATCAATTGATGAAATATTAATCTTATAAAGTATATATACAAATACTTTAAACATGGTGCATGTTGAAGTTAGAATCAATCTCACGGACATAAAGTATATTTTTGAACACAAATTTTAGGATAGATGTATTATGATTTTCCCCATATCTTCTACATGAAATGACATAGGGAGGACCCCTATCATTATGAGGTAGTTGATCAGATTTGATGAATATAACCTTGAGAAGGCCCCACATATAGGGAGAGATGTTTTATTTAAGAAATGGGTAGTTTATTTTTAAAAAAATATTTTTCCTAATGAAAATTCAAAAGTATGAATTTCTACTCCAAAAAGGTTTAGTATAGTTATAAAGGTGTCTATTGGCCCATTGTTGAAGAGGGTTAATTTAGAAACTATAGGTGGTAGGTCATTCCTGATATTGACCAAACTGTTTAGTTGGCTAGTTTTCTTTTATGTATACCAATGATGGAACCTACTCTCAACAAACGAGAAGGGTGGAGTTAGATTTTCAAAACTGTTGGTGGTAGCCTCTAATCTAAGAGGGAGTAACATTAGGTTAGCCATTTTTATTTCAAAAAATTATATAAACACTTTCACCATATTTATCATGAAATATCCCCAAATTGAATTTCTAGTTTCATTTTAGTACTATAGTGTTGGATAGGGGCTCTCATAGGATGCTATGAGTACATGGGAGTCTAGAACATGCCAAACATTATTTTTAAACCGTTTTAAAATTTATTATTGGGGTGATTCCAGTCATGATATGGGACTGGTAAATTAGGGCCTTCATGAGTCGTCATGAATTGTTCTCCAAACCAAAGGATATGATTCCCACATCTATTATTGTTGAAAATGGTGGGGGAATCCATGAGGGTTGGGAATATATTATATAACATCATTATGAAATCCTTTCTATCCACATTAATTGGATAATTATCTATGAATGGTATGAACATTTTTAGTTCATTTGTTAATTTTAGTGTGTTTATACAAAATGACCTACCATCATTAATGCTTGGTCCTAAAATCATTTGATGGTGGCTTGCTAGTTCAGGATGATGTTTACTAGGGTGGAGACTCCATTCCAAATAGTGCTCCATTACACCAATGATGAGATTAGTTTATCACAACTTTATTCTAATATATGTATCTGATTATATCCAAAATGATATCTATCCACATTCATACCTAAGGTTATAATGCTTTCATAGATTTTCTCTCAAATTACAAGGCCTTTAATGTATATCACTTTTAGTAGACCAACAACCCCAGAAATGACTAGAAAAGAATTCAATAAATTTACCAATATTTTCATTTATAGGATAAATTTATACTATAATGGTATAGCTGAGAACAATTCCATTGAATGAAATCATTCCTACACTTTCATTTCCCATTGTATTTAAACGATGGATGATCTAGAGGGAAGAAAACACAAATGATAATCTCTAAGGAATACAACACTATAAAAAGATGTATTTATAATTCATTACTCATGTTACTTCTATTGAAATTTTCAATTTAAAATACCATACCACTAAGGTCAAGGATATCCTTTTATACCTTGATACAATGATTAAAAGACTGAAGGATTGAATATCAAACTTGCATTTGGGGTAGAAGGTAGTGGTTCATGGATAGATGGATGTTTTCATGGACTAAAACTGTTATCCCATCATCAAGAAGGTGGTAAGATTGGTCTTTCTACCATATTTAAATGTGCATGGTTCTGTTGAAACTATACTAAGGTATTTTTCATTTCCATCCATATATTAGGAATCCACATGAGGCCAGCCAGTCCTGCAAACCATGGTATATTCTCCCAATGGTATGGCTACCAAATAGGATCAGAGAGGTGACTAGGCAACTAATAATTAGTCTTACCAAGGTCAAATGGCTCAATGAGGATGGAAATTACCATCCATAAGTCATCATAATATACACTTTCATCACTTCTTTCAATAATTCCATCAGCATCGACACCTTCTGGGGGGCCTTCCATAGAGAGTAAAGTTAAAAGAATTTTTTTTAAAATATCATATCCATATCACCTAAAATCATCAAGTAATCAATTCACATTACCCATTTTCTATTTTTTCAATTCCAATAACACATTATGATTTTACAAAAACATAGAGGTCCTCACCAATCCCCCTAAATGAATATACATATGTTCTTGAGGATATGAGGGTGTGTTCAGTTGTAACACTAAAAACATCACTAATAGGTTCAACTAGTCTAGAAGATTAGAGAGTTAATGATTCAAATCAACAAGGACTTTAACTTACTATTAACATTCCATTGATCCTTACATTTAACCTATCATGGGTGAATTCACTTATAGATAAAGATTATGTTGGAAGCTTCTCTACTACTAATTTATCATTGATAGATGTGTGTTTTGGAGAAAGTGACAAATTCATTAGAAAGTTAACACAGGGTTCACTTTAGGTCATGTTTCCTTAAAATTAATTAAAAATCGAATCCCTTAAATGTTGTGAGAAAAGAATAAAGATAGAGAAAACATATCTGGTTTCTAATAGCCGGCTCATCACGAGAGGGTTTTACCTCTACTTCTGATGATGGGGTTGGAAAAATACATTTAAAGTGAATAAATCATGAAAGGTATGTTTCAAAAATTGATCACATATGTTGATTATCTGATGGAATCATTCCATATACCTACTAACTAATAAACCATTTACCTTATATTTTTCTTCATTTTCCCATAAACTAGGTTGTTCCTTTCTCTTATTCCTTGGAAATTCTTCACATATAATGAACCCATATAGAGACCAGCTCCATACCCACTTCGCCGAACACTGTGAGAATGATTCCTTCACTTGGTGAATTAGTGCTATAATGTTATCAAATTTTGAGGTTAGGTTTTAGTTATAGATTAGAGTCAATTTCACTCTATATGTCGAAGTTGAAAAAAATTTGGTTGGAGATTTAGACCTTAATTTTAGAGGGCCCTTTAGATGTGCTAAAGGACTAATAAGGATATATTCAGTTTATGTTTTCCAAATCTTGGTTATAAGGGTTTTGACTATACAACTATTAATTCACATGTAATCGAAGTGATCTCTATGAGGTAGAAATGTAGGTCTCTTTAATTATATGTATTAGAGGAAGAGGCTTCATCTTCGGTTTAATGATGTTAGGATGAGGCCCTGAACAAGGTTTCCGAGAACATGATAGAGGAGAAGGATCAACAAATCATGGTCTATGATGTTAAGGTAGAAATTGGTTGATTATAGTATGAAATTACCCATCTACATGAAAATATATCTATGTTTCTTCATGAACTACAAACATCATAGAAAAATGTATTTGATAAAAAGGTATTCCTCAACTTGGAGGAGAAGGCCAAGCATTATTTTGTTTCTAGGGTGGAGTAATTTAAAAATATTATGGAGGAGGAAACTAAATCTGAGGATTAGTTGAACTAATCGATTTCTTTTCTAGTTTAGAGGACCACAAAGCTCAAGGACTCTTCCAAAAAAAATTCTCTGATGGGATTTTAGTTTTGTTATCTCCATTTATTCATGTAGTAATGGGAGAGACTATGGTATATGAAAATTCCTCCATCTCATTCACATTATCAAGGAATAAAACTTTTTATCTTTACATATCATTTTCAATATTTCTTTAAATCATGTTCTGTATTACATTTCATTATCTTGATATTATATATATCATAAATGATAGCCATACTTTTCATAATATTGAGTAAACAAGAACTATTGGATTTGAGTAACTAACTGAAAACAGATTTCTCCTGATAATTACTCAAGAATTCCCACCAAAAAGAGATTCTTAAATGATATAACTACATTATTTATCTTGAGATACTAGATTTTTATGTATAATTTGGATAAGATATGAATGTCTAAGGGGGATAATGATCTAATTATTTCTGAATTCATTGGACAAAACAAGAATAACTTGTCTTTTATATAAAGAAAAATAATTATTCCCACAAGATTAGAATCTTCTTCAATGTTACCCCCCTACCTACTTCCTTTAATTCAAATGAGCAATGATTAGCTATTGTAATCCTTGAATTTTATTAATCCTCCATTTTATGGGGATTTAAATTTTTATTTTTATTTATTTTTCATCTTATAAGTGCTCAATATTTCATGGACCCCACAATGTGCATGTCTTATAAGTAGATACATGGATTTTTACAAGATGGAATTTGTGGGTATTTAACCATGGTATTAATATTTCTCTTTTAGTTGGGTTTTTATGGTCCTAAAAATTATACCATAATTTGTTTTAAATTATATATTCCATTTCATACTATCATATGTAGGAAATATATGGTTCTTGATGTAATGTTATCTGTACAGTTTAAATTTCATGTGGTACAGAAGTAATCCTTGAAAATTGACATCATGAATTTAGGATATCATATATACATTTTAGAATCATGATGTACAGATGAAAACCACTAGATATTTTAAATTATATCTTCTAGGACATTATTGGTGAATATAAAATTTTAGAATACATACCATGTATTACCCAAAACACATCAAGGTACCAATTTTTTTTGTAGTGTTTTCCAGGGTCATGAGTATTGGAGTTCCTTTCTTATAAGGAGGAGACACAGCTATTTGGTAGGTTAAGGAACCTTATTCATCAGACTATAAGGATTACATGAATGGTTATGTACTGGTTTCCCCACTCTCTTCCAAGGGGCATAGGTGATTTTAAGAAGATGGTATTTGGGGATGGTAAAATATTAGGGAAGCTGGGTATACTGGGATTGTTGGAATATGGGTTCTATGAAAAACATTTACAAGATAGTGAATCGATTAATATGAAATTGGGAATAAATACTAGGTATTATCCAATGAACCAAATGGTGATTAGTTTAAGAAAGGTTTTACTAGGGCTAATAAGGAATAAAAATACTTTTCTGCAAGGAGGAGGTATCTATTGTGGGTAGGTTAGAGGCCCTTATTCATCGGCCCATAGGGAGTACATTAATGGTCAAGTAAAGGTGATCACCTATCTTTTCCAAGGGATAAGTAATATTTTTATGGATCAATTTTCTGAACTATAATGTGGAGAATTTAGAAAAGAGTTATCAAATAAGGGTTCTAAAACCATATGGTTGTTTACCATTATGTTGGGAAGCATAGTCCCTACACCAGGTGGTTTCGAATCATGTGGTGTGGTCGATAAAAAGAATCAGTAATGGAGTGTTTCATCCATTCTTTGAGAATGCGTACAATACAAGGTGATATGTCATTAATGTTTTAAAATAATCTTTAATATTCTAGTTATACTGATTGTAAATTATGATCTTGGAATAGCTGAGATAACTAGAGGTGGGAACTAGTGGGTTTAGGTAATCTATTGGTAATGGGGGAAGACAATAATACTCTAATGGGTAAGGACAACAACTCCTGAATTTAAGGTTAGTATTTTTGGGACTAAATGGTCAATTGGGATTAAACAGTCCCAATTAAATGTTTTCTGTAGGTAATATCCAAGAAGAAAGAATCTTGTGGTCCATGGGGTTCCAAGTGAAGTATATCAACTGATGGAACTTATTATTCTATAATAAACATAAAAGGAACAAAGATTTTTTCGAAAAGAGTAATATTCAAGAAGGATTCAAGAAACCTAAATGTGGTTTCAATACCTAGTGAACACGTTATCATGTTGAGGAAATGTAAAAAAATCATTACCAAAACATTTCCCTAGACTAGGAGGTCCAGTAATCATGGAATATATTTTTTTTGGGACACAAACTGAGAAATAAGCATAATGAAGTATTTATTTTTCCTCTGATATTTTCATGTGATTTGTAAAATAAGAGGATTAATTTTAGGGTCAAAAAAATTTAACTAATGTGAATACAGTTTTATGTCAAGATGCACATAACCATGGTTTGGGGGGAATGGTACACAAAAACCAAATTATGATACCTAGGGTCAAGAGTATTCAATCATCATTTTGAGAAAGAGATAAATATTTTGTAAATCATGGATCTAGGTTCTTGGTTCATGAGAAAATGTATATGAAGATCATATCAGGGAAAACCAATAACATCCGAAGTTGATTAGTTATACCACGATGTCATTTTGGATCAAAATGATCTTAGATATCTTACTATAAGGCCAAGATTATACTAATTTTTGTGTTAGATCCCTTATGCAGATCCACCACTAGTATGTTAAAAAAGAGTGATATTTATTTCATTATAGAGATTGTGAATGGTCTGCGGAAAATTGAGGATCTTAATACATGATGTGTGATTTATTGGTTGAGGTTCTTAAAATATGACGAAAGCACACCGTACTCTAGTTGAATGGGATTAGGTTTTTGTGGTACATTGGTAATGAATGGTTATGGGTGATGGCATGAACATTTTGAAGTCATATAGTGGGGAAGCATCAATAATTATATATAATTTTTTGTGATAATAAAATTTTCCTTCAAGTTTATCAATTTTCGAAAATTACATTTTCCGTGTAGTTTAATGTCACGTGGAAAGGATGAGGGAACAAACATAAAATTAGGATGATTTACTAGGAGTAAAGTTTCATTTGTTTGGGTTATTTAGATGTTTTAAAAAATATTATCATTTCCCATGATTATTGGTGGGTAACTATATGTTAGAACCCTACTTGCACATATTTACCACTTTTTCAAGAAATACGTATATAGATCTCACTATTGGATAGGCATAGTGATCTTGTATGACTATGACCAATTTAAATAGAGGTGTATTCATTTTTTTATAACTTGGCTTCCTTAGTTTTTCCTATGAATTTTTTAAATGAATTAATCATGACAAAATCAAATCATTTTTCAAGACACCTCATTGTATGTTAGACTCTTATATAAGGGATATGAATTTGAGTGATAGATACTAGTGGCTATGCTCTAGAAGAAGGATCCAGGAATCACTACATATCCTGTGTTAGAAAGAATCAGGCCACATATACTTCTCAAATAGATCCCTACATAGTTATACCCCATATACAGGAGGGGTTCATTTTTGTGATTGATATTGTGACTACACCAATGATTGGGGATCTTTGAATCACTATGTATCATTTCATAGTAGGAATCAAGCATCACAAAGATGTTGAATGAGAAACTCTCCACGTATATCCATCCCATATCCTGAGGGTTGAAATTTTCCAATTGATTATTATAGATTTACCTAGGATTAGGGATTATTTCATCACTAGAAATCCTACAATGGCAGTAATAAATCCACAAATATTTCTTGAACATGAAAATTTATACAAAGGTCTAGACCATATTGGGATGGTGTGTTTTCAAATTAATTATTATAGTTGAACCATGGATTAGAAATATATAAATATTTATTTATCATGTAATTATAGGAATATAGACACTTGTATTTTTTGAATAAGAAAATCCCCATATAGGTCTGTCCTATACACAAAGGCAACAATTTTTATAATTTCGTATTGTATATGGAACAAAGATTAGTGATTATAGTATCACTATGTATCCTGTGATGGAAGGAATCAATACCAATGTAGATCATGAATGGGAAACTCTCCATGTATTTTTGACCCATACATAAAGGAGGGATTCTTATAAATGATTATTGTAGCTAGACCTATGATTTGGTATTTGGGCATAAACATGTGTCTTGTGGTGGAAGGAACAAATCCACACCTAGTTCATGAATGTGAGACTCTCCATGTAGGTCTAAACAAGACATAGAGGTGGGTAATTTTACCCAAGTATTATCGTGGATGGACCCAATATTAGATATAGAATCATCACTACATATCTAATGTTGGTTAGAATTAGGGAACGCATAATTATTGAATGGGAAACAATCTATGAAAGTCTAAACAATATGTCAAGGAGTGAATTTATTTCCATTGACCATCATGAATGGACATAATATTGGAGATATAGGAGTCACTATATTTCATGTGATGGAAGTGATTTCACCATATACTATGATTTAATGGGAAACTCTCTATATATGTCTGACCTATATGCAAAGGGGGATATTTTTCCCTCTGATTATTGTAGTTATACCCATGATTGGAGATCTTGGGATCTCTATTTATCCCATGTTGGAAGGAATCATGTTACATGTTGTTAATGTATTGGAAAATATACATTAAGGTCTGACCCATAGCAGAGGTGGAATTGATTAAATATATTATTACAGATAGACCTAGTATTTTTGTTCTGGGTGTCAGTATAGTTTTTGTGATGACAGGAATCATGTAACATTTGGTTATTGAATGAGAAACATTACAATCTGTTCTGAACCATATGTAGAAGGGGAATTATTCTCATTTATTATTGTGACTAAACCAATGATTTTCAGATTTGGTCACCACTATATTTCGTATTATGGATAAAAATAATCCATGTGTAGTTCTGGAATGGGAAACTCTCTGTACATGTTTAAACCATACATAGAGGGGGGAATTTTATTCATTTATAATTATGGAATTACCCATGATTGGATATCAGAGTATCATTAAATATCTTGTGATAGAAAAATCAATCCATATGTTCTTGATGGGGAAAATCCCCATGCAGGTATTCCCCATACATAGAGTGGGGCATTGTTCTCATTGATTATTGTAGATGGACCCATGATTGAAGATCCATTAATCACTATATATCCTATGATGGAAAGAATCAAGCCATGCATATTTTTTGAATGGGAAACTATCCACATTACTCTAAATGATACGTAGTGGTGAGAATTTTTCCCATTCATTATTTCATTAGACCCAATATTAAGGTTCCATGCCTTAAATCTTATCTTGTGATAGAAATAATCAATCCACACATTGTTATTGAATGGGAATATCTCCATGAAAGTCAGACCCATGCTTATAGGGTACATTGTTCATATTGATTATTATATATGGACTCTTGATTAGTGATTTGAGTGTCACTTCATATCCTGTGATGGTAAGAATCAAGACAAATTTAGTTCAAGAATGGGTAACTATCCATGAGATATGGACATTTTCCATGTATTTTAACATAATATATCAAGGATGTATGTATCAATAAGTTTAACATCTTTTGACAATGGTGTTTTATTTATTGTTTAATTTCATGTAGACAACATGTATCTATTGTGTAATTTAATTTCCTAAGACATGGTTTTTTCCTTGTAGTTTAACATCATGTGGGCATGACATGTCATGCTCGAGGATAGCTTGGTTATTTACTTCATTAGAATGCTCACATTTGTGGTGGCATGATGAATTCCCCTTCCAGTTTGGCCAATGAGTATTCTCTATTGGAAATGAACTTTTGTATGAAATAATTACCTTCTCATCGGGTTTCCAAATTTGTAAGTTGCATTCCTTGTATCATTAGGGTTCAAAGATGCAATACCAATTCAGCATAAAATAATGAATGGAGTAAACCAATTTTAAATAATGCTTATGTGATCAGATTCTTATAGATATTCAGGTTGTTCAGTGTACGATGAATTTTATAATCATGTAATTTAAACTCATCCAACATATTTTTTGATTTCCCATCATATGATAGTTGTCCCTAAATAATTATTCAATGTGAGAAAAACTATATTTATATTGAAAATACATCCTATATTCCATACACAAGAGAATATGGAGTTGATTATGTAGTGGTGTGAATGGTCATATCGTAGACCAACATATGTTATACTACATTGAATAAGTTATTTTGAGTCCTTCCACTGCATGGTAGTTGGATTAATGGTTAGAAACAATTTTTCTACTCATCGTATCACTTATTCAACATAATATAAAATATGCTAGTCTATTTGTCTATTAATATTGCATGAAGGACACCAAATATAGTGATGATATTGGATTTTATGAAGTAAATGATATTATTTCCCCTAACATCATTGAGGTGTATTTCCTCATCCCATTTGAAAGAGAATTATATAGTAGTAAGAATATACATAATATAATTATATTTGGTTAGGTGATAAAGCCCCAAAATATCCATTACACATTAAGAAACTATCTATAAATATTTACCTATATGTTGAAATATTGGGGTTAGTGGACTATGTTTTGATAAACCATTCATGAAAGAAATTTTTTGGTGAATTCCATATATTATTGTATCATTATTTACTATCAGTAACCAAAAATCCTAATTTGATTGAGGAGTCTAGTCCAGGACATATGTGCACCAATGGATCCTACATGGGCTTCATCCATGCTATTGGAAATATCTGATTATACTATGAACATAATGAGGATTCCATTCAAGCCTAAATTTTAGAGGGATGTTTTATTATATGGACTATCCCAAAGAGTAATGTATTGTTTTGGGAATTTCTATATTATTTTTTGGATTAATATAACATGAGGGTTCCCTTATTGTGATAAATGACTATGTGATCCATCCATATAGGGGTGGATATTAGTTCATCACACATTAGGGTTGTATTGATCTAATTGATTTCCTCCATGTTATAGATGATGAATGATTACACCATAATTCGTTGTGTGAAGAATAATACCACCTTTTCTTGATTAAGATCAACCATAAAATTAGTTATATTATCTAATTCATTGGAATATTCATTTTGAGATTGTAGACGCTGCGTTGCTGCTGGCATGGGGTGTTGATCCGCGTCAATTCTACTCCGCGATGTGTCTCTGCGAAGCTTCAGCTAAGAATCTTTTGTGTGGACATGCTGTAAGGTTCAACTGTTAAGTGTTGCTCTGCAACGTCCCAGGTGAGCCGCGGTGCGGGGTCTTTGGGTGCATCCTCTCAAAGGGCAGGGGCGTTCGCGAAGGCTGTGGGCCTGCCTGTGGGGACCACGATGGGGGGCCGCAAAGGTATGTCCAGTCCGGTGCCTCTTTGTTGGACCCGACCTTGTTTCATGAGTGGATGGTCAGGGTGGGCGTTGCGCACCAGGTGTTTTTATAATCTTTTACCAAGTTCCTAGGCAAGGGCTCCAGGGCCGTGGGGTTCAACAGGGAGCTGTTCCCTTAGGGTAATTATGAAATCATCTTTTGGTCCGGCTCTATGGAGGTGGAACTTATAAACCAATGGAAGAGGTTGTCCCTGATGGACAAAGAAAAGGAAACAATCGAGGCACGATGAAATGAAGACATGCTTTTGAAAAAGCGCATGTCTCTGCTTGTGGTTGGAAAGTTCATGGACAATAGTTAGGTAAATCAGGGGGATATCAAAAACAATCTACAGAACATTTGGAAATTGGAAGCCGGAGTGGCTATCTGGGAAGCGGGGATCAATCTCTTTTTGTTTTAGTTCTTCAATGATAGAGGTAGAAACAAAATCTTGTGGGGCAGGCCATGGTCCTTCAATAACCAACTCCTCCTTATGGATGAATTCAGAGGGGGGGGGATGATATCCAACGTGTGAGTCTAACCTGATCCCCCATTTGGATATGAAATAAAGGGTTTCCCTCCCATGCCAGAACGGAACGAGTCATGAGAGAAATCAGGGACTGTCTTGGTCACTTTCTTGACTGGGATAACTCAGACCCAATACAATGGGGCCCCGAGGTGAGGATCAAGGAAGAAATTGAATTTTCAAAGCCTCTGATGAGGGTAATGTTCCTAAAAATCAAAGACACCAACACTTGGATATCATTTGAGTTCGAGAACCTCCCAATATTCTGCTTCTCCTGTGGTCACCTTGTCCATCTAAATAGAAAGTGCATCACAAGTCATAAGAGTGGATCAGACAAAATTTTCCTCCAATATGTCCCTTAGAACCATTCCAAAATGAAAAAATATGATGTCATTCCTAAGATGGAAGAAAAAGTACCGTGACCGTCTCACACTGGCACATACCTGTCAGGCAGAACCCATACCTGGAAAAGCTCATACGACTAAACCAGTGGATCTACCTTCTGCTGGCCCTCCCACTTAGAGAGATACGTATGTTTATCCTAAACCCCAGGAGGACAAGTCCAAAACATTTACATATTTGGTGATGAAGCACATTGAACCACCAATACACGGTTCAAAGCCAATGCCGATGCACATCGAGCAACCAGATCCGGACCCTGATTCACAAATGACCACAGCTGGCGCTCTAACAATAAAGGCCCATGGAATGATGAGGACTTCATTACCGGGACCAAATACTCATTGAATGTGGAAAAGGGTGCAATGAGGATAGAGTGAAGGTCTCAGGGAAGACCCTCCACCTAGAGTCCGGAGGAGACATAATGAAATAGGCCACCTTGGGAGGTATCCCACTAAGAGATGGAAAACGACAAGCGGAGAAACAAGTCCAGAGGAACCAAAGGCGGTGGAGGGAGATACCCAGCCCTTCCTGGATCAACTATGGCCTTATGATGGAACTGTTGTGGGCTTGGCAACCAATGAATAGTTCACATGCTTCAGCACAATTGCGCTCAATGTTTCGCAGATATGGTTTTCTTGTCCGAAACCATACGGGAAAACAAGGACACAAATGGTATTCATCTGATGAATGACTTCCAAGGATGCTTTCCTGTGCCCAGAAAAGGCCATGTTGGGGGCCTTTGTCTCCTCTGGAAAGACAATATCGATGTCAAAATTTTGTCTTTCTCCTCAAACAATGTGGTCACGACTATCCAAACAGACAATTCAGATGAGATTTCAATGGAATTATGTTTCATAAGGAAATGTGGGGCGGATGCTATCGACCCTCAGCATCGATGTCAAACTTCAAAGACACGGTCTCTTGGGCGGACCTAGTCGATTTGGGGTATACAGGTAGTCCTTTTACTTGGTTTCGCGGCAATTATGAAGGCCCCTGTGTCACTAAGTGCCTCGGTAGATTTATAGGTTCTACAGATTGGATTAATCTATTCAGTATGTTTCACATCGGCCATATGGCCATTAACTGCTCGGACCACTGTCCAATTCTCATTGATTACACTAAAGGATAACAAAATAGACAACTTCGTGGACCCTTCAGATTTGAGAGATTCTGGTCAAAAGATCATGATTGTGAAGAGGTGATCCATTCAAGATTGAAAAGGACCCAAGTGGATGTTTGCCTCAATCTCCAACAGGTATCATCTCATCTGAGGTCTTGGATCAATAAGAAATTCTGCCACCCCGACTGGCACTGTGATATCCTTGAAAATATATCGAGAAACCTACTAAATCAACACACATCTAAATGCATTCTCTCTATGATTGGAGCCATGAAAAGAGATATGGACACAGACCTGCATGTAAAGGAATGTTTTTGGGCCATGCGGGCGCAGGATAACCACATTAATGAGGGGGAATCTAATACCTAGTTTTTACACTAGAAATCTTTAGCCATGCGACAGAAAAATTCTATTACTTGCATCTTACATCCTGATGGAAACAAAGTCTCTGACAACAATGGTATCCATGCGGCCTTGAAAAAATATTTCCAGAAAACATTCACTACAGGATCCCCTATCATGTCTTCCAAGGTAGAAGATTTTATTATAAATGTGATCAACGATGAGATCAATAGACATCTCACCCAAGATGTGACATATGAAAGGTTATGCCAGGCAGTTAAACAACATCATCCCACTAAGGCACTAGGACCGGATGGGTTCCATGCCCTCTTCTATAAACAATATTGGCACCATATCAGTCCTGACATCTGCAACATGATAAAAAATATCTATGATGGGAATACTATCATTGTTTCAATCAATGAAATGTCCTTGTCCTCATTCCCAAAATCAAGAAACCTATGGTGATCCCTGATTTTAGACCTATAATCCTTTGCATTGTCTCTTAAAAAATATTCTCCAAGATCCTTGTCAATTGGTTGCAACCTTGGCTACCTAATATTATCTCTGAGAATTAAAGCACCTTCGAGTCCAAGAGACTGATTACTGATAACACGATTGGGGCCCATGAAGGGTTCCATTCTATGAAATCATTCTCAACCGCGAAAATATGAACCATGGCCTGGAAACTGGATATGACCAAGGCCTACAATAGAGTGGAATGGTGCTTCATTCGTATGGTCTTGCTGAAAATGGGTTTTCGACCTAAATAGACAGATTTGATCATGGAATGCATCTTGACCATCCCCTTCAAAATCAAGGTCAACAGGGAGATCACTCGAGTATTCTCCCCATCTCGAAACCTTCGCCATGGAGATCCCCTATCCCCTTTTCTCTTCATTATGGTGGCTTATGTGTTCTCTAATCTTATTTATAGGGCTGCATCCTCTAAATCTATTCATGGGGCTAAGGTCTTCCATGTTAGCCCACTAGATTCACTTATTTTCTTCGCTGATGACTGCCTCCTATTTTCCAGAGCAACAATTAATGAATTTCAGGTAATCATCCAAGCGATCCAACAGTATGATAGGGTGTCTGACCAATCAATCCATCCTGGAAAATCTGAAATTTCATTCAATGTTGAGGTGCCTCTTTCTATGAGGGATGAGATTTGTGCATTAGGTAGTATCCATATGGTTTTGAAACATCAAAAGTACCTGGGGCTTCCCACGATGATTGGCCAATCCAAAAAATAAATCTTCACATCTCTTGTGCACATGATCGAGAAAACAATTCTAGGCTGGTCCACTAAATGAATATTTAAATCTGGAAAAGAGACCCTCATCAACGCTATCATACAATCCATTCCCAGCTACATTATATCCCTATTTAATCTCTCGACATTCATCGTTGACCATATCCACAAAAGCACTTCAAATTTTTGGTGGGGGAAGAATGATGGGAGGAATCGACCCCACTGGATGGCTTGGGAGAAACTCTGCAATTCCAAATCAGAGGGATGGATGGGATTTGGAAATCTTCATCTCTTTAATGATGCACTTTTTTCGAAGCAAGGATTGCGCCTTCATAACCACCCATCATCTCTTTGTGCATGGGTTCTCTAGGATATGTACTTTTCCCACACGGACTTTCGTGCTTCCTCTCTTGGTCTTCTCCTAGCTTCCTCAGGAGAAGCATATGGGGGATAAAAATCTCCTAGAAAAAGTACTTGGCTAGAGGATAGGGTCTGGATCATGGGTCAATATCTGGACTGATCTTTTGCTTATTGATAATAATGGTATGTGGGCTACATCCCCAGTCCAACCAGGTCTCGAAAACACCACTGTCAGCTGCCTCCTTTATGACCAGGGACAGGGGTGGTGTCTGGAAAAAATCCTTGATTATTTTAATGAAAGGGATTAAAGAATCATCCTTAGCATTTCTTGGGTCCCTGTTGCAGTCCCCGACATGCTTTTCTGGATCAATGAGTCCTCGGGAAAATACACAGTGAGTTTAAGCTACAGTCTGGATATTGGCAAGCACTCTGTCGGCCGGGTTGAGGGACCTTGGAACTTGATGTGGATACTCAACGTTCCCCCTAAAATTCACCAGTTTTTGTGGAAGGTCTACAAGGGTACTCTCCCAACCATGAGCCTCCCCTGTCACAAACATATGTGCAGTTCTAATTTTGGCCCTTTCTGCCCGAACATTCCTAAAACTCCTTTGCACGCCATCATTCACTGCCCGGAAGCTGAGAAAATTTGGAATAAATGGGGCCTGACTTCTGCCGCATCAATGGCATTGGCCTCTGACCATACCGATCTTCTGACACGGTGGTTCTCCTATCTTTTCTCAGCTTCTTCAGGTTCACTTTTCACTCTGGCCTGGATTATTTGGGACCCGCGCAACAATGGCATTTTCCATCAAGCTCACAAACTCCCTGAATTCTAGATTGAATGGGCCACCTCCTAGATTGAGGGCTGGAAAGACCACAACGGAAATTTTATGCCAGTTTCTACCCCCTCCTTTCCACTTACTTGTAATTCCCCAACGGAAGGGACCGTTAATATTTACGTGGATGCATCACTCCCAAAGGATGGGCTTGTCGCCCGAGTCCTCCTAGCACTAAACCATCTGGGGGAAATACTTGCTACAAATTATGAACCACATCAGGCTTGCTGGGGGCCTGCAGTTGCTGTGGTAATGGCCATCCATGCTGGTATGTTGCTCGCTATGGATCATGGATGGGTTGATATCATCATTGAATCTGACTACCTCACCATAATCGATTCTATCAACAACAACGACGGCAGACTCGAGTTATTTGGCTCCATCACCAGGATAATTCTCTTTCTTCGCCAAGGATTTTCTTACCATGCCTTATCCATTACCAAAAGGGAATGAAACAATGCGGCCCACTAGATGGCAGCCTTAGGCCCCTTCGATGTCAACCAGCTCTGGATGGAAAATTTCCCTTCATGGATTTTCTCTTGTACGGCTGTTGATCTTCGTCATTAATGTTATCTGCCCTTCTTTAAAAAAAATGGAATTCCATCATTATTCCTCGAATGTAACTAATGAGAGAGGGAAATTATTACCTTTTGATGTTATATTCACTATTGACCAATTTTATCACTAGGTTTGATTCCTATTTTATGCTTAGGTAGTCTATCATCATCTATTAGGATATTTCCTGGAAAGAAATTAGGTCTTGGTATTCCGCCTCAATAATAGTGTATCATTCAAAAAGTGATAAGAATGAGGGGAAAAATTCAGGGGAATCAAATAAAATCCCTAGAACAAGATAATTGTTCTTTGGGGTTTCTAGACTCTTACTAACTTGAATTCAGTGGGGCACCATCAAAATACAGCTCCCATGTTTGAGGAGTTTCATTGGCATATGAAAAAATTCATCTAGAAACTCAGCGTCCTTGATTGTTCCTTTTTGTGGTAGGATTTTCTGTAAGGAAATAATCTAGGTACTACCTTTTCACTTCAATCAATTGAAATAACAAGATGTTATAATATTGTAGAATAATTTTCCATCATGATAGGTTCCCACTCAACATAGGTTGGCCAAGGATATTCTTGATCAAGTAAACTAAAGATAATAAGTGGAGTTCATAATGTTTAATGTAATATATCAACCATTTCACTGCAAATATGATCATGATGTAGTTCTTCTCAACATTAGAATATCAAGTCATAGTACCTATAATCATTCGACTAAGTTAGTGGATACTATTTTTCATTCATATATCATTTTTCTATACGATGAGGGAACTAAGTGATCATTCCATAGAGACCACATATATGATGAGTAGATTTCCATCCACCGATTGAATTAATACTGGTGGGTGGAACATGATCTACTTGATAATCTGAAAGACTTATTGGTTATCCTCATCCAATTAGTAGGGGACTGCATTCTTCATTATCTTAGTGAAGGGGTGATATTTTTTGATTAGTTTAGCTAGAAAACACTAAATGTATGTAAGGTTCCTTGAAATATCCTATGTTCTTTATGATTCCATGGGTGTAGAATTTCTAGGATTGCAGTAGTATTTTCTAGATCAACATCAATGTTGCGGTGGTGTGCCACATAATCATCAATGTTAAAAATTTTATCCAAACATAATAGAACAAGGGAATCATGTGAGAAAAAGGCCCAGGGAGGCCTAAATTAGTAGAGTCCATGGGAATTCCCTCAAATCAGATTCACCCCCTCCGGTTTGAGAAAATAAATGTTATCAAGTGTGTGACATTAGTGCTTGGATCTTCTAGATAGGGCATGTGATCTTCTACTTTGTTCACCTCAATCTAGGTGTGGGTAAAATCTACATTTCTATTTCGAAACAGCCTTCATTTCCTAATGATGTATGAAATAGACCAAGTCAAGGGACCTCTATCCTGTATATTGTCATAAATGAACATGGAGTCTATTTCACCCTGGGATAGATGTATGTGCTCCAGATTTCAGATATTTAGACTAGTAATAACTTCTTTTTCCAATGTTACTATGGAGCTACCATTTCCATAATATTCTATAATGGACAACCACACACTGAACATGAGATCCTGCACAACTCCTCCTCCACCCATAATCTTGGAGATGAAATATCCATCTGTGTTCATCCTAAGGCCATATTCTTGGGGAGACCACCACTACCAACAACCCTGAAGAAGGGGGATAGAAGAATGAGCAAACGGATAAGAGTCCTACAACACCGGAAGGGAGGGAGATTGATCCCAGTTGGTAATTAACGACACAATGTAAACAAGAAGACTCATCACCCTCACATTGATAGCCTTCCTTGAAGTAGGAAACCCCAATGAAAAATATTTTACCTTATATTACACTAAAACAACACATCAGTGGGTTCATCTTCAATATTTGATATCGAAAATTGTTGAAAAATTATTTGATGATATTTGAGTTGGTAATATCACTGTCTGGATTTGAATACCAGGTCATTGAAATAAAATTTTTCTATTCATACAAAAAATTTATTAAATATATAATTCATGGTTCATTGGAATGTAGTGAAAACGTTTTTTAATAAATGTTGAATAACTTGATAGGAAATAATCCCATTAGAAAATATCGGGGTTTTTATTCCTCATAAATAGGGTCCACCTCAATTTGATTACACCATGAATACCGATCCATAAATACAAGGGACTAGAATCCATCAGTCACATCGATCAATACTTTTCTGACATGAAATGGGAAATAGTTCTTAGGTATGTTTCAATTATTATTTCTAAAATCGATGTAGAACCTCATCTTAAAATAATCTTTCATAATAGAGAGTATATTGTTGATACATTTTGGGGATCAAACTTACCATAAATGTTTGATTTAATCATATTTTCAACTATTAATTCCACATTATCATTACAGGATGGGTACACATTACTAGATACCAACTTGAAACCTCATTAGTCATTAGTTAATCCTAGACAGGGCATAGCCATGCTGTTGTTCATCCAGATAATTTCTATATAATTCCATGAGAACACATATCAGTGATGATTCAGAAATTACATATATATATCCTTCCCATTGAAATGCATGGGAACACAAATCAATAATTGAAGTAGGTCTTCTTCTATTACAAGATTCACCTTATTAAGCACATTGATAGTGGTGGAGGTAGCTTCCCTAAATGCAAGAGGGGAGTTCTTGAGGACTTTCTCTTTATCATATAACTATGAGTCAGTGGATGTATTTTTAAACATGGTTTGTAATACATGGGTATCATTGCCACTATCAAAGAATTTGGGACCCTAGGAAGAGACATTGTATCCCTAAGATACTGGATTTGTTTCATCGAGATTTTTAAGATGAATAATTTCATTAATGTTTCAAATTGGGGTGGGTGGATCTAGGACATTTGGGATTATGGAAACTACCACAATATTGTTTATGGGTAGAAATAAATCATTATCAAGTATACTCCCAAGATTCGAAGGGGTGATACCAAACCCATCAGTGGATACAACCTCTATATTTTCATCCACCATTGTTTTTTCCATACCTTTTATTGAAATATGAATTGACATTTAGGTTTTTATAATTCTTATATGGAAACATTTTACCATGAATTATGTCAAACATTCCATCGATTGGGTATTTAAAACATTGGTGAAATGTTGAAGGTGCTTTTATGAGGCTTTGAAGACAAGGTATTTTAAGAATAAATTTATATGCTATATCTTACTAGATAGACATGAATTTAGTGATATATGTGAAATCCACAAAACTATTCCCTGATCATTATCTTCCTGATATGCCTTTTTCCACACTCATCACACCTTTGAATGGATATATTTTTTAAAGATAATCCTCTAATGTTATATCCCAAACATTATATGGTTCAAATCAGGATGAGGTTGATTCCAAAACCATTATCAACCAAAAACCATTAGATATCTTCTTTATCGAGTTTACCTAAAACATATAGGGGTCTGATATGTCCCTTGATAACTTCTTATTTATCAAAATCTATGAATGGAATTGTTATGTGGAATTGTGATGGCATAATATCTACTCAATAAACCTAGGATACAATGAATTATCTCACAAACTCATGCGATATTTTGATGTCCTTGATGATTTATAAACACAATTATATATAAATATTGATACCATCCATGATTATGAGTCCTACTAGAACAACTACTAAATATTTTAGAATGTCAAACTTGTGTACCAATGTTCTCCACTTCCCAATGTGTGGTTCCCCTTATAATGCAGATCATGAGTTGAGTTTTTTATATTTCAAGGGAATGATTACTAGGAAATGTTCATATGAGTGTCTTTTTAAAGTATAATACAACACACTGGCTATCACATTTTTCTGGGATGAAAACACAATCACAGGCCCACCAATCGGTATTGTATGATGAATCATCCTGGAAGACCACAACAGTTCACTGGAATACCATTTCATTTATATTGGGTTTTATGGAGTGATATACCACGGTTTTGGATGCTTATATGTACTCTATATTGATATGAATGAAATTTTTAGTTTGACCATGCCCACACTATCTCCGCATTCCCATCAACTGCACCATCAATCTCTAAATGCATTGTTAAGAATAACAAACTCATATTCTAATGTGTATTCAGTATAATAGAAGGGACTTGTTAAGCATACCAATATGAAATAACTAAATGTGATCTATTCATTTGATGAGGGTTCAATTTGGTTTGGCAGTGCCCATTCGTGAGTTTTTTATGGAATGAAATCTACAAGGGCTAGATTTTTCATATTATTGAATATGACTCTTACACTTATATTTTTTTTGTGTATAATGATTACATCCACTGTTATAATGTGTATTATATGTTACCATGTACGAGATGGGATCCTTATCATCATGAAAAGC
This sequence comes from Viscum album, assembly GCA_963277665.1. Classification (NCBI taxonomy): domain Eukaryota; kingdom Viridiplantae; phylum Streptophyta; class Magnoliopsida; order Santalales; family Viscaceae; genus Viscum; species Viscum album. The sequence goes on from OY728150.1 coordinate 1,519,258,711, forward strand.
TATTCTCTCAGGGTGGAATGATCTTCGACAACTGATTTTCGACTTATCCACTCATTTAACTTCTTTCCACACCTATATAAAACATTTATCCAGTCATTACCCTCTTCTGGTTGAGTGATGGTTACACATGTCATCTATGTTCGGTATTTCTCCAACACCACTTATCTAGAATCAATGATTCCTTGTATATTTTCGTTAACGATTAATCATTCCTTAATGGTGAAAGCCAACTATCTATAGAAATGAAGTAATTCAAGATGATCAGTGAGGTTTACCACATTAGATTTTATTTTTTGTAGTAGATTCAATATGTTATTATCCAAATCTATAAGGAAATAACCAAGGTACTATTCATCTTTAAAGGTGTATAGTTTATTCATTCATTAATCTAATCATGGTAAACCCTGATCTCATTTAATATAGGGTCTGAGAAATTTGTTTTATTGTTTCCACTCAATGGGAGGATCCGTGTGGTTTGGGCCCTACATGGTTGATTAAAATACTAATATTGGTTTTCATGTAATAATAGTGGTTTAAAATTTACCATGATTTTCCCATGTGCTGAGGGAATAGACCCAGAATTATCTTTTTTCCATTGAGTGGAGCCTTATAGGTGTCGTTCCATTTATGCAAACTAAAGGAATCTATTAGGATACTTCATTGGGGGAAAATGCTTTTTTTACTCATCCTAATGATTTTAAAAATAGATTTACTATTTTTTTATTGTAATAGATAGAGGATGAGTGAATTTCTTAAACCATTTCCATTGGACATGAGGTCAGAAACCCTATATTTTTCATGTTATTTGCAGTTCATGATGTCCAAAACTGTTATTTTCCTTCTTATAGATCCCAACTGATAAATGATTAGAAAAAAAAAAGGTATTCCCATTTTTAATGGATCTGGATGGAAGGATATTTTACCAAATAAAGGCTTTAGCAATTAGGGTCTATAAAAATAATATCTTATTGGAATCCTTCCAATCTCAGGGGCCCATCATTGCGATGCATTGAGACACTAACTTTTTGTTATATTGTTATGGATCTTATATGTTTTAAAATGTTTTTGATGTACTATTTTTGAAATTCGGTGAGGAAAAAGTGTCATCCACTGATTCATAATATGTCTTTTTCTTTGGATACACGGGTGTCTGCCTCCCATCCATGGATTCCATTTGAGTAACCAATGTTTCAAAGGAATTGTGCAGTTTTAGAGGTGTTGTGGTATGGGCTACCTCCAATCAACATGGAGTGGATGTGACTTAATGTGTTTCCACCATTTTCATTTACACATGATCCTAAATCAGTTCTAGGACCTAAAGATCTCACTAACTATGGAGAGGCTATCAATGTAATGGAGGAAAGTCACAATAAAATTTGATATCCTAATTTATGTAGACTAGATTCCAAGAATCGGAGTCGTCCTGATTCTATGAGTCCACTATTGACGATAGATTTGATATTTTGTGATGTGTTGGAGAAGGGACGCTTGACTCTTTCTTAATACAATACCTAGTAGTAATTTTTACTATGTGTAACTCCTAAATTAGTTGTTTGAGATTTTTTATCTCATTCTCATATAGTGTCAACCAATCTTCCATGGTGGGAATTTTTACTCTTATCAGTAGATAAGAGGATATCAACACACCTTTCCCATTATTCTTGGATATTTTACATCATATAGGTGGAAATAACGTATTCAAGGGTTCTAAATAGTGGCTTTTCTATTGATTTTGTGCATTTACAGCCTTATTTTGTGTATCCCAGTCACCCTCTTTTTGAGGTACGGTTTCTCCATTCTTCCCCCTACATTTTCTTCTAGGTACACGTCATCTATTGTGTCTATATTGACGATATTATATGAGGAATATTAAGAAAGTATATTTTCAAAATTTTACTTAATCGAATATGGTGATTTGGAAAATATTATTGTTCATTTTAAGGTTGAAGAGGGCTAATTTATCTGATAATCTTCCATATTTTAATTTTTCTCTTAGTAACCATAAGGTGTTTTATTTACTGTGTTTCATATTTCTCTTGTCTTAGTATGTCAGCAATGAACATGAAGGATTTTCTAGCCATGTTTTCCGAATGGTTCCCGAATAAAAAAATGGTAGTCTTGAGGTAGTAGAAATAGATGAGATTCTAATGGTCGATATTTACCTCCTAAAATGGAGAAGACTGATTTATTTTGAGGAAATGATAATATTTATATTTCCCCTTTGAAAATTGGATGGGGATGATTTAGAACCAATATACGAACTTGTTGATCATGTTGTTGAGGATTTGGTTTTTCTAGTCAATGATTTTAGGACTCCATATATGGACATTTAGATATAAATTCCACCAACCGTATGGGTTGGTTTTTATCGGGAGTCAACATGAATTTATCTTTGACCCTCTCAATGTCTGATGATACTGGTGATCAATTATGAGATAAAAATAACCCTAGCCTTGTGGGTTGGGGTTTTGTTTTAGCTTCTATAGATATTTCATATATATTCTCATGGAATGATTATATGAGGGTGGAGGAATTGGAAAATATTACACAATCTCTATGGAATGGTTTCTCTACTAGATGAATGATATGGTAGATACTATTATGGAATGTTTGATTTGGCATAATTGTTCTTTCTTATGAGATGGGTGCAAGAAAAGAGTGTGATGAGTGTCATTTTTATGGGATGTTTTTTCATTGGACACAACATTTCCTTATGTTCTTTACATGTGTTCACATTATTTTAAGGGGGCTAGATTAATGTTTTTAGCATTTTGTATTGACTATGTATCATGTGAATTAACTGGTATACAAAATTATCTTAAGGATATGAAATTACAAGATGTTTTATCTAGGGGATTTATTGTTTTGGGGACAAAGTGATGTGAATTTCCCTATATTTTCAACATCCTAGCATATGTATGTTGAATAGTTCTAAAACCATTAGTAAAAAAAGAGTTAAAACTATACGAACACAAACACTACATATGCATTATTCATGCTCTTCCATCCCTATGTTATGATCTATGGGGAACACGGTCATGTCCAGCTAACAAAAGAGTTTATATATGGTCTAATGGTGACACTCGTTTCCTATATATAAAAGATTTATTGATTTTAAATGTTGATGAGTTGGCCATATATTTTTTCATATGCAGGGAATTAACTCCTTGTATATCTCAACTTGGATCTCATTTTTATAAGTGGAATGGGAAAGAATATACTTATGAGGTTATTTATAGGTAACCCTTTTCATATATCAATCCCAAAGCTTCTTCATCAGATTAATATGTCTACACCATGTACAAAAATTGAGTCTTCTTCTCTAGTTCACATGATGATCTTGGTGAAGTGCTATTGATAATTGAAAACCCAAAAGTTTTAATCACATATCTATAGAATTGTTTCTGTTTTTGAAAAAAAAACTCTATAATGAGGTTTTTGGGAAAGGGGGATATCATTATTTGAGAGATATATCACCATATAGAGGTTTACTGCAATTAATGTTAGGAGAATATTCCCAAAAATCCATTTCGGCACTGACATAAGAAAGATTGTCGATGTAATAATCACATTATGATTTGTTTTTTGAGTCAATGGACCATTATTGTGTTTTGGATATGCATCAAATTTCCTCAAGGTCACTAGAATTGAGTAGATAAGAAATATACCCCCATTATCCATCATGATTGGAATTTTCTGTCCTTCATTTTGGTGTTGAGTAGGGATATTTTACAGCACCATGATGGCTTCTAGATGATATTGATAGCAATATAGTTCTATAACAATATGATCCTTCTGCTAAGTTCATATTTGATCATTCCAGTGTGCTTATGTATTATTGGATGGAATATAAATCTACCCATTACTGGTTTCCAAAATTTCTCGGTCTATCCTAGATGAAGAGGTAATATCATCACAGTTCAAATATGATTTACCAAATGAAATATTATGAGGTACCTTCGAAATGGTAGAATGTATATGAGCCTTAAAATGTATAGACTCTAAAGGATGATGGTGTATTCGTTTATTGGTGGAAGTTGTGATATGATCCTGGATTCTATGAGCTACATGAATATTTCATGTAGCTTCACAGGTAGTTTTTTATTAATATTCCTCATCCCTAGTTTTCTTTAGTTGATTGTTACTTTATTACATTGGAATACGATAGAAGAGTTCACATGTCAATGGAATAAAACTATTATTATTTTATATTAAACCTACATATGAGCCATAATAAACGTCTTATAACCATGGAAAAAATAACACATAAGAATTCGTTTTTATAGACCCTAAGCCTGACGTACATGGACATTACATTACATTTTCGGAATACTTAGTACATAACAAAAACACACACACAAGGACTGTAATAGTTTAGTGTCTTTAGAAACTCGTAATATAATCTTCTAATCGTGGTGAAAGATCTTCAACATCTCCCATAATGATCTTCTTTTTTTAAAACCTAAATCCTTTCTTTATGTCATGGGGAAAAGAAAACATAAAAGGGTGAGCTCAAATTCTCAGTAAGGGTAAACAAAAGAAATATCAATCACGTCATATTCATAAGTACATATCTTTTGAATATCATAACCTGCAAAAGAGATCACAATTTCATAACATGGGATAAATCATAGTAGTGAAATGTAATCCCAATAATCATAAAATAAAACTTGAAACTTTTTGGAATACACACATAATCATAGAGAAACATTTCTTATTAGTCAAGACTCATTCCCAAGACTATCTTAGTGGACAAAGTCCCTTTCTGAACCGAGTTCACTCTTCGTTTCAGTCCTGTTTCACTGAAACGGTATAACCTACCGTTCCAGCCATGTCTATCTCATGAGATGTAAAATCATTACCCAATGCATTGGAGGGAGATATAGGTCCCACCCATCTCATAATGATACCATTCTTATGTGTGCCACAAATTCGTAAATCATACATCATTGCATAACCCATGTAATAAAAATGGGAATCTTAAACATCATGACATCATCAAACAATTCATATAAGATAAAGGAATTCAAAAAAATAATTCCATCACAACATAATCAAATCAATGTAATAATAGGGATATAAACAGAACCCTATATTATCTTAGATAGAAAATAATTTTGATAAAACACTTGAACTCCATTCTTGAGAAAAATATCCTTTCTGCTTCAAAAACACTTTTCCTTTCTTAACAGGTCATACAATTCTAAACTAAAAGAAGTTGATTATAAATAAACGTGAAAACTTGTAGAGTAAGCTTTTTGGAAATAATGTTTTAAAAATCCATTCATGCCGCATAAGTTAGAAAAAACATTCTTCGTACTTTTGTCAGAAAAGTGAAAAAGTACCTCGTACGAAAAACGACAAAAGTTTCCTTTCATGTCTTTTACTGAAAACTCGCCGAAGGGTAAAATAGGATTTAAAAAAAATTTGGTGAATATAAATAATATTACATATTTAGGACACATGTATGTGGATGATAAAATACACCCCAATAAATGCCAAATTATAAACAATCTCGGATAAAAATGAGATTGTGATATTTCCCTTACCTTAGGTCCGGTTTTCTTCATATGTGTCTGAACCTCCTGTATAATTATTTAAATAAGGTCATTGACCTATTCTAGAATCATACTAATTGTTATGATATCATATATGGTTCACTTAGGGCTTTATATTACCCGTTCTTTTGTAAATTCCATGTTAAAGAGAGTTTTGGGTAAAATCGTTTCATTTGTCGTCCGTGTTTTGACTTGTAATTATTCATATGATTACTTAGATCATGATTACTTAATTCCAGAATATAAAACATAATTTATATATAATATATATTCAGAATATATATATATATATATAATAGATCAGTAAATGGAAAGAAATACACCTTTCAGGGAGATGATAGACCGTACGTACGCATGAATGCTGTTTCTTTTCCTTATTGAGTTGAATGGAATTAAATAGATGACATACATATATATACAAATAAATACAGAATCATTATTATGTCATATATTTCATTATTTCTTATTATATATACTTTATAATAATTCATGAATGGATAACGTGAAGAATGAATCTCATCGCTTCGTGGAGATGGTAGTCCGTACATACGCACGAGCGATGATATCATTCTCATGATCGTGGAATTGTATTGGAGTGTATGTATACTATTTCAGAATCAATATCACTTTATAATAATTATATATTGTTATTATTTACACCATTATACCCATCCAAGTAAGGTGGTGGTGGAAAATAGATTACACCACGGTGTGGAGACGGTATTCCGTACGTACACACGCGCGGTGACTTCGTTTTCCGTAGGATGGATAGATGGTGAAATAAGGATGTTTCCTAATTATAATAACATATCAGTATATAAGTGATACTGATTTTATTACTTCATAATGAAACAACCTAATAAGAAGAAGTGTAAGAAGAAATAAAGATGAAATAATCTGTAACGGACATTACCTCTTCTTTGAAGCGCCTCTTTGAGTCTTCCTCTTAGGGCACTAATTTTTTTTTTTTAAGAATACCACGACCTCTAGAATGTTTCTAGGGAAGTTTAGAAGTGAATTTTTCAAGGGTTGTCCGAGCATGAAGGCTCAATGTGGTGTGAGGAAGAGAGGGAGGAGGTGCTCTTTTATAAGGGAGGAGAGGGGCTCCTTTGGAAAAACTAAAAATATTATTTTATTATAAAGTCAAGTTCGGTTTTAAATAGCTCCAAATTGATTTATTTCGAAGATAAGGTGGGGATGGGTCGAAACCCTCTCATAAAATAGAATTTAGACAAGTTTAGGTTCCTATTATAACCTTATCATTTAGATGTAACATTATGTTAAATAATTTTACTTTTACCGTGTCCTCTTGTGTTCTTATACTATAAAGTTAATAAACATACAATAAGCAGCCAAACAAACCCCAAGTTGTTTATTATTAATATATATAACTATAACTAAGTCATTTGGCCGAATCTTAGATTTTTAGGTCTAAAATAACAATTACTAATAAAATATTTGTTATAAAAACTATTTTATGTCAATTTTGACACTATTTAGTAATTAATTTTTGTAAAAATCATAACAGAATGATTATTTCAAAAAAATTTACTTAATTCAATACTAACATGTCATATTAATCATGAAAATTAGTGTAATACATAAAAATCCTCAAATTACATTTATTTTGGTGTTTATAACATCAATTATGTCAATATTTCATTAATATGATAATTACTGCATCATCTTTGTGTCATAAAAAAATTAAATTATTTAATGTCTAAAAATTAAAAAAATATACCATTATGTAGGAAATCCTTTTATATTTCTAATGAATATTTATAGTCGAATTTATCTTATGTATAACGCCATATTAAGAATGATTTACTCATTAAACTTTGATTTTAACTATTTTAACCCTTCTTTAAATAAATTAATAATAAATGTCCTAATCTAATCCAAGTGGGCCTAAATGGCCATATTTTATTCCTAAGGTTGTTTTTTGTAGAATTACACTTATCCAATAGAAGTAGGACATGTGTTAGGGTAATAATAATATCATTTTTACCCTTAATTACCCTATTTACTTTTAACCGTGGTAAAAAAAAATAAAAAGTTACTATTCACAAAAAATTATTTTCATCTCATTGAACCACATTTTACTTACTGACGTTAACTGTGTCTCTTGGATTTTTGAAATTCCACTCACAGAAGCGGTAAAATTAAGTTTTATGAAAAATTCATTTTTTTTAACTACCACTTAGTGGTTTCACTATTAATCAAAAAAATGAAAGTTTCCAGAAAAATACAAAAAATTAGGCCTAAGATATATTTGATATTATGAATTCAAAAATGATGTCTATTTTACCAAATTCAAAACATATCATTTTCATTAATTAATTTAAAAACTAAATCCCGTCATCAAAACAAATAGCGTGTTTTTAAGAGATAATAATTATCAAAAAATTGGCACTTGTTTATGTTTGGTATAAATGTGAAATTACATTCAAGGACCAACATTGTATTAAATTGTAAAAATATATTCTAAATATATTTTAAAACCACTCAAATTAATAATTTATCACTATTAGTTATTTCGATTGAAAAAGTTGTTTTTAATTACAATTTATTAAATTTCAGTATTCATCAAAATATGAATGTTATCCGAAAAGTAACAAAATTTCTCCCTAAGATAATTTTGATATTCCGAATCCAAAAATGAAGTCCATTTTGAAAACTAAAATTTAAAAATGTGGTTATTACTATTCATAATGGCCAGTTTTAATAATATTTTAATAGAATATCGTTGTTTAGTGAAACTCGGTATTGCGTACTACACACGCTATCGAGGAAGGTCGTGATTGCGTGTAATGCAAGGAAAGTCATGTATTTGTGTTGTGAAATCTACTTTTGGTGTATTGTATAACACAAGACATTAATGAAATTAAAAAGAATATTTTTCATAAAATCACAGGCTGTTACATTCTACCCCCCTTAAAATGAATTTCGCCCTCGAAATTCGTCGGGGTTGTAAATTATTTACTACTCAAAAGATTCTTTAATAAAAACCCACATCGTAAAAAGGAATACCAAAACATGGCTTTAAAAACTAATGTATGAAACGTAACAGTTTCCCAAATAAACTAATCAATGGGTTTCCACATAGGTGAAAATATGGATATGGAAGAGAAATCTAACCATCATGTTCTGATAGAGAGTGGTAGAGAACATGGCTATGGAAAAGCAAGCAATCACAAAGCCATAAATTTGTGATGATCTAAGGTACCATCTGAATAATCAGGATATAAGAGCACTAGGACAACATTTTTGGTTTTCATGATCATTTCCCTAAAGTTGATGAAATTGGAATTAGAAGAAATACTTTCGTGATTTTGGTATAGTTTCACCGTTGGACGTTCTTTGGACAATTTCCACTTTATCTCTTAAAGAAATGATGTATAATTTGTCATTTGTGATGTGTTAACAGATCATGTGATAGAATGATGGGTCATTCCATCTATATCAAACAAAAGGTTAGAAAAGTTATCAAAAAATACATAAGTCCATCTATAGTGAGATTAATCATATATGATTCCTAAAATGGACTTATACTTCTTATATCATACTGATTAATATAATAAAACTAGTTTCTACTAAACATGGACTTCTTGTAGGCCAGTGGTAGGTAATAAAGGCCAGTCACACTTCGATTGTGGGTTCGATTCCCACAGCCTTGTCCAACGCGATGGGCTGTCGCCCGTCCTACAGGTTGTCCTTTTTCTAAAACTACATTACTATATCATCCCATAAATAATATCGAAAAAATTTTCTATCCTTAAACAATAATAACTTATGTCCAATATAATACATTCCAATATTTAGGCTTATCCATAATATTGCAGTCCATTGTCATATTATAGTGAAAATGATTACCAGAGATTTCATATAAGAAGCATGTTAATACCATCGTTGATCCCCATATATCATAAGATATGTCTTGTTGGTCACATTACAGACGTTCGATGGCCTTAATCATGTATTCTCTTGAAGAATTAATACCCATTGAACCTTATTGAAAACATGAATGCAGTTAAAAGTTAATACTTTCCACATACCAAAATCCTCAAAATTCTATATACTCAAACCATGATATCACTTAGTCCTTATATCAATCATGAGCTCATGAATACAATCAAACATCTCATTATATTCTTATTCCTTCATTATGCACATATAAACTACATTACAAAAATATCTGAATAACATTCCATGGTTACTAGTACCATTCAATATATACTTTCAAAAACTTTTAGGAAAAACAATAGTGTAACAATCCTTAGATGATTATTTATTCCATAGTACCATTAACTATACAACATAACTCTCGATAAACATACAATCATTCCACTACCTTTTAAAACAACCGACTAAGCTTCAACACTTCATTCAGCTCATATAACATTTGTTGTCTCCTCATCATCATCCACATAAATACTACCCATATGACCATGCTGATTCTCTTCATGAGATTTTCCATTAGGGCATGTGTTTGCATAATTCTCGTACATTCCACATTTAAAACATCTAATCATTGTTGATGTCTTAGCAATACCATTATCCTTGTCCATGGTGTTAACTGAACCTTTTCCTTTGCACTTACTGGCTTTGTGTCTTTCTTTTCCACACCCAAAGCATCTTCCAGTTTCTTTGAAACAATCCCCCTGATGCCTCTTCCCACATGATTTACATGAGGGAAATTGAATTTATTTCCTCTATGATCATCCTGAAACTCCATCTTTCTCTTATTATCTGAGTCGGGAAACTTACCAAAGTTGAGATTATTGATCATATTATGAGATTTCTGATTAGTCATAATAACGATGTTTGGACTTCCAGATCCCGTTTCATTTGGTTTCTCATGAAGAAAATCGGTCCATTGTCCGTCATATCCTCCATTATCATGAATCTTCCTGTTTCCAGCCATTTTCTAAAGCCCAAAAAGAATAGTGTGAGAGGAAAAAATAATTCTAGGGAAAACAACATAGTAAATGGAGAGCACCCTCAATATCTAACATCTTAGGTTAAATTCTAAGATCATTACCGTAGTTCTAGGACTATATCCTATACGTATTCTTATCCTTAGGTACATCCCTAGACATACCTTAGAAATATCTCTAGGGATCTCACTAACGTTTTCGCATCCTATTTTCCAAAGGTTGACTAAACCTTTCCTCTGATACCAACTATAGAGACCCGAAGCCTGATGTACATTTACATTACATTACTTTTGTGGAATACTTAGTACATAACAAAAACACACACAGAAGGACCGTAAAAGTTTAGTGTCTTTGGAAACTCGAAATATAATCTTCTAATCGTAGTGAAAGATCTTCAACATCTCCCATAAAGATCTTATTTTTTTTAAACCTAAATCCTTTTTATGTGCTGTGGAAAAGAAAACATAAAAGGGTGATCTAAAATGCTCAGTAAGTGTAAACAAAAGAAATATCAATCACTCCATATTCATAAGAACATATCTTTTGGAAATCATAACCTGCAAAAGAGATCATAATTTCATAACATAGGATAAATCATAGTAGTGAAATGTAATCCCAATAATAATAACATAAAACATGAAACTTTTTGGAATACACACATAATCATAGAGAATCATTTCTTATTAGTCAAGACTCATTGCCAAGACTATCTTAGTGGACAAAGTCCCTTTCTGAACCGAGTTCACTCTTCATTTCAGTCCTGTTTCACTGAACCGGTATAACCTACCATTCCAGCCATGTCTATCTCATTAGATATAAAATCATTACCCAATTAATTGGAGGTAGATATAGGTCCCACCCATCTCATAATGATACCATTCTTATGTGTGCCACAAAATCATAAATCATACATCATTGTATAACCCATGTAATAAAAATGGGAATCTTAAACATCGTGACATCATAAATCAATTCATATAAGATAAAGGAATTCATAAAAATAATTCCATCACAACATAATCAAATAAATGTAATAATAGGGATATAAGCATAACCCTATATTATCTTATATGGAAAATAATTTTGATAAAACACTTGAACTCCATTCTTGAGGAAAATATCCTTTCTGCTTCAAAAACACTTTTCCTTTGTTAACATGTTGTACAATTCTAAAATAAAAGAAGTTGATTAAAAATTAACTTGAAAACATGTAATGGAAGATTTTTGTAAATAATGTTTTCAAAATCCATTCATGTCGTGTAAGTTAAAAAACATTCTTCGTACTTTTTTCAGAAAAGTCAAAAAGTACCTCGTACGAAAAACGACAAAAGATTCTTTTCCTATATTTTACTAAAAACTCACAGAATGGTAAAATAGGATTTAAACAATTGTAGGTGAATATAAATAATATTACATATTGAGGAAACATGGATGTGGATGATAAAAAACACCCCAATAAATGCCAAAGTATAATCAATCTCGGATAAAAATGAGATTGTGATATTTCCCTTACCTTAGGTCCGATTTGCTTCGTATGTGTCCGAACCTCCTATATAATGATTTAAATAATTTCATTGACTTATTCCAGAATCATAATCATTGGTATGATATCATATATGGTTCACTTATGGCTTTATATTACTTGTTCTTTTGTAAATTCCATGTTAAAGAGCGTTTTGGGTAAAATCGTTTCATTTATCATCCGTGTTTTGACTTGTAATTATTCATATGATTACATAGATCATGATTACTTAATTCCAGAATATAAAACATGATTTATATATAATATATATTCAGAATATATATATATATAATAGATCAGTAAATGGAAATAAATACACCATTCATGGAGACGATAGACCGTACGTACGGATGAACGCTGTTTTATTTTTCTTATTTAGTTGAATGGAATTAAGTAGATGACATACATATATATATATACATAAACCCAGAATCATTATTATGTCATATATTTAATTATTACTTATTATATATACTTTATAATCATTCATGAATGGTTAACGTGGAGAATGAATCTCATCGCGTCGTGGAGACGGTAGTCCGTATGTACGCATGAGCGATGATATCGTTCTAATGATCGTGGAATTTTATTGGAGTGTATGTATACTATTTAAGAATAAATATCAATTTAAAAAAATCATATATAGTTATTATATACACCATTATACCCATCCAAGTAAGGTGGTGGTAGAAAATAGATTACACCACGGCATGGAGACGGTATTCCGTACGTACGCACGGGTGGTGATTTCATTTTCTGTAGGATGGTTAGATGGTGAAATAGGGTTGTTTCATAATTATAATAAAATATCAGTATATAATTGATACTGATGTTATCACTTCATAATGAAACAAACTAAGAAGAATAATTGGAAGAAGAAATAAAGATGAATGAATCGGTAACAGACATTACCTCTTCTTTGAAAGGCCTCTTTGAGTCTTCCTCTTAGGGCACTAAAATAGGTCTTTGATGAAGACGAGGACCTCTAGGATGTTTCTAGGGAAGTGTAGAGGAGAATTTTTCAGGGTTTGGACGAGCTTGAAGGCTCAATGTGGTGTGAGGAAGAGAGGGAGGAGGTGCCCTTTTATAAGGGAGGAGAGGGGCTCCTTTGGAAAAACTAAAAATATTATTTTATTATAAAGTCATGTTCGGTTTTAAATAGCTCAAAATTGATTTATTTTGAAGCTAAGGTGGGTATGGGTTGAAATCTTCTCATCCAATAGAATTTAGACAAGTTTAGATTCCTATTTTAACCTTATCATTTAGATTTAACATTAAGTTAAATAATTTTTCTTTTACCGTGTCTTCTTGTGTTCTGACACTATAAGGTTAATAAACATAATATAAGCAACCAAACGAACCCCAAGATGCTTATTATTAATATATATAACCTTATATAAGTCATTTGGATGAACCTTATATTTTTAGGAAGAAAATAACAATTACTAATAAAATATTTTTTTATAAAAACTATTTTATGTCAATTGTAACATTATTTAGTAATTAATTTTTGTAAAAATTATAACAGAATGATTAGTTCGAAAAAAGTTAATTAACTCAATAATAACATGTCATATTAATCTAGAAAATTAGTTTAATTCATAAACAGTCTCAAATTATATTTATTTTGGTGTTTACAACATCCATTATGTCAATATTTCATTAATAAGATAATTACTGCATCATCTTTGTGTCATAAATAAATTAAATTATGTAAGGTCTAAAAATTACAAAAAAAAATACCATTATGTAGTAAATCTTTTTATCTTTCTAATGAATATTTATAGTTGAATATAAATTATGTATAAACTCATATTAAAAATGATTTAATTATTAAACATTGATTTTAACTATTTTAACCCTCTTTAAATAAATTAATAATAAATGTCCAAATCTAATCCAAGTGGGCCTAAATGGTCATATTTTATTACTAAGGTTGTCTTTGGTTGAATTAAACTTATCCAATAGAAATAGGACATGTGTTAGGGTAATAATAATATCATATTTATCCTTAATTACCCTATTTACTTTTAACCGTGGTAAAAAAAGTAAAAAGTTACTATTCACCAAAAATTATTTTTATCTCATTGAACCACATTTTACTTACTGACATTAACCGTGTGTCTCGGATTTTTGAAATTCCACTAACAGAAGTGGTAAAATTAAGTTTTATGAAAAATTCATTTTTTAACTACCACTTAGTGGTTTCACTATTCATCAAAAAAATGAAAGTTTCCAGAAAAATACCAAAAATTAGGCCTAAGCTATATTTGATATTATGAATTCAAAAATGATGTCTATTTTACCAAATTCAACACATATCAGTTGCATTAATTAAATTAAAAATTAAATCCCCTCGTCAAAACAAATAGCGTGTTTTTAAGAGATAATAAATATCAAAAGATTGACACTTGTTTATGTCTGGTTTAAATGTGAAATTAAATTCAACGACCAACATTGTATTAAATTGTAAAAATATATTATAAATATATTTTAAAACCACTCAAATTAATAATTTATCACTATTAATTATTTCGATTGAAAAAGTTGTTTTTAATTACAATTTAGTAAATTTCACTATTCATCAAAATATGAAAGTTATCCAAAAAGTACCAAAATTTCTCCCTAAGCTAATTTTGATATTCCGAATCCAAAAAAGAAGTCCATTTTGAAAACTAAAATTAAAAAAAAGTTGTTATTACTATTCATAATGGCTATTTTTAATTATATTTTAATAGCATATCGTTGTTTAGTCAAACTCAGTATTGCGTACTACACACGCTATCGAGGAAGGTCGCGATTGTGTGTAATGCAAGGAATGTCAAGGATGCGTGTTGTGAAAGCTCCTTTTGGTATAGTGTATAACACAAGACAATAATGAAATTAAAAAAAATATTTTTCCGAAAATATCGGGCTGTTATAGCGTTGATCTCATATTCTCATTAAGGGTTATGTACAAAAGAATATATCATGAATAAATAATAAAAAATAACATGGAATGGTAAATAACATAAAACATGTGTCATTTAATAAAAAAATTGGGAGTAATTTGGATGGAATAAAATATGATCAAATAGTGACACATAAAATTTCACATGAGCTAGAATAAATAACCATTGATATTATACTAATAGAAAAATCACAAGGAAAATAATAATTAATCACATAATTATAGAATACATAATTTTCAAAATTGGAAAATAATGTCTATTCATCATTCTAATTATTTAATACTATCAAATATTTATGACAGGAATATAACATCATCACGTATTTTTACCAAGAATCTAATAAATTGCTAAGGCCTTTGAAAAAACCAAATGTAGTTTTTCTAAAGAGAACTATTTATGAATCAATGGGATATAATATCCATTTACCACCATATAATAGGTCCAATGCATTCCTCATATGAATGTTGTGGAACATAATAATTATATATATATATATCTATTTATAATAGCATCCAAAATTTAAATAACTATTCACACTATGTAAACATAATCAAAAATTAATCCATAGTAATATTGTGAATGGTATAAAAATAGTACATCCCCAGTCAATCTAAATAATAACAATTTTATTAAATATAGTCGATGGTATCGTACTAAATAAACTTCAACGAATCATAATATCCAAATAAAGGTTGTTGACATAGATGTAAATATATTAAATGATGCATTTAAAAAAAAATCATGAAGATAAAACTTTTTCACAATGATAATACATTATGAGTAATCACCATGTATTTAAAAAATAAAAAAATTCATTGAAAATAACTGTGTAAACATATAAATAAATCATTAAATAATTAAGGGATTTCAACATTTGGAAAAGCCTCTCAATCCTTTCAAGTTAAAAAACTAATTTATTAATTTTTTGGGAATATTTTCATTGATCCTTGTTTAGAAACAAAAAATATATACCTTTTAAAATGTCTTGTAAATATTCAAACATAAATAAAAATGTATTCAGGAAATAATTGGGGAATAGTAAACATAATTTGGAAAAAAATACAAAACATGGAAAATGGGGATAAATATTCCCTAATTGAGACTTAAACGAAATTATCTCGAATAATGTTGACATTGTAATGTAAACCCTTTCCAAAATGTCAAACAAGTAATGTATCCCACATAAATAAAAGCGAGACGAAAATCCCTTACGTTAAACATCCTTTATTCGAGCATGATTTAAATTACTCTAATTTTTTTATGAATTTTATTAACTTATATCATAAACTTATTCGTATTTATTATATCATATATGATCTTATAATATTATTTTTTCTGCCCTTTGTTGATAATATTTCATTATTACACATGTTTTAGGTGTTAACCATTTCATTTTGTGGTACTGGTTTTGTCATGAATATCATAGTTCATTGGAATAAAATATAGATAAAAAATAGTCATAATGAGATTAATGTTATATATATGATATTTATTCATTAAAAAAATTAGATACATTCAGGAATTAGGATACTTAAAATGAATCACATCACATCATGGAGACGGTAAGTTCTATATATGCATGGACGAAAATATCATTACCATAATGAGAAAAATGATAAGCAAGTGTATGGTATTTTAATTCATCTAGAATAAATATCATGTGATTTTTATTATATATACCATTTTTTACATTATTAATCCCATCCATGTAAATTGGCAGTGAAACAGTCTACACCACAATGCGGAGATGGTAAGTAGTATGTACGCACGCATAGTGATTTCATATTTCATATGATAGATAAAAGGTGGAATATAGCTGTTGAATAATTATAATAACATCTCAAAATATAGGTTATACTTTATTTGTTTATCTAACGTGTAAACAACACATTGTGAGGAAGTATAAGAAGAAAATAACTTGAATGAGTTTGTAATAATTATTACCTCTTATTTGGATGACATTTTTTAGATAACTTATTAAAGGATATTATGTAGGTATTAGTAGCAGACAAAGACCTCCATAACACGTATAAGGATTTTTGGAGGTGAAATATTTCATTCTTCGTCTAGAAAAAATTGTTCATGTTTGTTCGAATAAGTGTGGGAGGAGGTATCCTTTTATAACTGAGGTGATGGGTATTTTTGCAAACTCTCAAAATAATTAATTAATATATATTAATAAACAGTTAAAATTAGAACAAGAGGGACTTATTTATAATATAATATGATTATGGTTCTAATTAATCTCAGAAAATAATTTTTAGGCATGTTTACAACACATTATTTCCCTTACCATTTAGTTTTAACCCCTTAATCCTTTACTACAATAACATGGATTTTACTTTTCAAGGGTTAATATTTAAACAATAAAATACCCAACAAACCAAAAATGAACCATAGATTAAATTAATAAATTTAATCCAATAATTTTTATTCATTTTAAATGGTTTCTGAATTCTATATATTTTAATAAAATATTATTTATTTAAAAATAACATTAAGGTAAATTTTGACACCATTCATTAATTTAAATTTAAATTTTTTTTAATTAAAATGATAAGTTTTATCCATATTTTTTAGCATATCCCTAATATTTCATATTCATCTATAAGATTTTAAGAAGGCAATAATTATCCCAAATCAGGTTTATTTTATTATTGTTAATAAAATTTTTATGATTTTCCATAAATTAAACAATTACTGTATCATTTTTGTATAATTATTCCGGGTAATTAGTTCATAAATAAAAATTAGAAAAATATTTACCTGATGAAACTAAATATTTTATCTTTCCAAATACAAATTATATTAGAACATATCACTAAGATAAATTTGACTTAAAAATATTTACCTTGTAAAAAACAAAAGTATGAAAAATTTAACTTTTTCCGTGAATAAAATATTATAATGGTTATATTATCATATGAATGAATATTAATTATATCATAAAATCTATTTTAATTATCAGGGATTAATCATGCGAAACCAATGATATTAATTAAATATTTATTTTCATTTCCTAATATTTATAATAATTTTTTACCCTGAATTACATGATTTACCCTTAATCGTGGTAATAAAAATTACCAAAATCACAATTCCTATTATCCAGAAAAATTGTACAATTTACAAAATATGGATGTTATTAATCCAAATATGGAATCCACTTTTCAAATTCAAAAAAAGAAATTGGATAAAATTAATTAAAAATGTATTCATGTTGACGAAATGATAAAAACATTCTGTTTTAAAGTAAAAATATTCAAAATATTGAAATGTTTTCATATCCAAATTCAATATATAATTGATTATAATGACCTAAATTGGAATAAATTATATAAAATTTATCTAATTATCCTTTAAAACAAACCAAATATATAATTTATCAATATTAATTATTTGGATAAAAAACTATTTTCAATTAAAATGTTGTATTTTTCACTACTCATCAAAACATGAAACTAATCAGAAAAAATTCAAATGAAGTAAATATTAATACCATAAATTCAATTAATTAGATTATTTTTTAAAATAGTATTTATAAATGTTTTAATATATAGATTAAAAATAGGTGTGCCATTAATTGGAGGCAAACTTGCCTTTAGAAAAATACAGATTCTTATGTGTAAAAATTGGATTTATTCTTATCTTATACCTATATAATATATTGGATGAATATAATAATAGTTTAATGAATAAATAATATATATTTCATAAAATGGTTGATATTATTCATCATATCCAATTTAAATACTAGGTTATAATAATATTTCAATGTTTGATTAAGCTAGCTATTGTGAGAAACATAAGCTATTGAAGAAATTTAAATTACTTAAGAAGATACATATAATAAAATCATAGGGTGTAACATTATCCCCTCCTTAAATTAATTTCATCCTCTCAGTTTTAAATTTCACTTAAAAAATAATATTTTTATTCTTGAAAAATTCGATGTAGGAAACCCATATCCAAAACATGGTTAATAAAATGTAATCTTAATAAGAGGGATAGGGAAATTAGAAGGAAACAAAATAGTCTTTATAAAGTTATAAATTAGTAGGAAGTGGAATCCTAGACATGTAACATAAATCTAACCCTAATTCTCCAATATATAGTTATAAATAATATGTTCATTATAATGTTATTGTAAATACCCCGAGCCCAGTAGGCTAGTGGTTGTTCCTTAATTTATTACATAGGTATTGTATTCTTGTGTTCTCATTACAAAGCATCAAATAGTATAGTAGTTTTGAAAAAACATATAAAAACATAAATTTCTCATTAAAACTTGAAATTAATGAACAACATGAAATGTTCATTGGAAACATCTATAACTCCAAGATTATCCCAAAATTTCTTTAATAATATACATATTCACATCTTGGGGAAAAATAAATCCTATGAAAGGGGTGAGATCAAATTATCATTAAAGTTAAATGATATATTAGATTCTATAATAGACATATACATTATGGAAAGGTGAATAACAGAACCACATTTGAAAAAATAATCTAGATCATAATATGGAGAAAATAATACTTGAATAAATATTGTCATATGTATAATCACATGAAACATAAACATGAATATTTTACTAGTATAATAATAACATGATTTATAAAATTACTACTATAATACTGTGGTAATTCATCAGTATGGGCATCATAAAATTTCCTCCAAATCTTATTCCCGGACACTATACATAATGGGTAAAAACCTGGTCTAATTTGTCTCAAAAAAACCTACTTATGCATTGAGGTGCTATAAGAGGCCCCACACATGACATACCAAGTCCAATGAATTATTCATAAGTCTAATGATAATATATCATTATGTCATAGTTTCCCATTCCAATTTGAACTAATTTTATCATAATCATATATTATTATACTATAATCAAATCATTACTAACTTGTTTTTTAGAAATAAGCTTTTACATTGGAAGGAAGAGTTCTATTGGAAAATAATATTTTTTTAAACAATCAGATTATAAACATAAATATCACATAAATAAAAATGGGATTATAATGAAATAACTTTTTAGGCCACAAAGATTTTCCACTTAAGTGAAAATATATAAAAATAGATTATAAGAAACATTAGAATTGGGCCTTTTTAGTGCTCATTAAAAGAAAATATTAAATAATAATTAGAAAAGACCAATTATTAATTGTTTTCATAAGACCAAAAAT
Organism: Viscum album; assembly: GCA_963277665.1. Classification (NCBI taxonomy): domain Eukaryota; kingdom Viridiplantae; phylum Streptophyta; class Magnoliopsida; order Santalales; family Viscaceae; genus Viscum; species Viscum album. The sequence continues at coordinate 1,519,278,871 of OY728150.1, forward strand.
TAAATAATATATTTTTTTCATGATAAAAATAGTTGTTTCTTAAAAATGTGTGTGGATTAAAAAATATGGTCTATACTAGAAAATGGGTATAGAACTGGAAAGTTCCTTTTAACCGGGATTTCTTATTAGGAGTAATTGAATATAGAACCTTGAAAACTTGAATTATCTTATAGAAGAAAGATGAAATGATCTGAATATAGGGTTTTGTAACATATTTAATTTTTTTTGAATAATTCTATAAAAATAATGAATAATTACATAGGGGTAAATAGAGAGATAGCGTAACATGAATGAAAAATGATGGTTTTGGGAGAATCCTTTACCACTTTGTAATCAATCATATCATATGACCCAAAATAATAATAATCATAAACTGAATCATTAATAAACATTAATAAAAACTTATTCCTGATATAATACATAAAATGGAAGTATGCATACACAATACACAATAAATAGTGGGGAATACAGAATATCTAAATGAAATAAAATTGATATGAAAAAACCCATACCTTATGTTTGAAAGTGTTCATCACTTGTAAATAAATTCTTAGATAATTAAATTCATTCGACTAAAAATTAAAATAATAACCTATTAATCATTTACCTGATTTAATATAATTTCATTAATTTTATTAATGTTCTTTGTTTATTAATAATATTCAACTTCATCTTTCAGAAGTGTTTGTTCCCATGGTTTTCATGATTGGTTCACTTGTATACTTGTATTAAGAATCATGTGAAATGGAACTAAATATAAAAAAAAAAGTTATATGTTATTAATGAAAATTCCGAAGACAAATTTGATTTATAATTCAATGGGTTATTTTTGGTGTGGATGAATCATTATATAAGGCAATAGTGATAATCCTTTAGATTATTTTGGGTTTTACTTTGAACGTCATGAACTAGTTTTTTATTATTAGTTAATATAATGTAAATATATTTGTAAAATAACAATAAATAACTTATTATATGTATAATGAAAGGTTATTTAACTAAAATAATGGTTTTATAACATGACTTGGAGGTGGTAATGGAAAATAATGTTGCATAGTCCACAATGGTAGTAAATCACAATCACAAACTATGTTTCCATTTTTAGAATAAAATGGAGAGGATAAGGGATTTGATGATGGATATTCCAAAAAAATATCAATATAGTATATATAAATAATATGGTTATCATGCAATTTTTTATATAAGTGTAAATTTATAATTAGAAGAAATGAAATTAAATGAAATTGAAATGGAATGAAAAAGGATTTACCTCATGAATTATTCTCCTTGAGAACCTCATTATTGGGGTTAGAAACATTCATTTGGTGAGACTATATTTAAAAGAACTGAGGGGATATGTTTGAGAGAGGAAATGAGAATAATATTTGAATGATTAAAGGATTTTTATTTGTGAGGAGAAGGGGTGGTGATCAGTCGTATTTATAATGGAGGAGAGGTGGGTTTTAAATAGTTTACTCATTTATTTATTATTATTTCTCAATAATATGAATAGTTTAGATTATTTGGACTAATAATAGTATCTAGTGAATGTGAGTTTCAACCAATTGTTCTTACAACAGATATGACTCAATTAATTGTTTATTTTACTTATAATGTATATATAATAAGTTAATGCATTTCACTATTCTCAAAAAATTCAAAAAATTTAAAAAATTCCCAATAAATCACGCATTTTTTTTGAATTTTCGAATTAAATAATGAATTTTATTTTATTAAAATAATATTATTAATAAGGGATATCTAATTTTTAAATAACATTATCGATTATTCGCAAAATATAAACATTAAAATACAATATAAATATGTAACACTTAAAAAAATAAATAAGGTCTCATAAATTATCTGATAACCATAATAGAATATAATATTAAATTATAATTCTATTTTGTAAAATTTAATTTTTCATCAAAATATTATATTAATTATAAAATTTTAAAAAAACTTTTAGGTTTTACAAAAATAATAATACATAAAATATTATTACTAAAACATTTATTTACATATTCCATCATATAAATATATGATAATTTTATTCCCAAGATACATAAATTTTCAATAATTTTTTATAAGTGAGGTTATTTTTATAATGGACACATTATTATTCCTAATGGTGACATCATTATTCCAACAATTGCATTTCTATTCACCAAAAATGAAACTGATCATAAAAATACCAAAAAACTAACTGATGTAAATTTTGATATTATGTGTTCAAAATATATTTTTATTTTTAAAATATAATTTATAAAACTAAGAATAAAAAGTATATTTAAAAAAAATCAACCATTAAAAGGTGGTAAAAACTATTTATAGAAAAATATAGTATTCTTATGGGTAATATTGAATTTATTATTATCTTATCCCATTAAAAATGTTTTAGATGAGTGTAAAAATATTTTATTAAATAGAAAATATATAAATTTCCTTAATATCATTCAATAATTGATTTATATTTAATTTATTATCATAAAATGTCATTGTGGGCATAAAAATAGTTTTTTTAAAAAATATATACTTCATGTTAAATTATTTTTTATTTCTAATTAATTAGTATCTAATGAATTAATTTTTTAAACCTGTATATTACCAATTTTCATAATTAACTTAATATAATTCATTCTAAACATTCCCAAAACCTACATAATAACAATAATAATTATATAATAATATATAACTATTTTTTTAGCTGGTAAGATATTGAAGAAATTAAATTTAAAAATATCCACATTGTAAAATCATGGGGTGTTAAATTCTCCCTTCATTGAATAAATTACATACCCATAATTTGAAAATTTTCTAAATAACCATAGGTTGATAATTGAAAATTCATTTAGGGAACCAACATTGGAAATATGGCTAACAAATTATCATCCTAAAAATATAGAAAGGGAAATGGGAATGTCATCATAAAATTAGGATTATGAATAGGATAACATTATTAAGAAGTTGAAACATGGGTATAAAATAGAAATATAACCATTATGCTCTAATTGATAATAATAGAGTAAGTTTTCCTCAGAAAAATAACTATAAAAAACCATAAATATTATGGTCGGTAAAAATACCACTGATTTCATAGGAAGGAAATTTAATGGATACTTTTTTCAATTCAAAATACTTTTACTAGAGTTATGGTATTACTTTAATATCTAGAGAACCATAAGAGAAATTGAAATTTCTTTATTACTTTATATTGGTCGGGGTGGATACTCATGTGGTGGGTGAATTGAGTTCCAATTAAAATTTTAGTTAAAAACATTAAGGTCATGAAAATGACCAATTTAAAAATGGCCTAGTAAATTAAGGCAGTAGAAATATAAATGTTTAATAGCTCAACAAGTTTCTCTAAGGTTGATTAGTCCTCAGTTGAAGAAATGTAATCTATAATACAACTTTTAAAATAGGTCTTCTGAATTAAGCATATATACACACTAACCATAACAAACTATCAGAGTGAATGTAAAAACAATTTTCCGTCTTTTCAATATATATGCAGCGGAAAAATAAAACAATGTCTATGTGGATTTTAACAACAATGTAAACAAGACGTCAAGTCCCATACTGAGACCTAATCCTCTCTACTTGGTGATCACCTGCCACCAAGACGATTATATTAAGACTTGATACACAACCTTTATCCGGATTTTCAATTGTTCACACAAACTGTCTAGGGGAGAAAACCTCTACCATTGTTCTTCATGGGAAAGAAAAACAATTTAGACCACACACAATCTCATCCAAAGTTATAAGTGGGAAACATAAATAGGTGATGTTTGATGTGAGGATATTCAGTATACCCCAGTTCATGCACAAGAGATATTTTGTTCAATAGTCTGACACACTTGTCAAATATGTAAAAGAAAGAAACAAAATAGAGAAATTATGATGGGAAAGTGAATAGAAGGATCAATGTGTTTGCAGTTCAGCTCATGAGTCCTTGGAATGAGAAATGTTGAAGTTTGAGTCAATCTGTGGAACTTTTTTTTCAAAACAGAGTGTTGCAACTCTAGGTTATATCTTTCATTGTTCTGCTTCTGGTGTTTGATCAAGAGTTCATGCACCACAAAAGGCAATAATGATTTTATCCCAGAATGATCTTTATGAAGCTTGTGGGACTTTTTGTGTTAATGATGGATTGTTCGGCTTTTTGATCTGGCGAGGAAACTCTATCACACTTCTCCTACAAACCATTATTTTTGTCCGCGTATATGTTTCTCTAGTCACTCTTTCAAGGTATTTTCCTTTTATATTTGAGGTCTAACAATAGGAATGAGTATGTCACATGTAATCTTTCTCGTACCTCGTACTGTCCATGGTATTGTCTCCTGAAACATTTACAATCAGCCTTAATTAATGCTAGAGAATTTATTTTATCAAATATAATCGTTAGAATAATATTCATAAATTGAAAAGGTCTAGAAGAATAAGTGTTGGTAGACTAGTAACGGTAGCCTTCATAACGGTAGGCATCAACAGTAGGTTCACATCGGCAATCTCCAACTGTAACCTTTAACAATATGCTTACAATGGTGACCATGTAATAGTAACCATATCATTATAACCATTTATAGGAGACCATATAATTGTGTCCTTATAACTATAACCTTGTATCTGTGACCGTGTAGTTGTAACATTGTAATAGTAACCTTGTATCAGAAACCTTGTAAAGGTAACCGTTTATCGGTGACCTTCTAGCTATAACCTTGCAACGATAACCTTGTACTTGGATAAAATCTGTTCTATAAACTGAAGCAATCAAGCTGTGAGATAGAGAGTACTATAAACAGTGACTCTGTAATGAAATATGATTCTCATGAGATTAAAACATGATTATCACATTACTAATTCATGATTTTAGATTATCAAAATATGATTTGGGGTTATCAAAATAGTTGAGTACAACACTTTCCATGCAATAAGATTAATCTCATTCATTGGTTGTGTTTCAATATATTTTTACATCATTACATATACATGTAAATGAATGTTCAAAATGAATTTTCCTGATATGAATAATTTTAATCAACATCTAAAAATCACAAAAATCCCCACGAAATACAATTATCTATACCTCCCATCTTTATACATTAACCAAAATAAATTGAATCACCATATGTCCATAGTAAAATCATATTTTACTCAAATAGAACATTCAACCATATTCCACATAATATTATGTTTGACACACTTTTATATGATTCCAAATATAGAGAACATCTTCTGAAATGAAATTAATCATTTAATAAAAAAATAATTTCACAATCAAACTTCCATAAAAAACACCATTCCTTTTAGAGAGATTAATTATCAAAATTCATGCTATCTAGGAATTTACATAGGCTAGTGGTTGGAATTTCACACTTACCACCCTTCTATTGTGGTTTCAAACCCTACCGCCTTGCTGAAGGCGTTGGGTTTTCACCTAGATTATGGTTTTTCATTTTTCTAAAACCTTACTATTATAACATAAAAAATAAATATGTTGGACATACATTAAATAAATTTAATCACTATATATCCTTTAAAATACGGATCTCAATAAAACATCCATACTTCTTCATCCATTTATTTCCACATTGGGTTTTCTATGGTCTAGAGTTTATCATATAGAAGAGGTAATTGAATCAATTAATTCCCAGGTTTTCCACATTTAAGGAAGTGAACTACAAATAGATTATTTGGATGAGTTTTATTTCCTTCCATAGTACTCTTAATTTTTCTATTGAATTTATTTTATTTATGTCCTTATTTTCCACACATAAAGCATTTCTTCATTTCATTGAGGCATGTCCTTTGGTGTCCCCATATGCATCTCGTACATTGTTTTAATGAATCCTACTTTTCTCCATGGTCTCCACAGTTGAGCTCTTAGAAAACTCCATCAATATCTTCGTTAGTGTGTTTTGGAGTTAGTTATGATATATTTTATTAATAATATTTTAAGAAAACTCATTAAGTATGATCATTATATATTTCACATCTCTCGACATAGTATTTGGTTTCTCATAACCACAACGTTTTCCATCATGATTAATGAAACATGAATCTTTGGGTTATATCTATTTACTAAAACCAGAAGGAGTAATTCGTGTAACAATAGTCATAGTGGAAAAAACATATAATTAATTATAAAATATTTTGACACCATATTTTCAATCTAAAAACCTTTATTATTATCCTAGGATTTAAATTAAAATCCATTTTAATTTTTTTTAAGAAAATGTGATTTATTCTAATAATATACCATGATAGTGTCAAACCATGTGTGGAGTAAGTCTTGTTGTTATGTACCAAGTTACACTGAGTCATGTGTGATGCACCTGGTCAGAGTTGTTACACATAGGTACATATGTTCCACAACCAATCAAACTCTTAATATCTAGAAAAAGAATGTATTACTAAGAATAACAACATAATCTCTACCTCTCCAAAATATAAGTATGAATTTATATGGTTATCCTCAAATTATATCTTAGAGTTATTTTCCCTAATCGTTTTATCAAAATTTTATTTCCAAGGTTTCTACTAATCATGCTTTATTATAAACCATAAAGACACTAAACCCAGTAGCCTTGAGTTGGTGCCTTAATTAATTAAATTGGTACTATAAAAAACTGGTTTCATCTCAAAGGACCCAATAGTTAGTAGTTTTTGAAAACTAGATAAAAACATAAGTTTTACATTACAACATGATAGGTAAACAACATAGAAACTCGATTTGAAACATCCATAACTCATTTATTATCCATAAAAATCCTTCATAATATACATATTCATATGCTAATAAAAAATAAATCACAAAAAGGGGTGAGATCATATGATTAGTAATGGTAAAAAATACCATGGTAGATATCATAAACATGAACATTAAGGTAAGATGAATAACTAAATCACAATCCAATAAAAAATAATTTTGAGGGTAATATGAATGGAATAAATGAAAAATAAATAATGACATATAAATAATCACATAAAACATAATGATTGATATTATAGTAGTCAAATAATCACATGATTTTTAATATTAGTAATATGATAATAAAATAATTAATAATTTCAGACATCAAAAAAAATACTTTCAAGGCTTCTGCAAAGACACCACAGATTAGGGGTAACACCCTAGCCTATTTTGTCTCATGAGAGCAACCTATGAATCTAGGGGATATATAAATCCCCACCCATAATATACTGAGTCCAATGAATTCCTTGAATAATGATTAAAAAGATATATATAAATCAAAGTGTAAAATTACACATTGAAAATATTTTAATTATAATCATAGATGAAGATACTATTAAAAATCATTGATATTTTTTTGACGGAAATAACCTTTTACATTAGAAAGAAGTGTTATTTTGTAAAATCATTATAATTATTCATAAAATCATATATTAAATATGAATATCATTGAAAATAAAAGGTAAGAATAATGATATTTTATTGAGCCATAAATTATGTCCCATCGAAGTGAAAACATATAAAAACTGTTTCCAAAATCATTAGAAATTAGCCTCTGTTGTGTGGATTACATAAAGATATTAAAGAGTATTTTAAATGGAAAAAGGATTAATTTTTTCATAAATCTAAAAATGAAATAAGATATTTTTCATGATAAAAATATATATTTTAGAATAATATTGGTAGCTAAAAATTGATTATGAAGTGTACTTGTAACTGGTTAGGAAATTTGAATGTTCCCAGAAATCGAGGTTGTTTATCGAGAGGAATTTAAAAGAGAACCTTTTTATCACATAAAATAACTATGAAATGATTTAAATATATGATTTTGGAAGCTATAAACATAATTTAGAATTATTTTTTAAAAATAATGAAGAACTACATTGGGTTAAATAGAGAGATACCTTGACCCAGATAAAAATGGATGTTTGTGGAGGATCCATTACCACTTTCTAATCATTTGAATCATATGTCCCATAAAGTAAAAAATAATTAAATGAAAAATTAAATAACATAAATAAAAATATATTAATGATATGATACATCAATGTTCAGAAAAAATACATCATAGACAATAAATAGTTGTCAAAAAGGCATATCTCATAGTAATTAATGTGAGATGAGAAAACCCATACTATATGCCAAGACGTAGTATGCACATGCACTTAATATCCTATATAATTTAATTATATTCATAAATAATTTATTTTATAAACTATTAAAAAGGTATCTTATTTATTAAAATTTTTTTATGTTCATTTATATCCTTTATGATGAGTTATAAGATTCAATTTCGTCATTCAGAAGAGTTTGATTCCTCATATTCACGATTGGTTCCCTTGTATACATGTATAAAGAATCATGTGAAATGGAAGTAATTATCCATAATTGATGTTATATATTTTTAATTATATTAAATAATATTAAATTTATTTATAATTAAATTTTTTATTTGGGGTGATTAGGAATCATTATATAATATAATAATGATTCTCATTAAGAATATTTTTTGTAGTTTTTTTATCATCTTGAACTAGTTTTATCTCATTAGTTAATTTCATCAATATATAATGGTTCTAGAACACTAAATAAATTATATTATATATTATAAAATATTTTTATCTCTAATATTGTTTTTATAAAAGAACCATGGATATGATAGTTGAGAATGTTGTCACATCATCTATGACAGTGGTAAATCAGCGCATAACGGGATATGGTTTTATTTATAGAATAAAAAGAAGACAATAACAGCTTTGCTGATAGATATTCAATTAAAATTATAAAATTATAGTATATATAATATTATGGACTTATCAATCATGTTTTTATATAATATGTACGTATATAATAAAAAGAAAATAATCTAAATGAAATTGAAAGTCAACAAAAAAGTATTTACCTCTTGAATTAAAATCCTTGAGAACATCCTTAAGGGACCTAGAAATGGTATTTTGGAAATACCAACATAACCAGAACGTTGAGGAGATTTGTGGCAATGTAAATGTGAATAAAATTAACAATGTTTATCTCATTGGATGTCTAAGAAGATAGGGTGTTGAGGGGTGGTATTTATAGTGGAGGAGATGGGTTTTCATGAATATTTTAGTCATTTGTCTGTTATTTTTGATCAAGAATATGAAAAGTTATGATTATTGTGAAAAATTAAAGTAACTATTGTATGTGATTTAAATCCATTAGTTCTTACGTTATACATGTCTAAAGTAATTTGATATTTTATTTATAATGTGTATGTACCCTAAATTACAGTATTTCATTATTCACCAAAATTACACGAATTTTTAAAATATCCCAAAAATTACCCTAACCAGTTTTAGATGTGTATAATTAAAAAATGAAATCCATTTTATGAATATAATTTTCTATATATGAGAAATTTAATTTTAATAAAAAATAATCATTTACCAAAAATACTTATTTTCAAATTATAACTCCATTTATAACAGATTGAAAAATTAATTATGGTCTAATAAAATTATATTATAGTCATAAGACAACAAAATATTATTTTATAAATCCATTTTGTGAAAATAAATTTTATTTTAAAAAAATATATAAATTATTTACACTGTAAATAAACATTTATTTTTCCAAAAAATATGAACACATAATTTATTATTTTTAAAACATTTAGTTACTTATTCTATGATATAAATATACCAAATTTTCACTCATAACTTAAATAAATTTTATGTATAATTACATATTATAGGTTATTGTTCTAATGGTCACATTATTTGTTCTAACATCCATATTATTATTCCAATGGTCACATAACTATTCATTATAAATGAAACATATCAGAAAATAAAAAAAAATTAACCAAAATTTATTTTTATATGTAAAATATAATTTATAAAAGAATAAATGATTATATTGAAACAAAATACTATATTACAAGAAAGATAAAACTATATTTAGTATAATATAGCCTACTTATGTGTAAAATTGAATTTATTCATATCTGATGCCTCTAAAAATGATATGAATGAATGTAAAACATATTTAATGGATTTTGTAATAAATAAATATTATTAATATATTTCAGTAATAGTGTTTAATTTAATTTATTAATATAAAATTTCATTGTGGTACTAAAAATAGTATTTATAAAATTATATTCTTTAAATTCAATTTCTTTTGATTTCAAATTATTTTGAAACAAATGAATTAATTTTATAAACATGTATAATTCATATTTTCAGAATTTCGTAAATATCGTTCATTCCCACCATTCTAAACATATAGGAGAAAACTATAACAATGATATCATAATATTTCATAAGATATTAATCTATCAAATAATTTAAATTATAAAACTGGAATTCTATAACATCATAAGTTGTTACAATTAACCTTAATAATACAATATATTTTAAATAGGTTAAAAGATCATTACATTCTTTTAATGAAGAGTAAATGGACCACGCTTTTGTTCCATGATAATTTTCCAAGGATTTGAGGGCCACTTTTACAATTTAAAGAATAACATAAGATATGAAAATTACTTTTTACCTTCCCTTTCATGGGTATAATATCATCTTTTGGTGGTTCTTCAATATATTATCCCTTCGTACACCAGAATATGTATATTCAAGATGAATTTTAATACCTTAAGAACTTTTATTGAATCCTATGTTCCATAAGAAATTCCTATATCTTATAATGTTTATATAAATCCTAATGATAACATATATTTTACAATAAATCATAATTTAACATCATACAATAGTATCCAATGTTAAACAAAATCCATTCCATCCTTAAAAGTAATCCAAAATACATCCTTCCAAATTCATAGTCCAAAAAGGTTACTAAATTTTCATAATCATTATTAAAATTAGATTCTCCAAGGAATATAATGTATCAATTATTATTACACACAAAATATTTAATCACTATAATAACCATAACTAAAACCTTCAAGCTTCAAATTCTTTAAGGAATATGTACTATTGTTCAATTCTTATGTATATAATAATTATTATTAACCGAATATCATTGTTAAAAGACTTTTACAAAATAATTAATGAATCCAATCATAAAAATATTAATGATTCATCATCGTATGTGGAATAATCATAAGCTTTACCCGGATCCATTAACCTCTTTGAGGTATATTCATGTGGTCTTTGACACATTTATTTTCATAATGTTCCTTATCCATATAGTTGAAGCATTGTACTTTGAATTTTTTTCATACCCTTGTAATCATAAGAACAGTGGAATTTCTCTCTACAGTTGTAGGAAAATCTTATTCATTTTATGAATATACTAGGGTGTTACTTTCAACAATTATCACATGTGAAAAAATAATTCATTCTTTTTTGTAATTCATCTGTTGTTCCCCTGATGTGCGCTTGTTCTTATACTTCCTTCTAAATCCATAATACTTATAAAAGCTTTTCTTTGTCTCATTAGTATGTGATAGTATTTTCTTGTGTAACGAGAATGTTTGGGCATCTATTTATATTTAATTTATTCCCTTAAACCAATCGAAGAAACAATCAAATACACACATGGGATTATGTGAATTGATCTGGTTCCCATTTTTCTTCTAGAATCCATTTATAAAGGATGAAATATAGTAGAATCGATCATGATATTTTGAAACATAATTAATAATCTCATAATTAGTGAATCAAATAACCATACTTGAAATTTTATGTAATATAATATCTTAATCATAAGCATAGTATGTTCAGATATATTCACTACTAAAAAAGATTCATTTAATATCATTATAATAACCCTTTAACAGCACTAAATAATCACTAACTACACTATCATTTTTAAAATACCTAGGTTTTTTCATCACTTAAAAATTTCTTATAAATGGGTCCATTATCAATGGTAAAAAACCATTGATATGTCACCCCTTTATTAGCACTGTTTTAGTGATGTTAAAAGTATAGTAAAATTATATTTTCTGGACATATATGAACCTGACCTCTTTATCAGTGCTTCTATGGCCTCATTAATTGCAGTCCAACCCACATTATGAGTTCTTTTCACATCACCTACCCTTTATTAGCTCTTTGTGAAATTACTGTCTCTTATGCTCGCCTAGATTTAAACCGTGCAACATTCATTGAAATTGTAATTCCATTACCACTACACCAAGTTGTTTAATTTTTTTAATATATTTATAAATATATAAATATTTACAAAATATTTTTTTTATTTATATACTTTTATAATTTTATAAAAATATTTATAAAATATGTGTGTGTGATATGTATATATATTTGTATATATAAATATATATACTTATTTGAATAAATTATATATTATATTAATTTATATATACAAGGATAGCATATAAATATATATCAGTTTTTCTATTACACACATATATGTATATAATTACAGTATATATATATTTTTATTATGTAAAATATGGTTACATATTGTTTTATATATATTTTCAGAATATATATTTATCTACAAATTTTAAAATATACAAATAAAAATATTTTAATTATTGACACAAACCTTTTAGATATAAATTATAGTTGTGTAGCTATATATATAGATATTAATGTGTTTTTAAAAGGTAAATAAATTAGATAATGTTTCAATTAAATTAATTTAATAATATATATTTACTTTATATATTTAAATATACATTTTTTTGTTAAAATATGCTTGAATATATATATGTAAAAGTTTTTTATTGTAAGTAAATATATGAAAATATTAATATATTTATTTATAAATAAAACTAGAATAATAAAATTTTAAATCCATAATTTCAATATGAATGTAAGCCCAATGAATAAATTTACTCCCCAATGATAATGAGAAAAACCCCATAGATGAGGATGAAATTCAAACGAATAGTCAAACATTAGAGTACCTAGACTAAAAACACTATTTTGGAGGCCTTTTGGGACTTTTTCTTCTTGAAAAATTTGAATGGAGTCCCATGGTCAATAGTTCACATAGCTCATTGCAAGCCTCTATTTTATATTTTGTAGTGCCCCAATATACACTCAGACCAATATCTAGGGTCATTTGAATTTAAATTATTCTTTTTAACTTTTCATTGACTTTAACTCCACAATATTTAAAAAATATAAATATAAATTCATGAAACATTGTTTTATGTAGATATTTATAAATATCCATTTAAAATAAAAATCATGCTTCTATGATTTTATTTATGGAAAATTGTAATTGATAATAATGATCAGTAAGTTATTTGGAGTCTCCTAAAACAAACTTGATATTTTTATAAATAGTAAAATACCCTTATGAATTGAAGTTTGAATAGTAATATGACCCTAATAAATAGTAAAATTTATTATTATTTTATTTTAATAAAATATTAAGATAATGACATCGAGATTAATTTTTCATGTTGTTAAAAAGGAGTTATAAATTTAAATTTTTTATTTATGAATAAATTATGATTTTATTTTAAATTTGAATTACTAATATTTAAAAAATTATTTTCAAAAAATAGAGTTTATTTTTGAATTTTAGCTTTCGAAAAATTATCAGGGAGAATTTCTGGTATTTTTCTAAAAGACGTGAATATTTGATAAATATTGAAATACCGTAAAATAACATATATTCAAATTATCAATAAAAACACTATTTATGACATAATAAGTGATTTAAGACCACTTTTTTAAACTCAATTTCTCTATTTACTAATTTGATCACATGAATGAATACTATTCAATGTCATGGACAAAAAAATAATAAAAGTAATGTATAATACCTCCACTATTCCACTATAAATACACCCATCATTCCCCTCTTCCTATAAAACCTCTAAAGCCTTAATAATATTCTATGTACTGCCATATTCAATCCCCAATGCTATCACCTATGTCCTAGAGCTTCTGGTCTCACCAGAAGGCAAAAACCCAAGTTCTTAAAGGGGATCTCTTGGAGAGGAGATTAAGAGGTAAGAATCATCTTCCTTTTTCATGTGTTGTCTTTTCAATTTCATTATTTTCTTATAATTTATTTAGCTGAAGATATCCATAAGGTATGTAATCTATAGAATAATATTTATTAATTATGTTACAATGTTCACATAAAATATACAACATCTTCCCTCCTCCCTTCCCCCTCTTGTTCTAAAAATAAAAGAAATCCTCGCATTGTGTTCAGTTAGTAAAATCATCGATGATGTGTTTTCAATTTCCATTACATCCTTCAAAGGTGATCATAATGCCCTTATTTTGGTTGAATTTAAATGTTAATTTCATGCTATAAAATATTTCATGTCTTGGAATGAACTTCTAAGCATGAAATCATATTAATAATGAAACAAGTTCATGATTATCGAGGAACCGCCACAAATGATCTAAACAAATACATGTAATGATATATCTAATATTTCAACATTTTATATGATAATAATGATTTATGATATAATTATATATTCTGCAAATATATTAAAACCATTTAATTCCACTTATTGAATTTTATTTCTATATGGAAAGAAGATCAAACACAAACCTGGCATGGAAATCATGTAAAGAACCCACCCGAAACAATGGTAGACACAAAATAGTAAAAATTAAACGAAGAAATGATGTTATAAAATGGTTATATAAGATCTTATAAATATGATAAAGATTCATTTAAATACTTATAACTCTCTTTAAATCAATATAAATTTGTTTCAATCAATTTTTATTTAATACAAACCCGAGGAAATGGAATTTTTATGTAGATTTCGATAATTTTGGTTAACCCTCTAGTTCATTGTTTATGTTTTATTAATTTTTTTGTGTGTGATAAAATATGTTTATATTATGAACAATTATTTATATTTATAGTGTATATACATATTCCATAAACACTATTAAGTCTATATTCAATTATATGATATTTCTAAGGCACCATTCTTTTAAAACATCTTTTAAACATGTAGTTTTGAAAAATTCAAAAGTAACTATTTTAAGAAATTTTCTAGGTAGTGTGATTTTCATATCATTCATAGGCATTTTGTTAATGAATGGTGTGACCTATATCTCCCCAAATTCATTGAGTATGTGTATGTTAGAGATTTTCCATATTGTTACTTCAAATGTAACTATGTTTGTTACAAAAATTTAATGGTAGCCGTGAGGGTTAAAAATTTTAATGCAGCTAAGAGGGTTATAAGATTATGTAAGTAATTCCCCATGATAAAATTATGATTCTATTTATGTTCTATTTGTTTTTTTTGAAATCTCAGGGAAATATCAATTTTCACAATGTTTGTTTATATGGGTAACAAGTATATCTTTTATGAAAATGATTTCATACATAAAAAGTATTCATGGAATTATGTATTCTTTCCTTATTATTATATCCCTTAATGTGGTTTTTGTACTGATCCCATGTTTTTAAATATTTTCATTGGTTATAAGGATGTGAATGAAAAATAAGGAATCCAAGATAAATTTCACAATGATTTTTCAAAGAAAACATGTTTTATTTGAAATGTTTTATATATTAAAATAAATGGATACTGTTTTTTGGTATATACTATATATGAATGTGGAATTTAATGTATGTATTATATCCCAATTCAATAAAACTCTAAACCTGAATAGATCCTCAATATGAAAGTAAGTGAGTTCTTTACTAAAATTCAATATTATGTACTGTAATAAGGTCATGTCATTATAATTTGTATCAAATGATGGTTTAGTTACTTTTAGGGGTTAATATGATGTTAATAGATTACCATTAATGATAATTTAATATATGTTTAATTTGAAATGGTGTATGATTTATAGATTACAATATTTCTTTAACAATGATATGTTTTTTCAGAATGGGTTTCCATAGAGGAAACAGGGAAGATGAAGAGGAGAGGCACCAACATAATGATATCCTTCCATATTTGCAGCCTAGAATAGTAGGGATCGGAACTGAGTAGTTTGTGATAATAATAGATTATCTAAAACATGTAATAAATGCTGTTGGAATCCATTCATGTGAAAAAAATGAGTTCTGACAAAGGAACATGGCAATCGTGGAACATTTTACGAGACACTACCCTCCTAATATCAATGGTTCATTTGAAAAAATAGAAGATGAAGGATGGATAAAGACCCTTTAAATGGTTTTCGATGTTATGGGTTATTCGGATAATCAATAGATATGAATTTCCATTTATCATTTTAATGGATAATCTAATCAGTAGTGTTCAATGTTCCAAAATATCAGTTATAGATAGGAGCTTTTTGTCTTATAGTGGAATTAATTTTAAAGTATTTTCCATGAAAAATACATTTTTATGGTATTTAAACATTTTATGGAGAATAAATTACTTGAATTGAAGATAAATGAGGAATATTCAGTTTTCGTGTATGAAGCAAGCATCACCCAACTGACGAGGTATGCTCCAAATGATATTTTGGATATTGATCGAAAAATATAAAACTTTTACTCAAGATTAAATCCAAGGTATCGAAGGGCATTAGCCTCCTATGAATTCAATTGTTATGAGAAACTTGTGTGATCTACTAAGAGGGTAGGGATAGAGTTTCCTGAAAATCACTTGCACTTTGCAAAAAAACATAAGAATATGTCTAGATGAAAGCGATGGGTAAGAATTAACCAAAATGTTTTGATGGTAAGAAATTCTAGTTTCTAGTTTGTGATATGCGGGGAAAAAGACCCATATGTAATGGCTTTCTAAGACTAATGTGTTTTTGATGTTTTAAGTGTGGACATATGGTCTGAGATAGCACAGAAAATGATACTAATACTATTCTTATTAAGAAAACTACAAGGTTTTTTAAATATGGTGAGATGGGTAATTATGAAAATGTCTTCCCAAAGAGTGATCTAAATGATTCAAAGAAGGAAGTCTATAAGTAGAATGGTGTAGTGAGTTCTTTTGTGAATACGTTAGCAGAAATTAGTCCATACGACGAAATTATATTACGGTCCATGTTTGTTTACTCATGTATTTCTAATTTAATTTTTTTTACATAGGGTAATTTCATAGATTTATATTGGAGGAGTTTTCTAGTAAATTAGGAATATCACATCAAAGAAGGATACCAAAACATATTGTTAAATGATCAGGGGGGAATATTATAATAGAAGTGAATTATAAGTATCTCTCTATTGTGGTCTGTGGAAATACTTATTTGAAAAACATGTTGTTTTCCCTTAGAAGAGTTTGATTCCATTTTAGGAATGGATTGGATTTCTATTTATCATTTAATTATTGAATGTAGAGATAAAGAAGTTTCTTTCCAAATATTATTTCAGTTTGTATAAAAGAAAGAACACATATAATTGATAACAAATCAGGAAGATCAAAAACTATTGAAATATGAAAATGAAATTTATCTTTATCATATTTCCTAAAACAAGAGATATATTCAGATTAATGATGTTCCTGGCATAAATGAATACATTGATGTTTTCTATAATGATTTACCTAGTTTCATACCTGACCGGGATGTTGAATTTTCAATTGACATAGTTCTTGATGCTAATCAAATATCAAAACCACCATATTTAATGGATCAAATAGAACATATTGAATTGAAAATCAGTTTCATTTGTTGGTTGATAAAGTCTTCATTAATCCAAACACATCACCATGGGGTGCTACAGTTTTATTTGTTAAAAAGAAATATGGTTTCACGAGACTTTCATTGATTATTGAGACATGAATAACATTACTATTAACCAATGTAGTTATTTACTCATATTGAAGAATTGTTAGATCATATCCAAGGATATCAGTACTTTTCCAAGATTGATTTGAGATATATAAACCATTACCTATATGTGATGTAGGATGACATCCCAAAAACATCTTTTTTTACAAGATATGGGATTTATGAATTTGTTGTTATGCTATCTTGGTAAACTAATAAACCTGTTGTATTCCTGGATCTTATAAATAGAATATTTCATGTTTTCTTAGATATGTTTTGGTTGTGTTTATTGAATAAATTATTGTATTTTATAAGAATAAATAGGATCATGAAAAACACCTACCGGTTTTTATTAAAACCATAAAAAATAAACTCTATAGAAAATTCATCCAGTGTGGATTTTGGTTGCAAAAAATTTCTTTTCATGGGAACATTTTAAATAAGGATGGAAGAACAGTTTATCCTTCATAAAAATTTATTGATGGAGAGAAAATACCAATAAATGTCACTTATATTCGAAGTTTTATAATATTGACAAGTTATTATCAAAAGTTTTTTAAAAATATTGCACTATTATATTTCCTTCAAAATTAGTGACTATGAAAAGTGGTTAAATTTATATAGATAGTAGAATGTGATGTTTATTTTTTATAACGGAAGAAGTAATTGGTGAATGCTCCAATTTTGTATTTTCCTTCCCAAAATGGTGAGTATTTCGGCTATAGTGATTCCTCAATGATGGGAAGTTTTCGTGATTTGATGAAGAATGAGTAGGTAATTTCTTATTCTTCATGATAACTAAAACCTAATGAGTTAAATTATCCCACACAAGATTGGGTATTGGAAAATGTTTTTTTTTCATTGAGAAATTGGATGCATCATTTATACAGAACCAAAATGTCAAATATATACTGAACTTAAACATCTAAAGTCTATATTCATTCAGAATGAAATAGTCATGAGGTGTTGAAGATGGCTTGAACTGATGAAGGATTATGACTGCATGATAAGTTACTATCTGAGAACATTAAACAATGTGGTGGATTCCTTGAGTAAAATACATGAAGCATCATTAACAGTGTTACATTAGGAACATTATCCGTTGATTAATGATTTGATGAATTTTGTCATAGTGGTTATTAGTGTATTCAATACATATGTTTTGTTTTAGGTTTCATTGGAGACATCGTTATCAGATATAATTAATAAGGCATTGAAGGAAGACCGTAAGATATATAAAATGGTAAAATTATTTTAAATCGGCATGTTTCTAGAATTTTACATTGATAATGATTGTGTTTAAAGATTTGTTAAATGGTTGTGAGTGCCTTGTGATTCCCATTAGAATAAATATTTGTTGTGTGATGCTCATAATTTTCATTTTCAGTTCATCCTAGAAATACTATGATGTACAGAGACCTTTTGGGGTATCATTGGCGTGATTGAATGGGATGATATAATGGTGCTTTTAACCTGAAATTTTTGACAACTAAACATGTTAAAGATGCGTGGAAGTTACCAAAGGGGATTATTTATCTTTTTCCATTGCTAGAGTGGAAATGAGAGAATATATCCATGGAAATTGTGGTGGGACTATGTAAGACTTCTCGTGGTAACAATGTTATTTTTTTTGTTGTCGACTGACAAACTAAATATGCACATTTCATTTCTATTTGATATATAATGTCTTTTTATAATCATTCGCGACTGATCCTAAATGAGATTGTCAAGCTTCATAGAGTTACTATTTCCATTACATCGAATCGAGATCTTAGGATCACATATAACCATGGGAAGGGCCATCACAAGTCGTTGGGCACAGAATTAAACTTTCTCACATCTTTTCATCCACAATCAGATAGGCAGTCAGAATGAATGATTTAGACATTGGAGTATATGCTTCAAGCATGTTAGATTTACTACTAGCAAAGTTGGGATCAAGATATTATTTTAGTTGAGTACATTTATAATAATACATTTCATTCCATTATAAAAATGGAACCTTTCGAGGAATTTTATTTGGAGTGGTGTAGAAATCTAGATTTCTGGGATGAATTCATGGAATTGAAGTTCATGAGACAAGAATTAGTAAAGAAAGTTGCTAAGAAAGTTAATATGATCCTGCAACACTTGTGGAAAGCTCAGAGTAGGCAGAAACTTTATGCATGCAACAGGAGGAAAAACTTTTTTTTGAGGTAGGTGATCATATTTTTTATAGAATCTTACCATGGAAAAGTGTTATGTGTTTTAGTTAGAAAGTAAAGATAATTCAACTATTCATTATACCATATGAAATTCTAGAAAATGTTTGACTAGTCACCTATTGAGTGGCTTTGCCTCCAAGATTATTTCAAGTACATAATGTTTTTCAGGTTTTGATGTTGAGAACATTTGTGCCAGATTCATCTCATGTTTTGAGCCCCGAAGTAGTTCAGATGAAGTAGAACCTTTGTTATGAATAGAATCTCATTCAGATTCTTGATCGAAGGAAAATATATTGTAGAATTATGTATTCTTCAAGGTAATGGTATTGTGGATGAAATACGTGGTTGAAGAAGCAACATGGGAATCTGAAAATTATATAAAGAAATGTTACCCTCACTTATTTAGAATGTAAAGAAAATTAATGGGGTTAAATTTACAAAAATGGATAATGTATCAACCCAAGGTTTCAAGAAAAATTTATATTCATGAAACAATATTTTTTTACATAGTTATAAAAATCCTTTTAACATAATTTTGCTTCTTCTATGATTTGAATTTTGGAAAAATGTCCATCTATAATTATGATCTGTAAGATATTTTGTGTCTAATGGAACCAATTTTATTTTTTAAATAGTGAAATACCCTTATAAATAATAATATTAACCTCATTAATAGTAAATTGTGTTATTATTTTATTTTCATGAGGATTTATGATTATGATATCTTGATTATTTTTCATAGTTTTAAAAATGAGTTATAGATTTTAAATTGTTATTTTTTAATAATTAATTATTTAATTTAAATTTTAAATAATTATTATTTAGAATATTATTTTCAAAAAATAGAGTTCATTTTAGAGTTATACACAACTAAAAATGGTTAGGGTGGATTTTTGGTATTTTTTTGACAATTATTAATTTTTTATGAATAATGTAATTCAGTAAAATATCATATATTCAAATTATTAGTGAAATTAACTATTTTTGACATGATATGTGATGTAATACTAGTTTATTCAAACTAATATTATTTATTTTATAACTATATCACAATATTTTAGACTATCAAATTTCTAGGAATAGAATGTAAAAATAATGATTAAAATAATGTAAAATACCTCATCTCCTCTAATATAAATACCACCCTCATTCCCTTGTTCCTCTTAGACCTATCAAGCCATGAGAATTGTCTATGTTTTGAAAAAATCAATTCCCAAGTAACATCCCCACATCAATGATCTTTTATTTTTAAAAAAGAACCCAAAACTAAATGCCTTATAGAGGATCTCTCAGAGAATAGATCACGCGGTAAAAATCAACATCATGTTTCATCTATTTTCCTTTTAATATATTTATTTTCTTATACTCTATTTCCCTCCACATATTCAGGATTTATAAAATCAATTGAATCAAATATATTCTATATTTTACCATGTTCAGGTATAATATTACTCATCTTCATTCCTCTCATCTCCCTCTTATTCTAAAAAAAATGCACCCCCGCTTTGTGCCGATTTACCAAAAACGCAGACAATGTGTTTCCCATTTCCATGACATCATTAAAATATGATCATATAATCATTTTAATGATTGAATCAAAAATTAGTGTGTATGTTTTTACCTATTTAATTTTATGTAATAATATTCGGTGCATGGCATTATATTTTTTAATGAAACAAGTTCATGATTATCATGGAATAGCCTAAAAGGATCTAGACAAATATCCATAATGTTTTATCAAAATATTTATCATATTATATGATAAAAATGATTTATGGTATCATAATATATTCTTTAAAGATTTTTGTTACATTTTATTCCACTTATGGGATTTTATTTGCGTACAACATTAAAATCAAACCCAAATCATCTGTGTAAATCATGTAAATAACACACTTGAAATAATTAAAGGAACAAAATACTAACAACGAAGGTGTGAAATGATGTTATAAAATGATCAGATAAGATCTTATCAAAAAATAAAATGATTCATTAAAATACTAATAATACTATTTTAACCATTATATAAGAGTTTAGAGAAATTTTAAAGTATGAAGAACCCAAGGTAAAGGAATTATTAACCTGGTTTCCATTCTTTTGGTTTACCTTTTACTTCAAAATTTATGTGTTATTATAATTGTTTTGTTTGATAAATTTTTTTCATATTATGTTGAATTATGTTTATTTAGACTATATATACATATTTGATGCACTCAAATTAGTCTCTCTTCAATTGTATAAAATTTATAGGTGAATTTTCGTTTAAAACCCTCTTTAAAACATCTAATTTTACAAGATTCAAAAGAAATGTTTTTTAGAAATTATTCAGGTTGTATGATTATGTTTTCATTCATGGGAATTGTTTATGATGAAGTGTGGGACCAATATCTCCTTGAATTTATTTTTGTGTGTGTAAGTTGGTGGTCGACCATATGGTTACTCCATATTTAACAATGGTGGTTACACAAATTGAATGGTACCCATGAGGGTTACAAATTATAAGGTAGCCGAGAGGGTTAAAAGATTATGTAAGTAATTACCCAAGATACCGTTATAGTTTTCTTTATGATCTATATGTTTTGTGTAAATATAACGGAAATATAAACATTCAAAAAGTTTGATAATATGGGTAACAAGTATGTATTTTTTAAAAATTATTTTATTGGTTAAATGTATTCATGGACTTCTGTTTTCATTCCTTCTTATATCCCTAACTGAGCTTTTTGAGTAGATCCTATTTTTTTAAATGGATTTCATAGATTATAAAGATGTGTAAGACAAATAAATAATACTATTTAAATGACATGATTATTTGTAAAAGAAAACATGTTTTTTTTGAAATGTTTTATATTTTGAATGAAATGGATATTGTTTTGGTTATATATACTCTATATGAATGTATAATGAAATATATGTATTATATCGTAATTTTATAAAACTCTAAACCTGAGGGAATCCTCAATATTTAAGTATGTTATTTCATGACTAAAATTCAAAAGTATGTAATGTAATAAGGAAAAAAATTTATATTTACTATTTAATAATTCATTCAATTATGATGACATCAAACAATTATTAAATGAAAATTACCCGATCATAATTAGAGAATTTGTAATTAATAATATTTTAAATTATTTTATAAGATTATTTCTATAAATATATTATATTTTTTTAAATACCTATTTATCCTAATATAAATCATATTTAAAAAAATGATGATTATATTTATATCTATATCAATATATATAAATATTATTTTTAAGAATTTTTTTTATGAAGTATAACCTCTATTAGCTCTTTTCATATTCTATCAAAGAGGGGTTTTACCATGGTTTTTAGCTAGTGTTGTAAATCAAATACACAATATATACCAAGTTTTTTAGTAGGGATTTCCAAATTTTTTCGTAGGTTTTCATTCTATATTACATGTTTTAATAAATCTAGTGCCCAAATTTTAAACTAAATTTTCTCTAATACCAATCGTAAAAACCCCATTCCCAATCTCCCAAAGTCGGTGGTTAATTTATTAAATTGGGGAAAGATACAAGATGTTTCATCACTAAGGGATAACTAGTTTAGTAGTCTTGGTAATATAGATACATCCATGATATTCATATTAAATTTTAAAATATAAAATATAAAAAAATTCCTTGAGAACACCATTATTCATGTAGCTTAATATAGAATATCAGTCAAAATATTTTTCTTCGAATCTTGGAAAATAATAAAACATTTGAAATGTAACACACCAGTTAAATAAATAATATGACATTTTCATATTTATCCATATTTGGGAATAAACTATTAATATTACTTTAAAGGGGACGCTATGCTCGATGGCGTACCCAACACGCAAAAATGAGTTTCTTGGGAATCTTATGTTGCACTTTAATAATAAAATAATATTATTTTAAATGGTAGTTAATATGTAGCCGTTGTATTGGAGGGAATGGATAGAAATAACTAAAATTTGATTATATATGTTTTTAAATGTTTTTACATTTATCCAATAAAAGATAAAGGCTTAAAATATGGAAAGAATTCAATTTTAGGCGTATATGCCCTAGTTTTCTCTAAAGGTTCACTTATCACCTTTTGATGGCGAACCGTCATTAAATATAGTTTTGTTCACTATTATATATTCTATTGGACCAAATATAACTTTTCTTAAGAATCAGGACATCAAAATTTACTTTGTGTAAATTTTTGGTATCCTTCCGATAAATTTCATTTTTTAAATGAATAGTGTAAAATGTTGTATTTTAAATAAAAACCTCTTTTTAATCTAATTTATTTATATGATTAGATTATATTTTGAATTGGTTTTAAATTTAAATTAGAATATATTTTTACCATTAAATCCAATAGTGGTTTTTGGAATTAATTTCACTTTGTAATCAGACTTAAACTAGTGTCAATCTTTTGATACTTTTTGTTTCATAAAAAACGCTATTTTCTCTGAAAGTGGAAATTAATTATTAAATCAATTAATTTGACTTATATGTTTTTAATTTTCTAAAATAGACTTCATTTTTGAATTCGGAATATCAAATATAGCTTAGGGTGAATTTTTGGGATTTTTTTGAAAAACATCAATTTTGTATGAATAGTGAAACCACTACGTGGTACTTATAAAAATTGATTTTTCCGTTTAAATGAAATTTTTCCATTTTTGTGTTTTTAATTTCAATCCGACATAAATGGTTTTCATTGAGAATTAAAATGTGGTTCAATGGGATAAAAATAATTTATTGGTGAATAGTAACTTATTAAGTTTTTAATCGCGGTTAGAGGTAATTAGTGTAGTTTATGGTAAGAATAATGTTTTAATAAAATGAAATGACCTAGACACATGTCCTGCCCTCATTTGATGTGTCATGACCGACCAAGAAAATACATGGGTAATATTGGGGACCCCATGGAGCCACTTTGGTTGGAAAATGACATAAATATCTTTTTATTTAATGTTAAAGTAAAAATGACACAAACATGAGATTTTTTACTAAAACAATTTTTACATGGGGTTATACAAGTCATATTTGTGACTATAAATAGTTATTGTAATGCTAAAATTTTTTCCTACATCATAGTATTTTTTTTAAAATTTATAGACATTAAATAAATTAAATTATTTATGACATCATGATGATGTAGCGATGACCTCATTATTTAACGATTTAAATAAAATGGTAAGATAATGTAATATCTAAGAACTACACATGTCCAAAACCTATTGGATGAGTGGATTTCAAACCCTTATCACCTTATACTCGAAATACACCAATGTGGGACCTTTAAAATCTGAAACTCTTTTGAAAATAAAGTAACATTTTGTAACTTTACAAGAGTGCCCTTCCTCTCCTCTTATAAAAGGCCCCCACCTCTACCTCCTTACCCACACTCCCAAAGCCTTTGGTTCCGCCACCCCTGCCCATTTTTTCTCTCCACTACCCTCTATTACTCCTTGATGCCTCACATTGGGCATAAGTCCTCCCAAAGAAGCCTTTGAGCTCAAACCAAAGGGAGTTACCCGATTTTAAGGTAATGTCTTCACTTGTGTCCTTTTGTTTTATTTTTCTTCTCCAACCACATAATCTCTTTTTATTAAATTATCTTGTAAAAAATATAGTATCTTAAATATACTAGGATGTTGTTATATGATGTATTCGAGCTACACTTACACGCACCTACATATAATGGTTAAAGAACATACTATTTCCGTGGATGGCAAATTTCTGCATCCCGAAACGATGATTGTTCAACATTATTCTAACACCTTCAAAGGTGGCCATTAAGATAACACTATATTTATATATTATATCTAATATGTTTATGTTTTACTTAAGCTTCTGTATTTTTCATTTATGGCATACCTTTATGGTTTCCATTATTGGAAAACGTGATATCTTCATTTAAGGAAGTGCGGACTACCGCCCCCTCAAAGTGATTTGATTCGTTAATACCATATGTGGTATATATAAAGGATATATTTAATGATATTATATATGATACCATACTGGAATTAAAATACTATTATTTATCATTATGTTTTAATTCCATTAAATATGAAATAGAAATGGAAGTAGCATTCATGCGTACGTACATCTTACCGTCTCCATGAACGGTACATTTCATTTCTTATCTAAAAATGTAATGTAATATTATACGTACATATATATAATGGATATATATGTAATATATTAAATATAAATTATGGATATCATTCTGGAATTATAACATATATATATATCTCTCATTTTGTTTTAATTCCATTAATATGACAAAAAATGAAAGTAGCGTTCATGCGTACGTACGGCCTACCGTCTCCATGAACGATGCTTTTTGTTTTTTATCTCCAAATGATATGGAATAGTATAAAATTAATATTTACTGGATATATATGATATTTTAATCATTAATACTATTCTGGAAATTATTTACATATAACTACATGGGCAATCTTTTTTCAAACAAGTTCATTTTTGACTCATGTACCAAACATCGGCAAAAACGTCTGATATGAACTAACAATATTAAACAATTGTTATAAAATTATAATATGTGATATGAACTGAATAATAATCTCTAAAGGAGTTACTTAGGAAATTTTTAATTGACCAATGTTTATTATTTAGGAATATAATGAAATGAACAAGACAAGTTGGACTTGAGGTATGGGATCATACTCCACTCTTTCTTTTTAAGTACACTCTTTTATGTCATTCCTTTTAAATCTAATATTTCTTGTTATTGGGATGTTATTTTATATTAATATTACTTTAATTTTTATGTTCATGTGATGAGAGACCCTATTCTCTCACATCAATCCATTTTGGAAGTTTTGAGTGGTGCCGTTAGGCTGCCAAATTTTCTTAATAGATCTAACCTCTCTCATTCTTTTTAAGTACTCTCCTTTATGTCACTTCTTTAAAGCTCCTCTTTTATATGATAGGGGATGTTCTTTTATATTCCTCTTTCTATAAAATTTAAGTTAATATGATGAGATACCCTATTTGATCTCATCAATCCAATTTTGTATGTTTTATGTGGCGTCGTTAGGCTGCAGAGTTTTCGTAAGGGATTTTTCTTCTCACTTTTATTCCCGTGAGATTTATGCTACATTTTCCATAATTTCATTTGATTGGTGTATGTACTGCCCATTATATTACTCATTGTGTAATATACATTCTTTTATGAGTATTTACATCAATGTTGTATTGTCCTTCTTTCACGAGGTGTATGTTTCGAAAGATACCCATGTCGGTAAGGGAACCTTTCACCCTCCTCTTTTTAAAAGACATCTTTTGTTGGGTCTTTTAATTTACATAATGTTATGTTGGGATATGTTCTCATATATACTTTTTTATTTAAATTTTATGTCCAAGTGGTGAGATACCTTTTTTTATCTCTCGTCAACTCATTTGGATGTGATGCCGTTAGGCTGTCAATCGAACTTCTTAACCCAATTTTGATTTCTTTGGGTTCAATATGTAGTTATTGAATATGTCATCCTTTTAATATTTTTGAATGTCCTTTGATTATTTTACACTTAAAATCCACTTATATTTTTTGTATTCGTTTGTCACACGTAATTATGTAATTGATTTATCTTTAAACCAAAGATACCGTCTTTGTAAGGGACTTCGTATCAATCTCCTTTCATTGAGGCATATTCTGTTTTATAGACAAACTTATTTTATACGGTGTATAAACCCCTTTGGCCTTTACTTTTATTCAAAAAGATTATTTTTATACGATGTGTTTATTAAATGAAAAAAGGGAATGTTTTTGTCGTACGTATGCGGCGACAATGACTTCTCCGCCGTCGTGACCATTATTTGAGTTTCAGCTTCCTCTACAATCAATACCTTCTTTTTAAAAGAAAAATAAATACCTTGTTTTAAT
This sequence comes from Viscum album, assembly GCA_963277665.1. Taxonomy (NCBI): domain Eukaryota; kingdom Viridiplantae; phylum Streptophyta; class Magnoliopsida; order Santalales; family Viscaceae; genus Viscum; species Viscum album. The sequence goes on from OY728150.1 coordinate 1,519,306,617, forward strand.
TTTCTTTTATTTTTCTATTCAAAATGATTTTCATAATGTTTTTATATCAATGTGTTGTATTGATATCTTGTGTTTGAAAGGTGGAAATGTTATGTTTCCTTTATGCATGTTTTATGTGATACGATTATGTTGAGGTTCTTGGGCATTATTATGAAGACGGGTGGTTCCATGATAAACTAAGGGCGGGTGAGCCCGATATAGCTCTCCAATTCATTGGGTAACGCGAAGGAGTCAAACGTTAAGGTTTCTCCGAAGATATTTAGGGAATATATTGTGGTGGGTATTCCAAATGTAACCAAGAGAGTTACTCCCTACGTAAGAATGTTATGAATGCCTCAAGTTACCTTTTATGTCTTATGATTTCTATGATTTATTCATGATTTGATGATGAATGTTAAAGTGACTATGTTTTATGGGTAAAGTATGATTTCATTCTTATTTATATATGAACTCATGTTTCCTTTCAATATTTTTATAACCCTTACAGAGCTCTTTATGCTCATCCCTAGTTTTTGAAATGTTTTTCACAGGTCAAGGTAAAGGTACATGATGTGATGATAGTGTCAAGGATGTTTCAAGAAAGAATCCATGTTTTATTTTAAATATGTTTTCGTTGATGGGAAGAATGAACACTGTCTTTTATGTAACCACTTTGTTTAAATGTTGAATGTAATGCAAGTTTCATGATCTAATTCTCTAAAACTCTAAACCTAAAAAGATCCTCATTGTGTAATCTTGTAATAAATCAAGATTACGTAAGGTTTAAGGATGGGTCCTTATAGTTGGTATCAAAGGTCAGTTTAGATAAATTTAGAGGTTAGGGTATTCCTTAAGCATAAGTTGCATTACCACAATGGTTAGGATTTCAGAAAGAGTCCTAGTTTTAGATAAAGTGAATGAGTAAGTGTATCTAAGTGTTTACCTTCCTCATTAGTACATGATGGTTTTGTTGATAAACTCACACTGACATTTCTATTTTTAGTGAATATATGGATCTAGCAGGCACCAAAGAGACAACATGTTTTAAGGAAACTGTGGTTGTTCTATGATTAAGATACTAGATAAAATGGGGGATTCAATGAGGAAACTTGTGGTTGTTCTAAACCAACTATCAATGAGTCATGATCAACCACTTGAACCTTGGTATGATCTTTAATGCATCATGTACGAGATGACCAATCGATGTGGAAGTTCAGGTAATAATTATAAAGGTAACCATTAGAGTTTATATGATCCTTACTTTTGAGGTAATTATGGGTTATTATATGTTATGATGGAAAATGAAAGGCATAAGATAAACTTGAGGTTAAAATATGTTATGTTTATTTTTGAAGATTTTATCTCGTTTTGGGAAATGTTTTGAGAATTATATAGTTTTGGAAAAAGGACAACACATAGACCATGTGACAACCCTTCGCGTCGGACAAAGCTGCGGAAATCGAACCCACAACCAAAGTGCGACTGGTATTTATCACCTACCAATGGACTACGTGAAGTACATGGTTAGTTTGACTGATTCTTTTTTAGTTAGATGATTTTATGAATTAAGAGTAAGTTGATTTTGGGTTATCTATGGAAATTTATTAACCTATCATGGAGGATATGTGATTAGGTTAATTACTTTTCAATACGAGACATTAAGAGCAACTGCTGTTGTTGGGAGATAAATGTTACGATTTAACTTGGAAGATTATGTGACTAAATCCTTCAAATATTTGGGTTTCAATATTAGATTGGTTTACTTTGAAGAATTTTATGGACAAATTTTTTATCGGATGGTCCTCGTTGAACTTTGGGTTTTGGTGGAAAAATTTTGGAGATTAAGCATAGATTTTCTTATCAAAGGGTTATCCTTTTTTGGATTATCTGACCTTGTACTAACCTTTTTGGTTTTGGTTTTGGTTAAATCCTAAAGACATGGGAAGTATATAGTTCTCTTTGGTGGATTAGGTGATTCTCTAGAAGTTGATTATAGTACTCTTAATGCGAACAAGTCTCCCTAAATACTCGTCTTTAGGAAAAAACTATGAGTTTGATTAAGGAATCTAGTAAAAGTTGAAAGTCAACATGATAAGTTATTATGTTTCATTATGAATAAATTCCCCAATAAAATTTAACTTAAAAAAAATTTTGTCTATTAACTTTTTATACTGGGGAATCGAATACCGTTTAACCCATCACAAGTCTGTGATTTTCTTATGGTTAACTTTCTCCTAGATATGTTTACTATCACTCTCCCTCAAGAACATGACCCTTTGCTTTTTATTCCATGTCCATATTTTTCTACATGGAATCCTAGTATGGGATAACTCGGGTGACCTCTATACTTATATTCCTTTATTTTAAAGTGATTGTTTTACCGACACTTATTCCGATGTGGGACTTTCAAGGATGTTTCCAAGCTCAATTTTAAAAATTTTGAGGACACAATTCCCAAAAGGGGGGAAGCATGTAACACCCCAGGTAAATATAGAATATTAAATTTTCATATTTATCCATATTTGTGAATAAAATATTAATATGACTTTAAAGGGGACACTATGCTCGATGGCGTACCCAACACGCAACGACGAGTTTCTTGGGAATCTTACGTTGCACTCTAATAATAAAATAATATTATTTTAAATGGTAGTTATCATGTAGCCGTTTTATTGTCGGTAATGGATATAATTAACTAAAATATGATTATACATGTTTTTAAATGTTTTTACATTTATCCAATAAAAGATAAAGGCTTAAAATACGGAAAGAATTCAATTTTAGGCGTATATGCCCTAGTTTTCACTAAAGGTTCACTTATCGCCTTTTGATGGCGTACTGTCATTAAATATAGTTTTTTTCACTCTTATAAATTCTATTGGACCAAATAAAACTCTTCTTAAGAATCAGGACATCAAAATTTACTTTGTGTAAATTTTTGGTATCTTTCCGATAAAGTTCATTTTTTTAAGGAATAGTGTGAAATGTTGTATTTTAAATCAAAACCTCTTTTTAATATAATTTATTTATATGATTATATTATCTTTTTAATTGGTTTTAAAGTGAAATTAGAATATTTTTTTACCATTAAATCCAATAGTGGTCGTTGGAATTAATTTTACTTTGAAATCAGACTTAAACTAGTGTCAATCTTTTGATACTTTTTGTTTCATAAAAACACGCTATTTGCTCTGACAGCGGGAATTAATTATTAAATTAATTAATGTGACTTATATGTTTTTAATTTTGTAAAATAGACTTCATTTTTGAATTTGGAATATCAAATATAGCTTAGGGTGAATTTTCAGGATTTTTCTGAAAAACTTCAATTTTTGATGAATAGTGAAACCACTAAGTGGTACTTATAAAAACTGATTTTTTCGTTTAAATGAAATTTTGCCAACTTTGTGTTTTGAATTTCAATAATATGACATAAATGGTTGTCATTAAGAATTAAAATGAGGTTCAATGGGATAAAAATAATTTTTTGGTGAATAGTAACTTATTAAGTTTTTAATCGCGATTAGAGGTAATTAGGGTAGTTTATGGTAAAAATAATGTTTTAATAAAATTAAATGACCTAGAAAAATGTCTTACCATCATTGGATGTGTCATGGCCGACCAAGAAAATCCATGGGTCAACTTGGGGACCCCATGGAGCCACTTTGGTTGGAAAATGACATAAATATATTTTTATTTAATGTTAAAATAAAAATGACACAAACATGAGATGTTTTACTAAAACAATTTTTACATGGGGTTATACAAGTCATATTTTTTACTATAAATAGTCATTGGAAAGATAAAAAGAGTTCCTACATCATAGTATTTTTTTATTAATTTTTAGACATTATATAAATTAAATTATTTATGACATCATGATGATGTAGCGATGACCTCATTATTTAACGATTTAAATTAAATGGAAAGATAATGTAATATCTAATACCTAAAAATGTCCAAAACATATTGTATGAGTTTATTTAGAACCCTTATAACCTTATCCTGGAAATAAATCAATGTGAGACCTTTAAAATCCGTAACTCTTTTGAAAATAAAGTATCATTTTGTAACATTACAAGAGTGCCCCTCCTCTCCTCTTATAAAATGCCCCCACCTCTACCTCCTTACCCACACTCCCAAAGTCTTTGGCTCGGACAAACCCTTCTCATTTTGTCTCTACACTTCCTTATCTTACTCCTTGAAACCTCAATTTGGGCAGAAGTCTTCCCAAGGAAGCCTTTGAGATCAAACCGAAGGGAGTTACCCGATTTTAAGGTAATGTCTTCACTTGTGTCCTTTTGTTTTATTTTGCTTCTCCAACCCCCTAAACTCTTTTTATTCATTTATTTTGTAACAAATACAGTATCATAAATATACTATGATGTTTTTATAAGATGTATTCGAGCTACACTTACACACACCTACATCTAATGGTAAAAGAACATACTGTTTCCGTGGATGGAGAATTTCTGCCTCCCGAAATGATGATTGTTCAACATTCTTCTAACACCTTCAAAGGTGGCCATTAAGATGAAACTATATTTATATATGATATCTAATATGTTTATTTTTACTTAAGATTCTTTATTTTTCATTTATGTCGTACCTTTATGATTACCATTATTGGTAAACGCGATATCTTCATTTAAGGAAGTGCGGACTACCGCCCCCTCAAAGTGATTTGATTCGTTAATACCATATGTGGTACGTATAAAGGATATATTTAATTATATTATATATGATACCATACTGTAATTAAAATAATATTATGTATCATTATGTTTTAATTCCATTAAATATGAAATAGAAATGGAAGTAGCGTTCATGCGTACGTACGACTTACCGTCTCCATGAACGGTACATTTCATTTCATATCTGAAAATGTTATGTAATATTATAAGTACATATATATAATGGATATATATGTAATATATTACATCTAAATTATGGATATCTTTCTGGAATTATAACATATATATATATCTCTCTCATTTTGTTTTAATTCAATTAATATGACAAAAAATGAAAGTATCGTTCATGCATACGTACGGCCTACCGTCTCCATGAACGATGCTTTTCGTTTTTTATCTCCAAATGATATGTAATAGTATAAAATGAATATTTACTAGATATATATGATATTTTAATCATTAATACTATTCTGGAAATTATTTACATAAAACTACACGGGCAATCTTTTTTCAAACAAGTTCATTTTTGACTCATGTACCAAACATCAGCAAAAACGTCTGATATGAACTAACATTATTAAAAAATTATTATAAAATTATAATATGTGATATGAACTGAATAATGATCTCTAAAGGTGGTAATTAGTCAATTATTAATTGACCAAAGTTTATTATTTAGGAATATAAAGAAACGAACAAGACAAGTTGGACATGAGGTAAGGGATCCTACTCCACTCTTTCTTTTTAAGTACAATCTTTTATGTCATTCCTTTTAAAGCTCATATTTCCTGTTATTGGGATGTTATTTGATATTAATCTTACATTAATATTTATTTTCAAGTGATGAGAGACCCTATTCTCTCTCATCAATCCATTTTGGAAGTTTTGAGTTGCGCCGTTAGGCTGCAAATTTTTTGTAAGAGATCTAACCTCTCTCTTTCTTTTTAAGTACTATCCTTTATGTTACTTCTTTTAAGATCCTATTTTTTATGTTGGGGGATGTTCTTTTATATTAATCTTCATATAAACTTTAGGTTAATATGATTAGATACCCTACTTGATCTCATCAATCCAATTTTGTAAGTTTTATGTGGCGTCGTTAGGCTGCCGAGTTTTCGTAAGGGATTTTTCATCTCACTTTTATTCTCGTGAGATTTATGCTACATTTTCCATAATTTCCTTTGAGTGGTGTATGTAATGCCAATTATTTTAATTATTGTGTAATATAATTTCTTTTATGATTATTTACATCAATGTTGTATTGTCTTTCTTTCATGAGGTGTATGTTTCGAAAGATACCCATGTCGGTAAGGGAACCTTTCACCCTCCTCTTTTTAAAAGACTTCTTTTGTTGGGTATTTTAATTTACATATTCTTATGTTGGGATATGTTCTAATATATCCTTATTGATTTAAATTTTATGTCAAAGTGATGAGATACCTTTTTTTTATCTCTCATCAACTGATTTTGATATGACACTGTTAGGCTGTCAAGGGAACTTCTTAACCCAATTTTGATTTCTTTGGGTTCAACATGTAGTTATTGAATATGTCATCCTTTTAATATGTTTTAATGACCTTTGATAATTTTACACTTAATATCCACTTATATTTGATGTATTCATTTGTCACACATAATTATGTAATTGATTTATCTTTAAACCAAGGATGTCGTCTTTGTAAGGGACTTCGTCTCAATCTCCTTTCATTGAGGCATATCTTGTTTTATACACAACCTTATTTTATACAGTGTATAAACCACTTTGATCTTTACATTTATTCAAAAGGAATATTTTTATATGAAGTGTTTATTAAACGACAAAAGGGAATGTTTTTGTTGTACGTATGCGACGACAATGACTTCTCCGCCGTCGTGACCATTATTTGAGTTTCGACTTACTCTACAAGCCATACCATCTATTTAAAAGAAAAATAAATACCATGTTTTACTTTTATTTTATTTTGGTATTGAAAATGGTTTTCATAATGTTTTTATATCAATGTGTTGTATTGATATCTTGTTATTTAAAGGTGGAAATGTTATGTTTCCTTTATGCATGTTTTATGTGATATGATTATGTTGAGGTTCTTGGGAATTATTATGAAGATGGGTGGTTCCGTGATAAACTAAGGGTGGGTGAGCCCGATATATCTCTCCAATGCATTGGGTAACGCGAAGGAGTGAAATTTTAAGGTTTCTCCGAAGAGATTTAGGGAATATACTGTGGGGGGTATTCCAAACGTAACCAAGAGGGTTACTCCCTACGTAAGAATGTTATGAATGACTCAAGTTACCTTTTATGTCTTATGATTTCTATGATTTATTCATGATTTGATGAGGTATGTTAAAGTGCCTATGTTTAATGGGTAAAGTATGATTTCATTCTTATGTATATATGAACTCATTTTTCCTTTCCATATTTTTATAACCCTTACTGAGCTCTTTATGCTCATCCCATGTTTTTGAAATGTTTTTCACAGGACAAGGGAAAGGTACATGATGTGAGGATAGTGTCAAGGATGTGTCAAGAAAGAATCCATGTTTTATTTTAAATATGTTTCCATTGATGGGAAGAGTGAATACTGTCTTTTATGTAACCACTTTGTTTAAATGTGGAATGTAATGCAAGTTTCATAATCTAATTCTCTAAAACTCTAAACCTGAAAAGATCCTCAATGTGTAATCTTGTAATAACTCAAGATTATGTAAGTTTTAAGGCTGGGGCCTTATATGAAATGTGTGAGACCTTATCCTTAATAAGGGTTAATTACAATGAAATCTCCCATGACTAAATACGCATAAATGACATGGATGGGTAAATAACATAACACACATTACATTTAATTTATATCACGAGAATAATATGGGAGGAATAAAATATGGTCAAATAATGACATATAAATAATCACATGACCTAGAAACATTATGCATGTATTATCTAATAATATAATTATAACATTGAAATCCATAACTAATCGCATAAATATAGAACACATTATGCATGGAATCTGAAAAATACTTTTTATTGTTCATGAAAAAAATATAATATATTCAAATAATCATTCCAAGAATCTATCATTATTAATGATTTATACCAAGAATCTAATAAATGTGTACATCCTTAAATAAATACAGTCTAGTTTTTCTCATGAGACCTATCAGTAATTGCGGAGATATATAAAGACCCACCCATCAATTAATCAGTCTAATAAATTCCTCATATGAATGTGTTGAAACATAATCAACACATACATTTGTGTCGAAACATGTATATAAAATGTAAATAACTTTCCCAGTCAACTAAACATAATCACAAACCATCCAATGTAATATAGTGAGTGACATATAAATAGTACATTCCCAGTCAAACTAATCAATTACCATTTAATAAAACAAAGTATATTGTATCATAATAAATACACGATAATGATTTATATTTTCCATAAATGAATTTTAACATAGATGAATGTACTTTAGAAGATGTATTTGGAAAATTACGTATGAAAAAAATACATTTTCACATGGAAAATCACTTATGATTAAAATCACACATTTTTAAATTAATACATTTTCATTGAAAATAACCATATATAAATGTAAAGTAATATTATAATAATTAAAGCAATATGACGGTGGTAACATCTTCTCACATTGTATAAGGTTATAAACATTCCTTATGTATTTTTTTTAAAAAAAATCTCAAAGAACCTTGATTGGAAATATGTTAAATGTAACTTTAAATTTTTTTTGTAAAGACTAAAAAATTGAATAAAAATTAATTTAAAAAATCAATGTATAATATTAAAAACCCATTTTGAATTTTTTTTTGAAATCATGGAAATTGATTAGAAATATTTATGAGTGTATACTTAAACAAAAAAAATTCGAATAATGATGAGATTATGAAGTAACCCCATACAACTTTTTAAAATGATGAATCATATGCACCAAAACCACAAATGAAACTATAAATTCCCTGAAAATAGATATATTCATGATATTGTATTAAAGGTGTAGTATATAAAAAAGCTAAAATAATATTTTTTTAATAAGGTCAGTATCGTATGTAAATATATGTGAGATGAAAATACCTTACCATATTATTAATTTGGGAAAAAATTCATTTAATTCATATATAATTGTTTATGATATATATTTAGTAATATAATAATATTATTTACATTTATTATATCATATATTATATTTTTATATTATTGTATTTCTCTTTTCATGGTAATATCTAATTATTACCCTTTTCATGTGTTAACTGCTCTATTTTCATGTGCATAGAAGTGTTAGTTTTTCTTTATAAGATATAGATATAACATCTCCATAATGATATAAATATTTTAAATATATTATTTAATATATAAACCCTATCCTTTTACACATAACATTTAATATTTTAAGCATAGTTATAAATCATAAATCAATCCACAGATCTTGAATTGTAGTTTCATTGAAGAGTAGGTATATGAAATTGAAAACATGGGATGAAAAAGTACTTATTAACTTAATCATCATAATGATATCCTAAATTCATTTTATCCCTTAAATCTTCAAAGGGTACTATCGGGATCACATGAACAAAGATATGAGCAGAAAATTCAGTAAGGGAAAACACATAGAAATAAAATATTTACACATAAGTTAAAAGGAATCGCTAAATGAAAATAAAAGGCATGAAAACATAAAATAATAACACATAAAACAAGGGATCATATAAAAATGAATTAATTGTAATGTGAAAGAAAGATAAATCGTGAAATAAAAACGAGTCAAGGATCATTGCATATAGAGGATCACAAGTCATGGTTACCCACCAAGACCATTTCACATGGTAGCATGAGTTAAGGCTATCCTCCAAGATTGTTTCACATAACATCTCATTAGACAAAAAATTACACAATCAATTGGAGGGATATCATGGAACAACTTTATTATCTTGTTCATGAATATTCTTTCAACATATAAAATCATACCTAAACATTCATAAACATAAGTGCACCCATGTAAAGAAATGGGTATCATAATGATGTTATAAAGCATAAAAAATGGGTGTATCATAAATGTGTATATGAAAAAATGACATTAGATCATATGTGGACTTAAATAAGGTAAAATATTGGTATATCATGTTATGTGATGTCATATATAATTTACAACATGTGAAAATATTATTTGATAATTATTTTATTAAAAAAATTTATTCTAGTTTTATGGAAAACACATATATACATTTAAAATAGAAAAGTGAATTATATTTTGTAAACAACCATAATTTATTTCAAGTGGTTTTCCTAAAAAGATCTTGAATTAACAAAAGTATGGATTCTTAAAACATATGGTAGAACTCACTTGATATTGGGTATGGATTTGGGAAGTTACCATAAAATGAGTTTTCTTATCAGTAAACATTGAGGAGGGAATCATTTAAAAACATTTATATCCCCTAAAGTGAATAATTAAGGGATCATGATAAATTATTTTCTATAGTACACATATACTTAATATGATGTATATAAACTGAATAGATAACTTCATTTGGGTAAAAAGAAATATAGAGAACCCTAAAAGAATAAATAAGGTTTGGGTAGAATCCCATACAGAATATCAGCATGGTATCAAGTATACATAGAAGGTATTGATGAGAGAGAAAATGTGTTTCTAATATTTTATACATCATGGGGGAAGTGTGGGGAATGGTTTAAAACACACTCTATTTTTAATAATTACACATAAAATGTAATAATATTGAGGACATTATTGAATAATAGTGAGATAGAGTGGATCCCTTACCATAATCCAGATGGTGTTCTTCGGCTGATCTTAATGACCAAAATAATCAAATTAGATTAATTAATTAACAAATAAAGATCATAATTTACATTTAATTTATTTATTATATCCTTTTGGAGATCATTAAGAAGATTTTTGATTGGTTATTAGGTTCGATTTCATTGTTCAGGTATGTTTTCTTCCATGGTGTTAATGATAAGGTCGCTTATATACATGATCATATACACATGTATAATGAGAGTGGTTTTCAAAAATTGATGTTATATGAAATTAGAGAACATACAGAATATTAAATGGTTACAGAATTCATTTGGTTATTTGGAGTGAAGGTAAATCATTAAATAAAACATTAATGGTAAACACATTGATTAATTTGGAGATTTTTCTCATAATTAACATATTTTGTATTTTTATTTTATTTCATGTGTGAAAAGGGATTCAAGATAAACGAATTGAAAAAAATACATATCTAAGAGTCTAGTACGATGATAAATATGGTTTTATGTCTAGCATGGAATACGGTAATACAAATTGATATCCCGCCATCCTTGAATGTGATAAATTAACACATCTCAGACAGTGACTTCATTACATTAGTAAAAAAAATGGGAAATGTGAGATTATAATAATTTATCCCATTATCATAACAAAATTTACGTACATTTATGGTACGGGATTTTTCATTCAATTTGGATGAGGATATGTTTGGAAATAAATGAGAACAAAGGAACGTGAAAAGAAAACGAATGAAATGAAATGATAAACTTACCCCTTGATTTAGTCTTCCTTGTGATCAAGGGGAGAGGATTTAATATTTTGAGGAGATAAAGGAATTATGGACATGGGGGAGAGGATCATGGGGATTTAGTTAGGTCAAATTTTGGGAATACACAAGGAATGAGAGGAGTAAAGAGAAGTGGTGATTATAGGTGTTTTTTATAGTGGAAGGGAGGATGGTTTTATTAATATTTTAATCATTAGTTTATTTTTTTCCATATGAAAATAAATAGTGATTATTACATGACCCGAAATAGTAATAAGTTCGTTTTATATTAAACCAATTCCCATTTACATCATCCATGACTAAATCATGATGGATAAATTTATGTTTTAGCATTTTGCGGGAATTATCGCATTTTACTATTCATCAATTATTAAAGTATTTTAGAAAAAATCCCAATAATTCACCCTAGAAAGTTGACGATGTGTATAATTATAAAAAAAAAATCAATTTTTCATAAATAATATTCTAAATAGAATTAATATAATTTTAAATTAAAATCATAAATTACTTGAAAAACATTGAGTTTAAAACTCTAAATGATTTTATATTGCTAACAAAATATATATATAAGTTCTTATAAAATTTTATTAAAACCATAAGAAATAATATTATTAAATAATTAGAACTCTTTAGGAAAAAAATATCTTTTAAATTAGTTAAATAATTATAATTAATTATTTATCTCTTAAAAATACCAATACTTTTACTATGGTCACATTATTTCGTATAAGATGCCAAAATTTAATTTATACATTCTTGGATGTGGTTACTATTATTTTGGACGATTTAGTACACATAAGGGTCATATTACTACATATATGGGTAGGATACTATTCATAATGGTTGGTTTCTAGTCACCCAAAATTTATGTTTGTCTTATAAAACTCCAAACATCTTTCTAATCGTAACCATGCATGTCAGATTTTGGAAATTCATATCACATAATATAAATTTTTAGGTCTAAATGGAACATAGTACTTATTAGTTTATTGTGTCTTGATTTTATGGGATTATATGACATAATTATAAGGAGGTAATTTCCATTAAGAAAACATTTATTCATTACATTATTCTCCCTTATGAAATGTATCCTTCCAAATGTTTTGAAATTCTGAGCAACAAAAATGTGTGAGTACTTTTCCTTCATTTCCTCCTCTAGTTCACATGTTTCCTCTTAATAGTTATGGTTACACTATAATACATTTACCAAGTGATTTGTATTATTACGTAGAACATTATCTCTATGATCCATGATCTTCACGATCGTCTCTTCATAAGAAATATCATTCTACAACTGTACAACCTCTGAAGAGAGTACATGTGAAGGTTCGGGTACTGAAATCCTTCGGAGGCATACATTAAAGACAACATGTACATTGGACATGGTAGGAGGTAGTGCGAGTCGATAGGCCTCATCCCCAAAAATAACAAGAATCACAAAGGATATGATGTACCTAGAACCTATTTTTCATTTCTTCCCAAACCCCGTGACCTTCATCCTGTGAGATATGAATTGAAATACCATGTCTCCAACTTTGAACTCAAGGTATCATCGACGATTGTTTGAATAACACTTTTTTCGACATTAGGCTTCTTTGATGTGATGGTGAATGTTTTTCACTATCTAAACCATTTCATTGACCATTTCAGGTCCTATATTCATCAACCCACCAACTTCATCTCAACACGTGGGTGTTCTTCACATTTTTTCATAAAGGGATTCATTTGGTTCCATTTAGATTCCTGAGATGAAACTATTTTTGTAGGATAATTCAACTAGTTGAAGATATTGGTACCATCATCCATTTAAGTCCATAGAATATTCCCTCAATATATCCTTTATTTTTTGAATAGATCACTCAGATTACCCCATAGTTTATGGATGATAAGTTGTACTAAAATATAGTTTAATTCTTCGATCATGTTGGAGACATTACCAAAAAATTATGGTGAATCTCATATCTTTATCAGATAAAATAGATAGTGTTACTCCATGAAGCCTTACTGCCTCTTTGATATATGTACATGAACTTTGATTCATTGAGAAGTCCTCTGAAATTGTGAAAAGTAATTTTTCATTCTAAGATAATCCACAATGACTCGTATACCATTGTTTCTTTTGTATATCCTTGGATGTCTAGTGACAAAGTCCATGGTGATGTTATCCCACATCCATGTTGGTATGAGTAGTGGTTTCATCATCCCCATAGACTTCTGTCCTTCAACCTTGATTTATTGAAAAAGTAGGAACTTTTATATATAATGAACAAACGCATTCTTCATATTGTCCCACCAAATGTTCTCTCGGAGATATTGATACATCTTTGTGCTCCCTTAGAGAATAGAGGGGGTTGATCTATGTGCATCATTAAAATGATCATTCATTATCTATAAATTAGATAATACACATAATCATGTCCCAACACATTCGACTCCTTCATCATCAACCATAAACTCAGAGTATTTCCCATTTTTAAGGGCTTCCACCATTTTTGTAATTTACACATCTTTGCATTGAGAATCCATTATTTTTTCCATGAGGGTTGGTTGAGTAATCATTTGAAAAAATATTGATGGTGTTCCTCACTTATTGATTCCTATGTCTATCCTCAGAAAATATATGATCATCGGATCCTTTTAAATTCCAATCATTGATTTTGATGCAGTATCCTTTCTACTCAAATCATTTGACAACATATTTGCCTTACCGATATAGTAGTGGATTGAGAAGTCATTATTATTAATGAGCTCTATCCACCTTCAATGCCGCATATTAATATCATTTTTTGTGAATATATACTAGAAAATATTGTGATCCGTATATATCTCACAATTCTCACCATAGAGATATTACCGCCATTTATATAACATAATGATCCCAGCCGCCAACTCCAGATCTTGTGTATGATAGTTTTTTACATAGATTTTCTTCTTACTTGAAGTTTAGGCTATCAAATTTTCATTTTGCATCAACACACAACCTAATACATTATTCTAAAAAATTAATGTACATCAAAAATATTTCTACACTTTTTGGGAGTGTGAGTACTAGCGCAGTGATTAGAATATTTATCAACTGTTTATAATAGTCTTCAAATTCTAGAGTCCAGAAATACTATACTCCCTTCCAAGTCATGTTGTCCATTAGGATTGAAAATTGTGAGTAGTTCTACAAAAATAGTTGAAAATACCTAGATAGACTGAGAATGATATGGATCTCTATTATAGATTTTGGCATACGCCAATCTTCAATCGCATTTTTCTTGAAAGGGTCCACAGATATGACTTTTGTTTTGTTATAAAAACCCCAATAATGATACTAAATCCATGAATAACATATATTTACTGTACATTTCATATAGATTCTCCCTTATAAAAGGAATTAAAACAATATTCAAAATCTCTTCATGTTCCTCCTTGCACTTGGTGTTTATCTGAATATCGTCAATAATGTCTACCCCAAATTTTCTCGGGTAACCTCTAAAGACTCTATTCCTAAAATACACAAAAATTTATAGATCATTAGTGAGTTTTAAGTTCATCACTATGAATTCATATGATTCCATACCTTGTTTAAAAGCTAGTCTTTGGAATATATTCTTTCCTCACCTTTAATTGGTGATATTTGACTAATGGTTCGCCTATGATAAATAACTATCCCCATGAAGCGGATGCAACAATTCATCTATCTATTTTTGGGGACCCTTATTATTTATCATTATTTTATTGATCTCACAATAATCAATGTATATGAATATTGATCTATCATTTTTCTTGATGAAGGGGACTGGCGCACCCCATTGTGAATTACTCAAGAATATAAAACCCTTCTCCAAATTATCTTGTAACGGCCTTTTCAGATCTTTCAGATCTACGGTGGCCATTATATACTGTTTCATTGATATAGGAAGTGATATAGGAATACGTTCAATTCAGAAATCATCCTCTCAGTAACAATGATGACCAAACAACTCTTTTGGGAATACATCAGGGTAATCTGTAATAATGGGCATGTCTTCAAACATGATACTCCCCTTTGCCTCAATCATTTTATCTAGACATTATTTCTCATAATGAATTATTATTCACACTTGAGAGAATGATTCTAAATGAGATTAATATTCCTCTTGATACTTGTAATGAATTGGATGATTCTTTGGGATTTGAAGTGTGATCTCTCATTCCTAATAGTTGATGCTGGCTTTGTATAAATATATCCAATCCAATAAAAAATAAAATATATCTACACTAAAGTATGTATGATGATATCTTATTGGTGGATTAGTCCAAAAAATATAACTAGAGAGGATTTATTAACCATGGACACAATAAATTCCCTATTCATTATACGTAGAGATAACATATCCTCCAAATATTGAGGAGGTGTTTGAATATTTATACTAGACTTCAATGACATGAAAGAATACGTAGAACCAAAATAAAATAGTACATTCTCTATTCTTGAATGAATAACCAGCGTAATTGTCACCACATCATTGTCCGGATCAACCTCAGCTGTAGTGGTAGAATAATCCTTTCCTTGTTTTCTTGGAGGTTTTTATTGATTTTCTCCAAAACCCTTGGATTAGGGAAATTGTTTACATAATTCCCAAGATTCATGAAATTTTAACACTGCACTATAGGCTGAGTATTGATCAAAACCTTCCATTCATATTCTATAGTAGTGGATTTATTCATATCCCTTTGTAATTTTCAGCTAGATTTCCCAACATTCTACATTTGATGCAATTCCTAGTTCTATTTAGATACTACCCAAGATTATTCTTCCCACAATGCATAAACATGGGATGATCATGATTATTTCAAGCATGGAATTTATTTATGGAATCAACCAAATTAGATTAAATTTTAGTATTTTTTTCATCGGTCCCATAATAACACTGAGAGTCTCTAATCACCATTTCAATCTTAAAGGAATAATGGATAATCTCTTCATAGCTTTCGAAGTCTCAAATCACCAATACTTTTCATAGAGTCATTATGAGTCTGCTAATGAAGTGATCCACCTTGATTTCAATATTCATAAAAAATCCATGTGTATACCTAAAAATTTATATAATGTTTGATTTATATTCCGTGATTGATTAACCTTACATCTACTTGAGTATGAGGAACTCACATTGCGTCATGAGACAGAGGGTTCCGGAAAATATTTATTGAAAAACATTATTCTGAATTTCTCACAATCTATGTAACCAATTTCTTCACATGGATTCTTATTATTGATCAGTGTCCACCACTGATCATCCTCCCCATAAAAACGATATAACTGCAGTACAAATTTTACATTTTCTAAGCCTAAGAGGATAGAGAATAACTTTCAATGGAGTTAATTTATTGTTACGTGAGGAGGGGTTTGGAAGATCCACTAAACATGGGAGGAATTTTACTCATGAAGGATTAAAAGAAAACAAGCTCATTATGTGGATGAGGAGGGTGTTCCTCAAGATTCATGTAATTACTCATAACTTGATCCACCTCATCAAGTATTGTCATGAAGTTTGGGGAACCTATTTCCATCAGACCATGCATATCTTTAAGGAAATCTTCAAATTTTCTATCACATTGTTTATTAGATAATGTTCTTCTATTTTCATATATTAATTATGAAAAATAACATTCAGTTATAGGGCTAGAATACTTAGCCATTGATCATAAAAATGAAAAAATTGAACATAAAATGATAATGATGTAAAAGAGAATTATATCATAACATGTGATTCCATAGGTTTAAATCTAAGTTGTCATTGATCTATGTTTTAACATATATTCTAATGGGATTTTTTTTCATTCCAATAATAATGGTTTGCAAAAAGATATTGAATTTACCAAAGCATATGATCTGAGAGTTTCATACACATATTGAATCAAATCCCATTTTCATGCACCAGTTCCCGTTCGAGTCCATCTCAAAGCGGTGTTTTCAGGTTTTACCCATAAATACATTTGTTCTAGATCCACCATTACCAATTTGTAACCATACAGGGATGTATTTTCATGATAAACCACATACTGTATACTTACCAAAATTTATGTGTGTTTTCTTATACTTAATCTCATCCTTATGGTTCTTAATAATGTTCTCTTGTCATAATATCCAAAAATAACAAGATCGTACTCTGATACCATCAATAGTATTCTATCCCTCTACACATAACATTAAATGATTTTATTCATAATTATACATCTGAATACAAGCCAAGGATCACGAATTCTAGTATCTTTTAAGACAACGTACATCAAATTGATAACATGGGACTAAAGAAAATTATTTTTCTAATCTTTATAATGATATCCTAACTTCCCTTGAGCACATATATCTGCAATGGTTACCATAGGGATCTCATGAATGATGGTATGAGCTAAAATCCCAATAATGGAATTCATAGTAATAAAAATTTATCAGATGGGTTAGATGGCATAGCGTAATGAAAATAAAAAGAATAAAACACCTGTAATCCTAAAATATAAACAAGGGATCAAATAAAAATTAATTCATTGTAATGTGTAAGCAACAGAAATTTTTAATGTATAATTATTCAAGGCCAATTACACATATAGGGTCACAAATCAATGTTAACAACCAAAACTGTCAAACATGGTAGAATGAGTTATGGATAACTACCAAGAATATAGCACATAACATCTCATCAGACAAAATTTTTCCCAATTCATTGGAGTTCAATCTCGGTGCTCCCATCCTTACAAGTCAATGAATTTGAATTCAACACTTAAAATCATATATAATCAATCATAAACATAAGTGTACCCATAGAATGAAATGGGTATCATAATCTTGTCATTGAGCATAAAGAATTCATGTATCATAAAATATTCTATGAAAGAAAATCATTAGAACATAAATGAACATTAATAATGTAAAATATAAAAATATCATGAAATTGTTTTTCGATCAGATATGGAAGCATGTTAAAAGATTATTTGATAATTTTAAATATTAAAACATTTTTGTGAGGTTTAGAGGGAAACACTTCAATAATTTAAATAGAAAAGGTAACAATATTTTTGAACAAAAATAGAAGTTATCCAATAAATATTAATAATAATAAAACTTTTTAAAAAAATATTTGGATAAAAAAATATTTTTTAGTGAACTTGAAATTTGGTATGGATTCGAGAAGTTCCCTTAAAATGGGTTTTCTTATCAGAAATTATTGAAGAGGGAATCATTTAAAAATATGTATATCCCTAAAAGAGAATGAATAATTGATCTTGATAAATGATTATGTAGAGTATCCACATAAATTATATGATGTAAATAAAAACAATATATAATATCGGTCAGGATGAAATAATGATAGAGTAACACGAAGTAATAATGGAGGTTTTGGTGGAATCCCTTACAAAATATCGTCATGGTATCAGGTGTAATTATGAGGGATTAATGAGATATAAAATGTGTCTCTCATATTTTATGAATCATGAGTGATGTACATGGAAGGTTTGAAATCATAACCCATAATTAAGAGTTACATGAAAAAAGGTAAAAAATAGAGGACATTCTTGAATAAGAATGAAATATTGAGGATCTCTTACCTCAAGTTCGATTGTGTTATATGAATTATCATAATGAACTAAATAATCAAATTGGGTTAATTAATAATAATTACAAAACATCATTTACATGTAATTGAATTACTATTACTTTTTGAGCTCATTAATAACTTTTTTTTATTGGTTATGAGGTTCTGTTTCATTGTTCATGTCTGTTTTCTTCAATAGTGTTAATGATCTGTTTCTTTATATTTATGTTCAGAATCACAAGTATGATGTGACTGGATGTCCGAAATAAAAGTTATATAAAATTAGTAAACATTCATAAGATTACATGGTTATATAATTAATTTTTTTATTTTGAGTGTAGGTAAATCGTTAAATAAACCTTTAATGATAATCACTTGTATTAATTTTGTGATTTTTTTCATAATTAACTTGTTTTGTATTATTATATTACATCATGTGTGAAAAATTATTACAAAAAAACAAAGAATAAAATATATATTAAATATTATATTTACACCATAAAAATGGTTTCCTGACCATAATTAAAGATGGTAATAGATTATTATAACTCGTCGTCCATGAATGTGATAAATTAACACATCTCAAATGGTGTATTCATTTCATTCGTAAAAAAATGGGGAAAGTGATATAATAATAAATTATACAATTAGCATAAAAAAATTCTATTATATTTATGTTAATGTATTTTTCATACCATTTGGATGTGGATATGTTTATAAATAAAAATTAACAAAGGAACTGGAAATGAAAATGAATGAAAAGAATGTAGGACTTTACCTCTTGATTTAATCTTCCTTGAGATCCTCTTAAGAGGAGAGGGTTAAGTATTCTGAGGAGACCAAGGGATGGTGTATATGGGGGAGTATCTAGGGGATATATTTGGGAATAATTTATAAAATGAACAAGCCTAGAGAGGAGTGAAAAGAATAAGAGAGTGTGGGTGGTATTTATAGTTTATGTGAGGAGGGTTTTCTTTATATTTTAATCATTAGTTTATTATTTCCACATAAGACCATCAATAGTGATAATTAAATGACCAAAAATAGTAGTATGTGAATTTCAGTTTTCACCAATGTCATTTTACATCATCCATTACTAAAGAATGATGTAGAAGTTTAGGTTTTAACATTTATCAAGAATTATCAAATTATATTATTCATCATAATTTCAAGTATATTAAAAAAATCCCAAAAATTCACCCGAAATATTTTTCGATATTTATAATAAAAAATGAAATCAATTTTACAAATATAGTTTTTTCAATATAAATAATTTAATTTTTAATTAAAATCATAATTTACTCTAAAAATGTGAATTTTAAAACTATATCTAATTTTATAATTATTTCAAAAATTACATAAGGTCTTATAAAATTATCATAAAACCATAAGAAAAATAACTATATATTTATCAACACCATTTAGGAAAATAATTTCTCATTTAAATTATTTATTTATTTATTTATGACTAACAAAAACACTAATACATTTACTATGGTCATATTATCACTTATAAGATACCTAAATTTTATTTATACATTCATGGGTGAGGTAACTATATTTTTAGACAATTTAAAATTCATAAGGATCATGTTACTATTAATAATGTTACTTCACTAATCATATGGGTAGGGTACTATTCAAAAAAAATTTATGTGTGTCTTATCGGAATCCAAAAGTCTTACTTATGTGAACCGTGCATGTCATTTTTTCTAAATTTAACTCACAAAAATGAAAATATTATGTTTAATGATCACATAATACTTAGTAGTTTACTATGTTGGTATTTCATATTATAATTAGAAATACTTATAACAATCTAATTTACATTGTAAGAACTTTGGGTTGTTAAAATTGATCAATAATTTATTTCATATATCCATTCTTTATTGAAGGTTATGAAAAATAATCGCATCACATCGTAGATACAGATGCCCATACGAATGCTGGAGTGACAATGTATATTATTTAATGAATGAAAGGAAACCTAATTTTATGGAATATTAATTTTTACATAATTAATATCATTTCATATTTATTAAATATATCCATTATTTCAATCATTATATCCATCCATGTAATGTGGTGATGAGAAAATATTACACCGTGGTGTGGAGATGGTAAGGCATAACTATGCTGACACGGTGATTTCCTTGTTCGTATGATTGATAAAGGTGGAATACAGTTGTTTCATAATTATAATAACATCTCAAGATATATATTATACTGAATTTATATCTATAGAATATAAAAAACTCTTTAATAGGAATGAGAAGAAGAAATGAACATGAATGAGTTGGTAAAAATGATTACCTATTCTTAAAAAGACTTCATTTAGATCACTTCTTAAGGGATCCAGGGAAGTTATTATTGGATGACCATAACCTCCAGAACTTGTATAAGGATGAGGTTAAGATAAATAGTTAGTTTTTAGTTGAGGTAGAAGTCTTAAGCTTATGTGAATAAATTAGAGATGATGTTCCAATTTTAAAATTTAGGTGAGGAGTAATTATGGATGGTCTCAGAATATTAAATTAATATGTATTAATATTAAATTAAATATACTTCTAATGTGATTTAGTTTAAATATTATATGAGTATGGGTCATAATACTCTCATCAAAAAACTTTTAAAAATTTTTAGATAACAGTATTACAATCTTTTTATAGTTTTAACCATTATTTTACCACATTATTTCTTACTATTATAACATGTCATTTATTCATCAAGGGTTAATTCCATTATAATAAAATTATCAATGAACCATAAATGAACCTTGGATAACATTATAAACGTTATCTCAATCATTCGGTTGAATATTGAATTTTTTATATCAATTCACATTAAATTATAAATAAATTTTCAATATGAATATAAATATTTTATATTCCCAAATTATATTTATTTCCAATAAAATCACCTTGATTTCCCCCATAATAAAAATATTTAACTTTATAAATAACACAACTATGACAAATTTTACTTTTCTATGATTAAAATATTATAAAGGTTATATTCTTATCAAAATGGCCATAAATGGTCACATATTATACAATTTATTTCTTAGTGACGAAATATATTCATCCCATGAAATTGGTTCATGTTTTAGGGTCATTTTATATTATATGAAATATTATTTTTACCATTAATTATCTTATATACACTTAACCAAGATATTATAAATTGCAATGTTACTATTCATATTATCCAAAAAATAAAACAGTCTTATTTCTTAAATTTTTACATTCTGATTAAAAATATGGAATAAATTTTTAAAAATTAAATATATTTAATTGGATAACATTAATTTAAATTTAATCCCATTATTGAAATTATAAAAAGAATTTTCTAACATGAAAACATTCAATAGATTAAAATGTTTTTATATCCAAGTTCATTGTGAAATTTATTCCAACTAAATAAATTGTATTAAATAATATAAAATTTAAAAAATTAAACATTATAACAAATAAAAAATATAATTTAATAATATAAAATATTTAAATGGAATTTTTTTTTCAATTAAAATCTAATATTTTCACTATACATCAATACCAGAAACATATTAGAAATTTATAAAAAATTAACCAAAATAAATATGGATATTTAGATTTCAAAGATGAAGTTTCATTTCATATAAAATTGATAAATGATTCAAAAACAATATTTATTACAAGTAAACCGAAAAAGGTGACAACAATAGCTTTAAAGAAATTTTTCTTTTGTGTGGATAAAAATTGGATTTATTCTTATATTTTTACTATAAAATATATTTGTCTACAATAAAAACATTTAATATAATATATAATATATGTAAATATCATAATTTTTTATTCCTACTCATTATTTTCAATTTACCTATTTTGGTTATAATAATATTTTGTTTTTCATTTTATTTGGGTGTTGCGAACAATATAATAAATCAGATCAATTGAATTTATTTTAGAATAAATATACTGTAAAATATTCAAGAGTTACAATATGAGAATGATGTTATGTTATATTAATATTATTTGGAAAATCCACAATAAAAATGAGGCTATGTTCCATTTTCTGTCAATATGAAATATGTCACTGGTCGTTTTTGATTGGTATATGAGCCTATCCCAAGGCATGTGCCACTCTCACTTGTTGGGCCCCAATCAAAACTTGGATATGATCCAAACCCTATTCCATTATAGTATGCCGCCAATATTTTGTGATAGGTTTGTGTGCTTATTTGATATCATATTCTAAGACGAGTTGGTGAGACCCTTTTGGAATGAGAATATGAGCGTGGTATTGTGCTTCGTCAATTACCGAAATATGTAGATAATTCTCTAAGATAGATGAATAATGTGTGTTTTTTATGGAGCTGCCACTTTTTTTCCTAATCATGGTGATTTATTTCAATGGGCATTGGGATAAGAATATGTTTATATAATTATAGTAGTACCGGTTCCAGATAATTCTAAAAGATTTTTCTGCTATTTCTAAAATGTTGCAACATTTATCCAAGTGTGAGAAAGAATTCCAGCGTGCACCATTTCAGTATCCAAAATTTATAGGATGATATTGTTGTTGAAGTGTGGATAATAACCCACTCTTTTCCACCTTATTCCATCATAATATATGTATGATCTTCAATCTTGGGGAGACGGATATGTGCCTCTGGCATGCTTATTTCATGAATACACATGTAGATTTGACTTGAGGGGACATAGTTTTAATCCTACCCACTAGCTACAATTATAATATTCCAATATTAATTTTTAGTGTAAGTGGGTATATGAACCCACTCCCATTTATCCAAAACATTTGATACACGATTGGACATCCTTTGTATCTTTCCATGTGCATCCAAGGTGGAAATGTGCAGGATTGTGACCACATCAGATGACTAAGGGGCACCAAAGAGATGAATGTTGTGATAATGGTTCAAAATATCATTCCTCAAAAGATTTTGAACAATAATAGATATGAATTTGACTCCTTGGTGAACCTTTATAATAAATATATGGTTCTAATTTCCACACATTATGGATAAGCTTCTGAAATGATCAGTCGCGGAAACAAGCACCACTTGTTTCACTGTAGTTTTCCATGATGAATAATGACTCATCAAATTTAATATATGGAGGCCCTTACATGAAACCTCATGGGTAGGGATCATACCATGTCATTTATATTCTTTTACCATATTATTCAGTACCAAATTATGAATTCTTTTGGTCAGTGATGCTGTTTTACAACCTAGAGAGGTTTCTATAATGGATGATGTTCCAACACATTTTCTAGATGATGACATAATCTTAGGTTAAGGCGTTGTCTCTTAGAGATGTATCCATATTTGAAAGGAATAAAATGTACATGTTCACTAATCATTGACTCATCACAATAATGATACATACTCAATATCCCATGCACTAGTAACAAAATTATTTTTCTTATTCCCAGATTTACTATATTTTTTTCGTGGACATTCTAGATTCAGAATGAGATTTTTTCATTGGAACCCTTATTACATATGATTTCATGTCAAGTGTTCCATATAAATTTTCAAAGGAGATGCAAAATTGAATATCCCCATTCATGAGAAACAGATATTTTTTATTATTTCATATATTCAAATTGGCTTCATTATTTTTGTTTCGCTTAGAAATGCATGGTGCCTCCAGATTAAGAGATACGGTGTCCAACATAAATAATGATACAATTATTCTATAATTACATCCTTATCATTGGGTTAACAATTTTATATTCTATTATTTGGGTTTATTATCGGGGTTCAATTAATTATTCACAATCAAGTAAGCTTGGAAGTACATTTTCATTTCAAATAAACTACATGTGGTTGAAAAATCCAAAAAAACATGAATAGACCATATTTCCAAAAGAAGGTGGTCAATTGGGGTTTCAAAACAAAATGAACGTATGATGACGCATTTTTATAGAGGATGTGAGTTTGGTTGGAACGCACCATTTTTTGGGTAATTATGTAATATTATGAGATTATGTTGTATATTTAAAATATTTTTCTGAATCTCTTCTAAATCTGAATATATGACAAATTACCCTAATGAAATGATCATGTGTTGAAACATTTTTCTTGTAATGGGGTGTTCTATTAATGTAACCATTTGTGTATATTGTATGTTCTTCATAAATTTCATCATATTTATTAGCAATGGGTAGCTTCTTATATTTTCATTCCATTAACATGTAATTATGGTTTATTTTTTATCCAAAGAGGCAATTGATATTTTGAGGATGTTGTTAAACAAATGGATGGTGTCCAATATATCCTATGTAATGTATGAATCGAAAACCAAAAAATTAATTTAAACTGTTAAATTTAACATCTTGTAGAAAAGACATATACAAGAGATCTTAGGTACCAGGTATTGAGCTTGATCCTTTGGAAACAATCCTATATATCCTTCTTATATCAAGAATTAATGTCTGTATATTTAAATGATTCCTCAACCCAATAGAGGTTAGTGATGAAATATTATTTCTCATGAGGGTTATTTCCTTAGGGTTTACAATTATAAAAATTCTTTCTGGACATACAATGAGGTGGATTACATTTTATGGAGGAAATCACATCGTGTCACTAAATGGGACTTACACACCAAGGATTCCTTGGTTGGGGTAACATTTATTTTTCAATTGATATAATTTTTGAAAATTCTTAGCCCACATGATTCATGATAAGTGTGAGAAATGAGGGAAAACAAGTCATTTGACTCACTACATATGGGTATGGGAGTTATGCACCATGGTATCCCTTATAGAGTTCTTGTTATGGAGATTGAGCCTTAGTAACATGTCTTATGTATCCTTCTCATAGAGAGAATCAAATTTCTCATAGTTCGATAAGCTTATCAATTTTATAATGAATGAGAGAGAATATTAAATCCATGGGATAGTTTGTGTCTCATGGGTTAGACTGTTAATGACATAGAGGGAATTTTACTAAGGTGGATTCCCATTACAGATCGGGCTTTAGGAATAAATCCTATGAAACATATTTTGATAGGAATAAAATTTGTTAATGTATATTTCATGATATTTCTAAATATGTCCAATAGATAGAGTTCTTATGTCCTATGGAGTCTTCCTGACATGTATTGAGTCCCTTCCATTCATGTCATGAGTTTCAATTTGACAATGATTACATGACCTAGGCTACATTATGTGGTTAAAGAAGACATGTTGGAGGTCAATAAAAATATTTGTATGGAATGTATAAAAGACTATCACAAGACTCATTTAAAACATCTGAGAGCCATTGTATGATCAATTCAGACATTCCCAAGGGTGTATCGTGATCCGGGATGACATATATGTAGTCTATCTCATGACTTGGATGACTTTTCATGAATAATTAGAATGAACTAGATGATACTCTTAGAGGACACATAATGTCCTTGGAAACATGTCTAGAAAACATTGAATGAATTGGGTGATATGTTGATAGGATATCACAGAAAATGGGGGAAATGTCTAGGGGAATTCTAAAGACATTAGAGACAAGACCTAATATTGTCACATCAGCTGGATAAGTCCTTAAAAGAACATTATTACATCATATGAAATTTCGTGTTTCCATATTCATATAATTATTCCTTCATTTACAGTGTTTAATTCATTTGTGCATTGAGTTTCATTAAGCGTTATATTTTTTCTGTTTTGTGTAAGTAAGTTGATATGTGAAAACTCCTTCACATAATTTGGATATCCCAATGGATGTCTCATCATTTTATATATAGGGACATCTTGTGAAGATCATATTCTTACTATGTGATTCATTATTTCATTCCATATATTTTTACTGCGTTTAAGGCCCTTGTGACGGAGAGGCATTACACTCTGTGAAATCCTCTATTATACACTCCTATGGGAATGCCTTTTATATTATGTGTGTCATTTTTGTATTGATGGGGATGAATTTATTGCCATAATAATTTCAGTTATACACCTCTTTTCATGGCATGTAAATCATATATATGAGCTATAGTTTGTTGAGGGAGTATTTGATTACACACTTTGTATGAACATACTATATGTCATCTAAGGTTTCACAAGATAGAAAATGAACACAAGAACACTCCATGATCACCGTAACTATTATAAACCATCTTATCAAATGGATTTATCAAAATCATATTGGCATTTAAAATAATATTCTCTCCATGATCTGACATGTTTTAAATTCATCTCAAAATTATGATGCATGTATAATGGTATGTCAGTGATCAAAGAAGACTTGTATGAGGCCCTTTATGAGATTATGATGTCTTGATAGAGGAACTTCATGAGATCAAGAAATATTTTCAGGGTCCTCTCACGAGATTATGCGAGATTTTTTAAAGGGGTGCATGTGATATGTGGTGACCATATGAGGTACATAACCCCATTTTATGAAAATCATCATGCCTTCCATTATTGAGTGAATTCTACCTTTTTCATCATTCCATTCATTATTTTCCAAGACCTCTATCCTTTTACCATTGGTTTTTTGTAAGGGAATCATATGTTCACTAGAGGATCTAATGATGGAGTGAGGGTATTATCATGGATAGTAATTTTTCTTGTCTTTGATGCACCAAATAAAAAAATTGTAATTTCCAATGGCTTATTCATGTATAGGATAACATGTCTGGTGTTCTTCAAAATATCATGTTATGATTTGGGAATGATTTCTTAGGATCATGGCAGTCTTATCTGGGGCCCTATTGTAAGATCTATTAAGAGTATCAAAGACCTTTTTCAATATTGAAATGGAATTTCCAAGGACCTCTATGTTATCTATGGATATTATATGAGACTCATAACCATTTCATAAGAAAAATAACATAACTTTGATAGTATGAAGCCTCTGAAAATATTACCTATATTATCTAACATTTTTAGGGGCTTCAAGTGATCGTCGTGTATATTTTCCAAGAGGTGTTTCATGATCGGTGAAGCTCAATGGGTACCCTCTACAAGATCATCATCTCTTGTCTATATTCCTTCAAAAGAACACAATGAATCTTCTATGAAAATTTTTCATATTAGAGGGACTCATCAAAGAGGATTCATATTATCATCCTTAGATAATGCAAAGCTTATGATTCTCCAAAATTTACCACCCAGGTTTACACAATCACTTGTCCTCTAGGGGTTACAAGATTAACATGATTAAACATCCGAATAATTAGTTATCCATTCAACCACTTCCTTTTTCTTGTGTTGAAAATAATACCCACCCATCACTTATTTATTCAATTATATAATTTTTATGGCCATTTGGAAGGAAAAAACATTATAAAATCACATTTCAATGTCATTAATACTGTTAAACATTTCTTTGTGATCCTTCAATGAAGAAATAACTAGAGATAAATATTTATATTTTTCACATAATTCTAATTTTTGTTAAAATAAGATAGAATATTAATAACAAATATCAATCGCTTTTGAATGAATCTTATAGTATCATGAATTAGTTTCAATTATCTTTTTAAACTCACAAATATAGGGAATAATAAGAAACTATTATAATCATTCATTACATGAATACACTAATATTCATAATCATTTATGAATGAACCATTATTCAATTATTATACATTTGTGTTTTTTGGATACATACCATTCTCTACCCTGAATTTATAATCCAATTTCAAATAGATAATGAATACAAAATTATTAAGATAATATCCAATAAAATTAATGAAAATTATCATATGAATATGATGGTTAAGTCCCATGATGTCATCCTCCAAGACATATACATTTCAAAATATGATACATTATTTTCAAACAAATCATACCTTTTTAATCATACAACTATGTTGTTCCTACGAATGAAACCATATATTGGGTTCTCTAACACTTCTAAACCTAGAATTTTAAATTAAATAAGATGTTAATCCTTCATAATGGCTTTTAAATATAATTTTATTGACTAAAGACCCTATGATTTTCAATCCTAGTACATAGTTTTTATTCTTTATTGTTCACCAGGTGATGATTGGGTTAATACTGAATACATGCTTTTTCATGGTTATTACCCAAATGTAAATATGTTCCATATCTTATATCTATATGAAGTATCTATATCTAGATGTTATTGTTAGAAAAAACACACAATCATTACTTTTACCTAATTTTAGGATGTTATCTTATACATAAACATATTATATGGTCTTGACTACATTTTTATTATCCTGATACATATATTATTACCTCAATTGACATAAAGAGTTATATATACTTTATCAATTATGATCAAACATAACTTATAAACCATTAAATTAATCTCAAATAACATAATATTCTATAATTTCATTTAAACACTACTCGAATACCAACTATGAAACACCCTACCTAATCATCCAATAATATCATAACATAAAAAAAATATTTCATTAAAACAAATTCCTAAGATCTTTTAGGTTCATAGTTATAGATAATTATGTTAAAACATAAAATAAATAAACATATTCTTTTTAAACTAAAAGACATTTCCCTCATATTATTGAATATTCTTAATACATAATGAGTTTCAAAAATCTCCCAATAATTCATCAAATTAGATATTATTCTAGATATTTCATAATTTTCTTATCATCATGACTTAGGGAGATGAAAACATAAAAATTGATAGATCAAATACTTAGTAAGGGTAAACAAAGATGATAAAAATCGATGATCAATAGTGATCATAAGATGAGAATATATATATATTAAAGATACATAAAAAAAATCATAATAAAGCATATGTTTTACCATGACTTAAATATTATGATAAAATAAAACATGAATCAAAATAGAAATTGAAAAAACATATTCCATGACATCATAACATATTCATGAGAATAAGAATAATACTATGAAATATCTAGAAAGTTTTTCACATACATTATTATATGGAGTATTACTTGAAATAGCCATAACATCATTGAACATGCTTATGATAAATTAAAAAGATACACTCAAATACATTACGTCATGAGATATATATTTTTAACCAATGCATTGGTGGGTGATATAGTATCTCTCCCATAACCATATATACTTATGAGTTCCACTTGAAAATCTGTCACTTATCACCTAATAAGTATGTAAGAAAAATAGAATGTTCTTCATAAAACATTCTAATTGAAAATACTTGAGTTTTACAGAATAAATAAACCATGTAAATAAAATGGGTTTCTTCCAAAGAATTTTATGTAACCCATGGAAAAAATGAGATTCAATATCAATACATTGAGGCATATGTTATTTTAACTATATAGATAAATGGTATCTGGTTAAGATAATAATTATCAATAATCAATTAATGTATAAAATCTAGGTGAACATAATTAAATTAATTTAAATAAAGAATATGGAATTAAGTGAAGAAATACGTTGGAACCAAATTATGGTTTTTAATTGTAAATGATTATGCAAGACATATATAGTTATGTAACATTTCACTAAAGAGAAAAAAATTAAATAATACATCAATATAAAGAAGGATTATGGTTGAAAAATAAAATATAACCAATGGAATAAAGGAAACAAATAAGGATTTTTTTCATAGATGAAAAACATCATTGTAAAAGTGTATTCCGATTGGTATCACCCAAGAAGGGAAAAATAATTGAATTGTTTGATACAATGAGTTCAATCACCCCAATAGAAAATATATATATTTCTAATAGGAGTAACTCATCTAACTTAAATCCCACAGGTCTAAATAAATTATCATATGAAATTAAATATGCATGTGAAAACATAAAATATCTTTTAGACACCATTTTTATCAATGATGTAATTTATTAACATACATGTCAATTTCAAATATATATTTTGAAAAGATAAAGTGACTAAATTTATAAAAACCTTTAAAAACTCATATATTATAATATTGTATTGGAAATTGGAAAAAAATTCTATTGGAAATGTGGATCCATAGATAAAAACTTTGATAGAAAAATGAAATAAAGAATTTAAACCCTTTGAAAATACCATTAGTGAAAACCGTCGTTGTTTAAAGAGTAATTAAACAATATCTTTATAAAAAATATATTTAATAAATATGATAATAAAATAATATGTATTAAAATATTAGGCTGGGATAAACCAATCATATAAGAATAAATGTCTAGATATACAATTACATCTCAACAAATTAGGATTTCTTATTTATCTATATTTTTTATGGGAAACATACTCCATAAACCATTAAATATTTAAAAATGGATTTATGTGGTAAAAATATAAATAATGATAGAATATCATATAACATAATTATAGGGAATAATGTTTCTAAATATATATTAAATAATTTCATGATAACTATTATAACTCAATGAACAAAAATAGAGTTACCAAAAAATACTTTCAATGGGAGAAACACATGATACAAGATAAAATTAATAAAGGATCATGAATTAGACTAGTATATCCAAACAATTAAAATAAAATAATTTATAAACATTTTATATTAAATTAAAAAAATGTAACACCATACAAAAGAAAACATTTTTAATGACATGTAAAACATATCTATGAATAATAATTGTTAATAATAAATCCCTTTAGGCTTGAGTAACAATTTAATAAAAACTCCAAGAAATTGGGATCTTCAAATTAAAATCAAAATACCATGATTAAGATACAATTCAGGATATGATATCTCAAATATGTATTTTATACATCAAAAAAATGAAATATGGTATATACTACCAAACATGTCTCAATGAGAGGAATATGAGATGAAACATCTTACCTTATTACCTAAATAAGTTGAAAAACTCTAAAATACTACATAAAAACATAAATATATTAATCCTATATTTCAAAAAAATTGATATAAATAATATTTTATAATATTCATTTACAATTATTTTTATATTTGGGTAATCTTGATTATTTTGAGTTTGATCCATAACAATTTTGATTTTATTAGTTATTCTTTGAGATTAAATTTCCAAAATTTCATTGATGTAATTATAATGTTTTAATTATAAATATTTATTAATTTTAAATTTCTATTCATTAGTTCATTCATCTTTTTCTTTAATGATGAAATATATAACAAATATTATTTTACTAATTTTTAAATTATGAAGGGGTTTTCATTAATTATTGAGTTTAATATTGTTTTATCCTTCCTAGAAAAAAAATAAAAATATAATTTTCTACATATGGATTTCACGCTATGAAAATATTTTGGTTTCTATAATTATCCAATATAGAATTTCATACAATTCTTTATGTAGGTGGTTAAACCAACCCAAACATGACCATATCATGATTAATAGATGATTATGAGTTGATTAAGATAATAAATCACTATAATAGTAGAATATTTATATAATTTATTGTTTTTAGAATGATATAAAATATTTATTAATAATTATGAAATATGTTATGGATAGAAAACGTTTTCATATTCTGAGTAAATTTTTATCCTTGTTGTTTGTTAAGATAGTTAATTTTATAAAATTTGTTCACCATTCATATAATTAATATTATTATTCAACTACTATTACCTAAACCTTATTAATATCATAAAAATAATATGTATTCATTTATAACCTTTATCTTGAACATTCATATAATTTTGAGATGAAATTAAGATCACAAATTGTTCATTCCTTGGAAGTGGTAGTCTGCATGTATGCACAGATGATGATTTATTATTGCATATATTGGGGAAAAAGTATTTATATATATTTTAATATTATAATAAATAATATATCATCTTTATCATAGTTATATACTGACTTCAATATTATTACCATACATTTAATGTTGAGAAAGAAAAAAACATGTTGCATCATGGAGGTGGTATCCCACACAACATACGATTCAAATTTGTTTTTTCTTAATAGAAAAGGGGAGTGTGGTTAATTATTATATCATAATTATAACAAAATATTATCATAATAGTTATGATAATTTTATAATTATGATATGAAAAAAATAATTTAGTTAACATGAAAAGAACATAATGAAATGTAATAGAGAAAGACTAGTTATGATAATATACTTTTCTTCTTATACAATCTATTTTGTGATGGGGATTTAACTTATTAGTGATAGATTTATGGGATTGAGATAAACAAATAAATGTTTATAAGATATTTTAGATACATTGGGGTTGAGTTTGGACCAAATTTATGTGGTTAGAAGTGAGAGGAAGTGAGTGGAGGATTTTCTCTTAAATAAGTAAATAGAAGTGACATTTTTGTAATTACCCAAAAAATCAATAATGGGAAGTAAATATCAATGAAATTGACTAAATAAATGGGAAATAATGGATATAATAAGTTTTAAGATCGATGAAGGCCTCAAAAAACATTTACACACATGTTTTAAACATGCTTGAGGTATTTTACTCTTAGATTCATTACATTTACTATTTTTTTCATATATTGGGGTAACACGTTTTTTACATAAGGTAACTTATCCATTAGGAAAAAAATTATTTTTCCTTTTTAATCAATTTGGACCCAATTATTATATATTTAAAACTATTTTATTTTAATAAATTTCTAAAAGATAAATATATAATATTTAAAACTAAATGTATATTGTATTAAAAATAATTTGTTTGAAAAATATTACTTATATTCATAAATTTAGTATATGTGTATATAGATTAAAAAAAATTTAATCCATAGTGTGACCTATAAAATACATATTTAATGATATAAAAATGATTTACTTATTTCTAAATCATAAATATATAATAATAATGTCATTGATGTAAAGTAATTTTTAAAAAAGATATTTTTAACTCTTTTTTTAAAATATATATATTATTAGAAAATTCATAAAAATTCACCACTATCAAATTTAAAAAAACTGAAACTGAAAATTAATTAATTTTCGGAAATTTTAAATTTGAAAAAAAAATTAAATGAAAAAACAATATATTGAGAATTTTTTTGAAGAAAATAATGTATTTAAACGTCATGTTTTCTAATCTAATTTGATATATATTTTTAGAAATAATTGAGTATTTATATATTAGTTTATCATCCATAATATTACTTGTTATGATCAAATTTTATCTATTATAAAATTAAACTATTATGGTAAAATACAATACTCCCTTTTTAATGGGTTCATAAAAGGAATTATTAATTTTAAAATATTAATTAATGAAAAATATTATTGTGTAATTATTTTATTTGATTATTATAATTTTTAATAATTATTATATTATTTATGTAATTTTAATTTTTCCTGGTTCATTTTAGTTGAGTGATGAATTAGTTTGGTGTTTTAATTGGAATATACTATTAAATATTATAATTATTTAAATGATAAAAAATCATAGGTTGTAACATATTATCTTAGATGTTGAGTGAAATGAATCAGAAATGTATATAATTCAAGACTCTTGTGAGTTGGATGAACTGAATAATAGACCTATAATATCATCTTATTTAATTTTTATGTATTTAATTTCTAAAGTAACACTTCACTCATTATAATATTTGTTAAGGTGGACCTCATTTCCACAAAGAAAACACACGTGACCACCTTTTATGAAGTTACCCTTAATAAAAATCATCTTTCATATTCAATTTCAATAACTATTCCAAGATAGGGAACATACACTTAATTTTGTAGAACATATATTTCTATAAGAATCCTATATCTCTTTATGATGATTTTTTTATTCAAAAAATGATCCCAAATATCCACAAATGCCACGTTAGTCTTTTATCTTGAGTTATTCCTAGTGGTCACCGTTACATCCCCTGATTCGAGGATTGATGATGGTAATAATAATACACACACTAGATCACTATATTCCACCTTAATTTAATCTAACTAAATTTGAATCATGTTTTAGTTATTAATGTGACCATCAGATGGTTTTTCATATAACATTGTCAAGTCTTATAACCTCTGCCCAAGGAAAACCCTTTTCATTACAGTCGGATTCACAAGAATCTCTATGATAGTATTCATAAGTTCTAAATCATTTTACAACTCATAGATGTTATATGACTCCTCCTAGTATAATGATATATAAATTAACCAAAGTGTATTCTTATCTAGACTTTCCCATTCTTCATTATTCAATGATTCTAGCTTGGTACCTATCAATAAAAAATCATGATCCTTATGTAGTAGATGACCTCTATTTTTATTCATTAGAATATAAAATCAATTATGTAAAACTTTTAACCCAAAACTTACACTTATAAAATTCCATAATTTCTTACCAGATTAAACACTCATAGAATTACGAAACACGTAAGAGGGATCAGGAACTACTTAACATAATTATATTATAATTACATGGGATAAATTATGTTTCTATACCTTGCTCTAAAATATCATATCAAAGGTATGTTCATATAAAACTCATCAAAATTGATATATTACAACTTTTTTGGCTCAACGAAGAGTTATAAATCATATAATTTATCCATCAAAACCAAATGGATAGAAAAAATGTACCAAAATAAGCCATAGTTTTAAATACACAAGAACATAGAATACACACCATAGTTAATTCCCACAAGATAAGGTACATCTTTAGAACACACCAATGAAGAACTTCTATAAGACCGTTATAAAAATAATTTAAATAAAACAAACAATCATAACCCTTTTACATTATTTTGATCTAGTCCTTCTCCACATGGGAAGCACTATAAAGATTATTTTATGGAATTAAAAGATTATTATAAATTATAATGTTAAGATCAATGAAAAATTCCACCCTTATTATTACAGTAGAGTCTAGTATATGAAATTATACATCATATGTTTTTATCACAATTGAAGACATTATATCATAGATATAATACCTATAGTAATATTTATACATTATGAAAGGATAAAATTAACATAGATTCTATTTTAAGCCAATATTATATTCTTTTAAAAATATAATGAGTGTATCATACATGTCATTATGAGAACATTATTTAATTTTTTCATGCTTTAACATATCTCTTATCATACCGAGTCATGGCGTAATTATTGGTCACATTATTCTAAGAATTATCTTTTGGTCTACATCTTCTGGTTGTTCAAGGTTATGATTACCATTCCACAATCGCTATCTAGAATTAGTAGTTATAGTTCCATTTGTTTTAGCAACATTGTTGGAAAATTTATTTCACATTTTCACAACCTAACATATTCCACACAAACTTGTATCTTTATAAGTTCCACAACTAGCGATGTATTCCACTAAGATTATTGATTAAACATGCTATTTTAGGATACCCCTTTGGGTATTGACCGACACCTATTTTGATTTGAATTGGATTTTGATATAGATTAGTAATAGGATCGTCGAGTGTCTTGAACTTATTTCTCATTATTAAAACCCATGAGTCTCTAATGTGGTTTGTATTAAAAAACATAAGGAGTTTCCTATTACATATATTCCTTGTTTTTTTATTGATATTCATATATTATATTATTATTTTAATATTTATTATCATTACAGATCGATATTTTTTGAAGATTTTCTGATATTTGATCCTTTCCCTTATTGATTTTATCTATCACACATTTTTTTCTTTTTTAAATAATATTCATTATTTATATTCCAATTTTTGTAGATTTTTTCTTCTGGATTGTGGGGATCAATATTTTTATTATCCTTGTTTACTAATATTCTTATACACATTAATTTATTCACCCTTGGTTCATTATATCATTGTTTTAGTTGAAATATCAAATGATATTGGAAAATATTGGTTATAAATGGAATTTAAAGTCAACTAAATCTATTTATCAAGAATGGAAGGTTTTTATTTAATCATGTACAAGTTTTTTGATTTCATTAACATTAAGATATAATCATTCATCCAACATGTTTCACATGTTTTATAAAATGGGTTAGGAGGTATGTTAATGTTGGTTTTATTTCATAAATATTAAAAATATAATTTTCATAAGTTTAATTTCAAATAAGTATTTTTAGATTTAATTTTAAATTTAATTTAAAGGAAGTATTTCATCCCCCCATGTAAAATATTTATAGAGTTTATTAAATTATTATGGGAGTTTCTATCATAGTGTGACTACAATTGTCATGATGTGAGATATATATGGCATGTTTTGTGGTTTTACCTTTTTTATTATATTGAAATTACATGGGTCAATATTCATGTCATTACCCATATTCGTTGATATAAAATTAGATTTTATATTTAAATTTAATTTGGGGACGTTTAAGAATATCTCATCCTGGATTTCTCAGATTAATTTTTGATAGAATCATTTTTCTGTATCCATGATGTAGGACACCGTGATAGCTTAATTTTATAATTTTATTAGAAATTAAATATTCTAAAAAACGATTCAACTTATTTCATTATTTTACCTAGGACTTAGGTGAACTAAGGTGCATATTTTCCGACCAATGTGTTCCCTTTAATAGTAATTATACATTTTATTTGAGGTATTAACTTTTTATGATCTGATGTTAATTATTCTCTCTTATTTTGAGATTCCATTCCTATTCATTTTGTTGGGAGAGTCAATGATATTATATTACATTAGGTTTTTTCATTGAATTAAAAAATAATATGGTTTATTTTTTTCTAGGTTAATGAGGATTACCTCTTGTGATCTTGTCTTGGTGGTTATTTCTTTATTGTTTCACCAATGTTCACTGAATCTTTGATTGAGGTAATGTATTTGAGACTTATTTAGATTTATGTAAGTTTAATTTCTTAATTAACATGATCCAAAAACATTATGTAGATGGTAAGTACTAACCTAATGTTTATAATGTGAGGAATTGAAATAATATTTAAGTGGAAGAGTGATTCACCTTTGTTTATATGATTTTATTACAATACAATTGATTGATAGTTGTATGAAGAATCTATTGAATTTTTGTTTCTGTTACCGTAGTATTTGATTGTTTATTTGTTTTAAATTATGGAATCAACTTTCATAAATGTTTTTTAATTTAAATATAATAAAATGGAAATTTTTATTATTAAATTGATGTAATATTTCTTTTATAGTATATGTTTGATTATTGTGAAAGCTTGGTTTGGAAAGAGAATCATGGGAGTGTTTTTGTGTCTATAATTAGGGTGGTAGTATATAATTTGTAGTGGTTTTGTGGTTTTTTTCCTTGTTTGGTCGGGTATATGTAGTTTTTTATTTTTTTATAGTTGCATGACTGGTTTTTAGGAAATTTTTGTGTGGTTGTTGTGGGGGATAGTAGCATGAGGTGTTTA
Organism: Viscum album; assembly: GCA_963277665.1. Taxonomy (NCBI): domain Eukaryota; kingdom Viridiplantae; phylum Streptophyta; class Magnoliopsida; order Santalales; family Viscaceae; genus Viscum; species Viscum album. The sequence goes on from OY728150.1 coordinate 1,519,344,643, forward strand.
GAGTTCAATATAATAGTTGGTTGTTTGATGTGTGTTTTTTAAATTTTATTTAAGGTAAGTAATGTAATTGTTATTGTGGTACATTATATAAGGTGTGGGCTGAAATTATATAAGATAATGTAAATTATTGAAATTTTAATATTTGAAATCGATTGGTAATGGCTGGGATAATTATGTGTGATGAATAATAAAAGGATTTTCATCAATGTGGATAAATTTATGATATAATAAATATGATGTGACTAGAAACATGGTAAATATTTAAATGGGTAAATGATTTTCTTAATAGATAAATTGATAATGTTGTGGTTATTTTTGTGAAAGTTGGACCTATTTATTTGGTAATTTAAATTGAAAAGATGGTTAGAGGGTATTAGTGGTTAGACGGTGGTTTGGATGGGAATGGTGGTGTTCTTCTAGAATGAATCCTTATATTGGTCTTCTTTTTGAATATATATATATATATCATGTTTTCCTCGTGATTTTATATAAGGAACACTAAAGTAGTATAATTGTACCAACATCTATATGTTTCAAGTTTTAGAATGTTTTCCCCAATATCCAAACTAGCAATTGAACCACAGAATGACTACTCGATAATCCCTAAATTCTCATATAAATACAGTAAAATATGTGAAGTCTCAATGTAGGTATAATAATATGGGATTTAACAAAATAATTTTATATTATATGATATACTAGATGTATCAGTTGTGGGGAAGTGATGATGATATGGGATGCACTATGATTATAGGAATGAGGATGATGTCCTTAATATTCATGATACCCTACATTGATGAGAATGTTCTATGAGGTTGTGATGTGAATTTTGTATGATATTTGGCAGAGTTTATATTATTAATATGATTTATATGCGATTTTTTGTTTTCTATATAGTTGTCATATGAGATATGATGTATGATTACATAGTTGTAGACGGGATGGAAGAACGCAAGACATTCTGTTGGGTTGTGTGCGAGAAAAAATAGTTAGTAAGTGTTTTAAGGGTTCCATCATGATATATTCTATTTAAATTATGTTATTATACTTTTATATTATTATGTGGGAGTGATCCTTTGTGTGGTTTGGTGATAGTTGACCTGTTGTATGTGTGAGTTTGTTCTTTTATCTATTCATTTATTTTTTAGTATACTAGTTACACATTTTCTTGATATGTACTGAGGTGGATCTTGATGTGTATACATGTATGGGAACCACTATATATATAAAAATTTCTTTTTCCAGTTTTCCAATGGAATTAAGTTATCAATATAGATATTACAATTTTTTTTGTTATTAAATTAGAGTCACTACCTTATTAGTTTCTTTTAGTCTTTCTTTTGAAAACATAGATTTATATATGAAATTCATGCCTTATTGGATATTGATTTTCATTTTATATTGTAATACTGATTACTAGTTTCATATATTTATTTTCTAGGTATTCATAAATGCAATTCCTCTTATATGATGGTTTTATATCCTATGTTCTGGTAGCCAACTTGTGACCTATTAGAGGCAGGTTAGAGGGTTCACTTTCAATTTTTCTAAAATCCAATGAGGGATTCAAAATTGGTGTGGTTCATTACACATTCCTTCCACATTTAATCATTGTTGAAGGAAACATGATAAAACAAACCTTTATGAGAAATTATTAGAAACATTTACTATGGGCTTGTATGAACAATATCTAACTACATGTCCTTGGTTATTTTACCTCTTGTTTGTAATGATATCTTCCACTACATAAAGAGATAAAATCTAAACATATTATTAAATCTATTATTCCATGTCATAAATTTTTTATAGGTAATATTTTCCCTCAATCTATCAATTGAGTGGATTAGTTGTTCATGTCATAACTTTTCAGATGTTGTTCTCTCGACATGCATTGCAAAATATTGTTAAGTATGATGTTCTATATTTAAATATTTTGGTCACCACCATGAAACCATATGTAATTTTCCATAATTCAACATCAATGGTAGTAAATAATCACACTTTATCCTTTCATCATATCAAAATAAATTTTTTCCTTAATGTTGGAATATTTTATACACATTATTATTTTAGCAAACATTCATTATATTTTCTAAATTGAAACATACCATATTCACACTATTTAGAAATTTTAATCTTCTACAATATGTACCTTAACATATCATCAATAATTATAATTAATTATATTAATTATCTATAATATAGATTAAAATTAAGCAAAAGGGTATATGATCCAAGACTCAAGTGAACTAGAAACACTTAGTAATAAAATGAACATATCCTTCGAAATAAAATGTGGGGATGAGATTTCAAATGCATGTCATCGTGAATTTATTCTTCACTAAAGGTAATATTTCAACCATTCAACATTCATCCCTCAATTACAACACATAACAATTCCTATATCTGAACATCCTTGACATCGATTTCTTTTTTCAATTTCTTTTTCTAGACTCTTTCATGTAATAAAACACAGTTATATTATACTATATATGATTTTTTAGTATATTATTGTATCTATATTCTATTAATAACCTATTTTAAAGTAATATTTTAAACATCCAAAAATCCTATGTTCATTTTACCACTTTATTTACTCACTTTTATAACCATCACATCCAATGATTATATGAGTGATGGGATAGGAAACACTAAACACATGGGATATGTGAACCTAAACACATGTATTAATAATTAAATCTATATTATGTTAATTCTATAGATATTATTAGATTATAACAGATCATTTAAAATAATAATGTTGAATAAATTATTCTATAGAAAAACATTGATTTTTATTACGGTTTTCTCATACATATCAATGAAGATGTTCATGAGTTTTCAAATCCATTTTACTTTACAGATGTCAATAGAAATATTTCGAGATTGTGACATTATAATCGACCCTCATTCTATCTTATCTATCATTTCCTATTCTTCTATCATTGTTTCATTGTTTTTTTCCTATTCAATGAAAGAGGAAAAATATTTCTATAGTAGATCATCATGTAATTATATCTGACATAATTTTAATTCTTTCCCATTAAACATCTACAACTAAACATTATGTTACTGCACAAAGATTTGTGTAACCACACTAGGGGTGAATCAGTTTGGGTGACATGTTACCAATAAAAAAATTTCACAACTTTTGCATCGACTCATATTTGGAGAATTTATCTCACTATTATTTTCTCTAGAAATTTTTTATTTTAATTCTTATAACATTAAAATAGAAATAAAAAAATAAGGAACACAAGATTTGATAGATGTTTTTGACTCTTAGGTATATGATCTCATTATTGATGTATGGTGGTTGTTGTCCCTTATACACATAACATCACTTAAATTATAAATATGATAATACATAATTAGTATATCATTGAAACAATAAATTTAGAAAAAACTTGGTTACATGGAGACATAAACTCATTATTAATAAAATACAACATCCAATATGGGTTATCTATTTTGTTATAAGATTCTAGCCTACATCTCATAAAGCTTGATCATTAGTGTGAACTCATGTGTCTCATGGATAATGTCATTCTGATTTCTGTCCTCATCTTCAAGCAGTCACAATGAAACCAATATTTTTATACAATAATAATCACATGGATGTATCATTATTTTACCAAGTCCCTATGATATAATGATCTAAACAGATGGTCTTCTAGATGTTTTCTTATTTACTTAGTTACATTATCGCAAAATTATATGTAAGGTGGTATCTGTCACTTTCACTTTTTAATCTATGAAAATGGATGAATTTTATTATAGTGTCAAATCTCATGTATTCATCTTAAAATCACAGAATACTAAAGATAAATCTTATTAACAATATATTATTATTCACCTAAAATTATAGATTACATAAGATAAATGTAGAATTGGTTCTATATTCTTCAACTCATATGATTTATCAAGATAAAAACAATTTTATTTTTCTCATTTTATTCTACTATTCACAAGGATTTTCAAGAAAATAGTGGTGGAAGTTCATTCACAACTAATCTCTACTTCTCTCACTTCATATTCATTTCAATTTTTTTATTTCTTTTTTACCGATGAAAAGAAATCATTTTCAAATTATCATTTAATTTTATCATTCTCTCCTTTTGTTACACATGACCATAAATAGATATTCCAAATCAATTTATTCTCACATTTTTAAACATTCTAATTTACTTTTTTGTTTTATTCATATAATCATATACATATTATATTATTAAAATGAAAAAATTTAGATTTTACATTAAGTTTTCTATGAATTATTATATATTTAATACTATATAAAAGATCTTCATTTTAACCCCATTTAGAATGAAAATTTTATTCCCATTAAGACTGCATAAAAATATTGTTTTAAAAATCCTAGTTATAAGGAATGTTCTTATTCACTTGAATATTATTCTGGTTCAACATACCCTTTATGAAATGACTAAAATATAAAATTCGTACTCATCAACATGGTGGTGATATTGTATCTCATTTTGGGAGGTGACTATAATATATGATTCACATTTCATAGATAATTGTGGTGCGACTGTTTCCTTACAATGATATGGGATCTATTTTTTAGAACCATCTCCAGTCATATCATGAATAGCTATTTATTCATTGTTATTATTTCAACCCATTGATATTATATATGATATAAAACTCACTTCTTGAAATCTAATTTTACTAGGATTTACGTCATCAATAATATTTGTATTTCATCAAAGAATAACATAAGGATCATCTGATTTAAAACACCCAATTTAACATATTTTTCAAATTTGAAACACCATTACATATCATGTTAGATCTAACATCATCCCCTACATATCATCATTAAATATCTAATGATCCATATTTACTATAAAATTACAATTATGTTGTGGATTCTGATATTTATATATATAATGAATACACTTACTTATCATTCAAAACATCTAAGGAGAACTTATTGAAAATTTGGAAAATATCCTGAATGTTTATGTATCATATAGAATCTCAGTACCTTTCTAAATTATCAAATTCGTCTAACATTACCTTTTATTTTAGTACCTTTATTCATTATGTACATTTACACATGTCCTTTATGACCCTTACATATCATCTATAATATATTACATATAGTCTGTAGTATCATACATATCACTAAACAGTATCCCTTTTCAAAATTCACATAGAAAATATATTATGTATCAAAAAACTATATTACATATTAATTTAAATATCTTATGTATGATCTAAATTAGCATGCGTATCAATTACCATATCTTAAACATCATTTTCAACATTAGTACATTTTCAATTTTTCACTCACGAAAAGAATCATATATATCAACTTTAAAATATTTTGTATCATAATGAACACATCCCTTTTTATAAATTTATTATGTGAGATTTTAAATATATTTTACATAAAACATAGAGTATTACAAATCAGTGTGTAAATCCACGGTTTTCCATTTTATGAATTCTGAGGAATATATTACGTATGCCTTTCAGATTCTCTTAGAATTCCAAAAGATCATTAATCTAGTTTAAAAAGTTTTAAAAATTCTTAGGGAATCTATAGACACTTCATCTCCATAAAATATTTCTATGGATTCCTCAAATATTCCTATGTTATATCTGAATTATCATTATGTTCCAGCAACAAATAATGACTCTTTATAGTAATATAATATACTTCCACTAGACATACAACCCTAAATTGTCAAAAGACATCATCCCAATGATATATACATATAAAAAATCGTTCTTCCATGATATTAATATGTTTGGATCATCAAAAACAATTTTTCTCCTTCCTCATATAGATATAGTATTCAACAATTGTCACACTCCTTGGAACTCTACTTACATTGATTTTCTTATACTAACTCTTCACATGAACCTTTATGGAAAATCCTCATCCTTTAAAACTTATTTTCTAATCATTAGTGGAAACATAATATCAATCCAATATTGGTATGAAATAAAACCTTTTTATATTTTGATAGTAATAAAAAGACACATACAATATCTAAGTTGTTTATATAATCCCCATGAAATGTTCAAAAACGAATCATATAATAGAACCTTTATTATAAATTAAAATATTTTTTATAAAAAATCTTACATCATAACAATTCATTGAAAACTATAATTATTAAACACATAATAAAATCATTACTATCGACATAATTCTTGTAGATGAAAAATAAAACTCAACACCAATGTGTGTTAAAAATCCCCCAATTTAGATTTTTACTTAATACGAATATATAGAAAGGATGTCAATATGTTTTTTCCATTAACTTATATTCCCATTAATTAATACTAAAATTGAAAAAATATAATATTGGTTGATATAAATTCACCTAAATAAATTTTCCATCATTAAAACCACTCTACATATACTAGAGATATTCTAGTGTAGAAAGAAAGATGGAATAATTTAGACAAAAAATATGACCATTACAAAACCATAATATGATACAAACTCATTACTCTTCCCATATGGGGTCTTAAAATATATTTCTTGGATGTTATAATTATTGAATATATCATCATGAATGTTGACTATCCACAACTCCCTGAATAAAGATCGCTACTCTCCTTGGTATATCAACAATGTTATCAGAAATAGAATTAGTATTCATTGCAATAGAAGGTAGATCCTGTATACCTAGAGGGAGGGGAACACGATGGCGGACCACTTGGCTTCGTTGGATTTCGATGACTCCTTGGATGTTTTTTGCATATAGTGGGTAGTTTGAAAGTAGAGGGGGTTAATCTAATTAAAGTATATTCCCTCATGCACCACCATTTCAGGCCACCTTGAATGTTTTCCTTGGAGTGAGTTGAGGGGTGAAGAAGATGTTTCATTATTGTTGTTGTTTTTGGTCCTTTTTAAAAAAAATTAATGATGGTGAAGAATATATTCTCATGATATTTTCAAACTACATCCCAAAACTCTTCTATAAAAATTTAAAAACACTCAAAAAAAATAGCATGTTTAGTTTTTGGAATCAATCCTTGACTTCCTCAAATACTCCTCACTTTTATTCTCATCGAATAACTTATATTATCCCCATTAAAATAATAAATTATTCTAAAAAATATGTTTGTAATAATATTAACATATAACATTTCAATGAATATTTCGGAATATGTTTTCAACATAATTCTAGGTTTATTCAAGACAAATGATTTTGGATGATTTCTAAAATACATCCCCTTAAAGATTACACTTTGGATTCACTAAATCATTGTTGATCTGTTTTTTAAATATACACATTATTTTAAAAAATATTGAGATTAGTTGAATATAATTGCAAATACCCCATCTCTAATAGACAGAAGTTGATGGTTACTATAATAAAATTGTAAAGATATAAATAATTACATTCCAATGGATAAAAAAGTTTAATAGTGTTGAAAAAATAGATATATTCCTGAAATTAACATTACATTTGAAAAAATAAAATTGAACATAGTATTTTCTTTGATTAAACCCTTATTCCTTTTATAATTTCCCTTCATATTTATCATAACACAATTCCTAGCCTCTTAGGGAAACTAAACATAAGAAAGGGGTGATCAATAATTATCAATATGGGTTTTCATTTATGTTTCATTTAGAGATGACGTGGATGGGTTTATCCCAATGGTTTGATTATGTGGGTTAAATTCCTTACTCAATATCTCACATTGGTATTCCATAGAAACTCTGTGTGTTTCCCACATACATAACATGGTATGTACCTACTTTCCAAATGATGGTGGTCAATTGGGGTTTCATACACAATGACAATTAGGAACTCACATTGGTCGAGAGGATATGAGTTTATACGCATTTCACCCTTTTGGGGGGAATTGTTCCCTACTGTAGGAATCTTTACTTATTTATAATATTTTTTTTATATCCTTATTAGGTTAAGATATGGTGTTGGGTACCCCTTTTTCAACTATTTGATTACAAAAATGTATTTGTAGGATCAATTGTTTGCAAATCATGGGTTTTCATTAACCCTATTATTTAATTATGATACATTACATTATGTCCACGTTTGATAAATTTATACATAATTTTCATCAAATGTGGTGGTTGGGGTCATGAATATTAGATTGAAACTATATGAGGAATCCTATGTATAATATGAAAACATGTATCAAAACCCTCATATTTCATTTCACATAGTTTAAGTTAATGTTAGTGGACCCAGGCATGTAGTTTAACATCTTGTGGTAAGGATACAAATATACAGAATGGACCATAGTGAGGTATCCAACATATCTATTCTGATATAAGAATAAAATCCTATGATGTTGTTATGACGCGAATATTGTGTTGTGAGAGATATAACAATTGAGGTCATATGTAGTACTACTTCATTTAAGACTACACTGAATTGTGTTGTTGGGAGTATGTAACATTGAGTGGAGGGAAAATGTAATCAGGATTACATCCCAATAGTGACCCCACCATGGGGAATTCTCATCACATTATTGATATAATCATGGCCAATATCTATGTCCACATGAGTCATTATTGGTGTGAGAAATAAGTTGTAGTATAATATTGAACACATTTACTCGGAGGATATATGTATGAGCCCTACACATTTCTGTTTCAACAAAAGAGAATGATTAAAAATATCCTGGTAGATGTGGTCTGAAGCTCAACCCTCAATAATTAATCATACATATCCCATTTATGATAAGTATTATAATTTCCGTAGTCCATTTAATCCCTATCCCGCTAATGGGTTTTAGGTTCTTGAGGTCATGATCAAGACTCATACATAATATTATACCCATATATGTAGTACCTTCTCATCCACTATTGGATGAGGATGAGGATCAACCCTTGGGAATGACTACATCATAATGGTTGTAATATTAGATACATGAAGGGACTTACACCGATGTGGATTCCCATTTGTGATTTGGAATTAGAAAAGGTTCCCCACATATCCTGGTTATTATAGGAATCTGAATAATAATAGTTCAGCTATTCCTTAACCCATTTATGGGATACGTTTGTTGGTCACATTATGAGACATTATTGTTATCCCAGAGGCTTAAGGTTTGTTAGGGGAATACTCCAAGATAGATGTCCATTAGTCAGGGCTTACACAATAATGTTTCCTTGTTTTATACTCATTCAATATCTTTTGATGGATCTAGAAATATGAAAATAACAAACGGTATGTCTAAGAGAATGACAATAATAGGGTCACATGACTGTATAACCTAATCTCATCAAAGAAACTTCCCTTATAGAAGGGGTATGCAAATGAATGTTCCTAGATGTGGTCCATGTGCCACAAATCCAATTTGGTCTTCAGGATGAAGTGAACATGTCATAACGGAACTTCTTGACATGTCATGGCTATCTGTTGGACAAGTCTTGAATGCCCACTGGACCTATTCCGTGTGTCGATCTCTGGTGTAAGACATGTCCAAGGGTGTATTCATGATGAATTGGCATGTCTTGGATGACCTCGCATAATCAATGTGGGATTTTTGAAAAGATTTTCCTAATAAAAGAATAATGTTATGGAATATTCCACATGAAAATATTGACAAGTATATATATTTCCACATGATCAACATAAATTATCTTTAGACTATCACATGACAATTCTTACATGTGAAAGGGAAATTGTATGATCAATTCTACATGACAATGAATATTTCGCATTACCAAATAGAATTGTGTAGGACATCTTTTCATAATCATGTCAGACAATTCCAATGGTTCATTTCATGACCGATATGAATTATCCTTATAAAATCATAGGAAAATGTTGACGTGTCAATGGAAAACCACATAATCAACCTGACTTGTCATGTGCCCCTCTTGTGACAATGCAGACATGTCAACGGGACTTCATCGAATAATTATGGATTGTCATAGAACATTCATATGACAATAATGACATGACAACTAATTCCCATGAGATAAACTTGAATTGTCTAGGGCTTTCCGTGTGACCAACAAGGCTCATTCATGGTCTCCTAAGGAAAATTGCATGATTATTGGAGAATATTTTAAACATGTGACCTTAAACTATTCATTCAATAGGGTCTCATGGACATGTTTCAGATAACGTGTTTGAAAAATGGATCACTCCTGAGGATTTTGGAATCCTTCCCAATGATATTATGAAAAATTATTCATGGTAAATGATGCATTCACGAGTGTTCATGATGAGTGTGTACAACACATAGATTTAATAATGAATTGATATCTTATTGATGGACACATATGAATGTCAATAGGTACTTGCTTGATGGCCCATCGTTCACATGAAATTCGAAGGGCTTATGATGGAGACTACAAACATTCAAAGGGGATTACCAATTATACTGAAATCATGGATGAGGGTGTTTTATATATACAATCCAAGAATTATCTATTGGATTTCCCATTTATTTCATTGTATTCATGGATACACCTCATGGTGATAAAGAGTGAATGATATATAGGGGTAAGACCCCCGAGTATACACTATGAGGACATGAAAAGGAGTAACATGAGATCAAGCAGGTGAAACCATGACACCAAGGAACTATTTCATGTTTGTAGTGTATAAAACTATCCCATACCGACATGAGGGGGCTACACCATCACAATAATAGATTTAAGTCCTCAAGATCATAGGCACATGAGAATTTTTTTTTGATAGAGGATTCACGTGGAATATTATTAAAGACTGTAAGGGGGTTATCCATCATTCAGTAGGACATACCCAAGATATCTTTACTAAACACTCTGTATTAGAGGGATCTTCTGTTGAGCTTTAATTCATCTTTTGGTCACACCATCCTAAAAAAAATCATGTTAGGCAATCCTACCACACCTCAAAATCACATGTCTTGGTGGGATTTTTTATGGGATAGAAGTATATGTCAATTGAAGTTCCTAGATGAATAGGGACACTATTTTATAGGGTTTATATTTTGTTATTATTTTATACTAAATCATACTAAAACCTATCCTTAATGTGTTCACCCAAAGACTTCTTGGGATCACCTAAGGAAGATTCCTAGTGGGATGTGGCTAAATTCTTCTCCACCATTTCCCTTCTCGGAAAATATCTCTAAACAGAGCCTTTATTCCCATCCTCCCTTGAATGTGTATTATTTTAATGGGATAAATGTAATTTATAGGTTATGGCCAGCCGATGATGGACCAAAATTTCATGAGGAGAAAAGAATGTGCACTGGATATGGCGATATAGACTTTGTAGGATTGACCTCATGTGTATGTTAGAAGGATTCACATGATAGTCAATACTTTTTTTATTCTACAATACAACATGGAACCATTTAATGATTCTTTATTAAATCAGATAAAAAATCAACATGGATGAAGGGTTTCAATATCATAAATGACTCATGGTGATTTGATTAATTGTCTTCCCTTCAATCGCATTGTAAAAAGATGATTATGAAATGACTTCATGCTTTGGTGGTAGCTCATGTGTCATTCCACTAGTTCTTGGGAAAATATTCTCACTACAGTTTATTTCATAAATAATATAGGATTTAAATTATAGAGACATCTATAAAAATAATTCTATGTTCGTTTGATGGAGATGGCTAACCATGGTGATAGCCAAGTGGCCGTGCAAGTGAAAATGTGTTGCCTCGTTATGTCAAATCTACTGCATTAGAGAGTACCATATGAGAAGGAGGTAGAAGATTAATGTCTTAAACATTGTAAGATTGGTTTGAATTTCTGTTTTTCAAGAAAATTTAATTCAATATTTTATTTTTGGGACTGAATGGATGACTCAGAACATCAGGAGGCAAGATATAATGATTTTTCATATATATGGATGTTTTTCATGATGGATGAACAAAACCATCTTACAAAATAATGTCCAATATAGAAATTTTTATTGACCTGCTTCCACATTATAATTAATTTAGTGAATGTTGATCCATCAATCCAACAATTGAGTTAAGAACCCATACCACCCATACACAATGCCACCTAATCTTTCCCCATGTGGGATCTCATCCCATATAATGAGTGGCTTCAATCACACCCAACAGGAACTATAAACTTGCCTTCCTGCTTCATATGGGTATTACTCCTCCATCCTCTAGCTATCCTAGGCTGGCTACCCCCGGGTGTCGTCGGATCAAGTCCTACATCTCCATGTGGTTGAGCCCTAGTATGGATAGATATTGGATTAGATAATTTTTTTCTAAGTGTGGGAACATTTACACATATGAATAAGGGAAAATGTTTCATACCTAATATCAATTCCCAATACCAAGCCCATTATTAAATGATTTTATTAAATATATATATTTATTGACACATAGTTTTAAAAAATCAAAAATATTCAATAAAAAAGTGTTTGATGAACAATTATGGGTGCCCAAAAAATGAAACCTCGATAATGAGATTCAATCCGGATGAAAATAATATTATTCTATGGTAAACATATATCATTTTTTCACATATCATGAATATATGATGAGCTTTAATTTTTATCCCCATGAGTGGGTCTTCCTAGAGTATTTCGAATATGAAACTCCCAAGTAATATGAATATGAGACCCCTATAAATGAATTCTTGGATGTACCTAACATAAGACAAAACATGGACATAGATCATATATAACCTAAAATTTGAATGTGTATGAATTCCCAATTGGAATAGGGATTGAGTGAAAATAAAGTTATGGATAGATCTGAAGTAAGGTACATTGATATCACTATGTATCCCATGATAATTTTAATCAAGTGGTACATAGTTCTGAAATATGAAACTATGAATATCAAACTCATGCATAGGGAACATATGTTAATGGTTAAAGAACTATATGATGAATAACCTTTCATAGATTTAGATCCCACAAAGGAAGGGATACATCACTGTTTTGTGATGAAATCCTAGGTAGGGGACCATGTTCTAGTGGATATGTAGCACATGTAACCCACAATACCCATCCTATGAGTGTCATACCAAATAGATCAAATCGCTTGGATTTTAGATCATAACATAAAATAGTTTTATCTTGAGATATGATCATGAATTCCCACATATATGAAATTATTTATCGATTCACCAACTCTAGTTGTCATGAGATTATATAATTAGTAAGGATAATATGAGAATATTATCTTTCATAAATATGAAATGCTATAACTTCTTCCAATGTTAGGGGACTTAGCATGATTAACTTGATTTTTTCAAAGGTCATATGGTGGGCCCCATAATCTTTTTATCAAATTATTAAATTTCCCTAAGCTTTACCTATGCGTACTATAAAAGTGTAATTAGTGGGTATTAACATGGATTTTTCTCAGTCCACCTCTTTATTGGTTTTCAACACGACAATTTTTTTTCTCAGTTTCAATTTTTTGATTCTCAATATTGCCAAGATCACACAAAATGCATGTCCAGTGATAAGATACTAATATTTTTTCCAAAATAATTATATAGGATTTTCAACCCCATGAGTAATATTCCTGTTTCAGTTGAATATATTAATGTCCATTGAGATAGACCATTATTGTGCTTTATTTAGTGGTCCTATAACATGGACCTTTGAAATATTATAGTTTAGAGTCTGATATCTTGAACCATTGTGGAGTTAAAATTTAATAACATGTAGTTTAGACCGTTGATTTCCTGTAGTTTATGGCCTTATATTTTTACCATGAGATGACATATAGTTAAATTTATTACATTAACGACTTGATTAGTGAATATGGAATGTGGGGAACACAAACTAGGAACTACTCAAAATAGTATGGGGTGGTGAGTTTCGTCATGGAATTTCAACAGCTTATGCGGATGGGAGTTCCTTTCATATAATGTGGAGATGTCTCTATTTGGTTGGTTAATTCCCTTTATTCATTGGTATCATATCAAAGAGTGGTGTCTCTACTCTTTCACAAGAACTTTGGATTATTTATGGGGTAATATATTTTAGGGATAAATACTAGGGATGCTAGGTCCACCCAAATTGCAGAATTATGTGTGATATAATTGATAACACAAAACAACAATTGAATGAATATGGGATGGGGAAGAATGGTCAGTGATGACCCATAACACACTGTGGTTCCAGGATCTCCCATGGGTTTTTAGGGGCTCACGAGGATTGGTGTAACATTACTATAAAATCATATTCCCCTTATTGGTATGTTAAATACAATATATATGATTCCATAGGGCATACATGTATGGCCAAGTTGAGTAGATCCACACTCTTCTCTTAGGTCCCTGGATGTGTGGAAATGGGTTAATCATATGTCCAATGAATTAGGGTATGGAAGAAAATAAATCCAGGAAGGGATTCCAAGGGAGAATTTTCTATTTCGTGTAATGATCGGGACTTATGCCAAGTGGTTTTGAATCATAAGGTGTGGGCCATAAATGTTTTAGGAATGGTGTGTCACTTTAAATCTTTGAGAATGGGTATAAAACATGGAGACATAGAATTGATGACATTGAATCCACTTAGATTGTTTGGTATGGGTACTGTAAATAATTTTTCAATGTGATCAGGCCATGATGAAGGTATGGGATAATTAAGGTTGGAAGGACCCAAAACACCATCTGGTGATGGGTTCTACCCTGATGACATCCGGCTCACAAGAATCAAAAATCACTTTATATCAGGCCAATATGTATCTTGTTGGTCGTATAAGCCCTTTTGTATCAATAACAAGGCAATAAGAGACATCTCTTTTCCTTCCCAAGGGAAATGAAAGGTTTGCAAAAACGTCCACCAAAATCTATTTTTTTATTGAAAACCCACTTTGATGGTATGTGGGAAACCCTACAGAACCATTCCTTCACATCATGTCTCAACAAAATTATAGAATTAAGAAATAAAAATAGTGAAACAGAGCCAGTTTCTACGTCTCATCTGTCATCACACAACCACTTTCAAAATTCAGTCACCATCACTGCAAATCACGCCAATCCCATGACCTGACTGATGTGCATCGTCTGAATTGATGAAGGACATGTCTTGTCTACACTTATTCACCATCATCCCATCGCCTCACCAAGTATACTGGATTCCCCCCATTAAAAGTTGTAACAAAAAACCCTAATATAGTCCATCACACCAAAAAATCATCAAGGATGGAATCAACCAATCACTAGAAACCATCATCACTTCCATGAAAAAACCTAAACAGATCACTGAGAAATCATCAAATTAAAACTCAATCCAACAAATCCAGGTACAATATACATGTAAGTGTCTTGAAGCCCCTCAAAAATTGATCCACATATCCCAAAACCATGTAGCTTCCATTGTGCTAGATCCAACTAGCATAGTCGAATAGAAACCAGTGGTCAGAGAAGGGTGAACAGCAAAGGAGCTTCAGCACAAAACCATCATTGGGCCCAATGAACCTGTTAGAAAATATTCATCGATTAAACAAAGGGAACCTTATCTCCATCACAATTGAAATAGAAGCTGAAAATCCCAAAAACCATAGAAATATAGAAAATGAGAAATAAAACTAAATCCAACAAAACAAAAACACTCATACATCGATAGAACCTTGAAGCCCTTAGAATGATGAACCAGAAATCCCAAAACCAGGTAGTTACCTCTATGCTAGATCAAACTTGGAGATGTGCATTGGCACTCGGGGTCAGAGCAGGTTGAGCAGTGTAGGAGCTCTTCAGCACAAAACTGATGTCGGGCCCGCGAAACAATCTTGATATCAGACGTCGTCATCATGTAATAAAACTTAATTTCCATTGAATCCAATTGGTAAAAGTAGGAAAAACAAGGTAGAATGAATACAAAATTTTATGGGAATAGAGGATTAGAGAGCCGGGAGAGAAATGTGGAGCTCATCGGAAGCAACCAAGCAAGGGGACGAGAGGATATGAAAGATAAAGAGGGATGCCAGAGGATTCTCACCAGGAGAGGTAAATGAGAGAGAGGGGGTGGTGTTGTTGGGGAACCCTTGTGTGAGCTGAGAATGAACCCAGAGACTCGATATCTATTGAATAGATTTCTTGGTTTGCAGCAACTTAATGTGATCAAAACAAAAATTTTGATTTGAGGTGAATGTAAAATCCCACAAATGTTTGGTCACCCTAAAATAGGTTTCACTACCTAGGGAACATACTCTATTGGTGATTATATTGGAAGAATCATTAATATAAATTTTTCTTGAACTAGGGGATCTAATGAGATGAACTATTATTTTACTAGGGATACAAAGTAGTCCCAATGAGCTTTATGACTTATTTATTGGTGCCCCATATTTTTCCTAAATTCTGGAGATAAAGAGTTTAACTAGTGAAGAATTTAATTTTTCTCACAACTCCCTTGATTTATTATTAACATGATAGATTTTATGTTTTCTTCTCTAAAATTTTATGTTAATTCATCATTGAAAAATGTGAAGGAAATATAAGGTCATGATGCATATGGAACTAGTATGGAGGATATTTACCCAAGGTCCTAATTATGATACCTAGGTTCAAGAGTACCCCATAATACTTATGAGTGGGATATGAAGATGTTGAAAATCTGAGCTCAATGTTCTTAGATCATGAGTTATGATATGGTAAAATCATTTAATGGATGACGCAGAACCCCCTCGGGTGCTGAGGTCCACCCAAGTGATGTCGGGACCACATGGATTAATGATACCACCTTACAGATCCATGATATTTATAACCGATACGTCTTATATTTTATGTCTCAATATCATGGTAAAGTAGAGATATATCTTTATCATTCCAAGGGTCATGAATATTTGAGACAACTCGAGGTGTGCATGAAATAAATTTTTGTTAATGCATCGAGGTGCTTTATATATGGAGAAAACACCCTATAATATGGTATACCTTGACCAGGATGTCATTGTTCTTTTATGAGGGTGGATAAGGAGTGATGGTGTATGTATTTTAACATTATGTAGCTGATGTTTACTTTCTTTTTTAGTTTAATATCATGTTATAAGGTGGTTTCCCATGTAGTTTAATGTTATATGGTAAGGAATCATTTGTTTTGTAGTTCTAATGTCATGAAAGAAAGGAAAATTCCCATATAGTTTATCATCATGTGGTAAGGAAGAATTTTTTCAGTTTATTATCATGCACTAAAGATGTGGGAACTAATGTGATAAATTCTCCATGATAAATTATATTCATAGGATGGTGCATGTAGATCATACTCTTACACAGGAGAAATATTCTTTTTTATATCAACCCCAACACAATTAGAGAGAATTATTGTATCATTTCTTTTATAAAGTCCCATGATTGATTATTTGGTCATAACTTCATTTCCCCTGATAAAAGGAATAAATCCACACATTTTTCATGAGGAACTGTGTAGTTTATCGTTATGTGGTAAAGACATAGGTTTCCTAAAATTAAATGATATTATTTTAGCTAGGCCCATGAATGGAATTACGGGTGTCACTATGTATCCCATAATAACAGAAATCAAACCACACAAAGTTATTATAGTATCTCCATGTACAGGTCTTACATGTACAATGTATGGGGAATTTTTTTACTTATTTGTTTTGACTAGGCCTAGAATTGGAATTCTAGGTGTCACTATGTATCATATGAGGATAAGAATCAAGTCACATTTAGTTATTTAACGGGAAAGGACCTACAAATGTATAATCCATATGAATATCAAAGAATTGATTCCATTAATAATTGTAGTTGTGTCATGTATTGGAGATCCAAATGTCACTACATATCCAGTGAGGATAGGAATCATGAATTATGTAGTTCTTGAGAAATTGTACATTTTAATATCAGGTGGAATGTTGTGAAAAGTGTATTGATGCTGGAGCCAAAGATATAAATCTAAGTATCAATACATATCTAACAATAATAGTAATCAAGAAACCCATATATATTTAATGGAGGTATGGTGGGATACCAACACAAATAATAGTGGTCCTCTTAGGCAAGGTCCACAGTAATGTAATGCTTTATGTCATGAAAATGACAACAAATTTGCAGTATAACATCATGTAGAGAGGAATAATGGTATGCCTTTTAATGTGATACATTCAGGTCCACGATAACCATGTCAAAATTTAATATTCTTTATTTTCATACAAAATCCCCTACTGAAATTCCTAAGATAGCATGATCTATGTTTGGTGTGAGAAACAAGGAACGACTAGGGTTCCTATTGATATAAAGAGGAAACTAATGAATTGGTAAGGTTAATTTTTTATTAGGTGGTGGATTAACAATGATATAGAATGATAGCATCCCAACGTATATAATTGAAATGAGAATCAAGGAAAATGTAGTTTTATAAGCCATAGTAGTTTAATATAACATTGTAACGACATCATCTGTGTGATGTACATCTTTTGGCACGAAAGTGGGTCACCCAATATATATGAAGATGAACCATTGGGGGATTTTTGTGGTTTATAATCATATCATGATGACATCTTCTATGTACATTAACAGTATGTAGTAAGGAAATGATCACCTGATGTGAAAGGAAATGAATATTGAGGATGTGACCAATATATGATGAATGGTTGTCACTACGTATCATGTGGTTGGTGGAATAAAGAAACACATATTTATAGGAAGAAGTGAATCCATTTGTGGAACATACACTCACATGGGGACATAGGCATAACATCATTCCTTCATACATATCTAGATTGTGTGAGTTTATTCTTTAGTGCGATGGTGATTCTCATTCATTTTATTATCCTTTGTTGAAAACGTGCTCCATAAATTTTAGTTTCATGTGGTTAGGACATTTCACAGTATTTAGGTAAATGTATTTATTCAATAACTTCAGATTTTTATCATTTTAACATCTTTATTCTAGGATGATACATTTTTTAGTTTAACATATTGCTACCTACTTGAGCTCTATGCAGTTTAAATGTCATGTGAATAAAATATTCTCCATAAAATTGAACTACGTAATGTATGGACGAATTAGATATAGTTTAACATCATGTGGTGAGGAGGAACTTTACACAGTTTAATTTCATGTGTTCAGAATTAACCCTCTATATAATAACATCATGTGGTTAGGAAAAACACCATACATTTTGACATCATTTGGTTATGTCGTGCTATTTATAGTCTAAAATCATTTGTTATTGGAAAACTACATGTAGTTTAACATCATGTGGTGAGGATGAACACCATGTTGTTTAATGTAATGTGTTTAAGACAAAATTAGTACAGTTTAATGTTATTTGGTTAGAATGAAGGTTGTGTAGTTTAACTTCATGTGGTAATAAAATTTTCTGTAAATACCTTTTCACCTATTTTGGATCTTGTAATTAGATGTGGCCATTAGACATGGCATGTTTGGGGGGCTACATTACACTTACCCTGTCTATATATCCTTCTCATCCACTTCTTTATCAGATCTATATTACTTTCTTTGGTCATAGTATTGAGTTTGTCTATTTGGGTTTCCAACTAATAGTGATGATGTTATACTATTGTTTTATTGGGGCACTATATACAGTTAACCACGGTACTATGAGCATATTTTTATATGATGATTCTTATTATTTTTATCACCTCTCTATATGAAGGTTTCAAAAATTTAAGAGATAATATCTATATGACGGTGTCTGGGAAATGGGAGGGTTTCTATTTTTATGGGATATATCTCAATGGGGATGTTGACCATTGTGGATTTCAAGAGTAGGGTCCATGTTACCCATATCGACACTAACATGGGGAAGACTATCACAGTAGTGATTAACGTCCACTTAAGTTCAAGAGTCAACAGAGCATTGGGGTGTTGAGAACATGTCTCTCAAATAATCAAGGACACCTGGCATTGAGTTGGTCAGGTTTATAATCCACACTCTGCACTATTTCTAAAATATTTCATCTAGACTTTTGAGGATTAATAGGGATATAATCCTTAACTATGTCAACTTTTTTAATCTATTGATAACCATTGGGTGCTGTGGGAATATGATACAGCTACTAAGAAGGTGTTGGATAATAACCATAAAATTTTCTAATAAGAATATGAACATTTCCATAGGGGTTTTCCTCTCACAATTCATGGGACTTGTACAGAAAAATGATATAATCTTAATAGTTGGCATTTGGAATATGTCACATGACATTTTTGGTTGAAGAATGAGGAAATCCAAAGGAGTGTTCCTCTCTCACTTTGTGATCCCTAGTCGGAATACAAATATAATCTCAATCAATATATGATTTCCACACTAGAATATATCGATGGAACTTTGGAATAGGGGTATGGATGTGAATCTCCTCTTGTAAGGTACTGTGATATTTTTATTATATTTTTTTAAATAAATATGTGTATGTACCATGCATGTCCCACTCACACATGGAGATCCTCATCTAGAATGGTTGTATAAGCCTAATATTGCGCCTTTAGAGTATGTCACTGGTATTTTCTCAATAAGGATATGAGTATTTCCTATGGAATGATTCTCTATCACATGGTGAGATCTATGTAGAATGTAGATATGGGCTCAATCATGGAGAATTGGAATATGATTATAGTATTTTTCGACAAGAATATGATTTTTCCATTAGATTGTTCCACTCTCACTTAGTGAGTCCCGACTAGAACATGGGTATGAACCTGATCTCAGGACTTTTAAATATTTTTTTGGCCTTCAAGGAAATGAATATGAGCTTATCCTGAGGCATATACCACTCTCACCTGGTGAACCCCGATTCGAATAGAGTTATGAGCTAGGCCCTTATGTCGCATCCTTTACTATAATATACTGATAATCCTCTTCGATGGGGGCAAGGATATGTGCTTTCTCCAAAACCTGTATTTGTTTATATTGATCACAATGTAGTGATTCCCATGAAGTTGGTTTAAGAATATATTCCATTCAATACTTCTTAACTAGACTATAATAATTTAGATCATCTATTATTGTCACAAAGCACTAACACTTCAACAGGGTGGGTAAAGCAATATAAGAATGTACACTCTTAACAACTATGGTACATTGGTCTATTTATTCGATTTAAGTGGGGATATATGACCACCCCTATCAACGTTGTTCCATAATTATAAGTCAATGGACTTTATGTATGATGTCAGGGATTTATACATGTTCCATGCTAGTTTTATTGGATATGATAACAAAATTTGTTTGAACTTGCAGGTGTATGTGCCTTCTCTATATGATTTGTGGATTTCTTCATTTTATAAGGAGCCCATGAAAACTATATCAAAGTGTATAGAGATGTTACCTATCAAGGATATCCATCTGAATCTAAATAAATGGTATTGTAAATATTATGATATTGCTGGGATCATCAGTGTACTATGTTTGTGGTGTTTTTAACAACTACAATTTCCATCTGATGTTGACGATGTCTCCCAGAGATTGAAATTCCCCATATTTATCCATATTATAATCTATAATTTTTCATATAATTATATTTCGATGTATAAAGGATTCTAATATAGAATATTTTTATAATATATTGTAATATAGGTATCCCTATGTTTCTCATTATGATGAGAATCAACTTGTTTATAGTTCTAGAAAACCCACGATGTAGCATGCAATGTAGGAAGGACAACAGCTGTACAGTTTAAGGTCTTGCATTAAGGATGTGAATATAGGAGGCTAGGATAGTAAATGTTATCTAGGAATCCCTATGTATCTCATTAGGATGAGAATCAATCCATGTATATTTATATAATACTCATGAATTTTAAAATCACTTGGAAAGGACATTATCCGTACTATTTGACATCTTGTTGTTAGAATGAGGTCCATGTGGTGTTCCATCATATGGAATGGATGTAGGACGTGCAGTTTAATATCATGTATTAAGGACATAGACAATGCATTTTAATGTCTTGCGATAAGGACATCATCCGTTCAGTTTACAATATTGCAGTAAGGATTCCATCTATGTAGTTTCATATCTTACGATAAGGATATCAGCCATTCAATTTAATTACTTGTTATAATGAATAAGGTACTAATCTATTAGAATAGTGTATCTTATGATGATTCTCCGATAAATATTATTCATATTTCATGAGTTCTAGGATCCTTCAACTCTATCAAGACTTCACTAATGGGTATCTCTAAAAAATCCTTGAAGACAAATAGGATCTCTATTAAGTGTCTGAGATGTCCATGGTAGGGGAAATGGTTATCATGTCCTTTCAAACCATTCATATTTGGATTTTTAATCACAAGTATATCCATTGATCCATTTTATATGTAATAGTTAAAATACATAGAAACATGCTTTGATTGGAATGAATATACATTCTATTGCCTATCTTCTTGATATAGGCACCCATAATGATTCTCCCACATATTATCTATCCATCTCTTGGTGTGTGTGTGTGTGTATGGATGATTATGAATCCCCAGGTATAGTGTCCCTATATTTATTGGTCATCTAGAATATTTTAAAGCATTAGTGGTCTTGGATGACGTAGATTCATCCCACCAATTATAGATTATGACTCTCCTACAGGTGTTTTTGGAAACATCTGAGGTAGGTTAGTTCCCATATTATCCTCGATTAAGAGGTCAAAAATATGGAAATTACCCTAACCTAAGGGCATGGAAAATGTGGAACATGTCCTGGATTTTACTCATTGATAGGATATAATATATGAAAATACCCCACCCATATAGACTGAGGTACTTCACTGAAATGCGGGCTTCTCTAGGAAGGTACTAGTATATCATCCCACAGTAGAGATCTCAAGAATATTACCATATTTTTATGGGGGGATCCCTATTCTCTCATTGTTGTCGATTGATCTATTCTTCAAAAGAAATTTCCTTTTCATTTTCAAGGGGCTGGTTAGAAACAAAAATGACAACACTATATCCTCTATCGGTGGTAGGGAGGGCTGATGTTGAAGAGAGTTCCAACATGGACCCAAGAGACTAAATCAACAATTTCCACTAGAAATATTATCAATTATTATTACACTATATAATACCCTCATAGTTGGGATCACCTCATATAGACTTCGGAAAGATGTCGTTGGGCCTCTCTTTTCCCATGCTAGTGAAAAAAAGTAGGCGACCATAGTGTGACTCAAATTACAATAGGAGGGTCTGTTTATACTCTTTAAAAGTATGATCTTCTGAATATGAAGAGGATTCTTCAGATCTTATTGAAATCATATTGATAGAGACAGAAAAATGTTTGAGATCCCCCTCAATGGAGTTTCTGTTTTGGTGGGTCGGTTCTTGATATAATGTTTGGAGGATCAATGCCTATTCTACCATTTTAGGTTTCAGTTCCCATGATACCATTTTAGGGGCTAGTGCCCATTGTATCATTTGAGGGGATAGTGCCCATAGTAATGTGTTAGGGGTCGGTTCCCATGGTGATGTTTGAGGGGATAAAGACCATGGTACAATTTAAGGTGTCTGTTCCCATGGTACCATTTAAGAGGTCATTTCACATGTTACCATTTTAGTTTTCGATGTCTGCGGTAGAGTTTGAGCATTCTTTTCCGATTAAACAATTTAAGGGTTAGGTTCCCAAGTTACTGTTTGAGAGGATTATACACATGGTTCAATTTGAGGATTCGGTTCCGGTGATATCGTTTGAGGGGTCAATTCCATATAGAAATGATGAAATGGTAAAATATGATACAAAATCTGCATCATTGTGGGATAGGGTGCTCCGTGGGATTCCATAGTCACCAATTCTAGGTATGATGAAGTTTGAAACTAAGATCTAGTGATGATTTGGGATTGATTTTGGGTCACTGTTAGGATACACGGGTGGTCCTCAAATATATTTTCAACATCATGGATATAATCTTGATCTCTTTCTACAATGTTTGGATACCCTGGAGATATCTCCAATTTGGTTCCCCAACATGGACATTCAACGCATGTTAACCGCATATGAAACCCCTTGTAGAATAATTATTACATGATGTTAATGATGACCAGAATGGGTTAGATCCCTCTAAGAAGGCTCCTGTGTGATTGAGTTGAAATGATGATTACCCTTATCCACCTCCTAAGGGAAGAGAAGGTACTCATTGATTATCCTAGGTATATGATCCTAAATTAGTTTAATTTGGCAATAAGGTCCCCTCCCTCTCCTATAGCCTATTGTGGAAAAGATGTGTAATGGGAATTAATCCTAGGAAGGATATAATGGGACTATTATATATTCGTTTTGGATCTATATATGTGTTAATCCGAAACCATGACATTCACCAAATGGTTGTATAACTGGTATGATAGTTACAATGCACGTGGGGGCATAGGGGATAAACAATCTTGTTGGATGATATTGGAATCTATTAGAAGATTGGATGATGTCATTTTGATTTCATAGAATACAGAAAGTCCTAATTAAAATCTATACAAATTTTTAATGAATAATCATATATAATATTACATGATTCATAAATAACATTAATTGTTAATGTATAAATAGTTTTTCCCATTATTTATTTAATGGTTAGTGTAGTTTGAATAAATGTTTATGGTTACCCATTTTGTTTCCTAATGAGAAAAGAATAAATAGTTATGACATGGATTAGAAAATATATCATTATTAACTCATGAAGGGGATGACACATTCAAATAAAGTCACATTGATTTTACCTTTTTATTTCATCAGTGGATGATTTTGATGGTTTTGGCTCGGTGTTTTGATTACGAGGTGTCAATGCCTTAATCAATCTCTCACTTTGAGATCACTATTTGTATTGTATTCACTAGAAACTCCCAATGGTTCCCACATACATAACTAGTTATGATCCATCATTCCAATGGTAGATGGTCCTTTGGGGTTTTATAAAAAATGATTCTTATGAACAAACATTGGTAGACAGTTTTGGAGGTTGAGCTCATCACGGCCTTTTGGGGGAATTGTTTCCTACTATGAGATTCTCTTATATATTTATGATATGTTCCTGAAATAATTACCATTTCTGATACAGTTCTGGTTACCCCTATGTCAATGAATTGATATTAATCATGTATTGATAGGAAAAATTGTATTCATATAATGGGTTCTCCATTACTCTCTTATTTAATTATGATGCTTTTGGGTATGGCCATTTTTGGGATATCTGGAGTTCAATTCCATCCAAGGAGGTGGTTTGTGTCTTAGAGATTGTAGTGAACCTCTATGTGGAATCTTAAATATACAATTAAAATAAGAATAAAAACCCTAATATTTTAATTCACGTAGTTTATAGTCATTTGACTGGACCCATCTATATAGTTTACCATCATGCATTAAAGGCCAAAATATCGGTCTCAGGCCTCAATGATTGCTCATATATATCTTGTTTGGGATATGAAATAGAGTTTATATAGTCATTATAAGGGGCGTTGTTTCCATGATGGATATGAAAATAGAGGCCCCAAGATGGATTTATGCATGTAATACTTCAATCGATTGATTCATCAGGAGTATATAACTTTGAGTAGAGATAAGATGTAATTATATATACATCACAATGGTGACCCCATCATGGTGAATTTTCATCACATTATATGTGAAATCCTCACTTGAATCTACGCCCACATGAGTCATGGTTTGTGTGTTAAATAATATGTAGAAGAAAATTGAACACATTAAAATAGAGGCTATCCATATGGGGCTTACACATTTATGTTTCTCTTTGAGAAGAATGATTAGTTATCTCATGGAGGCTATGTTGTAGAGTTGAGAAATTTTGAAGGAATCCAATGAATCCCAATGATGCTAGTATTCAATCATTTCAATGTTCATTTAATACATAACCCACTAAGGGGATTGAGGTATTTTATGGACTGATTGAGCATGATACATAAAATTATACCCATGTATGATCCCACTTATCATATGATGATGGATGAAGATGCTTGATCATCCCCTTGGAATGATTGGATCCCGATTTTTTAAATATCTGAGACATGAGGGGACTGACACCAAAGTGGAGTCCCATTTTAAAATAAGTCATGGAAAGGAATCCTAGAAATTTTGGATATGGTAGGAATTAGAATTTTCATAGATCGATTACCCCTTAACCGTTTGATGGGAAAAGGTAGTTGGTCACACTCAATGACATTATTGTTATCCCTATAGATTCCGGAATATTAAGGGATTACTATGGCATAGATTCCCATTGTTCAACTCTTACACACATATGTTACCCTATCATATACTCATTCTCTATCTTCTGAGGGGTAAAGGAATATGAAAACCATAAAAGTTTTTTCCGAGAGCATGAAACCAATAGAGGAACATGTGACAGACCTTACTCATCAAAGGTCCCCTTAAGAAATAGAAATATTCGTGGAGATTCCTGTGCTTTATGTACATTAAACTATTCCCAATGATGGATGTCATAGAAATATTTGGATCACATTTATGAAAAAGGGGGAATTCCTAAATATCATTGAAACTTATCCAAATGTACTATGCCTAATGTGTCAAGGGAAACAATGAATGTCCGAGTGTGAATGTAGATAGTGTACACCATTTTTCATTCACGATGAAATGAAGACATGTCCATGGAATCATACGCATGTCCAAAGGCAACCATATGATAAATCATTCATTTTAGGAACATTTAAGGGTCTTGTGAAATAGTCTAAAAACATGTATAGGGGCTTACTAAGAACCAAAAAAGTATGGATGAGGGTATATGTTGATCAAAACATGGGAATTTTCCATTGGATTACCCATTTATTCCATCACATGCATGAATTAAATTCATGGAGAGATAGAGTACATGACATATGGGGGGAAATTCCTCCAGTCTACACTGCGAGGTAGGGTAAAGGAGCACTATGAGATCTAGATGGGACACAACAAGACCATGGAACTATTTCATCTGTGGGGTATGTAAAATTGGGATGTGTAGACCAAGTGGAGAATGATATATTGGAAATGAATTTATAAAATCATGATCACATGCACATGAGGCCATCCTAGGACTAGGGATTCATACGATCAACTATTTAAGACTGTATGGGGGTTTTGGAAAATCTACTAAGATATTGCTAGAGTTGATCGTATGAATAGTCGCCCTAACAAGGAATGTTCCTTGTGGTTTAATTCATGATGTTTTAAAATGACCCAAAAGGAGTCATGTGAGGAAATAATACATAAATTCCTAAAAACATGTCAAGGAGGTAGATTCATATGATTCATGTATACGTATTCCGAAATTCAAGGAATGTTAGAGACACTAATTTGTAGAGTTATAATGTTATTATAAATTTTTTCTCAATAATTTGACCAAATATTCTTAATTTTATCACACTATGGCTTCTTATGATCATCTGTGGGAGTATCTTAGAAGTAGGTAGCTGAATTATTCTATAATATATCACATTGTACACTTTCTCTCTACCCATGATCATTATTCTCGTCCTCCCTCACAAGTGTGTTTTTTTGGGGGAGCATGGGTACTATTAGGCCAATGTCAGCTGAGGATAGAGCCACATTTCATGGGGAGAATTCTGAATTCTCTAGCTAAGGTGATAGAGACTTTTGAGTTTGAAAACATGTGGTTGTAAGATAGCTTCATGTTATCCTCATTGCATGGGATTTTTTTCCAACTCCATGTAACACAATTTGATAATTTTTAACTAATTCAGATAAAAAAATTAGGTAGAAGGCCGAATGGTCTCGCAGTCTTAAACTACTCATGAAGATATCAATGGTTTTCTTCACTTCAATCACTTGAAAAATGGATTTTCATACAAAGGAAACACGCTTTGCTGGGAGTTATTGTAACATTCCACTAGTTCCTTTAATATAATTCTCATAAATTATTCATCAATGAGTTATTTAAGAATTCAATTATAAGGAAGTCCATACTAATTATCTTAGTTTCTTCTTGTTGTGAAGGCTATCCATGGTTATCACTGATTGTTCACAAAAGCATCATTGAGTTGCCTCACATTGTTAAACATGTGAGAAGAAAGAATAGAAAATGATCTGGAGTTTTAAGATGAAGCTATCACGATGAGTGGAATCATATTAAATTTACATAGCATATGGTAGAATTAATTTGACCTTGGGATTCATAGGAATGAATAGACAGACTAGATCATCGGAAGGCAGAATCATATAGATGTGCTTAAATCTAGCAGGATGTTATGATATATGAACAGTATCCACATAAAAGTATTTTCCACATCAAAATGTTCACTACACCTCCTTCCAGTTTCTAATCCATTTGGTGGTTTTTGTTCCATAGACCTGATAACGTGGTTCGATACCCATACCACACACACACACCACAACCTGGGCTTCAGCCATTCATACTATCAGACCATGATATACGTAGCATAGGTCTTACACACCATGATCCATATACATGGGCTCTTCCACTACTTCCGGGCACTATGCTTTCATCCTTCTGGTTGGCCTAGGTTGGTTCCCAAATGTATGTGGCTGAATATGGTCTCACATGGGCTCGTGGTCGATCACAACTCTGGATAGCCATTGGATTTGGTAAATTTTGGCTAGGGTTGGAAAAATTTCTATATATGAATAATGGACAATGTGTATTCTCTTATATTTAGTCACAATACCAAGCTCATTCATCGTTTATTCCATTAATGTTATATTTTTATTTCCACACTGTCTTCAAACATCTAAAATAATCAATGAAAAACTACAAGATACACAATTATGGGTTCCAAAAGTACATTATAAGATTTCAGGTATAAATAAGTCATAATAAATATGCCATGGTAAACATCAAAAAAATGTTCAATTTAATAAATATATATAACATGAAGAATAACATGATAGGATTAAATGATTATAAAAAAATTATATATAAATAGAAACATTAGATTGAATGTTTCCCATGGATTTTATAACTAATGTAATGATCACATGGACATCAAAAAAAATTTATAATGATGGACTTCCTAATTTCAGATATCTGAAAATTATTTCTGAGCCCTCATTCCAAGAAATCATACATAAATGGAAAATTCCTCAAATAATAACAATGAAATTTTGTCTCGGGATACCTAAAGATGCATCAGGGGGATATAGTAGGCCCCACCCATTTAATACTAATCCCAATTCAATCACCATATGAAACAAAATTTCTATTGTATCAATATTCATTAAAAAAGTCAACAATTATCTATATTGAAGGACTATTAATAATGAATATCAATACACTTCCTGGTCAAACTAATAACAAATAATCCAATGAAATATGATGAATGGTGTCATTAGTATAAATCATCAACATATGATTCCACAAAATTTGTTGAGATATATGGAAACACATTAAATAGATGATAAGAATATTTCTTGATGAAATTAAAAAATTCATAAAACGAAAATTTATTTTAAAATATAAAAACCCCACAGAAAATAATGAGATCATTTTCACTGAAAATAACCCTGTAAAATTTTAATTTATGCTTTTAATCTTTTTGATTCCTGACAGTGGTATATTTTATTCATTCTTTTAAGTTAAAAAAACATTTTTTCACACTTTCGTAATAAAAATTAAAACATACATTCTTTGGAAAACAAAAAGAAGATTCATTTTAAAACATTTTGTAAAATGTAAAAAAAAAATGGTTAATAATGATTTCAAATAATCATGGTAAATAAGAAAATATTTTACAAAATACATGTACATATCATTTACATAGAATGGATATATCCTTAGTTTAGAGTTTAAAATAAACAAAACCAAAACATGATGAAATTGTGAAATAATATATTACAACATGGGTATCATTTGTATTATAATCCCTATAATGAAAATTAATTCAAATAAAACATTAAATAACTTGAATAAAATTTGGATACTAATAGAATATATATAAGGTTCATTATATACACCACACAAAATATATATATGGGGAAAATGACATATGTCTCGACGAAGTAATAGTGAGATGAGACACTCTTACATCATGTTACCCTTGAGCTAAACATTATTTAACATCATGTATAATGGTTTATACATGTTATTAATTTATACCAGAACCATATTTGAATATCTAATAACATATATGATCTTGTTACATAATTTAATCACTTATTTGTTAATAATATTCCATTATTATCCTAGTTTTTTTGGGTATTCTTCATTTTCTCAAGCATGTTTTTTCATGTATGTTATAGTTCATGTGCGTAGATTTTAGTTTAATAATCAAAAATCATTAAATTTACTTTTTATATATATTATTCATTAATTTGATACATTTTTAAAAATATTATTTAAATATGATCTTAGAAAATGAATCATATTTATTTATGGAGTTGGTAATCCATACGTACACATAAGAGATAATATAATTTATAAATGGTTAAAATGGTAAGTAATTAGAAGTTATATTTATTTTAAAAAATCAATTTTATTTCATAATTATCATATATTTACATCATTTACATAATTATAATCATAAAATGAACACAATTATTGAAAAATAACTCTGCTGACTGGATATGGAATGTCGTACATATGCATGCATAGATTTTTTTTCACAGGATATAAAAAAGGTGGAATATAGTCATATAATAATCATAATAACATCTTATTATATAGATATAATGGAATTTATTAAATTTTTATAGAAACAACACAAAAATAGGATGTAGAATATGAAACAAATATGAAAGAGTCGGTAATGATGATTACCTTCTCTTTAGGGAACTCCTTTTATATATCTTCTTAGGGGACCTAGAGTTTCCATTTTAGAATGTAAAAAGTCTCGATAGATTGGATATGAATTTTTTGGTGAGTGATGGTTGTGTTTTGGTCAAGATTTATAGCTCAAAATTAGGTAAATAAGTGATGTAAGAGGTTATCTTTTATAATTGAGGGAGGGGCATTCTTTGAATTTAAAAGAATATTGAATTAATATAAATTATTTATAATTTAAAAATTGAAAAAAGAATTATTGTCTGAATATAATGTTAACATAAGTCGAAATATTTTATTCCAATAAAATTTTGAAAAATTTTGGAGATGTTTTCAACCTTATCTTTTAGTTTTAACTACATATTACCCCTTTTGACAATTACCATAAAATCTAAATGTTCTACAATATAAGGGTCAATGATTATAAAATTATATAAAAAACCATAAATAGAAAATGATATATTAACATCACAATATTACATTCACTTTTCTGAATATAATATTTTTAGTAATTTTATATCATTTAAAAAATAATTATTAATTATAAAATATAAATATTATGAATTTTTAGAACTATTCATCACTTTGATTTTAAAAATATCAAGACAACATGTACAGTTGGATATAATTTTAATATTTTATTGATCATATGTCATTTTCATTTATAAAATTATTGGGTCAAATTATTTGTCTCAAATTATATTATTTTTAATATTTTAAATACTATTTATTTGTTTTTTGAATAATTGGATAATTATTGTGTTAGTGTAGTGTAAGTATTTATGATAATTTTTAATTAATTAAATATTCAAAAAATTACTATGATGAAGATAAAGATTTTATATTTCAATTTATTTTTATTTTAAAATAGCCTCTACATAAACCCATATTTAAAATATTATAGTTATTAAAAATAAGCGCGTGACATGTTTAACAATTCTTAAAATAAAATAGTATAATGATCATAATATCATCCAAATGGAAATAACAAACCATACAACTGAAAACTAGATGATTCTAGACTATAATTACTCATCCAATAAGATTAGTTCTAGTTTTAGGGTAACTTTCAAATGATTATCATTTTATTTGAAACATTAATTACCAGACATACCCTTTACCATGGTAACATAAATTTATATGGTTACTATTCATTTTCAAAAAATATTAATGTGTACTATTTAATAAACTAGTACCTAATTAAAACACATATTGAATAATATTTTAAAAATTAAAACAAAAAATCGGCAGAATATTATTTAAAATTAATCTAGAAAAATGAAATGAAAAAAGTTTTCCAGAAGAATTCCCTTTTTGAGTTTAATTGTTTTTTTTCACATTCAAACTTAAATTTGACTGAAATGAAATTAAATTTATTATTAATAATATGTTATTACTATTTATACTTTTAAACTATTTGAAAGCAAAAATTTAATTTGAAAATGATTGAAATAAAAATAATTTTTTTTATAAAAAGTCATATTTTTAACTATTCTCCAAAAAAAAATCAACCTTTTAAAATTTTGACATGATATTTTAACAATTTATATTTTTATTAAAAAGTAATATTTAGATATAATCATGAATTTTATTATAATTTTATTTAATAAAGTTAAATTTTGAAAATAAAAACGTATTTTAAAATCATAAAATAATATTACCTAAAATGGAGTATATATTTCATAAGATTTTAAAGAATATATTTCTATTAATTAGGTAATTTATATATATATATATAATAATTAAATTAACACTTGTGATACCCACCAATTTAATGACTATAATGGTCCAATTTAAATAAAATTTCATAGTTTTTTATATTCAGTGTTGCATGTTATAGATGATATCAAACATAATTTTCTAATAAAATATCATTGTTGTTGGAATGTTAAGCTATGAAGAAGATTAAATTTTTTTAAAAAAATTCTAAAAAATATTGGGATTTTATATTTTCGTCAAATATTTATTTTTCAGGTCATATATGCAATTTAATATGATTTCCCTCTTTTAAAATTTCATTGTGTTAAATTATACCCCCTGAAATAAATTTCATCCATTAAATTTTATATTAACCTCAATAATAAATAGTTTTACATTTGAAAATTCCATTCATGAAATACCGCATCATAGTAAGGGTTAATGAATCATCCACTTGATAATATAGAAAGTGATGTATGAAGGTTATCTAGAATAATCACAAAAAAATGATTATATATAGGAGGACATTAGCAGGATGTGAAGGTATGGACATAGAGTAGAAAAATAACAACACCAGATTAAGATATAGTGATTTATAAGATGATTATGGTAAAAATAACTATTGAAAATTGTAAATCTATGATTTGTTAAAGGGATAATGATTTCTTGATATGAAAAGTAAACAAATGGCGTGTTTTTCTTATTTTGAGGAATTTTTCCCAATGTTGAGAGATTCATTTACAATCTAGATAATGAACGTGATAAAATAATATTACATGATCCATTAAAATTCAAAATCATAGACCATCCATTTTTTTTGGTTCAATAAATTTCAACTTCATATCTTACACAAGGTAATGGATATTCAAGATGACTTTTTTATTCTTCAATCACTTTTAATGAATCAAAAGAATGATATGTCATTAAATCAGCTAAAAATTAATCACCTAAAAAATGGTTATAAAATGTTATCTATTATGGTAAATCATAATTTTAAAACAAAACAAAAATAATTGATGTTCATGTTAATCCATTCCATATATACTCAATTTGAAGGATCCTCCAAAAAATATAATAAATATAGGAATAAGGGCACATAATTTTCAATATCAATATATCATTAATACCCCATAAAGAAGCTATTTATGTCAGATGAAAATACATTTATCATATATTTTCCTATAATATGATAATATCATGAATAAAATTAAACCCATATTGAAAATATTAATTCCTACAAAAATTAACCCTATCTTTAAATAAATCCTTAGATCGTTGAATATGTTTAATAAATCCCAAAGTGTTGTAAAATCCATCATAAACTACTTTTTCATGAATTAGAAATTTTTTCCAAGGTGATGAATACTATCTTATTTACATTTTTAACTTTAATATTTTCTGTATCCAAAATAAATATTATTAACTCAACTTCAGGAACACATTGACAGTAAACTTTCCTTTTACCCAACCATTGACAACTATTTCTGGTCATAGTAACATTCAATACATGTTCGGAAATCATTAAAAAAAATTACCAAAAAAATGTTCATATATATTTTATAATTCTTATAACAATTATTTCATTGATAATATACTCGTATAAAATTATTCATGAATCTATACACAAGCACATTAATCATTCCACTTCATTTTTAAACCATTTACTGTGGTTCTCCATGTTATTCCTTAATACAACCTTCATTTCAAATGTTACTTGTAGTCTCATCATTATCAACAATATACCCAGTACTGGTAAAACCTTATTGATTCTCTTTAGGATATTTTTCCCTTGGACATTGATTTTCATAAAGCTCATACATTACAAATTTCAAAACCAAAACTAATTATAATACCTTATGGGGACCATTATTATTATCCATTGCATTTACTAAAGTTTTCTTTTTTTGGTAATTACTAGGGTACTTTCCTTGTTTTACAAACATGATTAATTTTCCTACCACTTTTACACATTATCCTAGGCGTTTATTTCCACATTGATAAAAATAAATAAAATAATCCTTCTTTCTTTCATGGTCTCCATTGATTAATCTTTTACTGGATCCCATCCTCTCATTTTTGGTCCGTTATAGGGTTTGTAACAGTGGATATTTTTTATAATACATTGTGAAAACTAATTATGAATAATCACAATATCCATTACCCTAATCATCGTCCCATTTTGTTTTTCATAAACACATTTTATATCATAATCAATATTATCCCAATTAATAATGGTTCCATTAATTATCTAAATAATTGTGTGGGAAACAATAATCACATTGGGAGATCACATAGTCATGAAGAATCATTTATATGATGTTTAAATTAAGAAACGTTATTTTCATTATATGTTACCTTAGGTTTAACCTGGTGTTTTAATCGAAATAACCTTTTTAAATACTTATTGATTGTTCACATAAAAAAATGTATTAACCAATGAATAGGGCCTAGGATTTCCAAACCAGGTTCACATTAAATCCCATTTTCCTATACCATGTTACACTCAAGTCAAACCTGATGCGCTTGTTTTGAGTAATTACCCCTAGTAACATTTGTTCCAAAACCACATCCACATGTAATATCAATAAATGGATGTATTTCTCGGAAAACAACATAATATCTATCTTAAATGAACATTAGTATGTTATTATATGTATATTATAAATGACTATTGTAATAATGTTTTCCCTAATATATTTTTTCTTATATATACATTTCATGGGTTCTACTAAGAATCCTCTGATACCAACTGTAATGTCCACAACTCCAGTAGCCTATAGTTAGTGGTTATATTATTAAATTGCCACCAGATACAATTAATTGAATTCTAATGGGTCAAATAGTTTATTAGACATGGAAAACAAGATACACACATGAAATTAAATTTATAATTGAAAACATAAAATGTTTCATATTATGTTCATTGTGTAAACAATTATTCCTTTTAGGATATACTATAATATCCATCATAATACATTTCATGGAATCCTGAATAAAGGAAACATAAGAAAGTGGAGATCTATAATTATTAGTGAAGGTATTTTTATAGTATATACTATCATGAATAAATAAATAATAATCAATATAAATTGTTAAATAACTAATAATAGATTAAATTTAATAAATAGGACAAACATGAAGAATAATATAGTAGGAATTAATGATAATAGAATAGTTCCATATAAATTGAAAATAAGATTGAAAATTTTAAATGGATATTCTAAATAATAGAGTAATCATATGGATATCAATAACTAATGTCATAATGATGGAATTCAAAATTCCTGACATTTGAAACAAACTATCAAGCCCTTATTCCAAGAAATCTTATATAAATGGGTAAGACCACCGCCAATACCCAATCTAGTTTGTCTCAATAAATATAATGATTCATTGATGGGCTATAGAGGGTCTTATATGTCAATTACTATGTCTAATTCATTACACATATGAATAAATATTACAACTCAATAAATATTCCTTAACAAAATCAATAACTGTTCTTATTGGAATTACTAGTCATACGAAATATCAATATTATCCTCCTTCAAATTGATCAAAAACAACAAAGATAAATTTGATGAATGGTTTCATTTGAGTATACACTCTGCATAAGGTTCAACAACGAATCTCTAAATATATTATATGCCATTAAATTTATTATTGGAATATTTGTTGAGTAAAATACCATATTTTAACTTTGAATATAATATTAAAAATCTAAAAACTGAGAACATAAAAAATAGATAATTTTTTTATAATAAAAATTTAAACATATAATCTAAAATTCAATTTATTTGGGCTTCATGATAGGGGAAAATTAAATTCATTTCATATTTTTTAAAAACCTATTCCTTCCATACTTTTTAAAGAAATATATTGAAGTACCTTATTCATGAAATGATAAGAAGATTCCTTTTAATTCATTTTTATAAAAAGAGAAAATTTGTTAAAAAAAATATAATATTTATATAATAATATTAAAAAAAATTGGATTCTTTTAGAAAACATTTACATTGAAGGGAAATATCCAATGTTGAGACTTAAAAATAATCAATCATGAATAGTGATGAGATTATGAAAAAAACCATACCACTTGGTTATATTTTTAATGATAATCCCCATGATTGAAATAACTAAAAATGAAACATTAATTACTATGAAGAAATTGATTCATGAGATAATATATAAACTTCCCATTATATACACCACAAAAAAAGAAATAAGTGGTGAATATAAAATATTTTTCATAGAAGTAAAAGTGAGATGAGAAAATCTTACCTCATACATACCTTTTTTTTACTAATACTTAACCATATGTATAATAGTTTTATAATTTTTATTAATTTTTAAAATAACCATATACAAATTTATAGTAACATTTGTGATCCAATTATACAATCATATCACTTGTTTGTTAATAGTATTTCATTATTCCCCTTGTTTTGTATGTTAACTGCTACATTTTCCCATACATTTTTTTTAATTTTAGTATTCGTTATTTTATATAGGATAAATTTAAATCATATAAATAATTATATTAAGGTTATATATATCATATTTATTCATTATAAACATATTTTTAATCATTCTTGTATGATGAACAGAGAAAATGAATCGTATTACTTCGTGGAGACAGTATGGTGTACGCATACATGAGTGACAATATCAATTCTGAATGGTTGAAAAGGTAATTAAGTTGATGGTATTGTAATTTTTAAGAATCAATATCATGTCATATTTTCCAAATTTATAAATTATTTACATTATTATAATAATCCATGTTATGTGGTCATAAAAACCAATTACACTGCATTGTGGAGACATTGATCCATATGTACACACAGGCAGTGATTTCTTTTTTCATGGGATTGAAAATAGATGTAATTAGTTTATATAACTATAATAATAACATATTATTATATATATTACATTATATTTGTTAGTTTATTATGTAAATAACATATTGACATGATGTATAATAATAAATAAACATGAAATTGTCAGTAATGATGATCAACTATTCTTCATGGGACCCCCTTTAGAGCTCTTGTGAAGGGACCTAGGGTTCTTATTTTGGAATGTCTAAAACCTAAATAACTTGTTTGATTATTTTTATAATTGTAATGGTATGATTTTTGTCCATCTCGATGGCCCAAAGTGGTGTAAAGTGGTGAATGAAGGGTTTCCCTTTTATAATTGTGGGGAGTGGCATTCTTGGAATTTTCTTAAAATAACCGATTAAAATAACTTATTTTTCTTGTAAAAATGGATAATTTTTTTATTATTTTAATATAACTTTAATATAAATCTAAATATAGTCATAAAATATTATTATAATAAGTTTTTTAAAAGTTTTCCCACTTATCATTTAGTTTTAATCCCTCATCATCCCTTTTGACATTTAACGTATTACTAAAAATTCATTCTATATAAGGGTCAATAATTGTACAATAAAATGAAAAATTACATATAAATGGACTTGGGAATATTTAATTCACCGTATAAAATTGATTTGGATGACTCTAATATTTTTAGAAATTTTATATCATTAAATAATGTATTATTTGTTTTTGATGCCAATATTTTCCATTTTTACAATATTTCATTGCATTGACATTAATAATATAAAGACAACAATTAGAATTCAATTTGATAATTATATCAAGAAAATTACATGTTCATTTATAATTTTTTTGGATCACATTACATGTATCATGTTATATCACTTATATTATTTTAAATATCATTTATTTGATTTTTTTTCATTAATTGAATAACTATTTCTTCAGTGTTGTGTAAGAACATACGATAATTCATTATTCACTAGAAATTAAAAACAAATTTCAATCAAAAAGATAAATCATTAAAACATAATAATAATATTTATATTCTAAAATATTCTTTGGATAATTAAAAATTAAAACTATTGTAGTTATTTAAAATTAGATTGTTACCTGTTTGAATTTTATGAAATAAAATACTATAGAGTTCATTATATCTTCCAAATAGCCATATAATGGAATATATCCATATATGTGATTATCATAGATGAAATCTACACTTGAAAAAATATTTTAAAAAGTGTTAGGGTCTTTTTCTAGTGCTCATCTATTTATTTAACTTTAATTGACCAATTTACCATTTATCGTGGTAATATAAATTATAAATGATATTATTCCTATTGAATAAAACTAAAAGGGGACTAATATATTTATACAGACTCAAATAATTCCAATATGGAATCAATTTTTCATAATTTAAAATAAATTATTTTAAAATTTTAATTTAAAATTAAACTGGGAAATCACAATGAAAATATTTTTTTATAAAAAGAACTTTACTTATAAAATGGTAATTATAGAAAATATAAAAATAAAATTTATTACAATGAAAATAATTG
This sequence comes from Viscum album, assembly GCA_963277665.1. Taxonomy (NCBI): domain Eukaryota; kingdom Viridiplantae; phylum Streptophyta; class Magnoliopsida; order Santalales; family Viscaceae; genus Viscum; species Viscum album. The sequence continues at coordinate 1,519,383,355 of OY728150.1, forward strand.
GAATATTAATAATACATGAAAATTTTTATTACATTTAAACTATTTTTAAAAAATGTTACTTTTAAAATGCATGAAATAAAAATACATTTTTCAATAAAAATGGCATTTTCCACTCTTTAATGGAAAATCAATGTTTTCTGGAAAAATAAAAAAATATCACCTGAATATAATTTTTATATAATGAATTATAAAATAATATTATATTTAAAAAATAAAACTTATATCTATTTCATAATTTAAATATAATATTTATTTAATAAAATTTATTTTTGAATAAAACACATTTGTAAATCCAAAAATATGTTTACTAAAAATTGAGTACTTATTTCATAATAATTAATCAATATATTTGCACTAAGTTAGTTATTTATATATATATATATATCTGTGTGTGTTTGTGTGTGTGTGTGAATTTATATATGATGGTTATCTTAATACTATTTATACCCAACAATTTAACAGCTATATTATAATGGTCCAATTTAAATAATATTTCATGGTTTGTTGACGCTCGGTGTTGCGTGTAGTATATGATACCGAACATTTTATTATTTTGAAATCTCATGGTTGGGATTACAACAAGATATCAATGAGATTATATTTATTTCAAAATAATACAATTAAATTTTTTTGTGTTACATTATCTTCAAATCTTGTTGATGTGTGCCATATACACTATTGAATACGGTGTCCCTAATTTAAAATCTAGTGGTGTTACAATAGTAGATTCCTATATGATGTTTTGATATTATAGAAAACTCATCTTGTTAGTTCTCTGATAATCATATCAATCAAATTCAATTTCCTACATAGTATGAAAAAATAAATATATATATAAATAATATGGAACACTATATCTCATTAATAAGAGAACAAAGGTCGAGATTTAATTCTCAACCAAGATACTCTATTCCTTTTCACTTCATCTTTGAGAGAACCCTTAATGTTTTCATTTTTTATTCTTGATAAAGGATTCCCTATGAAAAACATGTCCATTTTTTTAATTCTGAAATTACATTTTTGTGTAAGATTATCTTACTTGTATTATACAATAATTAACATACATTTTCTTTGTTTTTACTATATATTTTTTTTAGTCTCCACTTAGGAAAACAACTTGATCCGAAAATAATTTGATATATGACCAACATACCTATCGATTCAACACAAATACATCGAAAGTTTTTGGTATTAATATTTTAAAAACATCTAATGAATTACAACTCTATGTTATGATATTCCTTATTTTTCTATCATAGTTTCATTATCTTGTTATTTATCCATATTTCATACTATTTATAATTAGATTGTCCAAATAATCTTGCATTCCATATAAAACATGGTCTACTAAGGTGGTTTTCACTTTGTCTCTAGATTTACTTCATCAACATCATCAGTCGTGGTTTTTATACATTGGGTCATGATATTTACAATTCATAAAAAAATTATAGAATCTCCATCTATTTATTGAAACACGTTTCCTAGTTTTATTAGATGTGTTTTGAACATTTATCTTTTAATTATCACCATAGGAAAATTAACCGTCCTTCTTCAAATTAATTTTCATTATATTTTGTGATATTATTTCTTAAATGAAATTTAAAACATGATTTATTGTTTAATATCATTAATATTCTTCATCCTAATCAATCGTAATGAAAATATTATATATATGTTCCATGATTTAATAGTTTTTTGGGATAAAAATATTATTATATTTCTTCTATGAACATTTCCTCATCTCATCCAAGGTACCCCTTAATGATGTATTTACAATTATTTTGGGAATAGAAATATTTTACCAACAATATAATGTATTGTTCCCAACTCTATCACAGAATTAGTTGTACCCAACCAGCCTTGATCTTATACTTTTAGACACAATTTGGCCATATTTTCATTATTTTTGTTTATGTGATATTCTATTATTCAGATGGGCTTATTTTTTTGAAATAATTATTCCACACATACTCACATCCACCATAAATTTTAGTGGTTAATTATTCACTATTTGTATCGATCCAAATTTTCTCAACTTTAAAATTTTAACCAATAATTTTTTTAAAAAAATTATGTAAAAACTATTATTAATTTTTTTTCTGTTTTATTTGATCCTGAAATAAGTTTTTATCATGAAAATTTCTATCCACAATTTCTATAATATGTATTTATTTTAACAATAAAACCCACATTAGATGTTTTTTGTGGTAGAAACTCTTTTCTCATATGGATGTCAATTATTTTCATATGAAATTTCTAGTTTTCTACTTCAATATATATACACTTAAATTTAATATTTATCTTCTGATCTTCAATGCCCTGATTTTGTTTTCCAAATTTTCTTCTACGAACATCAATATGTTTCTCATATTATTCATGAATTTATTTATTCTTTTTCAATATATTTTTATTCATTTATTACTCTTTTTTCTTTAACATTAAACTGTGCAATATAGACATTATTAGTTGAACTTTGTATTTCGTCTGATTTATTGAATTTTTATTCAATTCCTTTATTGTGTTATTTATTCTATTAGATTTCAATGAGAATCCAGTTTTCAAATTTGTATAACGTTAATTCAAGATCCATATTCACGAAACTTTTTCTTATTAATTTTTTAGTAATTTTTACGCACATGAACACTCTTTTTTCCAAATCCTTCTCCAAAAACATTTATTTTCTCTTAATATGGGTGATCCTATTCTACATGCTTCTAAAAGAAACAAAAATAAAAGTGACTAATTTTAAAAATAATTTTATACAAAATATCATTTAAATAAATAATTGATGGATATTATGAATCATGTATATGTGATATTACTTATTTGTTTTGGGTTTCTTTATAGGATATTTTTGAAAAAAAATCATGCATTCACCTAATCTCGATGTAAAAGACTTGAATATTCTAATGTAAAATTTTAAAATATCGTTATGATAGATGGTCCAATTAATAGTTTTTCCACCTTAGATCTGTATTTTTTAAGATTTTAGTATGTTTAATCATTATTTTCATCCTATTTTCATTATAGGAATGGCTTCTTCAATTTAGTCATCATTCTATACTTCATATACCTCAGAAACAGAAATATATGATAGTGTAATCAATAATAAATACTTATTATTAATATATGCGCATCATTATTAATTTTTAATAGAAATTTAAAAAAATCAATTATTCAAAATAAGAGAATTTTATCAGTGGATGAACCATTATGAAATACCAATTGATTCCCCATATTGATTAGTACAACTATATTGGGGGGAATCAGTGTGATTTAATTTTTACCAATAAAAATCTTTTCTCTTATATTACATATAATTTTTTCTTGATTTTATCTCTCTCTCCTTTTAATTACCAACCTTCAATTTTCATGCATCTAATATAAATAACTATATCATTGGTGTTTATTATCCCACATACACATGAATTCACTTTAATTATCATGATTCATGTCTAGAAATAGTTTATCATTGAACTTATACTTCAATATCCAACCAATTAAAATGAAATAACCACATACTATCTTGAAGCATGTAAACTAATGGGTATGTTCCCTTGAACTATCGGATTCGGTCTACTTCTCTTGAAATTTTGTCAACTGTTGATATTATCTCCATTTTAAAATGAAATATTCAATAGGAGACTATATACATTATGAATAAGACTTTATAGGTTTGTCTAAGAATCTCATTCAATCCCAATCACATGGATTTTTCATAATCTAGTCTTTTAAATGTTTTCTTCACTATCCATGAAGACCCTAACCAAATAATATGTATTATAATCTCTCACTCTTCTTATTCTTACTCAATTAATATGAATAAGGTTTCATATAAATATCTATTATCTCATCATCTAATTCGACTCACATAAGAATCATGATATATAAAGGGTCAGTTCTATCCTCGTCTCCTTCAACTGACACAATACCCATGATATATGTAGTTTTTTTCATTTTTCATCTTTAAATAATAAATTTTTTCAAGATTACAACACCATTTATTTTTGAAACTTATTTGAGTTACATGGTTTTTCAATATAATAATAGTTTCTGTTCTCACTCAACTCATATATTTTTATTCTACTTCCTCTTTTATTATTTCCTTTTCTTTAATTTTTTGATTCATTTAAAAATATTATCATGTTATCAATTTATCTATTTTATATTCAGGGGATCAACATAAAAAATAGGATATCAGTACCTTCTCACCTTTTTTACATGCTCTTATATTTCATTCTACTTTCACAGAATGATGAGAATTTTATTGTCATGAAATTTAATATGGAAAAATACCATTAAATTGTAAAAACTTTATTCTATATTTAAAACTATTAAAAATATACATATTTAAATCTTCTTGATACTCATATAGTACTTCAATTTTAGTCCCAATAAATTAAATTTTCATAATCCATCATGTAATGAGATTTCATATGCACATGACTATTGTTGAAGTTCCACATATCCTTTAATAATTTCATATTGAATGGTGTCCATAATAAGTTATTTAAATTCAATATCTCATTATGACATCGTTCACTCCTTACAATCTAATTAACTTTTTTTTTAAAACCATCACCAGCCATCACATTAAACTCTATTCACCAATATATTTTATTATAGTGCAATAATCATAACAAAAATATCATTTCTAAAAACATTTTTTGTTTCATAATCTCAATGATCATCCATGATGTTTAGTTTAGTGAATAATAAAATATATATCATCTTATTTATAACTATATAATTATCTAATTTTTTCCAAACATGCAATCTTTTATATAAAATGTTAGATCTCCCCAAAACCCTTATATATAGAAAAATATTATATAATTATCATCATATATGAGTAAATGAATTTTATATGTATGATGTTTATATTTAAGTATGTTCTAAAAATTACTATGAATCCATTAAAACATCCAAGGGGACATTACATATTCTTAGGAGAATAATACGAATCATTACATATCATTGGGATACTCAATACCATTCTAAATTCATTACCACAAATAAAAAGGTATATATTATTTGTGTACTATTTCATATTACGTACGATTATGAACGAACTATATGACCATTACATATCTTCCATAAGATATAATGGAATATTATAGAAATTCTAGGAGAAACATATGATAATCAAATTTATAGTAGAAGGGTAAAAGGGAGAATAACATAACGAACAATGTGAATATTAATAAAAAACATGATTTAAATATTTCAGGAATAATCCCTATGTCTATAGAAAGGGATAATTATTTCACTCTATAAGGTATAAAAATATAGGGAGAATTCATAGTGTATATAAACCACATATTGATAGTAGCATATTATGATAAAAAGTTCTATAGTAAATCACTTTTATATAGGAAATCATGTTTCTATTGTTCCAAATACACATAGTAATTACACTATGATATAATAATGGTATTTGGAAGTCCTTGGAGCTACATTAACCTATCAGTGTCTCATGTACATCCTTCTATAGTAAAATGTTGTTATCTATATTGATACAGTACCCTGAGTAGGGACACACTGCCATGTGCAATCTCAAGAGACCTCACCACATAGGACCAAACATGATATGTTTTTGATGGTATATAGTATGAGCCACTATCCATTGTCCCAACTATATCCAAGGTATCACAATAATCCATTTTAATATATACTTCAATATCTTTTTCATCACACAACACTAGTCCGTTCCAAAACTCACTATGAGAATAGATTGACTTACAATAGGTTATATAATGTATTAATTTCAATATATTATACATTATTTGAATGATCAAAAATGCCAATCCTATATCATACATATCTTTGTGATATCCATTACTTCTCCATATTTCAGAATCAAGAAAAATCCAAAGTATCTACTTTTATTTATTTGGTATCACAATGAATAATTCTTAATTTCTATATTTATTTCTGTGATTCAAAATATGTTACCCATTATCACAAAAAAATTTCATATCATTGTGAAATTCAACTCTTTTCCAATTTTATGATTCCATGGAATATCATACATTTGTCTTTTTTACTTCTCCATGCATTTATTAACATCTTCAATGTTACTCATAACTTCTTCAACCCTTCTAATGGAATCTCTATCCCCTACTGTTTATTCAAAATTACCCTAAGACATATTCAAATATACATTATCGACATAGGAAATATCTAAAACCTACAACTATAAATAAAGACTATTTAGTGTACTATAATTTTCTTCCACTATATAAACAACTCCATATATTCCAAAAACATCATAATAGTGATATATAAATATAGAAAACAACATAGTGCATGATATTCACAATGATTAGTCTTTAAATTTATCATTCTCAACTTCATCATTGATATATTGTGTTGAAAAACAACAACAATCTATAGAACTCAACTTCCTCAAATCCAGTTCAGTTGATTCTGTATGTGAACCATCCAAATATTTCTTTACCCTTTAAACAACATTTGTCAATAACATGTTGAAAAATATTCTCCCTGAATTATTGGAAGAAACTAAATCCATTTTCCATACTGATAATGGAAAAAACTAAATTCTAATCTCGGAGGTGTTTCTTCAATCCTCACACAATGATCATAAGTGAAATTATAATAAAACCATTGTTCAGAATTTCATCATTCATCTCATCAACATGATTGGGGTACTCCATCCTCCTTCCAAGATGTTCTTCTTTAACATGAATTGTCATCATTATTATTAACACCATTCTTATTGAAAACCATTCAAACTAAACACTAAGTGTTTTTGATACCTTAACCCTATCAAATTCCATTACATTTTTAATTAAGGAACTATAATTGAATATGAAAAACAAGATTAGGATAACGAACTACTTAATGAAGCATTTATACAAGGATAAGTTCAAAAAAATTCTACTAGAATGAGCAGTGAAACACATTTTCTTGGGTGTGGCCATAGCAAAGCACTATTCCGATGATCTAATGCCATTTTCTAAGGATTGTTGAACCAATGATCATAAATATTTATCCTCAATAACATCTTTAATGTGGAAATAAAGGCTGAATCATTGGTGATCCTAATGAACTCTTGTATACAGTGTCTCTAAGATTAAGAATACTAGCACCACATGAACACATCCTAACCCTCAATGTAAAACCCTGATATAAACTTCCAGAAGACAATAATTTAATGAAACAAAATAAAAATATTAATATAATTATTTGGATCGTCTGAAATAATCCCATCATTATGTGGGAACATTACTACCTACTTCATTATGAAATAGAAGATTATTATAACTAAGAAATCAGTCTTGAGTCATTATAAAAATCTTGTACAAACTAGTTTATAGTATTGTTTGAACTATTTAACTACTTCCACTACTATTACGATGTTTTGGGATATAATCCACCAAGTATTGTCAGTTGACTGTGATGTAACACCTCAACTAACACATCTAGTGAACAATTCATATTACTAGATACTCTGTGAGTTTACGCATATATATTTTTATGATAATCCCATGTTTTTCGATAATACCACCTTTATGTAGCTTTGTGTAGAACAATAAACAAGTATTTATCACCATAACACTTCATCCATATATTCAAATCATGTAATATCTGGGAATTTTATTTTTGGGTATACATTTTTGAATTTTAACTACTTAATTACTAGTAGACATCATCACAATGAATGAAACGAAAAAGGAGACAATGCGGGAGCTTCTCTCTCTAGAATCGCGGACACCTAGGGTTTTCATACCCCTGTTCTTGCGACTCTGATCTCATGGCGGATGCATTTCTTGTGCCTGGACGTTTCAATTCATACTTCTCCTCCTCCGGGGACAAAGGAAGCAATGCGTAGAAGGAAGAAAATCCGAGATCAACTAAACCCAAACCCATATCCTTCCTTGATGCGTTAAAAGGCACGGAGCTATGCTCGGCAATCGCGAAGAAATCACCCTTCTGCAAGAAGTTGGACGATGGCCGACTCATGGTGGAGGCGGATCCAGAAGCTTTGAAGCAACGTTCACAAATTTTTAAGCTTTCGGTGTTGGGTCGAATCTCTTACCTGCAAGGTGACAAGCCATGGCCAGCGTCAGAACTCAAATCGAGAATCTCGCACGTTTGGGGCTTCAATACCTGGAAACTTGTGCCGATTGGGCGTGGATATTTCCATATGCTCCTCAGCTCGCAAGAGGAGCTTGATCGAGTCTGGAGTACTGGCCATCTTCAGCTGAAACCGGGGCTCCTTCGTATCTCAGAATGGGATGTTGCTTTTAATCCTCATACTCACAGAAACACATCGGCCCAGATCTGGGTACGTTTTCATGGATTGAATCTATTCTTTTGGCACCCTAAAATCTTAAATGACATCGCCTCTTGCATCGGGACTCCTCTGAAAATTGATCATCGGACCGTTAATGCCGAGCTCGGACTTTATGCAAGGGTGATGGTCGAAGTTGATCTACAGAACAAACTGCCTGATTCAATTTCTTTTATCGCAAATGACTACAAATCTGAGGTTCGGCTGGAGTACGAATGGCGTCTGCCCTTTTGTGATCTCTGTAAAATCGTTGGCCATTCACTTCTGAATTGCCGCGTGATGAAGGCGCGGTCTCGTGATAAACAGCCAAGAGAAGATGGGTGGACTCAAGTTCGCCGAAATAGAAGAGATCAACCCATCGTTGCTGAAATGCAAGAAAATACCATAAAAAAGGCAGAGAAATGGGTTAAAAAACTACCACATATGGCAGGGTCCTCGGGTATCAAGTGGTCTGATCTGGTTGAGGAAGAAGAAGCAGTGCCATTAGCTGTGAAGACTCGGGATTGCTCGCTGATTCGGAACAGTAATGACACTAGCTGTGTCTTAGGCGATGACATCGGTGTTCTGGAAACTACAAATCGATTGCAATCGGACTGTGAAGCAGTTGAATTGGAACTGATGAAAGCTACGTCTGATGAGCGCCAGGACATCAAGCAAGGTGAGGCACGGGTTGTCAACCATGCACTTGAAGGTGTCCAGACTGAGATTAACAAGGTAAATGAGGCTGCAGGCATAGGTTGCCCGGTTGCAGGTACCCCTTTACCCCCTTCCACTACTGACAAGGATCCTTTTTTGCCTGTGGGAGCACTTCCTTGTTCCATGGTTCAATTAACAGAACCAAAAGGCCACACTGAACAACCAGTGTCTCACACAACGGAGTCCGTGTTACTTTCGGACTCCAACTCCAACAATTCAATTTCTGTTTCCTCAAAGCAGGTGCGGGCAGACTCTATGACAGTCTTAAATGATCAAGCAGTTGCAGTGAACACTCTAACTGCCCCTGCAAGCACCCATGAGGCCCTCGCACCTGCTCAGACTCAAAAAGACTGCATAATGCCTCACTTGACTACAAATACTGCAGCTGATTCTTTGCCAAACGACTCTATTTTACCTACTAAGAAAAATCAGGGTAAGCAACTTAACTCGTCACCCCCTCACGGACCTAGAAGGTCAGTAAGGAATAAGGGATCGAGCGGATCAAAAAAAGGGGGCTCTAGCTCTAAACGCAGGTTTAAATGAATTGTCTGTTTTGGAACTGTCAGGGTTTAGCCAACTCTGACACTTTTATTGTCCTTAAAAGATTTATTTCAACTCATAAACCAAAACTTGTTGCTATTGCTGAGCCGAAAATCAATTTTTCCTCAAAACACTTGCATTTGTGCCCTTTAGGTTATAATTTCCTTGATGCTTGCAAGGATGGTTCTTCCATAGACTCTCTATTGATTTTCAGTCATTCTTCTCTACAGTCTATCAATGTTATAAAAACCTCTACTCAAATGTCTACTTGTACCTTCTCTTTTGCTGGTATTCAGTTAGTTTGCACTATGGTTTATGCTAAAAATAGATATCATGATCGTAGACCCCTCTGGAATGACATTCGATCTCTTTCTACTTCTATACATGATCCCTGGATTGTGATCGGGGATTTTAATGCCATTCTCCTCCCAGGGGAGAAGATTGGCACGTCACACTCGAACATCTCCTCTAGAGAATTCAAAGCCACCATTGAGGATTGTAACCTTATTGAAATTACTCTCTCTGTTGCTAAGTATACTTGGTACAGGAAGTTACTCAATAGAACAGTTGCCAGTAAACTTGACAGAGCTTTCACTAACGTTGCAGCCCTTGATAAATGGGATTCCATTTCTAGCATAACCTTACCCAAGATCAATTCGGATCACCATCCTGTTCTTGTCACCTTTCTCTCCAAGGGTTTTTTCTCTCCCCTCCCCTTTAAATTTAATAATGCTTGGACTGCGGTCCCAGAATGTACTAACCTGATTAAAGACTTCTGGGATGGCATGAGGAATCAAAAAGATCCTTTTGCCTGCATTGCTAAATTAAAACTTCTCAAACAGCAACTCAAGACCTGGTGCCGAACTAGAACTAAACATCTTGACGAGGACATTTCCTCTTTGGAGACCAATCTCAGTAGTATGCAGAGCTCCAATACTTACTCTGACTTCTCCCTTGACTCGCAAGAGGAAACTTCCATTTCCCTGAAGCTTAACTCTCTTCTTAAACTCAAAGATAACATGAGAAAACAGATCTTTAAAACCAAGTGGCTTACTGATGGAGATAGAAATACAAAATTTTACAATTCTCTCCAAAGAATTAGAAAAATATGTAGACCCCTCAACTTCCTCAGGGTGGATGACTTTCTCCTTGACACAGAGGATGCCATTGCTAATCATGTTGTTGATTATTATCAAAATCTTTTTAATGGTCCGATGATGTGTAAAGATCTTCTTCCTGATATCATCCCTAATTTGGTCACGATTGAGGAAAACAATCATCTCTTAAGCATCCCTATGGACCATGAAATCAAAGCCACTGTTTTCAGTCTTAATCCTGATAGTGCCCCGGGTCCTGATGGTTTTAACAATGGTTTTTTCCAGCAATACTGGGACCTCATACAATTGGACGTCTGTAATCTTGTTAAATCCTTCTTCTCCAACGGCGTTCTGCCTCATGGGATTAATGCCCAATTCCTCACCCTTATTCCTAAAGTGGAAAATGCTGCTGAGATTCACCTCTTCCGCCCTATTGCTTTCATCAACACTCTCTATAAAGTGATTTCTAAGCTGATTGCCAACAGGCTCACTCTCATTACAAACAGAATTGTTTCTTGGAACCAATTCGGTTTTATCAAAGGGAGAACCATTCAATCTTGTATCTGCCTAGCCTCGGAATGTACAAATCTTCTGAACAAAGTCACTAGAGGAGGTAGTGTTGCCATTAAGCTGGACATCAGGAAAGCTTTCGACACTATGGACTGGAACTTTATTCTAAAGGTTCTCAAAAGCTTTGGGTTTAATGACTCTTTTATTAACATGATCCATACCTTACTCGGATCTGCTACCATATCGGTGCTTGTCAATGGGGCTCCTAAAGGTTACTTAAAATGCTCAAAAGGGGTTAGGCAAGGTGACCCCCTTTCTGCTATTCTTTTTGCTATTGCCGAGGATTACTTAAGTAGACTTTTAACGAGCCTCACCAATCAAAACAAAATAAATCCTATCCAGGCTTCTAGAAATAATAATGTCCCTACTCATCTTTTATATGCTGACGATATTATCTTATTCTTAAAGGGTGATATGAGAAACATTAGAAACCTCAAAAGTGCGCTGGCACATTATGAGGATGTTTCGGGACAAGCGATTGGTTGGAATAAATCCTTTGTTTTCTTTGGAAAAAACTTCAACTCCAATAGAAAAAAACATATCATTGACTACCTAGGAATAAAAAAAGGTTCTTTCCCCTTCACCTATCTTGGGGTCCCTATCTTCTGGGGGAGACCTAAATCCAGCTATTTTCACGAGATTGTTGGCCAAATTATCAATCAACTATCTGCTTGGAAGGGGAAATCTCTCTCTATGGCTGGTAGAGTCTGCCTTGTTAAGTCAACTATTGTTTCCAAGATGGTTTACTCGATGATGGTCTATAGCTGGCCCGCCAGCCTTCTCAAAAAAATCAATGCTTACATCAAAAACTTTGTTTGGACAGGCAGTACGATTGAAAGAAAGCTTGTCACCATTCCCTGGTCCACTTGTTGTAAACCTTTAGATAAAGGTGGCCTTGGTATCAAGAATATTAAGCTTTTTAATGATTCTTTACAAGTTCGAATGACTTGGAACCTGATTCACAGCAACTCTGACTCCTTAGTCTTTCTTAAGAAGAGATTTGTCACCAAACTTCGAAATGGTAACCTGGGCTACATCACTTCTTCCATATGGCCTTCCATTAGACGCTCTTTTATCAAAATAATGAACAACTCTAGGTGGATTGTTAGTGCTGATTCCTCCTTGAATTTTTGGACCGATAACTGGACTGGTATTCCTTTAATCTCTATGCTTACGCCCACCACTCTTCCTGAGAACACCACCTCCACTATAAGAGAGGTTGTCAATGATAATGGCATCACCCTTCCGGACAATATCAGGCACATTATTGGAAACTATCCTTTCTCTAACACTGATGATTTTCTTATCTGGGAACCTGCTGCTAATGGCGTTCTTGATTCGAAACGCTTCTACAATCAAAATTTTAATGATTCTGTTTCTAACATTACTTGGTTGAAAAATTTTAATAAGCCTTGGATTAAGCCCTCGCGCCTCACCCTCATTTGGCGTGTTGGGCATAATAGAGTCCCTACTGATATATGCCTTCAAACTTTTGGGATTTCTCTATGTTCTAAATGTTATATGTGCAATCAACACCGTGAGGATGCTAACCATCTGTTTTTATCTTGTGCTACAGCTGCAGCTCTCTGGAATTACATTTCTAACATTTTTGGTTGCAGATGGACTCTCCCTAGCACTATAAACTCTCAACTCCAACAATGTGTGAATGGGGACTTTTCCAAACAAATCAGGAACCTCTATTTGGCTGCGGTGGCAGAGCTTTTACATGTGATCTGGTTTGGTCGTAATAATTATATTCACAATAACTGCTCTTTCAATCTCAATGCAGGTAAAATAGGTATTCTTACTGCCATCAAGGATGCCGCCTTGCTTCAGAAGGATCATTGTGACAATTCCGTTGGTGATTTCGAGATCCTTCGCCGCCTTCGGATTGTGGGGTCCTACAGACAACCTCGACGTACCTTTGAGGTCTTCTGGAAAGCCCCGTTTCCAGGCTGGATCAAAGTAAATGTTGATGGAGCTTCTAGGGGTAACCGGGGACCGGCAGGATGCGGCGCCATCTTCAGAGACTTTCTTGGCAGATGCCTTGGCTGCTTCTACAGCGGATGCGGTACGGCATCGGCCTTGGAAGCTGAAATGTTGGGCGTCATACATGCTGTGGATTATGCCAAGAAAAAAGGATGGAACAAAATCTGGATTGAATGCGACTCTACCACTGTGGTCCAAGCTATTTGGAAAGGGGTGGTGCACCTCGCATGGCCACTTACCTCTAGATGGCTGAAATGCCTTACCTTGCTTGCGGATCTCTCCTACATTGTTACTCATGTGTTCCGTGAAGCAAACATGGTTGCGGATAGTCTGGCCAATATTGGAGTCAATCAGGCCATGACCTGGTTGGATGCTTTGCCTGACGACTCGATTCCTCATTACGAGAAAGATTGTAATATGTCTCCCTCTTTTAGATTGTTGTAGCCTCCTTTCTTTCTTTCATTAATAAATTGCACCTTTTTAAAAAAAAAACTAGTAGACATTAACATTGTTACTCCACCATCATTGTTCAATTTTAGAAATTCTACATATATATTCATTCTTTAATTTATATTCATTACATAAATAGAAAATATTTTTGAAATGCATGAGCATAACACACCTCACACCCACACATACCAACTGATGGAAGCTCTTAGTGACCATATTTCTTCCTCAAACATATATTTCTATTTTTTCACCTTTGTTTCTTCATATTATCATAAAATAAATTTTTATTTATTCTTCCTCAATCTAGTTTTATTTTCTTATCTTATTATTTCTTAATCGATATTCCATGAAGCCATTATTGTAAATACATAGGTGATGGATTGATTAAAACATGTGGTTCTTGGTTTTTGGAGGTGTAGATTACTCCATGGGTCATCCTCTTCCCAAATTATAACTTTCCATGTCTTATGAAAATGAATTTAGATGTTTTTCCTGTGAAATTTTTTCTATTTGACCTATAAATTGGAGAATTTTATTACTAGAAAACTTTACTTTATGATTATGATTTTATGATACATATGAGTGGGGTTTGATAATGTATTCTCTTTATAGTTTTTTTTTGGTAACACCATAATGCTTTTCCAAATTATCCCAATATGTATGGGAATTAAATTTATTTTCATGGACTCAATGTTTTTGAATTTCTATGGAATTGTTTCATAGATGAATATATAAATATTGTATGGTATTGAAATGATAATTTTGGTTCATGTAATCGATGGTGTTTTGTTGATTTCTAAATATTATTAATAATGTTTTAATGTGGTTTTATTTGGTTTTTAGTTTAATTGTTTACGAAAATCAAAAGGGTTAATTGATTTTAATGATCATTAAATATTATTTTGAATATTTACATGTTAATTTAAGTAAATATCATTATATTAATAATTAAATTATTGTTTGGGTCTCTTATACAATGTTTTTAATAAGTGGATTTCCTAGTTGGTATTTAATTTTAGATTTAAATGAGTTTTTAATTAAATTTTTACCCTTATTTTGTTCTTTAAAATAAAATTATATGTTATAAATATGAGGGTAGAGAATAAAGACCCGTTTGGAGAAAAAAATAAATATTTAAATATTCAAATGAAATTACATGTTTTGTGGAATCAAATAAAAATGAATTTGGACTTACTTAATCACTGATCTCATTCTTGGGAACTCAAGTACTTAGGTGGGAACATTGTACATGTACCAAGTTGGTATTATTTCCTCTCTACCAAGCCTATACTGAGTTAACAACTTTGTATTGGTGAAAATTTTTCTAGTTGTAACATAATTACACCTCTCGTAATGAGGTCACTCTTAATGTTATCATTATGAGTTTCGACAATATTAAAGGATTCAACTCATATTATCTATTATATGCACAATATTATGATTTTTCTTCGGCTAGTGTCATGCAAAAAGTTTGATATGACATTGATGTGAATATAAATTACAATTACTATCCTTTAGTATCTTGACCTTAATTATCTAAGGTAGATCTCATGATTATTGGTTCTAGTTTATATTACTAAATAATAAGTAATTTAACATGATATATTACTTGTATTTATTTTCTATATTGTTGTTCCATGATTATATTTATGTTTTAAATATTATTTATCATTAAACATTGTAATTGTGGGATAATTTTATAGTACTTTATACTTTATACTTTTTGATTTTATTTTTCACATCTTCTTTAATTTTAAATTCAATGTTGTTGTTTTCATATAAATTCATGTCTTCGTTGCTTCTAGTTTTTTAGGTTCAGTATATTTTTTTATCTGTACACCAATTACAATAGAATAGTATAATTTTCATGGGTATTGACATTATAGTTACACCTTTTTATGTTTCCCCTTGATTCTTTATGTAATCACGTTGATATAGGGTTTTACACATTGATATTTTACCCAATAATATTGATTACAAATTTTAGAGAAGTGTTCTACCTGTTAATAAACGTAGATATTATTCTGGATCATCACAAAATTTTCTGTATTATGATATTATTATTGATATTATGTTATTTTCCATTTCTCATTCTTATTGGATCAACTGTCATGGTTTTTGCAACATAAGGTGATCTATAGAGACAATTTAAATACATTAGTAAAAAAGTTATCATTTGATTAATTATTGAATTTAATTGATTTTTTACAATCCATATTTATATTATGTTCAAATTTTATAGAGTTTATCTATGATGCATTGTCACTACATGGTTGGAACACAGTTTTTAGAAAATGTGTATCCCTATTATGTGTATGGGTAACCCTGCACAGTTCACACATGATTAAGTGAAACTATATTTATCAATGTTAGATAGGTATTACTTCAATCTTATGTTGATCTAATTATAGGTTATTATTTTTTGATGTATGGTAATTTTATAAATTCATATACATATGTTTAATCATATTTTAGCACCGACGAACAATTAGAGTTTGGATTGGAGTGACATTTTAAACTATATTATACATGGTCCTAATCATATGAGTGCTTAGAATTGATTTGATAACCTAGCTCCTGGTTGAAAAATAGTTTGATAAATTGTGTGGTATTACACTGTGACCATTTATAGGTGATATAATATCCCTCACATGGATAGTGAATGATTTGGTAAACCATGTATCATGCCTAAAATTTTATTTTTAAGGATTTCCAAAAATATCACTATCGAATTTAGTTTCCCTTTGAGGTCTTATATCCTTTCACATACATGTCCTAGTGGAGGGGAGACCAATCTAAATTTACTTCTTCCTATACCATGGATTTAGGGACATTATCCTTGGAATCCATATAATCTTGATGTATTCCATCTATTTCTTATTTCTCCATCTCTAGTTCACATTTATACTCTTCTTCATTTTCCGTCCACATTATCTAAAGACATGGTGTTTGAACCACAACTAAGGGTTTTACTAATCCTTTTGGTTATTTGTTTTAGGGGATTGGTGTCTCACCTTGGGTCCTCATCTTCTTATATTTAAATATTTTGTTTCATTTTTGTAGAACCTATGTCCTAATTTCTATGAATTTTCTAATATTTGACCTACCATTAGATGGTAGTCATTTTTAAACACCCATTTCATAAATATTATGATATTTGTATGACAAATGTATGGTGTTCAATAATGTTTTATTCTATTTTGTATTTTTTAAATAGAAATAAAAAATGGTTTTACAAATGACACTAATATTTATAATTTTTTTCTCACGATCAATTTTTTATAAAAATTCCTACGAGGGATTTCTTTATATTATTTCCAAAAATGGAGGGGTTATATGATCCAATTACTTTTGTGAAATGAATTATAAACACAATGCCTTGGGTTTTAAAGGGTTTTTATTTTGGATTTATAAGTGTGTTTTAAATATATTGAATTGATAATATTTTTTAATACTTTTTAGGTATTGATATGTGTATTTGATGAATTTATTTTACATTGTTTTAATATATTGAATTGGGTATTTAAGTGATTAATATTGCCCATTTCAGAATTATTTTACTTTTTATATGATTTGTGTGAGGAAATAAGGGATTTATGAAAAAAGAACAAAATGTGGAGGAAATATGAGCCTATCAACCATTCATGTTGAGAGAAAACTGAAGCACCATGACAGTTGATAATTATAAATGAATACGAGATGGAAATTTGAAGAAATAAAACTACATGTTGTGTACTAGAATAAAAAATCGTGACCATTTAATGTCAAACAAATATCTACTGGAGAATTTGTGATTATCATACAAATCGTGAAATCGAAGTACACATCGTGAACTATCAGTACACATCATGAAAAAGGTCAAGAATTCAATGTAGCATTTGTGGATTTGACAGGGAGAATGATAAAACTAATCTGATGTAAATGTCATATACCCCATGTTTACTTCGTGATGATGTTGATATGCGGAGACAAAATAAGTGACATGGGCCGTGGGATTGGATGGGATTTTCTTATTAAAGGAGGCCTCTGGTCAATATTTTAAAGCACTCAGAGGTAGAGGACATCATGAAGCACCAAGCGAAGGCCTTTAGATGACAGAGTTATTATGTGATGTCCTGCTTCACCACCATTCTTCCTCAAGTATCCAAGATTCTCACCTCCACCATGAGATGTTAGTCAAATTATGTTGGGTGATGTGATCTATAGGGGGGTTAGTTATTACAAATTATTACCCAAAATTTAATTACTGTTTTTGATTGCTAATTTTTTTTTATTGAATTAAAAATATCATTATTTTTGTATTACCTGAGTATCTCTATTTTTTTAAAATTATCTTTTTATTGCTGCTATTAGTCGGCTTAGTTTTCGTATAACCAATTTGAAATCTATGTCAGTTTTGTTTAAACAATTATTCAGGTAACCTATTTCTGTGATTTTTCTATGTAGATAACCATTCCAAAAGTGAAATCATGGTCTAGGATATGATACTAAGATCAAATATCCCAAATGACAAATTCTCTGATCAAAACGGAACAAACCCATATAAATTGAATAAATAAAACTAAAAACTAAAAATAATTGAAACTGGAATGCCTCCCATCTTTATTAAAACCCTAAAAAATCTTTCTATGATTTTTCATTTTCTCTAAAATAACAAATAAATTGAAATTGATGTTTCATAATTAATTTAGAACATCCTAATCATTATTCTGGGTTCGACACTCAGACTTTCTATTACTACACATTGAGTTTCCATGGTTTGGGTTTTATAAATTTTTGCTTTTCATAGCACCATAGGAAACTAACAATGACCTATGGGGATGTCAAATAAGTTTTATGATATTTATATGCTCGTTTAAATTTATAACACTAAATTAATAAGTCAATTGTTAGTTTCGGACACTTATAAGATGTGATTAATATGTTTAATTTATATTTGGTCATTATTTAGTGGATAAAATTAGTTTTTTATAAAGTGTTTATTCTTTTATGGTTTTGTAAGATCTAGTGTTCATACGGCAATAATTTTTTATAAGAATTTTAATTTTAATTTTGGATAATCACTACTATTTTGAGAGTTTTAACAAGTCCAATATGAACTATTAGACATTGGATAGTTCATAGAAGGTGTCATGAGGGACTCATAAGAGTGTTGAAGGTAGCATGGGGTGTTTGGCGCAATAATAGACCATTATAGTATCCACTAGGGAGAGGTTGACTAGCCGGCAACCTAGTACTAGAATGTTGGTGGAATGGTATAGGATAGTTAGTGGGGCTTTTGGGGATATAATTAAAATTCATCCCCCAATACTTTTAGGGGTAAACCCCCCTCTCCTCTCATGTTGGTGTGCATGGGAATGAATGATCCCCCTCCCTTCATCCTCCCCCCCCCCCCACCACTTTTTTGGGGTTTTTATTGGAGTTTCATTGAATATTTGAGCTAGGATCCACCCTCCATTGATTTCCATTAACCAACAAATTCATTTTTTTAATTCCCATATTTACTATTTTATATTTTATAGATAATTACACTATTTCATGGTGGATTCATCATGATTTTATGGGACTTTTATGTTTCCTTGATCGATGGTATACTTAAATAATGTCCTCTCTTCATCACACACAATTTCTTTGAAGTATTTAATTGTAGTTCATTTTCTAAAAACATCATTTAAAATTGAATTTCATGAATGGATATTTAGATATTTCATGTTTTGTAATTTTTTTAGTGTTAGGGATGGGGATATGTCACATGCATTCTGGGTGTCTTTGGGATCAATTTTAATATTTTTTAAGCACCATGGGAAATTTATGAATTATTGGCATATTTATGAAAATAAGAAATTAATTATAATTTTTGAAATTAATTTTTTTATGATATATACTGTGAGATAGGGCCTATTATCATCTAGTAGTGGTCAAATGATGTGGTGAGACCATGGAAAGTGCTTGATATCCCTAGTTAGATATTTTAATATTAATAATTAAATAGTTTTTTAATCATTAAGAGTACATGGTTCAACACACATAACCATTGGTAATCATGGAATTTTTAAGCTACATGTGGAATGTGGTCTTCCCTCAATTATGTTGAAAGGTTAAGTTATATTATTTGTGTATTTATATTAAAAAAAATTCCATTAAAATAACTATATTTTTTAAACTAAAATTCCCCATGTGATAATGTGAAAAGTGAAAAATGCTTGATGATTGAAAAGTCCATGATGGAAATTTTTTACTGGCTAGGTTACCATGACCATTGATGGCATACAACATTTTTATTTGGATATTCATTGTGATGTTTGATCCTTATGGGACTAACCGTGAGGGTTTTAATGTACAAAGTGGACCAAGATACAGGATCCCTTATAGCACTCTCGTTATAGGTTTGTGATGATCAAGGATGCATAGACCAAGGAGTGAACATACGATACCTAAGAGACTCCCTTAATCCATCAAGATATAGAGATGACCATGCGGTGAGACCTCCTACCTCAGAGGGACATGATTAATATGTGGGGAAGACCCTAATGAAATGATTGGTAGTTCAAAGGTTGATATATAATGTAGAATAACATGGGTATTGAAATGGGACTTGAGCCTTATATTTAGATATTTACATGTTTATTTCAACTAACAAGGCCAAAATGGACTCAAGGAGTTTTTCATGATGTTGAGGGTTACGATTCCCTATGAAGTTATTTTATATTCATGGAATTCCATGGACAATCTCCAAGGGCCTTTTGAGTATACTATTTAGAGATTCCATTGATTTAGAGCTCGAATGATACTATTTGGTATTTTAGGGTTTTTATACCTAGATTCATGATGATACTATTTGGGGTTCCCATTTAATTAGATATTGGATAATACCGTTTGGACTTCTATGAGTTTCACATTTTGAATCATTAGGATTTGTTTGTGCTGCTATAGATTTGAAGGTTATATTAAATTATTTGGGATATCATGGCTTATGTAAATGAATACATGAGGATATTATTTTGATTGAAAAAATATGGAGCTTTTATAAAATTAATTATGTTTCTCTAGGTTATGTCCCTGATGCTGTGAGAAAATTGTTTGGAATTCCATGGATTAGATATCATATTACACTATTTAGGCTACCATGTGTTACATCCCTAGAGGCATGAGGATATTTTTTGGGATTCTATTTAAATATATCTTAGATTATACCTTTTTGGATCATGTAGGATACTTCTCTGGATTCATGATGATATATTTGGGAAAATCATATATTTGAAGCATGGATTACACTATGTCGGATGATAGGGGTTCTATCCCAGGAGTTGTGTGAATAATAATTTTGGGATTCCTTATATTTGGAGCCTTGGTGATATTGGTTGTGACAATCACAGTAACATATTAAGTGACTGTAAAACACTAGATAGAGTAGGTAAGGTAAATTAGTGTCATGGATATGATGATAGATGGTGTTTATTTATTTATTTAATTTTCTTATCATTGATTATTTTTTATTTGGAACATTTATAATGATAATATCACATCATTTAATTACTATTTATAGTGCTGCATTGGTGGTGACCTACTAAGTTATATACTCACACCCTAATTAGGTGGAAATTTCACCTAGGTACTCGAGAAGCACTCATTTGGTTCCAGGTATAGGATGGGCTGGGCGATGGATCTGATCACTGGGAATAATAGCTCATTTTCTAGAGACTAGGTTTTAATGAGGATATGATATTGACATGAACCACTTATAGTTATTTTAATTTATCTTGTATTCCTTCTATAATTATCAACCCAATGTGTAAATATTTTCTGTGTGGTTGTATGCATACTCC
Organism: Viscum album; assembly: GCA_963277665.1. Taxonomy (NCBI): domain Eukaryota; kingdom Viridiplantae; phylum Streptophyta; class Magnoliopsida; order Santalales; family Viscaceae; genus Viscum; species Viscum album. The sequence continues at coordinate 1,519,404,840 of OY728150.1, forward strand.
CACACCATTTTATGATTAATTTTCATATTCAATAGTTATGTATATTATAATTACTTATCATGTATGAGTCTGGTTTATTTTATTATTGTCAATACTCTAATATAGGGTTTAGAGTCTCTTCACAGCACAATCTGAGACCCCAAATAATGGTATGAAGCCTTTCCCATATAAGGATCTATTTTAAAGGTCACATAACACCAATAGTTCATAAACTATATGCAATGTTCCAATATGGGATGTTACAACATGGTATAATAGGTTTTTTAATTTTAATTTACTATTTTGGAAAAATATTGACATGAAGAATAAGAATGCATTATAAATTGAGATAGAATCATGAATTGTGAGAAATATACAACTTTTTTAGTGGATTCATAGGATACCAAGGATTTGGGATTAATGTTTTAGACATTTAATGTTATGACTGTATGATTTTCACCTAGAATATTAGAAATGATGTATGGCATTTATGTTTTATGAGTAGTTTATTTTTACTTATTTTCCCATTTTCTTTAATCCATTTATTGGATTGATCTCACAGATTGTAGAGGCACAATTCATCTCTTAAAATATAGTAAATCATTTTAGGATCTTTATGACATGTATACCTGAATACATCTAATTTTTATCACTAATGAGGTACCACTATTTAATGTGTCAAAAATAACTCATATAGAATTATACCTTATATTTTCATGGTGTAATTATAGTCTAATAGACTATTGTTTATATGCACTTCATTCCAATTTTCGGTCATGTGGATTTAATAGAGGGATGTTTGAAATCCATAATCTTCATATAATCCCTCTAGTGGGCAATGTCTTCAAATATTAATTGTATTTTACATCCATTATATTCCATAGTGATAAACCCATTTGGGTGATTACAATTACGATTAAGTTATTTAAAGCTCAATTAATAACCTATAAATTGTTTTCCTATATAGCATGGAATCACCTTCTACATAACCATGATATGTAATAGTGCTTCACATGATACATATCTTTATAGAGTTATTCCTATTATACATGGTGTGATGAGAATGATATTCATGTTGGAAAATTCTTGTATGTGGATGATGGATAAGAAATAGTGCCCAGTGTGCGGATGATTGGGATGAGATGTAGTTATTGATGACCCTAGACTGATTTTTGGCATATAATTTCTTTAGTGAGGTTTAATATAGGAACAGTGATATGTTCCATGTCACTTGTGACTTATTTGAGATATGTTACTTCGTTTATGTGAGAGAGACTACTGTTTTATGAAAAAATCCTGATGTTAGTGATGTAACACCCAAATATTTTATAAAATATTTTAGTTTTAAATAATTATTATTTCTTCTATAACGTTCATTATTTTCAACAGCTTGTCTAAAAAAACTGTGATATACTATTGAAATATTGTTACATAACATGATGGTTGTCACATAGCTATTGAATTAAAAGGAATGAATAATAACCACTAATGTATGAAAATTTATTTTATAAATAGGTGTATAATTAGTTCATCGGTTATAAATCTTTTATAATATAAAAATAAATAAATTTGAAAGTAAAAAGGAGTGGTTTTCTATTTTTTTTCAATTCACGCAATGTGATTTATTTTAAAAAATCAAATAAAAAAATATTGATGAAGTATTTTAATGAATCTAATATATTATAAAATATATATAACATTTTAACATTAATCTAATAGTTTTTACAGGGGATGGAATGAAGGTAAACACAATTTTATTCTTAAAATATATATATCTATAAGCAATTTATTTCCTTTTAGAATAATATTTTAAAATAAATTTCTTCATCTTATAGAAGATGAATATTATAAAATATATTAAATATTCTCTATTATCATAATTAATATTAATTAATACGTTCAATGTAAATTAGGTTATAATGAATGTTAAAAAATGTAATGAATTGTTAACATTATTAAGGTTAGAACGAGTTTACTGGGAGTTATCTTAAGATATAAGGTTTAAAATATAACAACAAATTAATTTAATTATATTGGTTGATTTTATATAAAACATATACTTAAAATATTTAAAAAAAATTAATTGGGGGGGGTTACATAATATAGAAGGTTTAAAATATTACAGAAACTTGTTTTAAATTTATTGGTTGATTTTTTAACCATATACGATATATATTTGAATTTATTTAATTTTGGATCCACATGACTTGTGTAACAAATTAATATATTTTAATCTTAATAAGATTCATCGTGTGTCCTCTCCCTCCCTTATAAATTGATACCACATCTATTTGATTTATCATACTTAATTAGATTTCTATATCAGCAAATACCTACCATAATACCTTCATAACATCCATCCCCATGTCTTAGAGGTCCATGTTTTTCCATATATCATCCTTTTACTGCTTAAAATGTAAAGAAATGTGGGTTTCTCTATGAATAAGTATAAATCTTAACCATTTACTTTTAATTCAATTTTATCTTCTAATATCTATAAACATTGTAATTATATCATAACATGATGAATCCAAAATAATATATATAATAAATTGTTTATATTTCTTTAGTTTAACCATTATTCATATCATTTTACATCAAATGGGAATCAATTGCATGATTCTTGTGTATGTGCGATCATACTGTAACGCCCCAACCCCAGTTACCTAGATCTGGTGCATTATTTTAATACATTTGCACGATTACTAGGAATCAAGTCCCGAAGGACCAATCAGTTTAGTAGTCTTGGAAAATAGATTCCATACATTAACTTTACCTTACAATTTGAATAATAAAAAATAGCATATTTAGTTCTTTGATAATTCCATTATTCTCTTTTTCTAAACACTGCATATCGATCATAATACACTTCATGGAATCAGGGAAAATAAAAAAAATAAAGGGGTGAGCTCATATGCTTAGTAAGGGTATGAAATACTGTAGAAACTTTCATAAATAAACATAAACAATTAAGGCAATGTATAACTAAAACAAATCCTTTTAAACATGAACTTCCGCATAATATGGAAAAAACCAAATTAATTAATTCCATTTAAAAATTCACATGGATACTATACTAGTTGAATAATCACATGAAATATCACTATCCACATTCATAATGATGGAATGCATAATTCCAGATTATCATAACCACATAGTGAAGGCCTTATGCCATGACTACAAATAAGATTTTGTCAAGGCCTTGTGCAAAGACACTAGTTTGTCTCATGAGACCTACCGATGCATCGAGGATCTACAGCGAGCTCCACCCATCACTTATTATGTCCAATGCATTCCTCATATGAACATGTTTAAACATAACACAATCATTCGTAATAAAAATAGCATATGAAATGTCAATAATTTCTCCCTAAATCATGAATGTTATAAAAATAACACATCCACAGTAAAACATATCAGAAAACTATAAATAAAATATGGATGTTTTGTATCATAATAAATCAACTTCAAATTATCTTAAAATCTATCAAAGTATGTTGACATAGAAATCCAAACTATTTGAGAGAAATATCTCTTTTTTGAAATCATTTAAAAGTTACTTAATTATAAAATATAACATTTAATTTGAAAATATCATTATTATCTTGTAAGTGAAGCTGATAAGATTTTATAATGGCAGAAAATTTCCGCACCCGTCGTAGAAGTTAAAAATATATTCTTACCTTAATTCTATCGAAAAGGATAAAAAAGACCTTGTCTGGAAAACAATGGAAAGATTATAATATAAACTTCTTATAAAAAGTCAAACAAGGTTATAATTGAATTTATCCCATAGTCTGTAAAATTGTAAGAATGATTTGAATTACATTTTTAAAAAACATGGATGTGGTTGATAAAGAAGTCCAAATAGATAATTACGTATAAACTACCTCAGATAATGAAGAGATTGGGAAATAAACCCTTACCAATTTGGTAACATACAAAACAAACACCCCATGGAAGAGGTATCATACAATGAATATGTAAATACATGTAAATTAAATTGTATTACACAATGAATACAATTATGGGAAGCACAAACACTACACAAAAGGTAATAGTGACAATATGGTACGAATCTCACTGGAATAAAGAGTGAGATGAAAACCCCTTACCTTGCACTTTCCTTTAGTCGAGGGTACATTTAACATCTTGTATGAATATAGTAGAGTGTTATTAAGGTATACCGGAACTATATTAACATTTATGATATCATAGATGATTAATTTATTACATTATACTACATATTTAATAATAATTTACATGTTATATTAACATTTCGGGTAATAATCGCTTTCTTTATTGTACATGTTTTAACTTGTTACTCTTGATTGTATCACTTAGATCAACATTTAAGTACTTACAGAATATAAAAAATGATTTATATAGCATATATATTTAGAATATAAATATTTATAATATAAATATATATATATGAAATAAAAAACACCGTTTTTGAAGACAGTAGTCCGTACGTATTCATGAATGTTGTTTCTGTTTTCATCTTGTATTGAATAGAACTAAGTGAATAAGATATATGTAATTAAATATATATATATATATATTTGTGTGTGTGTGTCTATATATATATATATTCAATATTATTATTATGTCATATATTATATACGTATTAGTAATATATATATTTTTATAATCGTCGATGAATGGAGAATGTGGAAATGAATCCCTTCGCGTCGTGGAGACGATAATCCGTTTGTACGCACGCGTGAAAATATCATTCTGTTGATAGTAAAATAATATATAATTGTATTTTATATCACATATATAGAATCCTATCATGTTATATTTATTATTTACATCAAATACACATCATTATTATACCCATCCAAATAATAATGTATTGAATAACAATTACACCACGACGTGGAGACGGTAAGCCGTACGTACGCACGTATGGTGACATTTCATTCAAAGGGTGGATAGAATAATGAATTTGGTTTTACCACAATTATAGTAACATCACAGTATAGAGAATATACTGGAGTTATTATTTTAGAATGGAAACAAAAAATATAAAGGAAGTGGAAGAAGAACGGAACTTCAAAGAGGTTGGTGAAATCATTACCTATTTTTAGGGTTCTTCCTTTTTATTTGATGGAAATGGATCCTTAGGTTGGCTTTATGATCAAACTATGGCCCCTAGGTTGGAGTGAGTTAGTTGAGAGAATATTTGGGTAGGAGTTGTCTGAGCCAAAAGGCTTAGAATGTGTGAATTAGCAAGAAGGGGGAGTTCCCTTTTATTAGAGGGGTGAGGGGTACCTTTGGAAAAACATAAAATATTATTTTATAATAAATTCATTTTCAGTATGTAATTTCTGAAAAATAAAAAATTCAAATTATAATATGGGAATGGGTATAAAACATCTTATCCAATAGTTTTTAGACAGGTTTAGGTCACCATATTAACCATAAATTTTTTATTTAACTCTCAGTTAAATAGTTAAACTTTTATCGTGTTTTCTTGTATTCTTAATCTATATGGTTAATAAAAATACTCTAAACATCCAAGAGAACATCCAATGGATCATTAATGACATATATAATATTATTTAATCCATTTGGATGAACCTTATATTTTTAGGAATTTTATATTAACAAATAATATAGTATTTGTTTTAAATATTAATTAATGTCAATTTTGACACTATTTGGTATTTCGTTTTTGTGAAAGTAATCACAACTTCATTACTTTGAAAATGATACATTGAAACTTTCATATCATGTAATATTCAGCTAGAAAATATGTGGATGTCATAAAAATATTGAAAATATTTTTATTTTAATATTTATAAAACCATTTATTTAATTCATTCATGAATAGTTTAATTACTACATCATCATTGTGTCATAAATAAATTAAATTATATAATGTCTAAAATTTATAAATAAAACATTATTATTTATGAAATGTCTTTATATTCCTAATGAATATTAATAATGTAATTTTTCTTATGTATAACCCTATTTTAAAAACGTTTTAATTATTTAACTTTGATTTTATCTCTTTTAACTTTTCATTGAATTAAATAATAATAAATTCCCTAATCTAATCCAAGTGGACCAAAGAGGTTTCTATTTTATTCCTAAGGTTTATTTTTTGTCAAATTATACAGATCCAATAGAATTAGGACATTTATTAGGGTAATAATAATATCATTTTTACCCTTAATTTCCCTATTTACTTTTAACCGTGGTAAATAAAGGTAAAAAGTTACTATTCATAAAAATATTATTTTATTTAACCACATTATACTCCTTGATATTAACTGTGTCTCTCGGATTTTCGAAATTCCACTCACAGAAGCGGTAAAATTATGTTGTATGTGAATTTTCAAATTCTCCTAAGAGATGTGTAAAAGACGGTGAAAAGTTCAATAAAAAGTTTATATATATAAAATTATTATAAACTGACTCCAATGAATTACATTGAACATATATAGGTATTATGTATCTATTTTTACCAATAATATATTTAAATAAAATAATTAATTAATTAAATAAAAATCCATTTTTAACCAATAACTTAGTATTTTTAACTATTCATTAAAAATTGGAAGTTTTCATAAAAATATCAAAAATCACCCTAAGATATTTATGATATTATGAATCCAAAAATGTTGTCTTTTTTACCAAATTAAAATCATAGAAGTTGCATTAATTAATTTAAAATTGTTACTCATTGTCAAAACAAATAGATTGTTAATAAGAAACAATAACTATCAAAAGATTGACACTTGTTTATGTATAATTTCAATGTAAAATTAATTCCAATGACCAACATTGGATTAAAGGGTAAAAATATACTCTAATTATAATTACATAAAATTAAAATTTATAATTCAACACTATAAATTATTTTTATTAAAAGAGTTTTTTTCAGTTAAAATATAGTATTTTTCACTATTCACACAAATATGAAAGTTATCAGAAAAACACAAAAAAATATATTGAAACTAAATTCATAAATCTTGATTCTGAAGAAGATGTTTATTTTGTCAAATTTAATATATAAAAGTTTCAAATATTGGATTTAAAAAGGGTTATCCATTAAAAGGCAGTAAAATTGTATTCTTTGAAAAATAATTCTTTAATCTGAAAAAAATTAATGTGTTCTTAAATTTTGTCTAAGAAATTTATAATATGGATTCTAAAATTATAAGCATTATATAATGTTCAAAATTCAGTTAATACTATTCATAACCTCTTTTGAATGGCTAGTTTGGTAAGTCATGATGCGCTTGAACTCAGTGTTGCATGTTGTGCAAGTTATTGTATTAAATTGAAGAAATAACATACTATGAAATATTGCGGTGTTACATTCTCCCGTCCATCAATAAATTGCGTCATCAAAATTTGAAATTGTTCTTCAAAAATAAATGGTTGAAAATATAAAATTTCTTTATGGGAAAACCCACATCAGAAATTGGTTTAATAAAATTTAGTCTTAATAAGAGGGAAAAGGGGAATGAAAATGTCACCAAAAAATTAGTTTTTTGGATAGAAGAAAATTGGTGGATATTATAGACACATAGTTAGAGAAAAAACATAAATATTTATAGGTACTGATTGAGTTCATCAATCACAAACAAGTGTAATATTGAAGGCCTCAAAGACATCAATTTATGATGACTTAAAATATCATCGGTTCAACAAAACATAAGGTATTAGGATAACACATTTTTGGTTTTAAGATCCCTTCCCTAAGGCTTAAGGATTAATTCCTTAATGGGATGAAAAAATTAAAATTTTCTAGTATAGTTAAATCCTTTAATGAATTTCTACAACAAAATCATCTTTCACTCTAAAAGATAATAGAAGATAAAAATATTCTATTTATTCTAGTCTTATATGGTTCCAAAAATAATGAATTTATAATTCACATATCAGTACCTTTAAAAAACTACATTATTGAATCCAGTACATCACGTGGGTTAGTGATAGGTGATACAACCTTTCCTCTCTTCAGTTGCAGGTTCAAGTCTCATGGCCTTGCCAGACGTGACGGGTTTTCGCCCGACCTCCGGGTCGGCCTTTTTATGGAATCAAAAAATAACCTTAAAAATAGTATCCAATTTCAAACTTAATCCATTCCAACATTTATAATTATCCAAAATAATTTTATCCAATCTCTCATTCCAAATATTATAAGGAAGTTAAAAATAATGAGGATCCTTTTTTCCAGGTAATAACATGTGAAGGCCTTCATCATATATTCTTTTACAACACCGCAACATCCTGAACTACCAAAATCAAACATCTCTTATTCCAAAATCACTACCGCATTTTCAGAACAATATTAAGGATTGCCTTTCCTTCAACCATTTATTTTCCAAAAAGTGTATCTTACTATGAATTCACTTTTCTTAGAACCATATACTCTCAAATCCTTAATAAAATAGTAATGCTTTACAACCCTTATTTATCTCCATAATTAAGGTAACCAGTATACTATTGATACAACACTCAAATGAAATAATTCTATAATAAAAACATAAGAACACTAGTCGTTCTTCTTCATCTCAGGTAGTATCATAACATGATTATTATACAGTAACATCATTTGCAGTATACTGTTATGAATAAGATATTGATTCTTGTAGTGTCTCAACGCCTTGTAGATAAATCATTTTACATTTGAAAACGTTTTCTTACCTTTGCAATCATGTACATGGTGTTGTTTGACTCCGTACATATAAAAACTCTCATTCCCTTCAAGAATTTACCAAGTTGATTCATTCCACATTTATCACATATTGTAAAATCCTTATTTCCCTTATTCCCTTTATATATCTATCTTTCTTCAATCCTTTTCTTCTCTTGCTTCCCTTAAAAGCCGTAGGATTCATAGAATTCTTTACAGATATTATGATACTATTTATTCATATAATGATAATACGTGGGAGACTATTTCCTTTTTAAATGTTGGCTTAATACCATTAATGATAGGACCCTTATTACTCTTTTTATTATACATATTGCTGGAGTTCTCATTCATTCTACCGGGCGCCATATCTAAACAATGGAATACACTATGTCAGTTTTTGAATCGCAATTCATAATTCCAAACATGTAAAATACCTAACATAATTTGAATATTTTATGAATATAATCTATAATCACAAAAATGCTTTCAATAAGGAGGTATATACTAAAAAACCCATCATAGTGGTTTGTAATGAATATGGAATTATCCTTAGAATATCCCCTAGGAGTGTAACAACCAAGAGTGCAGTAAGGCCCGTTGTCGTGCACCTGTTCATGTTTGAGTCTAGATCAAAGTGGAATTTTTGGGTTTTACCCCTAGGTACATCTTTTCTAAAGCCACCTCTACCTAGTCGTATCCAGATAGGGATGTATTTTCATGGGAAACTAACAAAATCTCAACCTTACCGAAATTCTAGAAAGTCCTATACTAATCCTAAAATTCTATCCCAGGATGATGTGCTCTAATCAGAGATTATCTAAATCTAGCTACCAAGGTTATTTCTAATCTTCCTATGATACCAACTGTAATGCCTCAACCCCGATTACCCATGTTCGGTGAATTATTTTAATAAATTGGCACAATTACAAGGAATCATGTCTCGAAGGACCGATCAGTTTAGTAGTCTTGGAAAATAGAGAACATACATTAACTTTACATTACAATTTGAAACATAAAACATAGCATAGACAGTTCTTTGAGAATTCCATTTTTCCCTTTCACTTAACCCTGCATATCAATCATAATACACTTTTTGAATTCCTAGGAAAATAAAACATAAGAAAGGGGTGAGCTCAAACGCTCAGTAAGGGTAAGAAATATAGTGGAAACATTCATAAATAATCATAAACAATTAAGGTAATGTATAACTAAAACAAAATACTTTTAAACAAGAACTTCAGCATAATATGGTAAAAATAAAATGAAATAATTTCATTTACTTATTCACATGGATATTATACTAGTTGAATAATCTCATTCAATATCACTAAACACTCATATAATGATGGAATGTATAATGCCAGACTATCATAACCACAAAGTCAAGGTCTTGTTCCAATACTACAAATAATATTTTGTCAACGCCTTATGCCAAGACACTAGTTTGTCTCATGAGACCTACCGATGCATCGAGGAGCTTTAGAGGGCTCCACCCATCACTTAATAAGTCCAATTAATTCCTCATATGAAAAGGTTTAAACATAACATAAACATTAGTTTTAAAACTACCATATCAAATGTCAATACTTTCTCCATAAACCATGAATGGTATAAAAATAATAAATCCACAGTAAAACACATCACAAAACATTGAATACAATATGTCTGTTTTTTATGATAATAAATCAACTTTAAATAAGATTAAAATCAATCAAAAGATTTTGACATAGATGAAATCAAAACTAATTGAGAGAAATATCTCTTTTTTGAAATCATTTAAATGTCACTTAATTATTAAATAAAAAATTTACTTTGAAAATAACTTTATTGGATTGTAAGTGAATCTTTGAAGATTTTATAACAGCGGAAAATAGCTGCTCCCGCCATACATGTTAAAAAATCCATTCTTACCTTAATTCTGTCGAAAAGGTTAAAAAAGACCTTGTTTGGAAAACGACAGAAAGATTCTTTTATAAAATTCTTATAAAAATTAAAACAAGGGTATAAATGAATTTAACTCATATTCTATACAATATAAAGAAATATTGGAAATAAATTTTTAAGAAATGTGGATCTGGTTGATAAAGTGGTCCCAGTAGATAATTACGTATAAACAACCTCAGATAATGAAGAGATGGTGAAATAGACCCTTACCAATTTGGTAACTTACGAAACATACAACCCATGAAAGAGGTATCATATAATTAATATGTAAATACACACAAATTAATGTTTATTAAATAAATAATACAATTATGGTCAGTACATACACCACACAAAATGTAATAGTGGAAATATGGTATGAATCTCATGGGAATAAAGAGTGAGATGAAAACCAATTACCTTGCACTTTCCTTTAGTCGAGGGTACATTTAACCTTCTATATGAAGATTGTAGTATGTTATTAAGGTATAATATAACTATACCAATATTTATGATATCATACATTAATCATTTCTTGCTTTATACTACCCATTTAATAATAAATTACATGTTAAATTAACATTTCGGGTAATAATCGCTTTCTTTATCCTACATGTTTTAACTTGTTACTCTTGATTGTATCACTTAGATCCAGATTTAAGTACTACCAGAATATAAAAAATTATTTATATATCATATATATTTATAATATAAATATGTATAATAGATATATATATATGATATAAAAAACACCATTTATAGAGACGGTAGTCCATACGAACGCATAAATGTTGTTTCCATTTCCATCTCGTATTGAAAGGAACTAAGTGAATAAGATATATTTAAGTAAATATATATATATAGTAGTATTATTATTTCCAATATTATATATTTATTATTAATATAAATATTTATAATCGTTGATGAATGGTGAACGTGTAAATGAATTCCATCGCGTCGTAGAGACGGTAATCAGTACGTACACACGAGCGAAAATATCATTCTTTTGATATTAAAATAATATATAAATGGATTTTGTATCATATATACAGAATAATTATCATGTTATATTTATTATTTATATCAAATAAACATCATTATTATACCCATCCAAATAATAATGTATTTAATAACAGTTACACCACGACGTGGAGACGGTAAGCCGTACGTACGCACGTATGGTGACATGTCATTCAAAGGGTGGATAGAATAATGAATTTGGTTGTACCACAATTATAATAACATAATAGAATATAAAATATACTGGAGTTATTATTTTATAATGGAAACAACAAAGAAAAAGGAAGTGGAAGAAGAAAAGAACATGAATGAGGGTGCTAAAATCATTACCTCTTCTTCGGGTTCTTCCTTTTGATTTGATCAAAAGGTTTTCTTAGGTTGGCTTTTTTATCAAACTAAGGCCTATATGTTGAATTTATGGTAGTTTAGAGGATATTTGGGTAGGTTTTTGCCGAGAAAAATGAATTAGAAGTCATGAATTAGAGTGAAGGTGGAGTGCCATTTTATAAGAGGGGAGTGGGGTACCATAGGAAAAACATAAAATATTATTTTATAATAAATTCATTTTCGGTTTCTAATTGCTACAAAATGAATTATTTAAAGTATAAGGTGGGGATAGGTTGGAAACCTCTAAACTAATAGGTTTTAGAAGGGTTTAGGTCACCATATTCCCCTTAACTTTTAGATTTTACTCCTAGTTAAATAGTTTAACTCTTACTGTGTTTTCTTGTATTCTTACTCTATATGGTTAATAAACATACTCTAAACATCCAAGAGAACCTCAAGTACATCATCAATGACATATATAATATTATCTATGCCCTTTTACCAGACCTTATATTATTAGAAATTTCATATCAACCAATAATATAGTATTTTTTTTAAATATTAATTTATGTAAATTTTGAAAATATTTGGTATTTTTATTTTTGTGAAAGTGATCACAAATTTATTACTTTGAAAAAGAAACATTGAATCCCCCCTATCATGTAATATTCAACTAGAAAATTCGTGGATGTCATAACAACTTTGAAATTATATTTATTTAAATATTTATAATACCATTTATTTAATTCTCTAATGAATAATGTAATTACTACATCATCATTGTGTCATAAATAAATTAAATTATTTATTGTCTAAAAATTACAAATAAATTATGATAATGTATGGAATAATTTTATCTTTCTAATGAATATTTATAATCGAATTTATCTTATGTATAACCCTATTTTAAAAATGTTTTATTTATTTAGCTTTGATTTTATCTCTTTTAACTCTTCATTGAATTAAATAATAATAAATGTCTTAATCTAAACCTTGTAGACCAAAGTGGTTCAAATTTTATTCATAAGGTTGATTTCGGTCGAATTATACATATAAAATAGAATTAGGACATATTTTAGGGTTATAATAATATCATTTTTACCCTTAATTACTCTATTTAATTTTAACTGTGGTAAATAAAAGTAAAAAGTTAATATTCACAAAAAATTATTTTTATTTTATTGAACCACATTTTACTCTCGATATTAACCATGTCTCTTGGATTTTCAAAATTCCACAAACAGAAGTGATAAAATTATGTTTTATGTGAATTTACAAATTCTCTTAAGAGATGGGTAAAAGACGGTGAAAAGTTCAATAAATCTTTTATATATCTAAAATTATTATATACTAGCTCCAATGAATTACATTGACCTTATATAGGTATTATGTATCTATTTTTACCTAAAATAAATTTAAATAAAATAAATGATTAATTAAATAAAAAGTCAATTTTAACCAATAACTTAGTGTTTTCACTATTCAACAAAAATTGAATGTTTTTAGAAAAATACCATAAATTCACCCTAAGATAATTTTGTATTACGAATACAAAAATTATGTCTATTATAACAAATTTAATACTTATAAGTTTCATCAATTAATTTAAAATTAATTCTCGTTGTGAAAACAAATAACATGTTTTTAAGAAACAATAACTATTAAATGATTGACACTTGTTTATGTATAATTTCAAAGTGAAATTAATTCCAATGACCAACATTGGATTAAAGTGTAAAAATATAATATAATTATACTTCCAAAACATTAAAATTCATAATTCGCCTCTATAAATTATTTTTATTAAAAAAGTTTTTTTCAGTTAAAATATAGTATTTCTCACTATTCACCCAAATATGAAAGTTATAAGAAAAACACCCAAAATTTTTTGAAACTAAATTCTTATATCCCGATCCTAAAGAAGAAGTTTATTTTGTATAATTAAATATATAAAAGATTACAATATTGGATTTAAAAAGTTTTCTCCATTAAAAGGGGGTAACATTGCATTATTTGAAAAATAAATCTTTTATATGAAAAAATGAATTTGTTCTTACATTGTGCCTAAAAAATTCATAATATTGATTCTAAAACTATAATAATTATATAATGTTCAAAATTAAGTTAATACTATTCATAACCACTTTTGAACGGCTATTTTGGTAAGTCGTGATGCGCTTGAACTCGGTGTTGCGTGTAGTGCAAGTTATTGCATTACATTAAATAAATAACACAATATGGAATATTGGCTTGTTACACTTGCGGCTCAAAAAGTAATGTATTTAGTTTTTCATCACCATCATTAAAGATTGGTTGTTATGATTTAATTAATTTTTCTATATATGATATTTAATAAATTTTTAATATTCTATAATTTTAATATCTTACATAACTTCTTAACTTTACATGAAATAGAAAATGCTAATGTCGCTCATGCGTATGTATAGACTGTCACCTTTACAAAGCGAAGTCATTCATTTTTTATTTCTGTTTTACATAGAGTTAAATCATATGATATTATATTGATTTTAAATATAACAAGAGGGGGGTGAAATACAGTTTAAAAAGCAAAATTTTAAAGAATTAAACTAAACAAATCCATGTCAGTATTATTTCGATTATTGGACTCAACCATTAGTTTGATCGACAGAGACACTAAATCGGAACATGGATATGGTCCAAATAAATCAGTGAAAAAATCACAATTTATGTGGATCTGATTATCAAATTAAAATTATCACTGTGAATGTTAAAAAAAATACATAATAAAAATATGAATATCACGTTTGGCATTCTATTAAAATTAACAATCGAAAATAAACATGTAAATATCATGTAAAAAAATAACAAACAAATATGAAATTAATGATATTAAAAGATAAAAATCCTTTAAACATTAGAGTAAGGTGTTCTATTACCCAGACTAATGTTATCCACTTTTTTAGACTTACATAAAATTATGTATTTCCTTACCACAAAAAGACCTCAATATGATTATATTAATACCTTTGTCATTATATCTTTGTAATCCCATGATACTATGATCGACATTACTTTGTTTGTCTATCTCATGTTTCCCTCAATCTAATTGATTATAGACTCCATCATCCTATCCTTGTATTCCATCGATTATTATAATGTTCAGATGTAGAAAAAATTATAAAACAATTCTTAACGAGTCAACCTAAGATGGTTTCTTTAAGAAGATAACACTCTAAAGAAATAATTAAATTAAAAACATGTATTTTTATACTATGTATTCTTCCATAATTAATAAGAGAATGTAATTTATCAACTAGAAACTCATAAAATCACAATATATTTATTACGATCCTTCAAATAATCATATTTTCATACAAATGGTCATATTTTCCCATGTTTTTTGATTGAATTATTACACCTGGAATTGACTGGTGATAATTCTCTAGCATAAATGAATTTTAGATGTCATATTGGTTTACACCATTATAATAAAAAATATTATCCTTACATTATAAATAAGCCTTAAAAATATTATTATAAACTAATGTTAGTCTGGTGGACTTTTTTTATTATGTAAATACATTAATATTTTTGAGTTAAATATGTTGTTATTGGAACTAATATCAATCTGATTGCTAAGAATTTATCATAATGATAATCATGATAGATATTATAACTTAAGGTGCTTATAAACATTAGTTCAATTATTCATAAACATACTCATTTTGATAATCATAATGAATAATATAATGTTAACTCTTATAATACATAGGAACATATTCTATGTGTGGTCAAATATAATGTTTTCTAGAAAAAAAATTTCTTAATAACATGAGATATTAAAAGTTAGTAAATAAGTTTTATGTAATTTTTTTTGACTTCCAAAACAAAAGCTATGGATATGTAAGAAGTATAAATTCAGAAAAAAAATATCCATGCTTTTTGAATTCACAATCAAAAAAAATGAAATGAAAAAATAACATTGAAATACATACAACCCATTTTTTTGTATACTTAATATTAAGAGTTAAACATTAAAACCTTACTCCCCCTAAGCTGATAACTCTTCTAAATAAAATAGAGGTAACAATATTTAATACAGTCAACTCCCTTTTATGATAATTTCTTTATTAAGGATCACATTCCCCCAGATAGTGAAATGACTCTCCCTTTGTAAAACCTTATCCACCATAAAAATATTTCTATTCATTTCTATTAAATTATCTCCATTTTTGATTTTAATAAATAATGCGAAAATATTTTAGTTTTTAAAATGGTTTCGCAAGGGGAAAATTTATAAACAATATAATGAATTAACTAATCATCCAAAACAATAATATAAAATAACATTAATCTAATTAGAATTTGAAAATATTTACACAAATAATAATAGGGTGAAAAAGTAAATTCCTATTTTACATAAATGTAAAAAAAATTCAAAAAGGATATAATGAGAATTAAAAAATAAAAATTAACTCTTTCTTCATCTATGATATTAAAAATTCTATGATCTTCTTGAACTCATGTTTATGTTTTTTCTGATTGTCACCCTTCTCTTCCTGAATCTTAATTTTTTCATAAAATTATTTTTTATAATTCCTAAATACATTGAATTAGTCTTCATATGAATCGATTATAGTGAACTCCAATGTCATATATTTGATATTTATTTTCACATTTCTTATATCTTTTTTTCAACTGTATCATCCTTGAAACAACCCACATCCTTCACCCCATCTGCCAAATATATTTAAAACAAACTAAAGGAATAGTCTGATTTATTCATGAGTTTCGTTACATCATCAAATATTTTAATCATGATATTTCATATTAGTATCAACTTGATGACACCACTTGACTATTTTATTATTATACCACCTATGAGTATGATAAAATTGTGGAAACATTTTTAAATCAACTTTGACCAGAATCACATTTCTATTAGAAGCATTATTGAAGCAGATTAATTATCATGGCATTCATGAATTAATTTCTATCTTACTTCAATCCTTGAAAAAAAATTATCCTTCAAAAAGTTTCACCACATGAACAATGAAATCAAATCCATATTGAGAAATGGTTTGGGATAAATCTGGTTATTCCTATAAAGCCTCAAGAGGTTTTTATCGGATTGTCACGACATCATCTTTCTTTCCTTTTACATTTTCATCCAATGAAAAAGCTTACATATATTTTTTATAAATTTTATTGAAATCATTAAATTCCAGGATAAACACATCAGAAGTGTAAATTTATAATGAACCTTTTTATTTCAATTTTTATCTTCCTTATCTTTCCAATATAAAGATATGTCTTCTTCCTATGATAACAATTATTCCTCCTCAAAACTTCTATATTTATCTTTCCGAATTTTCATGGATGGAATATTTTATTAATAGTATAATGAGGACACTAATGATGAATTATTAGATTTTTTTCATCTTGATCAATTTTTTCTTCATTATAATTCTATTCTTCCACTTAATCATATTATGTCACATCATAATTTTATTCTTTAACTTCTTCATAAACACCTTCTTATTATTTTTATTCTCTTTTTTTTATTAAACATCATATCCTTTTTTTCCTTCAAATTAATCATTATCTGCCTGATAAATCACATCCTCAAGTTGTATACCTATTCTAATATCTCCTTTTCCCATTGGTGTCGATTTCAATTGTTTTCTTCAACTGGTGGGACTCATATCTAACCAATATCATTCCTTATTACCTTACCATATTTAGATATAAATTCAGCATAAATATAAATCTTTTTTTCAAAAACTAATATGGAATCAAGATTAAGTTGGTCGGTGTAAGAAGTTTCAAGAGTTACATTCCAAAAGGCTATCTCATCACAATTAAATATGTTATTTATGGACTTGAAATTGGAAGGTTCGTGTCTAATCTCAAGAACACCTGGTTTATTATTTGATTTATTTTTCATCCACTCATCAAAAAAATCATATGGGAAAATCTTTTGTTTCCTTTTCTTTTTCAATGAATAGGAATCAACATTAAAAAATATCTTTTTATCAAACTTTTCTTGATTTCTTGATGGATCTTCCGCTGATGCAGCACCCCCAAATTTTTCAATAATTTTTGTGACTATTTATAAAAAAATCCCTCATTTTGTTCATCGTATGATCATATATGAAAGAAATATTTATTCTCATTGGAATGAATTTTTTGGAAACATTGAAAACATTTAAACATTCAACAAAAAAATTTCCTAGGAATGAATGAAATGTAATTACTTTAGATTTTAATTTGGTAGTTTTGATATATTTCATGTTAAGAATGATGAATATGGAAAGATATGTCTTCCTCATATTAATAAAATAATACAAAAAAACAATTATAAACTTTGAGTGCATAATAGACTCCTTTTCTTAGTATAAGAAATCCTCTAATTTACACGATGACTATGTGATTTTCAATTGTTAAATGAGATACATTACATGTAATTTTATACTCCAAAAGGTAATAATAATTTAATCTAGTTTGTTGTAGATTCCATAAATATGAGTCAACTTGTGAGATGGGTAGTTGGTTTCTCCATCTAAAGGAATTCCCACCAAATCAAACACTTTCTCATATAAATGAATGAATTTTTTTTACATAAATTGAAAATATATTTTTTATTCACCTCATATTTCAAAAACATAATAGATTAATAAAACTGATGTATAATATTAGGTAAAAATAATTAAAATCAGTATCGGGTTTCTCAACACATACTAATAACCATCCTTGGAAAGCAACTATTTTGGTCAAAGTAGAATCATAGTTTTCACTAAACTATATTTTTATTAACCATTCCCTAAATAAATACCATTTAGAAAAATATTCATTGGGTGTCATGGTATTCTGATTTTGAAAAAAAAGGAGAAAAAAAATGAAGGAAATTCTTTAGACTGGGAAAATAAAAGGGGTCAGTAGCTCAAGAAAAAAGTCTTTGGTTTAACTAATGTGAGACACATAAGGGACCCCTATATATAGGCTATTAAAAAATTAGTTCATATTCCAAAAATATATCCAATAGTTGAGATTAGATCCAAACTGATCTGATGGTGGAAATTAATCCTATGAACATTTTCAATATTTTTTAAATCACGAGATTTTTAAATGTATTTTTGGATATATAAAAAATATTATGAGCCGAAATTTTGAAATTTTGAAAACAAAACAATGTTTTTTTAAAAATAAATATATGTAAATAACAATTAATGAACTAATAATAATGTGATATTTTAAAAACTAAAATTAATAGAGGTATAACTTTCATAGTAAAGAAACCCATCAGTACGAAAAACCTTCTCATCTTGGTGTTTGCGAACTAAATAGAATATGAAAGTTTGGGTTAAAAAATATTGAATAAATTTTTATGACAGAAAAAATAATTGTAACAGTTTTAAAAAAACATAATATGATGTTTCCATTTGAGAAAACATATTCTAATAATTTTATTATAAATAATGAATATTATATTTAAAAAAAACTAGAAAATTTGAATCAAAAAATGAGTCTAGAATTTTTGAAATTTTTAGAGACTTAGGGTCATTTTGAGAATTCTTAATCCGAAATTTTTGTAAAAGTTATTATTCTTGAAAACTCATCATGATAAAAATTTAAAAATATATAATTTTTATAAAAATATTTTTTTTAAAAAATAACAAATATTTGTAATCCCAACATGAAATGTAGTAACTTTATGTAATGAGATGGGTAAATAAGAAGTGTATATGATTCATTACATTACATGGGTAATTAAAATATTCTTTTTAATGTTTTGAAATCTATAAGAAGGAATTGGTTTTCAAACAATAGTAGAATGTTGTTCTTTCATCATGATAACTTGTAAAATGATATCTTTTATAAGTGTGTGATCCTGAAGAAATAATTTCAAATAAAATAAGGAATAAATTTATCTTCCAAACTATGTACTAACCATGTTCATTCAAAAATTTAACAAGGTAACCTTCATCATATAATGTAATTATGATTATATTTTTTTATTAAGACCATTAACAAATAAAACAATTAAAATAAGAGCTTTACCAAGAAGAAAAATGTACCATACTCTGATAATATCACCTTAGGAATTATCTCTGAATGTGTCTTTTCAAACATTCACCTTGATAATACTTTCAAATGAATCTTTACTACTAGTCATATTCCTCGATCATCCACTTTCAATGTAACATGTATTTTTATTTTTGTAATTATCTTTGTTTTTATAGAAACAAATACATTATTATTTTGGATATAAATCCTTTTTGGGTGCGTTAATGTTAGAAAAAATATTCAGAATCCACATTTGATTCAAATAATATGGTTCTTGAAAATCTAAGGATTGAAATTTATTTATTGATAACTTATTTTTATAAAGGATACCACATTGGCACTTAGTGAAAAAGAATCCATTTGTTAAATTAAATAAATTGGTATTAAGAATTGGTTATTAATAATTGGAACCCATTCTTGAAACATTACCCTAGTGAATTATTTGATTGAACATTATATCAATTTTCTATTTACAAATAGTAAATTTTGATAAAAAATTTCTCAAATAGATATTTCAAATTTTAGTTTCACAAAAAAATCATTATTCTTATTAGAATTGTCCTTAAAAATAACCTTGGTTTATAAAACAGAATTCTAAATAAGTAATTTTTATACATCTTTATAAATTTTTTCATGATCATAATTATTCTTATCCTGGTATTTTGAAATATTATATATTTCATTTTTCAAAAAAAAATATTATTGTATAAGCCTTATTATGTTTTTTTAACATTAACTAGTTTTTTTAATTTATGAATTCTCATTATCAAGTAATTTAGAAAAATGTGAAACATTATCTTAAGAAAGAAGATAATAGTCTTATACTAACGAATATTCTCCAAGAGAATATATAAAATCATTTTAAATAGGATAACTGGAACTTAAGTAAATATTGGGATGGTTTTCAGTAGTTTGTATCATATCCTTAAAACAATGATTTTCAACTAGTTTATTTTCAAAAATACCTATGTTCATTTGATAAGAACTAGCATTCTCAGATTCCATTTTAGATGAATATCTTCCATTGGAACTCTATATGTTTTCATATTTCATAACATTCTTTTCATTAGATTAATAATATTTCATAACCTTCCATTATAAATTCAAATCATTTATATCTTTCCTCTTTATCATTATAATATCAGTTCTAATGAGTCCATATTTATTTCATTAAAAACCTGTAGCATCATCATTCATATCACTTCTATATTTATGACATTTTTTGTATTGGAATTAGAAATCATTATTTCCAAATATATAAATCATCCTTCTAGAAAATATTATTAATTCATTCTCCTAATGTACAAAAACACTCAAATCAGATTGAATAAAAAAATCTATATTCTTAATGATTCAATAACATTCTTGGATAATTGAATATTAGGAGTTAAGATATATGTTTTATAAAAGGATTCACCACCATTTTTTTATTTTTATAAATATCTCTCATGAGTATACCCTCATGCTTCATATGTTTACATATAATATAGAATCCTTTTTTATTACATAACTTTACATAGAATTTTACAAATAGAATATATTTTAAGGATTAGTATCTTGGAGAAAATGTACAAATTACCTAAAAATTTAAATCATTAGTTTATTCCATGTGAATGTATAATTCGAGGTTAATTCTAAATATAGTTATGGAATCTCATATAGTGACCCTTGTCTTTTACACATATCATTATATGATTTTAAGAATATTAAAGCTTCATATTACAGGGGGAGGATTATAAAGTCAAGTGTCTTGGAAAAATAGGTGCATAAAACATAAATCATGTTATTAAATATATCATTTCATTATTTAGTCATCACTGAGATACCATAACATAAATTTTAAAAGAATTATTCATAGGATAACCTTGGGATAACATGAAAATAGTATGAGCCAAAAATCCCAGTAATGGAATAAACATAAGAATAATGCTATATAACATAGGATAGAGGGAATGACATGATGATATAAAAAGTCCTGGATCATATGGAATCATAACATATAAACATGGGATCTTAGAAACATGGATTCATATTAATTCTAAAGAGAAATAAAATATGATTTTAGAATGAGTCAGGTCTTATTTCATATAGGGGAACAAAAGAGATGGTTAACCACCATGACCATTGCACATGGTATCCCGAGTCAAGGAAAATCGCCAAAACCGCTACACATAACACCTTATGGGAATCAACATTACCCAATTCATTGGATAAATACCTATTAAAACCCATCCTAAAATCTTCAATAATATTCTTTCCAAATATATAATCATATATAATCAATCATAAATAAATATAAAGGGTTCCCTTTGGAAAACAATTGGTATCATATTCAGGTCATAAGCATAAAAAAGGGAATATAATAAAAGTTTTCATGAAGGAAAGGAATTAGATCATTCATGGAAATTAGTAAGATATAATAGGAATATATCATGATTATTTATTTCAATTCGAATTGATAATATAAAAAAAGATCATTTAAGAAACCATAGAATTAAAACACTTAAATGCGGTTTAATGAAATTATCAAATATTACATAAATCATAAAAGGGAAAAAATTTATATAAAACCACAAGTGAAATAATAAGGTTATCATAAAAAATTGTCAATTTATAAAAATATTTTTTTCGTAAAATAATATTATATTGTGTACATGGAAACAAATTTGGATTCGAAAAGTTTACTTAAAATGGGATTGCTTAACGAGATGTATTGAGGAGAGAATCAATTTAAAACATGTATATCCTTTAAAGAGAATGATAAATGGACCATTATACATGGGTTTTATTCATATACATATCATTCACAAAATGATCTTAAAAACAACATATAACTACATTTGGGTACATATAAATATAGGGAAAATCGAAGGAAAAATTGAGGATCAGGTAGAATCACTTAACTTATGTGTGATTGGGTCCTTAAAATTATATTAGTGTACTAGATAAAAAAAATTAAATTCATCAATTAATTTTTCAAGAACTTATTTATAATTTAATTTATTTAATATTACCTTACTAATTTCATTCATGACCTTTTTGATGGGTAAAAACAATCCATTTCATTGTTTGTTTCATTGGTTTTCGTGGTTGGTTTACTTATATACTTGTAAGTACAAACATGTAAGATGATAACGGTTTTACAGAATTTGTGTTATAATTTTTTAATGGTTATCTATATATTTCATGGTTATAAAATTAAATTTTTTATTTTTAGTAAAGATGAATCATTATATAAATATTTTATGATAACTTTTTTGGTTAATTGGTGTGTTTTGATCACATAAAGCAAATATTTCATTATAAATTAATATCATGGGTAAAAAACATTCAAGAACATTTAATTATACATAATTAATATACTATATTCTATTTTAACCATAAAAATGGTTTCATGAACAAAATTGAATATGGTAATAGAAATTGAAAAATCACCATCCTTGATTGTGAAAATTAACACATCACAGACGGTGTTTTCATTTCTAGTATGAAATTATGGGTAATTAGATATGATGATGAATTATTTCATTATCAGAACAAAATTATAGTATATGTAATTTACCAGAGATATCATATCATTTGGTTGAATTGAGGTGAATAAATATAAAGAAATGAATATAATATGAAATAAAAAAAATGAAATGAAAAAATGAATTTACCTCTAGATTATATCTTCCTTGGGAGAATTTTTTGGGGATATGTATTGATGTTTTTATGAGAGAAAGGGATGATTTATATTTTTGAGGTTATTAAAGAAGAATTTGTGAAGAATTTGGTATAGTCACAAGGCATGAGAAGAGTGTAGAGAAGAGGTGGTTAGGGTGGGTTTTATAGTGGGGGAGATTAAATTTTTCTCTACATTTTATTCATTATTTTATTATTTTGATAAAGAGAATAAATATTATTTATTATTGTGAAATAATGCAGAAATATGTGCATTTGAGTTCAATCCCAAGGTACCTACATGATCCATGACTCAATTATTATCGTATTTAACATATAATGTATTTATACAACACATTATTGTATTTTACCATTCAAAAAAATATGTATTTCTTAAAAATATAAAAAAATCACTCCCAATCATTTATTTGTATATAGAATTCAAGAATAAATCCCATTTTATTGGAATAATTTCCTCAATATGAGAAAATATAATTTTTTATTAAAACAGTAATTTACTTGGAAAATAGTAATTTTAAAATTAAAACTACTTTTATAACACATTAAAAAATTAATTAAGGTCATTTAAAATTAACATAAAATCATAAGACATAAAATACAAATTTATGAATACATTTTATGAGATTAAATTATCTTTTAAATTATTTAATTAATCATATAATTGTAATTAAATATATATTACTCAAAAAATACCAACACAATAATATTATTATATCGTATAGTAACATATAAGGTGGATACAATTTATATATAATTTCATTGGAAATGTTACATATTCACTTGGATGATTTAATATTCATAAGTACCATATTAATATTCATAAGGGTTCATTACTATTCACCAAAAAATTATTTTTCTATTATCGGACTCCAAAAATATTGCTGATCGAAATAGTGTATGTCCGATTTTTGAAATTCAAATCACAGAAGTGAAAATATTATGATGAAAGGTCACATAGTATTTCATATTTCCTTATGTTGTGATTTCATGGGATTATACTATATGGAATAATTATATGAAGGTAATTTTCATTCATTAAACATTGATTCATTTCATTCTTACCACCTTATGAAATTTGTTCCTCAAACTTTCATTTTACATTCTAACCCATAAATAGATAAGTGTACATTTCCTTCATTGAATCCTCCATTTATCATGTTTCCTCTTCATAATTATGGTTCTTCCATTGAATATTGACCAAGTCAGTAGTCTTTATGTGTATAACATTATCTATAGGATCCAAGTTCTTCAATGGATGCTCCTCGTAATAAATATCAGTGTTCAACTGTACCACCTCTAATGATAGTACATGTGGAGGATATGATATGCACTTCATTAAAATGGATACATGGAAGACATCAAGTACACATGACATGGTAGGTGGATGTTATAGTCAATTGTCCATAGCTCTAACATGATCAAGAATCTCAAAACAGATGATGTACCTGGGACTTAGCTTTCCTTTCATCATAATCCTATTGACCTTCTTCCATGGATATATGTATAGGAATACCATATATCTAATATTTAACTCATGGTCTCATCAATGATGGTTTACATAACTCTTCTATCAAGTGTGGCTTACCTTAGTGTGATACTGAATGGTTATAACCTTCTCCACCGTTTCTCCAACCATTTTAGGTCTTAGCTGATTACAATCACTAAAATCATCCCAACAACCCAGTGTTCTTCACCTTTTCCCTTACAGGGCTTTAGATGGATCCAGTTAGATTCAGGAGTGGAAACTTTTGTTGTAGAGGAATTCAACCAGTGGAAGATATTGGTCCCATCCCATGTTTAAGTCCATATAACACAATATCAACATGTCTTCCATTGTCTTAATAGTTTTCTCATATTGGACGTTAGTTTAACGATGAAAGGTCATACTAATGTTCAGTTAAGGTCTTAGATAATGTTAGATATTTTTCTAGAACTTCCAATTGAATCTTGGATCTTTAACAGATACTATAGATAGTGGTAATCAAAGTATACATTCCACCTCATTGATATATATTCGTGAAATTTGATCCAAAAATAAGTATTATTGAATTGTGATAAATTAATATGTCTTTGTAAGATGATACACAATGACCCATATAGTATTGTTTCCCCTGGATGTCATTATAAGTCTAGTTAAAAACTCCATTGTTATGTTCTCCCACTTCCATGTTGGTATGGATAGTGGTGGAATTCTCCCCTCAGAAATTTGTCTTTCAACCTTCACGGGTTGACATACTAGGAACATTGATGTATATTTAGCAATATCCTTCTTCATATTGTCCCATAAAATGTTCTCTCAGAGATATCAATACATCATTTTTCTCCTAGGTTTAGTGAAAAAGGTTGAGTTATGTGCGTCATTCAAAAGCTCTTTTGTTATCTATTGATCAGATGGTACACATAATCTGGACCCAAATCAAATAATTCCTTCTTCATCAATATTGAACTCATAGGATTTACTATTTCTAATATCATACACCCTTTTAAGGATTTCCACATATTTTCATTGAGAATCGTTTATTTTCTCTTAAGGGATGATTGAGAAATCATTTGATAAAGTTTTGATTAATTTTTTACATTAATGATTCCCATGTACATCGTCTTTTATTATAAGTAGATTATATCCTTTTTAATTTTAATCATTGATAAAGATTCATAATCTTTTCTTCATAGAGTGTATTCCACCTTATTTTCCTTACCATTTTGGTAGTGGATTGAGTAATCATAATCATTGATAATCTCTAACATCATTCTTTGATTCATATTATAGTCTTTCTGATTGAATATATATTTGAAACTATTTTTATTATTATATATCTCACACTTCTCCCCATAGAGATAATGTCACAATATTTTCAATAAAATGATCACATCCACTAACTATAGATCATTTATGGGATATTTTTGCACTTGGATTATCAACTGCCTTGGAGTATGTTATAAATTCATCATTTTTCATCTCCACATAGTCTAAGCAATTATTTGAAACATCGTTGTGGACCCCAAAGAGTTCTTCACTTATAGGGAATGTTAGTACTGGCATATTGATATGTCTCTTTTGAGCTCCCTCAATATTTCTTCACATTATTGATTCTAGAAAAACACAACCCCCTTTTATGTAAACTTTCATATTCTATTTTATAATCATGATACATTATTCAGAAATTTTCGATAATAACAAACTAAAACCAAAAGGATGAAAATATTTATCACCGTTGTTGACCTGGGCCACTTTTCAATAAAATTTTTCTTTGAAGGATCCATATATATCCTTTTGATGGTGGTAACATCCCCAAGAAGGATACTTCCAGCATTTTGAACTCACATTTACTAAACATGACATAATTTTTCTCCTTTAAAATGCCCTCAAAATAGTTTTCAAATGCTCTTCATTTTCCTCTATTCTCATTGAGTATATCTTAATGTCATCGATAAAGACTACCAAATATTTGAATATGAAATCTCTAAGGACTATATTCATTAATTCCATGAAAATTTACAGATAATTATTGAGTCTAAATGTAATCACTATGAACTCATAGTGTTCATACCTTGTTCTAAATGTAGTCTTCAGAATATTTCATTCGTCATCTTTAATTTGTAATATTCTGACTGAAGGTCCACCTTAGAGAAATAACTAGCCCCATGAAGCAGATCAAACAACACTCCTATCAATGGTATAGGATACATGTTTTCAATCATGATTTTATTGAGATCCAAATAAACAATGTATATGAACATTGATCCATCCTTCTTCTGAACAAAGAGGACTAGTGCACTCCATGGTGAAGCACTCGTGCATATAAAACCCTTCTACAAATTCTCTTGTAACTACTTATTCATCTCTAATATCTCTACAATATCTATTCAATAAGTTTTCTTTGATATAGATAGAGATATTGGAATGAATTCCATTGATAACTCAACCTCTCAATCTGGAGGAAAACAATAAAATCATTTAGGGAATACATCATTGAAATCCCTGAGGATGTGAATATCATTAAGAAGTATCATCTCATTTTCTCAATAATTTGAGCTGGACGTGCGTTCTCGTAAGGCATTAATATCCAAAAATGGTACCATGATTATAAAGGAGAATCATCTATCTCCTTACACTTGTAAAGAATTGGAAGATGCTTCGGGATATGAAGAGTGATAATATATTCCTAAATGTTGATGTTGGATTTGTATAAAGATAGTCAATTTGTTCCCAATAAAACATCTAACTACACTAAAAAATGTATAATGATATTTGTTGGGTGGTTCCTCCCAAAACCAGGAATTAGGGAGGAGTTATATTCATTGGAAGTAGTAATTTCCATATTTTTTCATGGATAACTCAACATTCAAATTTTGAGGTGCTGTTTAAATAGTTATACTAAACATGCAATATATAAAATAATGCATAGAACCCTAATAAAATTGTGTTTTTTATATTATTGAATGAATAAATAGTGTATATATCACCACATCATTATCTGGATCCACCCCAATAATAGTTACAACATAATATCATTCTAAATTTCTTGGTGTTAGTTTTTTATTTCCATAAATAACCCTTAGGTTACAGATTTTTTTGCATAATTTCAATGCTCCATGTAGTTGTAACACTACACTACAGGATGAGTATTTATCTAAACATTCATTTATTCTTCAATATTAGTGGGATTACTCAAATCCATTTGGTATTTCATAACAATATTTCCCATTATTATACAATTTATGCAATTCTTTATTCCCTTTAGACAGTTCCTAGGATTCTTCTTCCCATGATTATGACACATGGGATGTTCCTTTTTTTCCCATCCTAGGATTTATTTTTTGAACCACTGAAATTAGGCTCCATTTTCTTCCTTTTTTCCCATGACCATGAGATCATGGAGAGTCTCTAATACCTATTTAATTATTGACAGAATAATAGAACGTCTGATCATAACTGTTGATGTCAAGAATCACAAGTGATTTTTGTAGACATGGAATTAGTCTGTTATATAAGAAATTCCCATTTTTCTCAATGTTCATGACAAATCTGGAGATGTATCTTGCATGACATGTGATGTTTTCTTCATACAACTCGATGGAATCATCTTACCACTACTTAATTCCTAGGAACTCCCTTTATATCCTGAGATCAGGGATTCAAGGAAACTATTTATTGAAAAACTAATTATTTAAATCCTCCCAATCCATTGAATGAATTTCTTACTAGGATTTCATATTCATGATTAGTGTCCACCACTTATCATCTTTCTAATCCAAATGATAGGCCTTCATCATGAATTTCTCTTCTAATGAATAATAAAGGACAGATAATATTTGTTCATTGTAGTTAATCCATTGTTCCGTAAGGAGGGGATCAGAGCATCCACTAAATAGGGGAGGACTTTTACACACGAAGGATTGGATGGAAACATGCTCTTTCATTAGAGTATGAGTGTGTTCCACCTGATTCACGTTATTATTCTTACATGGAGATAGCTTAAAAAGTACTGTAATGATGTTTTGGGCACCAGTTTCCATCATATTTGGAATATCATTAGGGAAATCGTCACCTTCCGTACACCGTGATTGTTGGAACAAGTTATTCTATTTCCCACTATTTACTAATAAAAATAAAGTACAATTATGGGTCTTAAATAATTAAGTAATAACCATAAAAAATAGTATTCAAACATAAAAGGATTAACTACTAAATGAATATTATATCCTAGCTTGTGAATACATAGGTATAAATCTTGGATATACATGATTGGTTACCTAAAATTTATTCTTATGGGATTTTTTGGATTCTTTTAATACTGTTTTGTATTATGTCTTTCGAAATTACTAATTAATATCTCCCTTGAGTGTCAAACCAGAAGTGTAACATGGATTGTTGTCATGTACCAATTCCCATTTGAGTCTAGCTCAATGTGATGTTTTCGGGTTTTACCCATTCATACATATATGCCAGAGTCTCATCCACTTGATCATATCTAGAAAAAGATATGTTTTCTTAATAAACAACTAACACTATACTTACGAAAATATAGAGATGTTTTCTTATAAATAGAATCATCCCTAAGGTTCTTACTAAATTTATCTATTTCTAATCTCCAAAAATAACTAGGCCATCCTTTGAAACCTACTATAGAGAACCTAACATTTTACACATATCATTACATTGTTTGAATCATAGTAAATAATCATATTACAGGACAAGGATTTACGGTCTTGTTTCTTGGAGGACTAGGTGCACAAATCTCAAAAAATGTAGGTAAATATAAAATTTCATTATATATTCTTCATAAGGGGCCCCTAATATCTATTGTTCTCATAAATATTTATAGGATAATACTAGGATATCATGAACAATGATGTGATATAAAAATCCCAGTAATGGAATAAACCTAAGAATTAATCACAAACACGTGGGTTATAAGGCATGGCATAATGATATAAAAAGCATAGAACATATGGAATCATGACATATAAACATAAAAAATTATAAACATGGATTCATACTAATATATAAAAAATATACCCAGAAAGTCCGATCCAAGAAAGCTTGGACCACCAAATTTATTAATAAAATAAAAGTGCAGAAACAGGAGAAAGAAGAGAGAGAGATTACAAGTCAAAACATTCATAGTCACCACCCCCATACCCGATCGTGTCATCAGCATCAGCTGATTCCCATTCTGATTGGGTCTCGTATTGTTTAAGAAGCTTCTTATAGATCTTCCGTTTGTCCATCTGCTCCTTTGATAGCTTCTCAATCTCCTTCTTGGCAGATGCCCTAGTGGTCACGGTCTTCGGAACTGCAGAGTAGTCCTTCCTTGGTTTCCTTGAAACAGGGGCAGATCTGACACCCTCACTGTCAGAGCCTCTTTTCTTTTCTCCTCGGACAATATCACTATATGATATCGTAGTTGCATCCATACCTCTTCCCTTGGTCTCAACATGAGAGGCACCCCCTTTGCAGAGGGTTAGGTCCCCAACTCCAGGAGTGGGTTCCTCCGCCCTTCCTTTCTCAGTAGTCTTTGACTTGTCACCATTGCCCGAGACCCTGATCGGTGTACACACCCTCCCCTGTTCATCTTCAGAAATGTTCCCCCATTCCTCATGTAACTCAGATATCTGAAATTGCTTCTGGATTTCATGATGATAATCAACATGTAAATGCACATCACCCTGATTATAAACATCAACCTGGTGAGAGTCAGGGATCAAATTATCAGAAGTGATAACCTCCTGATCTCTGGAAGGGCCGCTATATGATCTTTTCGGAGTAGAATCAACAATCAACCCTTTGCCCTTTGAAGGAGTCGGCACATCAAGGACTGCCTTCATAGGAGGGTCGCTGTCCTTGGTGACATGCTTTGGCGAGGACAATTCCTTCAAAGTATCCTTTTTTTGACAGAGATTGGAGGGGTGTCCTCGCATCCCACACTCTTTACAAGAGTTGTTTTTCCGACACAATTCCAAAGAGTGCCCCACAATCAAGCATTTAGTGCAGAAAAGAGGCATCTTTTCATATTCAACATCAATTTGAATTTGATCAGATGGAATAGAAAGAGTTATCGTATCAATGAGAGTGGATCTGTGATCAACTTCCACCAGCATTCTAGCAAAGTGCCCAAATCTGACATCAGTTGTTTCCTTGTCAAGGCGGATGGGAGTTCCAATTGCCGTTCCAATATCATGCAGGATCTCTGGATGCCAAAGAACCCAATTAAGACCATGAAGACGCACCCATACTTGTGCGAAGACATTTTTTGCATTCGAGACATTAAAGTCCAGTGACCATTTGTGCAGATGAAGCCATCCCGGTTTTAGAAACATGGAACCAGAACTCCATGCCCTAATCTTGAGATCCGCCGATGGAAACAAGCAGTGAAAGAATCCCCGCCCAAGGGAGACACATTTCCAGCTAGCAAAGCCCCACAACATCGAAATTCTACGGAATAAATCTTCACATTTCCAGGGTTGCGCACCTTTAGGAAGAACAATGCGAGCAATCAATGAGTTCTCACCCAAATCCAACCTTTCAGCAATCACACCGGGGTTCGCCTCAACGTGAGCCAAAGATCCCTTTCAGAGAATCCTTCTAAAGCAGAAATTGTCAATCTTTTTCTGATCTGATAGCGAATCCTTCATCACATCAACAAATGAACGTTGTCCACATGATGCGGCACCAGAAGGAACCCTCATAGATTCCTGAAACTGACCAAAATTGACATCGGAAGAGGAAAACTTCAAAACCTCCTTTACCTTGGACCTTGAAGAATCCCAAGCAGACTGATTAAGGGGTTTGCCGGGCGGCGATTTCGCAGCGTTCAACCGGTCCACCCTCGCCGCATCATCCTCCGATCTCAGCAAAGCAGTCCCACAAGAGGAGACCTTCGCGCCACCAGTCGATGCAACATCAGCAGAGGAAACCTCCAAATTTCTGAAGCTGCTCGGGTCCGCATCCTTCCCAGAAGGCTGTTGCTCTCCGGAGAAGACCACCCCACCAACCGACGCGAGCAAATCACGGGAGGAAGCCACTGGTTTTCTGACATCGGAACTCGGCGCTGGTTTTCTGAAATCGGAACTCGGCGCAGGGGAAATACCGCTCAGAGCCGGATCCCTCCCCACCATTCGCATGTCGAGGCGATTGAACATGGTAGCATGAGTCTAGGAAAACCGCCAAGACCATTACACATAACATCCATGAGACCAAACATTACCCAATGAATTAATGCGCTATCTAGTTTCACCATCATCACATGTATGTTATTATAATTTCAATATATTTAGTCATACAAAATCAATCATACATAATCATAAGGGTTACCAATGGAAATGAATTGGGTATCATATTCATGTTAAAAAGCCTAAAAAGTGGTAATATCATAAAAGTGTCCATGATGGAAATGAATTAGATAATTCATGAACATTTATAAGAAATAATATCATATATATTTATAATTTATATCAATTTGATTTTATAATATGAAAAATACCATTTAATATACTTTTGAATTAAAACTTTTTGTTTTGGATTAAGGAAAATATCAAGTATCACTTAAAACAGAAAGGGGAATAATATTTTATTTTAAAAAATTAGTGATTTAAGAATGTTTTAATTATAAAAAAGAAAATTTTATAAAAATAACGGGGGATTGAAAACATGTTATAAAATGTACCTGGAAATGGGTATGAATTCTAGAAGTTTCCTTGAAATGTGGTTTCGTAACGGGATGTATTGGGGAGAAAATCATTTTAAAAAATGTATACCCCTTAAATTGAATGATGATAGACCTTGATACAAGAGTTGGTTCACTTAAAAATAATTTTCAATATTTAAATAAAAACAACAGATAACTTAATTTGAGAAAAAATATTGGGAATCCTGAAGGAATAATGGAGGTTCGGGTTGAATCTCTTACATTATGTATGATGGTGTCCTTCAAATGATCGAAGTGTCCAGGATAACCAAATTAAATTAATTAATTAATATTTATAGAACATATTAATTAAATAATTTATTTGTTATACCCTTATAATGTTCATTCAGTCCATTTTTTATGGGTTATGGCATTTAATTTCATTGTTCGTTTCATTGGTTTTCATATTTGGATTACTTATAGACATGTAAGGATAAATAGGTAAGATAGGAATGGTTGTACAAAATTGAATTAATATGTTTTTAATGATCATTTAATATATTAATTGGTTATAAAATTCATTTATTTATTTGGAGTGAGTATGAATAATTATATAAAACATTAATGATAACTATTTTGGTTAATTTTCAGTTTTTGATCACATCGAACACATTTTTCAATATAAATTTATATCATTTCTACAAAAGATTACAGAACCACAAATTAGATATAATAAATATAATTTATTTTATTTCCACTATAATAATAGTTTCTTGACCATAATTTATCATGGTAATACAAATTGAAATCTCGTCTTCTGTGAATGTATGAAATTAACACATCTTGGAATGTGTTTATATTTCTAGTATAGAAAGTGGTGAAATGAGAGATGATGATGAATTATTGAATTATCATAACAAAATTCTATTACCTTTAATGTACTGGATTCATCATAACATTTGGATAAATACAGGTGAGGAAAGAAAAATAAAATAATAGAACTTCTAAAAAAATAAACGAAATGAAAAGAAAAATTTACCTCTTTGTTATATCTTCAATGGGATCCTCTTTATGGGAGTGGTTTTGGTGTTTTAATGAGACCAATTGATACTATACATTAGGGAGTATATTGGGGAAGTATTTTAGCATAATTTTGACCATTAAAAATTCTTTAGAGCAGTAAATATAATATGGAGTGTGGGTTGTTTTTATGGTGGAGGAGAGGATGATTTTCTCAATATTTTATTCATTATTTTATTATATTTCTCAAGATAAGCAAAAATATTGATTCTTCTTACAAAAAATTGTAACATGTGAATGTTATTTAAAACTCAAGGTTATTAAATTTTCAATTAATTAATAAATAGTGTATTTTATTGATAATGAATATATGCAGAAAATTACTGAATATTACTATTTACCAAAAATTTCAGTATTTCATAAAAATCCAAAAAACCACCCAAACCAGTTTTCGATGTGTATAATTAAAAAATAATTTCTATTTATGGAAATAATTTGATCAATATGTGAAATTTAGTTTTTAATTAAAAAAATAATTTAATTGAAAAATTATTAATATTAAAATTTCTTTTAAAACAATTTGAAAAACTAATTAAGGTATATTAAAATAATCATATAATCATATGTCAGGAAAATAATTATTTATTAATACTTTTTTGGAAAATATATTTTCTTTTAAATTATAATGATAATCATAGAATTTTAATTAAATATCGCTGACTCAAAAATAACCAACACAATGATATAATTATAATATATTGTCACTTATAATATGGATAGATTTTATTTATACTTTCATTAGAATTGTTTCTTATTCACATGAATGATTTACAATTCATAAAACCCATACTACTATTTATAAGAAAAAATTTTTAACTCACAACAGTCATTTACTATTAATCAAAAAATATGATTGTCTTTTCGGACTCCAAACATCTTACTAATCGCAATTGTGAATGTTAGGTTACCGAAATTCAAATCACAGATGTTCCAATATTATGTTAAAAGGTCACATAGTACTTAGTGGTTCATTGTATTTTTATTTCATGTGATGATAAAATTTAAAATAATTATTATATTGGAATTTCCATTGATTAATATCTATTTCATTACATCTCATAACCTAGGTACATACATCAAAGGAATGGATGAGCAGAAGGCCTAGTAAAAGAAAAACATGTGGAATAGTTTACATGTGTTCTTGAGAAATTTTTATGATAACATAAAGAATATCAATATGTAACTAAAATGAGATAATTAAGTATACAATAAATTAAATAACATGAATCATAAATTGGAAATGTTTCTACAACATTTAATTTTTTCATTCATAAGAATATCACCAAGGTATTTCACTGTGGTTTCAGAAAAATTACCAACATTATTCACCAGAGTATCGTAAAACATGTCATATAAAGAGATTAAATTATTTTCCCAATTAATTTTATAAATATCAGAGATAACACTTAATATGTATTAATTAATTTTATCCACATATATCATAATAAAATAGTTGATTGATAACCCATGTATAATAAAAGTGATGGGTTTCATATCAAATTCCTGGAGTTTTAAAAAGTTCTTAAAAACATGATTCTTTTGTCATTTTAAAACCATTGAATATGAATTTGGGATTAATGTATGTTAATAATTGAATTAAAATAGTTAATTTGAAAAAATATTTTAATAACTATATATAATACATATGTCTGGGTATTCAGAAAATAAAATAAAATAAGTTCATGATTGAAAGAAATAATTTTTTAGAAGAAAATCTACCAGCATAATGGGTGTGAAACATGGTTTTAAAAAACATTAAAAAGAGAGCGGTCATGGGTCTCTAATTTATTATAGACTATTCAAATAGTAAATGGATTGAAAAAAATTGATAAATAAACATTGTATTGAAATTTTAAATAAAAACCACATAAAATGTGAACTTAAAAGGAAAAAGTGATTTTGAGATTTCCCTTATGAAAATTCAGCAGCCTAACGATGTCCTATAAAAATTCATGACATGTTTTGATGAGAGAAAAAAGGGTATATCATCATTTTTAAATAACATTGACATTATTAATGATATGTAATAGCATATCCCAATATAACAATATAGAAATTAAAAAGGCATAATATAAAAGGAGTGCTTGAAAAAAAGGGTGGAAGATTCCCTTACCTTGAAGATTGGCTTCTAAAACACAATGATCGAGAACATGGAAGATTTTGGACTCCTTGGGGGGACTCCATGTGAGGTATTAATATCTGATATACTATGATTGTATATTGGTAATGAAATATATTTGAGGAATGGGGGGTATTTATATAAAAAGTGAGGATGTTTTATATTAATTATTATGTCTCGCCAGTAGTGGTTTTCGAAAAACCATGGTATTTCCATTGGTTTTGGCCACATCGGATACCTAATATCATATTTTATTTCAAAATATTCTACCAAAATTTTAAATTACATATTAAATCATTATGATATCATTAAACACATCGAGAACTAAAAGCAATATTTTTACTATTCACCCAAAACAAAATAATTTAAAAAAATATAATAAATTCACCAAAACCTAATATAGTCCTTATTTTTTTATTATATATATATCTAAAAATGATGAATTTAACTTTTATCTCTTAAAATACATAATTATAAAAATTAATAGCAAACAAAAAATGCATAATAATCTGCTTAGTAAAATTTTTGACACTTGAAAAAAATAAACTTATTTTATAATTCATAATTTAAAATAGACTATTTTATAACAATATTTCATTGTAATAAACATAAAAACTTAAACCTTAGTTTCATATAATTATTTATATATCTTGGAAAAGTAAATTTTATACCTGAATGTTTATTTATCAAATTTCATCACAATTTTTATGAAAAAATATTCTTAAATTTGAAATGGTGAATAAAATTTTTCTTTAAAATAGATATTACATTATAAGTAACTAGATCATGGACGCATAATTCCTTAAAACACTCACATACGACCTAATGGTAATGTGTGCGATGGTGATGAACTCTTCAAGCCACTCATATAACATCTTTCGATTTGTAATCTCTAATACTGTGAACTTCCCCTATAGGGGATTTTATTCAAGCTTACAATGTTGGACATCATCTTGGGAGTGCTCAATATCAAAAAAACAGGGATGCTACCTCTTTTCCGTGATCCAAAAAATGTCCTTCATATAGAATAATTCTTCTGGATGAGGCCATAGACTCGCCTTTCTTCATTAGTTAGCCCCTATCATTTTTTATTTATAATAACAATTATAATGATAAAATTTTTATTATGATTATTGTTTATAATAAAAATATTTACCAACAGTTAGAATTGACCAACAATAATATAACAATCGAACACCAAAGGTCACATTTCAATATACTTACATTATTACTAACGATAAATATTTTTATTTTGTAAAATAACACAACACACATTTTGAGAAAAAAATTATTAATAATTTTTTTGGGTCATTACATTCTTCCACCCTTAAGAAATTTCATCCTTAAAATTGTAAATCATTCTCTTACATGAGAAAATTTGAGGGCACTTATGCCTAATTTTTTCCTCTACTTCCCACATCACTTCTTCATGCATGGGGTTCCTCCATAACATTTTCACGAGGTGGGTAGTCTCATGGCCAAGAACCTTGTCCCACCGGTCCATGATCTCCACCGGTTGCTCCTCATAAGAGGGATCATGATCCAATAATACAACTTCCAGATTCAGTACATGTCAAGGGTTAGATATGAAATTCCTTTGGAGATATACATGGAAAACATCATGAAATTGAGATTCATTTTGTGGAAATTCTAGCTGATAGTCCACTTCTCAAAAGTCATCAAGGATTTCATTGCAGTCAATGTACATGTGGATAAGCCTCCATTTATTCTCAAATTTAATGAATCTCTTCTATGGTGAAATATTAATGAATACATTGTCAAAAATCAAATTCAAATTCCCTTTAATAGTTTTCAGCTTAACTCTTCTTAAGAGTTTGAGCAGCCATTATGGTTGGTTGGATGGAACAAACCTTTTCTATAATCTATTTCACAATATCAAGACCCAGTAGCATTCTCTCATCAGCTTCAACCCAACATGATGGAGTTCTACCTTGCTTCCCATATAGTGTTTCATATGGTTACATTTTAATGTTCGAATAGAAGCATTTGTTGTATGAAAACTGAACTAATAGAAAATTATTATCCAATCCACCTTTATATAGAAATGAGGATGTTATTAGCATGAAATAGAGTCTCTAAATAGTATTTTCAGGTATTCTATAATTTTGGGGAAGATATGTTATACTGATATTCAATTGGGTACACAAATAATGT
The DNA here is from genome assembly GCA_963277665.1 of Viscum album. Classification (NCBI taxonomy): domain Eukaryota; kingdom Viridiplantae; phylum Streptophyta; class Magnoliopsida; order Santalales; family Viscaceae; genus Viscum; species Viscum album. The sequence continues at coordinate 1,519,442,992 of OY728150.1, forward strand.
GGAAGAAATCTCAAAAATTTTGTTGTGAACCATGGATCACAATCTGATACCATAGAAATTGGATCTTTATGCAGCCTTAACACTTCCTTTATGTCTATCATGTGATTTGGTCAAGAGAGAAATCTTCCAAGTTTGAGATAAAATGTGTTTTCTTGGTGAGACATTCCTCTATAACCCATTTCACATTATTTTCGTTGGTTGTTCTTAGGAGACCAGTGAAAAATTCCATAATGATATTTTCTCACATCCATGCTGCTATGGGTAGTGGTTATAATATAACTTTAGGATGTTTCATGTCTTCCTTATCTTTTTGATACAATAGGCACCCTGTAGTGTAGTCAACAAGATCCCATTTTTTTGTTATCCAACTAGTATTGATCATGAAGGTCCCTACACATTTCCTTTCTTCTAGGATATATAGATAATATAGAGCTATGAGCTTCATCCATCAAATCATTATTTATATATGGAATAGATGGAAGACATAGCCTTTTATGAAATTTCAATACACATTTTTGATCAATATTGAGCTCATGAAATATCCCATTCTTCATAGCCTCTATCTTCTTCTATAAAAATGAATCTTATCTTTGAGATTTCTTGATCTTCAATCGTAATGATGGTTGTGAAATCATTTGTGATAGGTTTGATGATGTCACTTCCCTTACGATTCAAATGTTCAGTATTACAAGGTCATTTTTAAAAGGAACTATTTGATTCTTCATAATTTCCATCACAATATGGTCTTTCCTACTTAATTAATCAGTGACATTGTTTTCACAACTAGGATGTTAATGAATTGAAAAATCATAGTCTTTATGAAGTTCCAAAGATCACCTCTGTATCATGTGAAACTAATTTTTCATGAAAATAAACTTCAAAATTTGATGATCTATGTATATATCACATTTCTCTCAAAAAATAAAGTTACACCATATTTTCATATAACAAACTACTGCAACTAGCTCATGATAATTTTTTGATATTTCTACTCTTGAAGATTCAGCTGTCGAGATGCATAATCAATCAACTTGTCAATTTTCAAGAGGATGCAACCATGTCCTTTTTGAGATGAATCACAAAAAATAATGAATCCTTCTCTAATAGTGGGTATATTTAACATTGGTGCAGAAACCAATTTCTTTTCCATCTCTTGGAAACCTTAATCATACCTCTTTTTTTCTTGACTAACATAAACCATTTTCTAGTTATCATGGTTAGTGGATTAGATTGTCATGAAATTTATTTAACAAACCACTTCCAATATACTTATACTCCCAGTAATCTATAAATATCATATATTATTGATGGATGAGTCCACTCTGTCACGACCAGTCCTCGGGGCCCGTGCCGTGACTACCCCAAGCCCGCCTTCCATAGGCTAGGGGCTGGTGAATAGCACCAAGGCGTAAATCCCGGTAAAAAGGGAAGGCATTGCCTTTTTAATGTAAACAAGAACCTCAGAGTAAGAAAGCGGAAAAGTAAACACTAAGTAAAAAGCTGGTACAACAGTAAGTGAGGAAAAGTAAATGGGCCAGTATACAAACCCAAACTGAAAGTAAAGTACAACTCGAAAGGAAAAACAGCAAGTGAAACGTAAAAGCTGCTACGCCGAGCTGTCCACTGGAAATCCCACCTGAAGGGTGGGTACAGATATCTCCACTACTCCTCAGGTCCCGCCGTCTACTCCGAGTACGTCCCGCCCAGTGGTCCACCTCTAGGTATCGTCCTTCTCTGCAAGCCTCAACCACGATCAACGCTGTCCGTCGTCTACAACCAACACAACGTAGTGCGGGCATAGCCCGTGAAGGGGTGATTATAAGATACTTAGTAGGGACCCCGAGACCCCCGAAGATCTCCAAAAATCCACAAAGGATAAACCACATAGAAAGATAAAATCATGAAGTAACAACCGATATAGCTTAGGTATATGCCCATTCATATACCTAAGTCATCAATTCCAATACGCTTCAACCACCGATCCCAAGTAAAACTCAGTCCACACATGAAAGTATACATATTCCAGATAGGAAAGAAAAACGTAATCCACATAGGATAGCACAACACAATCCACACAAGAATGCAAACAGGATTCAGCTCACATATGTATACTTCTTCGAAAGATGATAGAGATGATCACTGATCCATTTAAGTCGTCCGACCCTCAAAGGATCGATAGGTACTTACCCCTGCAATGAACCACACAGGATCGGTAGGAAACTAACCCCCGCAAAGACCCACACAGGATCAGACCCACGCAGGATCTGTAGGCGCTGGCTCACAAAGAACCGCTGAGCGCTGATCCACACAGGATTGGATCCACACAGGATCGGTAGCACTGATCCACATAGGATCGCTGAGTGTTGTAATCCTCGCCGTCGAATCCACTGAGGATCTCTTCACAGTCGTCGTCATCACAGTAGCAGTCACAGCCAGCTCTATGGTTCCCGCAGACAGCAAGCTCGTTCGGGAGGGTCCGCACCACGAGCCGAGAGGCTGATACATCAAATGTCACTTTTTCCAGAGTTGATGTATCCAAAAGTTCCTTATCATCAACAGGAACTCAACGTCGCATACGGCGCGTCGATCAGACGCCCGGTCTGAGAGTTATTGGCTTTTTCGTCCTAGGGGCCCGGTTGGTTTTTAAGGAAAAACCAACCCGACCGTACTCCGCCTATGTCCAAACCTCGGGCGGAGTATGCCAAAAGATCAGTATCACTTAGAGGAACTCAAAAATGTTGACGTCACGTCAATCTGACATCTGTAGCTCAAGATATGAGTGTTTCCGCTCCGAGGGCCCGGTTGGTTTCATGTAAAAACCAACCCGGCTGAACTCAAAGTAATCTAAATCCTTGAGTGCGATATGTCGAAACGACCGACTCGTTCCAAGGATCTTGTCGCCACTGGTGGCGCATTTATCGGAGGTCCGTAGCCGGAGTTATGGGCATTTGAACCCAAACAGTTCAGAAATGGGGGTTTCGGGCCCGGACCTACCCGGCCCGAGACCCCCTGGGTCAGCCCGAATCGGGTTTACCCGGTCCGGCTCGGCCCGGCCCGGCGCGGCCCGAACCGGCGCGGCCCGGCCTGGCTGACGGGCCAGGCGCAGCCCGGCCTGGCTGACCGGCCAGGCGCCGTTCCGGCAGGGGACAGTGCGCCCAGTGCGCTGTCTGGCTTGGCCTTTGGGCCAGGCGTTTCAGCAAATGGGGGGCGCCTGTCCCCCTTTGTAACCGCGACCCCCCCAAATTTATGGGTGGCCATTTGAACCATCTAGGGAAATTTAACTCCCCCGGCCTTTCCCCTTTCCGGCCGGCCCCGACCTGGCTGCCGATCACCTTGCTCTGCCGCGGCCCCGAACCGGCCGCGACCCTTGCCGTCCGGCACGGTGCGACGGCACCGCGCCCCTCCGTCGCAGCCCCGCACCGGCCGCGGCGCCTTCGATTTTCTTTGGCGCGGCACGACGGAGTCACGTTCATAGACTACTTTCTGTGGGGCAGCGCGACGGCGCCACGCATTTCCTTCTGCATGAATCTGCATGGTGCGACGACACCACGCCTTCCCGAACCAAACCACAAGGAATCAGTCATAAAAAAATAAGGAGGAGGGACGGCCGTGCTTGTGCAGACCAACCCCCTCGCGTTATTTTATATCAAATGGTTTTAAACCACAAAGATCACCAAATTGATATTCACAACAAAATTACTAAAAAACCCCCTACCTCGGTTTCAACAATGGTGCATGTCAACGAGCCGCAGAAGATGAGCGTCACGGAGGACGGGCATCATGGAAAAAGAACGTCGACATCGCGAAGCGAGGATTCAAAGTCGTTGACGGAGATTTCGTCACGAGAAAACCGTCACAGAAGAGACGACGCAGAAGAAGATCGTCACGTCGCGGATACGACATCGCAGAAGACGAACGTCGATTCTGTTGTTGTCGAGGTGCATCTGAAGAGAAATAGTCGTTTGGAAGAAGACGTCGCGTTCTTCGGCAGAGGTGTTCTTCGTTGAAGAACAGTTTTCTTCCTGTTCTTCGTCGAGGTTGAAGAAGAAGAAGACTGCTTCCCCAATCCTCTCAAGGTTGCAAAGCACTAACAATAATAAAATAAGACCAATTCTTATTTTATTAACACAACCTAACCATTTGAATTTCAAGAGTTTGAAATTCATAACCACACACAACTCACCACATTAATTATATCAAGTTGTCAAAAATTAATGAAAGTGAGTTAATGGGGAGTTAGGAAAGTGAGGGATTAAGAGGGGTTAGGGAGTTTAAGGAATTTGAAAATGTGGGGGTTCATGTGGGCCCCACCCTTTTAATTATCCACACATGGGAAGTTGGGTGGATGTGGTCCCCACCACCAACTTCCCATGGGAGAAATTAACCACTTAAAAAAGAAATAAAATTGATTCAACAATTTTATTGACTTTTTTAATTAAACCCCATTAATTTACTTCTTCTCCCGCACAAACGAAACTATTGTAAAGGTTCCCTTAAGCTATTACTGGCGTTGCAAGTTCATCGGTGCCCTCGGAATTCGATTCCGGTTACCGGTTCAAAAGTTAGAAATTCCTGCTCGTTTGTTCACTGAACGTACCCGAGCCAAACTTTGGAAATTGATTCCGGGCACACCGGGCCTCGGAATCAGGTGCCGTCAGAAACCGCGTTCTTGTAAAATTACAATGAAAATTAAGAAAAAATTTCCCATGAATTTTACGGGTCTTTACATTACTCCCACCTCAGGGCTTTACGTCCCCATAAATATACATCAAAACTAGGGAAACAAATGTAGGTACTGAGCACGCATCTGAGCCTCCCGCTCCCAATTGCTCTCCTGGAGGTTCTCGTGTTGCCACATGATGTGCACTAGAGGAATTGACCGTCCACGTAGGACCCAATCCTATCGATCCTCAATCTCCACTGGGACCTTCGCAAAAGTCTCCCTATCATCAACGTCAAGCTCCCTATGGTCAATGATGTGAGTCGGGTCGTGCACGTATATCCTTAGCTGAGATACGTGGAAGACGTCGTGCACCCGGTGCAACTGAGGTGGTAGAGCCAGGCGATAAGCCACCTCACCAATCCTGCTGAGGACCAGGAAGGGTCTGATGAAGCGAGGAGATAACTTGTCGCCTCGGCCAAATCTCCGTAAACCACGTTGAGGAGAGACATGCATGAAGACGTGGTCGCCATTCTCGAACTCTAGGGGACTCCGCCTCCTGTCAGCATACGACTTCTGCCAGCTCTGAGTTGTCCTCATCCGCTCCTGGATAACCTGGACCATCTCTGTCATGGCCTGGACCATCTCCGGTCCCACAAGTGCTGACTCCCCTGGGTTTGTCCAGCACAAAGGAGATCTTCAAGGTCGGGCGTAAAATGCCTCGTACGGTGCAATCCCGATGGTGGAGTGGATGCTTTTGTTGTACGAAAACTCCACTAAAGGTAGGTGGTCCTCCCAGCTATGACCAAAGTCGAGGACATGTGCGCGGACTACTTCCTCAAGAGTCTGAATGGTTCTCTCCGTCTGACCATCTGTCTGAGGGTGAAAGGCTGTGCTCAGATGTAGATGCATCCCGAACACCTCCTGTAACCCCTTCCAAAGCCGGGAAGTAAAGTGAGAATCTCGATCAAAGACGATAGATGATGGAACACCGTGAAGCTGAACAATCTCGTGAACATAAAGATGTCCCAAGCTCTCCATTGAGCCCTGATCTCGGATGGATAAGAAGTGAGCCGACATGGTGAGTCGGTCGACAATCACCCAAATGAAGTCATGACCTCTGGAAGTGCATGGAAGTCCAGTCACGAAGTCCATAGATATCTCATCCCACTTCCACTCCGAGACCTCCAAGGCCTGTACCACGCCAGCTGGTACGTGATGCTCTACCTTCACCTGCTGGTAGGTGAGGCATCGAGAAATGAACTCTGCCACAACCTTCTTCATGCTCGGCCACCAGTGCTGTCTTCTGAGATCCTGGTACATTTTTTCCACTCCAGGATGTACCGCCAAAGGCGAACTGTGAAACTCACTCAGCACCTCCTCCCGTAAAGCGACTGGTACCATGGTACGTCCTATGAAAAGGATGTCGTGCTCTGCTTCAAAGGAGATACCATCAGGTGCCTGTCCTGAGGATATCTGTGCACGCCGCGTCTCATAGTCAGTGTCCCCTCGTTGTGCCTGTCTGACCTGCTACAGTAGTAGAGGAGTGACTGTGAGAGACCGAAGGAAGGTTTCCCCATCTCTATCCACAAAGGATATCTACAATGTGTCTAGCTTCTCTGTAGCCTCCTCAAGTAGTTGAATGCCCGTCCTCCTGCTGAGGGCATCGGCTACTACGTTGCCCTTCCCAGGTGTATAGACTATCTCAAAGTCATAGTCCTGTAGGAACTCGAGCCATCGCCGCTATCTCAGATTCAGATCCTTCTAAGAGAAGATGTACCTGAGACTCTGATGGTCAGAAAAGACTGTAATGCCCTCTCCCATCAGTTATTGTATCCATGTCTTCAGATCGAAGACCACTACTGCTAACTCCAGGTCATTGGTAGCGTAGTTCTACTCATGCGGCCTCAACTATCGTGATCCATAGGCGATCACTGCCCGCTCCTGCATCAGGACACAACTTAGTCCGGTCCCTGATTAATCGCAGTAGACTACATACCCTAATCCCTCCTCAGGCAACCTCAAGATAGGTGTGCTGGTCAATCTCTGTCTCAGCTCCTAGAAGCTCTGCTGACATCTGTCTGACCACACGAAGGGTTTCCCCTTCATTGTCAATGTTGAGAGTGGTGCCGCAACTCTGGAGAAGTCTGGCACAAATCTCCAGTAGTATCCAGCTAGTTCCCAAGAAACTCTGCACCTCCGTCACGCTCCTGGGCGGCTCCCATGCTAGCACTACCTCGATCTTCATAGGATCCACTGCAACTCCCGCCTCAGAGATGACGTGTCCCAAGAAGTGGAGCTCACATATCCAAAACTGACACTTCGAGAGCGTACCATAAATCTAGTGCTCTCGGAGTGTGTCCAGTACAATCCGTAAGTGGTAGGCGTGCTCCTCCTCAGTCGTCGAGTAAATCAAAATGTCGTCGATGAAGACCACGACAAATCGATCGAGGTATGGCTGAAAGATCCTGTTCATGAGGGCCATGAACACTGTTGGAGAATTGGTTATGCCGAAAGTCATAACCAAGACTCATAGTGACCATACCGACATCTGAAGGTCGTCTTATGCACGTCCTCGTCTCGAACTCTGAGCTGATGATAGCCTGACCTGAGGTCTATCTTCGAGAAACACCATGCTCCCTTGAGTTGATCAAAGAGGTCATCAACCCTCGGTAGCGGATACTTGTTCCTCACTGTCACCTGGTTCAGGCGACGATAATCGACACACATTCACAAGCTCCTGTCCACCTTCTTGGCGAAAAATATCGGGGAAGCCCAGGGTGAAACACTGGGTCAGATGAACCCTTTACCCTCCAAGTCCTCTAACTGTACCCGTAGCTCTCGAAGCTCGGCGGGGGCCATCTGATATGCTGGAGTTGTTATCAGGGCTGTCCCAGTGTACATGTCGATATAAAAGTCTACCTCTCCACGATGAGGTAACCCTGGAACGTCATCAGGAAAAATGTCTGCAAATTGATCCACCATTGCAGGAAAACCAGGACTCCGTACGTCAACTGCTCCTATGATGAGGCTAGCCAACTGATGAGTGATGGGTTGTCCTCTCCTCTGCGGAAGTCCATCATGTGCTGCAATGGCTCCCTTCTCGCCGGTGAAGGTGAACCTACTCCCGTAGGTGCGTACACATCGCACCTTGCTCCTAAAACAGTCAATCTGTGCATGGACCATAGATAACCAATCCATGCCCAAGATGACATCAGAAGGCCTCGACTCCGCTACAAAAAGATCTCAGCCGATGCTCTCGCCTCCTAGAGTAAGCTCACACTGCCAGCACCAGGGCGTAATCGTCGAGTCTGCTCCCATAGGAGTCTCCAGCCGTAAGGATCGAGCCAACAACTCTATTAGAATCTTCGAGCTCCGAATAAGGGCAGCGGCTATGAAAGAGTGACTCGCTCCTGTGTCTATAAGTACTACAGAAAGGGTGGAATAGACACATATAGTACCTCGAATCATCTCGGGCGCGCCGTGGTCATAGGCCTCCACTGCCTGGAGCTGTGCCAGTCTCTGCCCGCCAGCACCCTGTGGTCGGGGTGGACCTCCTGGTGGTGGTGGTGGTAGAGCATCAAAGCGTCGCCCACCACTTGCTGCTCGGCCAGCTCCTCTGCCTCGTCTGCTCCTCCCTGCGGACTGCCACGGTCGACCCTCTACCTCTGCCTCGGTGGTCTCTCAACCGTCTGCTGCTCCTCGGCACGGCGAGTCAGGCAGTCACGAGCCATGTGGCCCTGCCCGCCGCACGAGTAGCACTATCTGCCTCTCGAAAGACTGGCTCCGCGCTGTGTACCCCGCACTGCTGAGCCAGTGTCCTGAGGTCGTCTGCCTGAGGGTATCGACTTCCTGGACCCATGAGTCATCTGTCCATTGCCTGCTGCAGAATACTCTGCTACGTGCCGCCCTACGGTGGGTCTCAGTGCTGGTGTAGACTCAGCAAGAAAGCTCTCAATCAAAAGGGCCCACTCTAGTACTTGTGTCTGAGTCGAAATGCAGTGGGATATCAGCGATGCCCTAATCTCATGTCGCAATCCCTTCTCAAAGGCCTGGGCCTGGAATAATGGGTCTCGTACCATGTCGGTCGAGTAGCACGAGAGATCGGTAAATCTCGCCGAGTACTGGGCGACCGTCAGGCTGCCCTGCCGCAGCTGAAGATTCTCCTGAATGCGCACCGTACGGAGGGTGGCAGGGACGAACTCTGAGCGGAAGAGGCTCTTAAAGTCTGTCCAGAGTAGAGATGCCTCATCGTGCACCTGTAGCATCAAGCTCCACCATCGGCCCGCTGCTACGTGCAGTAGGCTCGCAGCGAGGATCACCATGAGGTCTACTGGTGTCCTCACTAGCATGAAAACTCGTACGACTGCCTCCAGCCAGTCCTCGGCTGCCTGGGGGTCTGTCTCCCCGCGGAACCTGGGAGGTCACTAGTGCTGGAACTCATGAAGCACACTGAGGTGACGTGCATCGTCAGTGGCTGGGGCTGGAAGCATCGGTGGCTCGGAGGGTAGAGCTATCGCCTGTGCCACTGCTGACAAAGGGCCCTGCACCGAGGCCACATCGCTTGGTGGGATGTCGTCACGGTGGTCTCTCGGAACCCTAGCTAGCTTCCGTTGTGGGGACATCCTGAAAAGGAAATAGGTGCACCACGGTCAGAACAGTATACCTGGTGAGCTGATATAAAGTAATCACAAAGAAAACTTGAAACACACATGCAATCAATGTTTTTCGTGCATTAAGTCGGAAATCAGAAGTCAGGGTCCTGGTGTACGGATACGTCGGCCGCCGCACCAACACTGGACTCCCTGGACTGATAACCACACCCAATACGCTTTACACTATTTCTTCAAATAGAAGAATGATCAGAGTCTGCCGTAGAACCTAACTCCTTTGATACAAATTTGTCGTGACCCGTCCACGGGGCCCGTGCCGTGACTACCCCAAGCCCACCTTCCATAGGCCAGGGGCTGGCGACTAGCACCAAGGCATAAATCCTGGTAAAAAGGGAAGGCATTTCCTTTGTAAAGTATAAAAGAACCTCAGAGTAGGCCAGCAGAAAAGTAAACACTAGGTAAAATGAAGGTACAACAGTAAGTGCGGAAAAGTAAATGGGCCAGTATACAAACCCAAACTTAAAGTAAAGTACAACTTGAAAGGGAAAACAACAACTGAAAAGTAAAAGCTGCTACGCCGAGTTGTCCACTGGAAATCCCACCTGAAGGGTGGGTACAGATAGCTCCACATCTCCTCGGGTCCCGCCTTCTACTCCGAGTACGTCCCGCCCAGTGGTCCACCTCCAGGTACTGTCTTGCTCTGCAAGCCTCAACCACGATCAACGTTGTCCATCGTCTGCAACCAACACAACGTAGTGTGGGCATAGCCCGTGCAGGGGTGAGTATAAGATACTCAATAGGGACCTCAAGACCCCTGAAGGTCTCCCAAAATCTACAAAGGATAAACCACCATTGAAAGATACAATCACGAAGTAACAACCGACACTGCTTAGGTATATGCCCATACATATACCTAAGTCATCAATTCCAATACGCTCCAACCACCGAGCCCAAGTACAAATCAGTCCACACAGGAAAGTTTACATATTCCACACAAGAAAGCAAAATGTAATCAACACATGATAGCACAACACAATCCACACAGGAAAGCAAAAGGGATTCAACTCACACGGGTATACTTCTTTGAAAGACGATATAGATGATCACTGGTCCATCTAATTCATCGAACCCACAAAGGATCAATAGGTACTAACCCCCGCAATGACCCACATAGGATCGGTAGGAAACTAACCCCCGCAAAGACTCACACAGGATCGGACCCACACAGGATATGTAGGCGCTGGCTCACATAGAACCGCTGAGCACTGACCCACACAGGATCGGATCCACACAGGATCGGTAGCACTGATCCACATAGGATCGCTGAGTGCTGTTGAAAGTGCGGCCGATTGTCTCCTATCGACCGTTCAAGGTTCCGGTGCTCTGCTAATGTGTATAGCAGCACTCGGGTCGAATCCTCGGCGATGATACTTTTTAGTAGTCGTTTGTTTTTAGTTGATTGTATTTTGATTAGGGGGGTTTGTTTGCAGAGCTTAATTGAAATGATTTATGGATGATGTTTGATTTACCAAATTGATAAAGATTGGGGTGAGTTCATCATTAGGTTAGTTAAGCTTGTGATATCCTCGATCTTTGCTTTATATTGCATTTAAATTAACACCCATGTCACAAGATGATGTTGATTAGAATTCTTAAGTGTTAAGGCTTTAAACCAAGACTTAACTTAACTTAAGGTTATAATCTCAATGATATCTTATTTATGGTTGTGTATTTTTGGTTCCAATAATCCATGGAAACCACATGTTAAACAAAACAAGTCATTAATCCATGACATGTTAAGTCCAACATACACAATGTTAATTCAAAGAATATTCATCGAGCAGAAGATCTCAATCACTTAACATACCTAAATTATAACTCACCCCAATGAGATATTTACTCAGCCATTATGATGTTTATTAATCTGGTAATATATGTTTATGGTGATTAATTATAAAGAGAAGAAAAAGAAAGGGACAAGATAAGAGTAGTGTGCTGAACACACACACGAAATATTTTGAGAATCAAAAAAGGAATTTCGATTGAATGAGGAAGCAAGATAAGGTACTGTAATTTAAAATGATTCAAACTATTTTAAGACCATGAATATTATACTAAAGAAGGTGGAGGAGAATAAGAGATATTGAAGAAGAAACTTTCATTAAAACAGAAATACAAAATAAAGGACTTACAAAATTACAAAAATGAAGAACACAAAAGTAAGTGAAAAGAAAGAGAGGAGGAAAGGTCCCTCAAGTGTAAACGTGAGTATGGCAGGTCCTCCCAAGCCTTTGGAAAAGCTTTGGTCGTGCCAATATGATATCCTCTCTTCTGAAATGCCAACCCCTCTCAAGGAGAGAAGGAGAGAGTATTTATAGCCCAAGGAGTGGACTGTTTGCTTTCCCAATCTGTCCCTCCACTTTCATCGTCAATTGAGCTATTCAGACAGCCGACTCTTCAAATAGCTCCTTCTTCAAAGTTGTATAAAATAATGTTGGCCGACTACTCTCAAAATTTGGAGTCATTTGGACTTACGAATCAAATGTTATGGCCGGTTGATTAAACAAACATAAACTGTCCATTTCAATCCAGTCTTTTTGAAGTCCATAATGTGAAAGGGTTTTTGAATATGAAGATGCCTTCAAATCCGAATTGTTTCTTCAACAAAGACGTCCAACTATATCTCCTATTTCACACTGCAAAATCTCAGCTCGCTTGGATTATTACATCAGGAGATATGTCATGCATACTATACTGATTTTCATTCTCGTCCAGAATGGTGGGCTGGACTTCAAAGATTTATTTGGGCCCCTTGTACTTGGATTTGGGACATGAAATTTTTATCCAAGGTGACATGTAGTGTCCCCCGAATTATGGTGGAGAGTTAAGGTTTTTGAACTTCTGGATTGAGCCCAGTAAATCAATATTCATGAATAGTCCAGTTTCTTCACAGATTCTTTGGTCTTGTTTGTGAGGACCATATGACCCTTCAAATGGCAGAATTGGATCATGGTGCCTTCTAATGAAATGTTTTATATTGAAATGAGAATCCTACAAAATAAGAACCACACAATTTGGATCAGTATAGTGATAGTTATAAGTAAAAGATTAAACTGACTCAATTTGACTACTTCTAAAAATGCTCAAATATTATACTTAATATTAAAACATTAATATTTCACACAAATTATGCACATTTCATATAAAATAAGTAAAGGGGGAATATAATAAGTCATGAAAATAGTAATAACATCAACTCCCCCACACTTAGATTTGCGCGTGTCCTCATGTGCAACAAATATAAAAACATGACAAAATCATTTTCACTCACCAACAAATATTAAAATTTTGTTTTCACCAATCAGGGGAGGATTAGACTATTTCACTCATCCATGTTGAATTCCATCACAAATTTGGTTCACAATAATGCATCAGAAACAATTCATTTTTCATGTTCAAGGTTTGAATTGGAAAATGTAGGCACTAAAAACTTACTCCTCTCAAGATGATGAAAATGTATTTTAGGAGGTTCACTCATTCACCAACAAAAAGTGAAAATCAAGAGTTTGTAAGAGCTCTCAGCTTCCATTCCCAAATCTAATGTGTACAAGAATCAAGATTTCTTTTAAGGGGTTTTTCAGTGGCTATGGGACGGTAGGTATATAATTTCCAAAGGAAAAGAAGGGTTAAAAACACCAATATGGAAAAATCAATGCACATTTTTTTTGAAATTTGATTTGAAAGGAAATAGAAACACATATTTACAAGGGCATGAATGTGTGATGAATGAAAAGTGAGGGAGATAGAAAATGGAATAGGGTGAGATGATGGAATATGTACAACATGGAAGACTTCCACTAATGGCACAATACAAGATGATTCAAGTGTTCTTTTTTTTTCTTTTTTTTGCTCTTTTTTTTCGAATGTTGTGCTTGAAACAAGTCTCATAGTCATCTCCCAACCCATGCTTGATCTCCACATGGAACTAATTTATAACACGATCAAAGGTTGATGATGAATGATTTTTGACCCACCCAAGACACAACCCATTCCTTTTTTTTTTATTTTTTTCATTTTTTTTATATAATTTTTTTTCATTTTTTTTAACACTTTTCAATGACTTTTGTACAAATGACAATTACACATATACACCCCAAAGCTCACATAATTACAACCTCTCCCCCACACTTGAATGGAATCTTTCCCTCAAGCATATGATGACACATTGGAAATCAATGAAAGTACGCCCAAAAATGAAGTCTATTCCCCCCACACATAAATTTCAATAAAATTTACAATGAAAATCCATGAAGATGTTTGGTGGGACAAGGTATTAGGCTTTTAATGTTGCTATCAAAAGAAAGGGTTTCATAGGCTCAAAGGGGCTTTCAAAAGTTGGATCAATGTAAGGGTAACAGGAGTCTATTTGGCTATTCTGATTCTCATGTGGCTTAGAAAATGCCTCTATCATATTAATGCACACAAAAGATGGAAATTCAGCTCGAAGGTCTACAAACTCAAGACTCAAAATCAGTGGTGAAGACACACAATGAAAAAGATGGCCATAGATGACCTTGGCATGAAGGCTAATGTTATTCCTCATGGTAGGGGAGAATCATTTTCCACCAAAAATTGTTCATTCAAAATGTTTGTTATTGACACAAAATTTTTTACCCAAGTTTGAGATAAAAATTCAATATATTTGAGTTTAAAACAAGCCTTTTGACTCCCCAAAATGGTTGGACAGAATTTCAATATTGGATGATGAGTAATTATGACACACCTTTTTCTGTTAATTTTCAGTTTTTTTAATTAATTTTTTTTAATTTTTTTATTTTTAATGACACATCCACACAAAAGAGAAAATAGAAAAAAGGTTGTGGAAGAATGTTGTAAAAAAAATGAGAGGGAGAGAGGAAGAAGAAGAAATAGAGAGAAGAAGAGAGGGAAGAGAGTTTGAGGAAAACGAGAGTTAAAGGGAAAGAGGTGCCCCCTGGTTTGGATTTGGCGGGTCTCCATCTAGTGGTGGTTCTATTGAAGTGGATGGGGTTTTTATGGAAGTCAACGTGGTTCCTGGATTGTGATACCTCTCATGGTGATGCTTTAACCGGTGTCCATTTACCGTGAATGTTTTTTTGAAGAAGGGTCTTGGACTTGCACTGCACCAAATGGGTAAACGTTAGTAATAACAAAAGGACCTTCCCAACGAGAATTAAGCTTACCTGGGTGAAGTCGAAATCGAGAATTGAATATCATTACCTTTTCACCTTCATGAAATACCTTTCGAAGAATGTTCTTGTCATGGAGTGAATTTGCCTTTTCTTTGTAGAGAATGGAGTTCTCATACGAATCGAGTCGAAGCTCCTCCAATTCAGTCAACTGCAACAATCTTTCTTCACCAGATTTTTCACAATCAAAATTACAAGTTTTGACAGCCCAAAATGACTTATGTTGGATTTCAACTGGTAAATGACAGGATTTTCCAAAAACTAGCCTAAATAGAGACATCCCAATGGGTGTCTTATAGGCTGTTCGATAGGCCCAAAGTGCTTCACCAAGTCTATCGGGCCATTCTTTTCTTGTGGGCTTAACAATTCTTTCAAGCACTCTTTTCACTTCTCTGTTAGAAAGTTCAGCCATTCCATTTGTTTGAGGGTGATATGCAGTGGATGTTTTATGTACAACTCCATTCTTTTTCAAAAGTGACTCCATGGTTCTATTACAGAAATGAGTTCCTAAGTCACTTATCAAAGCACGTGGTGTTCCGAATCGATGGAAGATATGGGTTTTGAGGAACTCACTCACAGTTTGAGCATCATCTTTCCTAGTGGGTTTGGCCTCGACCCACCTAGAAACATAGTCAACAGCAAGGAGAATGTAGGATAATCCATTGGAAGGGGGAAAAGGTCCCATGAAATCGATGCCCCAAACATCGAAAAGCTCACAGAAGAATAATGGATTTTGAGGCATTTCGTTTCTTTTGGAAATTGTGCCAAACTTTTGGAAAGTGGGACATGATTGACAGAACTCGTGTGAGTCCTTGAAGAGTGAAGGCCAAAAGAATCCAGAATCTAGGACCTTTCGAGAATTACTTTGTGGTCCAAAGTGGCCACCTCCAGGCATTGAGTGGCAGAATTCCAAGATGGAGGATTGTTCAGTTTCATCAACACATCTCCTAATTACCATGTCAGCCCCAGTTTTCGAAAGTTTATTATCTTCCCAAAAATAATTCTTTGAATCACTTCTCATCTTTTCTTTTTTTTCATTTGAAAAATATTCAGGGAAAACACCAGAAACCAAGTAATTGACAATTGGGGCATACCATGGTAACTTTGGAGTGAGAGATGAGAGGTGTTCAGTTGGAAATTCAGGATCAATTATTTTAGAATGAGAAGAATTAGAAATTCTACTCAGGTGGTCAGCCACAGTATTTTCTTTTCCAGGTTTATCTTTTATCACAAGGTCAAACTCTTGGAGCATTAAAATCCATCTTATTAGCCTTGGTTTGGAATCACTTTTCTTAAGTAAGAACTTTAATGCTGAGTGGTCCGTGAAGATGATGATTTTGGCACCTAAGAGATAGGGCCGGAATTTATCCAAGGCAAAAACCACTGCTAAAAGTTCTTTTTCAGTCACAGTGTAGTGTGATTGAGTTTCATCCAATGTTTTTGAGGCATAAAATATGACATGAGGAATGTTTTCTCTTCTTTGACCAAGAACATCCCCAATGGCCCTATCAGAAGCATCACTCATCAATTCAAATGGTAAGGACCAATCTGGGGGTTGGATTATTGGAGCAGATGTGAGAGAATATTTGAGTTCAATGAAGGCTCTCTTGAAAGCCTCATCAAAATTGAATGTGACATCATTTTGAAGTAAACGAGTGAGTCGGAGGGAAATCTTGCTGAAGTTCTGAATGAATCGCCGATAGAAGCCGGCATGACCAAGGAAGGACCGAATGTCTCGAACTGATTTGGGTTCAGGAAGTGATTGGATCACCTCAATTTTGGCTGGATCAACTTGGATACCCTCTTGAGAAATTATATGCCCTAGAACAATCCCATTTGAAACCATGAAGTGAAATTTTTCAAAATTCAGCACAAGGTTGCACTTGACACACTTTTGAAGGACCAAAGAGAGTGAATGTAAGCAAGATTCAAATGACTCGCCATAAATGGTAAAGTCATCCATGAAGACCTCCATGCAATTCTCAATGAATTCAGAAAAGATACTCATCATACACCGCTGGAATGTTGCAGGATCATTACAAAGGCCAAAAGGCATTCGCCTATAGGCATAGGTTCCAAAGGGGCAAGTGAATGTGGTCTTTTCTTGGTCTTGAGGTGCGATTGGAATTTGGAAGTAGCTGGTGTAACCATCAAGAAAGAAATAGTGTGACTTTCCGGCCAATCTCTCAAGCATTTGGTCATGGAAAGGAAGTGGGTAGTGATCTTTTCGTGTTTCAGCATTCAGTTTGCGATAATCGATGCACACACGCCATTTGTTTTTCACTAGAGTTGTGACCACTTCTCCATGTTCATTTGTGACAACTGTTATCCCTCCCTTCTTAGGAACGACTTGAATTGGACTAACCCATTCACTATCAGAAATTGGTTAGATAATACCAGCTTGAAGAAGCTTGGTAATCTCTTCCCTAACTACCTCAAGTATGAGTGGATTGAGTCTTCTTTGAGGTTTCCTAATTGGTTTGGATGATTCCTCTAGATGGATGTGATGCATGCAAAGGGAAGGGTTGATTCCTAGAATATCCTCTAGGGTCCAACCTAAGGAATTTTTGTTTCCCTCTAACACTTGAACAAGTTGGGACTCCTCAGTTTCAGAAAGTGAAGTAGAGATAATGACAGGGTAGGAGGGATCATGGAAAAGGAATGCATACTTGAGGTGTGAAGGAAGTGGTTTTAGATCAGTTTCAGCCTTGATTTGAGAGCTAGACAAGTTAGGAGTAGGAGAAGGGATTCCAGATGGGTTTGGATCATTTTCCTCAACACTGTCCAAGGTAGAGCAGTAGAGATCAGAGTTGATGTGGGATTCAAGAGAGTTTTCAAGTTCCTCTAGATTGATGGAGTCTATGAATGAGAGGTCGACATCAACTTCACCATTTATGACTTTGTTAATCATGGTGTAGATTTCACAAGATCCTTTATCATTATAACATGAAGAACATGGTGGATTGGGGTTCGATTGAATCTTAGAAGTGTCCTCAAAAGCATGGATTGAGAATATAGAGTGATCCTCAGATGGGTATCGCATGGCTTGGAAAATGTTGAAATTGACCAGTTGGTCACCGAATTCCATGGATAAGATGCCTGAATGGACATCAATCATGGTTCTCGCAGTCATGAGGAATGGTCTTCCTAGAATTAGGGGAGATCGAGAAGAGGTCGTCTCACATTCCATGTCAAGGACATAGAAATCAGCTGGGAAGATAAGATCATTGACCCGAACAAGAACATCCTCAATTATCCCCTCAGGACTGGCAGTGCTTCGATTGGCTAATTGAATGACAACACCCGTTGGGTGCAAGGGACCTAGACCAAGGTTGGAGAATATGGATTTGGGCATTACATTAATTGAGTCCCCTAGGTCTATGAGTGCATCATCAAAGTTGGAACTTCCAATTTGGCATGGAACCGTGAAGGTCCCTGGATCTTTGCACTTCATGGGAATGGATTGTTGGGTTGAAACATTTTCAATGTTCCTAAGTTGCCACTTATGGGTGCACAATTCCTTAAGAAACTTGGCATACTTAGGGATTTGTTTGATGGCATCTAAGAGGGGGATGTTCACTTCAACACGTCTAAACATGTCAAGCATTTCAGGATCAGGTTCAAAGGACTTCTTAGGCTTGGAGATGGCTTGAGGAAAAGGAATTGGGTTCCTTAGAGGAATGGAAGGAGGTGAAGGAGTGGATTCAAGTTCCTTTTCCAGCTTTTTGTTCTTTTCATTTTCTAGATCAACATTGAAAGGGGAGGTAGAGAAATCAGCATGGGGAATTGCAATTTGCTTTCCCGATCTAAGTGCAATTGCACTTACATTACCCTTAGGGTTGGGTAATGGTTGAGCTGGGAGTTGGGATGAATTGGATTGTTGTTGCTGGCTAAGGTGGGATGCAAGTTGACCTATTTGGGTTTCAATGTTCTTGAGGCTAGAACGGGTGAAGGAAGCAAGATCCTCTACAGCACTTTCCCATGGTTGTTTAGAAGAAGAGGCTTGTCCCAAATTGGGTTGGCCTTGATTTTGGTTCTTGGGAAAGCGATTGTATTGGGTGGGGAATTGGGAATGCTCGTTAGGATAGTGGAATCCAGGAGGAGGATTGTTCCTTTGGGGTTGAGGGAAAAAAGGGTAAGGTTGTTGGAAGTTACCAACACCTTGACTGTATTGAAACTGGTTTGGGTTTTGAGGAGGGAATTGCGGAGGATGAGAAATGGGATTACCATACCTCAGAGGTGGGTTAAAGGTAGAAGAGAAGGGCTCAGAGTGGGGTTGGTTGAAGTTTCTATCAAACTGACCTGATTGTTGAGGGTTGAAGTTTCGCTGAGCATATGCCGCATTGAGCTCCATTGGACTAGATGAATCAGATGGATCATCTTGAAGTTGTGGACATGTGTCAGTTGGATGAGATGGAGAGTTGCAGATTCCACAATTCTTGATAGGTCCAGGGAATAGTGACTGTGGAGAAGATGAGGTTGGGGCTTTGGTAGCCACCGCTAGTTGACGCACAAGACCTGTAAGTTCACTCATCCACTCAGTCATCTTGTTGGGCTCTATGGATTGATTCTCTTGGGCTTGTTTCACTTGAGCATGTGCTCGAGTATGGAATTGCTGCGTGTTTGCAGCCATGTTACTTATGAGATCTCTTGCAGCTGCAGGAGTTTTGTCAACAAGAGCACCGCCACTTGCGGCATCAATGAGAGTTCGCTCCATAGCCAATAACCCCTCATAGAAGTATTGGATCAGGAGTTGGTCAGGGATTTGATGGTGTGGACAAGTTGCCACAAGCTTTTTGAACCTCTCCCAATACTCATGGAGTGATTCATTAGGGAATTGACGGATGCCGATTATTTCCTTTCGGATAGAAGCTGTTCGGGAAGCGGGAAAGAACTTCTCAAGGAAAAGTCTCTTCATGTCAACCCATGAGTTTATGGAACCAGGTCGGAGGTAGTAGAGCCAAGACTTGGCATAATCCGCTAGGGAAAAGGGGAAATCTCTAAGCTTGATTTTTTCTTCAGAAACCCCTTGAGGCTTCATGGTAGAGCATACTACTTGGAACTCTTTAAGGGGAAGATGTGGATCCTCACCGGCTAGCCCGTGAAAATGAGGGAGAAGATGAATCAAACCCGATTTGAGTTCGAAGTCAGCTTCAATGTTTGGATATTGAATTCCAAGAGGCTGGTAATTCATATCAGGGGTAGCACGTTCATTTAGGGTTTGTTCCCTAGGATTGGCCATTTCAATTTCAACTGGTTGGATGAGGACTGGTTCTTGAATTATTTGAGTATCTCTTATGTTCCTCCTAAGTTGGCGAAGTGTTCGCTCAATTTCAGGGTCAAAAAAATCCGAGGGATTGTTTGGAAGGCTACGGGGCATTCAGAGAGATTTTGGAAGAAAGAGGAAGACGGGTTTTTCTTTGTATTTTTTTTCAGTTTATGATTTTTAAGAGGAAGACGGGTTTTTCTTTGTGTTTTTTTTCAATTTTTTTTAAACTTTTGTATTTTTTTTTTGGGTTTTTTTTACAATAACCAGAAACTAATGAATACTTAAAGCACCATCCCCGGAAACGGAGCCATTTGAAACGCACGGCCGATTGTCGCCTATCGACCGGTCAATGTTCCGGTGCTCTGCTAATGTGTATAGCAGCACTCGGGTCGAATCCTCGGTGATGGTACTTCGTAATAGTCGATTGTTTTTAGTTGATTGTATTTTGATTAGGGGGGTTTGTTTGCAGAGCATAATTTAAATGATTTATGGATGATGTTTGATTTACCAAATTCATAAAGATTGGGGTGAGTTCATCATTAGGTTAGTTAAGCTTGTGATATCCTCGAGCTTTGCTTTATATTTCATTTAAATTAACACCCATGTCACAAGATGATGTTGATTAGAATTCTTAAGTGTTAAGGCTTTAAACCAAGACTTAACATAACTTAAGGTTATAATCTCAATCAGATCTTATTTATGGTTGTGTATTTATGGTTCCAATAATCCATGGAAACCACATGTTAAACAAAACAAGTCATTAATCCATGACATGTTAAGTCCAACATACACAATGTTAATTCAAAGAATATTCATCGAGCAGAAGCTCTCAATCACTTAACATACCTAAATTATAACTCAACCCAAAGAGAGATTTACTCAGCCATTATGATGTTTATTAATCTGGTAATATATGTTTATGGTGATGAATTATAAAGAGAAGAAAAAGAATGGGACAAGATAAGAGTAGTGTGCCGAACACACACACGAAATATTTTGAGAATCAAAAAAGGAATTTCGATTGAATGAGGAAGCAAGATAAGGTACTGTAATTTAAAATGATTCAAACTATTTTAAGACCATGAATATTATACTACAGAAGGTGGAGGAGAATAAGAGATATTGAAGATGAATCTTTCATTAAAACAGAATTACAAAATAAAGGACTTACAAAATTACAAAAATGAAGAACACAAAAGTAAGTGAAAAGAAAGAGAGGAGGAAAGGACCCTCAAGTGTAAACTTGAGTATGGCAGGTCCTCCCAAGCCTTTGGAAAAGATTTGGTCGTGCCAATATGATATCCTCTCTTCTGAAATGCCAACCCCTCTCAAGGAGAGAAGGAGAGAGTATTTATAGCCCAAGGAGTGGACTGTTTGCTTTCCCAATCTGTCCCTCCACTTTCATCGCCAATTGAGCTATTCAGACAGCCGAATATTCAAATAGCTCCTTCTTCAAAGTTGTAGAAAATAATGTTGGACCACTACGCTCAAAATTTGGAGTCATTTGGAATTAAGAATCAAAAGTTATGGCCGGTTGATTAAACCAACTTAAACTGTCCATTTCAATCCAGTCTTTTTGAAGTCCATAATGTGAAAGGGTTTTTGAATATGAAGATGCCTTCAAATCCGAATTGTTTCTTCAACAAAGTCGTCCACCTATATCTCCTCGTTCACAATGAAAAATCTCAGCTCGCTTGGATAATTACATCAGGAGATATGTCATTCATACTATACTGATTTTCATTCTCGGCCAGAATGGTGGGCTGGACTTAAAAGATTTATTTGGGCCCCTTGTACTTGGATTTGGGCCATGAAATTTTTATCCAAGATGACATGTAGTGCCCCCATAATTATGGTGGAGAGTTAAGGTTTTTGAAATTCTGGATTGAGCCCAGTAAATCAATCTTCATGAATAGTCCAGTTTCTTCACAGATTATTTGGTCTTGTTTGTGAGGACCATATGACCCTTCAAATGGTAGAATTGGATCATGGTGACTTCTAATGAAATGTTGTATATTGAAAGTAGAATCCTAAAAAACAAGAACCACACAATTTGGATCAGTATAGTGATAGTTATAAGTAAAACATTAAACTGACTCAATTTTACTACTTCTAAAAATGCTCAAATATTATACTTAATATTATAACATTAATATTTCACACAAATTATGCACATTTCATATAAAATAAGTAAAGGTTGAATATAATAAGTTATGAAAATATTAATAACATCAGCTGTAGTCGTCGCCTTCGAATCCACTGAGGATCTCTGCACAGTCTTCGTCGTCATAGTAGCAGTCGCAGCCAGTTCTAGGGTTCCCACACACAGCAAGCTCGTTCGGGAGGGTCCGCTCCACGAGCCAAGAGGCTGATATATCAACTGTCACTTAGTCCAGAGTTGATGTATCCAAAAGTTCCAAATCGTCAACATAAACTCAACGTCTCAGACGGCGCATCATTCGGACGCCCGGTCTGAAAGTTATTGGCTTTTTCGTCCCAGAGGCCCGGTTGGTTTTTCAGGAAAAACCAACCTGACCGTACTCCTCCTGCATCTAAACCTTGGGAAAATTATGCCAAAAGATCCGTCTCACTATGAAGAACTCAACAAAGTTGACGTCACGTCAATCGGACGTTCGTAGCTCATGATATGAGTGTTTCCGCTCCGAGGGCCCGGTTGGTTTCGTGTAAGAACCAACCAGGCCGAACTCAAAGTAATCCAAAACCTTGAGTGCAATATGTTGAAATTACCGTCTCGTTCCAATGATCTTGTCACCGTTGGCGGCACATCGATCGAAGGTCTGTAGCCCGAGTTATGGGAATTTGAACCCAAACGGTCCGGAAACGGGGGTTTCGGGCCCAGACCGACCGGGCTCGAGACCCCCTGGGTCGGCCCGAACAGGGTCGACCCAGTCCGGCTCAGCCCGGCCCGACGTGGCCCGGCTCGGCCCGGCGCGGCCCAACCCGGCTGGGGACAGCGCGCCCAGCGCGCTGTATGGCTCAGCCTTTGTTCGAGCCGTTTCGACAAAGGGGGGGGGAGCCTGCCCCCCTGTGTAACCGTGCCCCCCCCCCCAAATTTATGGGGGGCCGTTTGAACCATCCAGGGGAATTAATTTCCCCTGGCCCCTCCCTTTTCCGGCCGGCTCCTTCTCAAGGGACCGGCGGTGGTCGGTCCCCTTCCATCTCCATCACCGGCGGCCCGGTCCAGACGCCGGTCACCTTGTTCCCCCGCGGCCTGGAACCGGCCGGGACCCTTGTCGTCTGGCACGGTGCGATGGCACCGCGCCCCTCCACCACGGCCCCGCTCCAGCCGTGGTGCCTTCAATTTTTTTCGACGAGGCACGACGGCGTCACATTCTTAGACTTCTTTCCATGGCGCGGCGCGACGGCGCTGCGCATTTCATTCCGCATGAATCCGCATTGTGTTTCGGCACCACGCCTTCCCGAACCAAACCACAATGAATCAATCATAAAAAATATGGATGAGGGTCGGTCGTGTTTGTGTGGACCGACCCCCTTGCATTATTTGATATCAAATGGTTTTAAACCACAAAGATCACCAAACTGATGTTCACAACAAAATAACTAAACAAACCCATACCTCGGTTTCAAGAACGTTGCACGTCAACGAGCCGCAGAAGATGAGCGTCGCGGAGGTCGAGCGTCGCGGAAAAAGAACGTCGACGTCGTGAAGCGAGGATTCTAAGTCGTTGACGGAGATTTCATCGCGGGAAAACCATCGCGGAAGAGACGACACGGAAGAATAACGTCACGTCGCGGATACGGCTTCGCGGAAGACGAACGTCGATTCCGTTGTCGTCGAGGTGCGTCTGAAGAGAAAACGTCGTTTGGAAGAAGACGTCGCATTCTTCGGCGGAGGTGTTATTCGTTGAAGAATGGTGTTCTTCGCATTCTTCTTTGAGGTTGAAGAATAAGAAGACCGCTTCCCCAATCCTCTCAAGGTTGCAAAACTATAACAATAATAAAATAAGACCACGTATTATTTTATTAACACAACCAAACCATTTGACTTTCAAGAGTTTGAAATTCATAACCACACACAACTCACCTCATTAATTATATCAAGTTTTCAAAAATTAATGAAAGAGAGTTAATGGGGAGTTAGGAAAGTGAGGGGTTAATAGGGGTTAGGGAGTTTACGTAATTTGAAAAGGTGGGGGGTTCGTGTTGGCCCCACCCTTTTAATTATCCTCACATGGGAAGTTCGGTGGATATGGGCCCCACCACCAACTTCCCATTGGAGAAATTAACCACTTGAAAAAGAAATAAAATTGATTCAACAATTTTATTTACTTTTTTAATTAAACCCCATTAATTAACTTCTTCTCCCGCACAAACGCAACTACGGTAAAGGTTCCCTTAAGCTATTACCGACGTTGCGAGTTCATCGGTGCCCTCGGAATTTGATTCTGGGTACCAGTTCAAAAGTTAGAAATTCATGCTCGTTCGTTCACTGAACGTACCCAATCCAAACTTCGGAAATTGATTCCGGGCACCCCGGGCCTCGGAATCTAGTGCCGTCAGAAACCGCATTCTTGTAAAATTCCAAAGAAAATTAAGAAAAACTTTCCATTGATTTTTACGGGTCTTTACACACTCCTCCACAACCCTTGTCTCAGTAGGGTCAATAAAGATTCATTCAATGGTTACAGCGTGTCCCAAGAAAGAAACTTGTTATAACCAAAACTCACACCTGTTGAACATTCTAAATAAACACTCCTTCCTTATTGTTTGTTTTTATCTCCCACATATAATCCTAAAGCTCCTAGTAAATTTTTGAATATATTATAATATCATCAATAAAATCTACCACATTGTTATCATGGTATTCCTTAAAGACTATATTCTTAAATTCCACAAAAAAAGTAGGTGAAATAGTGAATCTGAAGGGAATAATAGAAAACTCATAATTTCCATATCATGTTTGGTAGGAGAAAATTTGGAATGATTTATTTCTTCATCATCAATTGATGATAACCATATCGAATATACATTTTAGGGAGGGAATAAGTCCCACAATACTAGTAAAATATATCATCAATTCTTGATAGAGGGTACTTTTTCTTCATTGTGATCTTATTATGTTCTCTATAATCAATGCATGAAAAAATTGATCCATACTTCTTCTTCACATATGGAATAGATTCCACCTCAGGAGACACACATGGTCAGTTAATAACATTCTCCAAAAGATCATGGTGTTATTTCCTTAATTTCTCTAGCTCTACATGCTCTATTCATTAGAATGTTTTAAATTTTTTCTTGGATACATGAATATGTATAATTGATAACTCTACCAATATTTCTGGGTGTTCTTCAGGTAACTCATCAAGAAATAAATAAATATATTCCAAAATTATGGGGACTTTTTCCATTTGTATAAATATATTCCCTTTTTCATCTTCACTAATCAACTCCATCATTAAGGCTACGAGTGGGGATTCTAGACAACAATTATATCGAGATATCTCCCCTTTAATTTTAGTTGTCGCATTCCCATTCAAGACTACTATGATTTCCTTTATTCTTCATTTTTTCATAGAATTATACTTTGATTTCCACTCCATCACTTGTACAATGTCGAACTTCATCATGTGAATAACTACTATATTTGAAATAATATTGTACTCCCTAAAGTATCTACAAGAGTTTTTACACACTGTTGATTATTATATAATCCCACTATGACTCTTGAATGATAAATCTACTTTTATAAATACATTTGTGGATTATAAATTATTTGATAACATGGACGAAATAAAAGAATGAGTAGAACCATAACCAAAAATGTAAATTCATGCTTTAACATAACAACAATAGTACCTAACACCACATCATTTAGATATTCAACTTCATCCATCGTGATAGAAAAATCATGACCATTATCCCTTGGACTGTGCAGAGGCTGGTGATTATTACCCTCTACTACACTCAAATTTGGATAGTGATTGCAAAAGTTCCTTAGTTGTCCACACTTGAAGCATTGGACTTTTAGTAGGGCCTGCACAATCTTCCCTTTTTTTTCATTAGTGTTGAGAAGTTGAGTATTTACCTCACTACAATAGTTCCTAGTGATATGGCCACATCAGTTATACTTGTAGAATTTATCATTCCTATGAAATTAGTTACATGAATACTTCTTCACATATTTATTACACGTGGATAGTCACACATGCTTTCCTCTTATTCCCTAATCAAATATCCTCCCCATTCTTAGCTATATGGTTCTATTCTATTCATTCATCTTGTGAGACTACTATGTCTCACGAATCTCCAGTTAAACATTAATAGCACTCCTTATGATTTCCTCAAAGCTTCCATAGTCTTGATTAGAAATGTTCTTCCATATATGAGGCCTTATTCCACCTAAGAATCTATCAAAATCCATATTAGGATCCATTAATAAGATACATGTATAATGGGAATTACTTTTGAAGTCCATCTCATAGGTTCCAACTGATTCATTCTCCTTCTTCATTATCTTGAGGAATTTCATCACCATTGTTTTCATCAAATGAGGAAAATACTTATTGAAGAAGATTACCCTAAACTCTTACCACTACATAGCTTCAATA
The DNA here is from genome assembly GCA_963277665.1 of Viscum album. NCBI lineage: Eukaryota > Viridiplantae > Streptophyta > Magnoliopsida > Santalales > Viscaceae > Viscum > Viscum album. Next base: position 1,519,469,355 of record OY728150.1, read on the forward strand.
TTCCCTCTTGGTTTCATGTTTTCAATCTGTGAACATCGTTGATCATCTTCTACATCCTTTAGGTAGACAGATTGGTTGAATTTCTCTTTTTCTAAAAAACAAAATAATGATATGATCTTTTCTATAGATCTTATCCACTATTCCCCAATCAATGGGTTTGTAGATCCACTGAATTTTGGTGGTCGTTGATGCCTAAGGGACACAATAAAAAGTTGTTCTCTTCATGTTGAACCTAGTCACATATCATGATACATGTTACTTACATAACATAAGTTAATTGATTCATCATTATCATAAAGTTTTCCATTCTGGCTTCGATCAGAGGGATGTCAGCACATGATCTCTTGTGCACAACTCCCATGGTTCCTCGTATTTACCATTATTATTTAAAATATGAAAATTTTAGTGAGTAAATTTAGTAATTTAGTAATATTATAATTATAATGTAATTTAATGTCTTAAAACCTCATGAATAATTTTTTCATTCATTTACAAAAATTACATTTTCTATAAACACATCATAATAGTTCATAACAAGATATTGATTAACCAAACATATCCCTTGGGAGTGTCAATCTAAGAGTGCATTAAGGCTCGTTGTCATTTAAAAGTTCCCCTTAACATCTATATCAAAGCAGTGTTTTGAGTTTTACCCCTATATACATTTGTGCTACTGCCACAACCATGTGTTCATATCCCAAAAATGATTAATTTTTTCAGAAACCACTTAATATTTCACCCAAATACCAAATTTGTTTTATATATTTAAAATTTTCATTAGGGTTATTCATAATGTTTTAAAATCATAATTTCCACAAATAAATAAACCATCCTCTGATAAAAAATGGCAACCCGCCTTTGTATCTTCTCATGGCATTTTACAAATATGGGATCTTTTAATGCTTAATGTGTTGGTAAAAGGTACAGAATACATGGAATCATAAAACATTCATTTATTCCAAATGAATTTATTGTAAAATTTTAATTATAAGCAAACGTATGGGATCTAATAACCTGGGGACATGCATCAAAGGAAAGGATGACTAGAAGTCCCACTAAGGGGAAATAAGTGAAATAATTTACATAAGATATTGAGAAATATTGATGAGAACATGAAGAATATAAATATTAAATAAAAAACATTGAATGAGGCATAAAATAAATAAAATAAAATGAATCATAACTAGTTAATGTTTCTAAAACATTTAATTATGTCATTTTTAAACATATAACCATGGTTTCTCTTCGAGGTTTCATAAAAATTACTAAATTTGTTCCCCAGGGTATCATAAAATATCACCTATAGAGAATAAAATCTTTACCTAATGAATTGAAGTGATATCAGGTCAAAATATTTATTTTTATTAATACCTTTGAGACACATATGTCATAATAAAACATCTAATAAATTATCCATGGAGAGTAAATGATATAGGTTTCATATCAATATCATTGAATTTTAAAAAGTGATTAAAAACACGATGCTCTGTCATTTTAAAACCATGGAAAATGAATTTGGGTTTCACGTATGTTAATCCTAGAAATAAAATAGATAATTTTGAAATCTTTTTGAATACCCAAAGATATGGTAGAGTCTTGGGTATTCACAAAATAAAATAAAATAATTTCTTGATAAAAAGAGAAAAAATATGAGATGAAAATATGACAGGATAATATGTAAGAAACATAGTATTAGAGAACATTAAAAAGAGAGTGAGAAGGGTATCACATTCATAAAATAATATTAATATAGTAAATAGATAAAACTAAATTTTTAGAGCATCATAGTATGGAAATTTTAATGACAATTCACATAAAAATAAAATGTGAAAGGAAAATAGAAGTTGAAATATCCCTTACTAAAGTTCGCAAGCCTAACAATGTCACCTAAAAATTAATAAAATGTGTTGATGAGAGATAAATGGGTCACTCATACTTTTTAAATAATATTTATTGAAATTGGGATATGTAATTACAAATACCAACATAATAAAATAGAAATTAGAATATAATGACATAAAATGAGTGTCTGAAAAAGAGAAGGGAAGTAGATTCCCTTACCATGAAGAGTGACTTATAAAACATGATGATCAGGGCCTTGGGTGTTTGAGGACACCTTGGAAGGACTCCTTGAGATGTATTAATATAATATAATATAGGATAATGAATTGGGAATAAAATATAATAGTGTAATATATGGGTATTTATAGAAAAATTGAGGGAGTGTTTGATTAATTTCAGAAAACACCTCAGTAGTGGTTTTTGCCAAACCAGATGATTTACCATGGTATTTTCACATTATTTTGGCCAGTTAGGACACCTAATGTCATATTTTAATACAAAACAGACGAGATGAATTTTAAATTATATATAATAACATTTTTCTGTCGTTACACACACTGAAAACTCAACACTATATTCATACTATTCACTATAAAATAAAATATTTTATTAAAATCTCCTAAATTCACCATAACATAAAATAGACCATAAGAAATCATAATGATATTTTTTTATTATAACAATATTCTAAATATATTTAATTTATTTATTAAATCTAAAAAAATTTAAATATTAAAAATAATAGCGGACATAAAATGCTTAGAAAACTGTGTGGTAAAATTGTCTACACTTGAAAAAAATAAAGTTATTCTATCATTTTTAATTAAAATGTAGTGATTTTATAACACTATATAGTTAAAATAAAAAATATTAATAAAACATTAGTTAAATATAATAATTTATCTCTCTCTAAAAAGTAAAATATTTTCTACAATAAATAATTTATCAAATTCCATTCCCATTTTAAGAAAACTATTCTTAGAACAAAAATGATGAAATAAAAATTTTATTCAAAAAATATATTTTATTTTAAGTAACTAGGTCCCTGACACATAACCTCTTAAAACACACACATACGACCCAAGGTTAATTTGTGCGATTGGAATGGACTTATTGGGTGCCTCAAGTAACATCGCATGATTTGTAATCTCTACAAAGTTGAACTTATACTATATACTATTTTGTTAAGCATAACATATAGATGATCAGACTGGGCTTGGTTCAGAGTGAATCCTAGTGACACTAACTCCTTCACATTCTCTAAAAAATAGTCTTTGTATAGAACAATTCAACTGGATGAGGAAATCGACTCATCTTCATTTCATTAATTAACTATTATCGTTTGTAATTATAATACAAATAATAAAGTTAATATTATTATTAAGAGTATTGTATCCAATATTAATTTGACCAATGGTCACGATTTACCAATGATCATATGAAGTTATAAACCCAAAGGTTACATTTCAATATAATTACTTCCTTATTAACATGAAATATGTTTTTTGGTAAAATAATATATCACACATTTTCATGAGAAAATTATTATTCAAAATGTATGGGTCATTTCAAATAATATCATCTAGGGTATGATTATTAAACTCCATTGATTCATCAACAACAATACATTTATATTCCCACTCATTTTTAATAATATCAATTATATATTCCACAAGGATATTATCACCCTGAACTATTTCCAAAATAATTTATAAACTATTTATCATATTCCTGAACCTTTGATGCATATATACAATAGATTCGTCTGTTAAGAAATCAATGGATTGATAGTATGATCTCAAAATATCATTCTGAGTCTCAAAAACATTATATGTACCAAAACATGTGACATAATTATTTTTCCATATAATGTTGATATATTCACAATAAGAATTATGACTATATATTCTTCATGACATAGATCATAATAACATATTCCTTACACTGTATATTAACTGATATTTTGTTTTTTCTTAATGGGTAAAATTTTTCATATTCTTATGAAGAATAATATTTTCTCTAGTCAAAATTTTAAAACATCATCTCTTGTATTGATAACAATGGTTTTCATCGTATTCCTCCAAGCACGCATAATCATCAACATCAATGATAAGAGGTATGTTAGGATTTTGGATTCTAATGGAAACAACATTAAAATCTTCAATCATTAAAAAATAGAAAACAAATTCCAAAAATCCTTGTTAGAGTAAAACAATATATAAAAAATGTTTAAAAAATTGCTTATGATACATACAATAGTAAATAAGGTAAAAACACAGAATGTGTTTTACTATTGAAATCAAACTCCCATCTAAAATGAAAAATATGAGAATCACAGATCCCTTGACCTTTATTTGATAACCTTTGAATAATATTAAAATCATATATCTCTTTACCTGGCTCTAATACCAATTTTTCGATTATATGATCTTTTTTTATTACTGAAATTACAATAGGTGGTGGGAACTATTGTATAAAAACATAGTTTAATAGAATTAATCTAAACAAACCCAAATCACTTTTATATAGACTATTAGACTCGTCCCTCAGTCTGATCAATAATCTCACTAAATTAGAACCTCGATATGGTTTGATTAAATTAGGGAAAAAATTGGTATCATTATAGATTCAGTTGTTAGATTACAATTATAATAATCAAAGGAAATCTGATAAAAAAAATTAATATAAATTTTAATGTGATGTTTCAATTTCAATTTAAATATACAGTTGAAAATAAACATGTAAAAAATAATTAAAAATTACGTATATGAAATAATGAATGAATTTAAAGATATTAAATGATAAAACTCATTTTACTTGATGATTAAGGTAGTATATAACACAAAATAATGGTATCCAGTATTTTATTTTTTTAAAAAAATATTTATTTTCTTTTCAAAGTATGGAAATTGATACGATGATCAAAATGCCTTTTTCTTCTTATCCACAAAATCACTTGATATGATGCTCAACATTACTCTATCAAAAATTCATTGGTAGCACTCGATTATATATATAAAAATCTATATCATTCTAACATATGAATCCTTCGATCATGACAATGATTTATCACAGAAAATATTAAAAAAATTATTAAAGAGAAAACCTAACAATATTTCATTAAGAAGACTACTCTCTAAAAAAAATTAGAATGGGATATTTATGCTGAGTGTTCTTTGAAAAATTTCCTAAGAGAATATAATCTTTTTGCTCCAAACACATCATATGACTAGAAATTATAGAAATATTTCCAATGGTTGAATTGGCCTCCCAATTGTCAAATTTTTCTGAGTATGTTTCACTATATTTGGACACATGGCATTGACAACCCATAATGCTCTGGTGTAACTGAAGGTCTAACAATATACTGGTTTACACCATTTCCGTATAAAATACTTTCCTTAAATTTGAATAATGTATTCCTTATATGATTATAAAAAAAAGTTAATCTAATTTAATTTATTAATTATGCTGATACTATATTCATTATGTTTATTAGTGCGATGTTATCAACACTGGTATCAATCTAATTGTTATGAAGTTTTCATTATGACATTCGTGATAAAAAGTTAAACCACTAGTACCTTTGAAGGTGAGTAGTATTAATGAGACACATACTCATTATGATAATCATAATAAAGAAAATAATGTTTATACTCATAATACATAAGAACCTATTATACATATATATAAAATATTATTTTTTCAACAATGAACAAAATAAAATATTTTGGACGTTAAAAGATAGTAAATAAGTATATGGTAAGTTATTTGTGATTTCCAAAACAAAAGGTATGTAAAAGTATGAAGTATAACATCCGATTTGACAAATGGATGGTTGTAATGATCGATTTAAGGAATATATGTTATTTATATGATAAAATATTGATTTTAAATGAAAAATATTATTTAACATTGTTTCATTACATCTATCCAATTATGGAAGCATCAGTCGAGCATATATATGGGCTACGGTATCAATTAAATGATGTAATTAATTTTCCATCACCACTTTAAATAAACGATTATTAATGTATATATGATGAATAAATATGGTAATTATTTCCTGATTAATATTATATATATGATTAAACCATGGACAAATTCTACGTAACAGAACCACTGTACAAAAACATGCATGAAATGCATACCAATTCTCACATGAATATGTGTTTCGGTGAAGAAATTTTTAGTCAAAAGATAACTGGAAATTTTAAAAGAATGATAAATAATAATAAATTTATGAATATATTTGTAAAAAATATTTATAATAATTTAATATATACTATATATGTCATCTCAATTCATATGAAGAGATATGAAACATGTTGTATATTGTTTATGTAACATTCTCATTTCTCTTCATGATGGTATATAGTAGAATTTATACTGAGGGAAATTATACTAATGGTATCCTTTAAAAACATTACATTTTCTTATACTATTTTTATTATTTTAAATTTCAACTATTATTACCAATTACACCTCTTTGGGACTTAATAATATCATGGTAATGTTTTTAATAAAACATGACATTATTTCCACTTTGGATGATGTCATTTTTCTTCCATGTTTATTCTACACAAAAAGATTTATTATAGAAGATTTTAATTATACTACAAAATTTTTAAATAGATATTTTCATCAAATTTTAATTCATTTGAAAAGGATTAAGTGGAATTTTTAAATGAAATGAATTATGGATTAGTATTTTTTTATTTTTTACAATACGGTGTAATGAATGTTTTATTTTTAAATATACGACCTGAAAAAATATTCAACCCATCATGGAAGTTATTTTTTAAAACTTTTGTTACACATTTCTATCATTATTTATGAATAAGAGTTTTTCGTGTTATTTTGTAAATTTTAAGATTTTAAATTATTTATTTAAAAATGAAAAAGATATTTTCTTTAAGTAATATTCTAGTGATCATATGTTGACATAATATAATGATTATTATGCTTCTTTTGTGATATGATCTTATCGTACCATATACATTATTTCTCTAGATGGACATTGATTAATATGTTGATTATTTAAGGATAATTGTATTAAAAATATTTTTTTACCATAGGTTAAATATGTTAGGAAGAAACCTTTAGGAAATAAAATTATTTTTCAGGTGTTATGATATTATAAAGTTGTGAAATGATTATAAAACAAATTTCAATTCCATGGGTTATGATATACTGATATGATGATTGTTTTATAATATTTTTTAAAATATATGTCTGGTTTTCATTATGTGATGGTTGGGTCTATTATATCATCCCAATGCATTGGGTAAATATGGATAACTAATTACATAAATATGTTATGGGTGAACCCGATTTCATCTTCACAATATTATTCATGGCACTATTTTCATTTTCATATGTTAATGTGTGGACTCAAATTCATTTTCATCATTTAATTTATGGTATTGGTTTCAGGTCAATAAGTATATGAGAGAACCTGATTTATGTCCTGAACATAATGACAGATCGTGTTACTATTTATAAATGTTCACAATGTTATATTATTATATTATTTTACATTACTATGTTTAATATATGATCTATTAGTTGATTTTTGATTATTTATTATTGTAAAGTATTTTAAATTTTTACTTTGGAATGAAAAAAAATATTCAATGACTCGTGATTATTGATATTTAATTTATTGGTTATGAATTTATTATATTAAAATAATATTATCATATCATTAATCTCATGTATGATCAATATGTTTTAAAATTTGGTTCCCTAGACACAACCGTTCAGTACAATTGATTAACATTTCTTGTATATAGTTAGATATACAAGATGTATTATTACCATTATTTTTTATATATTTATAGTGTACTATTTAATGTAAATGTACATAATTTAATTTTCATATCAAAATGTTATAGTAGATCCCAGAATATAATGAGAACGTTAAGATACTATGATTTTAATCTTAAACAATGGTTATATTTTGTAGATATATCAAACAGACTGATTAAAATTTATGTTTTTAAATCAGGTATTGGTGTGTCATAATCATTGAGACATATTATCCTGAAGTTCGTACTTGGTGATCTCTAGTAGTGAGATCGTGAGGATATATCCACAAAAATAAATTCCAGATTTATCTGGTGTCATTAGTTGTTCATATCTAAAAACATGGGTATTGGTTTCTTAAATTGAGTTCATTATCAATGTGTTCCATTTGATTGAAAACATTGATGAATGGTAAAATTCCATGATAATTAAATCATGGTGAGGTGGATTATGTTTGACGCGTCATTTGTGGTATGACATTGGTTGAATGGGCAGGAATGGATTTTTTCACTTCTAGGTTGAGTAATTAATAAATCTTTGGCCTTGTTGATTAGGATGGGAGTACCTTCTTATGACCTCATCTAAGGAAATCGAGACTGTATCTTTCCTAAAAGATAAAAATAATAAAACAAGTAATGAGTGATGACACAATTCTCAAACACACTTTTTGATACATCTAAAGGCAAGGAGATTATATTAAATAGTGCATTTTTATAGGTTGGTTGTCACTGTTATGACATTCCTCGTATATTTATCAGCCTTGATGGGTCACTATAATCCAAACTTGGCATGTGGAAATTTTTCACTACTATTAAGATAAGGGCCTTGAGGGTCAAAGACAATAGTTTATTTATGAATGCACCCTATTTAGTTGAATATGAATATTGGACGTGGTAGGTCCCACCACATAGTTAAAGAGTTTTTCATGTTATCAATCACTGATAAATTAATATATTAATTATTATTAATATAAATAATAATTGGGTTGAATGTATTTTTTTTAATTAATTTCATGTTAAGTAAATATGAGGAATAATATTAATCGAGGAATATAATTATAATATTACATGTTTGTTTGATATTAAATGGTAATTTCCAGTCGAGATAATGACTTGATTTTATCAAGTAATATATTTAATATATATTATTTATGTGATAAATTATAAAAAAACATTTACGGTGTAGTTTATTTTTTCCTAATTCTTGTTTAGTGCATATTAAATTCCTAGGGGATGGGGAACACTATAGTGTATCTTGAATATCCACTATAAATTTGGAGATTCACTTTAACAATGTGAACAATTCATTAATTTTTTTGAATGAGATCATCTCATTCATCCCAAGTTATAGATATAGTATCTATTTCTCCAACTAATGAACCAAGAACAACTTAAACCATAGAAGGCATACGATCACGGTGATCGTCGGGGCCTCATAGTCATCGTCTGATCTTCGTGCAAACAATTGAAATTTAGTGATCAACACTCCTGTGTATTTATTATCACGTGTGCAAGATCTAGAGGGGGACTTCTATGAATATTTTAGGAATAAATCTCCAATGACATGTACACTTCATGCGTGGTGTTGGTTTAAGAAAAGTATGTTTTTAGTTCTTTATTCCATTAATTTACAGAAGATCATCATGACTATACTAGGACATAGTTATTCATAGATGACAAGTTTTAGCACTCAAATGATGAAAAAATTTCAAATTCCATGACCCATTAGCTTACAGTACAATCCTTCTACCTTCAATTTTTATCTTTTGAGTCACATAAATTTTTGGTGCCAAGAAAAATTAATTTTCCATTAAATTATGTAGTGGGTTCAAAAACAATCCAAACAACATCAGCCACGATTTGATCCGAGGGAAAATGGACAATTATGGTCATCCAAATAATTGATGTGGATTTTTTGCGGTAAATCTAAATGTATTTAAATTTGAAATATATATGTATTTTTTCGATAACTGAAGATTTTCAGTGAAGAAGTTTTATGAAAAGCCTTATTTTCCCTTCATGTTTTCATATGTCCGTAATAGTTTTTTCCTATCATATTTTTTATCCACCTATTCTATGGAAATAATATATTATAATCATAGTAATTATAATTTTTATAATTATAATTTTGTTAATAATTATTTTTATTATAATAACAGGTTTAATGTTATTATAACAAAAATGATATGTTAATATCCAGTGGAAAACATCACATCCCTGTGTAATTATCCACACCCAACAAATGAAATAAAAACTTGGGATGACATTGAAAAAATGGTTGTGACCTCATTGTAGAAAAAAACAATCATGCTTTTTCCATAAGTGGCCATCCATTAGTAGGGTGACTTTTTTGAAGGTGGTAAACTCCCAACAACGACCCACTAACCAAAGCAGTTGAGCACATTCACTGCCTAGTCGACCACCTACCATGCATCCCTCCTATCGTCTCTTACAAGAAACATCCCCCCTTCAAGATCTAGCCTCTTAGCCTGCTCTTATCTTACAACCGGAAGAAGCACTCAATATCTCTAACACGACCATTATGAAGCACAAACAATAGGTTTTCTAATTTCTTTTAAGAAATATTATTTAAAAAATGATTAGGATAAAAATATTTCTAAAATATATACCCCAATGGTGGCATCGTCGTTGAAGCCATTATACTAAATCAAACAAAAAAATAATATTTTTCTTCAATTTTTTATTTTTGTTTTTTAATGATATAGATATATATATAACAAAACAAAAATAAAATAAAAATTAATTTTCTAGAAAAAAATTTCTACTATTTAAAATCATGTAGTCCTGCCAATAGAAATGTCTTGATTATGAGAAAATATCTCATCAAGGACTATCATTTATAAGAGCCGCTATCCTGAAAATAATTCTTCATTTCCGATGTGGGATTCGGGTTATCTTTTTCCTGTGTAAAACATTCTGCATTTCCCATGTGGGATTCATAACTGTTTCAAGTACGTGGTTTTGAAAGGATCTAAAATTTAAAATATAAGACCAAAATAAATAAAACATAAATCATTGATTAAACATATAATAAACTGTTAAAAAATAATATCATAACAAATTTGGATGAAAAATGATTTATATTCTTTCAAAGCCACCTACTTGAAACATAATTTTTTCCAGCATGAGATGTTGAAGGCCTATAAAATATAAACTATAAGACCAATATAAATGAAACAAAAATAATGCTTTAAACATATAATAAATATGTGAAAATAAAAATAATTTCCTAAAAATTATGGACAAAAAATGATTTATATGTTTTCAAATCCACATAATTGAAACATAAAAATGTTTCAAATATGTGACTTTAAATGCCTTTAAAATATAAAATATAAGACAAATATAAGTGAAACATAGAACATTAGTTAAACATATAATAAATAGTTGAAAATAAAAAGAATTTCATGACAAATTTTGTTGAAAAATGATTTATAATCATTCAAGGCCAACTACTTGAAACAAAAAACAATTTCAAGTATGTGACTTGGATGCCTATACAATATAAACTATTAGGCCAATATAAATGAAACTTAAAACATGCATCACACATATAAGTAATAGTTTAAATTTAATTATTTAATTATTTATATAATTATTAATTATATTACAATTAACTAATTAATTACTATATAATTAATATTAAATAATTAATAATAATTTTTAATAACTATATTAATAAATATTTTAGTAATTATAATTAATAAATATATAAATAATAGATTAATTGATTATTATATAATTAATAATTATATTAATAATTAACAAATTATTTATTATATATTTACTAATTATATTTATAATTAACTAATTAATTAATATATAATTAATAATTAATTATTTAATTAGTCATAATTCAGTAATTAGTAATATAATTATTAATTACAATTATTAATTATTAATTATTAATTATTAATTTTAATAAATAATTATTTAATTAGTAATATAAGTAATGAGTAATAATTATGAATTAATAATTAATTAGTTAATAACTAATATAATTATTAATTATAATTAATTAGTTAATTATTAATAATTAAAAATTAGTAATTATAATTAATAATTATAAGTATTAATTTTATTACTAATCCAATATTTATTAATTATATAATTAATAATTATATTACTAATTATCTAATTAATAATAATATAAATAATAATTATATGACTAATTAACTAGTTAATTATTTTATAATAAAATACTTATATAACTAAATAACTAATTATTTAGTATATAATAAATAATTATATTACAAATTAATTTTTAATTTATATTTATATTAATAATCAAATAATTAATTATTATACAATAATATATTAAATTAATAAATAACTAATTAATAATGAAATAATCAATAATAATACTACAAATTAACAGATTAATTATTACATAATTAATTACAATATTACTAATTAATAACTCTATTACTAATTATTTATTATTTATTAATTATAATTACTCATTATAAATCTTAATTCTTAATTACTACTAAAAAACTAATTATTTATTATATAATTAATAATTATTATTTAATAATTATATTTAATAATTATATTACTAATTAACTAAATATTAAAAAATAACTAATTAATTAATAATTATAAAATATTTATTTAGTTAACTAGTAATATATTTATAAATTATATAATATATAATTAATTAATTAGTAATATAATTATATATTATATAATAATTAATTAGTTTATTAGTTATATAATTACAAATTATACTTATTAATATAATTATTTATATAATTGAAAATTATAATTAATAATTATTAAATTTTAATTATATAAAATTTATTTAGTTAATTTTTATATAATTTATAATTATATTATTAATAATTATATTACACGTTAACTAATTAACTTTCAACTATTTATTATATGTTTAATTTATCTTTTATGTTTCGTTTAAATGGGTCTTATAATTATATATTATAGTCTTTCAACATCACAAACTTGAAACATTTTTATGTTTCTTGTATGTGGCTATAAAAGCTTATTAATTATTTTTCATCAACATTTGTTATGAAATTATTTTTATTTTCAGTTATCTATTATATATTTAATGCATGTTTTTAGTTTCATTTATATTGGTCTCATAGAATATATTTTATAGGTTATCAAAGTCAAATACTGGAAACATTTTTAAGTTTCACGTAGGTGGATTTGAATTCTTATAAATCATTTTTATACACATTTGTTATGAAATTAGTTTTTATTTTTAGCTATTTATTATATGTTTAATCAATGTTTTATGTGTCCATTATATTGATCTTATAGTTTATATTTTATAATCTTTCAAATCCGGGTACATGAAACATATTAATGTTTCATGTAGGTGGCTTTGAAAGATTATAAATCACCTCCATCAACATACATTATGAACTTATTTTTATTTTCAATTATTTAAAATATGTTTTCCAGGTTTAATGTTTCATTTATATTTGTCTTGTAGATATATTTTATAGGCCTTCAAAGTCACTTACTTGAGACATTTTAAAGTTTCAAGTAGGTGTCTTTCAATTCATATAAAAAAAATTTCATCAGCAACTATTATTAAATTATTTTTATATTCAAATATTTATTACATGATTAATGCATTTTTTAAGTTTCATTTATTTTGGTAATATAGTTTATATATTATAGGCTTTCAAAGTCACATACTTGAAACATTTTTATGATTTAGATAGGTGACTTTGAATGCTTATAAATAATTTTTCATCCATATTTGTTACGAAATTCATTTTATTGTAACTAGTTATTATATTTTTTATCTATTTTTATGATTCGTTTATACTTTTGTAATAGTTTATATTTTATATTCATTCGAAACCATTTACTTAAAACCGTTCTCAATCCCACATGGGAAATACAGAATGTTCTGTGAAGGAATATGGGAACCAGAATCCGAAATCGAAAATACAGAATGATTTCTAGGATAAATTTTCTTATAAATGAAAGTCATGGGTGATATCATCTGTCATAAATTAGTCTACTGTAATGGGAGTACTGCTGAATTCTATATAGAATATTAATTTATCAGAAAAGTTTATTTTTTTGTTTTTTTGTTATATATATATAAACAAAATAAGATTTCATTTTGTTTTAGTGGAAAGGCGACTTCACCGACACTTCATTTAGGGAATATTTTTAAAACTAATTTAATCCTAACCATTTAAAAAAAATATTTTCTAACAAACCATATTAAAAAAAAGCTCCACAAATTGCCAGTGTATCCCCCCACCCCCTCTTTCTAGCTCATCGACTACAATGTTGGTATGAACCAGTCACTTTTTCTTTCCTCAGTGCCAGATCTAATCACTGCTCGGACCTGCTCGTCCAGAAATCCAATGTCTCCTTCTACATCACTAGATACCCATACCATAGACTCCATGTATTTGGAACAGGACAACCTCTCACTAACACATCTTTCACAGAAATCCCCATTTTTTACATCTGGTGCAACACCTCCTCCCACATATTAAGGATGTTTTATATCCCCAGTCATCACCCACAATCCCCTACTGGTGTCTCTCTATAGCCCCATGTACGAGTTCACCCACCTACCTTCCTCTTGACTCCACACACGAGTCTACGAGAGACCAACCACATAACTCCTCTCTCGCATGATTGAGAAATGAATTTTACTTCCCCCTTTTCAGGGATTTGTTTTATCTGATCCACCATAAAAGGGTCTATGTGGGATGGCCCGAAATGGTATAGGTCTAGGTGGGACTATCAATAGCAGAATTTCTTTTATGTGATTTCCCTATCTATTAACCCGTCATAGAGTGTTTGGTACGACACACAATGGGCTAGAGCGGTGTTTTAGGGCCCAACCAATTATTTATATTAATAAAAATTTGTTAATATAATTAATTTAATTTTACCATTAAATTTAATTAATTAATATATTACTTTTTGTTTAAAATAATAAAATTAATACATGGGATGAAAAGTAATTTAATTTTGGTTTTATGTTAAATAAAATTGATTTATTTTATTGGTTTTCAAATTAAATTCATTATGTACCGATAAATAATTAAAGTATTTGAATTTATTGTATCCATTTTATTTAATTAAAATACCATCGTATTTTATTTAATGACATTAATATTTATCATGCTTAATGTTATTCTGACAATTATTTAGGTATGACTTGACCAATGAATGTTTGAATTTATTTAATTAATTTTATTAACTATTTGCGATCATTGTAATTAATTAATAAATTTTTGGTTATCTATGAGTCTTTATTTTTTTATCAAAATACATATGGGTATGTGTGTCCATTTTATCTATTGTACATTTCACCCCTAGTTCCCCTCACCCATGTGCGAGTATTCTTCTACAATTGTATGAATAATTTGTATGGCATTGACCTTTCCCAGATGTGGTGGTAAGTCATGATGAGAACGGTGTAAGACATAGTTGACCCCATGTTGAGGAAAAATCTAGATGTGTAGTGGACACACTGGATGGGGACAACACACATCATGTGTCAATCATTTTACCAGGTATCATACCCCTAGATCATTTTAGATGATCAAGACCATTCAATTATTATTTTTCCATTATTAATTTATTTATTATTTTATGTATTTTATAACAATGGGAAAATGCATAAAATAAATAATAAAAATGCAATAATAATTTATGAATGTTTTGTCAATTAATTATATGTTGTGAGAATGAAATCATAGATAAATTAGATTAAAATTACTGGATTTCATTATTCATGAGAAAAAAACCTCAAAGAAATATGAAGATACAAATGCCTTCGATAATTTTTTTTGATCACAAGAAGGTGTTCAGGGGATTCGAACATCCATAAATGAGGGTTCCTATTACTATTGAGGAGTTATTATGATAATGATGA
Organism: Viscum album; assembly: GCA_963277665.1. Lineage (NCBI taxonomy): Eukaryota > Viridiplantae > Streptophyta > Magnoliopsida > Santalales > Viscaceae > Viscum > Viscum album. The sequence goes on from OY728150.1 coordinate 1,519,484,910, forward strand.
GTTAGAATAATTATAATGGTAGTAAGGATTATCCATATATAACATTCTATAACATTAGATGTAATATTTGATGGAATCTAGGTTATGATTCTGAGAAACTATGACCTCAATCAACATATCAACGAGTTGTGAGTTATTGTGGTTGGCTAGTAAAATGCATACCATGAAATATATGATTAAGGGAGTAGCCAAAGAATGTAGAATATGAGGTGAGCCTCAAGGATCCTAGCTACTCTAATACTCAAGTGACAAAGTATTTATATTCAAGTACAGTGGGTTTCTAGAAGTAAATAAAATAGTGGGAAACAAATAATGATTTAATGAATCAATAATGTCTAATTTGGTAATCAATATTAAAGTGCTAATATTCTAATATTTATATTTTTAGAAAATTACAAGTAATACCACAAGATAAACTTTGATAAATATTAGACATATTAAATATCCAAACTAACATGAATTTAAATTATAGTATAATTTCATTCTCACACCACAATGATGTTAGAAATTCATGGTGTTGGGGTACCTATACGAGTTATGACACCTCAAATAGGGAGGCTGAGAAATATGATTACAGGATAATTATGTATAGATCCTATGATAGTTATGTCATTATTTCATCGTCGATGATTGATGATTGTTTCAGATACACCATTGAGATAATTATGATTACACATGATGTACCATCTCCATAAATATTATGAGGAGGAAGAGAAGCATGATTTCAATGGGTCATAAATTACACAGGTTTTGTGTAAATATAAAATGGGGATAATAATATGTCAAGGTATCCCACTCTTACACCCAATTACTCTAGTATAATTTAATGTTACAAAATGAACATGATTGAGAAAATGAATCATTACCCTTTTAGTAAGGTTTTCCAAATAAATATGAACTTAAAGAATGTACAATAATTAATTCGTATGTAAAACATGTTAAAAGTAAAGGTGAAAAGACCATTGTAAAGTGACATTCCAAGAGAACATTCCCAATGTCCTCTAATTACTACAGTATTAATGTACGTAATTTTTATTGCAAATCATTAAATAAAACTGTATATCTTTATTCATAATAAACAAAATTAATGATGCAAGTAACTGATTAATCTTGTGGTATATTCATTAATATAAAATGTAATGTTTCTCTCTTACTTATTTGTTATTATATGCAATATTATTTTAATATATCTGTACCTGAATAAAATAACCATTTAAGTATATAATTATAATATGAAGTAAGGTGTATTTTCCAAGCAGCTAAGAAAGGGTGATTCCTAAGTCAGCGATGTGAAGTATATGACCTCTATATTTTCATGTGAATTATTCTAGAAAAAATTAATTGATTATAACCAGAATAGTTATCTCATATTTCCATTGGACACAAGGATCAATAATTCCAGGTTCAAGAATGAATGTTTTTTTGGTATCTCACAATCAACTAATAGTTCAGTGGTACTTGAATTATAGTAAATAAGAGAATAATAAAAAATATAAGACTTATTTACCTAGTTGTGGAATGATAATTATTTGAAAATAAAAACTAAAAGATGAATTCAATGATATATTCATTTTGGTATTTAGACTCAGTATAGATAAACACCATTTGAATTATAGACATATATACCTATTTAGTATTAAACAACGAAATCATTATAAATAATGGTATTCTAAAAATATTTAAGAATTAGTTCATAAAGAGAGAGTTAATTATTCCCAGGGTAACCTAGTGGTATATATACTTCATAAGATTAATTTATGTACTTTAATATTAATAAGGTGATGTATGATATATGCATGGTTATATGTAATGTGCACTTTTGTTCCAAAATACTGAAATGTATCTTGACCAATCATTCATCGATCATTATAATGTAGAATGGATTTATTCCATAACACACATTAGCTTATCTAAATCATGGAAGTAATGCTAATAAAGATGATAGATGATTAGTATTTAATGTTAACCTAGATTAGAAAATATATCCTGGAGTAATTATTAAACACACATTACCATATCTACATCACAACCCTGGTAAGGAAGGTCAATACTACGTCTTACAAGATAACATTGATCAAATAAAATTCTGGAGTAATTACTAAATTAACATTTTATTCATTAGAGTTATGTTATTAATTGTCTCAAAGTTAAACCTTGTAGAATTCTCCATTATATTTCATGACGGGCATCACAAATAATGGTCATATCCCATAACCAAATGAAAAAAATAATGAAAAATGGATATCATAAAAGTCGAAGTAATATGATAACCAATTATTTCATAAGACATGTGAATAGATCAAAAGTGTTTGCTAGATTATAGAAAAACACACATCATGTAAAAACAAATTGTGCATCTATTGTGATCATCCTACTAGTTTCATATGATATTTAATAAATCCCTAAGATAGACAAGTGGATGTAAAGTGAAAGACTAAATTTCTATATAAGGGTTTACATATCTATTAGAGATAGTAGGAGAAAAATTAAATTAGGTTCACTCAATCCTAGAGATGTGCATGTGGTTTTCATAGGAACAAGTTCCAGAAGAGCATGTGTGTGAGGATTGATCCAGAGACACATACAATTGTTGTTTTTTAAAACCATAGTATTGGATTTATATTCACCATAGACGGAGATATATTATTCATTTTGATTAATAATTCATATATCTAGGTGCTATAGAACAATAATTTATGATTGAAAAGGTCATGTAAAATTCAGCAATGTAATACATATATCAAAGTGATAAAGTACTTATAAAAAAAATATTGTAGTGAATATTCAAGAGAGTCGATACATGGATGTTCCAAGTGCAACACAAATAAGGCTTGATTGGTTATACCAATTAATTATGCCTAAATCTACTAAAACCTAACATTACGTAGCATAATTTCTATGATCATATTAATTGGATGTTTGATATAAAGGGAAAATATTAGGGAAATGTTTCTATATTACACAACCAGAAAGGGTTGGTGACATCAAAAAAGGCAAATAATGGTGTATGTTACTTAAATCTAGATTATGATTAATGTAATAATCAATTCCATAGAATATTCATTTGGAATGAATGTTTTCCATATGTATCCCATATGATAGTGTTAGTACTATAGTTTTCCAAGATAAAAATGTTCAGAAACATATTGAAAATAGATATTTGTAATACAACTAGTTAATACATGGACGAAAGTAATTCTCTAGTGATTGAATTAATGTAGCAACCTTAGTTCTATAGATCATGATCTAATGAGGTATATCTAACAGTATCAAGGACATATTCGATAATGCATATATTGAAATTGTATTGGAAAACACAAATTATGACTAATCAATATAATAATTGTTTTTAGTGTCACATGGAATAAATCCCTTTATTTAAAAATGAAAAACCATGGGAAGAGATTATGTGGTTATTTGAGTTCCATTAACTTCTAAGATGACTCAATCATGTAATCTATGGTATGTACAAAAAGTTATATTTCAAAAATATAAATTATAGTAGAATAATATCAATTATTTCCGGTGGAACTACATGTAATGTAGTCACAACTAACCTATAGTACTTGAGAAATTTAACTAGGATATATTCATGGTAAATATAGAAGACGGGATACTAGTTATAAAGGGAAAAAACTAGTATTATTTGGACAAATGTGATATAATATCATAGTAAAGACATGGTGTTGATTGAGACAAGATCATAAAATCAAGTGGTATATTAACTATAAATACTGACTATGTTACAGCTTCTCTAGTAGAATGGTAGTTGTTATTACATGGAATGATTTTTTCTCATTCATGGAATCCAACATACAAAGTAAAATTTTATCATTATGATATTTTTGTTACTAGTAAAATCCAATATGTTATGTTTTTTTCAGTGGATAAAGGGATACACTGAGTGCTATCATCTCTTTATAAGTTTTACTCAATATGTTGATGTTTTATATAGTATAATATCCACGAGGCAAAAATTTTGTTGTCTAAATATTTAAAGACATTACCTAATAGTAACATCATTGTAATCATGTGATAGATAAAAATTATGGTTTTAAGAAAGATCTAGTCAAACTAGGAGTGATGTAAAAGTAAGATTCATAGAAAAAACTTTTCAGTACATTTTATTAATATATCATGTATACAGTTAGATACAGCGAATGTATTCTTACCTTTATAGTTTAGATATTTCTACGTCCACTATTTAATGGTAAATTCTATATATTATTTTTCATATCAAATGGTTATTTATGATCTTGGGATATAATGATAACCTGGAGATTATATTAAATTAATCGTAAACAAATGTTATATGGTTTAGATGTATCAAACTAAGTAGGATAGATGATGTCTTAGTATCAGGTATTAGGGGATCATAATCATTGAGACATACTCTCATTATTTTAATACATGGTGATCTCAAGTGATGAGATCATGAGGATATACCCTTCAATAAGAACACCACATGTTTTCGGTGTCATTGGTTTTTCGTATATATGAACATGTGTATTGGTCTATGGACTTCTAATCATTATCTATGCGTGCCATTTGATCACATACTTTTATATAAGTCAACAAACATGATGAAGAAATCATGTAAATGGAGATCGTGATTGTTGCATCATTGTTTTCATGGGATTGATTGAATGGAAAATAAGCGATTGTTCCCTTTCAGATAATGAAGTAATATATCTTGGGCTTTGTCGAACTGGAATGTAGGGCCTTCATAAGACATTAACCATAGTATTCAAGGGTAAATCTATCCAATTAAAAAGATAAATAATAATTTATGAAATGAGAGATGACCCAAGTATACATCCTTTTTTATCATGTATGTAAAGATAAAAGAGATCATATTTCACAGTGTGTGTTTGTAGGATAGTGTTAATTGCTATGACATGCTTTATTCATTCCGGGGCCTTGATGGGTTTCTATACTCCATTATTGGTTTTTTGGATAGTATTTAATTCTATCGATATAATTTCCTAGAGGGTGAAACATAATAGAATATTCAATAATCATCCATATTAAGTTGAATTAGTATATTGGTCATGGCGGGCCCCAGAATTAGGATTGAGTGTTGTACAATATATCAATCATCGATAAATACGTAAATTCATTATTATTCAAATAAATAAATATTGGGAATATTTTTTTATTAAAAGTGTACATGTTACGTATATATGAGCAATAAAATTAGTCCAACTAATATTATTTTAATATTCCACGTTCGTTTATTATTAAGCGGTAACTTCAATTCGAGATAATGAATCAGTTTTATTATGTAATATATTTAATATATATTAATTTTATGTGATGAATTATAAATAATATACATGGACCAATTTATTTCATCACAATTATTATTTTTTGGATGTTAAATTTTCAGGGGTTAGGGACCCAACCAAGTATCTTGAGTATCAACAATAAATTGAGGGAGCCTCTTTACCAATCTGTTCTATTAATTAATTTTTTAATGAGACCTATCTCACCTCCTTCTTTATAGATATATTATCTCACTCCAAGTGAAGGTATATGATCACCTACAACCAAAATTGTAAAGGATCACAATGATCATTGGGGTGTCAAATACATCATCTGATCACCATACATGCACATGTAATTTGATACTCGATGATCCCATTAGTTTTTAAGTGTGTTTGGATAATCTAGAGTGATTCTGGTAGGGATCCATAAAGTAGTGATCACCAAAAACCAGTTGAAAAAAAGAGAATATTTGGTTTCAAAAAAGGAAGGTTTTCAGTTTTCATTTTTGTGCCCCTTTAAATTATGTGAGATACTCAGGACCAAAATGGTGCTCGGATCATCAGAGATGAAATATTTTATCACTCTAATAGTGAGAAATTTTAAAAAAACATACCCCATTAGCATGTGATGCGACTCATGAACCATCAAATGGTCTAATATCTCTTATGTTTAACCATACTGAGCATATGATCTCTTCCTTCAATATATTTTATTTCCTTGGGTTCTGATGTAGGGTTCTAAGTATGATATGTCAATATGTGTATTAATATGAAGAAATTTCTGAGATATATTGAAGATCCATTATGAAATAAAATTATACATTTGTAGTCTCCAATGACACTAAACTTTTATGGTTTTGGGGCTTATATAACTATGTTAGGTAGTTTATATTTATCTACAATGATGCAATATTTATGTACATTATTCATTGATTTTTTAAGAGTGTGGTGATGTATATTGGGGTAATACTAGAGTGGGGGATAGGATAAGTTTTATTCCCTTTTATTAGAGAGGGGAAGGTAGGTTATTTGGGGCATGGTAATTGTGTATATATATTGTAATCATGTTTTTATTAAAGGTATAAAGATGCTCATGATTTCTGAGGTAGAGGAATGTTAGTGCTGGAACTATGGTTTGGGGTTGGTATTAAAGAGAATGATTATTCAACTGATTAAGTATATTGTTTATAAGTGTTCATAAGAGAGCTGTGAGAGTGTGGGTAGACATGTGGTTTTAAAAATAATCTAGGGCAAGACAAGAATTTTTTATTAGACCAGGGAAAAATTTGAGTGTTGATTTTTTAAAGTTGTCCCTTGGGAACTTTTGGTAGTTTTGAACAGAAATTTTGTGGGATAATTTATTAGGGTTAATGGAAAGAGACCAGATAAATTCATTATGTCAGAACTTACTAGATAATTTATCAAATATTACACAATCATGAAGGGTTTTACATACTATAGAGAATTGATATCCTAGTTTTGATAATGTGGGATACACATAGTGGTAATTTGGGATGGATTGGTGGAAATTGTTGTGTGAAATATGTGGGTGTTTATCAGATCGAGGTAGTACATGATTGTTACGTGTATTTTATGATGGATTTCAAATTAGTGATGAACTTGAGAGGTTCAAGGACTGATAGGGTTTTAGTTAATCAGTAGTGGTACTTATGGCCATTAATTTTAAAATAATAAAAATGTTTTCATATAATTAAAATTACCCAATGAATGTCATGATGTTTGGGATGATAGTGGTGACCAATGCTTGATTTAGATTGGTGACCCTAGTTATGAATTTTTATTTTATTCGATACCATGTATGATGATTCCATGGGTTGGGAATGGGTGAGAATTTCATAACAATTCTCTGGTAAGAGAAGGTTTTTCCACATCCCACTATCTTGTTTGTAATGGATGATTTCTTTGGCTTGGAGATTTGGATTTTTTTCCAACTAATGTTAGGAAATGGAAACTAACATGGTTGGGAATAGAATTTATGCCTTTGTGGTTCAACCCTCTTATGGGAGGTATCATGGGTACATGGAACTATTCATTAGATGGGTTTTATGTCATTTTGATGTTAGTGGGAAAAAATATCCAAATTCTTCAAAATTAATCTGTGAATAATGAGTAATATTTTAGATATAAAACATGGTAGATTATGAGAATGTGTTTCATGGTTGGAAGTGATTATTATGATCCAATGATAGTTAATCAGAAATTATTTAATGCTCAAGTGGGAGAGTGACTACTATTTTGGCTGGTTAGTGTTTCCACCAAGGAATTTCCCATGAGTTTCTTACCGACTACTAAGGAAATATTTGAATGATGTGGGGAGTATGCTTGGTGAAAATTAATCATAATTATGTACTTTGGAAGTTCATTAGTTGCTGAATCCATGAATCATTTTGACACGTCGGAGCTAAGTTGTTCTAACTAGTGTTTTTAGATGTAATTTTATAAGACGGACCGGAAAGCATATCAGGTGTTCCATTTTTAACTAGATGGGTATATTTTTCGAATTACATAGTTCCTTTCAGAAAAATACAGTGTGATTTTTTTATTCCTTGTCAGTTAGTGTGTGTCTATTTTGGCTTTGAATTTATTTTCCAAAAAAAGGACTGGTATCGGCATTCAACAAATGTCTTTGTGAATGTTTGGGTGCAGTGAGTTGGGAACAGTATCGAGCTGGTTGGGGTCCCAATTGAATGATATTTTCATTAGTTAATTTCCATAGTGGAAAGTAAAATTTTTTGTTATTGGATATTATGGGTAGATATATAAGCTGCAGATCACTATGAACATGATGAATAATTGGATAATAAAACCTCAATATTCTTGAGGTAGAAATGAAAAGGTGACACCATCTTCGTGTTTGATGATAAATTTTAATGGAGAATTAGGTTTTAATTATTTGTGAATCTTAGGATTAAATATTCTCTTTTAGGTTGTATTTGTAATTCAAGTAGGGAATATGGATGATTGGAATTGAATTATGGACAAATGTTGTTTGGGAAGTTTGGTAGATAACCACTGAGACATCTCATGTATATGAAGTGTTATTGAGGGGGAGGTTATAACTTCTTTTTTCCATATAGTTTCATAATTTTTAAGGGAAAATAGAATTTTTTTAAATTCACAGAGGGAAAATTTTTATATTGGGATTCAAATGAAAATCCCACAATTTGGAGGGAAACTCATTTTCCACTATTATTAGTGTGCATGGGTATGGTTGATCTCCCATATTCCTCCATTGGACCCTCCATTTCTATGAATTTTAAAAGTGTTTCTTATGAAAACCCATATATTTATTACTTATTATTTCATGAATTTTTACAAAAATTTACACAAAATATAGTCCCTGGAGATCAATATTCCATTTGTATTTCTAAAATTATAAAAATGGGATATTAAAATGAAACAGTGAAAAATACACATTCCTTAAAACTCCATAACATACCCTTAAAAATACATTGACCTTATAATACAGAATCAGATAAAATTGGGTTGTACATAAGAAAGGGGTGAGATAAAAAAACAAGCAAGGGAATAATCAAATAATTACATGATGAATGTAATACATGTGAGCCAATAGGCATTTCAAGGTGACATAAAAGGGTGAGAATTATAAACATGAACATCAAGGCATGATATAAGGTGACAAAATCAAATCAATAAACACATGTTGATACAAAATAAAACATGAAATCCTAAGTATAATCCCATGATAACACTCGACAAATTGTAATATAGTGTTCTAAAAAAACCTCCAATGACCATACCTAGTATCTGATGAGATAAAAACATTATAAAATTAATTATAGGGCTATATTATGCCAAAATTACTTGAAACATTCCTATCATATACATGAATTTTTGTTCCAAAGAGGCCATACAAGAAAGATATTATTTCCTTGAGTTGAATCATATGATTAAGGGGTTTGGGTTTCATATGTGTAATTATACAATCAATGAAGGGAAGTTACATCTATAAAAATACCCTAGACTAGATATGGAGATGATTATTGACAATAAAAAATGTGGGAATGGAATACCATGGGATAATTTCACAAGCATAAATCGTGAACATAAATGTTCATAGAGAGGCTTAATGAGAATGAAATCTAGTTTCTCATTACATGGTCATCGTAAGTGAATTAAAGGGATGTGTAAAGTAACCTTACAACATGAATATTTTGAAATCATAATTCATAAAATGGATAAAGTGATTTAATAAAAAAGAGAGGAATATAATCCCATACCATGAGGGGGAGCTTTTAAATGATTGGGATGATATTCTTGGGAGCTTGAGAACACCTTAGAATCGAATAAGATAGGGGTAGGTAGTTAAATTTATTAATCAATGGTTTTTTAGTGAAGAATATTATGATTTTTGATGGTTATTTACAGAAAAATATGACAAATAATTATTAAATTTTAAACATTAGTTTAGGAATCTATATGGTATAATAATGAAAATCGTAAACCGTAACATGGTTTTCTGCATGTTTTATTCAAAATGTGAGTTGTTTTTAATATTTTCAATGTTCAATAACCTAAAATATTGAAAAACTACATTTGGGGATGTGGAAGTGATTTATGTTCATAAATAATTGAATTTAAAAACATGAATGTTAATATTGGTTTTGTAGGATTGGTTAATGGTTTATAAATTTAAAAAAATTACATAAATGAACATTATATTAAATATAAAATCAATATTTTCTTGTGGATTCATTTTATTTTATTTATCACATAAATTTTGGGATATTATTAATTCATAACAGTTGCCTTATTTTTATACATTATTTAATTTTTAGCTTAAATTAATTCTATCTCAGAAAATTAAGTAAAATTTCTTATTGGATTATTTGGACATTTAAATTTTAAAAAAAATTATTTTTCCAAATAATAATCTAAATATTAATATTTCATCCCTTAAATAAATCTCAAAAATTTATAAATAATATTAGATATTTGAAAATAAATGTTTTATGACCCTTATAAATATTACATTAATATTGATTCAAGCCTTTTACTCATAATAATACCTGATTTCAAGAATAATTATCCATGAAATACAAACACATGACCATAAATTCTAGTGTATTTGGAAGATTTGGTATATAATGAAAAACATGAATCTGAAAAAATAATTTTATTAATCATCATAATGTGATCCTAAATCCCATTGAGATCCCATAACTACATAAGGAAACCAGGAGAATATATATAAAATGGATGATCTAAATAGCTCAAAAATGTAATAAACATGAGAATAAAGCATAACACATGTTTTATAAGGCATAAACTGATAAAATAAAAGTCATGGATCAGGAATAAACATACATAATCATGAAATATATAACATGTTTTCATGTGATCCTAGAAATTTTGGAATTATAAAGAAACATATATCATGACATTAACACGAGTCAAGGATAACTTCAATGACAACATCACATGGTTCACATAGTCCCATAATGGATTAGGATTCCTCCCTAATCCAATACACGTCATCTCACGAGACTAAAAATATCCCAATGCATTGAAGCGCTATTTGGGAACACCCATCATACCATGTTCAAGCATATGTATTCAACATTAAGAATCATGGATAAATAAAACATATAATAGTTAACCATGGAATGAAATGAGTATCACAATCATATCATAAAGAATAACAAAGGGGCGTATAAAAATAGAATCCATAAAACAAGGGTTTAAAATCATTCGTTGAAATTTACAAATGAAAAATATGAATAGATCATGTTTTATTATGTCCATATGAACTGTATATTAGAAAGAGTGTGCTTAGGTAACATTATACATGTACCACTTAAGTGTAGTTTTAGGGGAAATTATAAAGAGTATTTTAAGAGGATAAAGGAATAATTTTAATCATAAAACTAGAAAAAAAATCATAACAAAATGATATATTCCATATAAATATTTTTTTCATAAATATATTTATGGAGTGTAATTTTAAATGGGTTACTAATGGAGAATTTCTCTTTAATAAAGAATTATTATAAAGAGAAACTGAGATGTGATGCTTTTAAAATATGTATTTACTCATAAAAAAGGTTCCATATATCTAGGAACATATGTGTTGAACATATAAAAATAATTTAATAGAATTATATAATAATAATGTTGAAATAAGATAAGGTAAATAGAGTGAAAGTGATTCCTAAAGGAAAAATGGGGGTTTAGAGAGGTCACTTACCTTATATCTGAATGTGTTCTATAGAAGCACATAATTTCATGGATATGAAAATTAGATGTATTAGGAATTTAATTATGAACCTTTTAAATATATATTTTATTTATTATATCTTTATTATGTTCATTTATGTTTATTTCATTGATTTATAAATTACAATGGCATTTGTTCATAGAGCATTCATTTCATAACTTATTTATTGGTTATCTTTTGTATATTTGTATATGTCTTGTAAAATGGGAATAATTATATAGAAGTGAAATTTTGGGGTATTAATGTCCTTATAGAAGTTTAATGTAACTTATATATCATTTTGTTTTTAGGGATGAAGATGATTCATTTATAATCATTAAATGATAAATGATAAGTTTATTTTTGTAGGTATTCCATAATCACAGACTAGTTTTATTTTACATGATATTATTTCTATATATTAGTTATAGAACAGGAAACAAGTTATGATAAAAATAATAAAATATTTTTCTACCCAAAAAAATGTGTTTTGACCATTCTTGAATGCATTAATAGAAAATGAAAAATCATTATCCATGGGATTGTAAACCACTATAATTTATACAATATTTTTGTTTTTATGAATATGAGGAGAAAAAAAGTAGATAGATAACATTACATTATAAATATAAAATTATAGTATTTAAATGATACTAGAGTAACTAAGATTTCTTTGAAAAAGGAGGTGAGGACAAGGTAGAATATGGATTGAAATTAATAGAGTTAGTTTGTGAATGTATCCTCTTGAATATCATCCCACTAAAGGACCCATTATTTAAATTGGAATATGTATTTTTTTTTTGAAAAAAAAGCACTTGGATGTGGGGAAGCGGATTGGGATGTGAATTGCGTAGAATATTTATGAGCTACAAGGCAAAGATGAGCTGTGGATAAGGGGTAGTGAGAGGTTGTATATATAGTGGGAGGAGAGGGGTAGTTTTATTATTATATCCATTAGTTTAGTATTTTTGTGGGATACTATCAAGAGTGATGATTCCTAAGAATATATACCCTAAATAGTGAAGGATGGATCTAGATAATTGGTTATTATATAATACATGACTCAAATATTCATGTGTTCAGCTTATAATGTTAAATAACAAAAAAAATCATACTTCACAATTCAGTTAAAAAATCTACTACATTAGAAAAATACAATAAAATCAGTATAAAAATTTTATGATATGTATATTTAAAGTCAAAAATCCATTTTTTGAAAATAATTCTCTATATAATAGGAATTTAAATATTAAATAAAATCATAATTTATTCAAGGAATATTTGTTTTAATATTTTAATTTATTTATTGACGCATTGAATAATTAATTAAAGACATGTAACCTTACCAGATAGCTATAATAATATGAAAATTTATTTTAATATTTTGTATGAAAATAAATAATATTTTTAGTCATTATATTAATTATAAAATTTTTAATAAAAATTTACATTTTTAAAAAATACCAACACATTATTTATCATTTAAAAAAAATTATTTACTAATACCAAGATATAAATATATCATTATTTATTTATAAGGTACCTATGTTTTATTTTATAATTTAATATGTCATGTCACTATTTTAGTGTCTAGATTAATATTCTTAATGGTATGATTACTATTCTAATGGTTAGATCAATAACAGTCATATAACTTCTTTAATTTCTATAAATAGCTATTATTTAATTCACTTATATTTTATCTTATGGTTATATATATACCATCATCATAAAAATGATTACTTTATAAATAATATTATGTGTTATTTTTATATATTTGTCCATTATTTTGGTTATTCTTTTGGATCGAGCGGATCCACCTATTCCCATTTTTGTTATCTTAATTTCTATTTATTATCCTGATGTAATATTTAGCATTCTCAATGGTTCATTTTCTATATAATTCATCATTATTCATTTATAAGAGTAATTATATTAATGGGTTCTCTAAGTGATGTTTGCGTTTTATGTCTTAATAAGGTAAATTTCATTTGCTAAATTTTTAGTCGTTACATTATTCCCCCGTAATTTAATTTCACTCTCCAAATATCTATTTACATAGTTGGATAAAAAATTATGAGGGTATTCTTCAATCATTTCATCCCATTACCATGTTTCCTCTTCATACATATAGATTCACTAAAGTACTTATATTCCTTGAGTGGTCAGGTTTTGTAGAACCTTGTCCCTTTGGTGCAAAATCATCAATAGTTACTCATCATAAAAGAGTTCTTTTTCCAGCTAATCCACCTTTATGTTTAGTAAATGTACGGGATCTGGTATATACTTCTTCCGAAGGGATATGTATAATACATCAAGTACATGAGACAGGGTTGGTGGGAGTGCAAGTCAATCGGTCTCAACATTGACATGATGAAAAATATTGAAGCTGTCGATGTACCTGGAATATAATTTTTCTTTCCTACCAAATATCATGACATTATTCAATAGAGATATTAAAAATAATACCTTATTACCAACCACAAACTCAAAATCAACTGATGATTATTTATATCTCTCTTAATTAATCTTTGTATTTCTTGAATATGTTGTTGTATAATCATCACCTATTCTTCCATTTTCATTAACAATTCCAGGTCCCAACATTCTACGTTCACCAAAATCATACCAGAATATCAGTGTTATAAATATTTTCCCCAAATGGGCTTTATATAAACCCGTTTGAATGCTCGGTTGGATACTATTATTAAAAGAAAAATCATCTAGTGGAAAATGCGGATCCTATCCTCCGTTTATGTCCATGGAGAATTCTCTCAACAGGACTTCTAGTGCAAGAATAGTCCACATACATTGGACATCAATCTGGGTGTCATAATATACATTGATGTTCAACTCATATTTTACACTATATTGTAGATTTTTCCAAAATGTATAGGTAAATCCTAAATTATGATTAGATATAATAAATAATGATTCTTCATGTCGCCTCAAAATTTATATGAGGTATATTTGTGCTAATTGGTCAAGTGATAAGTCCTCTTGAATCACAATTATGTTAGATATATTAATAATATTATCCAAAAAGTCCCATATACCATTATTTACATTGTCTGTCTTCAAATTCTTAGTGAAAATCCACCAGTGTTTTTCCAATTTCAATATCTGTATGGGAAATAATTGCATCATCCACTTACACTTTTTCACTCTTCTATTAATTGATGATAATCCATAAAATTTTATTCATATGGTGCGGTATCATTTTTCCTATTTCCCACCAATAGTTATTTTAGAGATCAAGAAACATTTTTATGCTCCATAGGTGGATGGAGAGGGTTGAGCAATGTTCATCATTCCAAAGCACCGTTTTTTATTTCTGGATTTGATGTTATACATAGTTATGGACGTAATATTAGGACACCTTCTTCATCAATTTTGGACTCTGAGGATTTCCCATTTTCAATAGCATCCACCATGTTCTGAATTTACACATAATTTCATTGATCATACTTTATATTTTCTAGATTTTGTGGTTGAGAATTTATTAATGAATGTAATTATTATTTAAATGTATTTATGATTCCCATGTCTATCATTTTAATGTCTAAGAACATTTTATACTACTCAATTTCAATCATTGATATAGTTACAATATCCTTTCTATTTAGAGAATCTAGTACTTTATGTTATTTATCACGTATGAGAGTTTATTAAGAAGTCCAAATACATGATGATCTCTAAATATATTCACAAGAGAATATTGATCTAATATTGTGTGAAAATATATTTGAAGCTCTAGTTATCAGTATACATCTCAGACTTATCCGCATATAGATAACTTCTAAATTTCAATGCAATGATCACTTCTACGAACTCCAAATCAATCATGGGATTATTTTTTTCATGATTTTTCAACATCCTTTGGTTATAGGCTATACTTTATCTTTTAAAAATTTACATTCCCCATGACCTGTTTTTTAATTATTTTTTTATGCCACATCGAGTTCCTCAATTTTCTGTACTGTAAATACTAGAGTGGTGATAAGCCTTTTTTGGACTCCTTAAAAAAGTCTTCAAATATAATAATCTAAAAAAATTATAACCCCTTCTGATTAAACTAGGTTAATGATTATGAAAATCATGAATAGGTCCTAAAAAATTATTGGAAATACCAAAATAGACCACGGATTGTACAAATATGCATTAAATTTTCTATCCTTGGCCACACCACATTTTATTTTTATTTAGAAGGGTCCAAACATTTTATTTATTGGTGATAACATTATACAATAATGGTACATACTCCACTAATATTTCACATTTTCTGTACTTTTCTTGTATTTTCTCACTCAATAAATTCTATAGAACAATGTATAAATTATCCCATTATTAATATTTTCTCATAGAGTATATTAGAATATCATCTATAAAGACTACCACAAATTTTTCAAGGTAATATTTGGACTCCATTTACTAAGCCCATGAAAATTTTTCATTATTATTGAATTCGAATGGAATCACTATTATCGCATATTGACCATACCTTATTGGAAATGCAGTATTGGGAATATATTTCTCCCCCGTATTAAAGTGGTGATAACTTGAAGGATTTTCCACCTTATTGTAGTAATTGTCCCTAAATAGTTGATTAAACAAGTCATATATCCATGTTATGGGATACTTGTTCATTATCAGGATTTTTTTTATCTCACGATAATCTATATTGAGGAGAATATATCTATCTTTCTTTTAGATGTAGAGGAATGCTGCACCCCATAGTGTAGTAATCAGGCATATGAAACCCATGTGGAGATTGTATATTATGTTATTTTTTAGTTCCACCAAGTCAATGGTTTCCATCCTATAATTATTCATTGATATATGAAGAGAACCAGGTATTGGATCATTTAATAAATATACTTCTTTTTCAAGAGGATGAAGAGACAATTCATGAGGGAACAAATCAGGGTAGTCACTCTCAATGGGAAGGTCTTGGACGATGGGCCTATCCATTGACTCAATAATTTCATCTAAAATTGATTTATCATAAGGAAATAATATCCACAATTTAGACTATGATTCTGAAGAATATTGCTCCTCTTCCTTACACATGTATAGAATTGGGGGATACCTCAAGATTATAAAGAGTGATCTCCCATTCGAGATATTTTGATGATGGGTTTGTATTAAGATAGAAAATCCTTTTCCAGCATATCATCAAACTCCGCTAATCTGAAATAAGATTTTCTTGGAGGTTATGATAAAAAATAACAATTAGGGAGGAGTAATATAATATATATGCAATAATTCCCTTATTCATTATTATCATAGATTAATCATCATACATATTTTGAGGTTGTGTTTGAATATTTATACTAAAAATTATATATATGAAAGAATGTGTAACACCTCATTCTTACACAGTACGTTTCCATTTAAATAATGCAAATAGATTTCATTGTACGCAACTTCGAGATTCTAACACACCGCGACCAATCAATGTAGTCGTTATGAATAGTAATACCATTTTTTTTGAAATTTTATAAATTTTATCATTCAGAATTAAATTCATTTTTGGTTTTGGAATATTGAAATTTTCTTAGGGTGAAATTTTTGTACTTTTCGTATAACTTTTATATTATGATGAATAGTGAAAATTAATAAATTTTAATTAAAAACAACATTTTTAATCGAAATACTTAATAATGATAAATTATGAATTTGAGTGGTTTTAATGTATATTTATATTATATTTTTACCATTTAATACAATGATTTCCATTGGACTAAATTTCACATTTAAACTGGAAATAAACAAGTGTCAATCTTTTGATACTTATTATTTCTTAAAAAACACGCTTTTTATTTTGACAGGGGGAAATAATTTTAAATTAATTTCTACCACTTATGTGATTTGAATTTAGAAAAATGGATTCCATATTTATAATCAGGAGGTCCAAATTGTGTAAATAGGTAACTTTTATTTTTAGACATTTTGAATAATTACTTCAGTATATTTTTTTAACCATGGATAAAAGGTAAATCCGGTAAATAAGGGTAAAAAAATAATATTATAAAAATAATAAATTACCCTAAAACATGATATAACCCTATTGGTTGGTATATATCCAACCATGGACATCTTTGTGTCGATTTTGGGACCCCATGTATCCACTTGTAAGTGAAAGTGACACCTTATATTAATTAAGTTAAAGTAAATAAAAAATGATACAAGCATATATATTTTAGAAAAAAAATTATATAGGGTTATATAAGTTATATATTCAATAATAAATATTCATTATAATGATAAAAAGTTTTCATACATAATGGTATTTTATTTATAATTTTTCTACATTTAGTAATTAAATTTATTTGTGACACAATAATGATGCAGTATTTTTATTACTAATGAAAGAATAAAATAATTAGTATCATAAATGTTAAAATAAATATAATTTTAAATTTTTTATGCCATCCACGAATTTTATGGGTTCAAATGACATGTTATTATTTCTTAAATGAATTGTTTCCGAATTAATAAAGTTTTTATAACTTTAACAAAAATCTATTATTAAATATTGTCAAAATTGACATTAATGAGTTGTTAAAACAAATATTATATTATTAATTGATATTCTACTCCTAAAAATCTAATGTTTGGAAAAAGGAATTATATCATGATATTTGTATCATTAATGAACCAGTTGGGGGTCTCTTGGATGTATATAGTATGTTTATTAACTATATAATATAAAAATACAAAGTGACATGGTAAATGTCAAACTAATTAACTAAGAGTTAAAACTAAATGATAAGGTTAGAATAATGACCCAAACCTATCTTAAATCTATTGGTTGAAGTATTTAAACCCATAACCACCTTATACATTGAATAATTCAATTTTAAACCATTAGAAACCGAATATTAATTTATTATAAATTAATAATATATGTTTTGTTTAAAGAGCCCCTCCTCCCCCTTATAAAAAAAACCACTTCTAACAAATTATTCATACATTCAATGCCTTTTGGTTCCTCCATACACTACCCAAATACCCTCCAAACTATCATCCCTTAATACTAGAGGCCTTCCTTTAGTCAGAGAGCCAACCTACGAAGCCCTTTTGATCAAATCAAAATGAAGAACCCAAAGAAGATGTAATGTTTTCACCACCATCTTTCATGTTCCTTTTTTCTTCAACTGCTTTTTTTTATATTTCCATTCTTAAATAATAACTCTATTATAATATATATACAATGATGTTATTATAAATATTTTACAACTATATTGATTATTCTATCCTTCTTATGAATGATAATGTCACCACGCGTGGGTACGTACGGCTTACCGTCTCCACGTCGTGGTGTAATTTTTTATTCAACACTATGTTATTTGGATTGATATAATGATGAGTAATATGTATATAAATAATGAAAATAACATAATAATGTCTCTGTATAATTAATATACCATCTAATTACACACCTTTAAGGAAATGATATTGTCGCTCGTGCTTACGTATAAATTACCGTCTCCACGATGTGATGAGATTCATTACCACATTCATCATTCATCGACGATTATAAAAATATATATTACTAATATTCTTGTAATATATTACATAATAATAATACTGGATATATATACATATATATATATATATATATTTATTTATTTTGTTACAAATATTTTATTCACTTAGTTATGTTCAATACGGTATGAAAACGGAAATAGCGTTTATGCGTATGTACGGACAACCGTCTCCATAAATAGTGTTTTCCATATATATCTAAAATTATATTATGAATATATATGATATATAAATCGTGATTTATATTCTGGAGGTATTTAAATCACGATCTAAGTGATACAATCAAGAGTAACAAGTTAAAACACGTACGATAAAGAACGTGATTATTACCCAAAATGTTAATTTAACATGGAAATTTTTATCAAATGGGTAGTAAAAAGTTATAAATGAATAATGTATGATATCATAAATATTAATATGGTTCTGGTATAATTTAATAACATAATACGGTATTCATACAAGATATTAATCGTACACTCGACTAAAGGAAAGTGCAAGGTAAGGGGTTTTCATCTCACTCCTTATTCTGATGAGATTCATGCCATATTACAACTATTAACTTTTGTGTGGCGTATGTACTGACTATAATTGTATTCATTGTGTATTACTCTTTAATTTATGTGTATCTACATATTCATTGTATGATACCTCTTTCATGGGGTGTATGCTTCGTATGTTACCAAATTGGGAAGGGTTAATTTCAAAATATCTTTATTATCCGAGGTTGTTTTTACGTAAGTATCTACTGGGACATATTTATTATCCATGATCAAGTTTTATGAAAGAGTTTTCATAGGGATTATTTTAAGGTAATTTTTACTAAAACATAATTTCAAATGTTTTAAATATTTATTCTGCTAAATCTTTATCATTAATGTCCATGTATTCAAAATTGTTTTTAAGGTTTTATTTATATGGACATGAATTTTTTTAAAATTTTAATTCCATTTAAAAGAATCAATGTGAAATGGGACAAATTGATTCAAAATGTCATTAAATGAATTCTTTTCCAAATTGTGTAAATTTTATATGTTTTCATGAAAAATGGGTATTCCTCTCAAGGAGTTTTACAAATCATTTTCAGTAATGTCAAAATATTTTAATGGATTTTAAACATGTTTTGAACTTGATTTATCATGATACCAATCTTCCATATTATGTTGAGGGTTTAGTTATATATTTTACTATGGATGTGTTATTTTTATACCATTAATTTTTTATGGGTAATATATTGGCATTTCATATGCTAGATTTAATATAAATGTTTATGTTATGTTTAGACCTTTTAATATGAGGAATGAATTGGACTTAGTAAGTGATGGGTGGAGCCCACTATAGCTCCTCGATGCATCGGTAGGTCTCATTAGACAAACTTTTGTCTTGGAACAAGGCCTTGACAAAATCTTATTTGTAGTCTTGGCACAAGGCATTGACTATGTGGTTATAATAGTATGGAATTATGCAATCCATCGTTGTGAAAGTGGCTATTGTTATTGCATGTGATTATTCAACTAGTAGAATATCTATGTGAGTAAGTAAATGGCATTATTTTGATTTATATTTTCCATATTATGATGAATTTTAAGATTAAAAGGATTTTTTTAGTTTTATACATATCCTTAAATGTTTATTCTTATTTTTGAAAGTTTCCCCAATATTGCATACCCTTACTGAGCGTCTGATCTCACCACTTTCTATGTTTTATTTTCCCTGGATTCCAAGAAGTGTATTGTGACTGATATGTAGGGTTAAGCGAAAGGAATAATGGTTTTAATAAAGGATTGTATATGTTCCATTGTATGTTATAAAGTTTAATGTAACATTCATGTATGTAATTTATTTTTCAAGACTGCTAAATCGATCAGTCCTTCGGGACATGATTCCTTGTAATCATGCCAATGCATTAAAATAGTGCACCGACTCTGGGTAACTGAGGTCGGGGCGTTACAGTTGGTATCATAGGAAGTTTAGTAATAACCATGGAAAATAGATTTAGATAAACTCTGATTAGAGAACATTACACTAAGATAGATGTTGAGGATTATTATAGAAGAACTTCCAATAATTTTGGTATTTTATAGATTTTGTGAGTTTTCCGAGAAACGCATCCCTGTATGGATACGACAAGGTAGAGGTGTCTCTCGCACAGATGTACCTAGTGGTAAAACCATAAAACACTGCATTGATCTAGACTCGAATCAAAACTGGTGCATGAGAATGGGCCTTGCTTCACTCTGGGTTCTGACACTCCCGGGGGATATGCTTAGGATAATTTTCATTTTCATTACAAACCATTATGAAGGGTTTATAGTGTATACCTCTTCAAAGAAAACATCTTTATGATTATAGATTATATCCATAAACTGTTTAATGTATGTTAATAATTTTACAAGTTTGGGATTAGGTATTTTTATTCATAAACTAATCTAGTGTATGACATTGTTTAGAAATGGCGCCCAGCAGAAGGAATGAGAACTCCAGCAATATGCGTGATCCATTGAGTAAGAAGAATCATATATTTCATGGTCGTAAGCCAGAATTTAGAAGGGAAATAGTCTCCCACATATTATCATCATATTATGGATTAATATCATTTGTTAATAAGATATTTAAAGAATTTTATGAGTTCTATGGCTTTGAAGGGAAGCCAGAGAAGAAAAGGATGGTAGAAAGAAATATGGATAAAGGGAATAAGGGAAAGAAGAATTTTCCAATATGTGATAAATTTGGAATGAATCACCTTGATAAATGCATGAAAGGAATGAGAGTTTGTTATATGTGTGTAGAAAAAGGACACCAAGTATGTGATTGCAAAGGTAAGAAAAAGGTTTCAAATGTACAATGCTTCATCTGTAATGAGTTTGGACACTACATGAACCAATGTTAAAATCATCAAAGTATGCACCAAATGATTATATTGGATAATAATAGAGTTATGATACTACCTTAGATGAAGAATAATGACTAGTGTTCTTATGTTGTTATTATAGGATTATTTCATTTGAGTGTTGTATCAATAATATACTAGTAATATGAATTATGGTGATAAATAAGGATTGTAATGAAGTACAATTTTATTGAGGATTTGAGATTATATGGTTCTAAGAAAAGTGAATTAATTGTAAGCTACACTTTTGTGAAAATACATGGTTGATGGAAAGGTAATCCTTAATATGATCCTGATAATGAGGTAGTGATTTTGGAATAAGAGATGGTTGATTTGAATAAATTATATTGGATATTCTTTACTTCCTTGGAACGGGTTAATAGTTTGTTTATTTCATTATTGATGTAATATTCAAAAAATTTGGATATAAGTAATATATCTAATATTCTATAAGGAATTAAGGAGCATTAATGTAATCAATAAAGAATTTATTTTAATTTCGGATTTTACAATGATTTAAAATAATACAAGATGAAGGTGTTCACATGTTGTTAAATGGAAAAAATAATCTTCATTGAGTTTAAATTCCTTATAAATTTTGTAATATGAGTTTTGATATTAGTATTTTGGATAAGTATAATGGTTGGAATAGATTATGTTTGAAATTTTATTTTTTTATTTTTATAAAAGGACAACACGCAGACCGTGTGACAACCCGTCGCGTCGGACAGAGTTGCGGGAATCAAACCCACAACCATATGGGTGATTGGGATTTATCACCTACCACTGGACTACATGATGTTCTTGGATAGTATAATTTAGTTCCATTTTTTAAAGGGTCTGATATGTGAATTATAAATTCATTATATTTGGAACACTATACAATTAGGATAAATAGAGTATTCTTGCGTTGTATTTTGTTTTGGAGTGAAAGATGAGTATGTGGTAGAAATTTATTAATAGATAAAACTCTAATTATAAAGTATGTATATCTCCTTATGATCTTATCCAATCTCATAAATAAATTTTTCAACAATAAGAAAATAAACATATAACAAAAACATTGTCCTAGATGGTACCCTAGATCATCACAAATTTATGGCTTTGTGATTGTTGGCCTTTTCATAGCCATGTTCCCAACCACTCTCCATCATATATTGATGGTTATATTTCTCTTCCATATCAATGTTTTCCTACATGGAACCATAGTATGTGTTATTTTCGATATCCTTCATACTTACCACTCTTTATTTTAAATAGAGGCCTCATTAATCCATTTTTCGAAGTGGGATTTCAACTAAGATATTTTGAAATATCAACCCCATGTTTCCAATAACGAGCATAAATTGTGAGGACGTAATTTATTTAAGGATGGGAGAATGTAACACCCCAAGATTCCAAGTTATGTTTCCCTTTAAATAATTCAATTTCTTTCATTATACGCAACTTCGAGATTCTAACACACTGTGACCAATCAAAGTAGCCATTATGAATAGTAATACCCACTTGTTAAAATTTTATAAAATTTAACTTTCAAAATTGACTTTATTTTTTGTTTCGGAATAAAGAAATTAGATTAGGTATAATTTTTGTACTTTCTGGATAATTGCTATATTTTGATGAAAAGTGAATATTACTAAATTTTAATTCAAAACAACTTTTTTAATCGAAATAATTAATGGTGATAAAATATGAATTTGGGTAGTTTTAAAGTATATTTAGAATATATTTTTATTATTTAATATATTTTTTATCATTGGATGTAATTTCACAATTAAATGGGACATAAACAAGTGTAAATATTTTGATATTTATTATTTCTAAAAAACACGATTTTTTTTATAGTGGGAATTAATTTTCAGTTAATTTGATCCAATTATGGGTTCTTAATTTAGAAAAATGGATTCAATATTTAGAATCAGGAAGTCCAATTTGTGTAAATATATAACTTTTATTTTTAGAAATTTTGAATAATTAATTCAGTAAATAATTTATTTACCTTGGTTATTGGGTAAATTCGATAAATAAAGGTAACAAATTAATATTATAATAATAATAAATTACCATAAAATGTGTCTTAACCCTATTGGTTGATAGATGTCTGACCATGAGAATCTTTGGGTCGATTTTGAGACCTCATGGATCCACTTGTAAGTGATAATGACACTTTATATTAATTAACAAAAGTAAATACAAAAATGGAATATGTAAATATCTTTTAGAAAAACAATTTTTACATAGGAATATATATGTTTTATTTTCGACTATAATAATTCATTAGAAAGTTAAAAATATATCCTACATAATGGTAGTTTATTTATAATTTTTAGAATTTGAATAATTAAATTTATTTATGTCACAATAATGATGAAGTATTTTCATTATTAATGAATGAATCAAATAATTAGTATTATAAATGTTAAAAAAAATATAATTTTATAGTATGGATGCCATCCACGAATTTTATTGGATAATTTTACATGTTTTGATTACTTAAACAAATTTGGTTCGAATTAATAACGTTTTTAAGACTTTAACAAAAATCAATTATTAAATATTGTCAAAATTGACATAAATGATTCTTTAAAACACATATTATATTATTAATTGATATTCTATTCCTAAAAATCTAATGTTTGGACAAAAATATTATATCATGATAGGTGTATCAGTAATGGACCACTTGGAGGGTCTCTTGGATTTATATAGTATCTTTATTAACTATATAATAGAAAAATACTAAGTGACATGGTAAATGTCAAACTAATTAACTAAGAGTTAAAACTAAAAGATATGGTTAAACTAATGACCCAAAACTGTCTAAAATCTATTGCTTGGAAGAGTTTCGACCCATAACCACCTTAGACATTTAATTATCCACTTTGGAGCAATTATAAATTATATATGAATTTATTATAAATTAATACTTTATGTTTTTTCTAAAGATACTCTCCTCCCACTTGTAAAAGGACACCACTTGTAACCAATTCTTCATACTTCAAAGCCTTTTGGATTGGCCAAACTCTTCCCAAATATTCTGTCAAATATCCTCCCT
This sequence comes from Viscum album, assembly GCA_963277665.1. Taxonomy (NCBI): domain Eukaryota; kingdom Viridiplantae; phylum Streptophyta; class Magnoliopsida; order Santalales; family Viscaceae; genus Viscum; species Viscum album. The sequence continues at coordinate 1,519,509,908 of OY728150.1, forward strand.
TAATCTTATAGGCCTTACTTTAGTCATAAAGCCATCCTAAGGATCCCTTTTTATCAAATCAAAAGGAAGAACCCGAAAAAGAGGTAATGTTTTCACCACCATAAATCAAGTTCCTTTCTTATTCCACTTATTATTTTATTGATAATTCCATTATAAAATAATAAATCCATTGTTTTATATATACTATGATGTTATTATAAATATTTCACAACTATATTCATTATTCTATCCATCTTATTAATCACAATGTCACCATGCATGCGTACGTACAGATTATCGTCTCCACTCCGTGGTGTAATTTGTTATTCAACACTATGTCATTTGGATGGATATAATGATGAATAATATGTATATAAATAATTAATATAACATAATAATGTCTCTATAAAATTAATACACCATCCAATTCAACACTTTTAAGGAAATGATATAGTCGCTCGTGCGTACGTACGGATTACCGTCTCCACGACGTGATGAGATTCATTTCCACATTAACCATTCATCGACGATAATAAAAATATATATTACTAATATGTTTTTAATATATGACATAATATTACTACTGGATATATATATATATATGCACTTAAAAATAGTTTATTCACTTAGTTCAGTTCAATACATTATGAAAACGGAAACAACATTATGCGTACGTACGGACTACCGTCTCCGTAAACAGTGTTTTCAATATATATATATAATTATATTCTAAATATATATGATATATAAATCATTTTTTATATTCTTTAATTATTTAATTCACTATCTAAGTGATACAATCAAGAGTAACAAGTTAAAACTCTTACGATATAGAAAGCAATTATTACCCGAAATATTAATTTAACATGAAAATTATTATTAAATGGTTTGTAAAAAGTCATAAATGAATAATGTATGATATCATAAATATTAATATGGTTCTGGTATAATTTAATAAAATACTAATTTCTTTATACAGGATGTTTAATCTACCCTCGACTAAAGGAAAGTGCAAGGTAAGGGGTTTTCATCTCAGTCCTTATTCTCATGAGATTCATGCCATATTGCCACTATTACCTTTTGTGTGGTGTATGTGCTACCCATAATTGTATTCTTTGTGTAATAAAATTTAATTTATTTGTATTTACATATTTATTGTATGAAACAACTTTCATGGGGTGTATGCTTCGTAAGTTAACAAATTGGTAAGGGTTAATTTCAAATTCTCTTTATTATCCGAAGTTGTTTTTACGTAAGTATCTAATGGGACCTATTTATTATCCATGTCCATGTATTATGAAGGAGTTTCTAAAGGGATTATTTTAAGGTACTTTTTAAAAAAACATCATTTCAAATGTTTTAAATATTTATTCTACTAAATCTTTCTCATTAATGTCCATGTCTTCAAAATAGTTTTTAAGGATTTATTTATATGAACATGAATGTTTTTAAAATGTTAAATAAATTGAATAGTTTAAAAGTGGTATGGGAAAGATTTATTCCAATATGTCTTTAAATGACTTCTTTTCCAAATTTTGTGACTTTTAAATGTTTTCATCAAAATAGGGCATTTCTCTCAAAAAGTTTTAAAAATCATTTTCATCAATGTCAAAATCCTTTAATAGATTTTAAACTTGTTTTGAAGTTGATTTATCATGATACAAATCATCCATATTTTGTTGAAGGTTTTGTGATATATTTTACTATGGATGTGTTATTTTTATACCATTAATGGTTTATGGGTAACGTATTGGCATTTCGTATGCTAGTTTTAATATGAATGTTTATGTTTTTTTAGACCTTTTCATATGAGGAATGAATTGGACTTAGTAAGTGATGGGTGGAGCCCAATATAGGTCCTCGATGTATCAGTAGGTCTCATGAGACAAACTAGTGTCCTGGCACAAGGCCTTGACAATATATTATTTGTAGTCTTGGTACAATTCCTTGACTATGTGGTTATGATAGTCTGGAATTATGCATTCCATCTTTATTAAAGTGGCTATTGTTATTGCATGAGATTATTCGACTAGTAGAATATACATGTGAGTAAGTAAAAGGAATTATTTTGATTTATATTTTCCATATTATGATGATGTTTATGATGAAAAGGATTTTTTTAGTTTTATAGATTTCCTTAAATGTTTATTCTTATTTTTGAAAGTTTCCGTAATATTGCTTACCTTTACTGAGCATTTGAGCTCACTCCTTTCTATGTTTTAATTTCCCATGATTCCATGAAGTGTATTGTGATTGATATGCAGGGTTAAGACAAGGTAATTATGGAATTCATAAAGGATTATATATGGTCTTTTGTATTTTTTAAAGCGTATTGTAATATTCATGTATGTTATCTATTTTACAATACTACAAAACAGATCGGTCCTTTGGGACTTGATTCCTTGTAATCATGCCAATGTATTAAAATAATGCTCTGACTCTGGGTAACTGGGGTCGGGGTGTTACCTAATGCATATAACTAGAATAAAATATTATGTTTACTATTCTTGAATAAATAACCAACATACCAATCACTTTATAATTTTTAGGATCCACCCCTTTAGTATTGATAGCATATCCCCTTCCTTTATTCCTTGGAGGTTATTATCATTGATTTTTTATAACAACCCCTAGATTAGGTAATTTACTTGCATAATGCATTTTTTCATTATTGTTGAAAATATTTACTACATGATGATTATAGATCTAAACTATCATTTCGTTTTCTTCATTTTTGTTGTTATTCATATTCCATCATAAAAAATTAGCATGATTCCTCTATCGTCCACATTCGAAGAATCTCATTGTTCTGTTAAATAGTTTAAGGAATGCTTCTTCTCAAAGATTGTATATAAGGGAAGTTAAATTTTCATTCATTTATGGGATTTAAATATTCATCATTCCACATTAAACATCATTTTCCTTTTTTACATAATATCCCATAGGACCACTGAGAATATAGTAGCTCCCTTTCTTCTTTAAGAGAACAATATACAATCTCCTCATAACAGTCAAGGTCTCCTGTTTATAAGGGAATTATTATTATTTTCTTTTATCCACCAAATAATAGATCTTCCATACATTAAGTTTTCTTGACAAAGACAAAGGCATATCCTGAAAGCCTTATAATTTTTCCTCATATGCTCTAAAATATTCATCTTCATTATTCTTTAGATTAAGGAACTCCATCTCTATTTTAATATTTTGAGTTCAGGGAAAACATTTATCAAAAAAATATTTTTTTTGATTTCTTCACAATCCATGGAATATGTTTCTTCTTAAGAAATTGTGTTTCTATCAGTGTCCACTACAAATTAGCTTCTCCATTAAAATAATAGACCACCTATGTGACTTTCTATTCTTTTGAGCATTAAATAATGGAAAAAATATTCTCAATGGAGTTAATTCATTATTCTATGATGAGGGTACTAAATGATCCACTAAATATAGAATTTCATGACACCCTCCCATCAATGTTTCCCCTCCTGAGCTCTCAATGCTTGAAGAGTGATGATGACCCCCCGAGTCACGCCTCTAGAAGGCATTGTGGTGGCAACTAGAACCATGGGTATAAAAATATCTCAAAATGGGTGGCATTTTCCTTTGTATAAAAACAAATATTGGGAGATAAGATGTATGGTCCAAAAAGTCACCAATAAATATATTTACAAGTGATTCCAAAATCCATCCCACATGTATTTTTAATGTAACACTACTTGATATAAAATTAAAAACTCTAAAATAATTACCAAAATAATAACGCTATGTTGAAACGGAAAAACTATCTTAACTCCAAAGCCAGCAGGGTCTAACATTGTATGTGTAATCTCTCTAGAAACCTAAAAATAATTTTATATACATTGGGGGATAATACCTGTTTACGTAGTTATAAAAGCTGAAGTCACTTGTACACAAGTAGAAGAATCATAATAATTCCCCTTTGATAAAAATAACATAAAATGAAAAGCACCTAACAAGGTATACTATCAACCTAACCTCACCAATTCATGATCACCAAATAAAACAAGTCACATAATGTAACATTTTAAGAAACTCGATATTTGGGTACCCTCACCACTTCCCATTAGTTAACTGCTCATCCCTAATGATGAATTTACGGATGCTACTATGCTCTTCCATGATCCTCACTATCAAAACCTGACCACACACACCTGCGCCAAATACCACCTCTTTGCTACAAACACCCAAGCCACAACCACATCACATTCCACCCGCAGACACCTAGGTCAAAAAACCAAATCCTCATCCTGAAGAATCATAGGAAAGTACAACATATCTTATACCGAAGACACTTTGGAATGAATAACTTTCCAACAGACACGTGGGCCTCACAATTTCACCGCAACCTGTCCGAATATTCGTGGGATACCAATTCCAAGATTAGGGAGCATAGAAGATCCAATAACAATCCATTCATCCTTGCACAAGGATGTTGGGAACAGACACCCTCCATAATAACAAGGGGTTTGTCAGACAACAAGTGCTAAAAAGTTGGGTTTCTTATAGAAATATCAAGGGACAACAAAAATATATATATATGAACGAAACACTAACCCCATCCTATATGTTTTCAAAACAAAAAACCAGCCCACAGAAAATTTCCATTGTTTCACCTCTAATGTATAACCACAGAACCGGACACAGTCTTAATTCATAACCATGGAAAATTAATTTAAACAATTATCATTATTTATTTAAAAAAGAAAAAATTATTTATTCCATCCTTATAGAGGAAACTACCAGAAAATGCACACACTATAAGGGAGAAGTAACCATATCAACCATTACAAAAGCCAAACAGAGAAACATGGGTTGGGTTAAAAAAATCAAATCTTGAAACCACTCATAATACAATGGTCTATTGATACATTGGGAGAAACATCCTTGTGAGGTAACACCATACATATTCAAAATTATCCCTCCCAATCAATCCTCATCAACCCCGCTGCATGAAATTCACCATTTCCCATAAAACAAAAAAACACTACCAGGTTGCAGTCCCACTACACAAACAGACCATACTCATCAAATATAACACAAACTCGACATAGAATCACTACTCTAAAATTTAATCAATTCCATAACAAATAAATCTATCATCGTGAGATTCCATTTCACCATCAAACCATCCACACACACCACCATCCTCTCAATAGCAGCACCACACAACTCGTACGAAGCACACGACAAAAAATATCTACACACAACACATATACTTACAAAACAAGGCAACATGTATTCAAATTTAACACACTAATTCATTAATTTCACTTCGATAAATAAGGGGATATAAAATAAAATTATTTATCCCAGAGAACTCATATAATTAACCTGATATTCATGAATAATCTTGTTTTCATGTTAACATTTGTTCAATAGAAGTTTAAAAACCAGAATTCATGAGTCCGGAAAAAATAAATACCACCAACGACAATGATATTAAAAAGGAATACATCTAACCCAATTCTCAAAATGCATCAAATAGAAAAGAAAAAATAAAACAAACATCAGCATCATCTTTCCAGCCCCTTATTTATTACTAAGGTAGCAAAACTCATTATCATACACTACTACAAATACGCCCTTTAGCAGCGCTAAAAATGGCATTTAATAGTGCTAGAAAAGCACTGTTAAAGCTGGCGAAGATAACGGAGGGGGGATCCCCTTTATCAATGCTCAAAAAAATCGTTGATAAGGACCCATTCTATCAGCGCTGGTAAAAGGGTTCTTTTATCAGGGCTAAAAAAAGCGCTGATAAAAGTACCCCTTTATCAGTGCTTTTTTTAGCGCTGATAAAGGGGTCATATATCTGCGCTTCCTTTATCAGCGCTTTCGTTTTAGCACTAATAAAGGACCTTTTTATTAGCGCTTTTAATAAAGCAATGATAAAAGTTAACAGAAATAAAAAAATTTAAAAAATTTAAAAAAATTAATAACGAAATAAAAAAATCATGCCAATCCGGGGGGGCTTTATCAGCACCCCGCATGCACCCCCTCCACCCTTTATCAGTGCTATCCCCCACATCCACCCCCATGCACGCGCCTCTGCCTCCACCCGGTTGTGAACTTGAGACCTCCCCCCTCTACGCATAAGCCCTTACCACTACTCTATTTTGATTTGTTTTCTATTTCATGATATCTCTATTTATATATATATATAGTTATATTTATTAATATAGTAATATATATTTATATTAATATATATATTGTTATATTAATATATATAGTTATATTAATATATATATATATATATATAGTTATATTAATTTATATATAGTTATATTAATATATATAGTTATATTAATATATATATAGTTATATTAATATATATATAGCTATATTAATATATATATCTATTTTTATATATATATAGTTATATTTATTTGTATAGTAATATATAATTATATTAATATATATATATATATATAGTTATATTAATATATCTATATATAGTTATATTAATATATATCTCTATTTATATATATATATATAGTTATATTTATTCGTATAGTAATATATCTTTATATTAATATATATATATATAGTTATATGAATATATATATTTATATTGATATTAATATATATATTTATAGTGATATTAATATATATATATATAGTAATATTAATATATATGTAGTTATATTAATATATATATAGCTAGATTAAAATATATATAAATAGTTATATTAATATATAGTAGTTATATAAATATTCATATATTGGTATTTTAAATAAAATTGATATTAGTTATTATTTAGATAAAGATAATATATTTTATATGTAAATATGTTTAATTATTTATTTTAAATTTTAATGTTTAGGTGTGAATATATAAAAAATATGTACACATAGTTATATATTTGATTATAAATTGTAGTGCATTATAAAAAATGTTAAAATTTCAAAGAAATAATATCAATTTGAATGTAATACCTTGGAATAAATTTAGTCCCCACCAAAAAAGCCAATAATACCCCCTTAAACGAGGCTGGAAATCCACAATATGTTAAAAAATCGGGGTACCCTGACTAAAAACTCCATTTTTAGGCATTCTGTCTCACTTTTGGCCTCTAAAATCCCTTGATCGGGGTCTCCATGGATCACAGCGATGTAGAGCTCGTCGCAGGCTTTGATGTGATATGTGGTATAGTTCAAACGGACACCCGAATCAAAAGTTATGGCCGTTTGAAGTTTGAGTTGTGTTTTCAACATATTTTGGATCTTTTTTTAATTTTTTTAATTTTTTTTGTCTTCAAATTTTCATTAAATTACTATTACTCCATAATAATTAGCAAATTAATAATTTAAAATATTTTTTATAATTTTTTAAGAAGCCATTTTCACTAAATATCTTATATATTAAGTATATTAAGTGTAAATGTACATTTATACTAATGTAAAATATATTTAAAAATTTTATATTATATTTATATAAATATAACTATATTTATATATTAATATATTAATAAATTTTTTTGATTTTTTTTAATTCAACCGTTCATCATCGCTTTTAAAAAAAGCACTGATAAACCCCCCTATCAGCGCTACTAAACTAGCGCTGATAAAGGGGGTCCCTTTATCAGCGCATAAAAAATCACTGATCAAGGGGGGAATTTTCAGCGCTAAAAAAAGCCATGATAAAGGGGTACTTTTATCAGCACATTTTTTAGCTCTGATAAAGGCACCCTTTATCAGTGCTTTTTTTAGCGCTGATAAAGGTACCCCCCTTTATTAGCGCTTTTTCGTTAGTGCAGATAAAGGGCGGTGCTGGGAAAACTTTTTTTGTGGTAGTGATAATAAGACTATTAATATTCAGAACACCTTTAATTAGTATTTTATTTTGATTTTATTCTCTAAGAGAAGTGAGTGTACCCATGACACGTGATACACAATTATTAGATATAAGGTGTAATTCCAACCTAGAAATGCTGACGATCAACAACTCCTCATTACGCAAAAAATATGGAGTCGTGCAAACAACAATAGACTCTAAGGGAAACTGAAACTGAAAGACACTATACAACACCTGAATCAATGGGGAATAATTGGATTGGGTTCCCTAATAGAAAAAAATTGAATGACATAGGGAAAAATATCTCTACTTAGATTAGACAGATCATATATCAATGGAAGTGAAACGGTTTCAAGGGCCATTAAATTTGGGTCGTGGTCAAGAATATGAAGGTAGTCTATTTCAATGCCCTAGGAGAGTTAGGATATTAATGATATTATTAATATCCTTTGTAATGCCTTTAGAAATTATTATACATGGTTTTAATCAAGATTAATATCTGAAAAAATGTTAGAAGGAGAAACTCGAAAAACTGGAAAAAGATGGAAATGACACGTCGATGGGCGAGTCACCGATGTGAGTCATTGACAACGAGCCTCCAACGAGACCCACTGATTCTTGACTCATCAATGTGAGTCACTAATTCCCAGCCTATTGATTCCTGACCTACAAACTCTTGAACTATTGATGACTAGCCACTCACACTAAGACACCAATACTGAGTTACAGATGTGAGCTTCCGATACCACCTATCAACGTGACATGCCGACATTGATTCACTAATTCTGAGCAACCGACTTGATCTATTGATGTTGTTACACAGAAGAAACCTGCCGATGTTAATTCACTAATGATGATCTACTTAAGCAAGCTACTGATGAGAGATACAGACGTTGAGTCTCCAATACTGAGCTATCGATGTGACATATTGATTGAAAAACTAGAATTTTGGAATGCTCATGAAATGAGATACCGTTACATCCAATGATATGAGAATTTGAAAAATTAATAGACTGTGGAGGTTTGAGCCATTAAATTAGATTCCTATCATTCTATTTTCACCCATGATAATTATAAACCATACTTAGAAGAAAGAAGGGTCTGAACTACCACAACATATGATTCCCCTCAGGGATAAACAAATATGTTTTGTTTGAAAGCTGGGGTGAAATATCAATATCCAAGAACACCTCCTCCAACATCTACTACACCAAAACAACCACACAACAACCACACAATCACCAACGCCAAACTGTCCGGACCCATGGATCGGGGAATTCCTTCCTCCATGTCAAGATACTATCTTCATTGGGCAGCACTGACTCACCTTCATGGTTTTAATAGAATCCAAATTAATGTGTCTCAATTAGGAATCAATAATCACATAAAAGAAACTCTATCACAGATTAGAGAACAAGATGTATCTCATTTATTATAAGACAATATTCCATCATTACATTACAATGCCAAAAAACACCAGCATAACTCAAAACAACTCTGGGTACATGGAACACATATGTGTTTCCACTCCCAATTACATTCCTCTAGTCCACCATGTCTCCAAAATGCATGAACTAATGGAATGGTCAATCCAAGGAAAACATTCTCAATAGTACTTTATACCACATTCAGACAAAGAGAAACTTATTCCCCAACATCCATCCATCATAATGGTAAATGACACGGTCTCCCATACAAGGATTCCAATGAAGCCATACCAATGGAATAGTTACAGATATTATTTAAATAAAACACTTGAAAGGATTGTTTTCTTCCCCAAGATCCACCAAAATCAAAGGTTCTTTCCCAAATGATGTCTTTCAATGTATGTATTGTCTATTTTATCTTTCCATCTATTTGATGGTGGAAAGTAGTGTTGAGGTGAAATTGAGTGCCAAAATCATGCTACAATACCTTACAGACTCAGGAGGTAATTTTTTTCCAATGTAAGTTTATGTATCACATAACCTAATGAAACTGCACCACCTCATCCACATACATTTTCTCTATCTCATCTACTATGCTCCACTCATTAATCGCTTAGATGTGAGCTTATTTCATCATCCTATCCTCTACACTCCAGATTACATCTCATCAACCATGAGACCTAGGTAATCATATTAATAAATCCATTAATATGTCACACCACTTCCACTTAGGGACATCTAGGGGATACAACAAACCACAGGGAACATAGTGCTTATCCTTCACTTGTTGTCACACTGGGCATCATTCCACTAACTCAAACACTGCCCACTCTATCCTAGGACAAAATAAACGTTCCTTCATACCATTTTACATCTTTTAAACACTCAGTTGTACAACTCTGGGTGAGCTAAGAAACTGATAAATAAATATTTTCCATGTCTACACTGGAACAATTAACTTCTCAGAGAACATCGTATGATTCTGACCATCCTCTTTCCATTCCTTTGGAGCATCACCCTAGTCAATACAATCAGGCATAAGATTTTTCTCCTCCACCTTTTACCTTAGATATGACTGCACATCCATCAAAAATAGATAGCCTCTACCACCATCCATTCCTGTATCTATGTGCATGGCATCTGACTCCTCCATTTCCTTCTAATTGTCTATAGATTTCCGAACTACTTTTTTCTGCAACATCTTGCTCAATAAATCTTCCAAGACATTTCCCTTTCATGAGGTGTAATAGATATTCATGTGATCGTCTCAGAGAAACTCCATCCACCTCCATTGTCACATGTTTAGGTCTTTCTGGGAAACGATATTCCTCATGATCTTTTGGTCTGTGAAGACCACAAAGCACTCCACAACGAGGTAATGCTAGGAAACCTTCAGTATGATCATTAACACTGATAACTCTAGATCATGGGTTGTATAATTATGTTCATGTGGACATAACTACCTAGACATATAATATACCACTACTTACTACTGCATCAACACACATACCAAGAATAGACATGAAATGTCCCGAAACACCATGAAAATCACCACTAATTTTGGAAACCAGAGCACTTGATCATTGGACAACTTCTCCATTAGGTAGAAGATAGCTACCTTACACTTCTCACTCCACACAATGGCCTAGTTCTTACTAGTCATATTCATCAATAGGGGTGATACTCGAGACAAATTGTGTATAAATTTCATGTCCTATCATTATGGACTGAAGAAAACTATAAACCAATGCCGCATTCTTGGGTGCTTCCCATGAAAAAATTGCCTCGACCATCGATGGGTCAACTACTACACCATATAGAGACCCCACATTTCCAAGGAAGTTAACCATTTATGTGAAAAACTAGCACTTGGACAACTTTACATATATATGGTGGCCTCTAAGGACCTCTAGTATAGTTCTAAGATACTCAATGTGATCATATTCTATGTTTTAGTAGATTAGAATATCATCAATGTATATGATGATGAACCTGTGCAAGAACACATTAAAGATAGAGTTCATAAGTCTCGTGAACATGGCTAGTGTGTTTGTAACACTGAACAAAATAACACTGAGCTCGATGTTCCCATACCTGCATCTTAAATAAGTCTTCAGGATGTCACCCTCCTTCACCGTCGTCATAATATAATTAGACAACATATCAATATTAGAAAAACAATATTATCCCATTAGCTGGGTGAAGGGATCATCTATCTTTGGGAGAGGTAACAGTTATTGACCGTTAACTTATTCAACCTCTGGTAGTCTATGCATAGCCTCTGACCACCATATGTATTCTTTGAAAAAAATATAGGAGTACCCCAGGGTGACACAGTTGGTTGGATAATTCCCTTCCTCATCAATTCATTAATCTGAATCTGCAACTACGACAAATTGAAAGGTGCCATCCGTTAAAGATCCATTGTTATTGGTGAAGCACCGTGATGTAAGTCTATCTTCTACTACTCATCACAGAAATGGGGTACTGTCATATCCACCTTGGAAAAAACATCAGAGAACTCCACGAAAACATTGGGAACCCCCATCATATCAACACCCATCGACTCCACTAATAACATGAACTACAAGGAAAGAATATGATCTACACCCTAACTGCCCATCATAAAACTTCGCTCACCAACCAAATCCACACATTGGATATCCCCGTCTAAAAACACATATCTCCTATGGATGCAGTCGATGAAGGAATTCATAGAAATCAAGAATTCCATGCCATGGATGAAATTTCTTGGATTTGTATATTGCAAGAAGAGATCCCCATGGAACTAATATGGCCACAACATCCGTATCCATCCCCAGAAAAAAAACACTTTGCTTTGACCTCCGATTGGCACAATCAACACCTGGGGAACCGAAATTCTCTCATTGTAAAGACATAGAGCATGGGATAGACTAGGATCAACAAAGGATTGTGAATCTCATGAATAAAAAAAGGCACACGTAAGAGTAAAAACCATGAAGATCATTGCTCAACTGATATTTTTCCCAACAGAACTGATGTCTCTACTGCATATAATTGATAATTCCCATCTCTTCTTCAACTTCGCTGTCGGATGCCTCCCTAACCATGCCCGGGTCATGTTCCTTGATGAATTCCATTAGGTTGGCCTCTACAAACTCCATCTCCCCTCGGTGGAGCTAGAGTCTAATGTACCTACTACTGAAATGGTATGGCTAGAAATTGTTTCTAAGGTCGGGGCCGAACCATCCCAACTCCACCATACTAAGCTCAAGCTAGGAACTAATTCTAAAGGTTCATGTGGAATCCATAAGAGAAACACCCCAATCCCATCTTATAGTAAATAAAAAATGATGAGAAGATTAAAACTGAATCTACTATGGTCGACTTCCCACTGGTAGAAACATCAAAGGCCCTATTGGTTTAGACAAACTATTAGTAGCCTTTCTCTACATAGAAACCTACTAGATACCCTCTTATAGTAGAACTCCTCTAAATAAAATCCTCCATGAAACTTAATTATTCTTCTAGACCAATATGTTTGTTAGTATGGTGAAGTGTGTTACAGTGTATATGATGGGAGAATGGAGTACCCCCTCTAAGACTCTCACCAGAAACTCCTCGTCTAGAAATACATCTATAGAAATGTGATGGAGACCCTTGTACTTGATCCCCATATCCTATACTCACATACTCCCCCGAATTGATGGAGATTAAATATTTCCTCTTCTCGGCATTCATGGTAAAAGAAATGCATACCTCTCAGAACTCTTCCTCAAAATCGACCAACATGAACATCAACCTCATTCTTATCCAAAAGGTAGAGAATAAACCACTGATGCACAACACCAATCATATGGCTCACCACCATAGGTAACCTATACTTCATTGGAGCCTTGATCAAGCTGAAAGAGATCACCAGCTTCTAAAGCCAACTCTCCAACTCTGTATCTGAAATTCTACCTTCATACATTTCCTGTGTCTGCTTGTAGAAATTGTAAAGTGTCTATCTCCACTGATAATACTATCCCATATGTTCAACCCTCCATCAGTTGACCGAGTTAGCCTACCAAGCCTCCACTGTTTATACCACATGCGGTTGATTACCACGGGCCTTAGCTGTAAAAGTAATCAGGGAAATCCAAAGCACGATTATTATGGAATTTATTCAAAATTATTTAAATTAATGTTAGTTTTGATCACCCAAAAACATCCAAAAAACAAGATCACAAGTCATCATGATGCTTGTACCTTTCCTTGGGCCTCTAATTTCAAAAGGTGTAGACTCCCTTGGTCGTTTGGTAAGAAAATAGTCCTTGCATTAGATCATGGGGGCCCTAAAATCTCTTATCTTTAGAAGTCTTCCTTGGCCTATATCACACACTGATATCACCTAGAACAATTTCCCAAACATCCCATGCAATCCCCATTATCCCTAACTATAAACACCATAATATCTATCAAACATCACCATTGATACCTTTCTTTCATGACCCCCTCCCTCTAAATATTCCCCTCATGAAAAACGAATCAGTGGCTTAATTTGGTATTTTTGTTGATATAATATTATATTTTAATAATAAGTTGTATAAAAAATATATAAATTATTGAAGAAAATCCAATCATTAATTTATTTTTAAAATATATTAGTATTTGTATATATGTTCCAATGGTCACCCATGATAGAGTTTGTTATGACCCATCCTCGGGACCTGTTTCGTGACTACCCCAAGCCCGCCTCCCACAGGCCAGGGGCTGGTGACTAGCACAAAGGCGTAAATCCCGACATACAGGGGAAGGCATTGCCTTTATAAAGTAAACAGAAACCACATATTAGGAAAGAAGAAGTAAACACTAAATAAAACTGGGTACAATAGTAAGTGCAGAAAGTAAATGGACAAGTATAAAAACACAAACTGAATGTAAGTTACAACTGGAAAGAAGTACAACAACTGAAAGTAAAGCATCAACGTCGAGTAGTCCAATGGAAGTCCCACCTGAAGGGTGGGTACAAATAGTCTCATCAACTCCTCGGGTCGAGCCGTCTGCTCCATGTACGTCCCGCCCAGTGGTCTACCTCCAGGTACTGACTTCCTCCACAAGCCTCAACCACGATCAACGATGTCTTTTGTCTACATACAACACAATGTAGTGCGGGCATAGCCCGTGAAGGGGTGAGTATACGATACTCAACATGGTACCCGAGACCCCCAATGGTCTCCCAGAATCCAAAAAGGATAATCCACAAATTAATGATACAATCACGAAGTAACAACCAACACTACTTTGGTATATGGCCATACATATACCTAAGTCATCAATTTCAGTTCGGCTCCAACATCCGAGCCCAAGTTCGATCACGTCCACATAGGATAGTACAACCCAATCCACATAGGATAACACAACTCAATCTACATAGGAAATGAAGTCAATCATATATAAGATATTGATTGAAATTCAAGACTCATCTCACATAGGTATACTTCTTCGTAAGGTTATAGAGATGATCAGATATAGCCACTGATTCATCTAAGATGGGACCCACGTAGGATTCTAAAACATCTATGCTTTCGAAACCACATAGGTCAAAGACCAGCTACTCTGCCAGACTCATGTAGGATAGAAAGAACAGAGCAAAACATTGTCATACCCACGTAGGATACAAGAACAGTAGTCATCGCCTTCGAACCCACGAAGGATTTCAGTACGGTCTTCATCGCTGCCTAACCCACGGAGGATTTCAGTGAAGTATTCATCGCCGCCGAACCCACAGAGGATTTTAGTGCAGTCTTCATCGTTGTCGAACCCACGGAGGATTTCAGTGCAGTCTTCGTCACTGCCGAAACCACAGAGGATTTCAGTGCAGTCATCATCATTGTCGCAGTCGCAGCTAGCTCTAGGGTTCCCGCACACAACATGCTCGATTCCGGGAGGGTCCGCTCCATGATCCAAGGGGGTTTGATACATCAACTGACAAGTAGTATGGAGTTGATGTATCCCAAGGTTCCGTCTCGACAGGAGGAACTCAACGTGATAGACGGCGTGTCAATCGGACGCCCGGTCTGTGAGTTATTGGCTTTTTTGTTCCAGGGCCCGGTTGGTTTTTAAGTCAATACCAACCCGACCGCACTCCAAATGCATCCAAACCTCGAGTGGAGTATACCAAAAGGTTTGCCTCACTATGAGTAATATAGAAAAGCCGACGGAACGTCAATCCGACATCTGGTGCTCATGTTATAAGCGTTTCCACTCTGAGGTCCCGGTAGGTTTTGTGTTCGAACCAACCCGGCCATACAAAAAGTTCTCCAAATCCTTGAGTGTAATATACCAAAACCACTGTCTCAATCCAAGGATCACATCTCTACTGAATGTGTGTCGATCGGAGGTCCGTAGCCCATGATATGGGCAAAAGAACAAACCTGTCCGGTTTTAGGGGGTTTTGGGCCTGGACCGACCCGAGACCCCCTGGGTCGGACCGAACCGGGTTGACCCAAACCAGGTTCGGGTCTGTCCCATTAGTACGCGGCCTGGCCCGGCCAAGGCGGCATGGCCTGGTGCGGCCGGTCCGGCCTGGGTGGCCGGTTGGCCTAGCGCTGGCGTGGCCCGGTGTGGCCAGCTCAGCGATGGCCGAGCCGAGCGAAAGGGGGGGTGCGACTTCCCCCTTGATTGAAATCGAAACCCCACGTGGGGCCTCTACATTGCCATATGGGGGTTTCAATCCATAGTTTCCCTTCTGAAACGGCAGGCCCGGTCCGGTCGGCTGGTTCTGCCGCTACGGGACCCCACGGTCCCACCCCTCCGAGGATCTGGTGGTCAGCGGTTCCGGCCGCGCCACTATTCACCGCTGCGGTCTTGTCCGACTGGCATAGCACGATGGTATCGTGCCCCTCCACCATGGCCCCGCTCCGGACACGGCCTCTTCGTGGTTCTCCGACATGGCGCGATGGCACTGTAGCTTTGTTCAGACTCAACGGCACGGCGCGACGACACCACGCTTCTTCTTTGTTTCTGCGCGGTGTTGTTGCACCGCGCTGCCTTTAGTCGTGCCACGACAAACACAACAACAAAGGGGGAGGACGTCCGGCCGTGTTTTTGCAGTCCGACCTCCTCCCATTAATCCGATATCAAGATTCTAAATAATAAAAATGTTTGGGAGGCAAAGAATAATCGTGACCTAAATCAAACCGCCTACCTCGGTGAAGTCGTCGAACAAGGTTTGTCGCAGAAAAGGGATGTCGCGGAAGACGGCGTCGAGGAAGGGGGATCATTGGCATCGTGGTACACATCGCCAGGGTACACTGCATCTCGGTACACGGCGTCACGGAGAAGAGGACTGTCGATGTCGCGGTACACAGTGTGACATCGTCAATCTCCGAGGAATCAGCGTTATTCATCGTCCTTAATCGGAGGGCATCGTTCTTCTATAGTGACGGTTTGTTCTTCACATTCTTCGAGGAGGAAGATGACGATTCCCAGGCTTGAGCAATTCTTCTCCATCCTTCTCGCATAACGAAATAACCCTTAAGGAAATAGGACATTGTCGTATTTAATTAACACAAACAAGCCAACATTCAATTCGAATTTCAAAATGAATTCAAGAATTGATTACATTGAATAACTTAATTCAATTCATTAATTAAAAACGTTGACATGGTATTTAATAAGGGGGTGCGGGTGAGTTACATATTAAATTCACGAGAGGGAGGTTAAAAGGGATTTGAAGGGGTGGGGCTCGTGTGGGCCCCACATCACTAATATCTTACCTAGTGGAGTTAGGATATTAGTGGGTCCCACTCCAACCACCAAGAATAGGTTTAAACTTCCTAGAATATAAATAAAATTATAGCACAACATTTTATTTCATTATTTAGTTAAATCATTATTTAATAACCTCACCTGAGCTACGCAACTCTGGAAAAGGAGTTCCTAAGAAATTATCAGTGATACAATTCCATCGGTGCCCTCAGATTTCGATTCCGAGAACCGGTCCAAAGGTTAGGAAAACCCGCTCGTTCGTTCACTGAACGTACACAAGCTAAACTTCAAAAATTGACTCTGGGCACACCGGGCCTCAAAATCAGGTGCCGTCAGAAACTGCGTTCTTGTTAAATCTCAATGAAAATTAAGAAAAAAAATTCCCTTGAATTTTACGGGTCTTTACAATACTTCACCTCAGGGATTTACGTCCCTGTAAAGATACATCGTAAACTAGGGGAACAAATGTGGGTACTGTGCACACATCGGAGCCTCCCTCTCCCAAGTGCTCTTATGGAGGTTCTCGTGCTTCCATCTGATTCCCACTAGAGGTATCGAACGTCCACGTTGGACCCTCCCTTCTTTATCCTCAATCTCCACCAGGACCTCCCTAAATGTATCCCCATCATCAATGTCCAACTCCCCATGGTCGATGATGTGTGTCAGGTCATCCACGTATCTCCTCAGCTGAGATACATGGAAGACGTCGTGCACCCGGTGCAACTGAGGTGGTAGAGTAGGCGATATGCCACCTTGCCTATCCTACTGAGAACCTGGAATGGTCTGGTAAAGTGTGAAGATAACTTGCTGCCCCGACCAAATCTATGTAATCCACATAGAGGTGAGACCTGCATGAAAACGTGGTCGCCATCCTCGAAGTCCAGTGGCCTCCGCCTCCTATCAGCATAAGAATTCTACCGGCTCTGAGCTGTCCTCATCCGCTCCTGGATGACCTGGACCTTCTCTATCATGGCATGTACTATCTCCGGTCCCACAAGTGCTGACTCCCCAGGGTGTGTCCAGCCCAGAGGTGATCTGAAGGTCGGTCGTACAATCCCTCGTATGGTGCCATCCCGATGGGGGAGTGGTAGCTGTTGTTGTACGCAAACTCCACCAAGGGTAGGTGGTCCTCCAAGGTACGACCAAAGTCAAGGACACATGGATGGTGCATGTCCTCGACAGTCTGAATGGTCCTCTCCGTCTGACCATCTGTCTGAGCGTGAAAGGCAGTGCTCAGACGTAGCTACGTCCTGAATGCCTCATGCAACCCCTTCCAAAGCCTGGAAGTAAAGCGATCATCTCGATCGGAGATGATAAATGATGTCACACCATGAAGCCGTACGTTATCTTGAATGAAGAGGCATCCAAATCTCTCCATTGAGCCCTGCTCTATAATTGGTAAGAAGTGGGCCGACTTGGTAAGTCGGTCGTCAATCACCCATATGGAGTCATGACCTCTAGATGTGCATGGATGTCCAGTCACGAAGTTCATAGATCTCTCATCCCACTTCCACTCTGGTACCTCCAAGGGCTTCACTAATCCTGCTGGTACCTGGTGCTCCGCCTTCACCTGCTGACAGGTGAGGCATCGAGAAACAATCTCAGCTACAGGTTTCTTCATACCCGGCCACCAGTTCTATCGTCTGAGATCCTGGTACATCTTCACCACTCCTAGATGTACCTCCAAAGGGGAAGTGTGAAACTGTCTCAGCACCTCCTCCTATAATGAAACTGGTACCATGGTACATCCTATGAAAAGGACGACATGATCTCATCCTACAGGGAATCCATCAGGTGCATGTCCTGAGGATATCTACGCACACCGCGTCTCACAGTCAGCGCCCCACACTGTACCTCTCTGACCCACTGCAGTAGTGGAGGAGTGACTGTGGGTGACTAAAGAAAGGCTGCTCCATCTCAATCCATGAAATATATCTGCAAAGAGGCTAGCTACTCTGTCCCCTCCCTGAGTAGCTGAATGCCCGTCCTCCTTCTGAGAGCATCAGCTACTACGTTCCCCTTTCCAGGAGTATAGACTATCTCAAAGTCATAGTATTGTAGGAACTCGAGCCATCACCAGTGTCTCAGATTCTGTTCCTTCTTCCAGATGATGTACCTAAGACTCCGGTGGTCAGAGTAAACTGTAAAGTGCTCGCCCATCAGATAGTGTCGCCACATCTTTAGAGTGAATACCACTGCTGCTAACTCCCGGTCATGGGTAGAATAATTCTTCTCATGCTTCCTCAACTGACATGATCCATAGGTGATCCCGTCCCTCTCCTACATCATGACACATCCGAGTCCAGTTCCCGATGCATCACAGTAGACTATGTACCCTAATCCCTCCTCTGGTAGACTCATGATTGGTGTGCTGGTCAATCTCTGTCTCATCTCCTGGAAGCACTACTCACATCTGTCTGACCACACGAAGGGTTTCCCCTTCTTCGTCAAAGCTTAGAGTGGTTCCGCAACTCTAGAAAAGTCTGGCACAAATCTCCTGTAGTACCCATCTAGACCCATGGAACTCCGCACCTCCGTCATTCTCCTGGGTGGATCCCAAGCTAGAACGGCCTCGATCTTCGCAGGATCCACCGCAAATCCTGCCTCAGAGATGAAGTGTCCCAAGAAGTGGACCTCACATAACCAGAACTGACACTTCAAGAGCATACCATAAAGCTGGTGCTCTCGGAGTGTGTCATGTACAACCAGCAAGTGGTAGGCGTGCTCCTCCTCTGTGGTCGAGTATATCAAAATTACGTCGATGTAGACCATGACAAATCGATCGAGGTATGGATGAAATATCTTGTTCATGAGACCCATGAACACTTTTGGAGTGTTGGTTAAGTCTAAAGGCATAACCAAGAACTCATAGTGGCCATAACGACATATGAAGGTCGTCTTCTGCTTGTCCTCATCTCGAACTCTGAGCTGATGATAGCCTGACCTGAGGTCTATCTTTGAGAACCACCGTGCTCCCTTGAGCTGATCGAAGTGGTCGTCAATCCTCAGTAGTGGATACTTGTTCCTCATGGTCACTTGGTTTAGGCGACGATAGTCTACACACAGTCGCAAGCTCCCATCTGCCTTCTTGGAGAATAATATCGAGGATGCCCAGGATGAAACACTAGGTCGGATGAATCCCTTTCCCTACAAGTCCTCCAGCTGTACCCGTAGCTCTCGAAGTTTAACAGGAGCCATAAGATATGCTGGAGTTAATATCGGGGTTGTCTCGGGGTATATTTCAATATACAATTCTACCTCTCTGCGAGGAGGTAGTCCTGGAACGTTGTCAGGAAAAACGTCTGCATACTGATCCACCACTATAGGGAAACTGGGACTCCTCACATCAACTACTCCTAGGATGAGGCTAGAAAAATGGTGAGTGATCAGTTGTCCTCTCCTCTGCGTGAGTCCATCCTACGCTGTAATGGCTCCATTCTTGCTGGTGAAGGTAAACCTTCTCCCGTCGGTGCGAACACACCGCACCTTGTGCCTAATACAGTTGATCTGAGCATGGACTGTAGATAACCAATCCCTGACCAAGATGACATCGTAAGGACTCGATGCCTCTACAAGAATATCCCAGCCAAAGCTCTCACCTCATATAGTAAGCTCATACTGCCGGCACTAGTGCGTAATAATCGAGTCTGCTCCCGTAGGAGTCTCTAGCCATAATGATCGAGATAATGGCTTAGTCAAAATCTCCGAGCTCCGAACAAGGGCAGCTGAAATAAAATAATGACTCACTCTTGTGTCTATAAAAACTTCAGCAAGGGTGGAATAGACACAGATAGTACCTTGAATCATCTCTGGCATGCCGTGGTCGTAGGACTCTGTTGCCTGAAGTTGAGCCTGCCTCTGCCTGCCAGATCCCTGTGGTCGGGGTGGACCTCCTGGTGGTGGTGGTAAAGCCTCAAAGCATCCCCCACCACTTGCTGCTCGCCCAGATCCCCTGCCTCATCCACCTACTCTCGGGGGACCACCACGGTTGACCCTCTGCCTCTGCCTGGGTGGCCCCTCAACCGTCTGCTGCTCCTCTGCATGGCGGCTCGGGCAGTCACGAGCCAAGTGGCCCTACCCATGGCATGCGTAGCACTGTCTGCTCCTCGAAAGTCTGGCTCTGCATCGCGTTCCCCACACCTCTGAGCCAGTGGCCTGAGGTCGTCCTCCTGAAGGTCTGGTCCGCCTGGACCCCTATGACTTCCGTCAACTACCAGCTGCAGACGACTCTGCTATGTGATGCCCTGCGGTAGGTCACGCTGCTGGCGTAGGCTCAGCAAGAAAGCTCTCTATGATAAGGGCTTTCTCTAGTACTCATGCCTATGCTGGAATGAAGAGGGAGATCATCGATTCCCTGATCTCATTATGCATTCCCTGCTCGAAGGTCCAGGCCCAGAAGAATGGGTCCAGTACCATGTCTGTCGAATAGTGCGAGAGTTTGGTAAATCTCTCTAAGTACTGGGCAACCATCATGTTTCCCTACTACAATTGTAGTAGCTCCTGGATGGGCACCACACAGAGGGTGGCTGGGACGAACTCCGAGTGGAAGAGGCTCACAAAGTCCATCCAGAGGAGGGATGCCTCATTGTTCACCTGGAGCATCAAAATCCACCATCTGTCTGCTGCCGCGTGCAGGAGCCTCACTGAAAGGATCACCATGAGGTCAGCTAGTGTCTCCACTAACCTAAAAACTTGAACTACAGCCTCTAGCCAATCCTCTACTACCTATGATTCCTTCTCCCCATGGAACCTGGGGTGTCTCTAATGCTGAAACCCGTGCAGTGCACTATGGAGATGTTCACTCTCAGCGGCTGGGGATGGTTGTATCGGTGGCTCAGCGGGTAGAGGTATCGTCGGTGCCTCCGCTAAAAAGGGCCCTGCACCGAGGCCATGTCGATCGGTGGGCTGTCATCTTGCACAAAGCTCGGAACACAAGCTGGTTGCCATCGTGGGGCCATCCTAAAAATAAACAGGTGTTCCACGGTCAAAATAGAATACCTAGTGAGCTGACACAAAGTAATTACAAAGAAAACTTTTGAAACACGCATGCAATCAATTTTTTCGTGCATTGAGTCGGAAATCAGAAGTCAGGGTCCTTGTGTATGGATACATCGTCCACCATACCAACACTGGACTCCCGAGACTGATAACCACACTCAATATCCTTAACATTATTGCTTCACATAGAAGAAATATCAGAGTCCTAAGTTCTGCAGTAGAACCGAACTCCTCTAATACCAATTTGTCACGACCCATCCTCGGGACCAGTGTCGTGACTATCCCAAGCCCGCCTCCCATATTCCAAGGGCTGGCGACTAGCACCAAGGTGTAAATCCCAACATAAAGGGGAAGGAATTTCCTTTATAAAGTAAACAAACACCACAGAGTAGGAAAGTATAAGTAGACATTAAATAAAACTGGGTACAATAATAAGTGCAGAAAGTAAATGGGCCAATATAAAAACAAAAAATTAATGTAAGGTACAACTGGAAAGAAGTACAACAACTGAAAGTAAAGCAGCAACGTCGAGCTGTCCACTGGAAGTCCCACCTGAAGGGTGGGTACAGATAGCCTCCTCAGCTCCTCGGGTCGAGCCGTCCTCTCCGTGTGCATCCCGCCCAGTGGTCCACCTCCAGGTACCGACTTTCTCCACAATCCTCAACCATGATCAGTGATGTCCGTCGTCTGCATCCAACACAACGTAGTGCAGGCATAACCCGTGCAGGGGTGAGTATACGCTACTCAGTAGAGACCTTGAGACCCCCGAAGGTCTCCCAGAATCCTCAAAGGATAATCCAAAAAGGAATGAAACTATCATGATGTAACAACCAACATTACTTAGGTATATGCCCATACATATACCTAATTCATCAATTTTAGTTCCACTCCAACATCTGAGTCCAAGTTCAATCACGTCCACATAGGATAGTACAAACCATTCCACACAGGATAACACAACCCAATCCACATAGGAATGAAAGTAAATCATATCGAAGATATTTATTGAAATTCAATACTCATATCACACAGGTATACTTCTTCATAAGGTTATAGAGATTATCAGATATAGCCACTGATTCTTCTAAGCTGCGACCCACATAGGATACTAAACCAGCTATGTTGTCGGACCCACATAGGATACAGACTAGCTACTCTGCCCTACCCACATAGGATAGTAAGAACAGGTTCAAAAACATCCAGACCCACATAGGATACAAGAACATTAGTCATCACCGTCGAACCCATGGAGGATTTTAGTATGGTCTTCATCGCTGCCGAACCCACAGAGGATTTCAGTGCAGTCTTCATCGCTGTCGGACCCATGGAGGATTTCAGTACAGTATTCATCGCTGCCAAACCCACAGAGGATTTCAGTGTAGTAGTCATCGCTGCCGAACCCACGGAGGATTTCAGTGCAGTCATCATCATCGTCGTAGTCGCAGCTAGCTCTGGGGTTCCCGCACACAGAATGCTCGATTCCGGGAGGGTCCTCTCTAAGAGCCAAGGGGGGTCGACAAATCAACTGACATGTAGTCCGGAGTTGATGTATCCCAAGTTTTTGTCTCGATAGGAGGAACTCAACGTGATAGACGACTCGTCAATCAGACGCCCACTCTGAGAGTTATTGGCTTTTTCGTTACAGGGGCCTGGTTGGTTTTTATGTCAAAACCAACCTGACCAGACTCCAAATGAGTCCAACCCTCGAGCGGAGTAAGCCAAAAGGTCAATATCACTTAGATCTATCCATCAAAGTCGACAGGATGTCAATCGGATGTCCGGAGATCATGTTATAAGCGTTTCCGCTCTGAGGGCCCAGTTGGTTTCGTGTTAGAACCAATCCAGCCATACCCAAAGTTCTCCTAAAACATGAGTGTAATATACTGAAATGACCGTCTCGATCCAAGGATCGCATCTTAGCTAATTGTGCGTCAATCGGAGGTCTGTAGCCCTAGATATGGGCAAAAGAACGAACTTGTCTGGTTTTAGAGGGTTTTGGGCACGGACCGACCCGGCCCGAGACCCTTTAGGTCGGCCCAAACCGGGCCCATTAGGGCACGGCCCGACCCGACCGGTTGGCCTGGCACATGCGCGGCCCGGTGTGGCCAGCTCGGTGCCAGTGGAGCCGAGTAGAATGGGGGGGGGGGGGGGGTGTGGCTTCCCCCTTGATTGAAACCGCAGCCCCACATGGGGCCGCTCTTTTGCCATAAGGGGGTTACGACCCCTGGTTTCCCTTCCGAATGGGCCGGCCTGATCTGGCCGGCCGGTGCTGCTGCCGCGGGACCCCACGGTCCCGCCCCTCCGAGGTGTCGTCGGCCGGTGATTCCGACCGCCCCTCCTTGCACCACCGCTGCTTTGAGAAGCAGTCTTGTCCGACTGGCGTGGCGAGATGGCACCGCGCCCCTCCGCCGTAGCCCCGCTCTGGCCGAGGCCACTCCATGGTTCTCCGATGTGGCGCGACGGAACCACGAATTTTTTCGACCTCAACAGCGATGTGCGATGGTGTCACACTTCTTCTTTATTTCCGCGCGGTGTCGTTGCACCACACTGCCTTTAATCGTGCCTCGACAAACGCAACATCAAAGGGGGTGGTGGGTCGGTCGTGTTCGTGCGGTCCGACCTCCTCCCGTTAATCCGATATCAAGCAGATAAATAAAAAAACGTTTGGACGTCAATGAATAATCGTGAACTAAATCACACCCCTACCTCGGTGAAGTCGTCATACGAGGATTGTCATGGGAAAGGGACATCACGGAATACGACGTCGCGGAAAGAGGATCATTGGTGTTGAGATACACAGGGTCATGGTACACGGGGTCTCGGTACACAGCGTCACAGAGAAGAGGACCGTCGGCATCGCGGTACATTGCGTCGCATCGTCGATCTCCGAGGAATCAGCGTTATTCGTTGTCCTTCATCGGAGGTCGGTGTTCTTTGTCAGTGATGGTGTGTTCTTCGCGTTCTCCAAAGAGAAAGATGAAGATTCCCAGGCATGAGCAATTCCTCTCCAACCTTCTCGTACAACGAAATAACCCTCAATGAAATAATACTTTGTATTATTTAATTAACACACATAATATAATATTAAATTCGAATTTCAAAATGAATTCAAGTATTGATTACATTGAATATCTTAGTTCAATTCATTAAGAGTGTGGACTTGGTATTTAATAAGGGGGGTGCGGGAGAGTTACATATTAAATGAACGAGAGGAGGATAAAAGGGATTTGAAGGGTTGGGTATCGTGTGGGACCCACTTCACATATATCTTACCCAGTGGAGTTAGGATATTAGTGTGTCCCACTCCAACCACCACGAATAGGTTTAAACTACATAGAATAGAAATTAAATTGTACCAAAATATTTTATTTCATTCTTTAGTTAAACCATTATTTAATAACCTCACCCGAGCAATGCAACTCCGGAAAACGTCTTCCTAAGAAATTACGGGTGCTGCGATTCCATCGGTGCCGTCATATTTCGATTTCGAGCACAAGTTCAAAAGTTAGGAAAACCCACTCATTCGTTCACTGAACCTACCCGAGCTAAACTTCAGAAATTGATTCCGGGCACACCGATCCTCGGAATCAGGTGCCGTCAGAAACTGCGTTGTTCTAAAATCCCATAGAAAAATAAGAAAAAAAATTTCTTTGTATTTTATGGGTCTTTACAGAGATTTATAAAATCATTCATGTAGGTGATTAAACAAACCCATACCAAAACACATTATATCTCGATGAGTTAGTATTGTTATGTGATTTTATAATATAATTAAAAAAATATATTTTAAAATAAAATTATGTTATTGAATATTATTTTAATTGGATTTGATTATGAATTAAAATCCTGATGAAAAATGAAAAATATATTCCTCTAGAGATGATAGTATACACAAATCATGGTAAATGTTATTATGTTTGTATAATTGGATAAAAGAAAAAAATATTATTTGTAAGTTAATATAATTACACTTCTTTATAATTATGATAATAAGTTCATTATAATACTATGGGTGGGGTAGTTCTTTAAGATAACATTTAAGATGAAATGGAAATTAGTATGTAATACTCACTTCTGTATTTTAAACATTCACTCAAAAGTATACATGGAAATGAATAAAATATGTTAAATAATTTATCAGAAAACATAAAAAAATTTAATTTTATTCTAGGATAATAATAATTATAGAGTTTCAATAATAGATTTTAAGGAATGGGTGTTTCATGTAGGGCTTCAAGTATCCACTTCTATAGGTGAATACCAATTGAATTTAGCGAATACCCTTTACATTTTCAATTATAAAATTATAGATTTCATCGTTGAATGACTACCAAAGTTTTAAATAATTATTTTTTGGGTCATATTGTGTCATTAAATAGTAAAAATAATAATTCCAAAACGTATTTTAAAAATGTTTTTTTGTAATTTATCATTATGATTTTTTTATAGTATCATGTTTTCAACTGATTAATTTTTTTTGATTAAAAAAATATAACCCACGTAAACCATAATTAATTTATAAAAACTAAATTTAATATAAATTTAATCTTGGTCAAATTAAATATAAGACAAAATTAATTTTAAAATTAAATCATTTAATATATAGAAATTATTTTCTGTAGAAAAATATTGTTTTCATAACTAAGGGATCTTAATCATATTTAGTATTGATTACCAATTGAATGATTGAAAATTATTTAAACCTATGTTTTAAAATTATGGTAATTTTAGTTTTAGAGTAGGATAATTTATTTTATATAAAGCAATTACCCAATACTTACAATATATTTCTTGAAAAATAAATATTTTACCATTATCGTGGTCCTTAACGTCAATCTTAGTAGTCGTACCTTTATACCCAAAATTGATAGTGAAAATATTACATAATATGATCATATTAATATAAAAATTAAATATTATTTTATGAAACATATATATGTCATGGAATCTAGATTTTTAAAAATAACTAAATAAATAATTTTTTATAGAAAAATATTACACATATTTTCAAAATGATATACATGTAATTTATATATATAATACAGTAACATTAACTAATTTATATTAATTATTAATTTATATATTTTATATAAAAATGGTTTATAAAACATGTTTTATAATAATTTATTATGATAATTTCATAAAAGCTAATGTTTTCGAAAAAATATTATTTTTCACAATTGATAAAAAAACCAATTCTTTAAGAAAATAGAAATAATTAATAATAAGATTATTTTTTCATTATAATTAAAAATTAAAATTATTTTATCTAATAATGATTCTAAATTTAATAAATTTAGTAATCATATATGAAATATAAATAAATTAATATATACTTATCATAAACTTCAAATTTCATTAAATGTAAAAATGAAAAATAAGAAAATAATTTTTATAAATGATTTATTTCAAACAAATTTTCCAATTTATATTTTCCTATTACATAGTTAGATATCTACTTAATCTATATTTTTATTGTATATGAATAAGGTGTGCTATTGTGGTGATTCTAATAGCCCAAAAATCATGGAAATTTTCACTGGCATGAATTTATCCCACATTCGATTTCACTCATACCATAATTGATCATGTACATCATAGGATTAGCCTATTTAAAACCATAATTATTCCTCTATATTTTTGAAATTAGAAAATTGAGCTTCATAAGGATGAATTTCACTACTTTATTTCATTTCATTCATCATTGATTTCGTAATATATATATTTTCACTTCTTCTAATTAATTAATTTACAATATTATAGTTTTAAAATTTTAATTTTACATGTCACAATATTATTATAGTTAAGGGTTTAATGTAGAAAAATCTATAAAAATAATATTTATTTAACGAAGATACTTAGTGGAATCTACAGTCGTTACATTCTCCCTGAAAATGAATTATTTTCATACAATTTAAAAACTCATACAATTTGATTAATTCCCATAATGAGGTCTTATTTAACCATACGCTTATATTTGATTAAGAGTTGATTTAAGTTATAAATTCAGATTCCCTTTAAAAAAATTTATATAACCCCTTTACAAAAAAATAAAATTCATTTCTAATAAAATCATAATTAATGTTACATGAAAATACATAAATGAAGGTATTTTTAGTAGTGAAATGAAAATCATACCCTAAAAATATTATTTATAATTTTATAACTAATCAGTAAAAATATCCATGAAAATATATATAATAAAATATAGAGTGAAAATAAAATTCTACATTGGTAGTAGTATTTCCTATGGATTTTCATTTTTAACATTGTTTAAGTATTTTTTAGTTATTATTTTTATCATTCGTACTTATATTAGTGAAATTAATTTTATAATATCCAATTTCATTGAACATGAAACAAAATATTTTGGTATCTTCTGAAATTACACCACAAAATTTTTATTTTTTGTATACTTTATCTCCATAATAATATTATCTAACCAACCATTTGATTTAATTTCACCCATATTTTCTTCCACATTTGAGAAATATAGGGAATTAAATCTTCTTTCCATCATTATCCTTGTCACAAGGACTTATAAGAGACTCTATCCTTATCTTATTTTGTGTTTCAATAACTTTTAATATATTTATAGTGCTAATATTGTTTCATGATATCTGTTTGGTAATAATAAATAGGTTTCCCACTTGAGTTGCCATTCCATTGGATTATTTATTGATGTAATCTCCATATTTTCCACCATAACCATGGTTACTTCTAATTCTATCTATTACTACACACAAATCATTTAACATGATTGAAAAATAGTTAAAATTATAATATTATTAAAGTAAATAGCCAAGTGTAAATGTAACAATAAGATGTCATATTTTATGATACAATCACATTAATATATATTTCTTTTAGTTCAAACAAGATCACTATCAATTACACCTATATAACTATTTATTTTATAAAGGATACTTTATTTATTGGTTTGATATACTTCTAAACCTAATCCCATAAAATAAACAGTTGGTCAGTCAAACAATGGTGGTTCATAATGTGCATATGATTAACCAAATAATATCCCCTGAGATTATAAAAAAACATGTGTAGTTAAGAATATTTATTTTTAACATTTTGACAATCGAGTTAATATGGAATCTTCCATTTTTAGTGTTATTAACAAAATCTAGATTAGTGTTTGTGCCTATATCCACATGTAATATCCCTTCAAGGTTATCATTTCTAAAAAAACATATACCTAAAATGTATATTTTTTTGATTTTATCCTAAACATAGACAAATCCATAGGTGTTTCATTAATTTTATCTCATCATAATTCCAAAAAAAATATATAATATGTCTTATATCATAAGAAAATATCTATTGCTTTAAAATTACGAGTAATCTAATCATATCAAACCTCAAATTATCCTTATCTAATATATTATCATATAAATTTACTTAAACCCATCTCTGATACACACTGTTTTTCTTTAATGACATGAACTTCTAATATAATTTCATAATTATAATATTTCACTTCAATATATACACAAGAACACTTTTTTTATAGTTTGTTAGATAAATATGAAAAAACATAAACTAGCTAAACTCATGTCATTTTTAGCAAACATCTATTATTTACACTCCTTAATAGATAATTTAATCCATAAAAACTCTTCCACTTATACACAAAATATTTTAAAAAACATTATATTCTATTAATACGACATGAATTACTTTCTATATTTGCACAGGGAAATGGAACATAAAAATGGGTGATCTAAAACTCGCATTATGGGTAACAATATAATATAAAAATCAATGATTATTAGTGACAATAAGATAAACATATAAGTATGAGAATGTGATAAAGGAACATGAGCATAAAATATAGAATTCCAACACAATAACACATGAATCCTGATCCAATCATCAAAGAGTGATGCTTTATTATAAAGAAACTATTATCGAAGGATATTGGAATCTTATTGTAGTGGCCAAAACATAATTAATGACAACATTTTAAAAAGTCTAGGTTCAATCCCAATACCATCATCATGTTATATAAAAATTAATATATGTTTTAGAATTACTCCCTAATCTAATGCAGAACATCTCACTGGATATAAATATTTATCCAATGAAATAGAGGCATTCCTGATTTTGGTCTCACCCATCACTTAATAATATGTACATGAATAAGTTTACCACATAGAAAACATTAATAAATTTTCAAAGAAATTTTATCCTTTGTAAGAAATGGGTTTCATGATTATATACAAAAACCAAAACCACAAACCATAAAAAGAAGTAATATATATTGTTGTGAAAATCATAACCCTAATTATCAAAATAAACATAGAAGGATGATATAAGAGATGAAAGACACCCTTGTAAAAATTATTCTTCCATAATTACAATATATGATATTAAGAATTATGTTATTTTGATACCAAGAGTCTAATTCTATAATATATAAAATATTACCATTAAAATTATAAGTTAATCATGAATCATTAATCCCCTAAGTGAAATGACTTTTGAAAATTAAAATGGAAATTAGATATAAAAATATAAAAGAGTTTACAGATTACACTTTTAACATTACCATAAAAGGAAATCAAATAAGTCGGTTTTAAAATTCATTTTCAAAAATTTAAAGTGAAATAATATTCAAACAATCCTTATAAAATTACAAATAAATAATGAATACATTAATATAATATAAGGTAATATCATTAGTAAGTATATAATGGAAGATAAACAATCGATTATGAAGAAGACGAAAACCCATTTTTTAATACATTTATTGAACATAAACATCATGAAAATAATTTTTTTCAATAGGTGAATGAGTCATATTAATTTAAAATGAAATTAAACATTATTTTATTTAAAAATATCAATGAAAAATATTTGTGGGAATACAAAAACGTAGACATGGATGATAAATTATCATTTTATAGAATATGAATTCATCTTAACATAGTTTCATTTTCATGATGGAAGTGAAATCATCTATATGGGTCATTTTGAAAAAATTATTATTTCGAAAATTTTAAATAGGTAATAACATATGAAATGAAATATGAATATCAGGTTGAAACATTATAATTGAACAAATAAGATTGTGTTTTGGTAAAAGCATCATATTTTTGGCAATATTCCAATAATTGTCTGAAGAAGAAAGGATTATGAATGTAAGTAATGATTCAATGTTCAAATATAATTTTGTAAATTAGAAGTGAAAATGTACTAGTTAAACCATAAAATGGTATAGTGATGTAAAATATAGAAACATGCCTCAATGAAGGGTTGTATTGATGGAAAACCATACGATAACAAAAAAAGAGTTAATACACCATGAGAGAAATAAAATTGATTAGATAAATGAATATCATGAAATATATGTAAATAATGATCCAAAAATAATAAATTTTAGTATATACCCCATGAAAAAAACGATGGTGTATAATATGAAATATCTCTCAAGGGGTGGAAATTCTTAAATGAAAGCCAAACCAGTAAAATAATCTCTGCGGAATGATTCATTTGTTAATGAAGTTATAAGGAATAATTATCAAAATCAAAAAATGAATCCGGAAATAAAATAAAATATAATTCAAACATGGTATAATAGATTTCAATATTAAATTTTGTCACTCAAAGGAATAAAATTGAGTTAGATAAAACCACCGCCTTATTCTAAATTTAGTAAGTGCATGAACCTACCATTCAAAATAATCAAATTATTTTTATAAAATACCTTATTAGGAAAATTATTCTAATAATTTTAATTTAATTTTTACCATTAATTTTCTTAATTTATTTTTTTAGTAGATATGTTATTACCTATGTTTGGGTGAAAATTTAATTATTGTCATCTTATTTCAGAAATTTTAGCTATTGAATATGAAATTTTTTTAGTAATATATATAAATAATATAATAAATAATATAATAATGAAATAATTATAAATTCTTGTAAAATTATAATACTATTACTATATAATTTTCCATACTCATCCATGATATATTTTTATAACATTATTCAACTAGGTGGTTAAATCATCCCTAACATGAACACAGTATATCTCGATGGGTGTGTATAGTTATGGAATTGTATAAAATAATTTCTACAAAATAATAATGATATTTTTTTAATATTGGTGATTCATATTAAAATTAATTTGATTAAAATGGAAATCAGAATCACAAATAAAAAATATTACTTCATAGAGGTGGTACTCTACACAACGTACTATTATTGTTCTTTTGTTTTTATAAGTGTGTTCAAAGGAGTATATAAATTAATATAAAATAATATAACCAATATTTAATATAATAATGATATATAGGATATTATACAATAATGGTGATCATTTTTTTGGATGAAAAATATATGAAAAAAATCTAGAATTGTGTAATAATCAGTTTAGTACCTTGAACATTCTCTTGAATGTATTCTTCAAAATGATGATCTTAGTATAAATAATGGATAAAAAATTATTTTTTAATTGGGAGGGGATTATATTTGGATAAAAATTGTAGAGTTTAAGGAATTAATATAATGTAATGACTGTGGTGAAAATGGATGTAAGTATCCCCATTTATAAATGAAGAAAAATTCACTTTGGTGAATACCATTTACTTTTTCAATGATATCATTACACTATTCAAGAGTAAAAAATAAATAAAAGTAATTGAGTTTTCAGCGAGATTTAGTATATAAATAATGAAAAAAATAGCACCAACAGATGTTTGAAACATTTTTTAACTTATGTACATTTATATTTTTTAAAACATTTTATGATTTTGGTTTAAACCTTAGTAACTAGTTTTTAACTAAGTAACATACATTTTATTAAATATATATGGTAAGACCTATTAACTAATATAGATGTTGTTAAACAAAATTTAATCTCCACTTAATGTAATTACATTTATAAATGTGATAATATTTACATTAGAATTATAATATTTAATATATAGAAAAACAAATTCCTAGAAAAATGTATTTTTCAACATTATGTGTTATTATTATTTTTTGGTATTGATTAAAAATTTAATGGGTGATTAGTTTTTTAAAATATATATTTAAAATATGTATTAAATTTAATATTTTGATTTTATTAACTTATTACATTAGATAAACATTACATATATTTAATAAATAAATTATTTGTAAAAAAATAGTTTTACCATTAACTTTTTCATTTACTTTTATCTTATTAATCACACATTTATTCACGAAAATGAAATAAATATTATTAAATATTATGATCATTTTGATATCAAATATGAAATTTATTATTATATTTAATATTTATATTTGATTCAAATTATTATTTTTAAATAAATGAAAAGTAATCAATTTTTAGAATAAAATAATAATTATGTTTCCAAAATATTTACAAGAGTTTTATAAAAAAAATATCATTATTTTAATTTCTTTATAATAATTATATATGTCTATATTTTATAAAATAATGTTTAAAAAACGTTTAATTCCTTCCTCTATTATGATAATATCATAAAATTTATCGTTTTAGCAATATTTTTATATATCATTATTCACACAAAATCCAATTCTTTCAAAAAGTTAAAAAATTATACTAAACTAATTTTAACATTATAAATCATGAATTGAAATTATTTTTATCTAATTTAGAATATACAATTTATAAATTTAGTTCCTTATATATGATATATAAAGATTATTATTTTAATAAAAATGAACATCCTTTTACTTTATAATTCAAAATGAAAAATATGAAAAATTCATTTTATTAATAACTTATTATATTAATAATTACACATTTATATCAACCCAATTTCTAGTAATACATCCTTCCAATAAATTCACATTTTATTTAAAATTGTAATCCTCTAGATTCACTATAGGGTAGTGATTCATCAATTATAAAAGTAGTGGAAATTTCCATGTACATGAATTTATATCGCATACATGTTTGATCATATCATAATGTTTCCGTTTTGTCTTAGAATTGGTCAATGGAAGACGCTAAAATGATACTTCCTTTACAAGATAAAAAAATACTGATTTTAATGGAAGTATTTCACTACTCTATGCCATTTATTTTCATCATAGAATACATAATATGGCCTCTCCTTTTATAACCAATAATTTAAATTATTTATTATAATATTCAAGTTGTGTTTTAATATATTATGGTTTCATTTTAGTTAATTTTTTTATATATAACATGATATTAATATAATATTTATTAAATGAAAATACTTAGTGACATCTCATGTTGTTACAATATAATTATTTATTCAATCAGTACAGAATAAATCATTATTATCAATGCGAATGTTTATATTAGTATCCAATGATATATTATAAGCTCACGTGATTAGTTTAATTTTAACATTATTTACCATTTATTCTTTACATTTTATTCAACCCTATTTTTTCCATGATATGTTTGGATCTATTCTACCCTTACTGTTCATTTGATCTTACCTTTATAAGGTTTCTATTTCCCATGTTCATGAAGAATAGTATGAACATTGATATATCTAAAAGGGTATCATGTGTGATTAATTTTATAGAGATGATAAAGAATTATTATGGAATAATAAGACCAAGTTATAATAGAATCCCAGGTCCTTTTGATTGGGAGATACATGATTCATTCAATTTAAATATTTTTACTAATCTTGTAAATAATTAAACAATAAAATGAAATGGGTATATAATTAAATACAAATTTTCTTCTAAAATTGAAGTTATAGTGGTGAAAATTTTTTCTCATGAGTTTTTATTAGAGATAGTACGTAAAGATTATATTTTCAGTTCCAGATTTTGATGTATGGGTATATGTTATTATAAAATTTTTCTAGTTTTCATTCATAGTGGAACACCTTCTATATCACACATTATAACAAACTCCATCATCAACATGTTATTCATTCTTTTAGGTATCCTCATTTAGAATCAAATATAATATTTATTATAACACCAAGTAAATTTTAATGATTGATTTACGCAATTAAATCAACATCACATTATAGGATTCTATGAGTGATGAAAGAACTGTCAAGAACCACATTCCATACAATTTATTTTAACTAATGAACTATAGTTTACCCAAATAATGTTGATCATATTCAGATGATCATCTTTCAAATTCAATTATGAAATAATCCTAACAAGATGTTTCCAAACAATGAACACTTGTCTTATTATAAAAGGATTATCAAAAATGTTCACATGTTTTCCCATAATATTGAAAATTGTCTTCTCCTCCCAGATATTGATGGCCTCGTTCTGGCCTAATTACATATATAAAATCACTAGTGTTATTCAATTGAGTATATCCCACTCTACTTTTTCATTTATTTGTTCATAATTCCATTCAGAAAATTCTGATTTATTAGGTACATAAAATGTACAATCTTTAGTTTCCATAATTTGAATTCTAACCCCTCAAACATTTCAATATAGCAATATTCTTATCCCAACCACATTCTATTTGATACAATGAACTCCACATGAAATAAAAAATTTCTATATATTGAAAACACATCTGAAGTTTACTTTCATGCTATGAAATAACATTTTTATGACAAATCCCCAAATTACAGAACTCCCTTCTAGAACATAACTTGCAGAACAAACCCAAATTATTATGGATTTTCCATCACTCAATGTCGTCATTTGGATGAGGGAACTCAACTCCAAACTCTCGTATTAAAACACCTTGACCTCACAAACCTTATAAAAAAACACCCATTTAGAATATACTAGGAAATCATACTCACAGGATAGACCTAAAATGTAATTTACATGGTCATAAAAATAATCCTATGCCCCAAAAATGATGATCCACATTATTAATTATGGAAAATAATGATTACAATATTTTGATCATACAAAAATGATACAACAATCCTTTATTTATATAAGATTAGAGTTATTATACTCGGTTCCACCAATTTTTAATCAATCTAGATGATCCCCACTTTATTTGGATCTGTGATAATGACCATTTGCTTGGTCAAACCCAACAGATGATTCCCCGTTTAATCACTTGATTTCCAGTGAAAATTGAATGAAAAATAAGACACATATATAGAACTCTTGAATAATGTTGATTTATTCTTAGGAAAAGCCAATAGATTTATTCCTATATGAGCTGGATAATCTTCCATAATTGCATCATATAGATCCAATTACTATTTTCAATACCAATTAAAAAGTCAATATATTATATATATACATTCATTTATAGACTTCCCTAGTTTTGATGAGAATGAAAATATATTTTTCCAGAAACATACTTTTAGAGTTAGACCATTTGAATGATATATTGCTTATGATGAAAACTATTATCCACAATAAACCAACAAATAATTCAATCTTTATTAAGCATCTCAACATATGAATATGACATTGTATAACATAAAATATCATTTATTTAGATCGATAGTATTATATATGGATTTCATATAAATTATATTCTTATATAAATGACTTAAATACTATATTTCATAATTATTAGTAATATAAAACAATATTAAATAATAAGATATAAGTCATGTTATTATAAAAATATATACCCTTAATACTAATGGGTGAATTTATTATGGGACACAATGATATTAATTTTTTATAGTCCATTGTGATTGACATACATCTAATTGATCAAATCATTTAATAAAAAACACCACCCAATTTAGCATCCAATTGTTTTTTTAAATCACCCATTAATTCTAATTTTATGAACTATCATCATACAATAATAATTTATTTTACCAATGGTGGAATATATATTCGTCTCAAATTAATCAAAAATAATTATTTCTTAATTTTTTAAATAGCTAGAGTAGTTTCTCAAACTCATTTTTCATTTTTTCCAAATAAATTTTTTGGTGATGAAAATACTCAAATATCACAAATAAATATTTCTATGTGGAGTGATAGCATTGGTTATATTAGTAAGTATTCATCTATTAATAAAATTTCTTGTTCAAGGGACGAAAAATAAAAAACAAATTACCATATTCACCTAACCTATATATTATTATATTAATTTACGTTGAGTTGCTTTCTTTAAATATTTTAATTTTATCTGAATAAGACTATGATATGAAATATTCCAGTGATTTGTAATTTATAATAAGAACAAAAAATTAATACGTATCCTCTAACTAAATAATAGTTCTTTAATATAATTTGTTTCTATAAATTCATGGTATAGAGAGAATATATTTTCAATACCCAATGGATCCTACATAAAAAAGGAGGAGAAGGAATAAGGGAAAAGTGAACCACCAAGATGAAAACACTTTAACTCTCCTCATTTCCTTTTAAAATTGATTATTATGGGGAAGTTTTATTTTTAAATTTTAAAAACACTGTACCATAGAGTACTAGTAACTTGATGCTACATAAATGTAACCTAGTAAAATCACTATGTTCTGAGTGGAATACCATTAGGATACCAATGTTAGGACAATGATCAGATAAACTATAGAAACCACTAACTGCCTAGTGGCACCTTTTTTCCATCACTCACTACTTTTGTTTTATATTAAAAAAGGATTTTTTTTCCAATTATCACTCATCAATCAAACCTCGAAACATTAATATAATCTTGTGAAATTTGAAACTAATAATCATATTCTTGATTTAAAATAAAAACTCAAAATTTCATCGTTTTTCTTATATCTTTTACAATTTAATAAATTTAATAGATCTATTTCAAAAGATAACAAATAATCCCATCTCAATTATTACTATATTGTGTTACATTGAAATAGAGTTATTATTTCCTTCATAAAATTTCAATATTAATGTTACATGACAAATAATCCTTCCCCTTTGACTCAACAATATGAATATTCTCCACTCAAGGTGTGGACCAAAAGGAATCTTTCACTTTTTCATGTGGTGGATCATTTGGTCCAATTGGACTAATAATGATATTAATTTTTTAGGTTTTTTATTTATGTATATATTTTCACATGATATTTTTAATGTTAATGATTTGTTTATGGGTTATGTTGGATATGGCAGTGATTGATATTTTTATTTGATATCTTGATATAATGTTTTAGTGCATCTGATATTATTGAATCTCAATTTCATACATGAACTACACAATTCATTAGTAAAATCCAATTTGGTGTTCTATACTCAACTGTAATATGTATACCTTACCCATATGAACATATAATATTATTAATTTTTTAGATAAATGAATGATTTTTATTATCAATAATTTATTTTTTCAGCTACGTTATAGATAATATGGAGCAAGATTCATTTATAACATCATGTAACATTTTTATGACATTAATGTCACAAATAAACTCATGGAGCTCTACCATTGCATAGAATCACCCCTAAAATTCACATTAATTACATATAATTCGACCCCTTATAATATTGATTGTAAATCAATAATCGTTTTGTAGAGTGTTTTATATAATTAAATCCTCATCTAAATAATACATATTGTCCCAAATCAATATATATTTTTCCATAAATATATTCCATCAGTTTAAATAAACATTTATTTTATGATCTTGAATTCATGTACATTTATGCCAACAATTCCATTAATGAATATATGATGCTTATTATAAGGATATTTATATTCATTATTATTCCATGTAACATCAATTCCTTTTAAATGATCCATGTTCACTGATATGTGTACTTCATGCATACATATAATAATGTTTTAACGCATTGATTTAGGGATTTAGATGAATAATATTTCCAATTTTGGAATGAATTGAGTTTTTTTATGTTTTATGATAGAAAACGGTGAATCTGTGAAAAATGAATCAAAATGGGTGAAAATATGAAAAAAAAAATAAACCTTTATGGTGAATCGCTTCACATGCAGAGTGATGCCATTTTTTGAGGAAATGCTATGATAGAAATTCTTGAAAAACATTGATACACATTGCCAACTACATATCCATATCAAGACTTCATCATAGAATCATGACACTACCAAAAAAAGTCATGATGAAAATACACATTGTGAGCCACAAGTAGAAATCATGAACCATTAGTATATGATGTGATGGAGTTAAAAATTCAAATTTTTGAGCATGATTTGCGCAAGATTCATCCAGACACGAAGGTGACATGGAAAAGGCATACACGACGTGTATGAATAGTACATGTCATGTAAGTGGTTTTATTTCAAAAATATTATCTGAGACCAGCGTACACATCTTGAGAATTCAAAAATTTATGATCGACATTACACATCATGTAGTACATGTAAACGACGTAATGGCGGTTGGGCAGAGCCATTTTGAAGACCATAAATAGATCCCCTCGCTGCTCCTTTGGAGCATTGGGATTCGGCTGAAGACCAACACTTGTAGCGAAGATGATATTCCATTTTTTTATTTTTTTCCATTATTCTTTCTTTTATCCTTCCCATTAAGCCTCCCATCACTAGTATGAGGTAATCCTCTCCCCATGTACTAGGGTGATGTAATCGAAGGGGGAAGGTACGTTTGATTTAACACTTTTTATTATTCTTGTATCTGGTTTGCATAATTTCTTTATTCAACTTACAATGCCTTTTTTCATTGTGTCCATATATATTCGAATAAATATAACATAATTATAAGTGGAAAAATGACTACCCTAAAAATGGCATAACCATGGTAAAAATTAGGGGAAATCGGGCTTAAATACGGTATTGGGACAAATTGGATTTGGAGAAATATTATATTACCAAACCAAGGGTAATATTGTATTGTTGTCTTGAGGAGGAGATAAAATGAACATGTGATATTTCTTATCTTGACATAGAAAACAAAAATGAATCAATAAATCTATTTTTCGAAATCCAATTATACTCGAACCTGGAAACTGCATTACCACGACATGCTTCTGAGAATTTTTTTTCAATCCAATCAATATATCTTCACTGAATTCATTATTTATATTCTCAAAATAAATCAAACCAATATTTTCATACCACCATATAAATATTAATTTAATTAATCTTTTGAAGTCATAATCAAACTAAAATCATTGTCTCTCTGGGTTTGACCCCGAACATCCCTTTACATCAATTTAATTAATTAAGTATCATAGTTTTGGTTTTATACATTTGTATTTCCATATTAATGTAGGGAAATAATGATTCCCTAATTGGATATAATTCACTCATTATTTTGAATCATGTGATATTATTTATAAAAACAAATCCCAAGATCTTTTTAATGAAAAACATTCCAATTCAAAGATTTTTAATCAGGGTTTTAAAATAAGTGTAATGGGATTTTCATGGATAGAGACCTGAAGTTAATGTGTGGTGGTATCCTACTTGTATTCAACTCATATCCAACATATTCCATTAGGAATATGTTGATATGGAGTTTATGAAACAATTATTGTAAGGTTTTTTTCCCATTAAATTTATCTTCTTGATTACCATTGTCATTGGTAGATTTGGAAAAGTGGAGTTGATGGTGTCATAGAGGATGGCTTGTGTAAATTCTTAGATTTTGGATTTTTTTGAGATATTATAAATCTACAACTTAATCCTTGATATATATTTTTAATTTTTATCTATTTATTCTATTAAATAAATTATATTTCCTGTTTGTAAATTTTAAATGTGGTGTTGATTTAATTATATATTTTTTGTTATTTCTGAGTATGCTCTATTTGGATATCTATATCTAATGTTGTTAATTTTTTGGTGTGTATGTATAATTAATGCATTATTTATGAATATTTTTCCATGTGTGAAACCATACCAAATTGGTTAAATGTGATATATTGTTTCTTGTCACTATGTAATGGTGAATAGGAAGGCCATTCGAGCCTTGTGGTGAGTTGACTGTAGGGACATGGACTATTAACTATGTCTGGTTTACTCTAAAAGTATAAAACCCATGTTTAAGTTATATTAAAAAATCATTATATTTTTAAAAAATTATAATACGATTAATAATTTAAAATTCATGGAAAAAATATATTCTGAATTTAAATAATGAATAACATTTTGAACATAATTTTTTTAATAATCCAAGATTATATTTTTAATGTTTTCCCTTATAAATAAGAATCTATGGATAATAGAAAAATTTATCATGTTAATAATAATAATTTTATATATAATAATATTTTATTATATATATGATTTATTATTTATTTTATAGAAGTAAAGATAATATCATTTGGATTTAAAATGAATATTTTATATAATATTATTTTATAAAAAAGACATAATTTATTTCCATTACAATTAATTATTATTATTTAGAAAGGTGAATTATTTAAAGTAATTTTATATATTATATATCTTAATATATGCATTTAAAAACATTTAATTATGATTACATGTCATATAGTTAAGGTACAATCATATTATACTTGAAAACACATTTCATGAATACCAAATTAACACATTTTGTGGTTTTATTTTTAAAAAAATTATTATAATTATATAAATTGAATTAGGTAAATTAGATTTAGTATTTAGAATAATGATAATTAATATTATCCAATAATTCCTTATGATTCTATAGTAATGAATCATGAAAACATTAAAAAT
This sequence comes from Viscum album, assembly GCA_963277665.1. Lineage (NCBI taxonomy): Eukaryota > Viridiplantae > Streptophyta > Magnoliopsida > Santalales > Viscaceae > Viscum > Viscum album. The sequence goes on from OY728150.1 coordinate 1,519,551,387, forward strand.
TAATTAAGACCGTTAAGGTTAAAATTGGTTTGATTGCGGTTAATCTAAACATATATTTGACAAAATGGAAAAAAACTCGATTAAAACCTATTAGATTGTTTTATTCTAACCATAACATTATAAAAATAAATTATGATCCATTTTTTAACCCATAATCTATTAAAATTACTTGATGTCATTGTATTACATTAAAATATTTTAGGTGTACCACTCACCTAAATTATAAAGGGATATATCCTCCCCACAGTTATTCACACCATTTAAGATATTTATATAAAAAACCCTAAAAAAATACCTCCAAAACATCATTATAAAAATTATAGTGATATTTATCATCTATAAAGAAAAATCCAATGATTCTTAATAAATAATCAAGATGTTTTTTATATACTGATGTAATTGTGTTCACCAAAATCATTCATTTCAATAATTCTTTAACGAAATTCAATAATTTCATAATAAATAAAATATATTATAACTAGTATATATCATATAATTATACGTTATTGTGTTTATGTAATAATATTTATCCATCCATTTCTCTATTAAATGGGAAAAAAACCATCGCTCGTGTGTACAAAAGACAACCACCTCACGAAGCGATGTAAATTTTTTTTCAATAATGGCCTCACTAGGATAGTAATAATAATGGAACTAATTAATAGATAATAAAATAATGGAATTATTTTGATTTAGTAAAATTAATAAACCACCCACTTCCAAACCCTTTCACCCATTAACGAAAATGATAACATAACTTGTGTGTATGTTCGACCAATAATCTCCATGATGTGATGTTGTTCATCTTCCATGTCAAATTTTCAAGAGTGATTATAAATATAAATATAATCAGAAATTGAATATTTATAACATTAATATAATTCTAGATGTACTATAACTATATCCTATCACATGAATCAGATCATAAAGGAAAAAAATGGATATGAAATGAAACAATTATCACCTAAAAAAATAAAATAATGAAATATTATTAAATGAATGGGTGATAAGGCGTTGGAAGAGTTTTTTATATAATATTATAAAAAATATTATTTTGTTGATATTAATTAATTACATTTTTAAAAACATTATATATTAGGTTAAATAATTTTAAACTAAATAAAATCATAAGGTAAGAGATTTTGTCTAAATTTCTTATTCATTCAGAAATATTTCATATTATGATCTTATTTTGTTTTATGTGGAGTAATCTCTTCCCCTTTGATATATTTGACATTATTTTATTATTCATGATTATTATTCTTTCAATTATGGATTATTCTTCCAACGGGTTCTAGTTAAAATGTTTCCAAATATGTAATGATTTATTTTCCAATCTCATTTTGTTTGATTTTCTTAAAATTAATTAAATGAATATTATAATATACAAATAATAAAATACATTTAGTTTATCTCCCCCAATACATTTAAGTATTTTCCATATTTTCTTCTAAAATTTCTTATATTTGGTTCAATAATCATGAAAATAAATGTTTAGAATAAAATTGGACCTTGTTTCACTTTTGGAACGAGTATTTTTTCTTTCATACCCTTATTCTTCCAAATTGTTTTACAAAGAAATTTTTATTAAAAAATTTATTTAAAAAAATTAAATCATCAATGAATTTTTAAATCCATTAATAAGAATATTTAGAAAATTTTCCGTAAGGTATGTTTTCAACATTCATTACATGATGTCCAAAGGAATGTTCATTATCATATACAACATTAATGAATATTCCCACATCCATTACCATTTTATGATATTTAGATTGTATACATATTCAGTAATTTAATAAATAAAAATATTTAATAAAACAATCACTTTTATGTGTCTATTAGAAATTACATTTCGTTTTAATATCCAATTTATTTTTATAATTTATATTGCTATTTAATAAAATCTATACCACTTTTATTATGGGGTTTTACTATAAATGTTATATTATTAACTAGGGAAATATTTATAAATCTATATTATTTACTCTATACTGATATTTATTGAAAGTAAAAAAAAATTGATTAATTTATCATTAAAAATATTTGGAATTGATTGTAAACGTATTAACGAGTGGGTTATAATTATAGATATCCCCTAGATGCATCGATGTGTCTCGTGAGAAAAATATATATGAAAATTAAATGTTTTTATGGTGTATACCCACCCATTAACTAAAATATATTAGAATAAGGCTTTTAAGGTATATATGTCATGATGTTTGAGTTCATAAAAACCAATATTTATACATTTCATTCATTGATAATACAATTAAAGTTATATATGATACTTTTTATTTGACATTATATGTGGTTAGTTTTCATGAAAAAATTATTGATTAAATGACATGGATTTTCATTTATATACCATTACATATTAATTATACCTTAATATCACATAATATTTTCCAAATTACAAAACATATATTGAGTAATTATGCTCCCCCTTATTTTGTTTCCATTCCCAAGGATATGAATATTAAATCATTTAATGAGTTTTAAGGATATTGAACTTTTTTTTGGTATATTTTATATTTTAGTCCAAATGTAAAATAGGAATCATGTATGTATCATTCTCTCTATAACTACAAAAATAATTTTTCGTTTTGGGTGATATCCCCTATATCAATGAAAATGTAATAAGGTAACCACTAACTCTGAGTTAAAGAACTTGGGGTTGGTATAGTTGGTATCAAAAAAAGATAAAAAAATGCTTGGGAATTGTAATTTACCAATAAATACATTAGGAAACATAACCCTAGGACATGTGTTCATATAGAGGTAATAACCCAAAAAATAGTTAGGGGAGTATATCTCAACCATCATTCTAATTCATGGTGGGTTTTCACTTATTTTAAACGTGTTATTACACTCTCTATGGATATTATTAGGTCAATTTATAATTTATTCTCAAACTATAATGAAATAATTGTAAATATTTGGTGTTTATTAACAAATAATCCATGTTTATTATTCACATATTAATAATGATTAAATTTTCAATTTATGTTCTGATTTACCCTGAATTCAGAATTATATATTTATTTTTCTAATTTATACTATTATAAAATAATCCAATATGTTTCATGTTATATAAATTCCTCATTGTAGAAATAATGGTATAAATACTTATACAAAATTTATAAATTTACCTTCTATGTAAGATAATACATCTGGTGTCGGAGATGAGTAGATCATAGTCCTATTAGGATCGCCGACCTTGGTTATAAAAAATAACCATTAACATATAGAGAAACATAATTTTCTATTGAAGATACATCTACACTATAATACATCATGTAGTATAATCCACTATATTATTGTGGAATGACTAATCTAGTTGTAGCTATGTAATGGATTATGTCCCTTGAAAATATATTTTCAGTATTTGGGTTTAATGAAATGAAAATGGATAAACTAGTAGTACATAGTTTAACAGGTGATTTTTATCAAGGGTGGTCATTGATCTATAATAATAATGTGAAAGAATAAATATATGATCTATGATGTATATATTTTAAAGAAACATTCATTGCAAAATATTTCCCTCAGGAAAAATGAACTAATAAAGATGAGAAAGTTCCCCATCGTAGTAAATAACTAAGAAGAAAGTGTTATGTAGTACAATATTAATATTACAATACTAGATAGGTATGATATATATTATATAAGTAATAAAAATGAAATATTAACAATTTATTTAACTGTATTCAAGAATATATCTGGAAGGAAATAGTTTCTTAAACATTTTCATTATATGATGACATATTTTTTTGAGACATAAAAAAAGAAAAAAATATTCTAGATCTAATATTTTCTATGGAAATAAATAGAAGAATAAGTTGGATTAATAGAAAGAAAAAAGTGAACATGTCAATGAAAAATAGAAAAATGAAAAAAAAAATCTTGTGAAAATTATGGAAATAAACATCCTTTAAAACGCATCGCGTTCATGGGAGTTCGTTACATGTATAGATATAATTTAAATCATGAAAATTAATTTAATATAAATAAAGATCTAGTTCTCCATAGCTATTCATCTATAATTAGTTTTCTTATTATTCAATCCACTATCTCAAGAAACATGGTGTTATACCATATAAGAGGCCAATGAGAGAAGTATAACATTATACAATCATTATAGGAAATGTTTATGTTTTGAAAGATGTGGTGGAAGGTAATATAATCATAGAATCTGATTTAATTAGTTATTTATTTGATTCTTGGTCCTCAAAATTTTTTCTACCATCCATGTTTTCCATTAAAATTTCATATTTCCCGAGAACTATTAAAATGGAGTTATCATTCAAATACCATAGTGGAAATATCACTACAATAATGATGTTTTATAAAGTTCACATTATGAAACAAAATCATTCTTTGTCTTTTACATTAATTTTATAACTATGGATGACTTTGATATAATAATTTATTAGAATGGAATTAAAAATATGATAAAAAATTTCATATCAATGAAAAAGAAATTAATATTAATTACATAGATGTTGAATTATTTTACATAAGAGTGTATATTGTTTTATATAGGTCATGTCTATATCAATCCTCCATAGCTCTTCTGAATGTGATTTTTTTAGAGAATAGGAGACACAATCTAAAAATAGAAAATATGATCTTTGAATTGATTTTTCACCTGTTATATAGGAATGAATTGATATATTTGTTGAGTAATTACCTGGATATTAAACTGAGAATAATTGTGATTTTTTCTATAATTTAATCCTCAATTCAACAACAATATCAAAGACTCTATATATAATGGAAACAATGGAATTAATGGAATTGAAGAAACAATTATAATAGTTTTATAATAATTAATTTAGGTACCCTAGTGTTTTAAATTTTGTATCCCTTATTCGTTACAGTATGAATATAAATGTATCTATGTGGATATGAATTGATTATATCAATATAAATGGTATTTAAATAAAGAAACATGATTCATCTTCCTCACATTGATAAATTATTCAACCCAATTCATAGATATCAAAATTTAAAATATATTGAACTTTTTTTAGGGTATCATTAAATGTGAGTAAAATAGGTTGATAGTTCAAAAAAAATTCAAATGTGGTGTGGACACTATGATTTTATAGAGATTTCATCTAGATTGAATAATGAAGCCACTATCTTATAGGTATAATTATTGGAGTATTCAAGGAATATATGGATGCTTTTTGGTCATTATTGATGATATGATGGTGGATTCTATAAGATACAAGGACCACGAGAGTTATATGAGGATTAATTTTTAGACTCTTAGGAGAAATCAATTATACACGAAATTTAGAACGTGTAAAATCTAGTTTCATAATGTTACTTTTTGTTGAAACATTATCTCCAATGATGGAATCTCATTTGATCCCGAGAAGAAAAAGGTATTCAAATAATAGCATACACTAATGAACATAAATTTGATGCATTATTTTTTTGGTTTGGTAGGTTACTATTAGTGATTAGTTCAAAATGTTTCATGATTGGATAACCCGTTAATCATGTTTATATGTAAAAGGGTTATGTTAACATGGAAAACGAAAGGTGAAGATTGTTTTGAAGAATTTAAGAGAATATTGGTCAATGATTATATTTTGACTATACCATCATGAAATGAAATATTTATGATATATAGTGATGCATCAAATAAGGGAATCAGTAGTGTACTTATGTGTAAAGATAATGGTATTTCCTATTCATTAAGGTTGTTAAAGACTGATGAAAAGAACAATTTATCTCCTGAACATAAGTAGGAGGAAATTATTATTTCTTTGAATACATGGTTCAATTTTGTATATGGTGAAATATGTGAGATATACATGGATTATAAGAGTATGAAATATAAATATTCATAGGAATATCATTACATGAGTCAAAGGTTGTGGTTCATGCTACTCAAGTATTGTGATTTATCAATAAACTAACACACATGGAATGAGAATAAGTTATTTGATGCATTGGGGAGGAAAGTTCATGGATATCTAAATAAAATGAATATTTAAAGAGATATTATTTTCATAGATCCAGAAAATAAGGATATATTAATTATTTAAGAAGAGGAAACATCAATCCTTTTTTTAAATAACATCCAAACCACATTTATAAGATAATATGTTATAAAAATATTAATGATAATTTTTAAATGAAAATTAAAACCATTAATGATGAAAATTTGATAGATATTATTTGTAGATATGTTGTTATGAACACCATTTTAAATAATTTTAAAGAACAATAATCAAAAGTGAATAACGAGGCAAGTTACATCTTCCCATTTTCCACTTCATTGAGACATATTTGATATTATGCGCCTATTTAATTTTATGTGATGTAAATGTAAATATTTTATATATTTATCCAAAATAAAAATTTACTCATGATGATAAATTTTGTAATTAAATTTTATTCTTCAATGGGGTTAAAATTTAAATGATACAAAATATGTAAATATTTGTTTTAATTTTTTTGGATTTCCTTGATCTTTATTAAAAGAATATTATTATCCATACTTCATAAAATCCATCTTTTTTCGCATAAAATGGAGATCTAATGAACTAATTATTATATCCTATATTTTTCTCACCATAATACTTGGATAAAGTAATGAGATTTTTTAAATAAAATCCAGGCTTATTTTTCTTTTAGAATGGGTATATTTTACATCCATGTTCATAATATTCTAAATTTTTATACAAAATTTATTTATTTACTCAAATTATTTATTAAGGAAAATTTAAATTATCGATGAATTTTTAAATTCTTATAATGAGGTATTTATAATGTTTTTTGAACGTTTTATTTTCAATTTCCTTTTGAAAATGTCAAAAGGATTGTTTTTAACATATACTACAATAAATGACTTTCCTATATCTGTAAATATTTAATAATATATAGATAATTCTACAAAATTTTAGTTATTTTACTAAGAAATAACATTAATTTAATATTAATTTAATAATCAAATTCAATATTATATATTTTCTAAAAACAATTGATTTTATTACAAAACCTATATTTTTTATTATTCAAGGGACATCTCTTTTCTATTATTATTTTTTTGGTCAAAAACTTTCTTTTGAAAATTTCACATTCTAGTTATCATTGGAATTTTGTTTTATTTTTAATGTTCACATTCTTTGTATAATTTATGTGATTATTTCCTAAATTATATAACATTTTCATATATGATGTCCTACTAGAAAATTTATTTTATTAAATGAGGAATGTCATGTTATACCCATATGATTTAATAAATATTGATTGTTTTTTATAAGTAATATTATTTATAAATTTAATTTATCATTAGTTATATGATTATTGAATTGTAAATGCATTTATAGGTGGATACCAGTTATAGATATCACCTCGATTCATTGAAAATTCATATACATCAAAGATGTTATCCAAATTAAATGTGTTTCTGGTGTATACCAACAAATAAATTAAACTATATTGGCATTAAGAGTCTGATGAATAGATTTCATGATGTTTGATATCATGATGTACAATATTATACATTTCCTTTATTGAAAAAAAGGTATTGTTATCTACAATTATATTTCATTGATATTATACTTATATTCATTTTGTGCCCAATTTATTGATAAAATGGAATGTGTTTTTAGTTATTTACCTTTCCATATTTTTCATACCTTATTTTGTCATGATTATTTCTATTATAAATAACCAGTAATAATAATTTGAGCTTCGAATTATTTTTTTCATTTCCCCAGGTTTTGGATAATAAATCATTGATTGACTTATAAAGATGTTGAATGCTTACATTTTTTCTGTTTTATATTTAATTCAAATTTTAAAATTATTATCATGTATGTATCTACCTATATATGAATACTAAACTAAACGGTCCTTTAGGATTGTATATGTTTTATCTATGCTATGGTAATAAGGTAACCACACACTCTGGGTTACAGGTGTCGGGGTTGATAAATTTTATTTTATTAGAATCTTATTATAAGGGTTTTATTTGTAGAGAGGATATAAGAGCATTTGGTCATGAGTGGTAGTTATAGATGACTTCATAGTTTGTTATCTTTCATGATAAACCTCTAGTTTTCCTTGGTGATCAGTATTTATTGTAATGAATTTGGTTTTCCTTGTTTTATTTTTAAAAATTATTTGGGAATATTTTGAGTCCACGCACTTTAACGACGTATGATTCTGAGGCCCGGTGATCTGAAAACAATTCGTTGAAAATGATATGTTTTTAATATAATATGTATATTAATTTCCAAAAAAATTGAAACATCTCTTAAACATTTTCCCAGATTTGATATCCAATTGCATTGTTGATCTCAAAATGTTAGAATTACTCTATTTTTTAACTAAATTTGTTCATGGAGGGTCATTGGTATAAAATTTCACTAAGGGAATAACCATAAATAGAATAATTATATAAAATAATTTTATTATAAAATCCTAATAATTGATGAACTATTACTCAAATTTGAAATACGATACCATCATAGAGTTCATAATTGTGTTTTATCCTTATATGTGACTTATCTCTATTCAACACGAGACTTATACGGATGAACTCAAAAAATTATATAATTATCATTAAATAATTTTAACAAACATTATTTTATTGATGTAGTGACAATTTTGTTTATTATTTTACATATAAAAAATTCATAGGGTTAGCTTCATAACCCTATAAATTCTAGAAAATTTCAAGGGAGATCGTGGAGAATTTTCCATTTATGAATAATGAATGGATCATGGATTGATGATCGAAACATGAAGAAATCAAAGGATATCACCAACAATCATAATGAAACTTAATTATTCAAAAGTGATTTAAACCAATGAGTATTCATGGTCATTTCAATATGATTTTCACAATTAATTAATTATATGGTAAATGTGGGCCAACAAACAAACAAATTTTCTCATGGATCGAATGTGGTTTTGGGGAGGGATTTATTATCATCACGTATATTAGGTGATTATATTTATTCTTCTTCATTCTTCATTCAAATGAGAATGGATTGAGGTCGACACAAACAAAAGAGGAGGTTCATTCTTCATGGTTCTATTCATTTTTTTCTCCACCATTCTTTACATTTTTGGTCATTAGACCCCCGTGGTCATGGTTCTACTTTCGATCTAGCTTCATTAATGATCTAACCCCCCGATCAAAGTCAAACCGACAATAGAGGCCAGATTTATATAGATCAGGACCATATGATCCTAGATTTACGACCATTTCAAATTTTTGGTATCTGTGGTGGCTTGGTGGTCCATATAAGGGACCATCAGCATATGTCCAATGAGGTATGGTGGTAGTCCGTCGAGGTGAGGTGTTATCGAGCAGCGGTGGGTGGAAATGGAGGCATCAGTGGCGTGCTACACAGTAGTGTCTATTTAAGATTTGGGGGATCCAGTGAGAGAGGAACACATTGAGAAGCCATATTCAGTGGTTGTGGTATGGGGTGGGTGGCCATGTGAGGAGGTAGTAGTGGAAACTGGAAATCGCATAGAGCAGAGCAGGGCTGGGCCAAGTGGGTGTGGCAGGAGGAGAAGGTATACGCTCGAGCGGTCAAGGATAGAGGAGGCAGGCTGAACCATATTTACTAGACCAAGCATAGGAAAAACTTGTTCGACCTATGGATGTTGGGCCAGTCATATAGAGATGGGTCAGGTCGACTCATACCAGCCCTTGGTCAACAATGTTGTTGCGTGACCTGATTACTAGCAGACTATCCACCACCACGATAGCTCAAGCTATCTTATCACAGTCTACCAAAGGGGTAGCTGGACATGGAGGTCGACCACGGTAGTTGACGACCACGGTCTGTGGACCATCCATATGGTCTTTCGAGCAGCCTTGTTCCCCCAAACCATTTGATAATTCCAAAAGACATGTATTATAAACGATTTGTCTGTTGGACGAGTCATCTATGGCATAAGGATCATTATTAAGACAATATAATTTTGAGATATCAATAGTTTTTCTTGGTAGTTTTCATATGACATACTAGATTTAGGAATGATTACTTCCAAAACTAGAGTTCATTGAGAAAAATAGTTTGTGACTAGTTGTAACCTAGACAATATGTATCTTATAGAGACAATGGGTTTTATGGGGATTGTGTGTATTATAGATATTGTGTTCCTTATAGAGACTATATTTTATAGATATATTGTGTGTATTATGTATTCCATGTGTCTAATGGAGACTATGTTTCCTTTTTTGAATTGAGTATATCTATAAGTTCATGATATATTTGTTATAGACATATATCTGTATAGTGATGACTATATATTCTGTTATATAATTCCTTCATGAAATTTCCATTTTGGTATTTCAATTGTTTTATTCCTTCACTGTATTTCCTTTGTGTTATTTATTTTTGTTTCAAGGTGTCCTAATGTGTATTATTTTACTCACCCATGCACGGGCTTTTCTCTCACAAGTCGTGTCATGTGCAGTGGATTGACACATTAATGGAGTTCCAAGTGGACCATGAACAGGTAGTGCATTGTGATACAGAACATGTAGAGGAGTTTTCTTGATGATTGTTAGACAAGAGTCCCAGTACCTCTTACATTACAGTTTGGGCTTCTGGCTAATGACTCTTTTAATTTGGGAGGCTTGTATTTTCCCAATTTACATTCAGGTATTATCACTATTCTACTCTAGTTGGGGGATATAGACGTTTCCATGAATTGTTTACTTGGTGTTTTTTCATTTTAAAATTTTTTCTTGGAGATGTGTGTGTGCATACAGTTACTTAGGATAATTCATCCCATTAGTGGTATATGCCTACTCTGTTCTATTCATCATCCCTTGACCTATTTAAGTATGTATTGGGGTTTTCACAGCACATTCCCCTATAGGACATGTCATGATAGATTTCTATGAGAGGTCCGTATGTATGATACCTTTAAAAGGGGGACCCAAGACATAGGAACTATAGTTTAGGGCTCACAGTGTTTGCATGGTCATCCTAGAGAAAGGTGATCTTACTCATATAGAGACATGGGACATCTTGCCTAAGAATTTCCAACCCATCCAACTGTTAACATAGAGACTTTGGATAAGCCACTGAGTCCAAGATCACGACATGTAAAGATTGATATGCTTGGTAGAATATGAGGTAGAGGATCTAAGAGATCAATAATAGGTGGTCGACATTTTGACTTGTCACCACCAGCACCCCCCAAGTGTTTCATTCTAGTCTTAGGGAGCTGGAGGAAATGGGAGACTATAGTTTCATGCATTCGAGTCTTTTGACTGATTGGATCAATGAATGGCTCGAGGTATGATCTGTTCCTTTTCCACCTTAGATGCAGTTTTGATAGACAAAAGTTACATTCATTACTTTATTTTCATGAACATTTTTCGGGACTTAGAGATTTTGTTTGAACTGTTCACTCCTCCCTTACACATATAGACTTTTATGGGAGGAAATTTGATGTTCACACACTGGTGCTATAAGGACCCGACTATAAACATTACATAATATTGAATTAAATGAATTAATAAAATTTATTATATATTTAGGTTTATAGTTTAATATAATTAGGCATAGAAATTACACTACATCTAAATTTTTTTTCTGTAGAAACTTCTAATCAGTTTCCATTTTTTCACAAATTAAAATCTTTTGAAAAAAATAGTCATGTCTAATTCCATGTTTTAGACAACAAGGCTTTTCCTTGATCCCATCTTTGACCCTATTCCAATTTATGTCCAGTGAAAAAGATTTCAAAAACATGGAATGAGTATAAAAGGCTCAGTAAGGGTTACACAAAGAAGGAAAACTGTTTGTTTTTCAAAACAACAATTAAACAATTAATACTTTATCATAAGTAATACTTTTCACCTTTAAGAAGTAGTAAATACTCTTCACAGAATAAAAGATCATTCATTACCCTTTTGCAACCAAAAGATTACCATAAAACCCATATAAATAACCCATAACTTATAAAGATAAATTCGGACATAAAATTTCGAAAGTGTAATAACTATACGGTCTAATTCCACACACATCACTAAATGTAATAGCTATATGGCTGACTTATATACCCAATGCATTGGAAGTTATAAAGTAACCACCCGTCCAGATTTACCACGGCACCACCCATCATTTGGCTTATCACATAAAAACCCATAAAATGTACAAGTATAATTATAAAATCATAACACCTAAAATATTATAAATACAACCATTTTAATAATATTATTTCCACAATGAAATTACAATATATCATTTCAAGATATTGACAAAATCAATTCTTAATTAAACCATTTTCAAATCCTTTTAATGAATTTAATAAAGTTATTTCTAAATCCAAGTATCCCATACCACATTGAAGCTTATAAAGTAATTAACATTTTAAAACATCAATGGCCTTATAAATAAATACTAAGAACCATTTTGAAAACCTGGACATTAATGATAAATATTTAATAGAATAAATATTTAAAACATTTAAAATGATATTTTAGTTAAAGAGTTTTTCACAAAATGAGAGATGTTTGAATAAAAATAATTAAGGAATAAAATTTATTCATAACATTATAATATCAAGAGTATAAAGGGATTATAGATATAATATTTCAATGGATATTATATACAATCTATAAGAGTGAATTGGATCATAACAACAATTAAGTCTCAATGTAATGTAAATTGAGATAAAATCCCTTATAAAGATTGTATTCATAAATTAATGAAAAATCAATGAAAAAATTATGTGTGACAAATAATAATACACTAATATGATTGGATATTCAGTGTAAATTGATTAGAGGACATTCACACATGTTATTTTAAAGACAAATCCAATGACAGTGATGTTTAACTCAATGAATGTAAATTGAGTTAAAATTACTCTTCTCAAGTTCATATCGATTACTTGAGAATTAATCAATGGAGTGATTATGTGTATCACAAGTATATCCAAAAAAGGTGGAATTAAAATTACCACATAAATAAATATATTGTTATTCCACAAATAATCATAGCATGACATAATTAATAATTAGAAGATTAACCCAAGGAATGAAATTTTGGTTTAATAGTTCCCTTAATGATTTGGTAACTTATGAAACATACACCACATGAAAGAAGAATAATTCAATGAATATGTAAATACGCATATATTAAAGTATATTACACAAAGAGTAAAAATCATGGACAGTATGTACACCACACAATTGAAATAGTGAAAAATATAGCATGAATCTCAGAGGAATAAAAAGTGAGATAAAACCCTTTACCACGTTGAAATCAACTATGTTGTATGAACAAAATATAATAACTACCAAATGAATCACATAATACCATGAGTATAATGAGAATCATGATAATATATATCAAATGGAAGTACACAATACACCACATTCAATTAATATGTGGAGAACAATGGAAATCTCACAGAATTAAAAGTGAGATAAGAAATCCCTTACCTCATAGTACGACTTGACCCGTTCTTCTTTAATCTCTTGAATAATAAAATAATGTTAATTTATAATTGATTAAGAACCTTTTATAGTTTTTTTCCTTTTATATCAATTAATACCATGTTATAATAATTATGTAATCATTTAAGTCAGTAATGGTCATTTTGTCGATATTTGGTACTTGAGTAAAAAATGAATGTCTTATAATTAAAAATTGATCATGTGGTCAAACATCCATTATATCCAGAATAATATTCATGATTTAGATATAATATATAACATATAAATCCAGTATATCTATGTATTTATAATAGTACATAAGATTTGGAGATAAGAAATTAAATGCACCATTCATTGAGACAGGAAGCCGTACGTATGCATGAATGCTAATTTCGTTTCTATTTCTTATTTTAATGGAATTAAAACATAATGATACATTGGTATATTATAATTCCTTTATAATATCATATATAATATCAATAAATATATTCTTTATACGTCTCACGTATGGCATGAACGAGATATATCACTTTGAGGGGGCGGTAGTCCGCACTTCCTTAAATCAAATTATCGTGTTTCCCCATAATGGAAACCGTAATGGTATGATATAAATTAAAAATACAGAAGCATAAAGAAAATATAGACATAATATATATCATATATAAATTCATCACCATCTGAATGGCCACTATGATATGAAGTAAGAGATAATCGGACAATCATCGTTTCATGAGGTGTTAGTTTTCCATCTAGAGAAACAATATGTTATTCACCCATTAGATGGAGGTATGTGTAAGTTTAATTCGAATACTTAACATAAAAATATCCTATTATATTGAATATTCCGTTTTTTTATAAAAGAAAAGAATAAAAAGAGTTTAGAAGTTGGATAAGTAAAATAAAAGAAAATAAGTTGAGGAAAATTCATACCTTTAATTTGGGTAACTTTTTTTGGTTTGAACCAAAAAGACTTCTTAAAGTACCTTTTGCCTAAGATAAGGTTTCTAGGAAAATTATAGGGATGTAGAGAGCTTAATTGGACAATTTTTATTTGAGCAAAAAGGCTTGAGAGGTGTGAGGTTTGGTTAGATGTGGTGTCCTTTTATAAGGGGGAGGGGGTTCTTTAAGAAAGTTTGAAACAATTATTTTATTAAAAACTTTTCATCGTTTTCAAAAGCACCAAAAATCATTAAAGTCATAGATAATATGACTAATGGTCGAAATAAAACCATCAAATATGAATTGGATAGGTTATGGATATTATTTCAATATTTATAATATTATTTATTTAAATCAAATTATTAATGTGGTAAATACTGCATCATTATTGTGTCTTATATAATTTATTTTATCTGATGTCTAAAAATTATAATAAAAAATACGATTATGTAATAAATCTATTTATATTTCCAAATAATATTTATAGTCTTAAATATGACTTATATAACACCAAGTGAAAATTGATTTGCTAAATGATATTTGTTTAAGTCATTTTTTCCTTTACTTTTAGTTAATTAAAATAATATCTCATTATCATTAATTAGTGGATCCATGGGGTCCCAAAATCGACCCAATTATGCCCATGTTCAGTCATTACTCATCCAATAAGTTTAGGACAAGTGTTAAGATAATTTGGTATTATTATGATATTCGTTTTACACTGAATTTCCCTATTTACCTTTAACTATGGTAAATAAAATTCAAAATCTACTATTCACCATATATTATTTTTATCATATTGAAACATATTTTGGTTACCAATAACAACCTTGTTTGTCTTATTTTCAAAATTAAATTCACAGAAGCATTAAAATATCATTTAAATGAAAAATTTGGTTTTTGAACTACTACTATGTGGTTTCACTATTCATAAAAAATTGCAGTTTTTCAGAAAAATACCAAAAATTATACCTATGAAATATTTGATATTCTGAATTAAAAAATGAAATCTATTTTACCAAATTGAAAACATAGATGTTGAATTAATAAATTTAATGTTAATTCCCGTAGTCAAAACAAATAGCGTGTTTTTAAGAAATAACAATTATCAGAAGATTGACATATGTTTATTTCCAATTTCAAAGTTACATTAATTTAATTGACCAAAATTGGATTAAATGGTAAAAATATAATTTAATTACACTTTAAATCCAATTAAAAATATAATATGACCATATAAATATATTAGATTAAAAGGCAGTTTTGAATTAAAATATAGTATTTTTCACTATTCATAAAAAAGAAACATTATCCTAAAAATACACAAAATTTACCGAAAGTAAATTTTGATATCTTGATTCTAAAAAAGAATTTTATTTTTTCAAAAAGATAATATAAAAGTGACTAAAACTATATTTAAATAGGATTTTCCAATAAAAGATTGAAAATCGACCTTTTAATGAATATTAGATTATTTGTGCTGAAAATTAGATTCATTCCCATTTTAAGCCACTATAATTATATTGGATAAATGTAAAAACATTTAACAAACATATATAATCATATTTTTTTTATTTCTATCCATTCCTACCAGTACAACAGCTATGCGTTAACTACCATATAAAATAATAATATTATATTATTAGTGTGAAACATAATATTTAAATGAAAATTGTTGTTGTGTATCTGGTACGCCATCAAACATAGCTTCTATATAAATTAAAATTGATATTTAATACAAAAAAAAATATTTGTAAATATGAAAATGTCACATTCTTTATTTACCTGGGATGTTACATCCTTCCCCCGTTTTTAAATATGCATCTTGGCAATTTTAAAATTGGGATGAGAAACATCATTTAACTTCCCACATCGGAAAAAGACTCAATAAAACAATATAGTTGAAAGGAAAAGAAGAAACACAAAGTCTACCTAAGATAACATATACTAGGATTCCATGTAGGAAAACATGGATATGGATGAGAAATCAAACCATCAATTTCGGATAGTGAGTGATAGAAATCATGATTAAGAGAAATTAATCCAATATAAAATCACAAAATTGTTATGTGTTAAGCGGTCTTTGATTACCCTGTAGGAAATGTAAACTGACAATGTTTTTTTAAGTTCCGTTTCATAATTTATGGAATTCATTTACTAAATAGAATAAGAATATAATAAAATATAATAACCTTCATGTAGTGTTTCAGCCATCAAAAAGTTTTTACCAAAAACTAATCTTTTCTCCCAACAAAGAGCACTCAAAACGACTTATTCAAATCTAAAGAACAAGAATCAATTTCTAGAGAATCACATAATCTGCACAAAAAATCTATATATATTTCCCTTATCTTTAGACAATATCCAAAACAAATAATGGTTAGTACGAGATCATATAATCCCCCCAAAGGATAGTCCTTTGTAAAAATAAATACTACTCTTAATCTCCTAAATACCACAAAAGTACCCAAAGATCAATAAATACCATTCAATATACCATTGTCAATAAAATTATTCAAAAGAACCCAAAATAATATTGTATCCAAAAACTCAGAAGGATTTAGTCACATAGTCTTCCACTAAAAATTATAACATTTATCTCCAAATGAAAATTTACTACTATGAAAGTCTCATACTGAAGTGTAATTAACTAAAACACATATTCTCTATGATAGGTAAATCATTTCCATAAAAAACCCAAATCCCCATATGTCAATAATAAAAACATAGATTCTCCCAAAATAAAATTTCACCATTAATCATCCAAAGAAAAGATAATTATTCCTTGAATAAAATTTTCATATAAAAAACGTTAGGGTTACACATTCTATAAAAAGTCAACCAATATAATACCATCATCACAAGAGCCTTAATACTTTTAAGTATTTCATCACCATAAAATCTACCATAAATCTTGAATCCCTTATAAGTTGACTTCTCACTCATTCAAAATTTTTAATGATCCATTAACCATTCTTTACCAACTTATTCTGAAATACTTCTTTACTACAAAAAAATTCATAAATAGTATCCTAAGATTGAATAATGTCAAAAAATATGATATCAAATAATCCATACCTTTCATTGGTCATTTTTAGTTTCTTCATCCTCAATTAGAATGGAAATAGGTATTGGAAATCATATATTTGTATGATCTTAGTGATCCCATTCTCAAAAAACCTTTGTAGGACATATGTGTGTATAATGACCATGAACACCACATTTAAAACATTTAATTGATCCCTCATAAAGAACTTCTTTCCCTTTACTAGATTCAACAAGATTATTCAATTTTTCATGGCAGATTCTTTCTTTATGACCTTCATTCCAACATCTATATCATCTTCTCATCCCTTTGAAGCATTTTACTAGGTGTATCTTTCCACATCCTTGACACATAGGTTTTATAACATACTTACCTTTATGATTATTACCTGAACATTCATAATGATTTGTTTCTCACATATATGATTCCTTATAAAAATCACCAAGGTTCAAGTTGTCAATCATGAATCCAGATAGTTGGTTGAGAAAAACCAAAAGAGTCCCCATTTCAGCTCCAATTTCCTTCAGTTTCTCATTTAGAAAACTTTCACAGTTTTCTTCTCATCCATTGTTACTTTGGTGCCTGCTAGATCCACCTATTTATTAAATCCAAAATGGTCAGTGTTAGTATATAATCATATAATATTTAATAATGTGGGTAAATACTAATATATACTTATTCATTTTATCTTAAACTCATTCAAAATAACTACATATCTTTTTAATATGTTAAAAATTATGGTTATGTCACTTATGCTTAGATAACACCCTAACCTCTAAAGTTATCTAATCCGACCTCTGATACCCGATATAAGTACCTGGCAATAAACATTACATAATCTATAATTAAAGGAATAATTAACATTGTGTATCTTTACAGGTTTATAATTTTTGATAATTAGGCATAAAAATTACATTAAATCTCAAAAATTTCAAAGTAAACACTTCTAATCAGTTTCCATTTTTTCCCAAAATAAAAACTCATAAAAAAGTGTCATGTCTATTTCCATGTTTTGGACAACAAGACTTTTCCATGATCCCATCATCGCCCCTAATCCACTTGATGTCCTGTGAAAAACATTTCAAAAACATGGGATGAGAATGAAAAGCTCAGTAAGGGTTACACAAAGAAGGAAAACTGTTTGTTTGTCCAAACAACAATTAAACCATCAATATTTTTTCATAAATAATACATTTCCTTTTTAAGAATTAGTAAATACGTTCACTTAATAAAATATTATTGCTTACCCTTATATAACCAAAATATTACCATAAAACCAATATAATAAACACATAACATATATAGGTAACATGGGACATAAACATTTTTAAGTGGAATAATCATATGTTCAAACTCCACACACATCACTAATAGGAATATCTATACCGCTGACTTCCACTACCAATGCGTTGGAGGTTATATCTTCACCATCCGTCCTGATTTATCACGGCACCACCCGTAATTTGTTTTATCACGTGACCACCTGTGAAATGACCAAGTAAAATTATAGAATCATGACACATAAAATATTCTAAATATAAACATTTTACTAATAACATTTCCCCATTGAAATTACAATATATTATTTCAAGAAATTGACAGAATCAAGGCTTAATCAAACCATTTTCAAAAACATGTGAAACATCTAATAAAGTGATTTTTAAATCCAAGTGTCCCAGACCACGTTGAATCTTTTAGAAGAATTAACATTTTAAAACATTAATGTACATATAAATAAATCCTAAAAACCATTTTGAAAACATGGACATTAATGATAAATATTTAAAATAATAAATCTTCAAAACATTTAAAATGATATTTTAGTTAAATGGTTTTTAACAAAATGAGATACACTTGAATAAAAATAATTGAGGAATAACATTTAATCAGAAATTTGTAATATCATGAGTATAAAGGGATTCTTGATATAACTTACAAAGGAATGTATATACACTGTATAAGAGTGAATTAGTGCATAACAACAATGAAGTGACAATAGATTTTAAATTGAGACAAATCCCTTAAAAAGATAGTATCCTTGGATTAAGGAAAAATCAATGACCAAATTATGTGTGAAAAATAAGAGTAAACCAATATGATTGGATATTCAGTGTAAATAGATTAGAGAACATTCACACATGATCTTTTTAAGACAAATCCAATGAGTTGGATGTTTAACTCAATTAATAGAGATTGAGTTAAAATTGCTCTTATCAAGTTCATCCTGATGACTTCAATATTTATCAATGGAGTGATTATGTGTATCAAAATTATATCCACACATAGGGGATTTTAAATTAAAACATAAATAAATAAATTGTGATTCCACGCATAATCATAGAATGACATAATTAAGAATTAGAATATTAACCCAAGGAATGAAATTTTGTTTAGAAATTTCCCTTACCGATATGGTAACATATGAAACATACACCAAATGAATGAAAAATCCTTAAATGAAGATTTAAATACCCATAAATGAATGTATATTAAACAAATATTACAAATCATGGGCAGTAAGTACACCAAAAAATTGAAATAGTGTAAAATATAGCATGAATCTCAAGGGAATAAAAAGTGAGACAAAACCCTTTACCACATTTAAATCAATTGATCCATATGACCAAAAGTTAATAACCACTAAATGAATCAAAGAATATCAAGAATATAATGAGAATCATGATAATATATATCAAATTGCAGTACACAATACACCACATGAAATGAATAAGTGGCAAACAATGGAAATCTCACGGAATTAAAAGTGAGAGAAGAAATCATGTACCTCGTTGTCTGACTTTACCCGTTGATTCTTTAATCTCATGTATAGTAAAATAAAAGTTAATATCTACATTATTAAGAAAATTTTTAAAGTTTATTTTTTTAACAATTATTACAATGTTATTAACATTATGTAATCATTTAAATTAATAATGGTTGTTTTGTTGATATTTGGTACTTGAGTCAAAAATGTCCTTCTTTTTATTACAAATTTATCATGTGGTAAAGAATCAATTATCATTAAAATGATATTCAGGATATATATATCATATATATCATATATATCCAGTATATTTATGTATTTATAATAGTTTATAACATTTGGAGATATGAAACGAAATGCACCATTCCTGGAGACGGTAAGTCGTACGAACACATGAACGCTACATTCATTTGTATTTCTTATTTTAATGGAATTAAAACATAATGATACATAGTTTTATTATAATTCCTGTATAATAACATATATTATATCATTAACTCTATCCTTTATGCATCCCATATATGGAATGAATGAGTCATATCACTCTGAGGGGGCGGTATTCTGAACGTCCTCAAATGAAATTATCGCGTTTACCCATAATAGAAACCCTTAATGTATGATATAAATGATAAATACAGATTAATAAATAAAAAATAAACATAATATATATCATATATAAATTCAGTTCAATCTTAATGGCTACCATGATAGGTGGTAGGAGATAATCTAACAATCACCGTTTCCTGAGGTGTTTGTTTGCCATTCACAGAAACAATATCTTCTTCACCCATTAGATGGAGGTGTGTGTAAGTGTAATTCTAATAATTCTCATAAAAACATCCTAGTATATTTATTATACAGGTTTTTTTATAAATTTAAGTAATAAAAATATTTTAGGGGATGGAGAAGTAAAATTAAAGAAAAGTAGTTTATAGAAATTGTTGGCTTTAATTTGGGTAACTTCCTTTGTTGTCAACCAAATGGGCATCATTATGTTCCTTATGCCTAAGGTAATTATTCATTTAAGAGGATATGTATTTTGGGAGCATAATTGTGTGTAGGATAGATGAGCCAAAAGGCTTGGGAGGTGTTTGGAATTGGTTAGAAGTGGCGTCCTTTTATAAAGGGGAGGAGGGGCTCTTTAGGAATGTATAAAACAATTATTTTATTATAAAAATTTCTTCATTTTCAAAAGGTCAAAAAATAATTAAACTAAAATATTAGATGACTCACGGTCGAAATAAAATTATGCAATAATAATTGTACTGGTATTGGATATTATTTTAATATTTATAATGTTCTTTATTTAAATCATTTGTAA
This sequence comes from Viscum album, assembly GCA_963277665.1. Lineage (NCBI taxonomy): Eukaryota > Viridiplantae > Streptophyta > Magnoliopsida > Santalales > Viscaceae > Viscum > Viscum album. The sequence goes on from OY728150.1 coordinate 1,519,572,901, forward strand.
ATGAGGCAAACACAACATCATTATTGTGTCTTATATAATTGACTTTGTATGATTTATAAAAATTATAATTAAAATAAATTGATTTATTTAATATTTTTATCTTTCTAATGAATATTTATAGTCGTTCTTATGACTTATATAACCCCATGTAAAAAATTTATTTACTAAAAGATATTTGTTTATGTCATTTTTGATTTTACTCTATGATAATTAAAATAAAGTGTCATTATCATTCATAAGTAGCTCCATGGGGTCCCAAAATCAACCAAAAGATGACCATGGTCTTCTATTACTCATCCAATATGGTTAGAACAGTTTTAAGGTAATTTGGTACTATTATGATATTCATTTTTCTTTGAATTAATCTATTTAGCTTTAAATGTGGTAAATAAAATTCAAAAGTAACTATCCACCAAAAAATTAATTTCTTCTTATTGAACCACATATTACATACTAATAAATACCATGTATGATGTATTTAAAAAATTAAATTCATATAAACTTTAATATTTTATTTAAATGAAAAATTCTGTTTTGGAACTATTACATAGTGGTTTCACTATTCATCAAAAATTGATGTTTTTTAGAAAAATACCAAAAATTCAGCCTAATAAATATTTGATATTATGAATTCAAAAATGATGTCTATTTTACCAAATTCAACGAATATATTTTGTATTAATTATTTTAAAATTAATTCACATTCTAAAAAAACGTGTGTATTTTAGAAATAGTAACTATCAAAAGATTGACACTTGTTTATGTCAAATTTCAAAGTAAAATTAATTCCAATAACAAACAATGGAATAATTTGTAAAAATATAATTTAATTACACATTAATACCAATTAATAAGATAATGTGGCCATATAATTAAATTAGATTAAAAGGCAATTTTGAATTCAAATATCATATTTTTTACTATTCATAAAAAATAAGCCTCATCAGAAAAATATAAAAAATTTACCCAAAGTAAATTTTTATATCCCGATTGTAAAAATGAATTTTATTTTTTTCAATTTTATCATATAAAAGTTACCACAACTATATTTAATGAGTCTTCACCATTAAAAGGCAGTAAACCGACCTTTTTAAGAATATTAGATTATTTGTGCTTAAAATTAGATTCATTCTTATTTAAAGCCACTAACATTTATTGGATAAATGTAAAAACATTTAACAAACATATATAATCATATTTCAGTTAGTTATATCCATTCCCTCGAATAAAACTACTATGCAATAAGTACCATTTAGATTAATAATATTTATATTATTAGTGTGCAATGTATGATTTTAAAGAAACCTGTTGTTGCGTATCGGGTACCCAACCAAAAAAAGAATCACCATTAAAGTAAAATTAATATTTAATTGACAAAAATATTCGTAAAAATAAAAATATCATGTTATTTATTTACATGTGATGTTACAAGTGCTAATAGTTTTAACGTACTCTTGGACGTGATTGTTTCATTTTATATCTCTTGGTAGCGGTATTTAGCCCATACGACTTCATTCATGGTATGTACGGGTTTCCAATAGTTCATGACTATATTTATTGTTTTAGGAATATAGTATGGTTTGTCTGCAGTGATGGGACCATGTTTATCTTTGTTGGAGAAAAGTAAATGTGTGAATCATATGATTGACTCACACATAGGAGGGTGCAGTCGATTACTCATTAGTTAGATAGCCTCACCGTCAGTGCAGTGGATGATATGAGTCCTCAATTTCTTACAGTGGTTTCATTGTGTGAGAAAATATTTCCAAATGATGTTCTAGGTTCACCTACAAAAATAGATTTAGACTTATGCATTGATCTATACACCAGGACGACACTAATATCTACACATTATTATCAAATGGTTTCCAATGAGCTTCTTGAGCTGAGGGTACAGTTAGAGTAATTGTAGAGGAAGGGATTCATGAGAACCAGTGTTTCACCCTGAGAAGCACCAATTTTTTATGAAGGAATACAAGTTCTTGAGGTGATGTGTGTACATTTAGTGGTTGAACCATGTGACTGTGAAGAACAAAAATCCACTTTCGAGGATCAATGACCAATTTGAACAGTTGAGAGAGGAACGATTGTTCTCAATGATTGTCCTTAGATAAGGATATCACCAGCTATGAGTGAAGGATGAGGATATACCCAATATGGACTTCAGATGTTATTACAGACACTATGTGTACTTAGTGATGTTGTGTGGTATGAAGAACTCCCCAGTAGGGTTTATGAGATTCATGAAGTAGATATTTCAAACTTATTTTTTCCATTTCGTGGTGGTCTTCATTGATGACATCCTAGTGTACTCGACATCTGAAGAAGAGCACACATGACAATTGAAGATGATCCTAGACACACTATGTGGTCACTCATGTTACTAGAAGCTCATGAAGTGTCAGTTTTGGATTCGGGAGGTCTATTTCTTGGGACTCATCATTTGTGAGGCTGGATTTGTATTGGATCTAGTGATTATTGAGGCTGTTATTTCTAAGGGGTTATCCTTTATTATTACCTAGGTTTGGATTTTACTTTATTTGGAAGAGTTCTATTGATGGTTTTCCCCTGAATTTTCCACAGTGGCCGAATCCTTGACAACTTCAACATGAAAGGGATTTCCTTTTTCATTGATGGTGAATTTCCAGGAGAGTTTTTAGTAGTTTAGATAGTAATTGAAGAGAGCTCCCATTTATAAATTTCCATTCGAGGGTACCGAGTACATACTATTATACGATGTACCAGGAACCATGATTGGTTGTGTCCTAATGCATGGGAAACCAATGAGTGTCTATGGTTTGCGCTGATTGAGACCACATGAGTAGAAATACACAACCCATGATCTTCAAATAGAAGTGGTAGTATTATATTTGATGATGTGGTGACACAACCTAATGGGTGAGATGTTTATCATTTAATCTGACCACAAGAGTCTCAAGTATATATTCTCTAAGATGTATCTGAAATTGAGATAGATGTGATTGATAGAGTTATTCAAGCACTATGACTTTGAGATTGTTATACTCTTGGGAAGGCGAACATTGTGGCAGATGGTCTTGTCTAGAGATCCAGTTCGGAGTTTTTTAATGTGTAATTTGATCATTTATCCTCTGTGGAGATATCCATTATGGATGGTATGGAGAAGTATAACTGTAGTTAATTGGTTTTTCCAATCCATTATGTTCCTAGATGTCTATAGGGAATGCCTCTGATAGTGTTTTGGAAGGGGGTGGGATGTCATTCTTTTGAGAGGTATCATTTTAGTACCAGTATCATTGTGGGAGAAAGTTTTGAGGGAGTTCTATACATACCATATGGCTGTACATCCATATGTGGTGAAGATGTACCAAGCCCTTCAACGTCTGTTTTGTTGTATTGGGATGAAGAAAGAAGTCATAGAGTTTCACTAAATAAAATAACATCATTTGCGACGGCTCATTTGCGATGGGATCCCATAAAAAATACCCTTCTTTCAACATAGATCATCTCAAATGACATTTTGTAGAAAATATAACCTCAAATATGGGTTTTTTGTGTTAGGACATCATAAAAAGTAAATATTTGTGACAGGATGTGGCTCTGTCAAAATTAAATTCATCATGGGTTTTAAATACCTTATTGTTACAAGGGTCGTTTTAAAGTCACAAAGACTATTTGTGACGGGTCATTGCAAATAGTTTTTTTAAAAAAAAAAATATAATAATAATATAATAATATTAATATTAATGAAATATTATTATTAATATTATTAAAATAAATTAAATTATAAATTAATGTAATATTCATATAATAATACTAATAATAATGATAATATAATAAAATTATTATTATTATTAATGAAATGATAATATTAATATTAATAATATAATAAAAAAATTATATACTCAGTATTCACAAAAAATATAATAAAACAATAATAAATACTAATTAAAAAGAATAATTAAATAATAATCAAAATAATTGAAAAATTATTAAAAATTAAAAAATAAGAAAATAAATTAATCAATGTAATAAAATAATAAAACATGTAATATATAATAAAAAATTTAATAGTTGCAACAATATAAAAACAAATTATTTAAAAATGTAGATTGTTAATATTACAATCATAATAAAAATTTAAATTTTTGATCATAAAAAATTGATATATCACTAAGAGGGAGGGTCGTTTGGAGGAGATGGTGGAGGGAACTCCATCCCTAAACCACAAGTCATACATCGCATGTACTCTAACTAGTCATGCTCCTACTACTGTTGTAATCGATGCATATCCTTCTATATCTCTTACTGTTGCTTCTGTCATAGAAAGTCTTCATGCTGCTACTATTTCTATTGACACATCTGCTCATGTTCCTTGAGCATACTCTCTATAAGCTCACATCGAGCTCACAGCTACTCATGATATTGTTTAGAAGATGGTGATGACTCCCCATGAGCTACTCTCATACTGGATACATACATTTCAACAGTCCCATAACAATCCACATGCATTAATCAAGAGCTGATACCAATAATGTGACCTTTTTTTGAAGGCATACTGGGTTACCTACATCCATGTTGTCTCATCAAATTGCTGGGAACATGTCTAAGTATCGGTCTGTGCCAGAATCTCAGTCTGTTTCTGAGATACAATGACCTCATATGATTCCATAAACATCAATTAAAAAGTAAAATAGTTAAAATATTATTTGATGTTAAATTTTAAACTCCAAAAAATATACTGACCACTATTTGATTCTCGCAAGCACCTCTAATCTCTCCAATGAATAGATCACTATAAATCCATCTATAAATGTCTAACTTCAAAATATCAAGATTTTTAATTGCCTGTATGAATATAAAATAAACTGTTTACATTTAACATTATATAAAATATATAAAAAATTACATACCATTTTCTCCCAATGCTTAATGAATGTACGACTACCGGCTCGATGGGTCACCTCCTATCTCCACTGATTTTTTCGTCCTACCGATGATATCCTCTGAATAAAACCACTCAAATAGAGAGAACATAATCCATCGCAAAGCTAATATGAAATGTAATCAGGTCGGTTGGCGTGAAAAGACACATCAAACTCTATCACTCAAGCTTTATCCATTGCATTCCTTCTCAAATTTTTCCAAAACTGACTCTAACACTAACACAACATCACCTTCCATTCCTTGCACATATATTCATAAATTATCTCATTGATTGGATACCGTGAACCATACTATAAATTTACTATATAATGTTATTAATTAACATTAAAATATATATAATTTATTTACGTACTAGCCTATAATTACCCGACCCATGATACCCAACGTCAGTGAATTATTACATAACAATGGCTGATCACAATAGATCAAATCTCGATAGTCCGATCTGTTTACTATCATTGAAAGTACTAGATACATTCATAATTTTATCATTACATTATAAAATCAAGAAAAAAAATATTGTCTCCATCGACCACATTCATATCCCTTAGTCTATCCATGCAGGTCACTCATAATATACATCTTCGCATCCTGAGAAAAATAAGACATAGAAATTGGTAATTTTTGATACTCATTAAGGATAACAATATAGCGGATACATTCATAAATATGCATAAAAATTTAATTCAAGGTATAAGACTAAAACAAAATCCTTTTAAACATAAACTACAACATAATATTGTAAAGATAAATCAAACAATTTTATTTACTTATTCAAATTGATATTATACTAGTCGAATAATCACATGTAATATCAATAGGCAATTTCATGGTGATGGAATGCATAATGGCGAGCATCTTAACCACATAGTCAAAGACTCATGCCATGACTACAAATAATATAATTTCAAGGCCTTGGGATAAGACACTAGTTTTTCCTGCAAGACCTACCGATGAATCAACGAGCTATAACATGCTCCACCTATTACTTACTAAGTCCAGTACATTCCTTATATGAAAAAGATTAAACATAAGATAATCATTCATATTAAAACTATCATATGAAATGTCAATACATTATCCATATACCATGAATGGTATAAAAATAACACATCCACATTTACACATATCACAAAACCTTTAATATAATATTGATTATTTTTATTATAATAAATCAACTTCAAATAAGATTAAATTCTCTCAATGAATGTTGACATAAATGAAATGAAAACTATTTAAAAGAATTGAATCTCTCCATATTAAAATCATTTAAAATTCAAATAATTTTAAAAGAAAAAGTTTATTTTGAAAATATTATTATAATCTTGTAAGGAAACCATTAAAGGCGTTATAATAGAAGAAAATAGCCACACCTACCGTATAAGTAAAATTACATTCTTACCTTAATTTTTCAAAAAGGTGACAAAGTTTCTCATTTGGAAAATGATGAAAATATTCCATTTAAAACATTTTTTAAAAATTAAAATGATGGTATAAATTACATTAACCCATATTCTATGGAATAGTAAAAATGTTTTGAAATAAATATTTAAGAAACATAGATGTGGATGATAAAGAGGTCCTAGTAGATACTCAAGTATAAACAACCTCACATAATGATGAGATTGTAGAAATAACCCATACCTTATACTTTTCTTTGGTTGTGTCTACGTTAAGCTCATGTATAATAGTTAAATAATTATATTAAATAATAAAATAACCACATTAATAAATATAACATCATATATGATCTTCTAATATTACTTTGTTAATAATATTTCGGTAGTATCATTGATTCGAGTGTTAACTGATTCGGTTTCCTTTATATGATTGGTTACATAAGACATTTTTTTAAAGATAATATGCATTTGATTCATATCTAGATTTAAATTAAGTTCTTAAACATTATTTTTAATAATAAAATGAAAATTTTTCCTGAATGATTATGATGGGGAATAAATCTCATCGCGTTCGTGGAAACGGTAATCCGTACGTACGCACGTGTGAAAATATCATTACATATATGGTGAAATCATATGAAATTAGATAGTATATCATATATAAAAACATTTAAATGTTATATTTATTATTTAAATCAATTATACTCATTATTAAACTGCTCCAAATAATGGAGTGTTTAAATAACAAACTACATCACGACGTGGAGACGGTAAGTCGTACGTATTCGCTTATGGTGAAATATCATTCATAGGATGGATAGAATAATGAATATGGTTGTACCATATTTATAATTACATAAAATTATGTATAAATTAATAGAATAATTATTTTGGTATTGAAAAAACAACGATAGAGGAAGTGGAAAAATAAAATAACATTGAAAAAATGTGGTGAAATTATTACCTCTTCTTCAAGTGTTTCCTTTAGAGTTGATCAAAAGGGCTCCATAGGTAGGCTTTATAATCAAAGTATGTCCAATGGGTCGAAGTGAGGGAAATTGGGAGGATATTTGTGATGTTTGTTTCCTATAAAAATGTCTTAGGAGATGTGATTCTATGATAAGGGTAAGTACCCTTTTATAAGAGAAGGGATGGTCACTCCAGGAAAAGCTGTAAATGTTATTTTATTATCCAATAATATTCGGTTTATAATGTCTAAAAATTATTTATTTAGAGGATAAGGTGAGTATGGGACGAAACTATCTCAACCAATAGCTTTTAGATAGGTTTAGGTCACCATATTAACCCTATCTTTTAGATTTAACGCTTACATAAATTATTTAACTTTTACCATGTATTCATGTATTATTATATTATATGTTTAATAATCTTACAAAAAATTGGGAAAATAACACCAAGTGGATCATTAATGATATATATATTATTATATAAGTCATATTTATTATTCTTATATTTTTAGGACTATTATATCATTTAATAATATAGTATTTGTTTTAAAAACACATTTATGTCAATTTGAACACAATTTAGTAATTGATTTTTGTGGAAGTAATAATATCATGATTACTTCAACAAAAATTATTCTAATCAACTCTAAGAAGTCATTTTAATCTATGAAATTATTTTAATGTCTCAAAAGTCTTAATTTACATTTGTTTTGATATTTATAACGTCAATTATTTTAATATTAAATTAATAATGTAATTATTTCATAATCATTGTGTCATAAATAAATTAATTATATAATTTCTATAAATTATAAATAAAATATCATTATCTGGTAAATTGTTTTATCTTTCTACAATATATTTATAGTCGAATTTATCTTATGTATAACCTTATATTAAAAATGTTTTACTTATTAAAATTTGAATTTAACACTCTTATCTCATTTTTAAATAAAATAATAATTAATGTCCTAATATAATCTAAGTGGACCAAAATGATCATATTTTTTTGAGGATGATTTTTTCTTAGATAAAAATATCCAATATAATAATGACATGTGTTAGGGTAATATTAATATTATTTTTACCTTTAATTTCCGTATTTACTTTTAACTATGGTAATTACAAGTCAAAAGATACTCTCCACCAAAAATTATTTTTCTTCTTATTGAACCAAATTTTACTTACTGATATCAGCTATTCCTCTTGGATTATTGAAATTAAATTCATAAAATTTGAAAAATTACGATTTATTCAAATCTTTTAGTGTTCTTAGAAGGTGGGTAAAAGATGGTAAAGATAACAACAAAAAAATTTATATATAATATTATTATAAAATGACTATAATGAATTAAATTGAAAATATATAGGTATTATGAATATATTTTTACCTAAAATATTTATAAATAAACTAATTAATTATTTAAATAAAAATTAGTTTTTAAACAATGATGTAGTGTTTTTCAATGTTCATTAAAAATTGAATATTTTCAGAAAAATACCAAAAAATTACCCTAAGCTAATTTTTATATTCTAAATCCTAAAGTGAAGTCGATTTTAAAAAATAAAATTTGTAAACTATCAAGAAGTGGTTATTAATATTCGTAATGGCTAGTTTGGTTGGTCATGGTGTGTTAAAAATCTATGTTGTGTACAATGCTAGCTATGGTATTATTCAAAAAGAAACGTAATGTGGAAGGTTGGGGTGTTACACCCTCCATTCCTTCAAATAATTTGGTTCCCAAAATTTCCAGAATATTATTGCATAAAAATATCAATATGGCTCTTCATCATATGTTTCTCGGGTTCCCATGTTGCCTCTTCCATCTTATGGTTTCTCCATTGCACTTTTACCAGACGAGTCATCTGGTTTCTCAACACTTGTTTTCTAGTGTCAAGAATCTAGACAGACTCTACGCAATAAGACAGGATGAGATTTAGTTCTATTTCATCATAGGTGAGTACATGTGTTGGGTCATGCATGTATTTTCTCAATGGTGATATTTGGAGGATAACATGAACATTGGAATGATTTAGCAGTATTTCCAAATGATAAGCTACAATTCCAATTAATTCTATAATTTTAAAAGGATTGCTGTAATTGGGATTTAATTTACACTTCTTACTGAAACGTATAACACCGTTCCATGAAGATACCGTCAAGAAAACATGATATCCTACTCGAAATTCCAAATCATACCTTTAGTTATCGGCATGGACCTTTTTTATACTTTGGGATACATGTTTGTGGGTTGGGGTAACTTTCACCTTATCAATTGTTTCCTCAACCATTTTGGGGCATATGGGTTTTCTTTAACAAAAATCATCTCACCATTTGGTGTGCGACATCTCATTCCATATAATGCTTCATAAGGTGCCATCTGAATATATGAATGGAAGCTATTATTATTGTAAAAATATATCAGAGATAAATATTGATCCTACATGCCTCAAAAATCATGTGAGAAAGATATAAACATGTCTTCTAAGGTATCAATAGTCCATTTTGATTGTCTATCAGTTTTAGGGTAGAAGGAAGTGCTCAAATGATGTTCTGTATCCAAGTCCTTCTGAAGACTTTTCAAGAATATTGATGTAAAACAGGGATCATGATCAGAAACAAAAGATATGGGTACTCCATGAAGCCTTTAGACTTCATTATATATATTCTTTATAAACGTTAATGTGTTAAATTTTCTCTAATTGCAATAAAATGTGATGACTTGGTAAGACGATAAAAAATGACCCATATTTCATCATTCCATCAGGATTGTTTGGTAGTATCATGACAAATCCCATCAAAATTTCATCCCATTTCCACTCAGGTATGGGAAGAGGATGTTTGAATTTACTAGGTTATTGTATTCCAACATTCACTTGTTGACAAACCATACATCTTGACACATAATCAGCAATCTCTCACTTCATGTTGTCCAACCATAAGTGTTCCATCAAATCTCTATACATCATAGTACAACCAGGGTGTATAGAGAAATTGGAGCTATGAGCATCATCTATCAATTCCAGTTCTATATTTGGTATGTCAGGAACACAATGTCTCCTCCCAAATTTCAAAATCTCATCTTCATATACGAATTCGATCAATCTCCCATCATTCAAAACATTAATATTCTATTTATACTCCTCATCACTAGTCTAATAACTCTTTATCATTTCTAGTAATGATGGTTTTTCAGAAATTTGAATGAGTATTGATGTTTCACCTTCCATGGTTATTCCAATATCTATATTTACTAGATCCATGAAATTAGGATCCCTTTCAACTCTAACATTGTTCAAAACTCCATTATCCATTCTTCTCAAAGTATATGCCACATTATTTTCCATCCCCAGGTGGTAGTGTATATTGAAATAATAATATTTTAGTAACTCAAGACTTCACCATTTCCTCATATAGTGTTATTTGTGAGAGATAATATATTTCATGCTCTTCTGATTAGTATATATCTCACATTTTTCACCATAGAGATAGTGTCACCAAATCTTCAATGAAAATATTACAACTGCTAACTCAAGATCATGAGTGTGAATTTTTTGTTCCTAAATTATTAGTTGTCGATGCATATGCAATAACACTATAATTGTACATAAGGACACATCCATGTCCTTTCATTGAAGAATCACTATAAATAGCAAACCCGGCATTCCCTAATGGTAGAGTTAATATACGAGCATTGACTAATCTTCTCTTAAGTTCATCAAAACATTATGCACACTCTTTTTTCCAAACAAATTTAACCCCATTACGTGTGATCTTGGTTAAAGGGTTAGACAATAAAGAAAAATAATGGATGAAGCGCCGATAATAATCTACAAGACAATAAAACGACATACCTTAGTTATACTCATCAGTGCTAGAAATTATTGGATTTCCAAGGTCATTGAAGGATCTGCAGAGATTCTATCATTAGAGGAAATATGGTCATTAATATAAATCTCTTGAATCCAGACTTCACACTTGCTAAACGTCCCACATAATTCATTTCTTCTGAGGGTTTTCAACATAGTTTGTAAGTAATTTTCAGGATATTCATATCTTTTTCTGCATACCGAGATATAATTTATAAGTATCACTACAATTTCATTAAGATATTCCTTGAAAACACAATTCATTAGTTCCTTGAAAAAAGAGGATGAATTAGTCAGTCCAAAAGGCATTATTGTAAAATAATAAAGCCCATACCTGGTTCAAAATACTGTTTTTGGAATGTCTTCTTTCTTCACACACAACTGATAATTTCCAGATTGATGTTCAATCCGTGAAAACTATTGATATCCAAGAAGTTGGTCAAATAAATCATCAATTAGAGGTAGGAGATATTTGTTCATTATTGTTATTTCATTGATCTCCTTTTAATCAATACAAATCCTCATAGATTCAGCTTTCTTCATAACAAATAAACAAGGGATCCCCATGGAGAAACACTATGGTGAATAAAAACTTTATTACACAAATCCTCTAGTTGTTTCATTAGTTACACTATTTCTATAGTTTTCATTCTATAATGGGTCTTCAATATGGGCCTTGAACTAGCAATTAAATCAATGGGAAACTCAATTTCTCGTTCTGGTGGATGTCCATGTAAATCCTCAAGAAACACTTCAACATATTCATCAACAATAGGTATATTATCTATTTGAACATGCTTTCCATGAACCATAGTTATTTCATTCTCTTCCTCCCCAATAATTGAATTTAGTAGAGCTTCTGGAGGTGGATGTACATAAGAATCAGGTGGTTAAATTTTTTAAATATGATAAGGTACTCCTTATCATCATCGAGAATTGTAACCTCCTTCTTCTTAAATTTTTTTTTCGCATCATCGTCTGAAATTTATTCCATTCTGTGGATTATATCAAATTCAATCATGGGTATGACGATGAGATCAGTAGATAAATAACTTTTATATGATCTAATGAGAACTAATTCACAAAACATTATTGCAATGATAATTCCCTTTGGATCATTGACTGAAAACTCCCTTGTTAAATCAAATTGTAAATATCTAATTTTCTTACAAAACTGGGAAGATATGAAACAATGCGATGATCCAAAATAAAATAATTCATTGGATAAACATGAAGAAACTATTAAATTACCTTCCACCATGTCTTTTAGAGCTTTAACCTCAGCAGTAGGGATCACAAAAGCTTGGCCTTGCTCCCTTGGAATATTCTGAGATGTGATTCTTTAGGGATTAGGAAATTCATTTTCATAATTCCCCATTTCTCAACAATTGTACAATTAAACATTTACATCCTCTTTATTTACATTGTAATCATGAGCTTGGTGTCCTTTTCTACCACACTTGTAACAGAATCTCATTCCCTTATTGAATGTACTGAGGTGTTTTTTCCCTCATTTACTGCAAGATGGAAATTCAAATTTTCCCTTACTCCCATTATTTCCATTTACAGAGAGTTCAATAGAACTCTTCTTCTGTTTCTTTTCATTAAAGACATAAGACATAGAGAGTTCCTTTTCTTTCTTGACAGTACATTAGAAAATAACTTTATACGATGAGAAGGATTGTGAGACTAATGCTCGATAGAGAAATGGATTTTACCCAATGAAGAATTGATCAATCTTACTACCTAGGATATGTATATAATATGAGGAATGTCTTGATAACCTTGTATTGTTAGCATCATACTTTGTGACATTCTCATTCTCCTTTTTCCTTAGTCTCATAAAATGTCCTAACAATTCGCTCGGTGGTCACGAGGAAAGTATTTTTCTAATAAAATATCTTTAAACTCCCTCCATTCCAATTTTGATACTTCTTCATCATCCTTTTTGTTTTGAATTAATAACCACCATTGATCTATATCTCCTATGAGGTAATAAAATGCCATGAAGATTTTTCCCTCTCACTACTCCCTAGAGTGCGAAAACATTTATCTATGTAAATTATACATTGCTCAGTTACAAATGGATTTGTAGTCCCTTTGAGTGTTGATGGTTGTTTCCTCATGATTAGGTTTAACATTGATCATCCTTGTTATGGATCATGGTGATCCACACGGTTATGGTTATTATCCATAACCTGAGTGAGTTTTCCTAGTATGGGGATATGCATATGAGCACCAGGTGAATCAACAACTCCAATCTAATTATCTCGAGTAGGATTGAATTCCCTACATGGATTACACACATTGATACAATTTCCATTCCTGCAACTAGGTTCCATTTCTAAACAATGGAATACACTAGATTAGATTATGAATAGAAATACATAATTACATACTTATAAAACAATTAACATATATTGAACTGTTTATTTATATAATCCATAATAATAAAAATGATTTCATTGATGAGTTATAAAGTTATAAATCCTTCATAATGGTTTTTAAAGAAAATGTAAATTATCCTAAGCATATATCCTGGGAGTGTCATATCCAAGAGTGCATCAAGGCCCATTTTCATGTACCATGATACCCTAGGTCAAGCTCGAAACTCCTTGTCACAATTTTCACTCCTCGGGACATCTGTACCAGAGGCGTCTCAACCTTCTTGTATCCTACATGGATGTATTTCTGGGTAAATACACAAAATCTCTATATTACCAAAATTCTTGGAAGTTCTTCTATAGTAATATTGAAAGTTTATCATAGGGTAATTCTCTATAATCAAATATTTTCTAAATCTAGTTTCCATGGATTTTACTAAACTTCCTCTGATACCAACTATAATGCCCCGACCCTAGTTACCAAGAGTCCATGCATTTTTACATAACATTGGAATCATCACATGGGATCAAATTCACGAAAGGCCAATCAGTTTAGTATCCCTGGATGTAATAGATACATTCTTATGTTTTACATTGCATTATACAATGAAAAAAACTACATCATTGTCTACATTGAACACAATCATATCCCATAGACCGTCCTTGTAGTTTAGTCATAGTATAATTCTTCACATCCTAGGAAAAGTAAAACATCGAAAGAGGTGAGCTCAGATTCCCCATAAGGATAACAATATAGAAGAAACATTCATAAATTTGAATAAAAATTTAATGCAATGTATAAGACTAATACACATGCCACTGAAACATAAACCTCAGCATAATATGGAAAAAAATAATTCCTATAATTCCATTTACTTATTCACATGGATATTCTACTAGTCCAATAATCAAAAGTAATATCAATAACCAATTTCATGATGATGTAATGAATAATGTCAGACATCATAACAACATAGTCAATGCCTTGTTCCAAGACTAAAAATATGATTTTTCAAGGACATGGGTTAAGAGACTATTTTGTCTCATTAGACACACAGATGCATCGAGGAGCTATAACGGGCTCCAACGGTCACATACCAAGACTAATACATTCCTCATATGAAAAGGATTATCCATTCATATTAAAACGGTCATACGAAATGTCAATAATTTATCCATAAACAATTAATGGTTTTAAAATAACACATCCAAAGTCAATTATATCACAAAACCTTCAATACAATATGTAAGATTTTTATCCTAATAAATCAACATCAAACAAGTTTAAAATCACTCAAAAGATGTTGCATAGATGAAATAAAACTATTTGAAATAAATACCTCTATTTATATTGAAATCATTTAAAAGTCACATAATTATCAATGAAAAAATTTATTTTGAAAATATTATTGTTATCTTGTAAGAGATGCTTTGAAGGTGTTATAATGGCAGAAAATATATGCACCTACCATATAAGTTAAAAAACATTCTTACCATAATTTGTCAAAAAGGACACAAAATACCCAGTTCAGAAAATAAATGGATGATTCCTTTAAAAAATTTATAAAATGTAAAAATAAGGTATAAATTACTTTAACCCATAGTATAGAAAATCGTAAAAATGTTTTGAAATACATTTTTGAGAAATACGGATGTGGATAATAAATATTTCCTCGTAGATACTCATGTATAAACAACCTCAGATAATGAAGAGGTTGTAGAATTGACCCTTAAATTGTACATTTAATTGGTTGAATGTACTTTACCATAATTTATAATTGTTAAATAATTTTTATTAAATTATACAAGAACCACATGCATAAATATGATATCATATATGATCTTCAAATATTTCTTTGTTAATAATATTTTGGTAGTATCATTGTTTCGTGTGTTAACTAATTTAGTTTCCATTATATGATTGGTTATGTAAGCCATGTTTGTTATGGATGGGATGTATTTGATTCATATACATATTCATATTATGTTCTTAAAAAGATGTAAACCTAAAATGAAATTTATTCTTCAATGATTACAACGGGGAATGACTATCATTGCATTCGGGGAGACGGTAATCTGAACATATGCACGAGAAACAATATCATTATATTGATGGTGAAATTGTATGTAATTAGATGTTATATCATATATACAAAATCATTAAAATGTTATATTTGTTATTTAAAATAGTTTTATTTATTATTATACCCATCCAAATAATGAACTGTTTGAATAACGAACTACCCCACAACGTGGAGACAGTTAGTTGTACCTATTCATGTATAGTGAAATGTCATTCATAGGATGGATAGAATAATAAATAAGGTTGTACCATTTTATAATAACTTCACATTATTTATAATGTACTGTAATTATTATTTCGGTATTGAAACAACAATAAAAGAGGAAGTGGAAAAAGAAAAGAACATTGAAAAAAAGGTGGTGATATTGTTACCTCTTCTTCGGGTGTTTCCTTTTGAGTTGATCAAAATGGCTCTTAGGTTGTCCTTATGATCAACGTAATGTCCCTAATATTAATTTAGGGTGTTCGGGAGGTTATTTGGGCAGGTTTTGGCTAGATAAAAATGGCTTTGGAGGTGTGATCTTGAGTGAAGGGGAAGTACACTTTTAAAAGAGATGTGAGGGTCACCTTAGGAAAAGTATGAAATATTATTTTATTATACAATCATACTCGATATATAATGAATCAAAAATTATTTATTTCTAGGATAAGGTGGGTATGGGTTTAATACCTCATAACCAATAGGTTATATACAGGTTTTGGTCAACATATTATCCTTCTCATTTAGATTTAACTCTAAGTAATATAATTTAACTTTTACCGTGTATTCTTCTATTATGATATTATATGGTTAATAATCTTACTAAA
The DNA here is from genome assembly GCA_963277665.1 of Viscum album. Classification (NCBI taxonomy): domain Eukaryota; kingdom Viridiplantae; phylum Streptophyta; class Magnoliopsida; order Santalales; family Viscaceae; genus Viscum; species Viscum album. The sequence continues at coordinate 1,519,589,339 of OY728150.1, forward strand.
AAATTTCTAGAGAACCCAAATTGGTTCCTTAATGATATATCTATTATTATATAAGTACATTGTCCAAACCATAGATTTTTTAGACAATTATATCATTTAATAATATAATATTTTTTAAAAAAACTCATTTATGTCAATTTTGAAACAATTGAGTAATTGATTTCTGTGGAAGTCATAAAAGAATTATTAATTTGAAAAATACTGACTCAATAAACCCAAAAATGTCATATTAATATATAAAATTATTTTAATACATCCAATGTCTCAATTTACATTTTTTTTATATTTATAACAGCATTTATTTTAATATTTCATTAATAATGTAATTACTGCATCATCATTGTGTCATAATTAAAATTAATTAATTTCTAACAATTATAAATAATATAAAATTATTTAGGAAATATTTTTATCTTTTTATTGAATATTTATAGACAAATATCTCTTATATATAACTCAATATTAAAAAAAATTTAGTTATGGAAAATTGAATTTAACACTTTTATCTATTCTATAAATAAAATAATAATAAATGTCTTAATCTCATCCATGTGGACAAAAAGGATCATATTTTATTCCTAAGGTTGATTTTCTTCAAAATACACTTATCCAATAAAATTAGGACATGTGCTAGGGTATTAATAACATCATTTCTACTTTTAATTACCCTATTTAATTTTAACAGTGGTAAATAAAAGTCAATAATTACTATTAATAAAAAATTATTTTCATCGCATTGAACAAAATTATACATACTGATATCAATCATGTATCATGGATTTTTGAAATTCAATTAACAGAAGCGGTTAAATTAGGTTTTATACAAATTTTCTAACATGCCTAGAAGTTGGGTAAAAAACAATAAAAAGTTCAATAAAATATTATATATATAATATTATAATAAATTGACTCCAATGAATTACATTGAACATATATAGGTATTACGTATGTATTTTTACCTTAAATAAATTTAAATAAAATAATTATTTATTTAAATAAAAAGTCTATTTAAAACAATAACGCAATTTTTTTTGTATTCATAAAAATTTGAATGTTTTTAGAAAAATAACAAAAAATAACCTTAATCTATTGTTGATATTCTGAATATAAAAAATAATTCCATTTTGAAAAATAAAATTTATAAAATTTCAAGAGTTTGTATTACTATTCATAATGGCTAGTTTGGTTGGTTGTGGTGTGATAAGACTCCTAGTTACGGACAACACAAGCTACTGTATTAATCAATGGAAAACGTACCATAAATTCTTGGGGTGTTACTTAGCCAATGATAGAACATGTAGTGTAGTAAATCAACGAGAATCAGATCCCATGTGACCTATGCTTCAAAAAGTAACTGTGAAATATAGAGCTCCCTAGTCCATTAGATATTTGTGTAAAGGTTTGAAAAAACAAATAATCAATAAATTAGTATATAAATAATGTTTTAAAAACATACTAAAATCCACAGATAAAATGACCCGTGCATGCGGGGATCAAATCCCTGATGTGGATGTCTCTCAAGGATAATGTCATAAATCATCAAAAATGTTAGACCACTCCCCCTCTGAGTCCCCCCTAAACCACCAATAGTATGGGGGGTCAGATGAACCAACATGCAGCTCGTCTAATGGTAGATCATCTTCCTACAATAGACAATACAAATCCTCATCCATCTGAAACATGAATTTTTTTTGGTTAGCTAACAACAGAAAAAACGTTTATATATAGATATATATTATATATGATTATAATTATCTATTAACAATGTGGATGTTCATTTTCATCCCCATATTCATATATAGCATGGAAAATATCGTAATATTCCTCCCCAGCATCATCAATTTTTATATGACATTAAATTTCATCATATATTGTCTTTTCAAATTCATTTGTAACATCTTTAACATCATCATCACCATTGACCCTTAGCTGCGGGGTTTCATCATTGATATTCGTTTCTCTTTATGAATAAGATGGATTTAGAGTAGGCTCTTGAAAAAAAAATTTCCTTTCACTTCAGTAGAACCACATTCAATTTGAGTAAACTGATATTCCAAGATTTAATTTTAATTATTCTCCACAAGTCACTCAACCCCCTTGAAGTAGAAAAATATTTTAAATTAATATTTCTATGTACTTTATGAGACAACAAATAGTTCATTTACTATAAGAAGGAAATTATATTTATTATCAACAATTCCATGGGTCAGATGAACATGCAGCCCTCTATTAGTATCCAACCAATGACATTTAATCATTGTTATGTAATACTATCAAAAAATAACATGTTCAATATTTTCTTCAACATGCAATAAATTTCAACTTATTTTTATCTATCATGATATTCCTTCATGAAAACCCCACAATAAATTTTTTTATTCCCATTTTCATGTGTATGAATTCAAAAATCATTTATCACATATGCATTATAAGATTAAACCTTTTTTGACGTTGGGTTTCTCAATACATGTAATTTATTCTCAATTTTATCCTCATGTTGAGATACATTAATTTTTTAAAACATATATCTATATAACAAATAATAAATTTATCTTATATGTTATACCATTTATAATTTATGTTATAACATTTGGAAAATAGTTGATAATGTTTTTTTCTGATGTTATTAAAGGGAACATGCTGTAATTTGTGGAAGTTTTTTCTTGATATGATTATATTATAATGTACGAAAAAAGATTAATTTACTATAATAATAATTATAGAATAGTTGATAGTATAACTCAAATTTCATATGGTTTAATTTTTTCATAGTTGAGAAAAAATATGTGTGATCTTAGTGTTGTTCATCCTATGAAAACCACTATTCATGAACTCCATCGAAACCAAGTTCAGTCTGATTCAAAAAAGATAATTGATTTCCCATTTTATCATCACCATTTCCCTCGTTATGGACCATACTATATTGTTTTGAGGTATATTCACATAGAATGTAATGAGATGAGGTAAAAGAAATTATCTCTTGAAAATAAGCTTCTAAAATTGATCCTTCAACTGATCTTTGTTATGTTCTTTTTTCTACAATTTATCAATGCATCTCATGAATGGGTATATCCATCAAAACTGTACCATACATCCACATTTTGCATCATTTGACAAATTTAATATCAAATATTCTATTGAGTCAGAAAAATACAGAAGGAAAATTTTTTCTAGTTCACATAAAATTCAAAGAACACATACTTGTAGACTACTAAATCCATTGTAGTCACATGTCACCGCATAGATGTCTCGAATAAAATATGAAAAGTCTGTTAGCACATCCCATATCATAGAATTCAATATACCCCTTATTCCAATCAGCATAATTCATTCAATTATTAAATTACAGTCCGGACTTTTTAATCTTGTAATATGATAATTTTTGACCCAAGTTCTCAAATTGGATGCATAACTATCTTGAAGAATATAATTTCCAATCTACTAAGAAAATAATTATCGATTCTATTTGGATAGTGTATATTCTTCTTTTGTCTTCATTATCTTCCGTGATGTAATATTTTTATATAGTTAAAGTTTAGTCGCATTTAGATTTGGGAGGATCCAATCATGCATTACTTTATCATTGGTATTACCTGGTGTATCCAAAACTGTATAAAAAATTTATCAAGAATTTTCATCTCAATATTCATGATATCCAACATGTGACAGACCAACAAATTAGACAATATTCTATATTACAAAAAATTCATTGTTTTATCCAATTTTTTTCTTTCCAAAATCTATCAATTTTTATTGTATATTATTTGGTCAAAATGTTATGGGAGGTAATTAAAAGACAATGTATTTTAGTTATTCAACTAGGATCATTGTTTGAGGTCTATCTCTTTCAATTGTTCCTTTTATTAAATTATATTTGTTCTTTTAAAAAGGATGATCAGTTATAATGAATCTGTAATGACCTTCAAAAAAATAAGGTTTTTTAATATTAATGATTATAAATGTTATTCTACCTCTCATATAGTATTGACATTATTTTGTACCATGTGTACTTCAGCTGGATAACATTCCATAAGCTGGGAAGTCACTAATTGTCCACATCAATGTAGTTTTCAGTAAGATATTTTTTTCACAGCAACATCAAATGTACTGACTCCATTATTACATATTACCACCATTTATTAACAAATTTACAAATTATTAAAATTTATTAATAATTATTACAATTAATTAATAATTATTAGAGTTTATTAGAATTTATTTTTAATTATTACAATTTAATACTAATTATTACAATTTATTACTAATGATTATAATATATCACTAATTTTTACACATTATTCTTAATTAATAATGTTTATTACATTTTATTACAATTTATTACTAATTATTACAATTTATTACTAAATATAATAATTTTTTACTAATTATTACTAATTATTCATAATTATTTCAATTTATTACTAATTATTACAATTTATTCGTAATTATTATAATTTATAACTAATTATTACATGTTATTACTAAATCTTACAATTTATCACTATTTGTTACTAATTATTAAAATTTATTACTATTTATTAAAATTTATTACCAATTATTACAATTTATTACTAATTATCACAATTTATTAAATATTATTTCAATTTATTACTAATTATTTCAATTTATTAATCATTATTTGAGTTTATTACAAATTATTAAAAATTATTACTAATTATTAGAGTTTATTTCTAATTATTACTCATTATTCCAAATTATTACAATTTAATCCAAATTAATACAATTTATTAATAATTAAAACAATTTATTACTAATTAATAAAATTTATTACTAATTTTTAGATTTTATAACTATTTAGTTCTACTAATTTCTAATTATTACCATTTATTACTATCTATTACAATTTATTCTTAATTATTACAATTATCAATAATTTTTACAACTTATTATTCATTATTACAATTTATTAATAATTATTACAAATTATTACAAATTATTTTAATTTATTACTAATTATAACAATTTATTACTAATTATTAGAATTTATTACTATTTATTTAAAATATAAAAATTTATTATAATGTATTATAATTTATTAATAATTACTATAACTTATCACTAATTATTAGAATTTAATAATAATTATTACTATTTATTACTGATTATTTCTATTTACTAAAAATTATTATGATTTATAAAAAAATAACGAATTATTACAAGTTATTACTAATTATTACAATTTATTTCTAATTATTACAATTTATGACTATTAATTACAATTTATGAATAACTATTACAATTTATTACTAATCATTACAATTTATTACTAATTATTAATAATTATTACTATTTATTACTATTTAATAAAATTTATTACTAATTATTTCTATTTATTAGTAGTTATTAGAATTTATTAATAATTAATAGAATTTATAACTAATTATTACAATTTTTACAAATTATTACAGTTTATTACTAATTATTCAAATTTATTAGTAATTATTTGATTTTATTAGTAATTATTCGAATTTATTAGCTATTATTCGAATTTATTACTAATTGTTGCTATTTGTTACTAATTGTTTCAATTTATTTCTATGTTTTGAAATTTATTATCATTTTTTTACATTTATTACTAATTTTTGACATTTATTTCTGATTTTTGAAATTTATTAGAATTTATTACATTTTAATACTATTTATTACAATTTAATACTATGAATTGCAATTTATTTCTATTTATTACAATTTATTACTAATTATTAGAATTCTATACTAATTATTACAATTTCTTACTAATTATTACAGTTTAATACTAATTATTATAAATTAATATAATTACTAATAATTGATACTAATTCATACTAATCAAAAAAATGTATTTGTAAAAATAAATATAAACAATGATGAATAAAAACATCATATTATAAATTAATTTAATAGTAGATAATTAATAATAATTATAATTAAAATAAAATAAAACGGATTAATAAATAAATTAATAAAACAGATAAATACCATAAAACTGATTTTTTCCAATGATTTTGTCTGTGAGTAATGCCCTGAATTAATGTTTTAAAATATGAAAATTTTTAGGGATAATTTTCCACTAGAGATAGAGAGAGAGTATTCAAGTGTTGAGTGAAATGAGGGGGGGAACCAAGTGGGGAATATATAGGTTAGATTAGTCGCGATGACATTATTTTCGACGTGACTACTTTCACTCATAGTACCATTTGCGATGAGACCTATCGTAAATACCCTCTGGTTAAAAAGACATTTTCAACGGAGCCCCTCACTAAAGATAAACGGGTGACATAGTTTTGGCGATGTGATATACATCTGTTCGCAAATACTGAAAACACCACTAGGTATTTGCAGAGGGCTATTATAGCCCGTCGCAAATATCTTTTCCCTTGTTTTGGCATGCAATGTCTGCCAATTCTTTTGTGACGGGAACCATTTTCCCATTGAGAAAACATTATTATTTTTGATGGGCTGGTTCTCTTGTCGCAAAAAAACTCTTTCTGAAGGACTGTTTGTGACAGGTCAGTGACACATCACAATTTCCCGGTTTTCCCTTAGTTTTCGTTTCCTAATGCCCCACTGGTTAGTAGGTGTAAGGTGAGCCCCATGTTCCAGCAGGTTTGACTCAACCCCACGAGGTGTTGGAATGAATGTTGGATGGGATATTGATGGAATTTGTGACAGGTTTACCACTTTTGTTCGGGGGACACGATACCGTCTAGGTGATCATTGACTGACTCACCAAGTTGGACCACATCCTAGCTATTCGGGAGCAGATTTCATTAGAGGTCTTGAGACTTCTCTACGTGCAAGAGATAGTTTGACTCCATGGAGTCCCATTGATTATAGTCTCATAATGTGTTTCTTGCATTACATCCTAGTTTTGGAAGAGATCGCAGGAGGCCTTTGGGGCTCAATTATGCTTGAGCACAGTGTTTATCTCAATCATAGACATCCAGATAGAGCAGAGCAAATAGGTTCTGAAGGTCATGCTTCAGACTTGCATGTTAGATTTTCTACGCAGTTTGGAGGATAACATACCCCAAGTGGACTGTGCGTATGAAATAGATATCACTCCACAAATATGTATGGAACCATTCAGGGCCTCATATGGGAAACCGGCAGGTCACCACTTTTCTACATAGAAGTAGGAGAGTGATCAGTAACGGGCCTAGATTTGGTGCAGGTGACTATCCAGAAGGTAGAGATCATCCAGTAGCAGATGAGGACTACACAGAGCCTTCAAAATTCTTATTCGGACTAACAACAGAGGCCTTTAGAGTTCGATGATGGAGACCACTTGTTCTATTAAGTCTCACCTTGACGCAGATTAAGGAGATTTGGCTGGGGAGAAAATATATCACTAAGTTTCATTAGAACATTTTTTATTCTTAATAGAGTTTGGGAGGTGGAGTATCCTTTGGCTCTCCCTCTACATTTAGAGTAGGTACATGAATTATTCCACGTGTCGTAGTTGAGGATGTACGTGCATGACCCATTACATGTTATTGAATGGGGCGAGATGGACATCGATGGTGGAGTTACTTTTTCTGACTATCTGGTGGTTATCGACGATCGATGAGAGTTGATATTTCATGGGTTGTTGATTCCTGTAGTGCGCATTCAGAGGCAGTATAGGAATTGTAGAAGATAACATGGGAATAAAAGGCTTAGTTTCATACTCAATTACCTAATTTGATTGAGTATACCTTTGTTTTAGATTTCAGGGACATAAATCCCTCAGGTAGATTGATTTTAATCACTCAGATTCTTCTAATTTTATTTTTAGAAATTATTTGGGAAAATTCAATGACCAATAATTGAGACAGAGTGTGATTCCAAGGTCTAGTGTTTGTGGAACAAATTGTTGAAAAATAATATGTTTTTAATAGCACCTCCACATGTATTTCCAAAAAATAAAAAAATATCTCTTAAACAGGTGCCCATATCTAAATTCAAGGGGCACCATTGAACTCACAATGGAAGATTTAACCTAGGCCCAACATAACATTTGTTCATGTTGGTAATTTGTAGAAAACGTCACCAAGGACGTGACCATAAATAAAATATTTATTTAAAAATATTTTATTTTAAAATCCAAATAACTCATGGATGGTAATGCTGATTTAAAATATGAGACCACCGTTGAAATAAAAATGATATTTTTCCTTAGGTGTGACATTAAATCAGTTTTCATTGGTATTCTATGCAAAAAATAGATAAGATAGTAATCATCATTAAATAATTTTTTAATTTATTTTATGTTGACTCAACATTGATTTCATTTAAGAGTACCCTTATGTAGAAATTCTACTGTTATCCAAATAACCCTAGGAATCATGTATAATTTCTTGGGAGATGTTGGAGGATTTTTTCATGTCAAACGATGATAGGATCATGGATTCATGATCGACGCATGATGAAATCAAAGGGTCTCACCAACGATCATGATATAGTTTCATTCTTCACTGACAATTAAACCCCACAATGTAATGTGAATGTTTCATTTTTTATTTTACATATTCATTAATTATTTGACAAATGCTGGCGAATCAACAAAAAGATTATCCCACAGATTGATTATTGTAGAGAGAAGATATTTTTTATCAATAGGTTTATCGGGAGATTATATTTTTTCTTCATTGATATTCAATCAAATTACAATATATTTATCCTGACACATTCAAAAGACATGGTTCATTCATCATGATGGTATACATGCTTTTCTATGACGATTTTAAATTATGTGCATCAAAGGAAGCTTAGTGAACTCTAGAACAGACCACCACTATGGGACCATCGTGGCAGTCCAACAAGGTGTGGTTGCAGTACAACGAGGTGACGAGGCGGCGATCAGTGAAGGCAGTGATGAATGGAGGTGGAACTGTGTGGTGTGTCCGAAGCCATGTGGGAGCCAGTAATAGAGGAACATGGTTGGAGGCCACTTTCAGTGGCTACCGGATGTGGGGAGTGGCCCAATGTTGAGATGGTGGTCGCAACAGGTGACCGTATAGAGCGAAGTAGGGATGGGCCGAGTGGGATGGTAAAGAGTAGGTGGGCCGAACCATGAGGATTGGTTCAGGCCCATGAAAATCCATCATAGAGTATCCAAGATGGGTCATTTCAGACCCAAGAGGATAGGTCATATCCTAGGCAGTTAGAACAATCCACAGTCGACTGTGGCAGTTAACTGTGAGAAACGGTCAACTGAGATTCCACATGGTCACGACAGGTGGCAGATGGTCCACCGCTGCGGCGGATCGATATGCCATAGTATGGTCGACCGTGGGGATGGAAAAACTGGGAGGTCAACCAAGGTGGCTATACGTATTTGGTGGTGGAATGGTTGTACGGTTGTTCCACATGCCCAGTGGACACCCCTCTTCTAAAAATTAAAAGGGCAAAAACATCTAAATAGTGTGTCTGTTTGACGAGTCGTCTACGGAGTTGGGACCCTTCTAAAGAGATAATAATTACGAGATATCCTAAGTGGGTTTTATGGAAGTTTTTTTATAACCATATTCCATGTTGATTGTGCTCTCCCAGAACAAGCACGCTTCGGGAAAATATTTGTGTGGATGTCTGTGAGCTAGAGACTATGTGTCTTATAGAGATTGTGTGTCTTATGGAGACTATGTGTCTTATAGAGATTGTGCATGTAATAGTGACTGTGAGTATTTTGGAGACTATGTCTCTTATGTAGATTGATAATCTTATTGAGATTTTTTTTCTTATGAAGACTTTGTATCTTATAGAGTCTATGTGTCATGTTGTATTTTGTATACATAGATGTTCTTGATATATTTGTTGGAGGCATATATATGTATGGAGATAACTATATATTCATTTATGGTATTCCTTCATTTTATTTACTTTATGGTATTTAATTTTGGTTTTGGGGTATCGTAATGAGTATTTTTTTTACTCATCCATTAATGGGTGTGACATGTACATGTCATGTCTTATGAAGATGATCGAAACTTTGATGGAGTTCCAGGATGACCAAAAATAGGTGGTGCCTTGTGATACTGGACAAACCGAGGTGTGTTCTAGATACTCTTCATGTGATAGTCCTAGTACCTCATTCTTTATATATTGGTATTATGTGTACATATTATTTTCTTTTAGATGATTTTTTCCCTATTTACATTCCAATACTTTCACCATTGTAATTTTTTTGGGACATAGTAATATTCATGAATTGTTTACATAGTGTTTTTACATGTTAGCATTTCTTTCTTAGAGATGTGTTCATGCATACATGCACTTCGACTAAAGTCTCCCAATTGTGAAATATGACTACTCATTTATAGTGACCAGCCCCTTGCATATTGGAGGTGGACTTGGGGTAGTCATGACACATGCCCCTCGAGGACGAGTCCTGAAATTTATGTTCTTAATTTAATCTTATTTTTATGCTATTCTGATGAGATTTAATTTCCTTTTTCATTTAATATGGGTTTTTTAATAACCCTTCAGTGGTTTTGATAAATTATTATTTTTGGAGGGAAATGAATGATGAAAGAAAAAAAATAAAGGTTTCGATGGATGGTTAGTAGAGGCTATGTGGTCCCATCACATTTATTCTACAATCCTTCTTATAATATTTCTCATAGTATGTGTATAATTTGATAGGCATTGAAGTCAAAACATTCATAATATTTTTTTAATGTTTTCACCAAAAATTAATTGGAAATTATTGTAAATGTTATATCTAGATGATTGATTTTTTAAATGACTATAATGATTTAATTTATGTTTATTGTGGTTTAATTGTGTATTAAATGAGTTTTTACCTTTTTCTTGCAATAAAATATCTCATAAAAATTCATCTTCTAAGAAATGGGTGGGACCTACAGTGTATGATCAATAAGAAAACCATACAGTTGACCTCTCTTTAGTAAAAATATGGATTTTAACTATTCAATATGTATTCCATAAGGGATAAAGAGGCCATAAAAATAAGGTGGACCATTCTTTAGAGTTAACCATGTTGGAACCATAAGTTTTCTATGGTTAAAAAGGAACCTAGGATCCCTTGTAATTTAATTAAATGATCAAGTATGTATTTAATTTCAAAACGAACTAAAATACCTCAAAATATTAAATCGACACATACATATTAGATGTATTGGGAAGAAATTTGTTAAAATATATAGTGCATGTGATGTCTCATAATGATGTCACTCGGACTAATTTCAGAAAGTATCTCAATCAGTTGTTTTATCTAGATAAATTTTGGTTGGTGAAGGCCCATGAATTCATGACTTCTAAGAAAGGAGCCAATTCAGTGACAGAGCGTAACACTCAATTTTCATAGTTATTTTTGTTCTCATGAGATCATTATGAATTATTTACTTATGTTATGGTGTTTTAAAATGATAATGAATTATTATATTAGGTTAAATATTATTAACCTTTACCTACAGACTTATGCTAAGGTGTTAGTTAAATTTGTCGTGGTTGGGGTAGATTTATATGGGAAGATAGGTTTTAATGGGGTTTCTTTAGTAGTAGGGCACATTTATAGTCTTCATACTAGATAGAAGATGAATTGGAATGAACCTCATCGGATAGGGGTTGAGGGTTTCTCTAATAAATAGGGTTATTAAAAATAGTGTGTTTCATGTGTAATATAATGACTTATTATCATTGTGGGAAGTATAGAAACACTAGACCAAACTATTTTTAAGTTGTGAGGATGTCCCACTAGTTAGGTCACCTCTGGCATTTTCAACACTTATATTTGACACCCCCATAGGGGATTAGAGTAAGTTATTTATTTTTAAGGGTTCAAAGGTGTGATGTAATTCTTCTAAGGGTGTGAGACCTCACCCTCAGACTGAAGGAGATTCCAATTCATCCCTGAAGTCATATAGAGTTATTATGTTTATATTCCTATATATAATGTATATGGGAGCCAATGAATATTAATTCTAGAAAATTAACTATGGGATGTACGATGTTGATTACTTATTCTATTGATTTCGATTTTTTAATACAATTTCCTTCAATTTTTCTCTCTCGATAATATTTTTCGATGTCTTTTGTATGTGAGAAGAGGTGATTCAGTGTGTTATAAATCTATATACTCATTCGGGTAATAAGATGGAATATTTTTTTAAGTTACTAGAATGATGTGTTTTAGTTTCTGATGCAGAATTTTTTTGACATCCTTAGTTGTACATAAATATTTTTGATCTAATCAAAAAAATGGATTGGATGGTTATTTTCAATTATTTTGATAATTTTAATTACATTAGGTCTGATTTCTACCTCATGATGGTTACATTAATGTTTTCTAAGATGGGGGGGGACCTGAGGTCATAGAGGGGAGGACCCATTGTCTTGAATGTAGGTTTGATCTCATAAAATATATCCAGGTTTTTCTTTGATGTTACAGAGTATGTAAAATTTGAATTTATTTTAGAGGTAGTGTATAAATACTTAATGTTTTTTCTAAAATAATTCTCTTGATTTTCCCTAATTAGAGATTGAGTTTTCTATTTTAAAACTCTTTGACATCAATTCCATCAAAACAATATCATTATATTTGGATTCTTTCTCATTGTTGGAGTTAAAATTGAAGTTATAAGACATTGAAAAAAAGATGTATTTTTCAGATTATGTAAGTATGGTCATCGATAGATTTTTATAAAAAAGGCATACAAGAGTGTTCAATATTTCATAGAGTATCATAAGTTGAATTATGTGTCCATTAAAAATAAATTATCATTTACATAATTCAATTATAATACTGATTATATTAGGAAAGACTATTGGTTTTCCAAAATAGATTTATTTCAATGTAAGACCATTTTAGGGTCTGGGAAGAGGATGTTCCCAGGACCACCTATAATAGATGCAATGGGTATTTATGTAATTTTTTTATCTTATGTTTTACTGATCCTCTTGAGGTAGTTTTGTATTTGAGGACACAAACATTTCAACACATTTGAGATGCATTCGTGGTTATATTCAATGATTATATCTAGGGGAGCTCCAAGATGGAGGAGGACTGTGAAGACTATATGATGGTTGTTTTGGGATCCGTGGAAGGGAAACAACTATATTCTAAAATATAAAATTAAGGTTATAGATCTAGAAGGTATATTTTTTTGCGTCATTTTATTTATGAGTATGTGATTTATAAGCACGCATAGTAGATCATTGTGGTCATGTCTTTGGAGCAGCCTAAGAATTCATTATTGAATACAAGATTATTAGGGTTTCCCCAATATTATAGGTTATCTGTTGAGGATTTCTCTATGATATATTATCCCATGATATATTTAACATTGAAATTATTGACATTTGAGTTTAGTGAGATGTGTGAGATATTGTTTAAGGAGATTCAGGTGACGAAAACATCATCATTGTTTTTGATTCTTCCTGAGACTGGAAAATGATTGTAGTGTTTTGTAATGCCTTAGTTATATGGAAAGTGGTTTTACTAATACAAGATTATCATTTGGTGGAATCTGGCTCTTTTCATCATTTCCCACATGAATTTAATTACCTCACCCATGGCCAAGAGTTGGAATATGTGATCCATGCACTAAACACAAGGAAGAGTTACCTATTTGATGAATATTGTAAAATTTATTTTGATCATATGAGTTTGAAGTATATTTTCACCCATAAGGACTGAACCACGGTTTGAGATGTTGGGTGGAGTATCATCAGAACATTGATGTTGACATCGTCTATACCCTGGGGATAGGTAATGTAATCATCGATTCCTTGGTGGAAGAATTTAAAATAATTGGGATATCCCAAGTGATTGGTCATGGTCTTCTGATGGAACCTTCTTCATGAAGATGTGTCTGGTGGTTCCTTTAACCATAAGGAAGGTGGTAATGGATGAGTTGAATTACTGAAGTTTGTAAATTCAACATAGGACTTCCTAGATGTTTTGTAAATTGAGAAGTCAGTTTTGGTGTCCTATGACGAGGAATTATGTTATTGATTTTGTATCCTTTTTTTCCCTTCTAGAGGATCAAATCTATTCATAAGATATCAAACAGGTTTCATAAGCCTCTTCCCATTTCAATATGGAAGTGGTATATGTTCTCTATAGAATATAATATAATTCTTATATTGAAATCCTAGTGGGAAGGAGAATATATGGGTATTTATATATATTTTTAATACATCAACCTATTTTTTCCATTAGATAGTTGAAGAATGTGGATGATCATGGGATCCTATATGTATGGGAGATCATTTGACTTCATGGGGTGACCATAGCCATTGTTTCTGACTTGTATTCTTATTTTAGATCACATTTTTCGAATGGTATTTAAAAATATATAGAAACCCACAAAAATTTGACCAATACATATCTACAATTGATAGATGGTCATACTGAATATGTTTCCTAGATTCTTGATGATATGCTTCACAATTGAATTCTTGACATATATAATTATTGGGAGAGGCACCATCCAGTGGATTATTTTTCATATAAAAATAATTAGTTGATGTCAATCAATATGGAACTTTATAAGTAATTATATGAGAGTCTACATCGGTCCCAATCGTATTAGGCAGATTTAGGTGAGCATTCCTTATTTCAACCGACCCTTATCCAATATATGATAGTGAATTTTATATTATTTAGATATGGTTAGTGTTGGAAAAAAGATTCCATAAATCATATGTCTATCATCAATATAAACTATTAGTGTTTGAGGTTTCTGATAAGTTGTTTCATTGGTTATCAATTTGACAGGATCATTGTCATTTTAGAAAACAGGTGAAGTTGGAACAACATTATATAATTTCATTTTATATTTAGAGAATTCTATGAAGGATACCTATGAGGTTTTCTTTACACCATGGATAACCTTGATTCATGATGTTTTCAATTTATCCTAGTTGAATAATTATCTTTTGATCCCATATCTTGTTATAGAGTAGGATGATTTGGAGGGGGATCCTGACATCACTATTGGTGAGTAGCATATTTGAATCCTAGATTATCAGAAAAATTTGATTTCTGGAAATTCATTTACATAGGTCAATTTGATTTTCTAGTGTAGGGTACATAACCATGATTAATGATAGTGAAATTCTTTATTAAGGGATAAATGACCTTATCTATTTTTGAATGTTGATCCTTGAAGAATATTTGGGGTCAAAAAGTGGATTTTTGGAGTGAATTGTGACACCAAATAGTTCAATGCTACTCTTAATTTTGAGTTATATAAATTTATTTATCTTTTTTGGGACTCCCTAGGAATTGGAGGTCAAAATCCGCACTTTTTAGGGAATTATAATTTAGTGCATGTATAGTAATTAGTTAAGTGTTACTGTGTAGAATTCTAGGCGAGAGGGATGTTTAGGGGACAATATGATTTGAAATGATTTTCATAATGTTTAAAAATCCATATTGAATCCTCTAGGATTCATGTGACAACATTTTGGGGATACAGTGACTCCCACAAGGTTGTCACACTGTGTACCTAAATGTTCGGCTGAACAATATGGATGGTCTACATAATTTTTTTGGGAAATTTACCAAATTTAACTTATAAAATTTCCCAAAACCCACCCCTCTTCCTCCCCATTTTTATTATCCCTCTTCCCTGGTATTGGATCTTTATTTTCCATTCCATTATTGGATAATATCCCTGGGATTTGGTGGTTTTTCTAGAGGTATTCCTTGGATCTCATTACATCATAATACTCCACCATTTCTCTTTTACTATTATTATATTGATACGTACTATTGAAACACTAACATGACATGTTATTTAATTGAGTTATAGATGTGGGATTTATGTTTCTTCTTTCATGTTTCGGGTGTGTTGGTAACCCTCTACCCATATACCAGTGGTATTTTATGATGGCAACACATTTACATTTGGTTTCATTATATGTTTCTTTACCTAGTGATGATTTTACATGGTTTTAATTTTGATTTCTTATATGTTTTATTCAATAAATATCCTTTAAAATGAGTTGGTAATGGTGTTTTATCTATTTTTAAATTGATTATTGTTGTGTGATGCAAATTTAATGGATTTAAATTATTTTTTTCTGAATGAATTATGTTTTAAGGTACTTAATTTGTTTATAAAATGATGCATAGAATATAATTGGTTTTAAATGGATTTAAATTTGAGTTAGTAATAGGTTAATACCTTAATATTATTATTTTATTTATTATAGGCATGTTTGATTTATGTAATAGTTATTTTATTGTGGTCAACTGTTCCAGAAGTTACCATAATCATTGCCCAAAATCCCTGAATACTTCCCACAACTTCAAGTCAAAGGGGCTCAAACAACACAACTTCATACTCGTTCTTTGTCTGATTATGTCTCACTCACATGGATTTATGATTCATTATAAAGATGCATCTCGGTGGGGAAAGATCCCCTCTTACCTGTGAGTCCAAAGTAACATTATTGAACATCTTATCACCAATCCTCAAAGCTAGATTGCAAAAACTCTAAGTAAAGGACCCATACACTAATATGTGAGTGGGATTCCACTAAGATTTATTTAGGACACATGCCATAGTGTGTCTACGGGATTCCACTAAGATTTAGATGATAGAGGACTCACACCCATGGTGATTGGGGATTCCACTCTTATTATTGCATTGGACCCTCAACCTAGTACATTAGGGCGATTCCACTCTGGTAGTCATCATAGATGACCCACACCCTTGTGTGTAACAATGATTTTACTCTAGTTCATAAAGGACCACCACCATATCTAGTATGGATATTCCACTAGGAATTCTCAAATATCATCACCAAATCACTATTTTTTCCGAGAAGTACTTGATGATGCATTGTGTCTTAAACATCTTACATCATAAATCGAATGAAGAAAAAAATTTACCATCACACTCTAGAAGGAAAAAACATACATGCTAGGCTATTAAATTTCTCCAAACAGATACCCGGTGAAGAAAGATTCATTTCATCACAATGCACATGAATCATAGAATCATGGGGCCCAAACCCTAGCATATGTTTAAACATTTTAAAATAGTGTTGTAATGTATTCCCAAGGTCTAGGGCCACACCGCAACAGATGGTGAGCTAATCAGACGTCGC
The DNA here is from genome assembly GCA_963277665.1 of Viscum album. NCBI lineage: Eukaryota > Viridiplantae > Streptophyta > Magnoliopsida > Santalales > Viscaceae > Viscum > Viscum album. Next base: position 1,519,606,403 of record OY728150.1, read on the forward strand.
ATGCAGATACCATGTCCAATAGAATATGCCCCAAATAATAATAATAAAATTATTATTATTAATCACAGGTCTTTTCTATAACCAAGACATAAAATAATGTCAAAAAATTCTCGAACCAGTCCAAATATATATGTCTCATTTGGGGAATGTGTGGTCGCAAATGGCATGTCACTCAGACGCCTAAATTAGAATATACGACCATTTGAAGTCCTCATGGACCGACCAAAACTAGTCTGGCCTCGTTTGGCCAGCCCACTCCATCTAGGAGGGACCATTCTTGTTAGTCTGGTCCATTTTTCCAAACTACAGCCCAACACAATACTAACATTGACCCAGCCAATGTCCGGGTCACCACACCAGCTCAACACGGTCAAACGACATCTGCACTTTGCATCAGGGGTCACCGCCTGGGTCGCATTGTGCCACCCCACTAAGCCGATCCACATGGAAGTAGCAAGTCTCCACTATGTCGATGACCGTCTATTGGTCTATTATATAGATCACAAGGCTCCATCTTTTCTCTGAATCATGAATCCATCAGCATATCATGGACTCTTGTGATGGGGTCTTCACAGTACCGGCCCCATCTCAAATATCCCCATAAATTTGTTATCCCCAAATGTAGATTGAATATATCCATGTATAGCTTATGGATAATGATTGAAAATATGGAATTTAAACATGTATTGATAGAATTGTTCAGGCATACATCAACCATTTATCAACAAATTGACGAATTTAAATCCCAAGGAATGGTTTCTCAATTTAAAAGATGAATCAGAAAGAAAAGTAGACAAAATACTACCTCGATTCAATCTTTTTCTCTTGAAGGCATGTTTAATGTTCTCCCACTATGATCTTCCAATGTTATATCGATGAAATCACATTGATTATATGATGAACTGATGAGAGAGAGGGGGATAGAGAGATTTGATTGATAGAGATAGAAGGGATTAAGGATATCCCTAATCCCACATTCCCAAACATCTATTTATAGGAACCACGCACGATGAAGAATTTGAATCTCCCATTACTCGTCATTTTATGTCACACAAATGTATATACCCCAATTCAAACTCAATAGAAGTCTCATATTTCCAATATGGTTCCTCATTCAAGAATCATTGATACAACTTTAGGTGTAAATTGATTATGCTTAATTATTTATTTTCAATTTTCCCATAGGTGTATTTTCCACACTGTACCATGCCAAAAAAAATTAATTCCCTCTTATGGTAAAATTCACAGTCTAGAATCAATCGCTGACTCATATTTCTGATATGATATTACTTTTAAGATTTATCTCATTTTTTTTTGAATTGTATAAAATATTCTTAATATTTTTAAAAAAATTAATTTCAGACACCTCGGTACTCAGAATTGCACAACGTCTCAGTGCCAAGATCTGAAGATATATATAGAAATATTTCTAAGTCTTACTAGGTGATGAAAGAATATCAAAATCATTTTATCTTTCAATATTTTCATACATAAAAAGATAAACTGGGAAAAACCTATGGATTATGAGCCCACTTCTATTGCTCATGTTCCTAAGAACTCCCTTTCATATTTTTGTTCCAACACATCACGCGAACCAATGCGATGTCTCATCCATATAAAGTTTTATCCTGTCAATCATCAAAAACCGCTGGATGCACTTCCACGGTGGATCAATCTTCAAATGCTAATAGGTGAGGCAGAATGAGATGAACTCAAATACACTTTGATTCAAGCCGGACCACCAATAATAACCACTGACGATCTGTTTATGTCTTTCTTACACTAGGGTGTACAACTAAGGGAGATGTGTGGAAATCCTGCATCTCCTCCTCCAACATCACAACTGGATCCAATGTTGGCCCTAGAAACATGATAACGAGATTCCTTATTTCAAATTATCCTAGTTGGGAATCTCTCACATGCGTAAGGGGTGAATGAGTCAGCACCATCAACTGTAGGAAAATTTTTCCCTACTTCTCTAATATGGTATGTTGTAGGAAAGATATGTGATCTAAAGATTACCATACTATGAAATCTTGGGACATACGGATAAGGGAATATGCTACAATGTTTCCCTTCCCTAGAGTATATACTATCTCTATGTAATATTCCTAAAGGAACTCTAGCCAACATAGGTGTCTCAAATTCAGATCTATTTGGGTATAGATGCACCTGAGTTTGTTATGGTCGTAGTAAAACACAATGTGCACTCCCAGAAGATAGGTTCTCCACATCCAATGGCCAAATACCACCTCTTCAAGATTTATGTCATGATTGACATAGTTATTCTCAATGGATCTCAACTACCTCAACCCATATGGTATGGCTACCTCACGTTAAATAAAAATTCATCTAAGCCTAGATCTAGAAGAATCACAAATAAATTATGTACTCAATGCCTTCCTTTGGTAGTTTAAGAACTAGAGCACTCATCATCCTTTTTCACAACTCCAAGAAGGCCATCTAGTAGTGATCATACCATGTAAATAGTTTCCCATTCCATGTCTGAGTGGTCAAAGGGGCTACGATCCTAGAGAATCCACAAATCTCTTATAGTACCCTGCCATACCAAGAAATATTATCACCTATTATTCATTCATGGGTGGCTCCCAAGAAAGTACAGATTCGATATTCACTTGATCTATGGATAAACTACATTCTGCGATTATATTCCACAAAATATTACCTCATATATATATAGGTGAATCTTTGCGAGAATTTTATACAGATAGTTCTTTAGAAGTAAATCAAGAACCATCCTCATGTGCTCTATGTGATCCTACTCTTTTGCTGAGTAAAAGAGGATGTTTTGATAAAGGCCACTACAATCTAATCCAACTATGTATGGAAGAACTTATTCAATAAATCCATAAAAATGGTAGGGTAATTTTTCACACTGAAATTAATCACTTGGAACTTATAATATTCATAATAACAACCGAATGAAAAATTGGGAAGATCATCCTCACGAACCCATATCTGTTGGTATCCAAATCTAAAATAATTATCGGAGAACCATCTAGCACCTTATAACTTGTCGAAGAGGTCATGGATCTACAAGAAAGGGTATTTGTTTTTTATTTTGGCTGGTATTAGGTGACCATAATCCACCGAAAATAATACGCTCATGTATGACTTCTTTACAAATAGAAATAAAGATTCCTAGGGGACACACTAGGTCTGAAGAATCCATTTTCAGGAAAGACCTCCAACAGTAAACGAAACACTGAAATGCTCGTGGGTGACATTCGATATTCCGCAGATGATATTAGCCCAGTCCCTAGTTTCAATTTAATAACAAACTATTACTCACACTTTATAGGTAGTCTCGAAATGTCTTTGGGGAAGGAATCCATGTAACCCTCTACAACTGAAAAAATCTAGGTGCCTGAAGAGTCTTCTGAACCGTGGGTAATGCTTGCTAACTAATGGGTAAAATCCTATAACCTCTTTCTCACATCACTAATAGACCCCACAATTAGGTATTTTTCGTCAAGAATGGATAACCTTATCCCATTAGTGTGCAAGAACATGGAAATTCCGTGATGACAGTCGATCTAGGCTTGAACTGTAGAAGTTAATTCAACGCCCGTGATGATGTCATAAGCTTCCATCGTGTTGACCATTAGGTCCTTTGTGTAAATTTCTCCTCTAAACAATATCTCACACTATCGGTGGATAACATATACAGAATAAGTTTTTCCCATAGTAACCTTGAGACAAAGATGATGTTTTAGCACCTCTGTCGGGAGATCAAACTCTGATACCCAAAGTAAATATATAAATGAGTGATTGGGACATGTGTATACTAGTTCTCAATGAATATTAGAATAAACATAGAGCATACCTCAGATCATCTCATGCTCTAAAGGATCATGAAAATCTATAACCTATTGTTCTTCATGGGCTCAGATGCCAGCTCTCTAAGCCCAAGGTGGACTGCTCAGTGGTGGTGGTGTTGGGAGGATGTCATTGCAGCATCCCCCACCTCTTGGCCTTGTTGGTCGTTTAATAGAACCACTAGCTTGGGGAGCACCATGTCACCACATAGAGGATCCCTGATCACAATGCTACTTCTCTATGGTGGTCCACCTGCAACCTAAATTGGATTCTCCTCACACCTAGATGTACAATATCATTTCATGTGACCTCGCACAACACAAGAATATCCTTGACCCTCTATAGGCTGGAAGAGTGCTCAAAGATACCCTACTGTCATCTGTTCATGTGCCCAAGCCCAATCATTGTGAAGCCTCTTATTTTAAGGTCCTTCCAACTGACATATGTTCACTAATGTAGATGTCTTAGCTCCATATGACCACTAACTATCCCAACCAACTGGAATCCTTCTGTCTGGAAGCTCTCTATATCAAGGACTTAATCTTACACCCCGATGTCTACAGAGACGCACAAGGGTATGATGTTAGGATGAATCTACCTATATATTCCCTACTAAAACTTCCATTCTTTGAATTTTCCGTCATTGATCATGTTTGGGGACAGTTGAGTCAGGAATTTTAACCTAGTCGAGTACTCTTCCACTATGATCCCTCCCTATCAAGTCTCTAGATGATCCTAAATCATAGTGTAACATAAGCACGAGGGGAGTTACTCTTCACGAAACCACTACTAGAATTCATCCCATCAGATTATATACTCATTATCCATTTGAGTAATTATACTCCACCAGCACCCTGATGTCCCTTGGAAAATACTATCTGCCAAAGACACCATCAGATTTTCCAGTGTCTGGACATTCTAGAAGAGGCACACAATTGACTCCAACCAATCCTCTATTTCATGAGGGTCTATATCACCATGAAATTGTAATGGCCTCTAGAACTAGAACTCATGGATCATGCTCATCCTACACTACTTAAACTATCTTCTACTCTGTTGGTGGATGTGCTTCTACTCACTCACTTGGAGGAAGGGGATCACATGATGGGCCCTAAACTGAGGCCTCATAGCTCATGAGGTCATCGTCAAGATCCAAATTGGGTATCTAGGATTTCTTCCATCATGTAAGCATCATAAAATTTATCAATGAATATTGCAGTTAGTTTAGTATATATATTACAACAACAACAACGATAAAGGGGATCTTACTCAACAAGGATAGTCAAAGACACAATCCTATACGATGAAGGTACTATAGTTCCCTATGACAAATTTTTTAGCATGATGAGTCATCAAATGGTTAGTCAATGTCCTGGTGAATGTGTACATCATCTTCCAAATCATCATTGGACTCTCGGGCCTGAGTTCCTCTCTCGATACATGTTAACAATCATTCCTTAAACGCATCCAATACATTTTTATTGAATCATCTAAGTAACAGCCCAATGGTCGAACCTCATCTAAGACCACTTTGTAATTACCCGGACTACGTCTTCTCAAGCCCAATCTACCCCAAGCCCACCACTATAGGCTAGGTGTTGGTGATAAGATCTGAAGGGACAAAAACATAGGGTGGCATTTTTCTATGTACCTGTACACACACACATCCAATCGAAGAAAAATTGTATTTGGAAATTATTAAAGGATGCATCCTTATATAAATAAACCAAAACATGCATGGACCAATAAATATTTTGATTACTATAATGTAAGTAGATATAATGAAGGGAAAAAATAAATTCTCAACTATAAAAGTATCTCAACCTGATTGAAAAATGGGAATGTAATGTAATAGAGACAACAATACCTGGGAACCCAAACTATGACCAATACACATGGTCTTGGAACTTGTATCCTTTAGCTCCCTAAATCATCGATCAAAAATGTTTTCCATCGGCTTAAATAATGATACGTGTAGGTAAATACAATGTAGGTGTGTGTACTTATACTTAGTAGGACACCCCGAAAAGTAGGGGAGTAGTAAGAGATACATATGGAAAACAAAAAATATCTATATAACAAGTTAAAATGAAAGGGTTCAGCTCAACCCAACAAGAGAGTGAAGTAATATCATCCAAATAGAACGATATAAAAATGATGAGATGATAAACTTGTCACCGAGACTTCGATACCTATAGTAAGAGTGTAGTCACATCCAAACAAGATAATCTAGACATGGAAATCATGTGTCATAACCCACGCTTCATGGACTCTCCTAGAAGGGGCATAACCAAAACCCAAGGAGTGAGTTTCTAATAGGATATATATATATGTATATATAACCAGTCAAATAATCCCAAATGAGAGAGTATGAGGATCTCCATTACATAACTCATCCCAAGAAGAAGAGTTTCCAAATGTTCTAGAAGTAACCACCACTAATTCCCAATATCCATATTGTCTTCCATGAACTTCCAGTCAAAGGTGCTTTAAAACCACACCTCCATACTATCATCTTTGGGTAGGTCTCTCTTTCCAATGCATTTTAAGGTCACATCATAGGGATACATATTAGTGGGGAATGTTCCCCTATTAATCATGATTACAAAGCAACATTATAGTAAATCACTTTCCTACTCTGCATAGCCAGATGTTGCAAACCCAATGTAGAGGACCCAAGCCCTAATTCTTCAAAGGTATTATAATCTGATTCATTGAAGACACATTCTCTAGTGGGTCAGGGGGATTCCAATCAATAGCAGCTAATAAATTACCTACACCCATGCCAATGTGGTATTCCACTCTAATCATCATTTGTGACACTCACCCTATTACATCACGGGGATTGCACTCTAGTTGTCGTCGTAGAGGACACACACCCTTGTGTATCAGGGGGATTCAAATAAAGCTCATCAAGTAACTGCATGCTATCCAGTATGGAGATTCTAATCAGATGTCTTAAATATCATCGCATTAACAATACGGTCGTCGAACACCTCCTGAAGATACATTGTGTTCAGACACCTCACATCATAACTCAAAATATGAATCTTAGGGCACCATCATGTTCTACATAAAAAAACATGCTGAATAATCTATTTTTTACCCTAATTGGATACATGATGAATAATGTTAATTTCACAGTAACACGTGTGAATCGGGCATTGTGGGGCATGCACATAGACTTTCGTTTAAACACCCGAAAATAGTATTGAATTTTTTATAAAGGTATAGGGTCACAACACCGCTGATGGCGCGTTAATCAAACATATCATGAAAATACCATGTCTGATATAAGAAACCCCAAATAATAATAATTATATTATTAGTATTAAAATCTTGTCTCATTACACCTTGTGTCTCAATATTATACTGATGTCCCAATGGGGTGCCCGAAAAAGCCACTCATCCCTCGGACCCCTGTTCAAAATCTCATGTCAGCCCAAGGAACAACAATCAGTTGCACAAGGAGAACATTCCAAAAATAAGAGTCATTATCGGCTCGTATCATGATTTTTAGAGGTTATATGATATCTTACCTTAAATAAATATCCATTCCCACAGCCTGAATCATGGCGAGACTTATCCCCCAACCTGATATCCTCATGGATATCAACCTGAGGCACCTCACATTCCACATGTATTTCAAGAGAAAGAACCCAAACCATAAATACATGAGCTACAACTATTGGGAGGCCCTACCCACATGAGTGCTCCTAATCACCTCATCAAAAAAGTCAACCTATGTTCATGAGACTCAGAATTGTGGTTTGACCATCATGAGTGAGCAGAAATCACCATATAAAAAACATAATCCACATCAATCGGTACCTCGTGCCCCTATGAGAAGGTCACTCAAATATGATGGTTTTGACATCCCAATATCATGGACCTTGCTAATCCTAATTTCCTTACCGCCATAGTATGACATCGTAGATGAAAAATCCTATGGTCAAACCACTCATATATCTAGGAAAATCTAGACCAGATGATCTACTTAACCATAACCCAGAGGGTCATTCAATCCCAATTTCCCAAAAACTTCCCTTCACAACCCCATTGGATCCATCACATGAAATTCCGCATTTCACATATATATAATTCAATTATAAAATAATTAATAAAGAAATTCAATTTAAACATATTCAATTTTGCAAGATAAAAACTACAAAAAAATCATCATGGAGGTCTTCAATGACTCAAAAATATTTAACTTAGTCATAAAAATTTAAACGAATCAATTTAAATAAAAAAACTAAATGTATATGATTTTGGATCCTGAACAAAATACCCTAGGGAGGAATAACCTCTAACCCAACCTAACTCATCCAAAATAGGTTTGGGCATTCCCAATGACATCACATAGAGTAAAATAGTAATTTTGATATGATGCATGAGGTATAGCATGGCCAAACTTAAAAATAACCAAAATGTGCGCTTTAAGCTACACCCAAAAAAACCACAGAAACACAAATCAATGTAGGCACCACCTATCTTGGACCAATGGATGTAGGCATTTACTATATCGAGCTATAATTCAAAGAGGATTTTAATAGATATGAGTGTCCCTATTATGCCATTAATATAAGAAAAAACAACTGAAATAGATTTTGTGCTCTCTGAGGTGAAAACTAAATGATGAAAAGGATAGCATGATGGAAGAGTCATAAATTCCATTCTATAGAATCCAATAGATCCAAAATTGGACCATCGATTGAGGAGAGATATCACAATGGAGAATATGAGGAATGGATGGATTCATCCTTATATGTGTGAAACATGTAATGAGAAAGGAGAGAGGGAGGTATGAAAAGGAAAAAAATTTAATAATTGAAAAAACACCTTGTACATGTCTCATGGTATATCCATATGGTTCACCAAATAAGGCAAAAAACGTGAAAAAGCCACTACATAAGGCCTCGGGTCTACATGGGATACAGACATAGTTTTCGAACTATGTGAAAATTATGTGGCAATCCTCAATAAAAAACTATAGAGATGGTTTCATGATTTACCCAAACTGTGCGGGAGTTCAAAACTATGTTGTGTGGTTAGCTCAAATGGGACACATAATTTACCATAAACAGTGTTCTCTGACCGGAAACATTATAGCATTACATTTATCCTCTGATTCTCCCCAAAACAAACTGAAAACACAAAAGGTACTCTCTAAGACTCTAGAATAACCCAAAACCACTATATAATTCTTATAGAACACCCAGAATTGAGTTCTAGTCATCGGAATGTAAAATAGCATATCCACTTTTTGAAAAGATGAAATCGGGAGGTTTTTTGACCCGACTCAAAAACCAAGGATGATATATTATTCAAAACATAATATAGCTCATCCTTGAGCTCAAACTATAGATAGTGATGGTACCGAACATACCCATCTCATTCAAATAAACTCAGACTACACCGATCTATATGGTATACGTCAACATTCTTAAGGGGATCCCCACCTTAGGGATTTCATATCCCAATCACATCTTGACTAATCCCCATAGCATAAAAGGGTCCATCTTCCATGTCCCAGACACAAAAGCCGATTTGTGATGCATCATCACTCTTGCGCCCCATCAGGTGCTCTCATTCCACACCAAGCACCCATTCACATCCTACACCACTATGGATCCCAATTCGAGCCCATGTCACACATGGAATAATGAGCCCCCACATCCCATGGATGCTAAAAATAGTCATTTTCCTCACACCTCAATCAAATAATGCACCATCAAGCTACCCAAATTCCTCTCACATCATGTAACCTTCTTCCTCTGTGACCTAATGGTAATGAAACTCAAATTACTGCATCCATGATGCTCAAGTGTAGAACCCAGTGCCATAGTAATAATATATATTTAATCACACACCTGAGATGGTGTCAACATATGAACCAACATATGGACAATACATATAAAACATATTCCCCACGTGCACTCCAAATGAACATGCCTCAATAGGCCATGAAAAAAGGGACATTCCTTAATAGGCCACACCAAAATAAAAGAGAAACAACTCATGGTCATGCACATGGTGTACTTCTGTCTTTCATCGACTAACCACCATGCACTAACCATGGCAGTTCCACAACATGATCATAGCCTAAAACGTGACTTCTTGAAGTGTGACCTACCTACGATGTAGTTCCATCCACTATCCACAAACCCCACTAACGGGATTCAATACCCCTTCCCTGAAATCAACATTCTGTTGGACCTCAATTTCCCTCACATGTTACCAATCATGATTTTATTTTAGAATGATACATCTGCCCCCATCCCTCACTACCAGCTATCTGATAAGATTTCTTGCAGAACTGCATGATGTTTCTGACTTACCCACATGCCCATGACTTTATTAGAGGAAACTCACACTGAGTCTGAACATGTACGGTCATCCCAAACTAAAATCATACCATAGAGGATCCCCCATAGTGGTCTAATCGAGTCACTTTCCCGACCACCCCACTCAAACTAGTCCTAACCTTGTTTCCTTAAATTTGAAATGTCTCCACTGAAACCACATGATTCCATATAGTGCCTCTAAAAGGACCCATCCATCATGTTTCCCTCATCTAGGAGCACCAGATTCAATGCCTTTGAGAAATAAGAAAATATAAGGATGTTAACCTCATCATGAATGGTTTATCATAAACCATAATCAAATCACCTTTACATCAAGGTATTATTACACACCATACCAGTGGAAATGAGAAAGAACTCAATAAATATCTCCTCATAGTTCATGACAGAAATTTCACCCTGCTAAATCTCAAGAAATATGATGCTCCCTACACCCTCATCATCTATGGGGAATGGTGTTTGTAGAACATAGCCTCAAAATACTTCGAGGACAAACCCTTCTATCTATCATCTGGTTCTAATCTATCCTACAAAAGCATAGATGACACTCTAATCATGTATGTATCAAATTTGACCCTCTACCTTAGAGATATCTACAGGTGCTCCAAGGACGTCTACACACTCTCGATCATGTTCATAGCAGCCTATGAACCCCCCTCACCCTTAAAATGTGGCGAGTGATATTACTGGAACTCCAAAGTAATGAGTGACATAGATTACTCTACTCCCTGAGTTCTGTTGTCTAAACCCTGGATGACACATACTAGGATCGCTCGGATTTTCTCCTCATGCCACAACCCAGAAGGTGTTAGATTTTTTTTGATTCCCCACCTTCCCTAGAACCTATGTATATACATGATCATGAGAATGCCCATGAGCTTTCCCATGATCCAATTATTACATGACCTCACCATTAGGGTTATGATGTATCTCATAGTAATGTGGAACCATATAATCACCCTCCTTAAACTCCATCTAGTCCATTCATGAGGAACCCATTGAATACTTGAAATGGTCAAAAACCCCATATATGGAATAATATATATATAACCTGGATAGGGAAAGCAGCTAAAGGAATTACATCCAAACTACCCTTACTCTCCCACATTGAAACCATGACCCATAGAATCCCAACTACATGACCTCGTTACACACCCTCAAATGTTCCATGTATCAAAAGAACCATAGGCCATTCCCATATTGAAAAAAATTATTACCTCAATCTAATGAGTGAGTCACCGAATCCTGGTGATCCAAACCACCTCAACCATAGCACCTTTCTGATCCAATAAGATTCAGTCCAATTATTTGTCATCTCCTGAAATTTCATATATATATATACATGCACAATCACATTGAATATCACATTACATATATCAATGACAATTTAAAATGGAATTTCATTTTTTTCATATGATATTTTATATTCATCATAATATATAAACACATTACAAAGAATATATAAAATTATATAATTGAAACACTCAAAAATGTTCCAATCAAAATCCAATTAAAAACAATGTATAACCCATTTCTATATTGGAAGGATAGAGCATCTCATACATTGATGCATCAATCCTTGTTTATAATTCCTCCCATGCCTCACTAGGTCAACAATCACGTAACAACAAATAACATTATATTTCAAGTGATCCACCAAGGTAGAAATAATATAAACCATTATATAGAAAAAAATAGAATAAAATATCTCACCCATGGTAACTCAATATGTACATCACACAGTAGGGTAAAAGTCACCCAAGCATGATTTTGAAATCTAGTTCCGAAAACAACCTAATCTATAGTTTACCATATACAAAGCAGTAAGACCAGTAGAAAGGAAACGTTTGTCTCCAACTCATTAGTATCCCATGAAATACTGCTACTATATATCATTCAAGAACTTATATAAAACCAATTGTAACATTCCAACAAAAATAGATACCTGAACAGTGCAATTGAGCTGGTGACCCATTGGCCTAAGGCACACCACCAAAAATTCTTATGGATTTCGAATTGAAAAAATGTTGTAAAATGGTATAGTGGACAGGATATACCCTCCGAGGAATAATTTAATACTTTTCCAAGTATAATATATAACATCCAGTGGAATTAAATTACTTAGTAGACTCGAACCAGACCTACCAATGGAGGAAGAAAAGTGAATAACAAGATATAACGGATGTGAAAAATAAACAGAAGTAGTGGATATTAAATAGATCATCATGCCACTTTTATCCACTTCCAAAAAAAGATGACATGAATCTTATAATAGTCCATATATGTTTTTTTACAAAATGAGAACTAGTTGATAATTAATAATACATACATATAAAATACAATATCATGTTGAAACAAAAATAAAGGCTAAACATAATCTCCATCTATCCACAACCTCAAGGATCAATCCACTCTCCATGCAATCAAATAATATGATCTTTCTCCAGAGGCTGATCATTACCTGATTATAAATTCATAAATTCTATACACATCACTAAGGACTCATGCATGGTAGATGAATATTTGTAGGGTACCACCCAATAGTTTGTAGTAAACATAAGTTTTTAGAAAGGCATGTAATATAAATTAGGGAAAAGTAGTACTATGAAATAAATAAATAAGGTTTACATCATTCACAACACCCACTAAGAAACCATATGCTACACCAAAAAATGTCATATTTTAAAAATAGATGAAGGTACTTGGACAATGTACTATGTTTCCTATGATGTCATAGATTACTCAGGAACCATCAGGTCCCACCACAACCAAGTAACATATCATGTCGTGCCTCTTGAAACCTCTTGCCTCAATATAAAATGAAAAACCTGATGGTGAACACAAACAAGTCACCTATCTCTTGGAAGCCTCCATGAAGCCACATGTCAGGCCATGGCTCAAAAACTAGAGGCACATCGAGATATGTCACCAAATAAAATTCACTATCATCTCATAGCATGATTTTTGGTGGTTCAATAATATCTGACCCAAAATAAATATTCAGGCACATAGCATCAATCGCGGAAAGCCTCATCCACTAACCTAATAGCTTTTTTGTTATCAACCAAAGTCTCCTCACCTTCCACACGACAATTGATGGAAGGTACCCCCAAACCAAAAATGCCTAATTTGAAACTACTGGGGGCCTTTACCATCAAGAGTGTCCATAAAAACATCATCAATGGAGTCAACTCATGTGAAAAAGACCATAAATCAGTGCTTTGGCCTCCACAGGTGAGCGGCAGTCAGAAAATAAATTTCCTAACTGATATCAATCATATCATCATTCCCATTTGAACATGTCACTCAATTTCTATGGCCTTATCTTCCTAATATCTCAATACATTGATAACCAAATGACCTCACCACCTCAATCACATATCCCATATTCCCAATCCAATGGTCAAGCCACTCAAGTATCTTTTCTAAGTCTAACCATATAATCTACACTTGCTAAATCACAATGGTCATGCCATCCTATTATCCTGGGCCATTCCGGTCACAACCCCATTGGTTCTATAACATGGAATTAAAAATTTCACAAATATATAATTCGATTCAAAACACATTAATCAAGAAATTAAATATAAAATGACTGAATTGGACAAGCTAAGAACTATAAAAAATGACCATGGAGTTCTTGAATGTCTTAAATTTGTTTAACTAAGACATAATAATTTTAAAAAATCAATTTATTCCAATGAAATATAATTCATAGGATTTTTGAACCCTTCTACAAAATACCTGAGGAGGATCGACCTGTAAGATAACCTTGTTCATTTGAGAGAGGATTGGGTGTTCCGATCAACATCCCTTTGGGTAACATAGTAAATTTCATATGATGTATTATGTATAATAGTGTCACACTCAAAATAACCATAGTGCATTCTTCTAGATGAGGCCCCAAACTAAACTCAAAACTCAAATCAAGGTATAAAACACATACTTTGGACTTGGAAACCTAGGCGTGTCTGATATAGAGATCAAATTTGAAGTGGATTGGAAAAAATATGGGTTTATATATTATTACATGATAATAGGATGAAATGGATCAAACATATTCTGCACTCCATGAGGGAAAAAAATGAAGAAGATACTAGGGTGAGGGTACCCTCACCTGCATAGTTCTATAGCATCTAACAGATAGGATATCTGACCACTGGTTGAGGAGAGGGATCAAAGTGGATAAGAGGATAAAGGGAGTTATTACGTCTATTGTGTACCTGACCATATATGATAAATATGTGAGGGAGGAATGAAAAATACAAAATAATAAAAACAAACAATACAACATGTACATGCCTAACTGTTTACCAGTCCATGTGGCAACAGTGCGACAACAAATTCTTAAGGCTCCATTCCTACATGTGCAATCTGCACAATTTTCTACCGTACAAAAACCATTTTGTGACCTTCATTCAATAACTATAGAGGTGGTATAGCTAATATGCACTATATCACATGGTCTATCCATCCAATTTTGCATTACAAAACCCAGACTCCCAGTTAATTGGAAAGGGACACAATGTTTACCATAAATCATGCGCCCAAACTTGTAAATTTCAAGAAGGCCATTTTGCCTTTGAAGATACCAAAAAAACCAAAAACATACAAGGAACTCTTGAAGACTCAAAAATAACCCAAAACTATCATATTATACCAATCAAACCCTCATAATTGAGTTATGATCATCGTATTAAAAAATAGCATTACCAAATTTGAAAAAATCAAATCAGGAGTAGATTTTATAACTGAATCAAAAAACCAAGATGTTATAGAAGATGAAATATTTCATTGAAAATTTATATACAGATGACTAGATGTAAAATAATAATGAATTTTACCCATATAATTTATACCATGCCTATAATATGATGTTCAATGAATAGAGGCATACATGTTTTCCGGATGAAAATTTAATAATTCCATCTGATACAGAAATGTCATTTTACTAGATGAAAAATTTCAATTCCAACCCGAAGATATTTATTTACACTATAACTATATATAAACTATTACCATCGAATAAACATGCTGAGAAAAATCATTCAGTGTAAATCAAGAGTGTACAAGAGGTCGTTACAACCACCTTCATGATTTTTATATACGATCATTCAGAATATTCTTATATATAAATGAATATTTAAAGGTGTAGTAAGCCTTTTAATCCCAGGTGAACTAATTTTTATGAATATTTTTCTATATCTAATTTATATGAGGAAACATCAAAATAATTTTTTTTGAGAATATTTTTCTTAAGGCATTCAACATAGATTTTTTTTAAAATGCCATATGAATTTTTGGGATTATAATGATTGACTGATCATACTAATCAAGAGATTATAGGAATAAGAATAGATAGATGGCTCTGATATTTCAAATCAATGGATTCTGAGGATATGGTGAAAAATATGTGTTTGATTTTAGTATATGGGGATTTCTTTCATAAGAAAGGTAGAACGTATTGTTTTTTTGAAAACTGAGGATACCCAAAATTAGGGTTTGTCTCTTCTTTTACACTTATATATAATGTGTGGATCATTTAAAAAAAAAATTTAATTCGTTATTAATTTATTTAAATACTTAATTATGACTTTGTGTTCACATGTTTAATTTTTAAATTATGGAATATGTAAGGAATTATTACATCATTATACACTTATCTTAACTCTAAAACCATTATTCAAATAGAAGGATTATCAAATTAACATATATATATATATATATAGCTTATGAAAAAAAATTTTGTATTTTATATACCATAATTTACCCACTCTAAAAGAGATTCTACAAACTCTTACGATCCTTTATTTTGTATCAATGTTGGGAATACAAGTTTTGAAATCTGATATTTCAATATAAACTCGTACATTTTTTAATATTTTATTTTGTTTTTTATAAATTAATTTTTATAATATGTATTTTTCAGAAATGTTGTTTATAATCTATAAGATGTAAGGTCTAAATATTTAGAATATAGAATGTATCAATCTATTTAGACAACCAATTTTTTATGGTGTCTATTATGGTTACTGGATGGGGTATATTGGAAACATTATTATCAACATAGAAGTTGATAAATTTATTTTTTGTGACTATTTACTACCATATTCTATTATAATTGGACATTAAATTTACAAATCTATAAATTTTTTAATATAATGTAAACTATTTATTTAGAAAAAAATTATTTTCATTTTGAAGAAAAATCATTGAAAAATTTCTTCTTGTGATGATGTGAAAAATATTTTTAAAATTATGGATGTTACTCACTTTGAGACAACCAATGTTATTGGAAAAAAAAGATAAATTCTCAGATAAGGTTATCAAGCCGTTGTTTCTACCTATAGAATGTTTTATAATTTGAAACTTGTTATTTAGGTAAATTGTAAATAGATTACAACCATTATGAGTCAAATCTAGAAATGTATAAAATTTAGTGGAAAATTTTACTGGGATTTCTCCTAGTGAATGGGAATCCAATAGGACCATTCTTAAATATATTATGCACCTGAAAAAGCATAGTTCTGATGATCTTTTTGGCAC
Source organism: Viscum album (assembly GCA_963277665.1). NCBI lineage: Eukaryota > Viridiplantae > Streptophyta > Magnoliopsida > Santalales > Viscaceae > Viscum > Viscum album. Next base: position 1,519,623,154 of record OY728150.1, read on the forward strand.
ATTCATTCAATAAGAATGTTGATTTAAAAGATATAATGATATGGATAAAAATAAAATAAGTGTATGTTTTTATTCTACTTCAAATACATCAATGAAAAACGTAGAAGTTGAATCATTTTCTAAATATACTAAAAATAATAACATTAAATATGAAATAGAAAGTAGTTCATTACACTATAGAGAGAATGAATTTATTTTTATTACAGTGATAATGAAAAAATATTTAATGATAAATATTTTTGTTATATATATTTAAAAATCCTATAAAAATGATTGATAAGAAATATTATTCGAGGATGATATACTATGAGTTAAAGATATTGGGTCATATCATTCTGAATTCTCCTAAAATGACATGAAATGATAAGAATGAAAGAAATTGTTAAAATTTATACAGTCACAAAGGAATAGAAATTCAAAAATATACAGAAACATGGAGTGTGAGTGGATGAGATATTTCTTCTTATAATTCTTCTAAACTTGATAGTGATAAAAAATCATGTTGGTTTCATTAAAAAAATTCCAAAGTTAAATGAATTCATTATGAAAAATGAATTCACATAAACCATGAAAAATATAACATTAATATAAAATTAACCTAATCATATGCATGAAAATTCTACTAAATCTATATGATAAAATGATACTTCATCTGGAGATGAGGATAATTTATTTATCTTTTAATAAGTACCTTGTTTTTTACTTTAATTGAAAATAAATTATAATTTTCTTAAAATAGTGATGTTACTAATAATGAACTTTCTAAAGATAACTCAAGGACTTCCACACCTTTTATAGAAATTTTTTATCTCAAAAAACAGTTATAGAAATCTAAATGTAAAAAAATAGTTACGATAAAGATTTGTTGTTAAACTAAAATTTAATATTAAATGTCTGAAAAAATTAAAATCAAAATATACACGGAAATATGAATATTTTTATAACATGTATAGGATTATTAGGCCTCATATAACTATCACTGTGATTTGTTTTAGAAACTAAAAACTACATTATCAAAATAATTATTTTGTTCTTAAAAATTCAACTTTTTATAGAAAATGTAATAGTAGATGGAATTTGAAAAAGATGTATTATTTAAATAAATTGAAATTGAGTGGATTTACTAAATATTAATTTTATAAATATTGTTAAATTAGACAATAAATAAAATTTATAAAAATTTTTATTCCTAATGTTTTATTTTCCAACAATGTTGGACCTAATAAATTTTAGATTCCAAACACTTTAATATTTATATTTATGAAAAAAGTAAGAGTAAATAATGAAATATAATTTTGCACAAGTATAATGTTTGTTCCCATAATAAGATAGGAAATAAGAATGTTTTAAAAAAATTTAATAATATGATTGGGGGAAATTTTTATTTTAGTGATAATATTGAATGTGAAATATATGGAATAATTAATGTTGTTCTTCATGGAAACCCATTAATTTCAAAAAATTTATTTCTTGGTAGGCATTAAAGAATACAATATAAGTATAAAACATTTTTTTGAAGCTATTTACCTTTTAATAATCAAGAATATAAATTTTAATATTCAAATTTTAGATTGTAAATTTATTCTTTCTGGTGACGTACATGAAAATTTTAACACACATAACATACAAAATCTTATGAGTCATGATCTACCTTTACTTAGTGCAATGGTGTATCAATCATGGTTGTGTTATAGAGATTTAGGATATTATATTATAATATCATTAGTGAAACTTTTTAAGAAATGAAAAGTAAGAAATATACTATATAATAGGTTTAAATATTCTAAATATTATGATGCTTTTCAACTTTGAAGGAAACATATGTCAATATTTAAATGTATTAGTGTTGTTTCATCTTTTTAATCATTAAAATTTCTTCACGTGAAATTATATGACCCTACAAAAACTATAAGTATTAGGGGAAAATAATATATATGTGTTTTATTTTATCACTATATGATATATTGAAGGGTTTATATTTTTAAAAAAAATATATAGTCCATTTACTATTTTAAAAATAATATAATTCATTATAAAAATTTGAAAAATCCACCTTTAGAATCTATTTATAGTTACCAGGATGTGGACCTTATAAAATCTGAATTTGAAATATTTTTTAGAGAAATAATATGATACATAACTTCTCATATCTTGTAAAATCTCATCAAAATGTTGTAGTTGAATGAAGAAATTTAATTCATTCGTGTATTACTTGGATCATGTTGAGTGAATACTCAACTGATATTTTTTTCACTAAAACAATTTTATTTCCTTCTATACTATAAATCATATTTTACTTAGAAATTTTATTTATAAAATCACTTATCATGTATGGATAGTAATAATGTAAAAACATTATTACTTTATTACTTTTATATCTAATTTTTTAATTTTGAAAATTAATGAATATTTACAATTTTTCCCAAAATACGATGAAAGAATTCATATAGGTCATTCTTCAACAAGTAAGGATTATAGAGTTTTTTTTTCAAAAATACTAGTATAGTTAGGGAAATAGTTCATGTTAATTTTTAATAAAATGATCATTTTGTTTTCTAAATAACTAAAACTACATATTCTGATGTAATTTTTAAAACTATTTTTAAACCAATGTTGGAAAATTATTCATATGAGATAATAATTAATGATAATTTTTCTAAAGTTTTACCACGTGAATAAATTCATCCTATTTTCAAATTAAAATCTTTTACAAACCCAATATATCAAAGAATTCATTAGAAATCATCCTATTTATAATATCAATGGTGATGAAAATCTACTAGTAAAAACTAGATGATCTATAAAAAATTAATGTTTATATTTTTCATTTCAATAACAATTTTAACCTAAGGCTCGTAATGTGGATTTTTTTCAGAATTATAGGATTAAAATAATATATTATGAACTAAATAATTTTTAGAAGAATGATGTTTGGACTTATTTTGAACATCCTAAAGAATATTTTTCAATTGATGAAATGTGGGTTTTAGAAAATAAATGCTATGAAAGATGGAGTAACAGATTGAAATAAATATATAATTTTTCAAGGGGTTATAACCAGCATTATGGTATAGAAAACTAAGAAATTAATTCTCTAGTAGATAGACTAGAAATGATTCGTATACTTCTTTAATAAAAATCATTTTTAAAATTCATGCTTTTTCAAATGAATGTCATTTGGTATTTCCTTGATAACTATGTATATGGGGATTATTATGTAGAAGAATAAAATCATTTTGAAATCACAAAATATCCATATGATGTTTTTAAACTTACTATGATGCATTATTGACTTAAACAAGCCCCAAGAGTCTATTACAATAGATTTACAACATTTTGGTTACAAAATAAATTTTTTAATGGAGCATCAGATCCAAATATTTTTAATAGAATTGTTTTCAAAGACACCACCATTATTCATATTTATATGTATGAAATTATATTTGTTTCAAAAAAATGTATTAAATATTAATTTTTGAATCTTATCTCATCTAATTCTGAGATTAGCATGACGAGTGAATTAAATTCTTTCCTTCATCTTCAAATTTCCAAAATAACTAGAAAAAAAATTTATATCATAAATATATATTTAAAATATATAATTTGATATTTTTTATGTGCCGACACTAAACATACTATTACTCCTAAGAATCCTAAAAAAATAATGATATTTATTAATTTTTTTAAAAAATTGATCAAAATATTTTAGGAGGAATGATTCTTAGTTTGCTATATCATCATTCTAGTTGACTAGATTTAAGGTTTTATATTTGATAATTTTATAGATATCATGAATATATAAAATAATTCCATCATATTTCTATAAAATTATTTTTTTGTTACCTAAGGTACCAATGGATGTTGTATTATTTTATACTTTTGAAAATTATTTTGATTTAAGAAGTTTTTTATGAAGATCAATTTATTGGATATAAAATGTATAGAAAATTTCATCTAGAACTTGTTATTTATTTTAAGATGATTTATTTTTTCATTGTTGTAAGAAAAAACATTCTGTATCACTTTCCACTACTGAAGTATAATATGTGGCATCTACATGTTCGTTTCTTAATTATTTTTTATGCAACAAACAATCACTGATTTTGGCATGAGTTTTAGTAAAAATAATTTTTTTTAGTAACCCACATTTGTTATTACTAATCAATAACAAAGAACATCACTCATGAGCTATGCACATAGATAGAAGAAACCATTTCCTTCTAGATCACACATATAAAAGATATATTATTTTAAAAAAATTAGAACAAAAGAACCAATTACTAATAATTTTACAGAGGACCTAATTTCATATATATTTTAATATATTAAACAAATGTTTAGAATGGTTAATATAAAATGATTGTTTATATGTATTTATTGTTTAATCCATCTCCATAGAATAATGAAATTTAAAATATAGAGTTGATATTTTTTTTATTTGGGAAAATTTTTTAAAAATATTCATCAATTTTTTTTGAGAATAAATGTTATAAGAAAACTTTAAAACTTATTTTATGGGATATATTTTAAAAAAAAAATTGTGTCGAAATTTTTAGGGTGAACCTTTTTGTAAATTATTTTGAACAAAAATTTTTTGTCTCAAATTTCTATAGAATAACATCTTTTTCAAAAAATAATTTCATTTTAAAATTTTCAAAATTCAAATATTGTAGAATTATTTAATAAAAATTGGAAATAATATTCATAAATTATTCTCCAAAATGTACATTATAAATATTTTATTTACAACAATAGTTTTTATGTTACTTTTAATCTATTTATATTTCTTATTAAGAATTTTAAAATCACAAGGTTCCATCTCAAAAATATATTTAATTTTAAACAAATTCAAGAGCTTATTATTTTTTCCCTAATATTTTGAAGATTTAATTAAGCTGTTGTTCTAGATTCGGGGTTTTTCATAACATCTCATATCTGAGGAGTATGAATCGTCTCTCTACCGAGGCCTATATTAATGAGTGGTGTTCCATATTTTATTCTTAACATTCATATTTTGAAAAGATATCTTGAACTTATGACATTACACCATCAAACAATTCATAGTTTACCAAATCTGTTATGTCATATAAATCTCTAGATACCTTAAATGGTTTTCCTAGAATGGATCCAACTATGGTAGGTTGACATAAAGATCCTGATTTAAGAAGTATGAGTCTTTGCTAATGAAATACTTTCTTTCAAGGATGAGAGTCAATATCACTTGAAAATGGATTCTTATATACACTACCCATTGTTTGTAAATATTTGATATATATATATATATATTAGTGTATAATATTGTCTGAAATTGTTTTATATTCTATTTTTTGGAAAAGAAATTCTTATTAAAAATTAAGAGAATTCATTAATTATTTCAAATTCATCCAGAAGGAGAATCTAATTTAGTAACCTATAAATTTCCAAATAATATTAGTACTTTTTAGATGTCAAATGATAAAGGATATCAATTTTCATTATATGAAAATTTCTTGAAGGTCATTTATCTCAGTTTGAAAAATAAAATTATGGAATTTTGGGTGAAAAACTCTCTCATCCCTATAAATGGATATAATGTCCCATTAAAACTGCAAGATTTTTATGTCTTGGATTTTTTATGCAACATAAAAATTATAATTTATTATAGTATATGATAAATGTTTATGAGGATTTAAATAAAGGGTTGATAAATGTTAGTATTCTTCTTTAACAATGATTCAACTAAACCATGCTCGTAAATTTTATAATGTTTGACAAATTCAAGATTGAAGCAATGACTAATAGAGATAAAATTTATTTGATTGTAAAAAAATCTATAAAAAGATTTAGTTAGTTTATTATTATACTAAACATATGTTTATAGAAAAATTAGTTTAATATAAATCGTAAAAACATATTAAAAACATATATACAAATTTTTAAAATAAAAATCAAGTAGATAAATCACATCCTTTATTGAAGGAGAAACATAAGTAGATGTTTGATAAAGCATTTAAAACTTTTATGATAACGAATACAATGACCTGGTTTTTACCTTGTAATTTTTTTAAATATTACTATATATATTTCTAGATTTAGGATAAAATACGATGCACGATTATGAGTCATGGTATTCCCAAAATTAAATTTTTTAAAATATTAAATATTTTTTTATTCCCCGTGCAGAAATTCTCAAATAAAATTAGATAAATTGTAAATGGTTGTTTAGATTAAAAATATGAAAACCTGGTTATGTCTGAAATGCGGTGTTCACCCAGCGTGCGGCATAAAATGAGTCAACGTAGGATGTTTGGACCCCTCTATTATGGGTGATGCGTTAAATAAATGAATGAAGAAATAAACTAATTAATTGAATTGTCATTTCCATGATTTGATTAAATTTATATAACCAAAGAAAACCATTAATGTGTTGTATCATAACTTATGGGATTCATCGGTGAGAGATCCTTCCTCCTCCCTTTGGAAAACAATTATGAACGACAAATAAACTCCAGAATGGAGTAGAACAGGACACAACAAACTCAGTTGCTCATTCTAAATCATTGAAAAATGCATTCATCATTAGTGATTATTCTAATAATGTGGTCGAACTTATGATTTGGATTTTTTGGTTTCCTTTATTAAATTATTTTGTATATCATTAATTGTTAATCAATCTACTCCTCCCCTATCTCATTTTCATGTGCCAATGTTCTGAAATCTAATAAATTTCAATTTTTCCTAACCATAAATCCATGTTACTGGTTTCTGGACAAGTACTCTTGGCCAAAGATGTTTAATCTTTGGTTTATGGTCATTTTATCCATTGATTCTTCATTTTTTTTTCTAGATGGATCCCCAGGGTCCTGAATCATCTTTTTTGGGAGTAACCGAACCTGAACAGACTCTAAAGTTCGCTGCAAATTGATGAATAAAAAATAGATTGATGAACCAGGCATAGATAATGTATTATTAGGATGCGAGGATGACCAAGTTAGTGTTTGATCATTATATTCATCATGAATGGAGGTATGTGAACATGAAAAATGAATATCATTACCCTCATAGCCTCCATTGGTCTCTTTCTATTGAATGATGGATAGAAAGCATAATCGATGGAATGATCTGATGATTTTGGGCTTATTCTACGTTATATCTAAGGTAGATCAAGTAGATCCAATTGTGAAAGATCATATCTAAATTTATATGATAATATTGACTATATACCATGTATTAGGATGAAAACACGGTGTGCAACCCCTCCAATATTAGTGGCTTGGGTTTGGGAAATCATACGGAAGGAACATCATGTTGTCTCCCAAACGTGTCATGTACCCCTTATCTAGTTGGATAACTAGTGTGATAGGTCTCAAGGATTCGAAATTGTGTGTAGGTGTACGGGGTCAGGAAAACAAACTTGTACTCAGGTACATGGACACAACGAGAAACACATGACCCTAGTCCCGGGTAGACAGAACAAGCCATGAAGTCTACCTGCACAGTGTGTACTACTTCATGGACAAGAATCCATGTTTCATCGAGGGAAACAACCTGGCACACCAAAGGAAGAAGCTGGATCAGGAATCTCCATGACACTGATAGGGTTATCCCTAGGGAGGGAATGATGGTAGAGATGTTGGAGGACTTATGGGTGGTATACACCATCATGATATAGTTCCACCACCACCACCACCAGGAAGTCCATGTCAGGCTCGAAAATCTAGTAGTCGGGGATGCAGACATCTACCGGTTATGGATATCTACAATTCCATTGCCCATGAAATGTTTCAAGGTACGATCAATGTTCATACAACTCATACCTCGGTATTATTGGAAATAGGTTCCATTCATTCCATTTTCATTGAAATCCTAGTGTTAGAGCTAGATCACCTAGCTGAGATGCTAACATATACTTCTTCTTGAGGTTCCTACTGTGAATTCTTCTTCTGTATATTTTACATGTGACGGTGAAAGCTATTTGTTGATGGATAGAGGTTCACATGTGACCATTTGGTTTTCATTATGGAACCCTATTATTTAATAGTGGGTGTGTATTGGATTTATGTGGTTCGAGAACATAATAATTTTTATCATAGACAAGTCAACTACCTATGTGCCAATGGGACAAGATTCATCATTCTTTTGTGAGAGAGAAATCACGGTATGATAGGCGAATACTCAATATAGGAGTTTTCACCCGATCACCCATTAGTTGGGAAGAGTAGCCTTTAGTATATAAGGCTCTTCAGGTATATGTGTTCCTTCATTTGGGTAGGATTATATGTACTTGTTCCCTGAATATGTTATGGAACTTATTTCAAGTAGGGAGATGGATTTTTTTCATTGACATGCATCTTGGGACTACCCCAATATCTTCTTCAGTATATAATAAGAACCCTATAAAGATCTGGTGGTATGGTGAATAATAGAAAACCATAATGAGAATGGTTTCATTAGAACTAGTGGGCCCTCCTTGGAAGCCTTAGTCATGTTCATCAAAAAGGATGACATGGGCTTATGTATTTTGATGGATTATCGTCGCCTGAACCCGGTCATGATAATTAAAATTTAACCATTTATGAGAGTTGATTTCTTATTTGACTAGTTATGTGGAATGATAAGGTTCTCCAAGATTAATCATTGTTATGGCCACAACCACTTAAGGGTTTGTGGGGAAGATATTCCAATGTTTGCATTATGATGTCGTTACAAACACTATGAGTTCATAGTGATTCTATTGGGTGTGATGAATTCCCACACAATGTTCAAGGATTTGATGAGAAAGGTCTTCTATCCATCTATGGAAATGTTTTTTATTTTATTTACTAAAAACATCCTCATATACTCTATTTTATAGGAGGATCATGCAGAGAACATAAGGATGATTCCTGATTTACTTCGAGAGAACCTAATTTATTGTATGATCTCATAGCTCCAACTCTAGATACACGAGGTTCACTTTTTTGGGGGATCAGATTTCAGAATAATGTTTCGTTGTGGATCCAGTGATGATAAAATATGTTATTTCTTGGGAGCCACCTAAGAACATGTTTGGGGTTCATATCATCCTTATCTTGGTGGGGTACTGTAGGATGTTTTTTATCGACTTATCTTGAATCGCAACTCCTTTGACCACCATAATGTAGAAATGGTAGCTATTTACCTGGTTTGAGAAGTAATATATGGCCTCTGAGGAGATGAGGCAGAGGTTGATGAGTTATCCAGTGTTGAGACTACAATAGGAGGTCATAGAGTTGGTTGTGTGTTGTGGTGCCTATGGAGTGGGGATCAGTTGTGGGTTGATACAACATCAATAATTTATCTCATATGAGTCATGATAGTTGAGACCCAATGATCATAACTACAGAACACATGACCTAGAGCTAGGATTAGTAGTCTTCTCCATGAGCATTTTGAGACACTACCATCTGGGTGAGTGCGATGTGCTTTACTCATACCTCCAGATTCCCAGGATTGTCTTCATGTAGAGAGACATGAACCATAGTAAATTATTCTAGTTGGAGTTTCTATAGGTACACGACCTCGATATATACTTTAAAATAGGGAAGATAAATGTTATATAATATTAACTTATTAGGAAGTCCCAGTGAAGCAAGAGGGTACACCGTTTCTTTAGTAGATGGTTTTGACTCCTCCACATATCAAGATATTGAGAGATTCGCATTTGGGATACTTAGAGAGTGAGGTCTAACATGGTCAAATATCAATAGGAAACTCACCAAATGGATATTATAATGGAGGGAATCATGACATCTTTTTCCAAGGGTAAACTGTGGTTCCAGTCCCATTGTGGGAGGAGGTGATGCGGGAATTCCACACTTCTCCTCTAGGGTCTACCAATGTGTTCAAATGAATATTCAATCAAATGGAAAGGATTATATTTCACTCTAATGTATGCATATGTTATGAAAAGTAAATGGGGAAAGAATGTGTGATATTTAGGGTGGGTTGAATTATATATATGTTTCTCTAATATAATTTAATCGAAACATTGATCTTCATACTCCTTTATATAAGAACTGGTTACAAAGACATAATTATATAATTAGTGATAAAACCAATCCCATCTATAATTAAGAGACATATTCATGGGATATAGTAAAAATTGATGTATTCTTATAACCTTAACTCTATATAAAAGTATTATTACTTTCATCACTAAACAAAATACCTCTCCTCCTTCTATCTCCAACATAGAGACTTATTACTTTGAACAAAAAAAATAAAGGATTCACTTTCTCTAAAATCCAACTGGAAGACTTCCAATTGATCTATATAAAACTAAATGAAATATTCCCTTCTATTATGTTTGATAAAGAAATATAAATATCAATAATAGTTTTGATTAAAATCTTTTTCCATGTGCCAATAGGTCCTGGTTTTCTCATGTACACTTCATTACCCACAACAAGTACTGATCTTTTTTGATTTTCTTGATCAATAAATTTGATCACCTATATATCATCAGTTTCTATAGTGAATCAATGATTTAAAATATATTCCTCATGATTTTGAAGTCCTAGACTCACTTATATGTGCACAATAGAAGAACAAAATTTCACAATGATACTCCATGCATGAATTACATTAGTATTCTTAAACACGTAAACCATAACATAAAATAATCCACGGTTTAAAATTGTATATGATATTAATCAATTTTATTTAATTATTTCTCAATTTATGAGGAATTTACATATACATACATACACACAATATTCACTTCCTGTAACATTTCTTCTCCAAACTAGCAGAGTTTTACTAATATCCCTGCACATGACATAATGCTTCATGAAACACATGAACTTCCTATCTTCAAATATTAACGATTCAGTTCAGTGTAACTTTTATTTCGCACAAACCCAAATGGATTAGTGAAAATTTTATTTATAAATTTATATTACTGAAGGAAATTTAGTGTCAAAGGCATGTTGTGTATTATTCTTCATAATCTATGAGGCTCACAAAAACTCTTATTCATGAATAAATGATTGTGAAATGCTATATTTTTTGAAATTCATTATCAATATCTTAAGTGTTCATAGTGTCTCTTAGTATCATTGATTTTTATTATATAGGTGATCTCCAAGGACTTTGATCCAACTTTCTTGTCATATCAATTCTCATAGAAAAATTCTATTTCATCGATATTTTAAAAACACCTATGATCTTGGTAATAATGTATTTTCACACGAGTTTCCTTGTTATTAGAGGCAAATTTTTATGGAATCATTGAATAAATGGAATCATTAGTGATACTATAATCATATTCATGATCCAAATTTTAATTCTTGAACTTGTGTATAAACTACAGATGCATAACATAGCCACCAAATCTCAGTTTTTATTTGGCTAAAGAAAGATCTTTGACTTATAACATGTATGTAATACTTAAATTAAATGAATGGAATTGGGTGGATCAAAAATGACTTATTCCTCTATAATAATCAAGGAATATGACCCAAAAACTAATGTCCAAATTCTAGTGTCATATGGTGCATTAAATCCACATTGATAAGTTATATACAATGAGGGATCTATTGAATGACTCATATTAATGCCACTGTGCATCCAATTATATATGGACGTAATTTTATGTGGGAAAATAGTAAACATGTGTATTTCATACCACATATAAATCATGGGAATTTTATCACATCCATATAATATTCATTGTGCATTTCCACACTTGATCCAAAACCATGGTTAACAGCCAAACACACTTCACACACCACAGTCACGCTACTGTGACACTTTCACAATGAATTTAGCATATACATGTACAATCTATTGAGTGTTCTATAAGATCATTATGTAACCACCACACATGTCCATATAGAGACTCATACCCATGAAACCATATTCCTTCACAGTCGACCCGCCTCCCATGTGGTTAACACATGGTCTCACATATAATTTAGGTGGTATCCTTCATGGATTATGGTTGTCCATATTTGTTAATAACACATAGAAAAGTGTGATACCATATTCTTCTAAATAATAGTTATAGACTATCTTTTCATTATTCCCCATTTAAATAATATATTTATTATTTTCATGGTCGTATTTGTTTTTCCTTAAACTAAATTATTCAAGTTGGTAACTTTCATTTTCATAGTCTCTATCAGTAATTACTTTTTGTAAAAAATGATTCATCCTTTACACCAGTTTTTGATCATAAATACAAACTCAACACTCAACATAAGTATCAAGGATAATTATGCATGCACGACTTACAAAGACATTAAATGACTCTATAATTATTCCCAATCCATCACCAATTCATAAGAACACACTAAACTCATATTGATACATCAATGTAAACAAATTAAAAACATTGGATCAAGAGTCCCCAACCCCACATTTGTATTTTTTATTGAATAAATAATTATATAATATAATCCAATATGTGAACTAAAATATTATTCCCATTTAAAATAAAATACAAATTCTATATAGGGGTCCTCACATATATTCATTCTTATTTCATGGAATCTCATGATTACCCACCACTTTTATGAAGGATAAGGAAGATACAACATGGTTCTTTTAGAAAAGAGATATATTTTTTCTACTCTACGTTTATTTGGTATAACCTAGTTTAGAAAACAAGATACATAGAAAAAAGTATGTCTATACGCTCCATATATTACCATGATCTGTGATATCATTCTCAGATTTTCTTATTTCCCTAAATAGGGGTTGTTAAAACCTGAAATACATGATCCATTATCCACATTAATAAACCCATTATTAATTTTAGGTGAAGAAAATATCTCTCACTTCATCTCATATTATATTAAAAAAATCATTCCCCCTTTATTGATATGATTTATATAATTAATAATGATGGATGAATCTGTGATAGACATACCACTACCTTCAAGTATAAAATAAATCTAGAATTTCAAAAAACACTACAGTCTAGTAAAATGATATATTCTTATCATAGTTACACCCCTTAAGGGGAAAAATATTTCCTCCCATTTTATGTATGGAAAGGTACTCCATAAACCAACAGTCCTACATTCATTTCAAAACTAACATCCTTGAAAATATAATTTATTTCTCTACATTTGAGCTCCAAAAAAATCAGATAATATGGAATAAGGATGGACCTATACGTTTCTATGAAATAATATTTATAATAAGTGATTCCTTTCAATATGGTCTATTATTTTCTCCCAAACATAGCGTGGAATGATTTATTGAGACTCTTCATTTTTTTATTATCTATTTGACTATCATCTTTATTCTATTTAAATTCTAATTTTTTTGTGGAAAACATTATCCCACATCTGTATTCAGAACCTTAAAGTTTATTCTTGTGCATAAAATCTCAGATAAATTTACATTACCTTCTTCAACAACATTATTCATTTTAGAATCAACATGTTTTCGACTATGTTGAATAGTTTATCCAATTTCCAGTGGGTTTTCTTGAAAATTGTGTTGGCATTCATAAAATATTTTTTTTATATTCATAACATGACAAGCCATTGAAATTATTTTGAAACCTCTTCCCATTAATAAAATGGAAAAGTGTCCTTTCAACCTTGTAATGCATACCTTAACATTTTACCCATCCAAACTACATCTTCTAGAAACATTATCTACCATAAGAAATTTTCTTGTTTAGATAATTGTGTTGCTGGTATAGTAATAGATTTTTTAACATATGAATGTTCTGTATATTCTCATTGACACACCCACTTGGTTCTTTGATATTTTTTGAAAATGAATATTTATCTACTTAGAAAAAAAAGGACCAATATTACCACGATACCACCAAAACCCTTGAACCATTGTTCATAGAAATTGGTTCTAGATCTATATTTATTTTTATTTCTACATCCGTGTTCCATATCCATATTCACTTATCTTATGTGGTTTTGGCCTCTATATCATATTCCCCGTCAATTGATGTAGAGTATTTCCTATTATTTTTCATGGGCTAACCATTTACAGTTCTGTGTTTTGGACCTACATCATAAATTATAATAAATCCATCTTGAAATGTAATAGTTTTTACCTAATAGTTATAACCCTTTATCTCAAAAACATGAGAAGATTTTTTATTAACATGAGTTGGATTATTTATGTCTCTTCTAGATTTTTTAATCTCATATAGTAATATAAGTTATATGGATTGTTTCGTACCCAATTTTCTCTCTCCTTAAACAGTTCCTTTCTAAGATATAAGACAATATTTTCATGCTTAGTTTCTCGGATTTTATGCTTCTTGATGTCATCAACATATGATTCTTACTTCTTAGAAACCTGTATGTTATATTATTAATAAATATTCTTCTTTTATTTCATGAGTTATTATATCTATCCAATACTGAGTGCTTTTTTCATGTAGTACACAATGGTTCATTTGTTTGTAGATTTACAATTATTATATAGAATATTTAAGGCACATAAAATTTTGATTTGATGCCCACTGATGGAAGTGGTCTGAAAAAATCACCATTGATAGACATCCATGTGGAACCCTCTATTTGGCTATGCATGGGGCCTCGACAACTCCTATAGTTGAACCCTCCAGGTAGGATTGGCACGGGTCCATACATGCTCTTAATTGGAACCCTCCCAATGGTTTGGGCATAGGTCCTGAATGACTATTAGAGTAGAACCATCCAGCCGGGCTGGGCATGGGTCCTCAACCTCTTGATTGGAACCCTCCTACCGTATCAATTCTTGGGTCTTAGTTAAAATCAGTGTTGGACCCTAGATCTAGGTTGGGAATGGGTCCTCGACCACTAGAGTGGACCCTCCTATCGTACCAGGGGATGTGCTTTATACCTACATTTTTTGGATCTTCTATTGTCTATCATAATGAAGGTAAGGGGTTTGATGTAGTTTTTGAATCATGAGGAATATGAAATCATTGTAGATTATCCAAAAATTCATGGTAGGGGAACCATGCTAGAGTATGATAGGAGGGTTCCACTATGGTGGTCGAGGACCCATACAATACCTGGTTCGAGGGTTCCACTCTAATGTCCTCATGTACTCATTCCATGATACCGTGAGAGGGTTCAAATCTCTATAGATCCATGAACATCTAGAACTAAAGTAGGGGGTATGATGGTGGTAGAATATGAGGTGAGTTTCATAGACCTTATGTGTTACCCCCTTGACCTGATATGGGATGTCTACTTAAAAGCACGTATGTTTGAGTAGATACTCCACAAGGATATCCACACCAGTATTTTACCCTTATGCATCCACACCTATGACAGGGTGTTAGAGAGGTAACTAGTGACAAATAGCATACTATCAGAGGAATTCCATATATTTGGAGTTACAATGGGTAGTAGAGAGATGAGTCTTTTGTAGAAGTTAGCATACACCAAGTGCCGAGACCTCAACATCGGAGATCCTTCCAAGATTATAATCATGCACATGTTCGGTGGTAGTATATAGAAATAGAAGAGCCTAGTTAATTTAAATGATATAATTGTGATGGGAGAGGTCACATGGTGTATGAATTCCCGACAAGATATAAAGAGAAACCAATGAAGATTGTTGATGGGCTGCCACACCAAAGGAAGAAGCTGGATCAGGAATCTCCATGACACTGATAGGGTTATCCCTAGGGAGGGAATGATGGTAGAGAAGTTGGAGGACTTATAGGTGGTATACACCATCATGATATAGTTCGACCACCACCACCACCAGGAAGGCCATGTCAGGCTCGAAAATCTAGTAGTCGGGGATTCAGGCATCTACCGGTTATGGATATCTACAATTCCATAGCACATGCAATGTTTCAAGGTACGATCAATGTTCATACAACTCATACCTCGGTATTATTGGAAATAGGTTCCATTCATTCCATTTTCATTTAGATCCTAGTGTTAGAGCTAGATCACCTAGCTGAGATGCTAACATATACTTCTTCTTGAGGTTCCTACAGTGAATTCTTCTTCCGTATATTTTACATGTGACAGTGAAAGCTATTTATTGATGGATAGAGGTTCACATGTGACCATTTGGTTGTCATTATGGAACCCTATTATTTAATATTGGGTGTGTATTGGATTTATGTGGTTCGAGAACATAATAATTTTTATCATAGACAAGTCAACTACCTATGTGCCAATGGGACAAGATTCATCATTTTTTTGTGAGAGAGAAATCACGGTATGATAGGCGAATACTCAATATAGGAGGTTTCACCCGATCACCCATTAGTTGGGAAGAGTAGCCTTTAGTATATAAAGATTTTCAGGTATATGTGTTCCTTCATTTGGGTAGGATTATATGTACTTGTTCCCTGAATAAGTTATGGAACTTATTTCAAGTTGGGAGATGGAGTTTTTCATTGACATGCATCTTGGGACTACCCCAATATCTTCTTCAGTATATAATAAGAACCCTATAAAGATCTGGTGGTATGGTGAATAATAGAAAACCATAATGAGAATGGTTTCATCAGAACTAGTGGGCCCTCCTTGGAAGCCTTAGTCATGTTCATGAAAAAGGATGACATGGGCTTATGTATTTTGATGGATTATCGTCGCCTGAACCCGGTCATGATAAATAACATGTACCCATTTATGAGAGTTGATTTCCTATTTGACTAGTTATGTGGAATGATAAGGTTCTCCAAGATTAATCATTGTTATAGCCACAACCAGTTAAGGGTTTGTGGGGAAGATATTCCAATGTTTGCATTATGATGTCGTTACAAACACTATGAGTTCATAGTGATTCTATTGGGTGTGATGAATTCCCACACAATGTTCAATGATTTGATGAGCATGGACTTCTATCCATATATGGAAATGTTTTTTATTTTATTTACTAAAAACATTTTCATATAATCTATTTTATAAGAGGATCATGCAGAGAACATAAGGATGATTCCTTATTTACTTCGAGAGAACCTAATTTATTGTATGATCTCATAGCTCCAACTCTAGATACATGAGGTTCACTTTTTTGGGGGATCAGATTTCAGAATAATGTTTCGTTGTGGATCCAGTGAAGATAAAATATGTTATTTCTTGGGAGCCACCTAAGAACATGTTTGGGGTTTATATCATCCTTATCTTGGTGGGGTACTGTAGGATGTTTTTTATGGACTTATCTTGAATCACAACTCCTTGGACCACCATAATGTAGAAATGGTAGCTATTTACCTAGTTTGAGAAGTAATATATGGCCTCTGAGGAGATGAGGCAGAGGTTGATGAGTTATCCAGTGTTGAGACTACAATAGGAGGGCATAGAGTTGGTTGTGTATTGTGGTGCCTATGGAGTGGTAATTAGTTGTGGGTTGATACAACATCAATAATTTATCTCATATGAGTCATGATAGTTGAGACCAAATGATCATAACTACAGAACACATGAACTAGAGCTAGGATTAGTAGTCTTCTCCATGAGCATTTTGAGACACTACCATCTGGGTGAGTGCGTTGTGCTTTACTCATACCTCCAGATTCCCAGGCTTGTCTTCATGTAGAGAGACATGAACCATAGTAAATGATTCCAGTTGGAGTTTCTATAGGTACATGACCTCGATATATACTATAAAATAGGGAAGATAAATGTTATAGAATATTAACATATTAGGAAGTCCCAGTGAAGCAAGAGGGTACATCGTTTCTTTAGTAGATGGTTTTGAATCCCCCACATATCAAGATATTGAGAGATTCGCATTTGGGATACATAGAGAGTGAGGTATAACATGGTCAAATATCAATAGGTAACTCACCAAATGGATATTATAATGGAGGGAATCATGACATCTTTTTCCAAGGGTAAACTGTGGTTCCAGTCCCATTGTGGGAGGAGGTGATGTGGGAATTCCACACTTCTCCTCTAGGGTCTACCAATGAGTTCA
The DNA here is from genome assembly GCA_963277665.1 of Viscum album. NCBI lineage: Eukaryota > Viridiplantae > Streptophyta > Magnoliopsida > Santalales > Viscaceae > Viscum > Viscum album. Next base: position 1,519,641,010 of record OY728150.1, read on the forward strand.
AATGAATATTCAATCAAATGGAAAGGATTATATTTCACTCTAAGGTATGCATATGTTATGAAAATTAAATGGGGAAAGAATGTGTGATATTTAGGGTGGGTTGAATTAGATATATGTTTCTCTAATATAATTTAATCGAAACATTGATCTTCATACTCCTTTATATAAGAACTGGTTACAAAGACATAATTATCTAATTAGAGATAAAACCAATCCCAGCTATAATTAAGAGACATATTCATGGGATATAGTAAAAATTGATGTATTCTTATAACCCTAACTCTATATAAAAGTATTATTTCTTTCATCACTAAACAACATACCTCTCCTCCTTCTATCTCCAGCATAGAGACTTATTACTTTCAACAAAAAAAATAAAGGCTTCACTTTCTCTAAACTCCAACTGGAAGACTTCCAATTGATCTATATAAAACTAAATTAAATATTCCCTTCTATTATGTTTGATAAAGAAATATAAATATCAATAATATTTTTTATTAAAATGTTTTTCCATGTGCCAATAGGTCCTCGTTTTCTCATGTACACTTCATTACCCACAACAACTACTGATCTTTTTTGATTTTCATGATCAATAAATTTGATCACCTATATATCATCAGTTTCTATAGTGAATCAATGATTTAAAATATATTCCTCATGATTTTGAAGTCCTAGACTCACTTATATGTGCACAATAGAAGAACAAAATTTCACAATGATACTCCATGCATGAATTACATTAGTATTCTTAAACATGTAAACCATAACATAAAATAATCCACAGTTTAAAATTGTATATGATATTAATCAATTTTATTTAATTATTTCTCAATTTATGAGGAATTTACATATACATACATACACACAATATTCACTTCCTATAACATTTCTTCTCCAAACTAGCAGAGTTTTACTAATATCCTTGCAAATGACATAATGATTCACGAAACACATGAACTTCTGATCTTCAAATAATAACGATTCAGTTCAGTGTAACTTTTATTTCTCACAAACCCAAATGGATTAGTGAAAATTTTATTTATAAATTTATATTACTGAAGGAAATCCAGTGTCAAAGGCATGTTGTGTATTATTCTTCATAATCTATGAGGCTCACAAAAACTCTTATTCATGAATAAATGATTGTGAAATACTATATTTTTGGAAAAACATTATCAATATCTTAAGTGTTAATAGTGTCTCTTAGTCTCATTGATTTTTATTTTATGGGTGATCTCCAAGGACTTTGATCCAACTTTCTTGTCATATCAATTCTCATAGAAAAATTCCATTTCATCGATATTTTAAAAACACCTATGATCTTGGTAATAATGTATTTTCACACGAGTTTCCTTGTTATTGGAGGCAAATTTTTATGGAATCATTGAATAAATGGAATCATTAGTGATACTATAATCAAATTCATGATCCAAATTTTAATTCTTGAACTTGTGTATAAACTACAGATGCATAACATAGCCACTGAATCTCAGTTTTTATTTGGCTAAAGAAAGATCTTTGACTTATAACATGTATGTAAGACTTCAATTAAATGAATGGCATTGGGTTGATCCAAAATGACTTATTCCTCTATAATAATCAAGGAATATGACCCAAAAACTAATGTCCAAATTCTAGTGTCATATGGTGCATTAAATCCACATTGATAAGTTATATACAATGAGGGATCTATTGAATGACTCATATTAATGCCACTGTGCATCCAATTATATATGGACGTAATTTTATGTGGGAAAATAGTAAACATGTGTATTTCATACCACATATAAATCATGGTAATTTTATCACATCCAAATAATATTCATTGTGCATTTCCACACTTGATCCAAAACCATGGTTAACAGCCAAACACACTTCACACACCACCCTCACGCTACTGTGACACTTTCACAATGCATTTAGCATATACATGTACAACCTATTGAGTGTTCTATAAGATCATTATGTAACCACCACACATGTCCATATAGAGACTCATACCCATGAAACCATATTCCTTTTCAGTAGACCCGCCTCCCATGTGGTTAACACATGGTCTCACATATAATTTAGGTGGTATCCTTAATGGATTATGGTTGTCCATATTTGTTAATAACACATAGAAAAGTGTGATACCATATTCTTCTAAATAATAGTTATAGACTAACTTTTCATTATTCCCCATTTAAATAATATATTTATTATTTTCATGGTCGTATTTGTTTTTCCTTAAACTGAATTATCCAAGTTGGTAACTTTCATTTTCATAGTCTCTATCACTAATTACTTTTTGTAAAAAATGATTCATCCTTTACACCAGTTTTTGATCATAAATACAAACTCAACACTCAACATAAGTATCAAGGATAATTATGCATGAACGACTTACAAAGACATTAAATGACTCTATAATTATTCCCAATCCATCACCAATTCATAAGAACACACTAAACTCATATTGAGACATTAATGTAAACAAATTAAAAACATTGGATCAAGAGTCCCCAACCCCACATTTGTATTTTTTATTGAATAAATAATTATATAATATAATCCAATATGTGAAATAAAATATTATTCCCATTTAAAATAAAATACAAATTCTATATAGGGGTCTTCACATATATTCATTCTTATTTTATGGAATCTCATGATTACCCACCACTTTTTTGAAGGATAAGGAAGATACAACATGGTTCTTTTAGAAAAGAGATATATTTTTTCTACTCTACGTTTATTTGGTATAACCTAGTTTAGAAAACAAGATACATAGAAAAAAGGATGTCTATACTCTCCATATATTACCATGATCTGTGATATCATTATCGGATTTTCTTATTTCCCTAAATAGGGGTTGTTAAAACCTGAAATACATGATCCTTTATCCACATTAATAAACCCATTATTAATTTTAGGTGAAGAAAATATCTCTCACTTCATCTCATATTATTTTAAAAAAATCATTCCCCCATTATTGATATGATTTATATAATTAATAATGATGGATGAATCTGTGATAGGCATACCACTACCTTCAAGTATGAAATAAATCTAGAATTTCAAAAAACACTACAGTCTAGTAAAATGTTATATTCTTATCATAGTTCCACCCCTTAAGGGGAAAAATATTTCCTCCCATTTTATGTATGGAAAGGTACTCCATAAACCAAAAGTCCTACATTCATTTCAAAACTAACATCCTTGAAAATATAATTTATTTCTCTACATTTGAGCTCCAAACAACTCAGATAATATGGAATAAGGATGGACCTATACGTTTCTATGAAATAATATTTATAATGAGTGATTCCTTTCAATATGGTCTATTATTTTCTCCCAAACATTGTGTGGAATGATTTATTGAGACTCTTCTTTTTTTATTATCTATTTGACTATCCTCTTTATTCTATTTAACTTCTTATTTTTTTGTGGAAAACATTATCCCACATCTGTATTCAGAACCTTAAAGTTTATTCTTGTGCATAAAATCTCATAGAAATTTACATTACCTTCTTCAACAACATTATTCATTTTAGCATCAACATGTTTTCGACTATGTTGAATAGTTTATCCAATTTCCAGTGGGTTTTCGTGAAAATTATGTTGGCATTCATAAAATATTTTTTTTATATTCATAACATGACAATCCATTGAAATTATTTTGAAACCTCTTCCCATTAATAAAATGGAAAAGTCTCGTTTCATCTTTGTAATGCATACCTTAACATTTTACCCATCCATACTACATCTTCTAGAAACATTATCTACCATAAGAAATTTTCTTGTTTAGATAATTGTGTTGCTGGTATAGTAATAGATTTTTTTACATATGAATGTTCTGCATATTCTCATTGACACACCCACTTGGTTCATTGATATTTTTTGAAAATGAATATTTATCTACTCAAAAAATAAATATTTAGGACCAATATTACCACGATACCACCAAAACCCTTGAACCATTGTTCATAGAAATTGGTTCTAGATCTATATTTATTTTTATTTCTACAGTCGTGTTTCATATCCATATTCACTTATCTTATGTGGTTGTGGCCTCTATATCATATTCCCCGTCAATTGATGTAGAGTATTTCCTATTAGTTTTCATGGGATAACCATTTACAGTTCTGTGTTTTGGACCTACATCATAAATTATAATAAATCCATCTTGAAATGTAATAGTTTTTACCTAATAGTTATAACCCTTTATCTCAAAAACATGAGAAGATTTTTTATTAACATGAGTTGGATTATTTATGTATCTTCTAGATTTTTTAATCTCATATAGTAATATAAGTTATATGGATTGTTTCGTACCCAATTTTCTCTCTCCTTAAACAGTTCCTTTCTAATATATAAGACAATATTTTCATGCTTAGTTTCTCGGATTTTATGCTTCTTGATGTCATCAACATATGATTCTTACTTCTTAGAAACCTGTATGTTATATTATTAATAAATATTCTTCTTTTATTTCATGAGTTATTATATCTATCCAATATAGAATTCATATTTATCATTCAACTTCCACTAAAGTTATATCCTTCTCCACCATCACTACAACTAGAAAATCAATTAATGTTTTTACTTGTTAATGGACACCAAATTAATTATTTATTGAATTACTTGATTATCATAATTTACTATAACTTCTTATAATATTTCTTTTATTAGTGAAAAAAATGTCTCATTCTTTTTACCCCTATGTTTGAGAGACATATCATCATCCAATTCGGATTTATATTATTCATCATTTCCTCATTGAAATTTTCTGGCATAATAAACAAAGTCACCACAATTGTAAAACATTATTAGTTTATTACTCTTTATCTTCCACTTTCCCATTCTTCCAAAATTTTATTGATGTTTCTCTCATCCTCATCGCAATCAAAATATATAGATTCTTCATCCTCTTCTTCTATGGACTTTCCATTTCCTATGGCGTTAAAAAACATTTTAATTTTTTATTTCTTCATAAAATTTAATATTTTCCTCATCACATAAGCTATGAGAGAATTGTGAAGTTAATCAAGAGAAAATTTATCCCTTTATTATAGGGATGCGATCATTGAATCAAAATTACACATAAATTTTTTGACTATGAATTAGTCATCCATATTCGAACCAAATGATTAAATGTTGTTGACTATGCCAGTGAACATTGTGAAGTAGTCATTATTTCTTCATCATTCATTTTTATATCCTCAAGCTAACCCCTCCAAACTTTTAATTTTTCTTCCATGAAATTATCCTAACCATTATAATATCTTATATATTTTTCCTAGATCTGATTGGTATCCTAGAGACCTATTACCTTCAACTATAAATTATATGATATATAAATCAGGATAGATTTTTATGAATTTCTATCAAAATATATATCTATATTATCAACTTTTTTCATAATAGGATCATCACATGTGGGTATAAAACACAAAATTTACTATCTATCACTTTTGGGACAAGTGAAAATATATTGGGTTAAATCATATTCCTAAAACATTGATAATTATTCCCAATGTACATGGAATCACCTCAACTTTTGATTGAATTAATATTATCAATCTATCAAAATTATTCTTGTATATTTCATGGGAATCATTGCTTAGATACAACTTGTAGATCCCGGGGTTTTTTTAACCACTAAGATGTGGGGGTGATCAGTAATTTGTGAGTCTAAATTATATTAATTATTTATTCAAATTCTTGAACTTGTTATGTATATAAATATAATTAGTATTATCTCTCAACATCACATCATTTGTAGTGCTAATAATGGATAGAGAAGAAAAAAATATTTACAAGGTTCACCAGATGCCATCTCTCGGATGCAACAAGTTACCCCACCACCCAATTACATAGAACAATGTTCAATTCATCTAAAACCAACTGATATTTCTGTCCATTTACCTTCACCAATCGAGATTCTTATCAATTTAAATACCAAAAAAATACAACACCTTATCATAGATCTAATCGAGAGAATAATTTATATATATAGTAATTTGAATAATTCTACAACTCCCATCTCCGACTGAGAGACATATCCTACATCCATCTCAAACATAAATTCTTCTTCTTTTCTATTATATTTGATCTAAAAATACAAATATCTTGATCCTTTAAGAAGATAGTCTCCCTCCATGAGCCTATAAGATCAGGATTTTCTGTACATTTCAAGAAACTTTAAAATCTAATAATAAGGAATATTGATCTTAATTAATTAATATAATCAATTTAATATGATTACTTTCCTTAGTGTGATATTTATCAATAAATTGATCCTTCTATTATTGAATTACCAACCATATTTAGATGTGGAGAATGGGAACACACAATCTGTCAATGAAACATCACGAGTTTTATAAGTCTTATAATGCATATAACAGTTGTGTGAAATATTCCATGGTTTATAATTTTATGTTCTATTAATCATGTTTTTTCAGGGTTCGAAATATGATATTGCATTTATGGATTCTTATACACATACAAAATTTACCTTTTCAATCTATATTCTTTAAGCTTATTACATTCTTATAAAATCTATGTGCAAAATATAATGCTTTAGGAAATAAATGTAGTTCTGATATTCATGTAACTGTGTTTCAATGTAGTGTATTATAAATTTAATATATAACTGAATGGATTGATGGAAATTATCTTCATTAAGAACATTTACTTTTTTTTAACACAATTCAATGAACTATAATATAATATTCATGAAAACCTAATATTCTCATTGAAACTCTTCTTCTCAAACTCTGATCTATATAATGCTCCATTTTCCTTAACAAAAGATACCTCACTCAAGATACAATAAAATCTCTAGGTCTCACTACATCTTATTTTAGGGTTAATTTTCAATACCTTTGATCCATGATTCATGCCACATAAAATCTCCCTAAAATACTTCAAGTTGATTGTTTTTTAAAATACCCAAAATATCTTAGATTATAGTTATTATCATGTGAATTTCGATATTATGTGACGTAATGATTTAAAATATATTCACAAAAACAAATTCATCGATGATATTGGAATCATGTTCACACTAATAAATATATGTACTGAACTCATCTATGAACTAATGATACACAAACCAACTTCTATAACATCATATGCATTCGACCAAATCATGTTCTTCGATTTATCACAATCATGAAATCCTTCAATTTATTTCATGGACATAGGTTAGTAACCAATTATTCATTATTATGATATGATCTTGTAAGATTTATGAAATCCCAATAATTGAATTATATAGACAAATTTTGTATAATATACTAATCAAGATGATGAAAATGAAAAGGCATTAAATAAAATATGCCAATTAAGCTTATATTGCGACAAATTTTTTATTTAATTATTTAAATGGGTGAATACTAAGAAAATGAATCTTGTCCCACATTGAAATAATTATTAGTTGGCACTTCCATATAATATTCACCAGGCATATTCACCCTCAATTTAGAACTAGGGTCGGCACTCGACCACACTTTACACTCTACCCTTATGCAATTGTCCATCCTCGACCAATGTCTGTGGAACCTCCATGTTCACGCCTGGAAACATGTTGTGCTTGGTTTCTATTCCCACCATTCCTTTATATGTTGGTTCTATCACCAATACCTCCATTTTCAAGATTATTCTACCTTCTTTCAATGTGGTTTACCCCAGGTCCCATATGTGGTTGTGGTGGTTCCATTATGGGATCATGGTTGGTCATATTTTTTTAACACTTATATTAGTTCTAATACATATTCTACTTGAACATATTTTCAATATCCAATTTCTATATTAATTATTAAAATTGTATGACTAGTATTTTCATGACCTTCTCTCATTTTCCATCTCCCAAATTCTTCATGCAAGTAACATCTTTTGCCTTGGTCTCTAACACTCCTCCCTTTTTAAAAAAGTATTCCATGCATGAAGCACATCTTTGAAAGTTAATAATAACACAAAAATGATCATAATTATCATATAAAACTATAAAAAAATAAAACTAATTACAGAAAATGATTCCATAACATGTTTAAAAGCTTCACAACTTCATGTGAAGTAACCAAACACAGATTGACACTTCATTGATGAAACATATAACACTTGGGCCCAAATATATATATATATATAGTAATTTTGAAAGAATGATAATGTAGATAATTTATTTTTTATAATATTCTACATTTTATATTCTTAAACTCCTTTAAGAATGTACATAACCACCTATATAACATATCATATATCATATACTTCTCGATCAGGCTTATAATTTTTGACCTTTTAGGGGTTTCGTTAAACTCATTACATCCCAATGTACTCCCTACCAAATCACTATAAAACAATTGAATACAAACCTATCACCAATTTCTTTAATGAGTAACATTTATTAAGTATGCTATTATGAATAATGGTGAGATTTAAGATTCGTGTTTAAATGTTGTACTTTTTAAAAAAAGTGTTTAATCTCTTTAACATCAAAACAAGAGATATTATATTGTTAATTATATCCATTATTTATAGAGTACTATTTATACATCCAAATCAAAATTATTTTGAGGAATTTTTATTTTAATATTTATTATTTAAAATATTTGGGTAAAAAATATAATACTTTAGTGTAAATTTTTTCTAAAATACCACAGTCATTTTCGGATATTTTATTGAAATAAAATTTTACTATATTAATCATTAATTTTATAAATTTTAATTTATAAAATATAAAATATAATCCTACTATCCATATTGAAATTATATTCTTCTTAGAATATGATTCTAAGATACACACATAAATTTTTTATTAAGAAATAATACTTATTTCATTTTATGGGATTATTTAATTAAAAAAGTACTCTTACCATATTATATATGGTATTCTACATGTTCATGGAAGTATTTTTTATATAATTTGATGTATCATAAACGATATATAGAAAACATGGAATAACATACATTACTATTACATAATTTTAGATGAATATTCCAGAAATTAAAAAAGTACCTGCCCGAGGACCATAATAGTATAGTGTATTTGGGATCGTGGAATCCCAATCTTCTATCATCATTAAAGATCCCCCACATCTCAATTAATGATATTCTTATTTAGTAATATTCACAGGAAAACCTTACGTAAATCCATTATCCATTAGCTGGGGACATGAAATATAAGAAACAGTTATCCCAAATGCTCTATAAGGGTAAACATGAAATATACCTAAGAATGATGTAAGAATATGGGAATGAGAACGTGAGAATACAATTTTAAAATCATACCCTATATATAAAATGTGACAAACATGAATTATGGAATATATATTTTTAGTAAAAAATACTGGAATCATAAGGAAATCATATAACACGATCTATTAGAGAATATCATTAGGAGAAGACCTAGAATATTATTCATTAACATAAGCATATAAAATCATTCCCTATAAGTCAATTCTCACTGACAAAAGTCACTAGGGTACTTCATGGTGGATAAAAATACTAGGTGGGACACACCACCATTCCTAATATAATTTTTTCTCGTAGTAGAATTGGTTCACTACACATATTATCTTAGTTGACAAGGTTCACTCTGAAAAAAATCTTATCTGAAAAAGTATAGTACTGAACTGAGTTCACAAACCATTCCATCGATTTATATCTCATGAGATATAAATCATTACCCAATGAATTGGAGTGAGATTAAGGTATAACCCATAACTTAATGAATTGATACATATGTGCGCCATTATATTATAAATAGTCATTATAGAAAAACCCATTAAATAAAATAGGGATCATAAACCAGACATCGTATCATAACACATGGAAAATATAATGGATTCATAATCATTTTATCATTACAAAACATGAGAAAATAATCAGGATTCATAAGAATTTAATCATATTATAAACTATTGAAGAGTAATGGATTTAAAAAAAACATGTCTTCATAAACATAAACCATTCAAAAAAATGGTTGATGATATCCATAGTAAATAATAAAATATATTAGATGATTTCATCTTAGAAGTAGATGTATTCTAAAAGATCACTTGGATCATTTATTTATGAAAATACAATTTCATTGATAATATTTTTTTAAGAATTAAAACATTTTCAAAATTTTTGTGTTTATGAAAAACATTCAAGACATATTAGATAACGTTTAAAACCAATTTGAAACATTTATTGAGGAATATAGCCTTTTGGCATTAAAAATAATTAAATCAATTTTGTTTGAATTTTTTTTCCATTAGAATAATTTTGAAAACATGTAAAGGTAGTTTTGAAATAATTAAACAAATTTTCATTGAAAATATAATTTCAAAACATTTAAAGAATGCATTAATACCATTTAAATAAATTTTTAAACAAAATACATTTTTTAAAATATTTTTCTATGAAAACATATCTAAAAACGTATAATTCAATATTTTTTAGTAATTAAAGTCATTTTTTTTTTGAAAATAACCTTCGACAACATATTAAAGATACCTCCAAAATTTAATAAAACACTTATTTAATAGAAATAATTTCTGAAAAACATATTATATGAAAAAAACTTTAAAAATAATAATTTCAAAATTATTTGGGAACAAAATTATAAAAACAATAATTATGCAAACATTAGAAGGAATCATTAAATAAATATTGGTCATGAAGTCAGATATATCCAAAAATTCCAAACATTCCTTTTGCATTATAAAATGATTAAAAAAGTTCCTCGATTGGAAAATGACAAGAAAATTAATTTTTATAAACATATTAGATAAAATTGGTAAACATGGTTAAAAATGTCTTATAAAGATCATTAGAGAATAATATATCATCTTTAATACATTTTTTGAAATCATGGTTTCGAATGAAAATGGATTTCCCACCGAAGAGAGAAACAAAGAAATATATTATTAAAAATAATTTCATAATTATCTTAAGTAAAAAATATGAAAATTATGCAATTATGCTAAGATATCCCAAAAAAATATTCTTAGAAAATTCATGATACATTTTGATATTTATAGCATAATAGTTCTCAATGGAAGCATTATCATAAATATTTTTGATAAATTACGATATTGTAACATAAAATTATTACCACTTTAGTAACCTTGAATAGTGATACTCGTGAAATAATAATATATAATGGAACATATAATAAAATGAGGATAGATAAATTCATGTTATTAAATTCCAAATTTTCTGTATATACACATCTTGAATTAGTATAGGTTCATATCATAACATACATCTTAAGAAGGAAAATTGAGAAAAAATTCTACTAGAGATTAGTATCTATTAAATCATAAATCACATCAAAGAGATATCCTAATATGGATATGTAAATAAAAATATAATTTATTAAAGTTATTATAAAATAAATTTATGGTAATTACATACACCACATAGAATAATGTGGTATTGAATATAGCATGTATCTCACAATTGTTAAAAAAGTGAGACAAAAATCCCTTACTACTTGAGTAACATTTGAATTATGATCCATGTGAAAGGAGAGAATTAATTGAAAATTGTAATATAATTAAATAAACTAAATTTATCATCTAAAACATCATAGTTCTGTATGTACTCCACACAAATGTAATGAGTGGTGAATGTTTCATAAGTATCGTAGAAATAGAAGTGAGACTAAAAAACCCCTTATCTAATGTTTTGACTGAATTCATACTTATTTAAAACTCCTACATAATTAATACGGTTTTATTATAATTCTATCAAAAACCAAATTAATATATATTATTCTATATATAATTTACTTATGAACTTATATTACCCATTTATTTACAATTCAATGTTAATGTTATGTTTCGGTTAAAAACCACTTTGTTTTTCATACATGTTCTGACTTGTTATTCTTGATCCTCTTGCATAGAACATGATTGAATGATTTCAAGAATGTAAAACACGGTATAAATATCTTATATATATTAATTATTTATGTATTTACAAGAATCTATAAAATATAAAAATTGTAAATGTAATACACCATTCATATAGATGGAAGGTCGTACGTATGCATGAACGTTATTTTCATTTTCATGTTGTATAGTAGGAAACAAATAAAGAAGAAAAATGATATATTTATTTATATAATAATTTTAGTATAATTTTTTTATATCACATATTTATATTTAAAAAAATCTTAACAAATTCTTGTTAATGTGTGAACGAATCACATCACTTTGGGGAGGCAGTAGTCCACATGACCACAAACAATGTTATCATATTCCTACAATGTAGAAAGAGTGATATTTTGTGTTAAATAATAATTTATTATTCCTAAATACATCATAAATATCATAAATATAATATAAAAATATGATGTATATCATTTATACAATCCTTACAGGTTGAAATAGAAGAATGAACAACATAGGTTTTCAAGGCGGTTGTCCGCCCTGAAAACAAACAATGATTGCATATCCCATTTGATAGAAGAGTATGTGGGTGTAGGTCACAACCATAAGATAAATATAATATCATTTTATTGAGTATAATTGGTTTATAATATATAAATTTAATAATAATAATTTAATGGGTTGAGAAATATATAAAACAGAAGTGCTTATTAATGGACGTTACCTCTTCTTTGGGTAACTCATTTTGGTTTTCACCAAAGGAATTACTTAGTTTGATTTCAGCCTAGGGTGAAGATGTTATGATTATAGGAGAGATATTTTTAGGATATTTGGATTTTTCGGCTGACATAAGGTCTTCATAGGTGTGAATAAGTGAGGGTTGGGGGGGAGTTCCCTTTTCTAGTAGAGGAAGTGCGACATTCTTATAAATTTTAAAATAAAAACAACAATTCAAAGGTCTCCCTTACATAATGTGCCCCAAATATTGGTTTATTTTATATACAATAGATTATATTGTCGAAATATTTCCATGTAATAGGTTTTGGACAAGTGTAGGGTCAATTTTTCACCTTATTTTCTATGTTAACCACTATGTAACCTTGTTTTTACATTAACCACTATAAATAATGTTTAATTTCATTCACTAATTACTTTGGTAAAAATATAATTTTAAATAATTAGACATTATAAATTAATATAATTCATAATATAGAATATTTTCTTCCAAATTATTAATTGAGATTTGGAATAAATTAATTTTAAATTAATCTCACTGATTGGACTAGACAATGGGGATTGAATGTGAAAATATTCAGACGACTGAAATATTTTGAAAATCCCAACTCAATGTGAAATTTATTCCAAAAATTTAAATTTGTTTTATATATGTATAATTAATCTATATATACTTTTAAAAAAATTGTAACACCCCAATCTTTCACGGTACATTTCCATTTGAATAATGCAATGGTGTGCATTTTACGCAAATTCAGGATTCTAACACACCACAACCAATCAAACTAGCCATTATGAATAGTAATACCTACTTTTTGAAATTTTATAAAATCCATATCTCAAAATGTACTTCATTTTTGGATTCAGAATATAGAAATTAGCCTAGGGTGAAATTTTGGTAGTTTTCGGATAACTTTCATATTTTGATGAATAGTGAAAATTACTTAATTTTAATTAAAAACAACTTTTTTAATCGAAATAATTAATATTGATAAATTATGAATTTGAGTGGTTTTAATGTATATTTAGAATATATTTTTACCACTTAATTCAATTTTTATCATTGGAAATAATTTCACAATTAAACCAGACATAAACAACTGCCATTCTTTTGATAGTTATTATCTTTTAAAAACAGGCTTTTTGTTTTACCAACGGGAATTAATTTTAAATTAATTTACGCCACTTCTGTGTTTTGAATTTTCAAAAATGGATTCCATATTTGGAATCTGGATGTTCAAATTGTGTAAATAGGTAACCTTTATTTTTAGAAATTTTGAATAATTACTTCGGTAAATATTTTATTTACCATGGTTAAAGGGTAAATCAAGTAAATAAAGGTTAAAAATAATATTATAATAATACTAAATTATCCTAAAACGTTTCTTAACCATAATGTTTTATACATGGCCGACCATGGAAATCTTTGGGTAGATTTTGGTACCCCATGGATCCACTTGTAAGTGATAGGGACACTTTATTTTAATAAAGTTAAAATGAATACAAAAATGACACAAGCATATATCTTTTAGAAAAACAATTGTTACATAGGGTTATATGTGTTGGAATTTAGACTATAAATATTAATTAGAAATATAAAACGATTTACTACATAATGATATAATATTTATAATTTTTGGACATTAAATAATTTAATTAAATTATGACATGATGGTGATGCAGTAATTACCATAATAGTGAAAAATTAGAATAACTGATATTATAAATACCCAAATAAATACAATTTGAGACTTTTTATTAATTAAACTAATTTTATATGTTAATATGACAAGTTATTATTGATTTAATTAACTTTTTTCGAAGAAATAATTCTGTTATAATTTTTACAAAAATCAATTATTGAATAGTGTCAAAATTGACTTAAAATAATTTTTAAAACAAATATTATATTATTAATTTATATTAAATTCCTAAATATTTAAGGATTGGAAAAGAGTCTTATATCATGATATTTTTATCATTAATGGACCCCTTGGGGGTCTCTTGGTTGTATATAGTATGTTTATTAACAATATAATATAAAAATACAAAGAGACATTTTAAAAGTGAAACTAATTAACTAAGAGTTAATACTTACAAATATGGTTAATATAATGACCCAAACCTGTCTAAATTTTATTTTTTGAGTTTTTTTCGATCCATACCCACATTAAACTTTAAATAATCTACTTTGGATCCATTATAAACTGAATATGAATTTATTATAAAATTATATTTCAAGCTTTTCTAAAGGTGCCCCTAACCCCTCTTATAAAAGGGCACCCCCCTTATCATTACTTCACACCTTCAAAGCCATTTGGATCGGCCAACCCCTGCCCAAATACTCTCTCAACTTCCCTCAATACATCCTAAAAGCCTTATTTTGATCGGAAATCCATCCTATGGATCCCTTTTGATCAAATCAAAAGGAAGAGCCCGAAGAAGAGGTAATGATTTCACCACCCTTTTCCAAGTTCCTTTCTTCTTCAACTTCATATTTATTTGTTATTTCTATTCTAAAATAATGAATCTAGTATCTCCTATATAATTTAATATTATTATAAATATTGTACAACCATATACAGTATTGTATCCTCCCTTTGAATAACATGTCACCATACGTGCGTACGTACGGCTTACCGTCTCCACGTCGTGGTGTAATTGTTATTCAATAAATTATTATTTTTATGGGTATAATAATGATGTGTAATTTATTTTAATAATAAATATAACATGATAATTATTCTTTATATATGATATACCATCCAATTATATATTATTTTAATATCAAATGAATGATATTGTCGCTCGTGTGTACGTACGGACTACCGTCTCCACGAACGCGATGAGATTCATTCTCTATCGTATCCATTCAAGTATAATTATAATTTGATGATTTAAAAATAATGTTTAAGAACTTGATATCATTATGGATATGAATAAGATATAACCTATCCATGACAACCACGGATTAAGTAACAAAACATATAAAAGAATATGTGTATGTTAACACCTGAAATGATGATACTTTTAAGATATTATTAACAAAGCAATGTTAAAAGATCATATATGATATCATATTAATGTATATGATTATTTCATAATTTAATAACAATTATTTCACCATTATACAGGTGTTTAACCTACCGTCGACCAAGTAAAAAGTAGAAAGTAATGGGTTTCTTATCTCACTCTTAATTTCATGTGAATTTCATTATTCACCACTTATTTATTGCATGTGGTGTATGTGTACTGCCCATGATTGTATTCATTGTGTAATATACATTAATTTATGGATATTTACATCATCATTGTATGATGCTTCTTTCATGGGTGCATGTTTCATATGTTACCAAATCGATAAGGGAATTTGAAATTTCAATTTCCACTCATTCGGCTTTACACAAACTTCATTGATTATTTTACTCCAAGATTATGTGTGGAATCACTATTCATTTGCATATGTCATAATTTCCACTCCCCATTTCATTGTATATACTTTTGATACACATAATCACTCTATTGATAATTTCCAAAGTAATCGATATGAATTTGATAAGAGTAATTTTAACTCATTCTCCATTTGTTGAGTTAAACATCCAATTAATTGGTGTTGTTTATACCAGATTATGTGTGAATGTCCTTTGATTTTTTACACTGAATATCCAATAATATTTATTTTATTTATATTTTTCACACGTAACTATGTCATTGCTTTATCCTTAACCTAACGATATGGCCTTTATGAGAGATTTCATCTCAATTTAAATTCCATTGAGACTTCTTTGTTGTTATACACCAAATCACTTTTATATGGTGTATATAATGTACTTTGACATAGTATATCATCAATCGCTTTATTCTCATGATATTACAAAGTTTTTATTAACTCAATTATTTGTATTCAAGTGTCTCTCTTTTGGTTAGAAACTCTAACTAAAATACCATTTTTAAATGTTTTAAAGACTTATTCTTCTAATTCTTTTTCATTAATTTCCATGTTTTAAAAATGGTTTTAAGGATTTATTTATATGGACATTAATTTTTTAAAATTAATACTCCTTTTAAAAGTTTCAATGTGGTATGGGGCAATTTGATTCTAAAATCTATTTTAATTGGATTCTTGACAAATATTGTGACTTTTAAATGATTTCATGAAAAATGGGGATATTTCAATCTAATTATTCTGAATATTATTTTCATCTATGTCAATATCCTTCATCATTCTCGATTGAGGTTAATATGATACTATACAATCTTCTATATTGTATCAAATGAGTTATTTTTGACTGTGGATGTGCTATTTTCATACCATTCATGGTTTGTGGATAATGTATTGACATTTCGAATGCTAGTTTTAATATGAATGTTTATGTAATGTTTAAAACTTTTCATATGAGGAATGTATTGGACTTAGTAAGTGATGGGTGGAGCCTGCTATATCTCCTCGTTGTATCGGTAGGTCTCATGAGACAAACTAGTGTCTTGGCACAAGGCCTTGGAAAAATCTTATTTGTAGTCTTGGCACGAGGCCTTGGCTATGTGGTTATGATAGTCTAGCATTATGCATTCCATCATTATGAAAGTGGTTATTGATAATGCATGTGATTATTCGACTAGTAAAATATCCATGTAATTATGTAAATGGCATAATTTCATTTTATATTTTCCATTTTATGTTGAAGTTCAAGTTTAAAAGGCTTTTGTTTTAGTTATAAATTTCCTTAAGTATTTATTCTTATCTATGAAAGCTTCTGCTATATTATTATACTTACTAAGCATTTGAGCTCCCCCTTTTCAATGTTTTATTTTTCCCAGGATTGAGAAGAAGTAAATTATGAATGACCTGTAGGGATAGTATGATTATGGACTATGGAGACTATTTTGTTGTTGTTTTCAGTTTATGATGTAATGTAAACATTATTAATGTATCTAGTTATTCCAAGGCTACTAAACTAATCAGTATTTTGAGACTTGATATTTCTTGTGATCATGCCAATGTTATGTAATAATGCACCGACTCTGGGTAACTGGGGTCGGGGCATTACATTTGGTATCAGAGGAAGTTTAGTACAAACCTTGGGAGCTAGATTTAGATAAACTCTTATTAGAGCACGTAGTCCTAAGATAAACTTTGAGGATTAGTATAGAATAAATTCCTAGAATTTTGGTATTGTAGAGATTTTGTGAGTTTTCCAAGCAATACATCCCTGTCTGGATACGAGTAGGTAGAGGCGGCTCTAGCACAGATGTACCAAGGGGTAAAACCCGAAAACACTACATTGAGCTAGACTCGAACGGGAACTGGTGCACGACAACGGGCCTTGCTGCACTCTTGGTTACAACAATCCCGGGGGATATTCATAGGATTAATTTACATTTTCTTTAGTAACCGATTTGAATTATTAAATATATAAGATAGGAGTAAATGACCTTGGTTAATCCTAATGTGTTTCAAATTGAGAATATGATGACATGTTAATCTCTAAATGATTTTATGACTTCTATTACTCACACAATGCTTTATGGTTTTAGTGAATGGATGGATTCCAAGGAAGTCATAGTGACATTGGGAATGATGTACAAGGAGGTAACGGTGGTGGCAATGAGCAAAAAAATGGACTGTTGATAGGATTAAATGATATCATCTTTATACGAAATCAATTTTCCAAAAATATGATCAATAATATATATATTAACCAATTCCCCGACTCAAAAAAGAAGAGAAAGGTGATGAATGATAACAGCTCTAGCAGTGGAGACCATGGAGAAAGGAATCCTCAATTTCCATCATGCATGAAATGTGGAAGGAGACACCCAAGAAAGTGTCTCAATGGGACAAATAAATGATTTACATGCGGGAATAAAGGACATAATGTGATGAATTTCCAAATAAAAATGAATAGTACTATGGAAGAAGATAAAAATGGTCCCAAGAGTCCATTTACAGTCATTTGCCGTAAATGTAGGGGACCTGGCCATTACCCGAGTGAATTCCCTATTCTATAGGATATTTTCTTGGTGAAAGAAGAAGCTATGTGGAAATAAATTGTTGGAGAAATGTTTAAAAAGTATTAGTGCTCCTTGTTGATGGGTTTACTTTGGAATAATTTTATCTTCTATTTGTAACCCCACAGTTTTCCATGTGAGAATGATATTTGAGGAAGAATTATCTCTTCTCTTGTGTATGTAGGTATAAATAACCAATTGGTTTTATATGATCATTGGGGTTTGAGAGAATTATATGTTACTATTATTTTGGGATGAAAATGAAAGGTATGATATAACATTTGTGGTTAAATTATGTTATGGTGTTTTGAGGAATTTATCTCATTTTGGTAATATTATAAAATATAGTTTTTGAAAAAGGACAACACGTAGACTATGTGACAACCCGTTGCGTCGGACAAATCTATGGGAATCGAACCCACAACCAAATTGCGATTGGGATTTATCGCCTACCATTGGACTACATGAAGTCCCTGGTTAGTGTGACAATTATTTTTAGTTAAATGATTTTATTGATCAATAATAATCTGATTTTGGTTCTTATGTCTTATCAAATGAATACCCTTGGTATAGGAAAATGATTTGGTGATTAAGTGATAAATGTTATTTTGGAAGATTTTTTCTTTGATGGGAACACTATATGCCCAAGGAAAATAGAATAGTATGGGATTTCATTTGAGGTGTAATGGTGGATTTTTATCTATGTTTTTATTGTGTATTTATAGTGATTTGGGTTGTTTATGGAAATGATTAGGTTAATTACTTTTAAGTATGTGACTTTAAGAGTAATTAATTTCATTTGGAGATACGATTTCATGTGGAAGACTACATTCTTATATGTTTTGAGTTTCAATATTAGTTTGGAATATATTGAATGATTTTAAAGAAAATTGATTATTGAATGGTATTTTTTTAACTTTGGGGAATTCATGGTTTAATTTTAGAAATTAAGATTAGTGTTTTTTTCTCTAATGGCATGTCCATTTGGGGGGTCATAAGATATTATACTAACCATTTTTGTTTTTATTAATCGCTAAGGATATGTTAAATATATATTTTATCCTACATGGATCATGTTTTTCTATAGAAGATTATTCTAGCTCTTTCGTTGTGACCAAGTCTTCTTGAATACTCATTGTTCAAAAAAAATGAGTTAGTGGTAAAAAGTTATTAAATAATTAAACTCTACTTAAAAAGTAAGTTTATCTCTTTATGTTCTTAGTCAATATCATAAATTAATTCTTCTTCCTTATGTAATGTAACTTAAAACAATAAAAAATGTTGTCCATTTACTTTTCCTACTGGGAGACTAAGGACCGTTTGTCCCAACAGAAGTTTTTGATTTTCTTATTGTTAACATTCTCATGATCATGTTTTCTATCCCTCTCCATCAGAATTGAACACTTAGTTTATCGTCCATATCCATGTTTTCCAACATGGAATCCTAGTATGGGTTATCTTGGGTGACATTTATACCTCTCTTCCTTTCTTTTAAAGTGATAGTTTTATTGACTTTTTTTCGATTTGAGACCTTTCATTTTATTCTCAAGCCCAATTTTAAAAAATTTTGAGGACACAATTTATTGAAGGAGGGGATAATGTAACACCCCAAGCTTCAACTGTGCGTCTCCCTTTGAATAATGCAATGGTGTGCATTGTACGCAACGTCGAGATTCTAACACATCACAACCAATCAAACTAGCCGTTATGAATCGAAATACATACTTTTTAAAATTTTATAAAATCTATATATGAAAATAGATTTCCTTTTTGGATTCATAATACCTAAATTATCCTAGGGTGAAATTTTGGTACTTTTCGGATAACTTTCATATTTTGATGAATAGTGAAAATTACTAAATTTTAATTAAAAACAACTTTTTTAATCAAAATAATTAATATTGATAAATTATGAATTTGAGTGGTTTTAAATTATATTTAGAATATATTTTCACCATTTAATTCAATGTTTATTAGTGTACATAATTTCACAATTAAACTGGACATAAACAAGTGCCAATCTTTTGATAGTTATTATCTCTTAAAAACACGTTTTTTTGTTTTAACAACGTGAATTAATTTTAAAATATTTTCTTCACTTCTGGGTTTTGAATTTGGATAAATGGATTCCATATTTGGAATCAGGATGTTCAAATTGGGTAAATAGATAACTTTTATTTTTAGACATTTTGAATAATTACTTCGGTAAAGATTTTATTTACCATGGTTAAAGGGTAAATCCGGTAAATAAGGGTTAAAAAATAATATTATAATAATACTAAATTACCCTAAAACATGTCTTAACCCTATTGGTTGATACATTTCCGTCCATGGAAATCATTGGGTTGATTTGGGGACCCCATGGATCCACTTTTAAGTGATAGGGACACTTTATTTTAATTTAGTTAAAATGAATACAAAAATGACACAAGCATATATCTTTTAGAAAAAAAATTGTTACATAGGGTTATATATGTTTTCATTTAGACTATAAATATTCATTAGAAGGATAAAAATATTTCCTACATAATTATATTCATTTATAATTTTTAGACATTAAATAATTTAATTTATTTATGACACAATGGTGATAAATTAATTACCATAATAGTGAAAAATTAGAATATTTGATATTATAAATACCCAAATAAGTATAATTTGAGACTTTTTATGAGTTAAACTAATTTTATTGGTTAATATTATATGTTATTATTGATTTAAGTAACTTTTTTAGAAGTAATCATTCTGTTATGATATTTACAAAAATCAATTATTGAATAGTGTCAAAATTGACATAACTGAATATTTAAAACAAAGATTATATTATTAATTTGTATTGAATTCCTAAAAATCTATGTTTTGTCCAAGAGACTTATATCATGATATTTCTATCATTAATGGACCACTTGGTGGTCTCTTGGATATATATATTATGATTATTAACCATATAATATAAAAATACAAAGAGACATTGTAAAAGTGAAACTAATTAACTAAGAGTTAATACTTAATGATAAGGTTAATATAATGACCAAACCTGTATAAATTACATTGGTTGAGTGGTTTTCGAACCATAACCACCTTAACCTTTAAAGAATCTACTTTGGAGTCATTAGAAACCGAATATGAATTTATTATAAAATAATATTTCTAGTTTTTCCAAAGGTGCCCCTCACCCCTCTTATAAAAGGGCACTCACCCTTCTCATTACTTCAAAACATTAAAGCCTTTTGGTTCGGCCAAACCATACCAAAATACTCTCTACACTTCACTCACTACAACCTAGATTCCTTAGTTTGATCAGAAAACCAACCTAAGGATCCCTTTTGATCAAATCAAAAGGAAGAACTCGAAGAAGAGGTAATGATTTCACCACCCATTTTCATGTTCCTTTCTTCTTCCACTTCTTATTTATTTGTTATTGATATTCTAAAATAATTAATCCAGTATCTCCTATATACTGTAATATTATTATAAATATGGTGAAACCATATTCAGTATTCTATCCACCCTTTTAATAACATGTCATCATACGTGCGTACGTATGGCTTACCGTCTCCACGTCGTGGTGTAATTGTTATTCAATAAATTATTATTTTGATGGGTATAATAATGGTGTGTAATTCATGTAAATAATAAATATAACATTATAATTATTCTTTATATATGATATACCATCCAATTATATATTATTTTAATATCAAAATGATAATATTGTCACTCGTGCGTACGTACGGACTATCGTCTTCATGAACGCGATGAGATTCATTCTCTATTGTATCCATTAAATTATAATTATCATTTGATGATTTAAAAATAATGTTTTAGGACTTGATATCATTCTGGATATGAATAAGATACAACCTATCCATGAAAACCATGGCTTACGTAACAAAACATATAAAAGAAAACAAGTAAGTTAACACCTGAAACCACGATAATTCTAAGATATTATTAACAAAGCAATGTTAAGAGATCATATATGATATCATATTAATGTATATTATTATTGAATAATTTAAAGACAATAATATAACCATTATACAAGAGATTAACTTACCTTCGACAAGGAAAAAGTAAAAAGTAAGGGGTTTCTTATCTCACTCTTAATTTTGTGAGAATTCCATTGTTCACCACTTATTTATTTCATGTGGTGTATGTGTACTGACCATGATTGTATTCATTTTGTAATATACTTTAATTTATGGGTATTTAAATCATCATTGTATTATCCTTCTTTTATGGGTGCATGTTTCATAAGTCACCAAATCGATAAGGGAATTTGAAATTTCAATTTCCACTCATTCGGCTTTACGCAAACTTCATTGATTATTTTACCCCGAGATTATGTGTGGAATCACTATTAATTTGCTTATGTCATAATTTCCACTCCAATTTTCTTTGGATATAATTTTAATACACATAATCACTCCATTGATAATTTCTCAAGTCATCGATATGAATTTGATAAGAGTAATTTTAACTCATTCTCCATTTGTTGAGTTAAACATCCAATTAATTGGTGTTGTTTTTAAAAGATTATGTGTGAATGGCCTTTGATTTTTTTACACTGAATATCCAATAATATTTAGTGTCTTTATATTTTTCACACAAATTTATGTCGTTGATTTATCCTTAATCTAATGATACGTCCTTTATGAGAGATTTCATCTCAATTTACATTCCATTGAGACTTCTTTGTTGTTATACAACAAATCACTTTTATATGGTGTATATAATTTACTTTGACATAGTATATCATGAATCCCTTTATTCTCATGATATTACAATGTTTTTATTAACTCAATTATTGATATTCAAGTGTTTCTCTTTTGGTTAGAAACTCTAACTAAAATTCCATTTTTAAATGTTTTAAAGACTTGTTCTTCTAAATCATTATCATTAATGTCCATGTTTTAAAAATGGTTTTAAGGATTTATTTATGTGGACAATAAAGTTTTAAAATTGAAACTACTTTTAAAAGTTTCAAAGTGGTATGGGACACTTTGATTCTAAAATCTATTTTAAATGGATTCTTGACAAATAGTGTGACTATTAAATGATTTCAAGAAAAAGGGAGATATTTCACTCTAATTGTTCTGATGTTTATTTTCATCTATGTCAATATCCTTCATCATTCTCGATTGAGGTTAATATGATACAATACAATATTCCATATTGTATCAAATGAGTTATGTATGACTATGGATGTGTATTTTTATACCATTCATTGTTTGTAGATAAATTATTGACATTTCGTATGCTAGTTTTAATACGAAATTTTATGTTATGTTTAAAACATTTCATATGAGGAATGCATTGGACTTAATAAGTGACGGGTGGAGCCCGCTGTAGCTCCTCGATGCATCGGTAGGTCTCATGAGACAAACTTGTGTCTTGGCACAAGGCCTTGGCAAAATCTTATTTGTAGTATTGGCACGAGGCTTTGGCTATGTGGTTATGATAGTCTGGCATTATGAATTCCATCATTATGATAGTGGTTATTGATATTGCATGTGATTATTCGACTAGTAAAATATCCATGTAATTAAGTAAATGGCATAATTTCATTTTATCTTTTCCATTTTATGTTAACGTTCAAGTTTAAAAAGCTTTTGTTTTAGTTATAAATTGCCTTAAGTGTTTATGCTTATCTATGAAAGGTTCTGATATATTATTATCCCTACTGAGCATTTGAGCTCACCCCTTTCAATGGTTTATTTTTCCCAGGATTGTAAAGAAGTAAATTATGAATGACCTGTAGGGATAGTATGAGTGTGGACTATGGAGACTATGTTGTTGTTGTTTTTAGTTTATGATGTAATGTAAACTTTATTAATGTATCTATTTATTCCAAGGCTACTAAACTAATTGGTCTTTCGAGACTTGATCTTTCTTGTGATCATGCCAATTTTATGTAATAATGCACCGACACTAGGTAACTAGGGTCGGGGAGTTACAAAAATAAAATATAATTTATCTATATAAATTATTAAATGAAAATTTGGTTTTCAATTAAGATTCATGATTTTTCACTTTTTATCAAAAATGAAATATTTTAGAAAAATACCAAAAATTCACCCTATGATAATTTTAAAACTATGATTTGAAAATAAATTTCCTTTTTTAATATAATATTTATTAATGTTTCAAAATTTATTTTTAAAATAAGTTCTCCCTAAAAATATTGTAATGCTTCCTTTTAGAGACATACATATTTTTATGCATAAAATTGGATTCATTATTATATCTTGTGTTGAAAACTCATATAATTAATTATAAATAGTATATTGAATATATAATATGAAATATTTGTAAAAATAATTCCTCAAAAATTATTTTTATATTTATTGAGATAAAATATGTTTTTTATTAGAAAAATAGTTTTTTAAAAAAGGAATCTCTTTATTTTGAAATAGATCTTATACTATTTTCTAATTAATTATTTTTAAAAGAATTAAATTTATCATTATTAGAAAACTAAATTTTAGTAATTTATTTAATCCTTTTCATACCCACCCTTATAATATCTTGGTGGTAAATGTAACAATTTTTTATTAAGATTATTAATAGTATGTTGTACTTTGGTAAAACTAGGTCTTTCATTTAATGTAAGCTATTGAAGGAACCTGATATTTGTTGTACCACAAGAGAAAATACTTGAGGTGTGTACCAACATATTATATTGGTGTAGATTTAATTTTAATCCGTCAATTTTTTTAAAAAAAAATAAATCATAAAAACAAGTGGAGTTACATTCTACCCCCCAAAAAATGACTTTCCCCTGAACTTCCTTTGGGCCACCATAGATTTAATAAATGAATTTCAATTTCATATAAAGCCACATAAAAATTTCATATTAAAATTTTCTTTAAATAAGTAATTTTATCAACATAATGGTTACCCAAATTATCTCCTAACTATATTTCCTCATAAGATAACAGATAATGAAATTTTAACATCCACATAGAAGATAAAACTAACACTCAAATACTTATGGAGAGTGATATAGAATATTTATTTGCAGATGTGGGTGATACAATGATTGTCAAAAATTATAAAACCATAAATCTATGGTGATCTGAGAGACCGTTTTATTCATAAAAAATTATTTTACTAGAATAATATTTTTGTTTCAAGATCCATTTAATAATGTTGAATAATTATTCATAAGAAGACACATATACCTGATCTCATTTCATATTATATGAACAATATAAAATTTTGGTTGTGTCTTGATGAATTTTCACTTTAAATATTACTCTAGGAAATAAGTGTGAGTTTTCATTCTGGAGAAATAATTGTTCATGAGATCGATGAAAATAATTTCAAGTCATTGGATCTGTCATTTGATATTGTCACGCCAAAATGGTTAGTACAGGTTATCCAATATGCATAAATCCTCATATAGTGGGTTAATAATTTAATCTCTAAATCAATATTCTAAGTATAAATTAATCCATTCCATAAATGGTTAACCATAAAACCCATTCAAAATATTAAAGTCAAAAAATTTAAAAGTAAGTCCATTAGATTTATCAAAAAAAATTGTAGATTTGATACCCCGTTTCTAATAATATAGTTATCGGTTATGATATTCCACAAATGTGAATAAATTAATCATTTATTATCCTAAAACATTGTAATTACCTAAATTACCATAAGACCATATTGAAGAAAAACATACTTTATCATTCCTTACATAAAAACAATAATTATTTGATATTATTCTTAAATATATAAAATGTTGTAAACTCCACACATGATAGCATAAATAACTTTAACAACAAATCCATAATCAATTCCAATGTAATCAATACAACCCAATTTACTTATTCATATCCAAAATATCATTATCCAAATAACTTTATCTCAATATTAGGAGTATATTAATGGAAATATTTCCCAAAATCATGTTTTCCATGAATACCACCTTTATATTAAATCACATTTCTAGACCATCAGAACCATTAAATATATTCTTGTAAATCTTTATAAAAACATAAACTAAAAAATCCATATATAATTCACAATTCTTATAATATAATTCTTGAATCCCAATACATAAAAACATTCATTATTCCACTTCATCATTAATACATCAATGGGTCATCCTCATCTGATTCCTTAATACCTCTTTCCTTTCACATTTCACATATAGTCCCTTCATCAATATCAATATAACCATTAATCATACCACCTTTGTGATTATCGTCATGAAAATTCCACATAATACATCTATTTTCATAATCCACAAACTTTTATTGTTCAATGAATTCAACCATTGATGATGTCGTAGGGAGGTCATTATTCACATTCATTTGGTTAACTGAAAATTTCATTTTCCATTATTCATTACTATATTTGTGTCATTCATTTCTATAGTAAAAATAAATTAATGTTATTCTTAATAATTCACTTGTGTTCTTATTTCCACATTCTCTACACAAAGGAAACATAATCATTGATCCTCTAATTCCTCCCTAATGTAAACTTTGAATGAATTCATTCTTTCTCTTTATTAGAGATTTCAAGTGTTGGTTTGGTATATGTTGTAATCATGTTCTCTAAAAATGGATTGAGCATCATCACAATATCCATTACTCCAATCATCATCCCAAGTAGTTACATATCTCAATATTTTCCTTCAAATTTAATTTTATCCTAGGTTAATCTGGTTTCCACCATTGATTAAAACCCAAAATAGTAGTTTAAGAAACACTTATCATTGTGGAAAAAAATATAATCATAAAAAATAACGTATAAGATGTCCAAATTGTGACACCTACTTTTTTAATCTTTGACACCATTAGTTTATCAATGGTTATTCATAGTCATATTATATTTAATTACTTGTTGGTGGATAATAAAGTGTTTCTGAATTTTTCAATCATATCCCATTAGACTTTTAAACCAGGTTTGTAGAAAGGATTATTGTCATGCGTATTTTCCCCATCAAGCCTATCTCAAAATAGTGTTATTGAGGTTATAACCTTGTGTAAATCCTCCCCCGAGCCACATCCACTTGTAGTGTCCAGATATTGGTATATTTCTAGAAAGGCACTCACTCTATCCTATACCAACATTATAGGACACTTACCTGCACTTTGACTCAACTTTATAATTATACATAGAGATATCACTTGAAATATCGTTTGAAATAACCCTATTGAAAAAGTATTAATATCCTAGTTTCTAAATGTGGACTAAACCATTACTTTTAAATTAAATATATAAACATGGGCTTCACATAAATGTATATTACATCATTTTATATTAATATTTATCACATTAAAAAAGTATAAGGTAGAGGACCATAATATTATAGTGTCATTGAATTTATGGAATCACAAAAATATAACATGCTAAATGATCTTAAATATCTCCCATAATGATATTCCCATTTAATAATCTTCACTAGAATACCATACATAAATCCATTCTTCATAACTGAGGGAATGGAAACATAATAATGGGGGTGATTAAAGGCTCTGTAAAGGTAAACATTGAAGATACGTAAGCAAGAGATATGAATATAGGGTATGATTACATTATAATAAAATTTGAAAATCATACCATGTATTTCAATGATAATAAACAAGAATTGTGGAATAAATATTTCCATTTAATGATACATGAATCCCAAGTAAATTATAGGACCTGAGTCATGAATGAATATCATTAGAATAAGACATAAAATTTATGGCAGACACATAAGAATATAAAATCATAACTTATAAGTCAAGGATAATTTTCAAAACACATCATGTCATATCATGGGGGTTGCACCTATTAGGTGGGATACACCAAAAACCCTACTAACGTCCATTTCTATATTGTGGTATGGATTCACTCCCCGAAACATCTAATTAGTTAAGGTTCACTCTCATGACCATCTTAGTGGAAAATGTCCCTTACTGAAATTGGTTTATCCACCATTATAGCCATGACTATCTCATGAGATAGAAATTATTACCTAATTAATTGGAGGGCGATATAATTCCCAAACATCACATAATAGAATCATTCATATATGTGTCCGAATATTATAATCATTCATCATATCATATCCAACTAAATTAAATGAGGATGATAAAGATATCATCATATCATAAGTTGTGGAAAAGAGGCATGATTCGATAATCATTTCATCGTAACATACCTCATGAATAGAATCATGTTTTATAAGTGTTTTATCAAGGTATAACACATGGTGTAGAAATGGGATCCATAAAAAACATGTTAACGTAAACATAAAAAATCCAATGAAATAATAAAAATGATTTCCTTGGATCATATACTTATTAAATTAAAAACAATATCAATCTATTTTATCTTAAATTGAGAATTATTTGGAAAGATAAATTATTTAATTTCAAAAGGATAATAACCATTCCATGATAATAAGTTATTAAGATATAAAAAATTTACAAAATATTTTTCATGGAAAAATACATTTAAAACATATGGACTAATCTATATGAATAATTTATAACATTTCTTTGAGAAAAATATATTTTCTTATTAAATAGTTGTTTTTGAAATCATAAAACCTTTTAAAAACATTTTTATTGGAAAATATTTTTGAAAATATTGAAAGGAATCATTTAAATCATTGATAACATTTTCTTTAAAAAAACCTTTTGAAACAAATAAAAGACAATTTGAAAATAATTTAAAATAATTTTTAAACATATTTTTTTCAAAATATACTTTCTTTGAAAATAGATCAGAAAATATATAAATTATTCTCTATAATAATTTAAATAATTTACATTGAAAATAAATTTTGAAGATATATAATGGAATCATTGTAAATCATTTAAAAATTATTTGTAAACATGAAACATTTTTTAAAAGAATTTTCTCTGAGAACCACTTTAAAAACAATGAATTCCCAACATATTAGGAATAAAATTTCTAAAAAACAATCTTTTAAACATGAAAAGGATGATTCCAT
Organism: Viscum album; assembly: GCA_963277665.1. Classification (NCBI taxonomy): domain Eukaryota; kingdom Viridiplantae; phylum Streptophyta; class Magnoliopsida; order Santalales; family Viscaceae; genus Viscum; species Viscum album. Next base: position 1,519,670,581 of record OY728150.1, read on the forward strand.
GTAATGATTTTCCTTATCGTGGATAAATCTAAACATATCGTACATTCCTTTTTCACCACAAAAATTCTAGAAACATACCTTAGTGGGAAAATGAAATGAATATTATTTTATAATAACCATTTTTTGAAAGGTAAAACTTGGGTAATTTTTTTTAAATATTATAGGAGAATAGTAGAACACTTTATATGACATTTTATGAAAATTTGGTTTTGAAGGAAAATAAATATCTGACCGATTAAAGAAATAATGTCTGATTTTAAAAAAAAACTCTTCATTACATTAGGTAGATAAGAGTAGAAAAATTGTATCATTACTTGAATATATCATGTATAATTAGAGGGTAAGAAAAATCATGAGTTTTCATGATATTTTGATTATAATATTTCATCAATGGAAGCATGCTCACAAATATTATCGATCAATAATTAGATTTTAACCTAAAATTATTACCATTGTGTAACCATGAATCATAATCCCCATGAAAGAATAATATAAAATAGAAACTAAAATTTCATGAGTATAGATAAATTCGAGATATTACATTTAAAAGGGTGTTTATATACACCTCATGAAGGAATATACATTTATATTATAATATATGTTTCCAATAAATAAAATTTGAGACAAAATTCCCTTATCAATTTAGTAAATTTTGAACCATAAACACCATGAAATAGAGATACATTAATGAATATTTAAATAAAAAATAACTTTTATATAAATAATCATAACATAAATTTATTTTAATTTTATACAGAACATAGAATAAATATGTGGTGATTATAGAATGAGTGTCACGAAAGATAAAAAGGTGAGACAAAAATTCCTTAATACTTGAGTAACTTTTGAATTATGAGCCCATTGAAAATATAAAATCAATATAAAATTTTAATATCATGAAATAAAAGTAATTCATGATATAAAATGTAATAGGTAAGTATATATATTACCCAATAAAAATTATTGTGGAATATGGCATATGTCTCAATGAAATAAAAGTGAGAATAGAAAGCCCCTTACCATAAGTCTTGAATTTCCTCATACACATTCAAAAATCCTAAATAATAAATATATGTTTATTATAAATCTTTCAATTAATCATATTCATATACATAATACCATATATTATTCACTTATGACTTTATATTTCTTATTTATTAATAATTCGATATGAAGTTATGTTTTGGGTAAAAACTACTTTGTTTTTTAGTACATCTTTTGATTTGTAATTCTTATTCCTCTTATATAGAAGCTGATTTAATAAATAAATAAATGTAAAAAATTATATAAATATAATATATATTCCTTAGATATGTATTTATAATTACCGATAAAATATTGAAATAATAATTAAATACACCATTCATGGAGATGATTGGTCGTATGTACGAATAAATGTAGTCACCATTTTCTCCTCGAATTTAAATAATGAAAGAAAATTAAATGATATATATATATATATAATCATTCTAGTATATATAAAATTTAATATAAATCAATTTGTTCAATTAAATCCATTCTTAATACATTCCATGTAAATTTTGAACGAATCACATCACTCTAGGGAGGCAGTAGTCCACCCATCCCCAAATGATGTTATCATATTCCCAAAAAAGACAATGAAGAAATTTATATATTATATAATAATTAAATATAAATAAATACATCATATACATCATATATATCATGTAAAAAATATTGACATCATTATTTCCATCCTTGAGAATGTTTTATGGGAGAGATAATGACATCGGTTCACAAGGTGGTAGTGCTCGATACACATGAATGATAATTATCTATCACATTTGATGGAAGTGTGTTTTGGGTTAGGTCGTATAATTAAAATAACAAATATCATTATATTTAGGATGTTGATTTAATTATATATTAATGGAATAAGAATGATTTAATGGGTGTATAAATAAATGAAACAAATGGCTCTTTGTTGGATGTTACATCTTCTTCCAGAACTCCAATTGGTTTGCACTAAAAGACAACCTAAGTTTTATTTCTACAAAAAAATAAGGCTTATATAATGATAGGAGTTATTTTTAGTGGATATTTGGATAGGGTTTGACTTGAATGAGGGATAAATAAGTCTGGCTAAGTGGGTGGGAGGTGAGTGACCTTTTATAGTAGAGGAGGAGGGACATTCTTGTAAATGCCAAAAGGTAAACACAATTGATAGGATTAGCTTACACATGTTTAAGATCAAGAACTCTTATGGAAATTTTATTGGTACTAGTTTAGTGATTTTTTATCATTACTTGTTAGGGTTTTACATTGGGGTTCATTTTGGTGAAAATTGAGATTTTTTGTAGGATGTGGGAAAGTAAATGGCTAACACATTGTTTCCCCCAACTTTGATCCACAACCAACCAAATTTTTTGAATCCCAATATAGGGGAATCACATATTTGGAACAATCCTTGTCATTCCAAATTTCCTATTATGTAAAATCATTCACCCCTAGAAGGGGCACACTGTTAAGATGCACGGTTTGGAAAATCATCCACCCCTGCCCAATAATCTGTGTGTTGGATTCTAGTAAACCAATAAATTATTTTCAAAAATACAAGACCCTAAAAGATTACCAAAAATTGACCCGAATCAACACCTATAATTTTATATGGTTTTTGGAGGATCTTGGAAGGATTTCAATCCCTCCTGACCTCTGTTATTAGCAATTCGAAGGGCATATTAGAGATATTCACCTCTCTTGTAAAGTAGATATTGACCTATGTGGTTTCCTACATCATACTAATTTTTATATAATCCTTAAAAGTTATTTTTTAATTTATTAAGATGTATCTAGATCTAGGTTTTGGGTATATTTAATATCCTTAAATTTTGGATCTAGGAATTGAATCTAGATCTCATTATTATTCACGATTAGGGTTATTCCGCATGAATTGGTGACTTATGTTGGAAGGAGTTCATCATTTTTTTATATAGTGGTCTATTATTCATACAACAAAGTATTAATTTCAATTACTTTTATTTGACAATTTAATTTCTATAATAGGAATATCAATTTAGTCTCTATATTGAATTTTTTAATTTCTTGAATTAATTAATTCAAGGAATTATGAGATTAGTAATATTATAATAATGAATTGGAATAATAACTAGTTGAATTTATTAATGAGTTAATAAAATTATTGAACCTATTTAATTAATTTTTGAATGAATTAATTTTAATGGATGGAATTATGAAAATGATTTACTTGGAATAATTAAATGTTTCCTTAATTATGGGGAGATTTAAGATTATTGAAATTGAAAAATTAATTATTGAATTATTTATTGGAGAATTTACATACTATGAAATAGATTTAGATTACTTATTAATTTTTTAATTAATAAATAGGGTTGATATGATTAATTAATTATTTAATTAATTTATGGAAATTAGATGATTAATTAATTGTTGAATTATTTATTAAGACGAAGTTAACATGAAATTTTTGAATATGATTAATTAATTGGTGAAATAATAAATGTGTTATTTTGATTAATATGAATTGAAAATATGAATGGTAACAACAGAACTCACATGTGAATTTAAATGATTAATGGTAATAATGGAATTAATATGTGAATTAAAATGATGAATGATAATAGTGAATTTATTATGTGAATAGAAATGATGAATGACAGTAATGGCATTAATATGTCAAATAAAATGATGAATAGTATAAATAATATTGATATGTGAATTGATGTTATGAATGATAAAAATTGAATTCAGATGTGAATTGAAATGATGAATGGTAACAATAGAATTAAAATGTGAATTAAAACTATGAATGGTAATAATGGAATTAATATGTGAATTGATATAATTAATGGTAACAATGGAATTTAAGGGAATGATATCATGTAAGGATTATTATCACCTCGGTATGAGATGAAGTCGATATTGAGAGTTTGGGATTCCTCATGAACCTAGGGGATATGTTGTTAAATAAAGACTAATCAAATAAATGTAATCAATTTTCATTATTTATTTTATATATTATTTTTACAACTACATGCACTATCTGACTATATATTATTTCAGATGTTGTTCATAGTATACTACTTAGTTGTACCAACACACTAATTTGGTAAAATTATTGGTACCCAAATAGATTTCATGGTTGTTGGAATGTTTAATGGAAAATTCCCTATGTTAGTTGGATGATTTGAGATGGAGCCTGGATGAGGGAACTAGACTTGGTTTTGTGACCCTCTTGGGTGATGTTAGTGTATTTATTATGTTGGGTATTTTTTATATTGACATCTAACTTGTTCTTTTGCCTGGAATATCTACTTTTTTGATATTGTATTCTACTTTTTTTTTCATGTGATATTGGTATCATTATGGTTGTGGTTATATATTTCGTCAATGGTTATTTATTTCCAATCGTTTATTAATCTGATGAAGAGGGTATAGACTCCCAAATATTTTTATTCACCCACCATAGTATTGGGAAACCTCTAGCTTGTGGGGAAGAATTTATGAGGTCACATAACTATCCGGATCAGTGCATCGGTTTGTGGAACCCCGGTTGGGATGTTTTAAAGAACTACTAGTGCCTTGTTTTTTTCTTTTCATTCTACTGAATAATTGCGAAAGGTAGACATGAGAATAAGAAGTGTTGGGCCTCTTTTATGAGATCATTCAAAGTAGTAGATAATCTATTTTTGGTAGAAAACCTAGGTACCAAGTTTGGGATGATTTTTCATGATATTTTCTATTATAATTGAATGTTAGTTTACCTTTGGTGACACCCATGGTGTATGATGTGAAAATTATTTTTTTATTTTAGGGGATTTGAATTATGGCCAAGTATGGAATAATAGTTGAGTGAGAATACAGAATTTTATGTACTCATAATTATTTTTTGTAAATGTATAACTTCAATCACGCAAGGAATAGAATATTGATTTTATGTTGTTGAAATTGAACTATTTTTTCCTTGCTTATGAAATTGAAAAGATAATTTTCCTAATATGAAATTGAGAATTGTGAAATGATTGATGATTAAAATAAATGGGATTTTAATGAGAAACATTAAATTATAATGACTTTAGGATTGCTTATCCATGATATTTATGTAAAATGGTTAAGTGTATTGATAGTGTAATGGTTTTGACCATGTGGCAGAAAAGAGGAACAATGTGTTAAGGATTAATTTGAAAAACCACTTATGAAATGTGTTAAAGATGTGTTATGTGTCCCCATATATATTTTTTGAAATTTTAGAGATATTCCTTTATGAGTATAATTATTGAGAGGATGACATGAGGATATGGTTGGAGATGTTCCACCAGTAGTGAATCCTTAGACACTGATAGTTCTTAGTGAGGAAGTAGGATTGTAGTTTCAATCAAACATTTCATGCTTCATCCAGTTTATTGAAAGGCACCCAGAATGTGTTTTGTATATAATACCCGACCTTTAAAATGAGTTTCAATTATAACACCATTTGAGTTTCATTGGATATGGTGGAAATGGGGTAGAAGAGTTTTGGATTTAGTCTATTGTAATGATAAAAGAGAATTTAGAGACTCCATCTAAGAATAGGCTCATGTTGGATTCTTATATGATACGAGGAATAGTGAAGCACTGGTGGGATATTCAAACTCATACTAGACATTTTGATTGTGTGTTTTGGAAGTAATTCATGGAGATTTTCCATGAGAATTTCTATCCAAATACGCTGATGTAATAGAGAGTATATGAGTTCATTAGGTTGACTCATTGGATTATACCTATGATGGACTATGCTGGAGGATTTAGAGAATATTATCACTTTTCATACCATTGTTAGAGAATGAGACAACGTTGAAAAAATGTTTCTTGGATATAATTTAATGTGAGATTAGGTCCCAACATAACCTATTCTAGTTAAAGAAGCTTATGGAGGTGGTGGATCAAGAAATCACAATTTAGGGAATCCTGAATAAGGCTTCCATTGAAAGATATATGGTTTTTACTCGATGGTAAAAATGTACATATTCTGAGATAGGTAATCCTCTTCACATTGGTTTTAGAAATGGGAATAGAATGAATAGTTCCATTGGTGAAGGGTCATTTACTCAAGGACATTCCTGGATTGTCCATCATTAGTGTAGTAGGAAGGGCTGCAATCATAGACACCATCCCCAACCACTAGTAGAGTATCAATCTTATAGAAATATGGGACACTGATAGAACTTCTTTAGGAACACACGATAAATGTGTAATGATGGAAGAGCTTGATAGAACCATGGCACGGAAAGTTAATCTTCTTCACCATATTAGTCAGGAAACTAGTGTTCTACTGGTCGAGGTGGTAGAGGTATTGGATGATGTTTTTTTTAGTAAAAGAGAATCAATATCAATATATTGGTGTAGTTTAGGGGACACATACTTCACTGTAATGAAGAGAGGTGGGATAGTTACATGTAGTTCGACCTACTCTTGTGGATAGTGAGACTGGACCATCAACAATGAGAGTTTCTGTTATTGTAGATTCTATACCAGCTAATTCCTTATCTGATACTCATGTGTCACGTTATTTTATCTATTCACAACATGTGAATGGTCTGACCCTAGTGGATGAATTCATGGGTTGGGTAATGATGATAAATACACAGTTGGGAGTACGATCAAGAGACATCGGTTTATAGAATTGGAGTTATCACGAGGTTGGAGAGTATCTTTTTCTTTAGGATCTGTACAGATTGGATATGTCATATTTTGACCAAATTAAGTGTATTTCCTGGTTTGTAGAATTATGAGCCCACATAAATTGTTATTGGAGAAGGGTTACTTTTAAAGTGGTGTTACAACTACAAAATGGTATCTCATACACAATATAAAAAAATCACACCAGAAATATACCAACCCGAGGACTCGACCACGTAGTGGCCTCCCCAAACCCCAACCTCTCATGCCACCCCATCCACATATGTGGGTTATATGAAAGTGAATTTTAAGTATCATTGGGTTACAATTATATTCACCATGGAGAATCAGATATCAAGGCGGATTGTGCAAGGGCAGTTCAGTAGCAACTGATGGAGCATACCACACATGTTTCATGTTTGTTATTTGATAATGGATTTATAATGTCGGATGCCTTTCTATATGTATTGGAACTATTTTAGGATGTGTTTGTTAATTTCATCTCAAGACTATCATCTAAGAGAGATTCATAATTTACAATAAAGCTCAAGCTAGAGGCTGATCCTGTTTCTATTTTAGCATATATATTTATTCATAATTACTTTTGGGTTAATTAACGATCCAACAGTTTTTTGTACACGATTAACAACATCATAAATATGTACCTATATTAGATTGTGGTTGTGTTTGTAGAAGACATATTGGTGTAATCTAAGACTCCTAGAAATCATAATCAATATCATGACATCGTCCTCAGTACACTAAGAGAGAATCAACTATACTCCAAGATCTCTAAGTAATGGTCATGGACTAAATAGGTACACATTTTGGGACACATCATCTCAAATGAAGGTGTGTCAGTGGACCTATAAAAAGACAGAATGATTATTCATGGGGGAGCCCAATAATTTTTTTGATATCTGTATATTTTTGAGATACAATGAGTATTATTAGAGGTTCATTCTAGTATTTTCCTATTTTTAAGGACAACTTTCAGGCTAAAAAAAGAATGATTAATGATTAAATGGATAAAATAATCCATGAATTCCTTTAATGATTACAATAAGTGGTTGAATTCAGCACTAATCTATATCCCACCTGAGGTTGGTGAGGTGTATAAAATGTTTTTTTATGTGTATGGGATAAGTAATGGTGTCATATTGATGTATGGAGATCGGTTTGTGGTATATGGGTCTCAACATTTCAGACCACATGAACATAAATACACTATAAATGACCTTGATATAGAAACATTTGTATATGATTTAATGTGTTGGTGACATAATCTGTCGTCATAAATTTTTTCCCATGTATATGGATCCATATATCACGAAGTATATACTTTCTCGATGACATTTCAATCTCTGACAGTGATGGTGGGTTGATAATAAAAATTAATTTCATTTTGAGTGAGAATATACTCCCATAAATGGAAAAAGTGTTGTTGACACATTAATAATGAAAACATAGAATCATGAAGTTCAGGGGTCTGGTACTGTGTGGAATATGGTGACCTTGCTGGTTGGGATGGATGGTGGGGTTCTGTAGAGTTGGGATACGATCACTCTCATTTCAATATCCCTTGAGTATACCCTTTTTAGATAAATTATAAACACTTAGTATGAATATATATTGTGAGTTTCCTTGAGGTAAATCCGTGAAGGTGGGTAGTAACCTTTCTATTTGAGAATATATCATTATTAGATAATCTATGTCAAGAATTATGTATTTTTTCCTATGAGAATTTGGGGGGGTTGATGTGTGATATTCATTCCTCAAAGTGGTATATACATCTAGGTGTTACCAAAATATACCTTGACTTATGAGGATAGTTTTCGTGGTCGAGCATGAAAACGTATATAAGAGGGTTTGTGAAATGATGTTACACCTACCAATTGGGGATAAACGAGTATAAATGACATGGTGGTTTTTTAGTCATTTCCCATTCACGAATGGAAGTGGGATGAAATTAAACTAGATTTTTTGGTATGTATCACAAAGATGCGTCAAAATAATGATGATATTTGGGAGATTTTGGACCATTTTAAAATGGTATCACATTTTTTACTGATATGAGAGATGTTCGCAGTGGAGCGTTTTGGATAGTTGTATGTTCCGGAGAAAGTACTTCTGTATGGGGGTCCAAAGAATATTGTTTTAGACCGTTATTAACTTTTTTCTTAGTTCCTCATGAAGGGATTATATAAGGAACTTGTTACACCAATTTTATTATGTATATATTTCCACCCATAGATAGGAGGGTATTCAATGTGTACTATATATGTACTGGAGAATAAGTTATGATCATGTGTCCTTGAATTTGATTGGTCTTGGGGGAAGCAAATAATTGTGGTGGAATTTTTTTATAACAATAGTCATCAATGAAGTATATTTATTTCTCTATATGAGGATATTTAGGTTCATCCATTAATGTCATATCAATGTTAGATGGAGGATGGTGATTTAGGGTTGTTGGGACCGATTCTCGAGCACGAGACGTTGGAGCAGGTTTAGCTAATCTGTAAACATATGGATATGGCTCAGAGTGCCCAGATGTTGTATGCTGGTAGAGATCGTCAAACCCTAGAGTTTATATATGGGTTTTGTTTATTCATATGGGGTTTTTCTAGATTGGTTTACCATAGGATACATAGATAGTTCATTTTGGAACCCATGTTTGATAGACAATTTGATGTTGGAAAGAGAATCTGGCTGGTGGCATAACTGTTGGCTCTTCCACATATATATGGTGTAATGCATGATGTTTTCTATGCATCAAAATAATTAAGTTATCAAATTATCCCTAATAATGTGATCGATATGGATGATTCTAATATTAATATAGATGCATCCTTTATGATAATTTGATACGTGTGTTGTATCGAAGTGAGAAAGTGTTAAAATGAATTAATATATTAATAGTTCATGTATTATGAAAGAATTGGTGTGGTTTGGAGGAATTATGTGGGAGATATACAGAAATTTGGACACATTGTTCTGATCATTCTGACTCTGAATCATAGGGATGCTTTGGAGTGCAACTCAACAACTAGCTATTATAAGGTGTAGAGATTGTGAGATATTGAACATTTCTTGAAATATCACTAAATTGATTTCAAGTATTATTTTTTCTCTTTTTGAGAAAGATTTTGACTTTTTATTGATGGGTACTTTTGAGTGAAAATTTAGAATTTTGGAATGAAGAGGGAAATTTCACAGCTGACACAAAGTTTTCTCTAATTGTGTGCTCTAGCCGAGCAAACTGTCCAAACCAAATCATAGGTGATTTCCACAACTAGTGAAGGGTTTTTGAAATAGTTCTCCATATTAGAAGAAACCATGACCCCAACACCAAAAGAGTTTCATGGTTATTATTCATTGTTTCTAAATTTTTATTCCATACCCATAAAATCTTTTATAAGTTTTAAATTAACCATGAAAATTAATTTTAAAAATACTAGAACACAAAAATTGACCCAAAATTTCCCCTGATAAACGCTTAACATCTTCTTTCTTTATCTAAAGCTCTCAGATATATTCTACACCCCCGACTTCTTTTCTGATATAATGTAAGGAATGATTTAAAAACTATACCTCTCCTGATAAGTGGATCTTAACATGTGTGGTTTCCTCCACCATTCCCATGTTTTTCTCATCCAATAGAGGTATGTTTTCCTTTGTTTTGGTGGATCAATATCCTGGTTTTGGGAACATAGAGTCATTTCAAATCTAGGATATTTTAACTGAATCAATTTATCTCTCTTCATGATGATTAGGGTTATTCCACTCAAATTGGGGATTTCGATTGGTGAGCATTCTTCTCCGATTTCGAGGAAGCTGTATATTATTCAAATACAAAAGTATTGATTTCAGTTATGTGTGTGTAATTGTATAATTTCTTTTATATGATTAGAAATTGAGTTCATAGATTGAATAAACTAATTTTGTGAATAAATTAATTTAGGTCATTATGAAATTGAGAAAATTTGAATAGTAAATTAGAATAATTAATTGTTGAATTAAGTATATAGTTTCTTATATTATTGAAGCTCTTAGTTAAATGTTGAATTAATTAATTGAAATTGTTGGAATAATGAAATGATTTGACATCAAATAATTAATTATTGATATAATTATTAAGAGATTAAAATGATTGAAATTGAATAATTAATTGTTGAATTAATTATTGTTTATTTTTAAGATTATAAAGTTGATTGAGATGAATAATTAATTTTTGAAATAATTACTAGTGTTGATATGATTAATTAATTGTTGAATTAAATAATAGAGATGAGGTTATTAGTAAATTTTTGAATTATTTAATGGGACAATGTGAACATTAAATTATTTAATTTGGTAAATTTGTAAGGGAATAAATTTTTCTGTTATTGTTATACAAGTGAATTGAATTGATGAATGGTAAAAATGCAATTAATATTTAAATTAAAATGACCAGTTATAACAATGGAATTCATATGTGAATTGAAATGATGAATGATAAAAATGGCATTCATATGTGAATGGAAATGAACAATGGTGATAATGGAATTAATATGTGACTTCAAATGAATAATGGTAAAAATGTAATTCATTTGTGAATTTAAATGATTAATGGTAACACATGAATTCATATTTGAATTGAAATCATTAATGGTTATAATAGAATCCATATGTGAATTGAAATAATGAATGGTAAAAATAAAATTATTATGTGAATTGAAAAGATGAATGGTAACAACAAAATTCAAATGTGAATTTAAATGATGAATGGTATTAATGAAATTAATATATAAACTTAAATGATGAATGGAAATAACTGAATTAATATTTGAATTGAAATGATGAATGTCAACAATAGAATTATTATGTGAATTAAATGGAATAATGGTAATAATGGAATTCATATGTGAATTGAAATAAAAAATGGTAAAAATGGAAATCATATGTGAATTGAAATGATGAAGGGTAACAATGGAATTCATATGAAAATTGAAATGATGAATAGAAACAATGGAATTCATGTATGAATATAAATGATGGATGGTGACAATTAAAATCATATTAAAATTGAAATAATGAATGGTAATAATGAAATTAATATTTTAATGCAAATGGTTAATGGAAAAAATGAAACTATGATATATGATATCCTTATAGGATAGTTTAGACTTCTAAATGGGCAGAAGTAGGTTTTGAGAGTTCGAGTTTCCTTTGGAAACTGGGTTTTATGTGGTTAAAAAGGGTAATTGAATAAATTTAAACTATTTAATTTAATTTTTTTATTTATTATTTACACAACTGTATAAATTTTTTTACTAGATATTATTTTAGGCACCATTGGTTATGGGATATTGAGTTTTACACACACCCTACATGGGATGCACGGTCGGTACCAGAATAGATTTCATGATTGTAGGACAGGTTATGGGAAAATTCCCTATGTTAGATGGATTAGATGATAAGGAGCATGGATGAGGTGACACGACATGGATTTGGGACCTTCTTGGGAGATGTCAGCGACTTATTTATTTTGATAATTTTTTATATTGACATTAGACACAAACATTGACATGGAATATCTACTGTTTTGTTTTGATATTCTATTCATCAATAGTCATCAAATTATATTGTTATCATTCTGGATATGGTTATTTAATTGGTTGATAAATAGGTTATATTATTTATATGATTGATATGGAACATCACTACTAGTCGTCTGGCACTAGCATACGTGGAGATGCGCTGGAGGTCAATAGCAATCTAGCTTGGGGAACTAGTATTTGGAACCTATATTAGGATGTTAAATCAAGTACCTCCAATAGTGGGAAATTATTTGATCTAAGATGGGTCATGGTCTAAATATGGCTATATAATAGGTTTTGGACACGCGTAGGGTCATTTTTACACCTTATTATCAAGGTCAACCTCTTGGTAACCTTGTTTTTACCTTAATCACTATAATTAATTTTAATGGAATTCATTAATAACTTGGGTCAAAAATTTAATTAATATAATTAGAAGTTATAAATTATTATGATTCAAAAAAATTAATCCATTTTTACTAATACTAAACTCATATGTGGAAGAAATTAATTTATAATAAATCTTGTAGATGAGACGATGCATTGTTATTAAATGTGAAAATGTATACAAGTTTGAATTGTTTTGTTATTCAATTTGAATTTAAATATCATTCTGATGGACTAAATTGGATTTATAGATGTGTAATTTATCTAAACATACTTTAAAAACAAATAAAAATATAATTTATCCATCTAAATTATTTAGATGAAATGTAAGTTTTCAATTACATTTTAGAATTTCTCACGATTCATCAAAAAATAAAATATTTCATAAAAATTAATAAAATTCACCCAAAGATGATTTTGAATTTCCACATTGAAAAATTATGTTAATTTATTTATATTTTTTTAATTTTTTATGTTAATTTTTAAAACAAGGGCTTCATTAAAATGTGTTAAAACTACCTATTAGTAAAATAAAACTTTTATTTATAAAATTAGAATTATTTCCATCTATTGCCTAAAAACATATAAGATGATTATTAAATATTTTAATGAATATATAATATATTATTTTCATCAAAATTATTAATCAAAAGTGGGTTTTGAATTTGATGAGAGAAACATATTTGCGTATAAAACAATAGTTTTTCAGAAAAGTTATTTTGTTGTTTTCAAGTAGTTCTTTCTAAGATTTATAATGAATTTGTTAAAAAATAAATATTTTACAAATATTATGTAAACCATATTTTAATTTTTTAGTTAATACTTTTGATACATTCCATTCAAATGGGCATGTGATTACTAGAATAAAATTTTAATAAAATTTTTATTATCATTTTATATTTTGGTAAAACATTGTCTTACATGTAACACAAGCTATCAAGGGGACTCAATATTTTGTGTACTGCTAGTTAAACTCATTTTTGTGAATAAAAAATGATAAAATTTTCATGACCGCCTCCCTACAAGGTATACCTACCCTAGCTCTGAAATGTGATAAGGGAGATAGTGACCCCCATGTCCCGTATCCAGTAGGCCCTATGTTGGTGACTAGCACTGAGTGTTGAGTAAAAACACAATTGGAAGGCATGAACCTATAAATGAACACATGAAAAAGATAGAGAAATGATAGACACCAACCAACTCCAACTCTGACTAAAATATAAATGAAAACCCATGTTCACATATGTAATTTCATGAAAAACTACTACAACTGAAAGGGGGAAAATCATGTACCAAAGCAAAGTAAACAGCAGTAACCGAAATCTCAAACAGCTCCTACTACCCCAAGCTAGTAGAAACCAGCTTGATCTCCAACTTACTCCAAGTTACCTGAAAAACAGTTTATATATACATTGGGTGAGTATAAAAATATACTCAATAGTATCCTCCTTGAAGCCTCTCCAGAAAATGTAATGAAAGCATACAAAAGAACATTAAACAACAAGTGGAACTAACATGTCACATAAATTGGTATACTATCTCCCTGCATCACCCTGGATACTCTCACCATGAATTTCCTACAACATTATGTTATATAATAAAGAATATTAATGGTACCCCTCTACTACTTCTTCACTGGTTTGATGTTTTTCCCCAACATCACATGTCCAAAGCATCTCTCTCCAAGATGGATTGCCAGAAAACACCTTGGTGAAGCACCACAACATGCACATGAAATAAAACCACCACGTCCACCTAAACAGAGTAACCAGGTAGTTTTTGTGACCGACCACAACTAGCATAACATGTATCATAATTTGGGCATTACACATCAAGCCATTACTGCGCATACACTGCGTAAGGATCCTCAAGCCATCACAGCCTAAACATGTTACACCTATAGTAATCCATAAGAAACTATATCCAAAATATATGTGTGTGAATAACCATAAGACATTACAACCCTCTACATAGATATATGGGGACAACTGAACAATGTGCCTACCAGCACAAGTATCTACCAAGAGAAGAGAGCAGGGCCAATGGGGTAGTTAGTCATCCATCCTACCACTAGAATGATGGGGAAAACACCAACCCAGGGCTCAGAATCCCCAGGGTGTCAGTTTCCCTAAACAATGGGGTGGAGTAGTTTACATAAACACAAAAATTGCAGAATATACTATATATCACAACAACACGATGTGCACAGCCTAGTCGTATTGTCTACTGTAGCTATTTTCTCATAGACCCCTTGCTTCAACTTCTAAGACATGGTATCCTATAAGCACACAACCATTTAATGTGAGTTATTACATTATTTCATTCCCTTTTTGATCAGTTGAACATTAAATTAATTAATTAATTAAACATTAATTAACCATTAATAATTTTCAAATTATATTTCCTTAGCAGTACTCCGAAATTTCATTATTCCATTAAAATAAAACGTCATAATTGCGTCGATGCAAGCTCCAACACCATGGGTTAACATCATTTATTCAATAATTGATTAAAACCATTATTATTTTCCAATATTCTATGTAATTCTACAAAAAACATTCTAAGTTAATAAACACAAGGGGGATAAATAGGATGAGTAGAAGAACTACCCGTCAAGTCGTTGCTACCAAAAAAAGTTCATAGACCCATCCTCCCTTAGGAAGATAAAAACGGAAAGAACCTGGCATACCAAATGAATATTCACCCTTTTTAGAAGGAGTGTATGCAAAACAACTACCTTGACCTGTGGAGAAGGTAAGGAAGATAGAAAACCAACAAGAAAAAAATGCTTCCAAACATTCAAATCCAACATCTAACTTCATCTCTGGTGTCCTCCCCGACACCCAGATGTATAAACTAATGCATCTCGGTACTCTAGGCATCATCTTCTGCCACACCCAATGGGGCTCCATGCCCCCACATAGCCCAACAGTCATCCAGACTCACATCCCAACATAAGATACAAGAAGAAAACATTACATCAACAGGGCTATTGGTCCTTAAACAAGGCATTATACCTTCATAAAAAATGAGCTCTCATAGATCCAAGCATAAGGTTCATGGAATTTATAATCAAGAGGGTATCTCCGAACACTAAGAGGAATTATCTTTTTATAAAACATTCAGTCATTTAATCCATCAATAAATAACTAATTTATTATTTCCAGGTTCCAACTACGGGAAACCTAGGTAGTAAGATATCACAATTAATTAAACATTCTTACTTTATCAATTTATTTAACATTAAATTACTATAAGAAGACCAAGATTCTTTTCATGCCCCTTTTTCTTTAGCCAAAAAATTTTCAATTAATTTTTTCTTTATGTCCATTACTAATTTCCTTCAAGAATGAAAGGATAAAAAAAAGCAAACATTGTTATCACACTATATATAAAAACATGTTTTAATAATTTACAATCTATATCAATTTTCGAGATCCAATATTTATTATGTCAATTCTAGTGTGATCTAGTGGCTAAATCATGCTAATGGTACATTTTCATGTAAATGAAAAGAGGAGAAACGAATCCCCTACCTCAAACCTTTCTTGAAATTCTCTATAGGAGAATGAACCACAAAATGGGTTATTATCTCCTCCCCCCATGACTACTGTATCCACTCGAGTATGCAGAGACACCATCACACCAGTCAACAACCATGAAAAGTCCATTAGGAACATGGAGATAACACTCCATAAATGGGAAAGGAGAAACATAATGATATGAAATCAATATAATTACGATAAATAATAAATTATACCAAATATTGATTGATACAACTTGGTTGCACCCAAAAAGAGTGTGCACTTGCTGTAAGAAGAAAGTAAAAGGAAACCAATGCATGATGAAATGTTTGATTTCATGATTCCTACAGGGTGGAAGGAACAGTTCAAGCATATTGTACCAGAGAAAAAGGAGGAAGAACTAAGGAGGAATATATCTCATCACATTATAAGGTTTAACATAGTGGTTTATGATATGCTAGAGTTTCCATTAAATGAAGATCACATTAAACCACATGGTTGGATGAAGTAAAAGATTCCAGAGCCTTAAGAAAATTAATATTGAATTTATGGGAATTTAGTTGGACTTAAATCCTTTAAAACTAGGCCTTGAATGCTTTTTACGTCAATGAAAGTTTTAAATTGGTGAAACAAGAAAAATCAAGAAATTTGGAAAAGGAAATATGATACAGTTCTAGAAACATTGTTCACGAGACGTGACATCATTTCTATCACACTGTGTCTATGACACCATGTGTGCAACACCATGACTGTGAGCGTGACTCTATTTTTGTGACACTATGTCTATGACACTAATTCTGTGACACCGTTTCTATCACACTGTTTCATTGACACCGTGACTCTAACATTGTTTATATCACACTGTTTCTGTCACACTATTTTTGTGACACCTTGACTATGAAACCATTTCTATGATGCTATTTATGACCATCCATTTCTATGACACCATGACTGTGAAAATGCTTTTGACACACTATTTTTGGGACATCGTGACTTTCAAACCATGACTCTGACATTGTTTCTGTCACACAGTTTCTGTCACCCCATTTCGGTGACACTATGACTGTGACAATGTTTCCGTGACATCATTTCTATCAAACCATTTCTATTACACTGTGACTATGACATCATATATGTCACACCTTTTATGTGACACTGTGGCTGTGACACCATTTTTGTTACACCATTCTTATGACATCGTGACAATGACACTGTATCTGTGACATTGTGACACAATTCATAAAACTAGAAACACCATTCATATAGTTGGAAATTTGGAAATGTGTTGGGGATGAGTAACCTTGACCTCCTAGAACACCTCAAACACCAGATTTTAGGAATGTAATTGACCATAGAGGTCCATGTAATTACATCATATACATCTCAAAATATTATCATCCATGAGAATCCAAATCCAACACGAAAGGAAACAAAAATGGGGTCGAACAACCAATCCTCAAGATACCTCCCAAAATATAGTGATCCATAAGAAACAATAATATAAAACTGCCTTATATACATGACTGATCGATAACCATAAAGTGAACATAGTTATATGAAAAGAGTTAAACATAAAACAACTCTGGGTACTAAGCATGTATCTGTGACTCACATTCCAAGGCACTCTTATCCACACCATTGTGTCTCCACAAGACACAATCCATGGGGATAGAATGCCCACACAACACCTCCTCCTTGCAGTCTTGGATCTCCACAGGATGATCCTTGACGGTCGCATCATCATAATCATTTATCTCTCCCCAATAGATGATGTGTTAGTAATCAAAAATATAATGAAGGAGTTTTGATAAATGAAAAAAATCCGGTAACATGATCCTCTTTGGGGGAACTGTTATCTGATACACCATGGCTCCAACACGAGAAAACACCATGAATTTCCCAAAAAACAAGGGAGAAATATTACTCCCGCAAACCTAAACTTTTTTCCCATGATGGGGAGTCACCTTACGAAACACGTGATCATCAAGATCAAACTACAAAGGTCTCCTCCGTTGATCGGTAACTAATTTCGGATGATCCTACGGTTTTTTTATCCCCTCATGAATCTCCTGAACCATCTCTGTCGTATTATGCACTAATTTTGGTCCAAGAATTGATGACTCCCCGACCCCAGTCCAAAATAATGGAAAATGTAATGGTTTCCCATAAAAGGCTCCTGATGGAGCCATACCAATGGTGGAGTAAAAAATTTTGTTGTAAGTGAACTCCACCATGTGTAAGTACATTATCCACGAACCTCCAAAAACCAGGACACGAGAGCATAGCATTTATTCAAGAGTCTAGATAGTCCACTCTGTTAGACCATCCATATATGGTTGAAAAGAAATGCTAAGGCAGAGCTAAGAATCAAAAACATGCTAGAGACCTCTAAACATACTAGAGGTAAAACATGGATCTCGAACAGAAATGATCCCCCTTGGGAATCCATGTATTTTCACCAACTCCTCTAGATACTGCCTCGATAAAACATCCACTGAGCATGAATTCGTTAATCACTATGAAGTTGGATGATTTTGTTAAACAATCCATTACCACCCAAATAGCGTCATTTCCTCCCTGAGCTTGAGGAAAACCAGTTACAATGTCCATTTATATGAACTCCCACTTCCATTGAAGAACATCTAATGGCTGGATCAGACCACCAAGAACACGATGTTCATCCTTCAGATTATGGATGACCAATCATTGAGATAGAAACTCTGTTATTTCACGCTTCAACCCAGGCCACCAAAACTAAGTCCTCAAGCCTCGATATATATTTTTCATGCTATGATACACTACTAATGTCGAACTATGGAACTCCATTATAAATATCCCATGCATCTCCAAGGGAATAAAAACCCTTCCATGATATAACACTCAGTGTTGTTCATCCTCTTTCCAACCATGAAGGTCCTCACCCCAAACAACTTGGTCTATCTAGAACACCACCTCAATATCCCCCAACTGGGACTCTTCCACCTGCTGGATCAGAGATGAATGCACCGTCATTTAAAAAGGACAACCTATTCTCCCAACTTCTCCCATATTGAGATGTAATGTCGAATGTTCTTCCATTACTCTCCAGGAATCACTAGATTCACAAATTGAATCACTAAATGACTTCCTGCTCAGTGCATTAGCTACAAAATTCCCTTTTCCTGGGGTATAAGATATTTCAATTTCATGTTCTTGTATGAACTCCATCCAATGATGCTTTAGAAAGTTAATATCATGTTGGAAGAAACATACCTAAGGATGTTATGATCGGTGAAAACCAAAAAGCACTCTATAATGAGGTAATGTCTCCACAACATTAGAGAAAACACCACAGCTTCCAACTCAATATCACGGGTGGAGTTGTTAGGTTCATGGGGAGTAAACTTCCGAGACCGATATGAATCATCTGATCTCTGCTGCATCAGATAAGAACCTAACCCCAAATGCGAAGCATTGTAGAAAAAATAAATCTGAACTCCCTTTGATGGAAGACAGTGAACTGGAGAACTTCCTAACTTCTCTTTTAGATACATGAAAGCTTTATGAAACTGATTAGTCCCCATGAATGCCTAATCCATTTTGGTCAATACCATCAGAGGAGACGCAACCCAAGAGAAATCGGCTACGATCCACCTATATTAGCATGCATGTCCAAGAAAACTTTGTATATCTGACATTATCATGGGGGATTCCCAAGGCATAACTTCTTCTATCATTTATGGATCAAAATATACTCCCTTCTTGTGCACAACACGGCCTAAGAATCCGATTTCTCGATCCCAAAACTCAAACTTCAACAACTTCCCAAACAGATGTCGTGGACGAAGAACTCCCAAAATGGCTTACAGATGCTCTGCATGCTTCTCCTTAGAAGTGGAGTACACATAAATTTAATCAATATAACCCACCACAAAATAATCTAATAACTCACAGAACACATCATTCATCAATCCCATGAAAATAGTTAGAGCATTTTTCACACCGAACGAATGAACATGTAATTCCCATGACGACAACGAAAATCAGTCTTCGGGATATCCTCATCCTACACACGTATCTAAGGATATTCTGACCGGATGTCGATCTTTGAGAACCAACATTCACCATTCAGTTGATCAAATAAATCATCAATACCTGGAAGGGGATAGCGACTCGTTACTGTCACTTTTTGTAAGCAATGATAATCGACACACAACTGCAAACTTCCATCATCCTTCATCACGATCAAAACTAGTGCACCCCATGGTGAAACATTTGGACAAAAAAACCTCACAATAATAGACCATAGATCTGTATACGTACCTCACGTAACGTGGAATGGCTATCTGATATGGGGACACAGAGATAGGTGATACTTCTAGTGGTATCTTGATCCAAAAATCGATCACTCATCTTGGGGTAATGCTACAACCTCTTCTATAAAGATATCATGGTACTCTCCTATGGCCCTAGGGAACACCTTCTACTAAACCCTTGATAGACATCGCATCAGCTCAACCATCAATAATGAATGGGAAGAACATGCCTCTGACCCATCTGATTTTCTCGCTCACCAACAAACACAACTAGATCTCCATCCTCATTGAAGAACAAAACATACCTCCTCAAGAAATCAATGAAATCCTACAATGAATACAACCAATACATGATGAGTATGAAATCATATGGTTGTATCCATAATCATATGAAATCTCTTGAAAAGTGGTGCTTCCCCAACACTAGCTCACTGTCTCGACATACATCAAACTAGTCAGCTCGACCTCCAACAGGTGTATTAAACACCAAGCGCACTGGAATACCCTCTACCTCATGTACTAATGCTTGGAAAAGGGTATGTGAGATGAAGAAGTGTGTTGCTCCTGAATGAAACAAAGCATACACCATGGTAGAAAACAAGAAAAGGTTACCTCAAATGATGTTTGGATCGCCTAGAGCTGGCAAAGATAAAGCATGAAGCTAACTGCGACATCCACCATGACATTTATGACCCTGATGTTGACCTCCAACATAGCCATGGTCTGCTCTCAGAGGATGGGGAGCATCACATGCCATTCCTCTACCTTCCCAATCTACCCTATGTTGATCAAAAGTGGGTGCAACCTGCTACTGCTGCCTCAGCTGGAACTGCCTCAACGGAGGAACATGGAGGGGAACACCGGGTGCATGATGACTACTCAAATAGTTTGGTCACTCCTACTACTGATGAAATCACCCACGGTAAGAAAAAAGTCCATAATCCCTTTATATATTCTTGAGAGCTATTACCCCTGATGAAACAAGATGTTAAGTGTTGGGACCCACCCCCGTACGAACGGATAATTCTTCTCCCTTGAAAACTGGTAACCCCAGACCATGGCTCTACTTTTTTAGGAATCATGATGACTCCCCTCTTGAGATGATACACTTTTATCCAATGTCCCCTTGATGACCTCTTCCCTCACCAACACCTCATGATATGTCTTCAGCATAATTGGGGTTACATGCCATTGGATCTCTGGATGCCAAGCCTCCTCAAAATGCCTCACCCTGGCATCCTCATCAGGAAACAGGTCCGAATCATGTCAATAATGGTTTGGGAAATGAATTCCAATCTCTCACACATTTGATCTCCCCTATCGAAGCGTTATAAGCTCCTAGCGATCATACACCTTCACGATTGAAGAATAAAGATCTACTATAAACTTGTCCTGGAACTCCTCCCATGAAGACTTTGAATCCTCACATCCCCAAGAACAAGAACCACCAGTGCCTCATTTCTCTATGAAACAAACTCATAACCAAGGAAACCCAATGCTCTATCCGGGAATGGAACAAATTGAAGCCTATATCGACCTCCCCCAACCTGTATTCCGTGACTACATTTGAAATGGATCCCTTTTACTTCTTCAGACTCTGGTGCTAAAACTCATGGAGTTCCCTCCTCCATGTGTCATCATCGTCAACCTCTACTCTGTGACTATCTTCTAGCATAGTATTTCGGACATCTTCTATGCTATCCTGACGAGGATGTCGACCCAGAGCCATTCCTGTAGAATCATAAACAGTTAGAGCTCCTAAAACTAAAATATGGAAGACTCAACATTAATTAATTAAATGTTTTATTTTATACACTTTAGGTTTACCTATACCATTGTCTACCCATTCAAACATAGGAACAAGGAATAATGATGCATGATCCTTTCCTAGGTCTCTACATGGAAACTAGTATCCCCTTGTTTATTAGACATTATAAACATAATGGTCTGCGCATCAGATAATAGGGGTCCCTAAATTCCTATTTCTCAGCCGTTCTCAAGTGCTTACATCACATTCTAAAATTAAATAACACTATTTCCCTACTAATCCATGCAACCTCACATATGCCTTATAGCTACTCCATCATACCCATCAACCAGAACTCTAATACCACTCTATCACAACCCCCTTCCAAGAAGGTGTACCCCTATTCGGTCGGCAATTTGAAAAGGGAGATATTCAACCCCTATTCCCTCCTCTAGTAGGCCCCGGGATAGATAATATCACTAAGGGTATAGTAAACAAACAAATGGGAGGGATTAGCCTCTAAGAGAATACATGAAAAATAGAGGGATAAAATAGTCACCAACCAAATCCAACTCGAACTAGAATATAAATGAATCCCCATTTTCACTTATATAATTACATTCAAAACTATTACCACTGAAAGGGGAAAACTGCAAGTACCAATGGAATGTAAAAAACCAAAGCAACACCAAACCTGAACATCTCCTGTAACCCCAATCTTGTAGAAACCATCTTGATCTCCATCCTACTCCATGTGACCTGAAAAATAGTTTATATATACATAGGTTGAGTATAATTTTATACTATCTAGGATCCTCCCCAAATCCTCTAATGAAAAAGTAAAGAAATCATGCTTAATCACAGTGAACAACATGTGGAACTCACTATTCACCTAAATAGGTATACTATTTGTTTAGCCTCACTAAGGCTAATCTGACCATGTATCGCATAAATGATTATATAATATAATACAGAATATCAATGGTAACCATCTACTACTTCCACTATGGTTTTCCACTTATCCCCAACCTCGCACTCCCTATGCATATCTCTCCAAAAAGGCATGCCTGCAAACACCTGGACGAAGCACCACAACATGCACCTCATGCAATCAAACCACCAAAGGTAAATAAACAATGTAACCATGTAGATTTTGGGATCCAACATAGCTTTTATAACATGTATCGTTCGTCAATCATTATACCTAAAGCCATTACATCCCATACACCGAGTAAGGATCCTAAATCCATCACATCCTATACACATTAAACCTATAGTAGAAAATAGGAAACTTCATCCAGAATATATTTTCATGAATAACCACAAGCCATTACAACCCTCAACACACATATAAGGGGATCACTAACCAATGTGACTACCAGCACAAGTAACTACCAAGAGACGATATTGGAGACAAAGGGGGTAGTCATCCATCCATCCTCACAGCGGGATGTTAGGGAAAACATCCCCTAGGGCTCAAAATCCCATGGGTGTCATTTTCCCTAACTAACGGTGTGGAGTAGCGTATAAAAACACAAAAATTATAGAATATAAAATATATCACAACCAAACTATGTGGATAAACTATTCTTATAGTTAACTGTAGCTAATGTCTCTCAGATTCATGGAATTTACTTCAACGACTAGGTATCCTATAAGCATAGAACCTTTTAAAGTGCTTTATTACATTAATTCATTAACTTTTTCATTAGTTGAACATTATGTTAATTAATTTTTTAAACATTAATTAACTATTAATAATTTCCACATTATATTTTTTTAGCATTACACACAATGTTCATTGTTCCTTTAAATTTCAACCTTGACATTGTGTCCCAACAAGCTCCAACCCCATGGGTTAACATCATTTATTCAATCATGTATTAACAACACTATTACATTCCCATATTTCAAGGCATTATAAATTTAAATTATACGATATAAAGCACAAAGGGGGATAAAAAAGGTGATTAAATGATCTAACTATCCTCTCTTTATCGCCTATCATTAGAGCATAGACCCCTTCTACCTCTAGAAGCTAATCACAGAAAGCACATGGCATAACCACGTGCATATTCGCCAATTTTGGAAGTTGTTAAGAAAACCTGCTTCCTTGAGAAGTGGGAAAGTAAGAATGATAAAAAAACAACCATAAATAGAAAGATTAAAAACATTCACATCCAACCCGTTCCATCATCTCTGGTGTTCTCCCGAATAGCCACATGCATAATCCAAAGCATCTTGCCACTCTATGAATCAACAGATAACACAACCAATGGGCCTTCATTTCCCCCACATATCACAACAGTCATCGAGATTCACATCACAACACATGTAGTAGGAAAACAACATTATATCATTTGGGATCTTCGTACTTAGACAAGGAATTCTGCCTTTATACATAAAGATCTCTCACAAATCCAAGCGTAAAGCTCTTTTCCTTTATATGGAAGTGGGTAACTCAGAACCCTAAGAGTAATTAACTTTTTATGAAACATTTAGTCATTTAATCCATCATGAAATAACCGATTCATTATTTTAAGGTTCAAAATAGTGGATACCTAAATTCTATGGTATCACAATTAATTAAACATGCTTATTGTATCAATTTTATTTACATAAAATTACTACATGAAGAACCAGATTCATTTACATTCATCATTATCCATATACAAACAATTATCAATTAATTTTGGCTTTATGTTTTTTACCAATTTCCTTAATGAATGAAAATCTATACAATGAAAACATAGATATCATACTATCTCTTAAAACTAGAGGTAATAACATATGATTGATACAAATTTATTTATCTGGTTCAAATATTTATTATGTCATTTCCAGTGTGATCCTATGGATAAAACATGAAAACAGTACATTTGCGTATAAAAGATAAAATGAAGCAATTAATCCACTACCTCAAATTGTTGTTGGCATTCTTTATACGATAATGATCTACACAATGGGCTACGATCTCCTCCACCCATGAAACTGTATCCACCTGAGGAAGCAGAGAAACCACCACAGTGGTCAACAGCCAAGAAAAGTCAATTAGGTACATGGAGATATCATTCCATAAAAGGTAAAGGAGAAAAATAAGGGGATTAACATAAAAAAATAATGATAAATGATACATTATATCATATATTGATGGATACTTCCTGGTTGCACCAAAACAGGGGGGCAAATATAGAAAAAAGAACGTCAAAGGAAACCAATCCATAAGGAAAATTTTGATTTAACGATTCATATGGGAAGGAATGAATGGTTTGATCATCTCACACAAGAGAAAAAGGAGGAATAAAAAGGAGGAAAATATATCTTCACTTTTTAAGATTTAATGTAGAAGTAGTTTAAGTTACTCATGATTTTAAATTAAATAAGGATCGTAATAAACAATGTGGTTTGACCAAGTAAAATTATCACAAGACTCTTGAAATTTAATACATGAGTTATGGGATTTGAATTGGCATTAAATCCCTTAAAACATGGCCTTGAATGTGATTTACATCAAATAAAATGTGACATTGGTGAAACAAATGAAATCTAGAAATTTGGAAAGGGAAATCTGAAACAGTTCTGAAAACACTATTCAAGAGCCTTGACACTGTTTCTGTCACACCGTGTCTATGAAACTATGTCTGTGACACTATGATTGTGACACTCTGACTGTGACACCATTTTTGTTACACTGTTTCTGTCACACCATTTCCAAGGCACTTTGACTATGACACTATGACTGTGACACCATTTCTGTCACAATGTTTCTGTCACACCATTTTTGTGACACTGTGAATGTGACACTGTTTAAGTGACACAGTTTCTGGAACACAGTTTTTGTTACACCATGACTATGACCCCTTTATGTCAAACCATTTCTATGACACTGTGATTGTGACATCGTGACTATGACTCCATTTTTCTCACAAAGTTTCTGTCACACTATTTCTGTGACATCTGAAATGCACGGACGATTTTCTCCTATCGACCGGTCATGGTTCCAGTGCTCTGCTAATGTGTATAGCAGCACTCGGGTCGAATCCTCAGTGACGATACTTTGAAATAGTCATTTGTTTTTAGTTGATTGTATTCTAATTGGCGGTTTGTTTGCAGAACATAATTGAAATGACTAATTGATTATGATTGATTTAACAAAATGATAATGATTGGGGGGAGTTTATCATTAGGTTTGACGAGCAAATCATGTAC
Source organism: Viscum album (assembly GCA_963277665.1). Classification (NCBI taxonomy): domain Eukaryota; kingdom Viridiplantae; phylum Streptophyta; class Magnoliopsida; order Santalales; family Viscaceae; genus Viscum; species Viscum album. The sequence goes on from OY728150.1 coordinate 1,519,696,982, forward strand.
TTGAGATTTGCTTTATATTTCATTTAAATTAACACCCATGTCACAAGTTGGCGTTGATTTGAATTCCCAAGTTTTAAGACTTTAATCCAAGCCTTTACTTAACTTAGGGTTCTAATATTGATCATATCTTGTTTATGTTAGTGTATTTATGGTTCCAATAATCCATGGAAACCACACATTAAACAAAAAAAGTCATTAATCCATGACATGCTAAGTCCAACATACACAATGTTAATTCAACGAATACTCATCGAACGAAAGCTCTCAATCGCTTAACATACCTAAATTAAAACTCACCCCAATGATAGATTTACTCGTCCATTAAGATTGTTTATAATCTGGTTTTAATGTTTATGGTGATGATTTAAAAATATTAGAAAAAGAAAGGGACAAGAAAATAGTATTGTGCCGAACACACACACGAAAGTTTTTGAGAATCAAAAATGGAATTTCGATTGAATGAGGAAGAAAAAGAAGGGAAGGAGATTAAACTGAATTTAAAATATTTCAAGACCATTAATATTATACTCCAGAAGGTGGAGAAGAATAAGAGGTATTGAAGAATAAACAAGAACTACAATTTGATAGAAATGAAAACAAAGTTACACAATTACAATGGAAAGGAAACATAAACAAACATGAAAGAGAAGTGGAGGAGAGGTCTCTCTTGTTGAAACAATATCAAAGCATATCCTACCAGAACCTTTTCAAGGATATATTAATTCCAAACCTCCTCCTTAAGTGCTGAAATTCCAACCTCTTTGATGGAGATGAGAGGGATGTATTTATAGCCCAAGGAGTGGACTGTTTGCAATCCAAATATGTCCCTCCACTTGACCCGCATATTTACCAATATAAACAGCTGAATCACGAGCTGGTGTCTTCTTAAAAAATGTAGATATGGATGTATTATGTCTACCCTAAAAATCTTGTGGTCATTGGATTTTTTAGCCAAATTTATGTCTATTTCATTAAACAAAGCTAAACTGTCCATTTCTATCCATGACTTTTCAATGGATGAAATGTGAATGGATTTTTGAATAGTACAATGCCATCAAATCTGGATAGTTTCTTTAACAACGTTGGCCGTATATATATACTCTTTCACACTAAAATTTCTCAGCTCAAATGGATTTCAAGATATGCAGAAAATTCAACATTTTTCTGATGATTTTAATTCCCGTCCCGAATGGTGGGTTGTACTTCATATAATCATTTGGGCCACTTTTTGAAGACTTTGGGCCTTGAAATTTTTATCCAAGATGACACATATTGTCCCCAGAATTATGGTGGAGAATCAACCGTTTTGGAATTCTGTAAAGTGCCCAGTAAATCAATCTTCATGGCTGGTCCAGTTTGTTCACAGATTCATTGGGCCTTATTGTGTTGTACATATGAACCTTCAAATGTCCGAATTGGCACATGATCCCTCCTAATGAATTGTTATAAATTGAAATAGGAATCCTACAATACAATAACCATGAAATTTGGATCCGTATAGTCATAGTTATAGATAATACATTAAACTGACTCAAATATGTATTTATTCAAATAGTGCTCAACATTATATTTAATATTAAAATATTAATATTACACAAAAATTATGCACTTTTCATATAAAATCAGTAAAGGGAGTTAGTAAAATGTAATGAATAAATGAATAACATCAACTCCCCCACACTTAGGATTGTGCATGTCCTCATGTGCAACAAATATAAAAAACATGACAAAATCATTTTCACTCACAAAAAAATATTAAAATTTTATGTTTTTACCAATTAGGGGAGGTTCAGACCATTCCACTCATCCATATTGAATTCCACCAGAAATTGTTACAGAAATAATGTTCCAAAAATAAATCATTTTTCCTTCTCAAAATTAGAAATAGAAAATTTGGGCACTCCAAAATTACTCTACTCAAGATGATAAAATTAATTTATGGAGCTTCACTCATTCAACAACCAAAAGTGAACATATTAGAGTTTGAAAGATCTCTCATCTTCCATTATCCACTATAATGTGCACAAGAATCAAGAGGAATCTTTAGGGGTTTTTCTGTGGCTATGGGGCGGTAGGATTATAATGTCCAAAAGGGTGGAAAGAGGGGATAAAACACTATCATGGATAAAACAATGCACAATTTTTTTTTAAACTGAATCATGGAAGAAAATGGAAAGAAATTTTTACAAAGGAAAAAATGAAGCATGACACAAAAGTGAAAAAAATTTGAAGGGAATGGGATGATGTAATATTTACAAAACACAAAGCTTATCCCAATAACATAAGTGTTCCATTTTATTTTCATTTTTTTTGTATTTTTTTGAAAGTTGATCATGAAATAGATCACACACTAATCACCCAACCCATGTTTGATCTCCCCACGACACTAATTGTAATAGTTATAACAAGATAAAAGGGTGATGAAGATTGATTCTGGACCTAACCAAGACACAACCCATTTTTTTCATTTTTTTCATTTTGATTTTTTTTGAATTTTTTTTGAACACTTTTCAAAAATATTTGTAAAAAAGGAAATCAAGATGAGTCCATTACAACAAAACGCACTAAATTATGCCCTCTCCCCCACGCTAAAATGGATTCGTTAACTCAAGCATATGAAAACACATTGATAATCAAGAAAAGGATACCCAAAATGAAATCCACCCTCCCCATACTTAAATTTCATGAAATAATGCAATGTAAATCCATATAGATGATGGGTGGGACAATGTATTGGGTTTTTAATGTGGCTATCAAGGAAAAAGTTTACATAGGCTTGAAGAGGATTTCAAAAGGAGGATTAATGTAGGGTAATGGGAGGCTATTTGGCCATTGTGATTCTCATGAGGTTAAAAAATGACTCTATCATATTAATGCACACCAAAGTAGGAAATTCAGCTCAAAGGTCCAAAAACTCTAGACTCACAAATGGGGGTGACAAACACACATTTTAAAAAGATGGTCATATGTGACCTTGGCATGAATGCTAATGATGTTCCTCATGGTAGGGGTAAATCATTTTCCAAATCAAAAATTGGGAATTCAACATTTATTTTTCATGACACCAAATTCTTTATCCAAAGTCATGATGAAAATGAAAAAGTTTTGAGATGAAAACATGTCTTTCGATTCCCCAAAAAGGTTCGAAAAAATTTGAAAATTTATTGGTGAGTAATTATGACTCTCTTTTTTTTTACCTTTTGTATTTTACTATTTTTTTAGTTTTTTTAATACATAGTCAAATAGAATAGAATGATAAAAAAAGGGTTCGATGGAGAATGTGGTAAAAAAATGAAAGAGAGAGGAAGAAGAAGAAATAGAGATAGAGGAAGATAGAGAGAGAGTTAATGGGAAAGAGGTGCCCCCTGGTTTGGATTTGTTGGGTCTTCATCCAATGGTGGTTCTGTTGAAGTGGATGGGGATTTGATGGAAGTCAATGTGGTTCCCGGATTGTGAGACCTATCATGGTGATGCTTTAATCGATGACCATTAACCATGAATGTCTTTTGGAAGAGGGGTCTTGGACTTGCACTGCACCAAATGGGTAAACATTAGTAATAACAAAAGGACCTTCCCAATGAGAATTAATCTTACTTGGGTGAAGTCGGAATCGATAATTGAAGAGCATTACCTTTTCACCTTCATGAAATACCATTCTCCGGATGTGTCTGTCATGGAGTACCTTAGCCTTCTCTTTGTACAGATTGGAATTCTCATAGGATTCAAGTCGAAGCTCGTCCAGTTCAGCCAATTGCAACAATATTACTTCACCAGATTTTTCACAATCAAAATTAAAGGTTTTCACAGCCCAAAAAGACTTATGTTGGATTTCAACTGGTAAGTGACATGTTTTACCAAAAACTATCCTAAAAGGAGACATCCCAATGGGTGTTTTATAGGTAGTTTGATAAGCCCAATGTGCTTCACCAAGTCTTTTAGGCCAGTCTTTTCAGGTGGGTTTTACAATTATCTCAAGCACTTATTTCGCTTCTCTATTTAGAAAGTTCAGTGATTCCATTTTTTTGGGGGTGATATGCAGTTGAAGTTTTATGTACAACCCCATTCTTTTTTAGAATAGATTCCATGGTTCTATTAAAAAAATGGGTTCCTAAGTCACTGATCAAGGCACGTGGTGTGCCAAATCATTGGAAGATAGTGGTCTTTAGGAACTCACTAACTGTATGAGCATCATCCTTCCTAGTGGGTTTGTCCTCAAACCACCTTGAAACCTAATCGACCGCAAGAAGAATGTATGAGAATCCATTAGAAGGTTGAAATGGTCCCATGAAATCAATACCCCAGACATCTAAGATTTCACAAAAGCTTAATGGATTTTGGGGCATTTCATTTCATTGGGAGATTATGCCAAACTTATGGCATGTGGGACATGATTGACAGAACTCATGTGAGTCCCTGAAGGGGGAAGGCCAGAAGAATCCAGAGTCTAGGACCTTTCGGGAGGTCCTTTGTGGTCCAAACTGGCCACCACCAGGCATTGAGTGCCAGAATTATATGATGGAATAATATTTATCTTCATCAACACATCTCCTAATTACCATGTATGCCACAGTTTTCCAAAGTTTATTTTCTTCCCAAAAATAGTATTTATCATTACTTTTCAACTTCATTTTTTGTTCTTTTGAAAAAATTTCAGGAAAAGCACCAGAAACCAAGTAATTTACAATTATAGAATACCATGGAAGTTTTGGTGTGAGAGATGAAAGGTGCTCAATTGGAAATTCAGGATCAATGATTTCTGAATGAGAAGAATTCGAAATTCTACTCAAGTGATCAGCCACAGGGTTTTCTTTTCCAGGTCTATCATTGATTTCATGGTCCAACTCTTGGAGCATTAGGATCCATCTTATTAGCCTCGGTTTGGAATCACTTTTCTTGAGTAAAAACTTAATAGTAGAATGGTCTGTGAAGATGATGATTTTGGCACCTAAGAGATAGAACCAGAATTTATCTAAGGAAAAAAAACTATTAGAAGTTCCTTTTCAGTCATAGTGTAGTGAGATTAAGTTTCATCTAATGTTTTTGAGGTATAATAGATGACATGAGAATTTTTTCTCTTTTTTGACCAAGAATAGCCCCAACAGCTCTATCAGAAGCATAACACATCAACTGAAAGGGTAATGACCAATATGGGGGTCGGATTATCGGGGCATATGTAAGAGATGTTTTGAGTTCAGTGAAGGATCTCTTGCAAACCTCATCAAAATGGAAAGAGACATCATTTTGGAGAAAATGAGTGAGTGGGAGAGAAATTTTAATACAGTTATGGATGAGTCGCCTATAGAAACCAGCATGACTGAGGAATGATCGGATGTCTCGAACAGAAGTGTGTTGAGGAAGTGATTGGATCACTTCAATTTTGGCAGGATCAACTTCAATACCATCTTTTGAAACTATGTACCCTAGAACAATCCCATTAGCAACCACGAAGTGATATTTTTCAAAATTTAACACAAGGTTAAACTTGACACACTTTGGAAGGACTAGAGAGAGTGAATGCACGTATGACTTAAATGACTCGCCATAAACGGTAAATTCATCCATGAATACATCCATGCAGTGTTCTATGAATTCTGAAAAGATACTCATCATACACCTCTGCAATGATTTAGGAGCATTATAAAGGCCAAAAGGCATTCTTCTATATGCATATGTTCCAAAGGGGAATGTGAAAGTAGTCTTTTCTTGGTCCTGATGTGCGATTGGGATTTGGAAGTAGCCGGTGTATCCATCAAGAAAGCAATAGTGTGACTTTTTGGCCAATAATTCTAGCATTTGATCAAGGAATGGAAGAGGGTAGTGATCTTTTTGGGTTTCAACATTCAATTTCATAAAGTCGATGCACACACGCCATTTGTTCTTCACTCGAGTTGTAACTACCTCTCCATGATCATTTGTGACAATAGTTATCTCACCCTTCTTAGGTACAACTTGAATTGGACTAACCCATTCACTATCAGAAATTGGGTAGATAATACTAGCTTGAAGAAGCTTGGTGATCTCTTCCCTAACTACCTCAAGTATGAGGGGATTGAGTCTTCTTTGGGGTTGTCTAACTTTTTTGGATGTCTCCTCCAGATGGATGTGATTAATGCAAAGGGCAGGGTTGATTCCTGGTATTTCATCTAGGGTCCAACCTAAGGATTTTTTTCCTCTAACACTTGAACAAGTTTGGAATCCACGGTTTCAGTAAGTGTGGCAGAGATAATGACAGGATGTGAGTGATCATGGAAGAGGAATGCATATTTCAGGTGTGTAGGAAGAGGTTTTAAATCAGTCTCATCTTTCACTTTTCGGATCGACAACTCAAGAATAAAAGAAGGGACTTTAGTTGCTTCAGATTCATTTTCCTTAATACTGTCCAAGGTGGAGCAGTAGAGATCAGAATCGATGTAGAATTCAAGAGAGTTTTCAAGTTCCTCTAGATTGATGGAGTCTATGAATGAAAGGTCCACATCAACTTCACCATTTATGATTTGGTTAATCCTAGTGAAGATTTCACAACATCCTATCTCTTCAAAACAGGATGAACATGATGTAATGGGGTTCAATTGACTCTTAGAAGTGTCCTCGGAAGCATGGATTGAGAATGTAGTGTGATCCTTAGATGGGTATCACATGGCATGGAAAATGTAGAATTTGACCAGTTGGTCACCGAATTCCATGGATAAGATTCCAGAATGGACATCAATCTTGGTTCTCACAGTCATGAGGAATAGTCTTCCATGAATTAGGGGAGATCGGGAAGAGTTTGTCTCTCCTTCCATGTCAAGGACATAGAAATGAGCAGGGAAGATATGATCATTGACTCGGACAAGGACATACTCAACTATTCCCTCAGGACTGGTTGTGCTTTGATTGGATAACTGAATGGCAACACCCGTTGGGTGAAAAGGACCTAGACCAAGGTTGGAGAATATGGATTTGGGCATGACATTTAATTTATGCTCCTAGGTCTATGAGTGAATCATCAAAGTTGGAACTTCCAATTTGGCATGGAATAGTAATGGTCCCTGGATCTTTGCACTTTATGGGAATAGACTGCTGGGTGGAAACATTTTTGAAGGCCCTAAGTTGCCTCTTATGGGTACACAACTCCTTGAAAAACATGGTATACGTAGGAATTTGTTTTATGGAATCTAAGAGGTGAATGTTGACTTCAACACGTCTAAACATGTCGAGCATTTAAAGATCAGGTTCAAAGGACTTCCTTGGTAAAGAAACAGCTTGTGGAAAAGGAATTGGATTCCTAAGTGCAATGGAAGGAGGTGAGGGAATGGATTCACGTTCTTTTTCAAGTTTCTTTTTCTTTTTGTTATCTGGGTCAACATTCATTGGAGGTTTTGAGGATTTATCTTGAGGCACAACAATTTGCTTTCCCGATCTAAGTAAAATTGCATTTGCATTACCCTTGTGGTTGGGTAATGGTTGTGCTGGGATTTGGGATGAATTTGATTGGTGTTGCTGGCTCAGGTGGGATGCAAGTTGACCTATTGAGTTTCAATGTTTTTAAGGATAGAACAGGTGAATGAGGAAAGATCTTCCACTACAATTTCCCATGGTTTCTTGGAAGAAGAGGCTTGTCCCGGATTGGGATTACCTTGATTTTGGTTCTTGGGAAAGCGATTGTATTTGGTTGGGAATTGGGAAGCCTCATTCGGATAGTGGAATCCAGGAGGAGGATTGTTCCTTTAATGTTGAGGAACAAAAGGAGACGGTTGACGGAAGTTACCACCACCTTGACCATAATGGAATTGGTTTGGATTTTGAGGAGGGAATTGAGGGGGATTAGAGATGGTATTACCATACCTCAAGCCTGGGTTAAAGGTAGAAGAGAAAGGCTCCGAGTGAGGTTGGTTGATGTTTCTAACAAACTGAACTGATTGTTGAGGGTTGGGGTTCTGCTGAGCATATGATGCATTGAGGTCCATTGGTCTGGATGAATCAGAATGATCCTCTTGAATTTGTGGACATGTGTCTGTTGTATGAGCTAGGGAGCTACAGATTCCACAATTCTTGATAGGTCCAGGGAATAGTGACTGTGGAGAAGATGAGGTTGGGGCTTTGGTAGCCACCGCAAGTTGATGCACAAGACCTGTATGTTCACTCATCCACTCAGTCATCTTGTCAGGCTCTATGGATTTATTATCTTGGTCTTGTTTGACTTGATCATGTGCTCGAGTATGGAATTGTTTTGTGTTTGCATCCATGTTACTTATGAGATCTCTTGCAGCTGCTGGAGTTTTGTCAATAAGAGCACCGCCACATGCGGCATCAATGAGGGATCGTTCCATAGACAATAACCCCTCATAGAAGTATTGGATCAAGAGTTTGTCAGGGATTTGGTGGTGTGGGCAGGATTCCACAATCTTTTTGAACCTCTCCCAAAACTCAAGGAGTGATTCATTTGGGAATTGACGGATACCACTTATTTCCTTTTGGATGGAAGCGGTATGAGAAGCAAGAAAGAATTTGTCAAGAAAGAGACACTTCATGTCATTCCATGTAGTTATGGAACCAGGAGGGAGGTAGTAGAGACAAGTCTTGGCAGAGTCAGCTAGGGAGAAAGTGAATGCTCGAAGATTGATTTTTTCATCAAAAACCACATGAGGATTCATGGTAGAGCACACCACCTAGAACTCTTTGAGATGTAGATGCGGATCCTCACCGGCTATCCCATGTAAATGAGTCAAAAGATGAATCAAACCCTATTTGAGTTCGAAGTCAGCCTCTATGTTTTGATATTGAATACCTAGTGGTTGGTAATTCATATCAGGGGAAGCAAGTTTTTTCAATGTTTGTTCCGTAGGATTGGCCATATCGAATTCAATTTGTAGGATAATGATTGTTTCTTGGGTGATTTGGTTATCCCTAATGGTCCTCCTATGTTGACAAATAGTTCTATCAATTTCAGGGTCAAACAAATCTGAGGGATTGTTTGGCAGGCTACGGGGAATTCAGAGAGATTTAGAAAGGTTGAGGAAGGCGGGTTTTCCTCGGTGTTTTTTTTTCATATTTTTTTTTAAAAATTTTGATTTTTTTGTTGTTTTTTTACAAAAACTAAAAATTACCGATTACTTAAAGCACCATCCCCGGCAACGGAACCATTTTAAATGCACGGCCAATTTTCGCATATCGACCGGTCAAGGTTCTGGTGCTCTGCTAATGTGTATAGAAGCACTCGGGTCGAATCCTCGGTGATGATACTTTGAAATAGTCGTTTGTTTTTAGTTGATTGTATTCTAATTGGAGGTTTGTTTGAAGATCATAATTGAAATAACTAATTTATTATGATTGATTTAACAAAATGATAATTATTGGGGTGAGTTTATCATTAGGTTAGTCGAGCTTGTGATGTCCTTGAGCTTTGCTTTATATTGCATTTAAATTAACACCCATGTCACAAGTTGACGTTGATTTGAATTCCCAAGTGTTAAGGCTTTAATCCAAGCCCTAACATAACTTAGGGTTCTAATATTGATCATATCTTGTTTATGGTAGTGTATTTATGGTCCCAATAATCCATGGAAACCACACGTTAAACAAAATAAGTCATTAATCCATGACATGCTATGTCCAACATACACAATGTTAATTCAACGAATACTCATCGAGCGAAAGGTCTCAATCGATTAACATAACTAAATTAAAACTCACCCCAATGAGAGATTTACTCAGCAATTATGATATTTATAATCTGGGTTTAATGTTTATAGTGATGATTTAAAAAGATTATAAAATGAATGGGACAAGAGAAGAGTAGTATGCCGAACACACACACGAAAGATTTTGAGAATCAAAAATGGAATTTCGATTGAATGAGGAAGAAAAATAAGGGAATGGGATTAAAATGAATTTAAACTATTTTAAGTCCATTAATATTATACTACAGATGGTGGAGAATAATAAGAGGTATTGATGAATAAACAAGCCCTAAAATTTGAATGAAAAGAAAACAAAGTTACACAATTACAATGGAAAGAAAACATAAACAAACATGAAAGAGAAGTGAAGGAGAGGTCTCTCTTTTTGAAACAAGATCAAAGCATATCCTACCAGAACCTGATCAAGGATCTCGTAATGCCAAACCTCCTCTTTATGTGCTGAAGTGCCAACCTCTTGGAAGGAGAGGAGAGGGATGTATTTATAGCCCAAGGAGTGGACTGTTTTCATTCCAAATATGTCCCTCCACTTGACCGACATATTTTACAATCTAGATAGCAGAATCACGAGCCGATGTCTTCTTCATAAATGTAGATATGGATGTCTTCTGTCTACCCTCTAAATATTGCCATCATTGGACTTATTTATCGAAAGTTATAGCTATTTCATTAAACAAAGATAAAGTGTCCATTTCTATCCATGACTATTCAATGGATGAAATGTGAATGGATTTTTGATTAGTAATTTGCCATCAAATCCAGATAGTTTCTTCAACAATGTTGTCCGATCATATATTCTCTTTCACAATACAAATGCTCAGATCAAATGGATTTCTAGATAAGGAGAAAAGTCCACATTTGTGTGCTGATTTTAATTCCCGTCCAGAATGGTGGGCTAGACGTCATAGAATCATTTGGTCCACTTGTTGAAGACATTGGGCCTTAAAATTATTATCCAAGATGGAAAATATTGTCCCCCAAATTATGGTGGAGAATCAACCGTTTTGGACTTCTGGATTGAGCCCAGTAAATCAATCTTCAAGGCTGGTCCAGTTTGTTCACAGATTCATTGGGCCTTATTCTGTGGTACATATGAACCTTCAAATGGAATAATTGGCACATGATCCCTTCTAATGAAATGTTCTAAATTGAAATAGTAATCCTAAAAAACAATAACCATGAAATTTGAATCCGTATTGTAATAGTTATAGATAATACATTAAACTGACTCAAATCTGGATTTATTCAAATAGTGCTCAAAATTATATTTAATATTAAAATATGAATATTACACACAAATTATGCACTTTTCATATAAAATTATTAAAGGGAGTTAGTAAAATGTAATGAATAACTGAATAACATCAACATCATGACTGGGACACCATTTTAGTGACCCTGTTTCTGTCAAACCATTTCTCTGACACTATGATTGTGTCACCATTTCTGTCACACTGTTTCTGTGACTCCGTGACTTTGACATTGTTTCTATGAAACTATTTCTGTCACACCGTTTCTATGAAACCATGACATTGAAACTATTTCTGTGATTCCATGATACTATTCATAAAACTAGATACACTGTTCACTGAACAATAAATTTTTAAAACAATTGGGGTTGAGTCACCCTGACCTCCCAAAACACCTCAAACACTAGATTTTAGAAATGAAATGGACCAGAGAGGTTCATGCCATTACAATAATGGTGTATCATGCAATGAAATACCTCGAATAATTTTTATTTATATGAAAAAAAATCATGAAATGTCGTGGTGTTACACTATGTGTGCATATATCATTTTTAAAAAAATCAATTTGTTTACAAAAAAATAATATTATCGTATAAGAGAAATAATGTGATTATACACATGTTTACTAAAATATGTCTTGGATTTATATGTTCCTTTATATTTAATTCAACAACTAAATAACCCTTTGTTTCATTATTTTAATAAAAACTACTTCATTGATTTATTATTATCTTCATTTTCAAATATTGTACAAAAAAACCCATTATAATGTTTGAATGTGGTATCACATACCATTTCAAATAGAAGAATTAATTTCTATAACACGGATAATTGATATGTAAATTACACTGTTTTTTTGAAACCCCATCAGTTATCTTGGAATCGCCTGTCTCATGGAATCATTATTCCTCATTCTCGATAACTCAAGGCTTCAATGACCTTGACCAACTACTAGAAATGACTTTTTGGACCTTCCGAAAATATGTTTTTTTATTGGTTAGAACTTTTACACACTTCTACTGTTGATATAGTAACATAACATGGGCTTCTCATGCCTAGATAATATATCTTCTACACTTTGATAAAATGGAGTAAATATTTGTGGAAATCATTTAAATTTCTAGAATATTTCTTACCAAGATTCTAGAATGAATTTAACAAATAAATAAATTAAAAAAGTTATCCTCTAGTATCAATGAGTCTTTAATGTAGTCAATAGTTTATTTTATATGAAATGGTACAAAAATTCCCTTAGTCCTAAAGATGAAATTATTCAAACAAATATAATGTCCACACTTAAAAACAATTATTATTTTATTAGCATTAGGAATTTTATTATAGTAATATTATACTATAAAATATTTATAATAAAAATGTTATATAATGAAGATATCATTTATCTACAACCAAATATTTTATTATATTAATGACATATTATACTTTTATATATTAATTAATTCTAGTCCCACTTTTCCCGATAAAATGATGACCCATTTTAAACTCATCAGATCCATTGGTGGGGAAAGATCTATAGATCAATATTAATTAATTCTAATTTGGTGTCCTTATCACCAAATTTATATTTAGGTTGTCCATCATACAAAAAATATCATATATTACATGTGGATGATTGACTACTCCAAACTTTTCCTTACCCATCATACAAATAATGTCAAGAACATTCCATTGGTACACTTCATAATGTCCTACTAGATAATTGTAACACAAATATCCTATTTTGATTGGTTTACCTAACTTAAAGGGTTAACCATTTCCACCATTCATATCAATAGTAACCTACGACCACCCATCTTTTGTTGGACATACTCAGTGGAATGATAAAGGTGTTTTATGTTCGTCGTTGGGAAGGAATCAGAAACTCAGTATCAGTGAATGATTATTTAATATCACAAACATATCTATTTTTATGTTTTTCATGAATACATGATACTAATTATTTGTTTTATGGTATCATATTCCTTCCACTATATTGATATGTTCAAACCACAATGATGTGCAACTCTTTACGCAAAAATCTTATGTTACTAACAAAAATTAAAAGTCAAATATATTAATATGTTCCAAAATGCTTCAAATTAATAATGTAAATGAAACACTATAATTTAAATTCTTATTTTTTAATAAAATAAAAAATTACACTGTAATAGTAATCTTGGACCCATAGGAAGTCAACCCCCACTTTTCTGGACAACACATAATACTTCCTGCTAGAAAGTAGTTGAACCCAGAATCCATCTATCGAGGGAAAATTTAATCCAGATAGATCTCAATTCCATTAAAATTTTAATACCTAATATGAATAAATCATTCTTAAATACTTAGTTTAATATAATTACTTAATACAAGACATATTCAAGGTAGAAAAAAACTAAATAATTTATCATATGTAGAATGGAACTCCTTAAATGTATGTATGGAAATGCATAAAATTAGTTTATAATTTAATAGAAAGATTACATTCATTTATAGTAAAATAAATTTTATTTACGAGTAATACATGGAATGAACCAAATAAATGTGAAATTAATCTATTTAAACTTGAGATATACTATTTATTTACAATTCTAAAACATAAAAAAATTATGAAAACTTTATAATTTATCTAATCACTATAAAAATTACATATTAATGAAGTGTAATCAATTTATATTTATTCCCAATATTAGTACCTTCAATCTAATAATTAAATGATATTTAATTTAAATAGATGATATTATATAAAACATAAATATTCTATATTCTATTTGTAATATGTAAAAATTTATATAAACTAAATATAACTTATTTACCATTAATTAAAATCTTGATCAAATCAATTATCAAAACTAGTTTTGATATGCTTTAAATTATTTCCTCAAATAAGCCCTTTTAATTTGAAAAATTATTTTTAACAATTATAACATACACAAATTTTAAAAATAAACCAATTTATATTATAACTTTTTTTGGAATTTATAGATCCTTTATAAAACACCAATTTAATTTAAATATAAATAATTTGTATGAAAATTATAAATAATTCCTTATTATTAGTATAACATATTTCAATATTACTATTTAATAATTAGGTGATGTTTATCTAATAAATGTTTTATAAGCATGTAATTAATTAATTATAAATATCTTATAAATAATTAATTTATAAAAAACATTATAAATCCACTAAATATCTCAAAATAATTTTTTCTATAATTTATAAATAATTTATAAATTAATGAAATCTACTCACAATATACGTTTTTGAAGGGAAAAACTTATTTCACATCATATTACACCGTAACATATATATCATAAACTATGATATATAAGGATGTGGAGTTTTAAACCTTTCTATGATATCGATCATATTTCATAATTGATAATATTGTGCTTGATAATAATCACAGCACTGAAAATCTATCAATATGGTAATTCCATTCCTCAATGATTATCACGATATATGAAATAGGGCATGCATATCATTAAGACCACTGATTCCTAGGATTTCGTTGTTTAGGATATCCTATAATTAGATTTATTATGCAATGAAATGGTTTGAATTGGTGGAATAATTCTATCAATGAATATGATATAACATATCATATGCTGAGATATTTATAATTCTAAATAGTTTTAACTGTGACGTGACTTATGATATCACATATAATAGAGAAAAACTATACCAAAACATTCAATATCATATATAATAATAATTCATAGATAAAAAATCATAACTTTTTTCAATTACAAGGAATATGGAAATAGTAATATTTATTATTTCTTCATTTTCATCATGATTTTTAGAATTAAAGAACATTATAAAGAACTGATACAATAATAAAGATATTCTTTAACTAAATAATATTATTTTATAATAGTGGAATCATTTAGGAAACTTATAAATAATGTTATACCGTTTAATGAAATTTAAAACATTGCAAAAATAAAATGAATAAATTTTTTACCTATCACCAGTTGATGGCTATAGATCCTTCTTCATCCATCCAACTATTTTATAATAATCCTTTAGAAGAAACCTAATGAATCCTTCCACTATTTTTCGAACTCCAACCACAAGGAACCCTAGGATAGTAGTTATCCAAGAGTGAAACCCCAATCCATCCTCCAAAAGTTTAGTGGATGGAAAAGGAACCAAGTTTGCATTGCCCTAAAATCTGGGGTCTTAGAATAATGTATATGTACACACACAAATATTTATGAAACAATACATATATATAACAAAGAGATAACCTCTAATGAGTAAAAAATTTATTAAAAAACATCAAAAATAGATATCATTGTGCATCATGGTAATAAAAAATTATAAAGGATGAAATAAACTCCCATCTTAAAATGTGGTCCCAACCGGAAAAAACTGCCAAATAGAGAATTGCAGAGGTACCGAATAATAATATCCATGACAGACCACCGAACATGATCAACGCTACCATGTGCCACTATTCTCCACTGATATCTGGTCCACCTAGGACACTATCAATATTTCATTTATATTCATAAGACATTTCATGTGTGATAATCTGATATGTGGGGATATTTATTATCATTCTTAGTAGGATACCATGAAAAAAAATAAGGATGAAATACTATAAAAATGTCATGTCAACCTATTAGGAAAGATGGTAAACAAACCCTACATCAGATACGATCATAACAAAAACCTAATGAAGATATATAGAAGATATATATCATAAAACTATATAGTATTGATGAGTCTTTCTATAAATCCCAAAGGTACCAATTTCAATTCCAATAACCACATGAAACTATAGAAAAATATAGTATAGGTACTACACATCTCCCCTACACACCATAGTTGTTGGAGAACGTATATTTTGGAGGGAATTCTCCCCAATAGAGATCAAATATGGAGGATTACTAATCTGTAGATGGGGGACCCACACACTCTATAATGTGGGGGATTATTGACTCTAAAAATATATGGGTTATGTGGGACTTGTGACTTGTATAATCTTGCCTCAAACTCTAATTACCAAATAAATTACACCATCACATTATACAAGAATGTAGAAGTTCTTATGGGGAGTACACTGCATATCCTACTAGGTTACACAATTTTTCTCATGAATTTTATTCTTATACATTCCCTATAACTACACTCGGATTGTAAATTCAAATGTAAATGATGTGTCATATGGGTGACACATTCTATGGGGCCACCCCCAGTACAATCTCTATTTCACACTAAACATGGGTTATCTGGATGGTTAGGGGTACATGAGGTTTAATAGGATGTACACTCATGTAAGACACATAGTTATCCAGATTGTGAACTTATAGTATATTTCTTCGAAACCTAGTGAATGTCACTAGGCTTGTGGTACTTCCCCCAATGTGTGATATGTATAGAAGACCAAAACCATAGATGATGTTATATACCAAGGAACAAGATACATTTTCCTCTGAAATACTTGATGTGTAGTCATTTTTTTAAAAGATTGTATCTTCACATAGTTTTATAGATTCACCAGTTCTACTACCCTTGACAACTATTGATTCACCAAAATAATCTAAAATCTATTATTGCAATCTATTATATTATTTTATGTTCACTTCTGGCAGGAAAGTGGGATTTTTATTACCTATGTGTGATCTTATTCCCCACATGATGCAAATATAGGCTGTTAGTCACTAAAAACCCATTTATGCTCTATTTTTTCCTCAATCCATCCAAAATCTGCCAATCCATTTTTTTCCCACATGAATTATGAATTTAATGATTTTATAGAACTAAAAATGATCTTGTAATAGATTATACTAGACCATTCAAGCTAATGATTAATAAAAAAATCATAGTGATCTGAAAAAGGAATTAAAACAAAGTGATATAAACTTTGGATGATAAGATCTCAACCAATGATTAGAAATTTCAAAAATACGTGGTGGGGTGGGGGTAAAATGTAATTACAACATAAAAAAATAATTAGAAGAACAATGTTCATTTAAAATGAAATCATGAAAATATTAGGATTAAATAAAATAAAAAAATAAATAATCAATGCTCAAAAAATAAATAAAAATGGAATAATTAAATTAAATAATTATCTTTACCACTTGAATGAATTGGTCAATGGTGAAGAACAAGTCTACTATTGATGATGATAAAGATACCACTGCATTTTTAGTTTTCTTAGGTATTCCCTAGATTGTTTGTTGGTACCAATGGTGGATCTCCAAATCCTCCTAGATAATATTGTAGGGCTATGTAGGTACCATAAGAGATTTTCCATAATGGCGTATAAAGAGAGGATATGGATAAGTTGAAATTTTTAAATAATTAAATTCAATTAATATTTGATTTATTTAATTCACCAACCAATGACTATATACATATGAAAGTTATGGCATTGACCAACCTTATTTCATTCCTAGGGTAAACCATGGATCTCAGAAAACAATATGTTCACATATTTAAAATCTATGGAACATATCAATTTTTTATGAATTACTTCTTAAAATATGAATTCCCAAGTTTTAATAAAAATTAATATTTCTATTATTTTGATATTTTAGTCCTAAAAAACCAAAAACGAAAAGACAAATCTGAGAAAATATCTATAGATATATATGGAAATATTTAATGAATAAAACTAAAAAAGAAAGTTGTTAAAATATCCCCTCCATGTATTTTAGCCATGAATAGAACAAGATACCCTGAAAGGTGGGGGATAATGAGCCTGTATCTAAATACCATGCACCCTGGAGCTCTTTTACAAGCCCCCATGTTTGAGAAGCATGTTTACTATAATAATGGACCATCCATATAGAATCGTTTCTTATATATCCTAAATATTCATTAGATACTAAATAAATATGGATCTTTCCTCAATGTCCATCTCACACTAGGAAATAAATATTGATATGAAGTGCATTTATATCTTCAACTATGATACCAAGAAGATCCCATGAATGTGATCCAACTATGGGGGAAATTCCAAGTGGTAAACAACCTCAACACCCCTCTATTTGATTTGGAATATTTTTGATGTAATTTAGAATTTGGTTTCTTCCTTGATTAAATATCCAAAACCGAAATTGATGGGACACTTTTATGAAAACACGGTCTCTCTTCTCGGTCTCAAATGATCTAATATTCCACTATATTTATGATTAGTGTTGACTATGAGCCTTTCTCATATAATTTTTGATCACTTAATCCTTCACATCCATTCTTGAAACTAGTTTTCTCCCAAGTAGTGAAATATTTCTTATCTCAGTCCAATGCATGGGTGATTTGCAGGGTATGTCATATAGTTCCTCGAAGAGTTTTGTAATAACAATTGAGTGATATTTGTCATTATATGAAATATTCACAAAATGTAAGTGATTCTAGTAATTAAAACTAAAAACTAACACACCAATTCTCAACGTATCCTCTAAAAACATGGATGATCCACTCAGTGTTTCCATCCATATGGGGGTAAAATTTCTTGTTCATCTAAAATGAGTTCTTAAAAGCCTCATATAATCTTCTAAAATAAGTGATGTGAACCTAGAATCACAATCAGATATTATCATCATAGGTTCTCCATGAATCTGAATGTTCTTGGGAAAATACAACCTCCAAAAACTATAAATTTTACTCTACTCCATGATGGAATATATGTGTTCCAACATAGTAAGCAATTTGAAAATAACCCAGATAAATTAATGTCACATATCTATCTATACATTCTCCATAAAGAATCCTTATATATTCCACCCCACTTCCATTTTGGGATCTCAAGTAATTTATTCAAACATATAGAAACATTGTGTTCAGACTGTACATAACAACATGTAAGGCATCAGTAAACTAACACAACATTTTTTCACATCATTATTCCCCCAAAAAATTTCATTTAATGCATTTTTACATATTTTCAAAATCCATTTGTATATACATGGTGGTATTATAAATCCATCAACACCTTCTCAAATGGATTGGATCGAACTTCTATTCATCTTGTGAAAAAGGATGATGTGCTTTCCAAATTCAAGAAATCCAACGGATGTATCACATGAGGATATCTAGAAAAATAAAACATCATATTATACATCTACCAAATAATATTATATCATATACTAAAGGAATAATTATATCAACACAATTTAATGAATCTAATATTCACCCCTCTCCACCACCATGTTTAGCTATAATGAGTCTAATTGAACTAATTTCTCTTCTACCAAGATAAGACATGATTTCTTCCACAAATATATTTTTTTATTTTCATGAAAGATCAAATTTTATGGGGATTATTGGGAATAACAAAAAAAATAACCCAATACAAAAACATCATACAAGAAATTACAAAAACCCAAATTCTGAAACAGAAGCATCTATCACCAAGCTAGATAAAAACTAAGAAGAAAAACAAAGCAATGAATGTGTTCCCCATATGATGATAAAAGAATAATTCAATTATCCTCGCTACGTTGAGAAAGAGGGGGAATACCTATATTTCTAGAAAAGGTATCTCATATCATTTATAGAATGAATACTGAGACAATATTAAATTTAAAATGAGATAAAATTTAGAACCACTAACTAATCATGAAAAGTTAATTTCATATTATCATAATTGAAAATGAAAAAATTCTATGAATTAAACTACTACACCAAATATTCTTCATGTCCTTGAGTGCATTTCTCCTCTAAATATTAGTATGGCATTTCCTACTAAGGTAATATGACACTATGTTTTATTTACATGGAGTATGGGATATTTTAATTCATTGTGGTCTGTATACTCTAACCAATGCCTCTATAATAGGTTATGATATCTTTGCATGAAGATTTACATGATACTATAGTTTTCTGTGTAAAAAATAAAATGCTCACCCAAAATATAGTGTCTCCACATCTTCAATGTAAAGATTTAAACATACAAATATAATTGATGGTTTTTATTGTTCTATTTAGTTTTTCTCAACTACTTCAATCCATGATCATTCTTCCCCCCCTATATTTAAAAATGAATCAATTCTTGAATGCAAAGGAATAGAAAGACACAACATACATGATTCCCTCATCTGGTATTATCTATATATGGGAACTGTTAAATCTTTACCTCCGCACCTATAAGGAATTATGGTACCACATAGTTTATATAAATGGATTCTATGTCTATTTCAAGGTAGTTAAAGAGGATTTAATCCTAGAAAATCCTAGCAAAAACCTATAATAGTAAAATACCAATCATAGAAAAATAAGGATCTCCAATACAAACATTGTTTGATCCTCATGTGGTACTTCTTCAATATTTTATGGATCCAAAGTTGAACCATGACCCGAGATTAGATTAATCAAACTTTTATCCTCTCATATGAAAAACTGGCCCATCAAATCATACCATACTAGTTGGGATCCTACAGTAAGACGAGTTCCATCATCAAATGTTTTGTATTATCCACCATATATTAAGATTAAATTTTAACTCTATCAATGAGAACAACCACGGGCCAATATATTTTGGGATAGAAGATCCATTTCACGAGTTTCATGAAAAACATAGGGTCATTAAATACACTTAACGGAAGCATAATGAACTCATAATTATCATATTGACCAATGAATGGTGAATTTGTAATACCATCCTCATAAACCCTCAACTGATGGTAGATTTAATTGATATCATCTTTCACAATTCTACAATTCAAAAAGGTAATAAATCCTTGACATGATATACTTCTTCATTATCATCACCTTGTTCCACTAGTGGAAATCATCAAAAATCCTCAAACTACCGTCCACCATTTTCAATAAAAACAATAGAGCATACATGGGTCATATACCGGGACTTATAAAAACATTATATCAAAGGTCTTCCAACATCACCCATATTTATCGACGCTCAGTAGAGTAAATACAATATGTTGTAGTACATATTATTGTGGTCCCATGGTGCAATTAAATGCATAAGTTAATCTCATGGTTAAAGATAGTCTAAAAATTCCTTATAAAAATGTTCATATATTCCTCAAATACCATTTAAATATTTATTCTTGAATATCTAATTTATGTATGCGATAAACTCACTAACTAATGTATGAGATTTTGTAGCTTCTTACGGAAAATTCCTACTCACTAATCCATTAGATCCCTCTAGCCCATTAAAAATAATCTCATCCTGTCTATAAAAAAAATCTAGATCTCTTGTAATGATAGTTTATCTTCGTATTCACCATATAAAACCAATATATATCTAGAAAAAAACATTAGGATTCATCATAATGACCAAGAGGTCCGATAAGAATTTATCACAAATAAGTGTTAACTCTTACTTTTGGTAGTTGTGTGATATAAAAGTATCAATCATTTTAAGAGAATATATAATTATTTTATGATCCAAAAACAATACTAGAGGATCTAAATATCTCAAAACGAAGCTGGATATAAACTAATGAATCAAACATGATTCTTTATGTAGTAGAGATTTATTAGAATAGACACAAATCATACCTCAAATGATTTCACGAGAATCCTAGTTACATCCCTCCACGGGATGAAATAGACCATGACCTAGACCCTTATCCCAATTATACTAGTGTCAGACACATTAAGGAGGTGGTGGGAGTAGGTAATTATACCCTCCTCTTATAGATTCTCATTCTTGGGTTATACCTATCCCTCTCTCAGCCCCTCTCCACATGGTCCTACCATAATTATGCATCGGAAATCTCTGATCAAGGTGTTTACTCTTCCATTGAGGTCCAACCACTTTACTTCAACCATCTGAATCATGATAAGTTGAGAAATCACAATCCATGTGACCTCTCCCATAAAATTAACATAATAATTCATCTCCAAACTAATTAGACCCTCTATATAAAACCTATCATACAAATCAATGTTTCTATGTCCGTGTATGAGTATGCCTCCTATATCAAGACTCACATGGTAGAAATATTTTATCCACTATAGATGACTATCACAAATGATTTCCACTATCATCTACATCTTTCCAACATACCTCTACGAAAAATATCTCTACAGAAAATTTATAATCTAAAACTCTAGCATGAATTTCAATGCATAAGGATAATACTGGTTTGGAGGGGAAAGATCACACCATTATCCTCATAACTAGGGGTTAGTACATTTGGATGGAATAAAACAATTCCATACATGAGGGGTTTTAGTCACTTGAATTTATCTAATGGATAGAACAACGATCATTAAATTTGATATGGTCTCCTCATTGTATAAATGGTGTGAAGCCCTCTCTCTCAAACCACATTATGTTGTCCCTTTTTAATTTTGTTCAAACAATATTGTTCATTGGGTTAGATGTTTTCCCCATCCATGTGGTCTCAAGATGAACATAGATAACTCATTCTAAATTAATTTCAAAAATGATGTTGGTGTTGTTTAGGCCCCTATGGGGTCGGTTCTCCTTTTTTATTCAACCCATTTTGGTAGATGTCACTCTAATATGGTCTAGGATTTGAATTTTCATACCGGTCATCATATATATAGGCACCCAAAAGTTAATCATTCTACAGTGCATACTGACCCTATCATCATCCAAGATACTATTCATAGAAACTAAAACATTCCATAGTGCATATAATATATCTTTAGAAGGTTTATGAAACTTATCATCGATGAAACATGCATTTTTCCCACATGGATGGAGGGAAATAATGTTGTTTACTAGCTTAACAGTATATCATTGTAGGGACTATGTATTTTACTTCCATTGGATATGAATTATTTCCCTAATTCATGGAAGAATATTATTAGAGAGGATTTTATTAGTCTTCAACACTTCTTCCCTCTATAGATTACTCTTTTATTGTGAATTTATTAAATTTTTTTTTCTTATTGTTTTTTACACCGTCTTTAATATTGAATAAATGAATGATGATAATGATGTGAATGCATAAGACACCAGACTAGCTAAAATTTCCTTATATGGATTCTTATCAAACATCCACCCACAGAAGTATCCATACCACACTATATTGAGATTATATTTTGTAAACTTAGTAATCATTGAGGGGGACATAGAATGTTAGCTGAGTGGTACCCACTGGTTGTACCCCTCACTCTCCATGGGACCTAGCATAGTCATGAGTTTCTCCAGAGACGGAAACATTGTGTATTATGAACAGGGTGATTCAAATCCATAGCATAACTCGGGATCATGGAGCGCACTTGGGATTAATCACCCCCAGCACTAGGAGTAGGTGTTAGAAACCGACCTTATTATCTGAAGTAAATATATCCTTGGAGCGACCTCTTCCCATTCTCCTGCAAACCTATGGTTTTCTTCTTCTTTTTTCTTTCCTACCCCCATCAGGAAGGGATCTCCTTGTGGAATCATTGGTTCGCCTTGTCATGGGCATCATGGTTTGTGTGGAAATGCTAACTCTCGGTGGTGATCCAATTGACGGATTAGCGTTGGACTCACGATGCGTCATGGGTGGAATCACCAATTTGGAGGGGCTTAAGTGCTTCTACAGAGATGAAGGTTCTTAGTTATACTTTTGTAGATGGATTGACATAGGATCAATGTCGTTCCCCAGTCGGCATCTATGATTCCTAGAAGTGCTTGTGTTTTCGGTGCCTCACTTCTAGAAGGTGCTTCGACGGTTATGGTGGAGTTTTCGGTTATGGTGTTTGGTGTCCCTTTATATAGGAGGTTCTTTAGTGGTCTTCGATGAATGCAGCTCGAACAAATATATATTTCTATATAAGAGGGTTGTTTTCTGATCTCCGATCTAGTGATTTTTTACAAGTTGTTTTTATGATGATTCTGTGATCTTGTTTTCAAGATAGTTATTGTTTATGGTTTTATTTGATGAACATAAATGTTCCTTCTCTTCTCTCCTTAACAGTTTGAGACAAGTTCCATTACCTGGTTAGGGTGTGTCGTGGTTCTGATTGAAGCAGATCCATGCCCAGAGTAGCTTTTCTATTTATGGAGGTCCGAAATTCCTATATCGGATATGTTCCCTTAGCACGGGGTTGGGTCATTCAGTCATAGGTGAATATGGCTTGATCTCATTAGTTTTTTTGAACTATCTTATGTACATCTATGGCTATAGTGGTGGGATTGTCCAAAGACGGATGGTGGGGTAGGCCCAGTATGGTCAATGTTGGGGGGATCAATGGTTTTGTATTTTCAGAATGGTGGAAGCTTTTGTGAGACTTGTTCGCATATGTCTCACCCGGACTCGACAACGTTGAGTAGGCCCCAACAGATGTTCTAGATATTATTGTTCATCGTTTCAGTTCTATATGGATTTGGATTTTTGAGAGGGTATGGAATAATCCATCGGATCGAGCCTCTACTTTGAAATAGGACACCTGCTCTCTGTTCAGCCTTGCACTAGTGGAGAGCTTTTCATGATCATTTTCTACATAGGGGTAGCTCCATGTTGTTAGTTTTTTTATATCACTTTACCTTCTTGTTTTGAAATTATAAATATCAAAGATGTCAATTAGGGTTCCACCATTCTTCCCTTAATAGGGGGGGGGGGGGTTCTTTTATTTAAAAAAAAAAAAAATATTCCATTGGTCCATTGGATGGATAGTAATCCTTGACTTGTAATTATCAATAGACATATCACCATCCACTACATTGGATGCTCATGGATCTTTATAGAGCACAAATATTTAAGTGAAATACTTCTCACAACATATCCTCTTATATTATATCCACAATAGTGTCACCTCATCATGGTTCTAAGGGTTCAGAACACATAGGATGCGTACTTTTATATAAAGAAGTCTGGATATAACTACAACCATAAGATCAGACAGGGTGCTAGAAATACAAAAAAAAACAGACCAGTACCTAGACCAAATCCTCCACATCATATGGGTCCAGATCACCATAATACCTATGTAGTCTCTACTATTGGAAATCAAATATCATTTTAAGCTGTCATTTATCAATTTCATAAACTTATGGATATATTGACTTCTAAAAATTATGTTGATCATCTTCATAGATTAATAGAGAAAGATATATGCACCAATCATTGATTATAAGATCTTCTCTATGCTCTCCTAGATGAAAACCCTCATGAATAAGTTATTGAACTAAGGCCTCATCGGTCAACTAGTAATTTTCATTACCATATAATTGTATAATAGATGGATTTAATTTTACATGAATCCTAAAACTAAAGGAGAAATACCATGTTTTATTGAGAATACATGGAGCACTGAAACAATAAGTTCATGACAGACAATGAAAAAAATTTATATTATTCATGCCCAATTGGTTTCCCTATAATTTTTTCCTTTTGTTGTTGAGTTTACAAATATGTAGTCATAGTCTTAGTGTATAGATACGATGTCTACCACCCATTAAATGGGCTCTCTAGAATGAGAGTAATTTTTGATACATAGTATCATAATTTCAAAAAATTCCAAAACTAATACTCTTTACATTTCCAAATACAAACACAGACCCTAGTAAAAAAACCATTAATACCACTTTGTCATAACTTGGGAAAATAGGAATCCACCTGGGATGGAAATAATTGGAGAGTCATAATCTAATTTTTCATACAATAGGTTATGGTATAGGGACAATAATTGGAATGTCATAACATTTAAATGAGTGGATTTATCCTAAAATAGAAGTACACATGCACACACCCATCTCCATGAAACAGTGCAATAATACAATGAAGTGGTAACCTCTAGAGTGTAAACACTTCTTGTTACAACATATAAGATACTTTTCAAAGTGAAGTATAGTAATACAAAATTATAAGGTAAAAATACACACCCTACATGAAAACAGTTCATAACCTGACAACAACTGGAGAAAGGGAAATCTATAGAGATTGTGAATCACAATAAATGATATTGGAAACCGAACATGGTCATCACCTCCATGAACTTCTATGTACCATTGATTCCACATCCAACAAATTAAACAGTAATATTCTTGTCATTTTTATAAGATATAACACATGTGAGAATAGACCATACATGGTTTATTATAAAAATATACATCAGGATGAATTGAAAACCAAGAGGGAAGAAATATTATAAGATAGTTAACTCATATCATAAGACAATTGGATAAAAAACCCAACATCATATATGATCAAAAAGAACCCCAAAAAAATATTGAAAGAGGATCACCATCTTCACAGCTATTTAAGAACGATTAGACCACCAAATCCTCCCAAAATACCTCATTTAAATGAAAATAACTACCTGAACCCACAAAATAATCTGATGTAGGGCCATGTACTCGACACATTTATCTATACATAAAGTATCACAACTCCAACGGAGGACCACTCCTCACAAATACATGATGATAGTGGAGTTACACTCCATATATAGAGAAGTATCACCCTATGTAATGTGGTGTTGTAATTAATTTACCAATATAAAGGGTATGGAAGACCCATACCCTACTAAATTAATGGAGGACCAACACATGAATCTATATGATGGTCCATCGCACCTAGAAGCACCTGTTGAGAATCATTGATGAATATTCCATATCCTTTAACCTCATATAATTATTTTTATTCCAAAACTAAGTCCATTGTCACTTCCTACATGAAAATCCACATAGGAAAATCTATTTGTTGTCCAAAATCCATGTCTTGGAGAATGATATACATAGGGTGAATGGATATAATGGGATTATATGGTTTATCCTAATAGAGTAAATAATGTGTATCTTTGACATGAATCCTACCAATGTCCCACCATGACAATCATAATGTATTTCCCAATTACACAATGTGTCATCAAGGTGACATAGATTGTGGACCATCAACAGTCTATGTCATGTTCTGAACTGAACAAATGTTTTCTCACTGATAAGGGGTATATGGGGTGTACTCTAGTGTGCATATCATGTATGAAACATGGTTAGATATAACATGTATTGAAAGTACATGAATGGGATACCCAACCATGGTCTCAAGAAATGTGGTACTCTACATGGAATGTGATACTTATAATCTTCTAAAACTAGGGAATCCCTAATATTTTAAGGAAGACAACATATTTTCTTCATGAAGTCATCTGGTGTATTTGGGTTTTCCAGAAAGGCTGAGTTTTCACATGTTTTCATAGATCCATTGATTCCACCCACTTTAAGCCTATGGAATCACATAAATAATCTAATATCAAAGGATGGTGTTTGTGAACATTAATTTCTATCTTCTAGTATCTATAAAATAGGATATCAGTTAGATGAGTGTGATTATCCCTGCCTCCCAATTCTAAAAGGATGTCCCAATCCTCAACATAATAATCCTAAGTCTTTTGTTACTCCTAAATAAATCCACATTCATTTATTCTATAATCATTAACATAATAATTTGGAATCAATAAGTTCACTATAATCACAGGGTTTGGTGAGACATTGGAAAAATACAAACAAATAATCCAATACTAAATGAAGATATAAAATTGTATAAATAAAATATCAAGATTCAATGAAATTGAGGAGGTAAATAATAAATACTCAATAATTAAATAAAAGGGAACAAATACATTAAATAAGAATACCTTCATAAATAATAGATTGATCATTGATAAAGAGTGCAACTTCTAGCAACGATGGTGAAGATCCTACAACTATCATCACCTATTTCAAAAATTCCCTAGATAATTATTTATCAATCCACATTTACAATACCATCAATGAAAAATATGGCTCTCTTCCTCATCATCTCTTATCTACTAAGGTTATGAGGGTAATCATAGAGATTTTCCCCAATAGTGTATAAAAGAGGAGATGGATAGTATGAACATTTGATAAATAAAATTAATTTTATATTTATTTGATTTAATGGAAACATCAATTTCATAATTACCACGGAACATTCAACACTAATTGAACATTTCCGAGGTCAATAGTAAACCCTACATCCTAAATACATTTTCATATCACATTTTCTATATGAGATATGATTGATTGGTGACCAATTTATTCCAAAAATAAGAAAAAACATTCATTAATATGAATTATTATTTTTAATATATTAATTATAGGGTCCTACGACTCCCAAAACCTTCCTCCAACAATGAAGAAAATTCAACAGGGATAGATATAGAAATATTAAAAAGGATAAACGATGAAAATCTTAGTTATTATATAAATGGTTTTTCCATGATCTGAAATGAATCTCTCATCATATGGGAGAGAATCTATTTCACCCTATGAAAATATAGTGCCTCACACGGTAAAGGAGGAAAAAGATAAGTGCTTCCACGAAGAGGGAATTGGATAGGGTCATCTAAATGGTTTACTCAAACAATGTATTGACTTTTTCCACCTTTATATAACTTCATGAAGACTCTCCCTACGCACATGAATTTACTCATGAATTAATAAAATTCATGAGTAAAGCCTAATCCATCCATATATTCATAAAATAAATGCATTGATCATCTCTCACATTTCATATTATAAAATATATATAATAATGAGATCTATTATTGGATGAAATTAGAATGTTATCAAATTAAAATTTCCTTTACATGTAAATCTTGGGAAATGTCATAATACCATACACAATGCCTTATGATATTGGAACGAGGTATACACTATGCTTATTGAACCTTGTTTGTAAAACCCTATGAAATTAAATATCATATTATCTGATATGGAATTTAATTAATATCATCATCAATTTTCTATCCCAACCTTAACCCACTACCTCATTGATAATGCCTCTGTCAAATTTTGGTAGTAAAATTTTCTACTATCATCGACTCATGTAGTTACCAAATATCCACCCATATAGATACTCACCAACATAACTCATTTACAATATAATATTTTTTTTGTAGCTATCCACCCCATAGATACTTATTGTTCCTATATTTCCACCCATATGGGTACTCGCCACATTGACCTGATATATCAGCATCCCACATCTCAAATAACTATTTCATATCTTATTTCTACCTCAAATGACTAGACTTATAATCAACATCATCATCATCATCATTGATATTATTAAATAGATAAAACCCTACCAATAATTTATTAACCACACCAACAATACGATATTTAATATGAAGCATCAAAAATTGATTCATAGATACACAATATATTTTATATCACACATAGTCCAACCCCACATATAAATATGTAATGAAATATAATCATATTCAGAGGATATTGATTGAGATATTCCATAATGAATATGTATCATTGTGTATAGTATATACATATTGTATGGTATGGTATGGATGGAAATAATGCATATTTAATTTATACTACAGGGAATATCATATAACATGTTTTAGTGACAACATACCACTTCATTTTATAGTCGTATTTTTGACTTTGAAATATTGTATTAATTTAATTTTTTTGTTTTATTTAATTTTCATTATATAATTTATTAAACAATTTATGATAAGTATTATCATATGCGTATTATTCAACATTTGATATTGTTATTATTAAAATCTCATATGAGGAAACATATAATGGGTTCAATGATGCATTCATGTGATGAATCCATGAAATCACTAAATTATTACTCATGTGTTTTGTAACATGTGACTTCATTCCTAAACACCAACAATTTACAAAGTCTTATATAAGGTTCCACAACTATTGAGTATGTGATCGTTTTTATGATTCTATTATTCTTATAATTCCTAAAACTCTGACTTCCTCTTATCTTCCTTAATTTTCCTTAGGAGATACTTTAATATCATGGATGAGAGGAGAGTCATGCTTGAGCTTTGAATGATATATATATATTATTTGGAAATAATATAGGGGAGGGATCCATTGTTTTCCTTTTAAGGGTCTTCGTTTAGTATTGGGATGAATATAGTCGTAAAAATTCATTGGTACAATGTGAACATTCATGTTCTTACCTTCATATATATATGGTTATTATTTCATGTAGGGTTTATATTAGGATTTAAGGTATATATTTTATTATATAGCATTAAATAAGTGTTTTTTATTCATAAAAATCGGAATAGTTTTATCAAAACATCACCATGCACCATGAATCGGGAAATAATGTTATAAAATGACGAAATTTGATATTTTATTGTATACTATAATGGTAATTGTAAAATATGATTTAGATTTGGTGTTGTGAAAGGATATAGGGTATGGAATAACGTATGTTGTGATATAAAATTTCATAATGATATGTGATATAATAGAAATAGCAACATTAAAATACATCTTTTTTATCACATAAACTATTCTGTTCTGAATAATCACAGCATGGAATGGTGATCAAGAAAACATGTGAAATAGAGAAGCATATTGCTTCAGAAATTCCACTACATATAATTGAATATGATTTTCAATTAGTGATTTAATGTAATTCCCCAACCATAGTTACCCAGATCTAGTTAATTATTTTGATATATTGGCATGATTATAAGGAATCAAGTCCTTATGGACCAATCATTTTAGCATTCTTGGAAAATATATTACATAAAAAACATAACAATAAAATTTCTAAAATAAAATATAGTGTAGATAATACTTTTAGAATTCTATTATTCCCCTAACATAACCATGCATATAAAACATAATACACTTATTGGCATCTTGGGAAAATAAAACATAAGAAAGGGGTGAGCTCAGATTCTTAGTAAGCA
Source organism: Viscum album (assembly GCA_963277665.1). Taxonomy (NCBI): domain Eukaryota; kingdom Viridiplantae; phylum Streptophyta; class Magnoliopsida; order Santalales; family Viscaceae; genus Viscum; species Viscum album. The sequence continues at coordinate 1,519,727,518 of OY728150.1, forward strand.
TAAACAATATATCATAATCTATCATAAATAATCGTAAATGATTACATAAAGTTATAAAATTGAAATAAAATCCCTTTAAAAATAAACATCAACATAATATGGAAATGATATATCAAATAATTCCATTTACATATTCACATGGATATTCTATTAGTCAAATAATCAAATGAAATAGTAATAACTAATATCATAAGGATTGAATACATAATGTCAGACATCTTAACCACAAAGTCAAGGCCTCGTACCAAGACCCTAAATATAAATTTTGTAAAGGCCATGTGACATGACACCAGTTTGTGTCGTACGATATACTAATGCATCTAGGGGCTATTGCGGGCCCCTTCCATAACATACAAAGTCCAATACATTCCTTATATGAAAATGTTGAATAAAAACATAAACATTCCTATTAAAACTAGTATATGAAATATGAATAATTTAACCCTAAACCATGAATGGTATAAAAATAGCACATCCACAGTCAAACATACAATAACTCATTAAATAAAATATTTAATATTGTATTATATCAAATCAACCTCAATCTGGAATAGTATTCAGTAAAGGATATTAACATAGATGAAAATGATCAGTAAAACTCTTTTAGAGAAATATCCTTTTTTTGAAATCATTTTAATGTAACAGAATTTTAAAGGATTTAATTTTAAATATATTTCTAAATCAATGTGTCCAATACCACATTTTAATTTTTTAAGGGAATTAAAATTTTAAAACAATCACGTCTATATAAATAAATCCTAAATATCATTTTGAAAACATGGACTTTAATTAAAATGATTTAGAAAAATAAATCATTAAAAAATTTAAATTGATAATATTGCTAAATATTCCCTTAAAAAGACCTCAAAACTATCCTTTTGAAAATAGTTTTATAAAACATGGACTTGGATGATAAATATGTCCTAGTATGTACTTATACATAGACAATCATGGATAATAATGAGATTGAGGAATTCAATGTTGCCTTAGGTTTGATACTATTTGTACGACTCCCAAATCCTTGTATAATGTTTTAAAACAAATTATTAACATATATTAGAATAATAATAATATTTATGATATCATATATGATACTTTTATAAATTTATATTACCTATTTATTAACCATTCCAAGATAATGCAACATTTTGGGTAATATTGCTTTGTTAATCATACATGTTTTGACTTGTTATTCTGGATCATATTACATAGATCATAATTTAATTACATAATAAATGTATAATATTGTTTCAATATCGTATATATTCATAATATAAATATATATAATAGATAGATATCAAAAATGGAATACACTGTTCATGGAGATGGTAGGTCGTACATATGTATGAATGTTGTTTCTGTTATCATATGTTATAAAATGGAATTAAGTTAATGAAATATATGTAAATACATATATATATATTCCAATATAATTATTATGTCATATATTGCATTATTATTAATAATATATATTTTTATAATCATCCTTGAATGGTGAACATGTTTTTTAATCTCATGGTGTCGTCGATACTGTATGTCGTACGTACGCACGAGCGATGAAATAATTTCCTTAATGATTAAGAGTTATGAAATTTTATGGTATAAAAATTAACATGATATATTTAATATTATCATCAACTATACTCATTATTATACCCATCCATGTAACAACATGTTGAATAACAAACTGCAGCTTGATGTGGAGATGGTAAGTCGCACATACACACGTATGGTGAGTTTGTCATTCATTGGATGGATAGAATAATGAATTTGGTTAAAAAATATTTATAATAACATATTAGTATGTATATGTTACTGGATTTATTATTTTCTTATGGAAACAAGAAATAAAAAGGAAGTAGAAGAATAAAAGAACACTGAAAGAGGTGATGAAATAATTACCTCTTCTTCGTGTTCTTCCATTTGATATGAACAAAATGGATCCAAAGGTTGTCCTTTTGATCAATGTAATGAATATAAGATGAATTTAAGGTACTTGGGAAGATATTTGATCAGGTTTTAGCTGAGAAAAATGGCTCTTGAGGTGTGAATTTATGAGAATGGTATGTACCCTTTCATAAGAGAGGTGAGGGGCACATTAGGAAAAGCTTGAAATATTAATTTATTATAAAATTATTTTCCATTTATAATTGATAAAAAAGGATTTATTTAGATGATACGGTTTTTAGGGAACTAAATACTATCTACCAATATATTTTAGTCATTCTTAGGGTACCATATTAACCTTATCATTTAGATCTATCTGTTTGGTAAATAGTTTATCTTTTACCATGTCTTATTGTATTTTTATACTACATAGTCAATATAGAAACTATAAAATTGCAAGAGAACCTAAAGTGATTAATTAATGATATATATAACATTATCTACGTCCTTGTACCAAATCATAGATTATTAAGCATATTATATCATTAAATAAAATAGTATTTTTTTTAAAACTCATTTATGTCAATCTTGATAGTAGTTAGTAATTTGTTTTTGTGAAAGTCATAAGAACATGATTACATAGAAACAAATAATTGAATCAACCCTAACATGTCATATTCAATTATAAAACACATAGATGGTATAAAAATTTTAAACATTCATTTATTATAATATTTATAATATTAATTATTTTAAAATTTTATTGATATGGTAATTATTACATCATCATTGTGTCATAAATAAATTCAATTATATAATGTAAAAAATAATAAATAAAATACCATGACGTAGGAAATATTTTTAAATTTCTATTTAATATTTATATTTGAATTTATCTTATGTATAAGCCTATATTAAAACTTCTTAAGTTATTAAAATTATAATTTAACACTTTTAAATATTCTTTAAATAAAATATAATAAATGAACTAATCGAATAAAATTGTATACAAAGGATCATATTTTTGTCCTAAGGGTGATTTTGGTTAAAAAACACTTTTCCAATATAATTAGGACATTTTTTGAGGTAATTTTATATTATTATAATATAATTTCTACCTTTAATTAACCTATTTACTTTTAACTTTGGTAAATAAAATTCAAAAGTTACTATTCACCAAATTGAATAAAAAGTATCATATTTTTGTCCTAACTGTGATTTTGGTCAAAAAACACTTGTTAAATGGGATTATCCTGAGTTAGGGATGAAGATCAAAATCATGTGGATTATCATGATGTGATGGGTGAGAGTCATGCTGTGAAGGGGATGAGAAAGTGACCATTATTTTATAACAGGGGGTAGTTATGCTGTTATAGTTGTATCTATTTGATGGAAACATCATTTTGTTAAGAGTTTCCAGGCCATGGTTTAGGGTGTTATGGATTATAGAGTCTTACGGGAGATTAAATATCTTTTGTTTTAGGAGATACAATGAAATAGTTATGTCCTTTATTGATTTCATGGTTTTTTGTAAGTATAAAATTTATATTGTGTACGAATGATTATAATTAACAAGGGTATCATTGGTTTCGTTTGATATTAATTAGGATGCATGTATAAGATAATTAATCATACATGAGGGGGGTCATGTTGTGGCCCTTGAGTTTTTCTATAAAGGCCTGGTTAGAGAGAGCTATCACGGTTTGATGTTTTAGGTCTATGAAATAGTAGTGAGGCCATATACTGTTGCATTTCGTGAAATGGGATTCCATGTTTGGAAAATTTGGAGATGAGAATTTTGATTTATTGTCGAGGCCAAGTTTCATGGCACGACCAAGAAGGTCTTTATATGAGGGTGGCATTAGATGGTAATTATGTTATGTCATATATGGTCATACCCTAGAATATGACCATGATGTTTCTTCAAATGTATTAATTATTAAATGTTTAAAAATTTAAAATGGTATCGATTGAGATTGAAATCATTTATTTATCAAATATTTATATGTCTTTCTCATTTATTTTCCTTTTCATTCTGATATTTCCTTCATTTATCACTAGAATCATGTGTTGTTCATTAAGTTGGATAACCCCTGATGAGTGTACCCTTCCTACTGATAATTTTCTACATTACATTAAATATTACATTGACTTATTTTATTTATGGATATTCATTCTTATTTTTATAGATTTAATAGGATTTATGTATTTTATTGGTTTGTTAAATTTTTTTGTTGATATTATATATAAATCCAGTCACAAGTATGAGTTTGAATACCCTTAAGGTAACCCAAATGTCTATCTAATTTCAATATTAATATGATTTAGAGTCACACTTACACAATGAGTTCATGAAATAAAACTAAATAAAATGGATAATAATTTTGTTTCATATGGTAAAGGACTTTTTAAAATTTAAAGTGATCTATTGGTTGTCTAAAATCCTAACACATTGGAAACTAAATGAGGAATTATTTGTACTTGAATAATTTCAAATGTATTGAGACTCCCGATGAATTCCCTTCATGGGTGTTTCATTCTAGGATAAAAAACATTTCCATGCCCTTCTTTTTAAAATACCAAGACATTGTATAAAACAAATTTAGTTTTAAACTTGTTGAGGTTGTTTTTGTTATGTGAGATGATAATATGGTAGTCTTAATACCTAAATAATTAAGGTTTAGTTATAAAGTGTGAAAATAAAGGTATTTGAGGATTCATGAATGATTTAATTTATCAAATGGGGGATCATTGTGTCACTATAAATTAATTTCACATAAATATGTTCTATGATGTTGAATTTATTAAAAGACGGAGGATTTTACTTTGGATGTTATTCTAACTGAACTTTTGTTTTGTGGAATCTTACTATTGGAGCATTGCTTATAAATATATCAACTACTATATAGGAAAAATAGAGAAAAATATAACAAGATTCATGTAAGAACCCAGTTTTTGCTGTGAAAGACTTTGAAGTATTCTTGATGATATTCCAGAACATCGCCTTCAGACGACATGTGATTACGACCCCCGAAGTGGCCAGAATTAAATTTTCAGTGCGTTCACAGAGGAAATGCAAAATAAATGTGATAAGACCTAAATGGTGACCCAAATCAGAGATCGGAGTGTACAGATGGGTCTGGAATGGGGTCTTTACCCTAGGAACGACAGAAAACATGTCGGCACGGGATTTTTGGACCCCTCGCTCGCTTTCAGAAGGTCAAACAGATAAATTAATTAAATAATTTATTCGTTTAATGGATAGACAGTAGTATTTCTTAAATAGTGGCTCGGATTGGAAACTCGAGAGAACCATTGAGTTCGGAGCATGCTGTTTACCCTAGGAGGGGTATAAGTTTCGCGGACGCGGGCCGTTTGTGAAAAATGGACCCAGGGGCGTTTTTGTAATATATCGACTTTAGATGTTAAATTTTATAACATTCAAACAGGGTCTCAGATTAAAATTCTGATACCGCTGTTGTGCTCAGGAGGTGGTGTTTACCCTGGGGAAGCTTAATCTTGACCGTGTCAGAGGGTTTGGACGCAGGTGTTTTAGGGGTTTGGACTTTAATTTTAGAGTTTATTTATTTAAACTCTCTCATCCTCCCCTTCATCCCCATTGAACTCCCTGGTGAAACCCCTCCCCTATACTCCCCCATCTCTGGCTAGGCGACTCCGGCATGGTGTGGTGATAACGCCGGATTGATGCGAAGCTCCGGGCGAAGCCCAGCGAGGTAGGAGGGTTTTGATGCATTTTTTATTTCTTAAACTCTCTTTGAGTTCGATTATATGTAGAAATTTGTTGTTTGATCATCGAAAAAATCCATTAATATTGTATTATATTTATACTCTTTCCGAATCATCTTTCGGATTTCAATTCCAAGTCCTGAGCTGCTCACATATATTCGCCGAAGTTTGAAGGAATTTGGGTTGAGCAGTAGGGCGGCGCGGTGGTTCGTGCGAGCTTCAGGCGGCCAGGGGCTCACGGTGGCAGTAGTGGGGTGTACGTGGGTGTCTTTGGGTGTCGCGGTGCGAGGTAGTGGATGTCCAGGGTGAGGGGGGGCGGGGGCAGCGTCCGGATGAGGCCGGGGGTCTCGAGCGGGTGCTGTCGAAACATGGCACGCGGGCGACAAGCGCAGCCGGCCCTCCTGGCCAGGTTGACGCAGCGACAACGAGGCGGGGTCCTCGGGACCCCGCGGTAGGCAAGACCCACACTCAGCAGGTATTTGTGGGAGAAAGGTGAGCCGGAACAACTCGATGCCGGTACGGGCGTGGAAGGCCGGCCCACGACCGCGGTCCGGTTCAGGAGAGTGGGCCGGCTGAACCGGCCTGGCCCACTAAAGTTCGTTTCTTTTTTTAACGGCTGTAAAAGTCAGTCCGAGTTTCAGATTCACGTGCCGTCAGCGGTGACATGTTCCTAAGGACAAATAGAATATTTAGAGATGGTATGAGGAATTTTTAATTCCTGAAATGGGGGGCCTTGGAGGGGTGACGCGTCTTTATGTGGACGTGCGGTTTTCCCGAGATCCTCTTTTTGGGCGGCGCGGGCGCATCCGACGTCCGTTTTAAGCGCCGTCAGCGGCGTTGTGGCCCTGGAACTGAGGCGGAGGTTTCCGAGGCAGTTTCCATTGTTGAGGTTGGAGTTGAGGCGTGGGCCCCACGGCCCGTCTTTTGAGCTGCACGCAGCATTTAGCAACTTTTCCATCTGGCGCCCATTCGGGGCAAGTGAGCAGTCGTTTCTGGATGTTTTTCTGAGGGGATTGCAATGGTGCAATCCACCATCTCTAATTAGGAACGATGGTGTGGGTCCCATGGGGGCCGTTTGGGCGTCAGTGGTGAATTTTCCATTTTTTCACTAGGCGACTGTTTTGGACAAGAGAATATTCCATCTTGTGTGTTTTTCGAGAGGATCACAACGTTACGATCCGTTCATTGAGTTTCAGGACCGGGATGCGGTTCCCACGAAGAACCGCTCATGTGCGGTGCGCCGAAATGCACCTTTTTTCTCCGGATATCCGTTGCACTCATGTGGGTAGTGCTTTTGACGTGTTTTCCTAAGGGGATAGCATTGGTGCGATGTGCCCGACTGTATTCGAGGCCGAGGGTCGGGATCACGGGACGTCGTTCGGGCGTGAGGCGGTGTTGGTGACCTTTTCCGTCGGATATTCGTTGGAGGTAAGTAAGTGGTCGATCTCGCATGTTTTTCCGCGAGGATTACAACGGTTTAGTCTGTTTGGTTGTACGTAGCATTGTACATGATCTTATTTAATGTGGAATTGTGAAGGTGCCCTGGGGGCGGTTCTTCTACTGTGGTTATAGCGGACCCTTGGCGTTTGATCGCGTGCACTCCCGTGTGAGTGAAGTAATGCTTGTTTGGATGTGGTTGTCTGTGCCTCAGTCGTTGAGGTGGAAAGTTGGAAATGTTACGTCATGCCTTCGCGTTAACGTTGGGTGTCGTGTGCACGATAGCCCTTGGTCTGGAGAAGTGGTATACTCTTGGAATATACAAGAGCACATGGAGGTAGGTGTGGTTTATAACTGAGACATTTGTGCGCTTGTTTGGGTTTGACTTGGGGCACACATCGTGTGGGCCCCATGTGTGTGTCGTGTTCGACTTTTCGTACTTTGACCTCTCGCGACGTAGACGGACCCTCTATGTGTTTGTTTGACCAGCAGGGCTGAGTGGTCTCCCCCTGGTTTCATTCTCAATGGATCGGCCAATAGCGGTGCTAGTGACACCCATTGATGGAGCAGGTGCTGAACTACTTTTGGATGAGTTGTTTTGGAGTGGGGTGGTTGCGTGATACCCACTCCGTGTTTGGTTGGCCAGTGTTGTACCCTCCAGTGGATATGGCCAGAGCAGTTCTGAGTTTTATCCTCCAGCAGGGCTGGGCAGTGGGTTACTCATCGACTTCTAGGGTCTACCCTCCAGCAGAGATTGGGCAGTGGGTCAACCGACACTCTTAGGGTCTACCCTACAGCAGGGCTGGGTAGTGGGTCATCCGTCGTCTAGTTCCAGGTCTACCCTCCAGCAAGACTGGGCAGTGGGTCGTCTGTCAACTTATTCCAGGTCTACCCTCTAGCGGGGCTGGGCAGTGGGTCGCCTGATGATGTATTAAGGTCTACCCTCCAGCGGAGCTGGGTAGTGGGTCACTCGTTGTCTAGTTCCAGGTCTACCCTCCAGCAAGGCTGGGCCGTGGGTCGCCTGTCGACTTATTCCTAGTCTACCCTCCAGTGGGGCTGGGCAGTGGGTCTCTTGATGATGTATTAAGGTCTACCCTTCAGCAGGGCTGGACAGTGGGTCGTCTAATGATGTATTATGGTTTACCCTCGGGTAGGGCTAGGCAGTGGGTCACCCGATACCCTATTTTGAATTACCCTCCAGCAGGGCTGGGCAGTGGGAATTTGTTGGCATTCCCGGCTCAGTCCTTTCTACTAGGCTAGCCTGTGGCTTTCCTCCATGATTACCGGAGTGGGACCCTTCGTTATACGGGTCAGTTTTGTGACGACGTTTACTTTGAGAATACCTCTCGACTACGGGGCAGTGAAAAGTTGTGGATGACATCCCCCCCAGAACTCTCAAGTACGAGGATCTTTTTCCCCAACGAGACGTGTCCTTGTGATTCGACCTAAAACCGTGCGGGCGAGTCAGTTCCACCCAAAGCGGATAGTGTCGAGGAACGGTGATTGAGATCCTTGGCTTGTGGTTCGGGGCAGACGTGCAGGATGTTGGGCATCAATGGTGTTATTTCTAGGACTGTTGGATACTCTTTTCTTGGGCTGAGCTACGAGATGGATATCCCCTTATGATATTGTTTGGGCTTCTTGATTGAGCATATGTATCTTGTATATACCTTGTTCTGGTACCCACTTCATGGGTTTGGTAACTCTCCTTCTAAGTGAGGTGAAGACGGGAAGGGTATGCCATGTGCTTTCCGTGTCTAGCTTCTCGTGGTTGGACGAGTCTACTCTCCTGCTAAAGGTAGCGAAGACTTGATGAGAAGTTCATCTTCTCACCATTTCAAGCTCCTGGTGTCTAGACGAGTCTACCTCATTTCTCTTGTTGGGTTGATCTGGACTCTTTACTGTACTCTTTACTACACTTTCAGTTGTACTCCTTTACTTTTCCCCGTTCACTTTACTTCTCACCCTTCGGTACCTACTTTGTTGATCCCTCGACCCTTCGAGGTATCCTAATGAGTATTTTTATACTCACCCCTGCTTGGGATTTTCCCACACTTGGTGTGCCCTTGCAGACGACGGACAGGTGGAGCGTGACTTCAGTGGAGCGTAGGAGCTTGGGAGCTTGGACCGCATGTGGTGGTTGTGGCCAGGTTCCATGGGAGACCCATCAGCTGTTTCTTTTGTTTACCTATTGCCGGGTTGTGGAACGTTTAGGTTGGGCACATTTTTTTCCTCTTTTCTTTTCAATTTGTACTTTTTACTGTTTAGAGGTCGATTCACATCTATAGTTTATACATATATCAGTTGTTCTTTTTTTACCCTTCTTGTTATTTCTTTTACTCTGCTCATTCGCATTGAGTGTGCTGCGTGTGTGTGTACAGGTACTTAGTCAAAGGCCTCCGCGAGTTATTATGCCTTTGGCACTGGTCGCCAGCCACTGGCCTATGGAGGTGGGCCTGGGGTAGTTGCGGCCCGAGCCCGGGTAGGGTCGGGTCGTGACAAAGTGGTATCAGAGGTGGTTCGTTCCTTGGGATGCTGTTTGGACGTCCCTAAAATAAAATGAATTGGTTGGGATTTAGGGAAACCATGTAAATGTGTCTCGAGAGCAACTCTCAAGCCAGGGAGTCCAGTGATGGTATCGCGGCTGACGTATCTATTCATCAGGACCTTGATAACCTGATTGTTGACTTGGAATGCTGAGACACTTGTTGCAGGAAAAAACGTGTTTGTGCATCACATAAGATTGAGTCTTTGACTGTCCTTCTTGAGTCAGCTCCCTATTATTGTTGTTGGTATATACATTATTCTCATCTGACCACGGAACTCCTTGATAATATTCAGGATGTCTCCGCGAAGACAGCCAGCCAGGATACCAGCTTTGGTTTGTGACGACGACCCTGTGAGCTACGAGGCCACAATCCATGACCCATCATGTGAGCCCCTTTCTCCAGTTGGGCCGGTAGCAGCACCCCCACCTGTTGAGCAGCAGGCAGTTTCAGCAGAGAAGGCTGAGCTAAAGAAAAGGAGGAGCACGCTCTATGAGTTCCAGTGGCAGAGACCACTGAGGTTCAGTGGTGATCCAGACCCTCAGGCAGTAGAGGTTTGGATAGAGGCAGTGGTTTTCCTATTCAGTCTTGTGCAGATGTTGTCAGATCAGAGAGTGGCTTTGGTAGCCATCCTTTTTCATGGACCAGCTTGGCGTTGGTGGAGTCTGGTGACTCAACTTCATGACGATTCATATCATTCATGGGGATACTTTCATTTGTTGCTCTATGAGGTGTTCTACCCCTCCTTCTTGAGCTCCATTCGGATTCTTTATCTTCTGCAGTTTCAGCAGGGAGGGATGACAGTGGCCGAGTACGCATCTATTGTCGCAGACCATGCACGCTTTACCTGAACATGGTCCATGATGACAAGATCCAAGTGTGGAAGATTGAGCAGGGTCTCCACCTAGAGATTCGTGCTGCCATAGTAACCTTATGGATTTCCACATATGACGGGGTGCTGGAGAAGGTACTGGTGATAGAGGGCTTGCTGTCACGTTTTACAGTTGGTGGTGGAAGTAGTCACGTCAGAACCGAGACGTCTACCGTAGCTAGTGGGTATCGGTAAGCAGGACCTTGATGCAGGTGGCCTTTCCACTGCCGGTTTCGGAGATGTGGTCGTTTACCAATGTGGCGAAAAGATGCAGGGTCTCAGCCGAGGATGCCCTTCCCTGAGTGGATCCCAGTCCATGTACGTACACCACAGTGGCACCGGAGGGCACCAGGGCATCCCATAGATCACTGGTGTTATTCTTGTGACGGGCGAGATCACTTGGCAAGAGACTGCTCGACCCGAGTTGCTGGGAGCATCGGACAGGGAACAGGTTCACCACCATGGCAGTGGCAGCGCCGTGATTGGAGTAGTGCCCAGAGTGGTCATGCTAGAAGAGGAGCGGGAGAAGCTGGTAGTGGGGGACGGCTTTACGAGGTCTTATCATCACCACTAGGCGGTCCACTTCTGGCTCTGGTAGCTGACAGTTGGGACCGCGGACAACCGCGAGATTTGGATGTCTACGATCATGCAGAGCATGAGGTGGTAAGAGGTACACTCTATGGATCTTATACATTTGTAGTAGAGTTGGTAGACTCTGTGTGTGGAATGCTTTTCTCCATGCTTCTTGCTTGAGTTGATACCAGGGTGACGCAGGGCGTCGGATGTAACCCTATGTTAGTAAAGAAAAAGGCGTGAGACCTTTTTAATTAGACGATGGTGTCGACTCCATCGCTTTCCGAGCATGTAAGAGAGTCTTTGTTACGAGACATCGACTGTGAAACCTTGTGTGACCAGATATTCTTGGGTGTTTCACCATATGGATATTCTGATGGAGGGAATCACTGGGCCTTGTTCCAGGTGCGGGCGGTGATTTCAGTCGCGGCATGTGACGTAAGGGTTCGGTCGGGGAGGTGAGCTACCGCCGAGAAACATCGGGCTGTTTGAGACCATGCGAAGGGATGATGCGGTTCCCTACCAATTTTCCCCAACCCAAAAGTCTGTAGTGGGTGCACGACATCACCAAGGGCCGACCTCGCGTGAACAGATCAATCTTTTGGTCTGTGTGCGACGACGCATAACTGTGTGTGGGTTCTTCTGGGTATGGGAAAGCTAGGCGTGGGCTTAGTACCCTGTGTTGCACCCTAGTTTTTCTTTTTAAGGATGAAAGGCTTAAATGGGGGAATGATGTAGGAATCCGGTTTTTCCTGTGAAAGACTTTGGAATATTCTTGATGATAATCCAGAGCAGCGCCTTCAGACAGCGTGCGATTCCGAGCCCCGAAGTGGCAGGAATTAAATTTTCATTGCGTTCACAATAGAAACGCCAAATAAATGCGATAAATCCTAAATGGTGACCAAGATCAGAGATCCGACGGTACGAATGGGTCTGTAATGGGATGTTTTCCCTAGGAACGACATAAAACATGTCGGCGCGGGATGTTTGGACCCCTCCCTCGCTTTCAGAAGGTTAAACGTATAAATAAATAAATTAATTTTTTTGTTTAGACGCAAAACTCTAGTATCTCTTAAACGGTGGCTCGGATTGGAAAACTGAGGGCACCGTTGAGTTTAGAGCGTGCCTTTTACTGTAGGAGGGGTATACGTTTCGCAGGCGCGGGACGTTTGTGAAAAAATGGCCCCAGGGGCGTTTTCGTAATTTAGCGGCTTCGAACGTTAAATTTTATAACATTCGAACGGTGTCTCAGATTAAAATTCTGATACCTCTATTGTTTTTGGGAGGTGGTGTTTACCCTAGGGGGAGCTTAATCTTGACCGCACCAGAGGGTTTGGACGCAGGTGTTTTATGGGTCAGGACATTAATTTTAGAGTTTATTTATTTAAAATCTCCCCTCCTCCCCTTCCTCCCTATTGAACTCCCAGGCGAAACCCATACCTGCCCCTCCCCCATATCTGGCGAGGCGACTCGGGTGAGGTGTGGTGATGTCGGCTGATTGACGCGAAGCTCCGGGCGAAGCCCAGCGAGGTAGGAGGGTTTTGTTGCATTTTTTATTTCTGAACCTCTCTTTGAGTTCGATTATATGCCGCAATTTGTTGTTTGATCATCTAACAAATCCCATAATATTATAGTATATTTATACTCTTTCCGACTCATCTTTCATATTTCAATTATGAGTCCCGAGCTGCTCACAGATGTTCACCGATGTTTGCAGGAATTTGAGTTGAGTAGCAGGGCGGCGCTGTGGTTCGGCCGAGCTTCAGGAGGCCAGGGGCCCAATGTGGCAGCAGGGGGGTGTTAGTGGGCATCTGAAGGTGTCGCGGCACGAGGAAGTGGATTTTTAGGGTGAGGGGGGGGGGGGGAGGGGGGGTGTCCGAATGAGGCCGAGGGTCTTGAGCGGGCACCGGCGAGTCGCGGCCCGCGGGCGACAAGCGTGGCCAGCCCTCTTGGCCAGGTTGACGCGGCGACAACAGGGGCGGGGTCCTCGGGACCCCGCTGCAGGGAAGACCCGCACTCGGCGGGTCTTTGTGGAAGAAAGGTGAGCCGGACTGGCTCTTTGTCAGTCCGGGCATGGATGGCCGGCCCGCGACCGCAGACCGGTTTAGGAGAGTGGGTCGGTCGAACCGGCCTGGCCCACTAAAGATCGTTTCTTTTTCTTTTAAACGGCTGTAAAAGTCAGTACGGGTGTCAGATTCACGCGCTCCTAGTGGTGATGTGTTCCTTGGGACGAAGAAAATATTTTGAGATGGTTTTGGGAATTTTATTTGCCGAAACTAGGGACCTCGGAGGTGCAATGCGTCTTTAAGTGGATGAGCGTTTTTCTTGAGATCCTTGTTTTGGGAGGCGCGGACGCATACGACGTCTGTTTTGAGCACCGTCAGTGGAGTTGTGACCCTGGCACTAAGGCGGAGGTTTCCATTGTTGTTTCAGATGTTGAGGTTGGAGTTGAGGTGTGGGCCCCACGACCCGTCTTTTGAGCTGCGCGCAGCCTTTAGCAACTTTTCCATCTGGCACCCACTTGGGGCGAGGGAGCAGTCGTTTCTGGATGTTTTTCCAAGGGGATTGCAATGGTTCAATCCTCCCGGTCTAATTCGGAACAATGGTGCGGGGCCCACGAGGGTCTTTTGGGTGTCAGCGGTGAATTTTCCATCTTTATCACCGGGCGACCGTTTTGGACAAGAGAACAATACATATTGTTTGTTTTTTTCGAGAGGATCGCAGTGGTGCGATCTGTTTGTTGAGTTTCGGGACCGGGATGTGGGTCCCATTAAGCACCGCTCGTGTGCGGTGCGCCGGAAGGCACCTTTTTTCTCCGGATATCCATTACACTCATGTGGGTAGTGCTTTTGACATGTTTTCCCGAGGGGATCGAATTGGTGTGATGCGCCCGACTGTATTCGGGGCCGAGCCTCGGGATCACGGGACGTCGTTCAGGGATTAGGCCGTGTTGGTGACCTTTTCCGTCAGATATCTGTTGGAGGCGAGTAAGTAGCCGAACTTGCGCGTTTTTCTGTGAGGATTACAATGGTGTGGTCCGTTTGGTTGTGCGGAGCCTTGTACGTGATCTTATTTAATGTGTAAATGTGAAGGTGCCCTGGGGGAGGTTCTTCTACTTTGGTTGTAGCTAACCCTTAGTGTGCGATCGCATGCACTCCCGTGTGAGTGATGTAATGCTTGTTTGGATGTGGTTGTCCGTTCTTCAGTCGTTGAGGCGGCAAGTTGGAAATGTTGCGTCACGCCTTCGTGTTGACTTTGGGTGTCATGTGCACTATATCCCTTGGGCTAGAGACATGGTATACACTGCGAGTATACGAGAGTGCTTGGAGGTATGTGTGGTTTTTACCTGATACGTTCATGCACTTGTTTGGGGTTGACTTGGGGCCACAAATCGTGTTGGCCCGATGTGCGTGTCGTGTTTGGATTTTCGAACTTTGACATCTCGCGATGTAGAGGGTCCCTCTGTGTGTTTGTTTGACCAGAACGGTTGAGTGGTCTCCCCCTGGTTTCGTTCTCGATGGATCGGCCGGTAGCGGTGCTAGTGACACACAGTGCTAGAGCAGGCACTGAACTTCTTTGGGATGAGTTGTTCTGGAGTTGGGTGGATTTGCAATACCCACTCCATGTTTGGTTGGACAGTGTTGTACCCTCTAGTGGATATGGACATAGTAGTTTTGAGTTTTATCCTCCAGTGGGGCTGGGCAGTGGGTTACTTATCAGCTTCTAGGGTCTACCCTCCAGTAGAGACTAGTCAGTGGGTCACCCGACACTCATAGGGTCTACCCTCCAGCAGGGCTGGGTAGTGGGTCGCTCGTCGTCTAGTTCCAGGTCTACCCTCCAGCAAGGTTGGGCAGTGGGTCGGCTGTCGACTTATTCCAGGTCCACCCTCCAGTGGGGCTGGGCAGTGGGTATTCTGATGATGTATTAAGGTCTACCCTCCATCGGGGCTGGGCAGTGGGTCACCCGTCATCTAGTTCCAGGTCTACCCTCCAGCAACGCTGGGTAGTGGGTCACATGTCGTCTTATTCCATGTCTACCCTCCAGCGGGGCTGGGAAGTGGGTCTCCTGATGATGTGTGAAGGTCTACCCTCTAGCGGGGATGGGAAGTGGGTCGTCGAATGATGTATTATGGTTTACCCTCCACCAGGGCTGGGCAGTGGGTCACCCGATACCCTATTTTGAATTACCCTCCAATAGGGCTGGGCAATGGGACACTTGTTGGCATTCCAGGCTCAGTCCTTTCTACTAGGCTAGCCTGTGGATTTCCTCCGTGATAACTAGAGTGGGACCCTTCATTATATGGGTCAGTGTTGTGAAAGATTTGACTTTGAGAATACCTCTCGACTGCGGGGCAGTGACGAGTTATGGTTGACACCCCCCCCCCCCCCAGAACTCTCAAGTACGAGGAGATTTTCACCCAACGAGACGCGTCCTTGTGATGCGACCTAAAACCGTGCAGGCGAGTCAGTGCCGCCCAAAGCAGATAGTGTCGAGGTACGGTGATTGAGCTCCTTGTCTTGTGGTTCGTGGCAGATGTGCGAGATGCTGGGCATCGATGGTGTTTCTTCTGGGACTGTTGGCTACTCGTTTCTTGGGCTGATCTATGGGATGAAGATCCCCTTACGATCTTGTTTGGGCTTCTTGATTGATCATTTGTATCTTTTATATACCTTGTTATGGTACCCACATCATGGGGTTGGTTACTCTCCTTCCAAGTGAGGCGAAGACGAGCGGGTATGCCACATGCTTTCCGTGTCTAGCTTCTCGTGGTTGGACGAGTCTACTCTCCTGCTAAAGGTAGCGAGGACTCGACGAGAAGTTCATCTTCTCACCGTTTCTAGCTCCTGATGTCAGGATGAGTCTACCTCCTTTATCTTGTTGGGTTGAGCTTGACTCTTTACTATACTCCATACTACCCTTTCGTCTATACTCCTTTACTTTTCCATGTTCTCTCTACTGCTCATCCTTCGGTACCTCCATTGTTGTTCCCTCGAGACTTCGGGGTATCCTAATGAGTATTTTTATACTCACCCCTTCTTGGGCTTTTCCCGCACTTTGTGTGACCTTGCAGACGACGGACAGGTGGAGCGTGACTTCAGTGGAGCGTAGGAGCATGGGAGCTTGGACCACGTGCGGTGGTCATGTCCCGGTTCCAGGTGGGAGACCCATCAGCTGTTTATTTTGTTTACCTGTTGCCGGGTTGTGGAACTTTTTGGGTGGGCACGTGTTTTCCCCTTTTCTTTTTAGTTTGTACTATGTACTGTTTAGAGGTCGATGCACATCTGTGGTTTATACATATAACAGTTGTTCTTTTTTTTACTCTTCATGTTCGTTCTTTTACTCTGCTCTTTTGCATTGAGTGTGATGCGTGTGTGTGTACAGGTACTTAGGAAAAGGACTCCCCGAGTTATTGTGCCTTCGGCGCTGGTCACCAGCCCCTGTCCTATGGAGGCAGGCCTGGGGTAGTTGCGGCCCGAGCCCAGGTAGGGTCGGGTCGTGACAATTCATCTGAAATCAATTCATCATTTTAAGACTACAATCACTTTTTAAAGAGAATCCAATTTTATATTAATTTCTAGGTGTTTTAATAAAATTATATATCTTGTGAGGTTTTCATTTTAAATATCATAGAATCATATCTATTGTAATAATTGTTTTTTGAAAAAGGGTTTTATGTAGCTTCCACAACTAGGAGATAAAAGATGTTAATTAGTTGTTGATTGGGGTATTTTTAGTGAAGAATGATGTTTTCTATTTTTCATGATTAAGGAATTATATGTGTGGAAGAAAATATTTTTTTTAATTAATGAGGTAAATTGATTCTATGTAGAATAAACACTACCATATGACAGGTTTATAGTCGAGGTACTTCGATGTTGGATGTATGATGAATTGAATTAGTTTTATTGATTCTACATGTACATTGGATTAAATAATTGGGTTTAATTTGTCATTTTAAGGATTATAAGGGTTGAAATCCATTAGTTTAAATTTTTTCCTAATTTGGTAACTCCTCAACCTAAACCACTAGAATTGACGTAGAGTTTTGGGAAACCTCATCCATCACTCCCTATATTCAATTGGTTTCTGACTAGAAATTATCGTATATGTACACAAATGTAGAGAATATAACCTTTGTATCATGACATAGAACTAATAATACTAATAAATAAATAAATAAATAATCATATTAATAATGAAGAGATAAATAGATGACACACATGTCATCTAACATAAACATCCCTAATGTGGAAGGTATGTCTATAGAAATTAATATAGATAAAATAAATATGTACCTTGGTGTCCACCAGAGTCTATCCTACTCGACTACAAGCTCAATCGTTTTCTGCATAGTTTTCCACCACATGGTCTTTTCCCTTCACTAGTTCCCAGATAAATCTAAATGAACAGGGAAATTCCTATGTAGGCTGTGAGTATAATAATTTGAAAGACACCACCAATGTATCCTTAACTATTATTCTCAATAATAAAAGTGTATTCTATAATAATAATAAATTTGTAATTATATAACCATTCAAGCCAAAAATGAGTGGTCATGCACTTAAAATGTCATGATAAACACTTGACCACACATTCATGTTCTCCATTCTAGAAGGATAATGGAAAATGATAGCAGTAACCAAACTAAACCATGTATAGAGCCCCCATGGTGTCAAGTGAACATTAAACATGGTGTCTTGTAAGCCTCAAGAGGACCATATCATTTGGAATCATCTAGTCAAGAATACCTAGTACTCATATAGACTAAGATTCCATGTGGTTTATGGAACTTTGAAAATCAAGAATATATTGAGTGCATGATAAAAATGCAACTGAGGCTACATCATGTTAGTGTTAGTTCCCTAGAACCAACATCTTTGTACATTACGATAACGTTAGTTAACAATTTTTAATATTAATAAACTATTTATCACGTCATTATTGTTCTTATGCATAAAAAATATTTTGATAATGTCCTAAGAATAATATTCACACTTAATGGTCCTTGTAGTTCCCCAATATTATGGAATCCAAGAAATGCTATGAAACTATTAATGATTATATTTTTGATATATAGTTGATATCCTTAAAGTTACACAAATGATACAGTCTATCAGGGGTAGAGACTAATTGGACATTGATTCAACTTCTCATGCGTTAATCACTTAGTAATATCCAATAAAATATTAGGTGAATTATGCCCACAAGTAGGAAATGTACATTTATATGTGTCATTGTAGGTTCCTACCTATAGACTTGTGTATTGGTCCATATACATTAACAATATTATTAATTAGTATTTTTAATCGATTAATTTGTTGAATTGATGAAAACAATTATGACATGTATTCACGATGCGGTAGGATACATTGGGTGCATCACAATTAATATTTCATTAATGAATAATGTGATAAATGAATGTTCTTTTTGTCCTTTAAAGGGTGTTTATATCTTAGTCACTTTGATGGAAATGATATAGCCTAAATAAATCCATTACCATGGTGTTTAATAGGAATGTTCATTTTATAGGAAATCAAATAATAAGACATCGATCACTTTAGCTAGTTGAATTGGCATGTAACCTGATTGATTATAGATATCTTGATAATGATATTATAATAAATAGTATGTGTTTTTATGAGTTATCATGTCATTGAAGGAATAACGTCTTTGTCTATTTCTTCTATTGTGTGTTTATAGATTCTATCCTTGGACATTAAGATGTTTCTCTTAATGACGCTGAGAAATAGACCAAGAGGGTCACACACTATGTGTACCAAGAATCACAATTAAATGATATATTATTTTTTATTATTTAACAAGTCGAATAAATATTAATCCTACACATGGTTTAATAGTTAATCATGTTTTCTTGATCACATTTATTATAGAGAATACAATGTGAGGGTAATATTTATTATTTATTTACTTTGAGTTTAGTGAATAATATATATATATATATATATATATATATATAATGATGAATAATACCCTGAAATTTATTTAACAAATAAATAGTCATTATTCAAGCCTCGATAAAAATTTTGGATGATTGAAAAACTGGGTTTAAATGGTCTGATATGAAAATAATATTTATATAATAATATTTAATTATATAATATACACTTTTAATTCTAAATTTAAGCTTATATATTGAATTACTATTATTATTATTATTATTTTACATTTTTTGTTATGATTAAATTAATAATTAAGGGAACTTGTAGTATTATTTAATTTTAACCATAGTGATATATAAACCCAACTATTCTATTTTCTCATAGAGCCAATTCACTTGTTTTGGTTATGCACAACATATTTGGATAATCCTTTCAAGTCCTTGAGATCTCTCTTATCCAATAATACTCCTTAGAATAGAAAGAGATATTCAACCAGTAGATCAATGAGAATTCTTTGGATGGGGTTCTCGTAAAAATCAAAAGAGGGTAACACAAGCCCATGGGTATGTTGTGGTATCTCCCAAAATATTTAATAGCTGATGTCTAGAGATACTTTGAATACATGTGGGTCACCACTAGAGAGAATATTAACTTGATTACTACAAAAAAATCATGGTGCATCAAAGATCGATTTTCATGTCCATAAAATAAGAAAGAATTCTTTCAAGGTAATTCTTTAATTAATTAAATTAATTATAAATTATTTTTGATGATCCTCCATATTGTTTTGGCTTCATTTACCATATTTATATCACTTTATTAAATTATATAGATCAGAATGATTTTTTTAAAAAATCTTGGACTTATCATTAATCATGGGAAAAAGAAATGTTGGGAACCACCCATCACACACTTCTGTTGTGCCGAGAACCTACAAGTGGAATCAAACCAATGAGACAATTATTTATATTAATTAAAAATCATTGGTGGTTTAGGAATTATAATTTATTTTTTTAATTTATTATTTAATTTTTTTTCAATATGATTATGAGATATAATTCTCCATCTTATTTTTTTGTAGATCAAATCAGTAAGAATATTTTTATAAATAATCTAAAATTGAAGATCTTGTTTGAAGTTGCTAAGAATTATAGCTTGGAAAGAAAAGAGTACACACAATGTAACTAGAGATAAATTTAATGTACTTGTTTCTAATGCATCATTAATTAATTCGGAAATTAATATGATCTATGTATATTGATTACATACATTGCATTTATTACTTACATCACTTATGGATCGAGAAAATGTAGTGCATGTTCAAACAAAGTACACATAGTGTAACCCATGTACACTTATTGATCAGCTTTAACATGCTATGTGATATCATTAACATGTCATGCACTTATACCAAGTTACAAAAATTTAAATTTTATTTGTTATACTATGTAATCCTTGATACATGTACTTTCATGTGGTCGTAAAGATAGGGAACACCCTGAGATAGCTTGGTGTTGACCCACACAGGATCTCTCGGTGCTGACCCACATCAGATCGCTTGATGTTAACCCACACAAGATTGCTCGGTGCATACCCACATATCATTTCTCTTTGTTGACCCATACAGGATCATTGGGTGATGAACCAAACAGGATCTCTAGGTGCTGATCCACATAGGATCGCTATTCATTCTTTACGTCAGAGCAAGCTACTGGGTTCCTGCACTAAGCTTGCTTATCTTTGAGAGGGTCCTCTCTTAAATCCATTGGTTGATACTCCATCTGCCACCATGTACAATTAAGATGTAGCCCAAAGGACTGCCAGGCCACATGGGTATCAATGCAATAGACGTTGCATCAATCAGATGCTTATTCTGTGAGTTATTATCCTTTTATTCCTAAGTGCTTGGTTGGATTCGTGCTCGATCGAACACGACCGTACTCCATCATTTTCCTCATCTCTAGTAGGGTATACTCAAAAGGACCTTCTCGCTCCATGGTTTCCAATGCGACTGGCGGTTCATCAAACGGATTCCCAGTGCCATTGTTATGACTGATAGAGTGAAAAGTTCAACGTTGTCCCAAGTCTAGTCCTACCCGGTCTGACTGACCCTGCCCGACCTGTCCCGGATCGAGCCGACCTGATTCGGGTCAACCCAGAACACTAGGTGTGGCCCATCCCGCTGGGTCAGGCCCAGCCTGTAGGGTGGTGCAGATGACGCGAGGGCGGCGCAGAGGCTGTGAGGGCGGCACGAGGCCGTAGGGGCCCCAGAGGTTGTGAGGGCGGCACATGGCTGTGGGGCCCATAGAGGCCGCATGTGTGATGCGAGGCCATGGGGTTCCATGAGGCAGTGAGGCCGCGGAGCTGTGCCGAGGGTCATGGGGTGACGAGGCCGCCGTGGCTGGTCGTACGGCGCAGTTACGCACCATGCCTTCATCAGCGACCAGCTTGACCTACCGCGGTCACACACCGAGAAAATGAAGTGCATGTTCAAATGAAGTACACGTAGTGTATCCCATGTACACGTGTTGACCATATTGAACATGCTATGTGATATCATTAACATGCCATGCACTTATACCAAATTACACAAATTTAAATTTTATTTATTATACTATGTAATCCTTGAGACATGTACTTTCATGTGGTTGTAAAGATAGGTAACAGCCTGAGATAGGTTTTAATATATATATATATATCTTCATAAGGATTATTTCTTCATATCATGTATGATTCATATTACAAATTATTACTCTACATGCATTGAAGCATAACACGTGATCAAACAATCTTATCATTCATTTAATTATCCATGACGTACATATTGTGAGTGTCTGTGATAATTAATGCATTCAATATGTCACAAAAGTAAAATATTATATGGTTATAATACATTATGGGTAGAATAGGTTTGTTATTCATTGTGCTTCCACAAAGGTACATCTATATTAATAGAAACTTTTAAGAAAATGTAATTAATTTGTTCAAAATTATGATGGATGAGAATATCAAGGAAATTTAGATGATAATTAAGATAAAATAATTGAATAATTAATGGTTATAATTATCTTATTGGATCATGACTTATCATAAATAAGAATTATTAAGAATTAAACTATTGTTTTGTTAAATTAGTAATTAATTTCTTACTTGTGGATGATCATGATCTTAAATCGAACCTTTTTTTGTGATTGGTTTCATTTTATTTATTATTAAATTTATTTTTTTCTAAATCATGAATTCTCTCCTCATATTATGTAAGGAGTGCATTACCATTATTTCTTTTTTATAAAAAAATTATCCCTCACCGACAAGTTATTGAAACAATATGTAATAGATTGAGCTCCCAATATAGTGGAAGCATTTAAAGTATAGTTGCCATGTAAAACCAATGCAACAGAGATACATTGGTGGATATGTGGAAAGCAATAACATGAACCTTTTTTAGTTCAAGGTGTTTTCCCCATTGTCCACAATCAGTTTATCAACCACTAAATAAAATAACCATTGGTATGATTTAATGATCATTCAAATTTATTATTATTTATGTCATGTTTCATGGTTGTTCCATTATGTTTATTTTCAAGATATCCTAATTTAATTAAATTAATGATCATGAAAGATAGAACTAAAAAAATTGTATTATGTTTAAATATTATCTAATGCATGGATAATCACATTATTAAATCAACATAATATTAAAAAGTATGTAATAGATATAATAATTAAAAATTTACACATAAAAGGATCAAATCCCTCAATTATATATATTAATTTTGTATAGATGTCAACTATTTCAATTAAAATCAAACCATAGTTAAAATTTCATGACCATGAAACGTTTGGGTGTTTCCAATAATTGGGGAATTCCAAATTTATGTTTTTTATTGACTTAACATAGTTCCCATAAATGGTGGTCTAATAAATTAGGACTTCGTTTAACTAAGAGGAAAGGGTTTACAAAATCTAAATTATGATTTCAGTATTGGGGTGTCTAATCAATAGATCTAGGAATTATGAGTTATTACAGATGGAATTTTGAATGCTTTCCTAAAACCATTCAGGTTTTTTCACCAACCAATGTTGGGGTAATGATAAAAGTAATGTGGATCCATTACTCAATAATATCTTTATAATATAATATTATGATGCCAATGGTGTGGGTTGATGAGTTTCAATAAAATAGTGAGAGACTAGTAAATATATTATTATTTAGTAGTCTGAATTTTATCTGGTAAAGTAGTAAAATTATTCTAATCTTATTTTATTAAAACATCATCAAAAATGAAATCAATCATATCATTGTGATCAATATTTTATAGGGTTGAAATTCTCACCAGTACAAATTTTGAATAGTGGAAAAGGCATTTACATGTTATCCTTCACCATGAAATGAAATAGTCTATGCTTGGAGAACTTATTCCCACTGATCCTGGAAACGAGGAAAGTGATGAAGATTTGTATCTATATGAGAAAAACATGAATGATTCTAAAAATTTTTAATGATTTATGCTATCATCCATGTTAAATGTGATTATGATGAAACATGAAAACCAGGATTCATATAGCATAATGTCTCTCCATTAGGATCTCTATATAGAGAAGATGAGAAATGATATGTATGAGATATCCAATGCATTTTTTACAAGTAAACATGGGTATTATACACCAGTTGGGACACATATATTCAATTTCATTGGAAACATTGAACACATAGATATGTTTGGGATTAAATTATCAGATGAGTTGGATACAGATCTTACACATTCATCACAACCCAAGAACTTCTCCAATATTATTGTTAATTACAATATGAAAAATAATGAGAAGAATCTTTTGGAAATTCATTCCTTGATTCTACAAGTGGATAATGACCTGGGGTGTGATAAACTCGTAGTCCTTGTGGTGAATAATAAAAGGAAGTTCAATTAAAAGGGTCCAAAGACTTATAAATAGTCTAAAGATCCCTAGAATTTTCATTCTAAGAATAAGAAGTTCCTGAGTCAGGGCAAGGAAAATGAGTTATTTTGTTTTTAATGTTGAAATCCAAGTCATTGGAAGAGGAACATCCTAGAGAAGCTAGGGGAAAATAAATGTGATAACATAATTGAGTGTAATCATTCAATATCTTTACATTGGGTCATAATGATAGCTTATGTTGTTCACATGTATGTACAAATATAGGAACAATGTAGAATTTTAAATAATTCAACAAGAGAGGTGGATCTATGATCTATTAAAGGTGCAAGGTTGGATTCTCTAGCCATCGGTGACCGCCACCTCTCATTTACATTGTGAATGTTTTTTCAAAAGATAGATTTCTGGTATCTATGTTTACTAAGATAATAATTTTTTTCATGCCAATATAAACCTGGGTTTATTTTCATGATTGAAAATAAAAGTTATTTGTTCTTTTAGAAATACATATATTATTTTATGGAACATATAAATAATATCCATTATGTATTAAATTACAATAACCAATTTTTTTAAATTAATAATGAATCATGTTCACATGACTCATATAACACCTAGCTATTGCATAACTGTATATGTCATGTAAACGAGAATTATTTGACAAATATCTATAAATATTGTAATTTATACTATTATAAGTTAAAACCACTTGAAATATGTGGTGAATATTAACAAAATAATATCAATCCACCATTTGGTGGACATTATGAAAGGGATATAGAGCTTCTAGGATTGGTACAAATTGATGTGTGTAGACCATTTCTAGTAAAAGCATCGGGTGTAATTAAAACTTCAAAACCATTACTGATGACTTCAGTAGATATGTATATATCTAAATGATGATGTATAAGTATATGTCCATTGAGAAATTCATGGAAATCAAGAACAATGTATAAAATCAACATGGAAATAAGATAAATAATCATCAGTTGGATCGAGGTGGTGAATATCTTAACCAAGTGTTCATCGACATCCAATGGAATTTTTGGATTCTATCTCAACTCACTCTACCTTATACACCATATTTGAATATTGTAAGTGAAACAAGGAACCCTAAATTGTGGAATATAGTATGTTCAATGATGACTCGTGAATTTATTCCATTATCATTTTTGGGATATGCATTATAAACTAATATATATACATTAAATAGTGTACCAACTAAAGAATATAATATAATTACCTTCAATTTATGGAGTATAATGAAAATTGTTTATTCATATACACATGTCTAGGGATACGATGTGTTTTTAAGGCCATATTAGGTAAAAAATTATCATTCTACGGAACAATGTGTATCTTTAATGGGTATCCTAAGGATACAAAGGGTTACTACATATACAACACCTTAGAAAAAAGTGAATGTCACCAGATAAGACATATTTTATGAGAGGGACCACATACTTAAATGAATGGTGGAAAAAATATTTACTTCGATGATGTAGATGCTCCAGATACACATGATTTGGTATAGGAATTTAATCTGCGGGTCCCCAAGGAAGAAGTATTTCCTAAAACAAAAATACCACATATGAGCTTAAGAAAGGTAAGAGAACCAGAGATATATTGTTTTATAGTCACTGAAGTTGGTGAATCATTTTTATTTAAAAATGATGAACCTCTATCCAACATAGATATATCATATAGATCAGAAGGTAAAAGATGGAAAGAAGCCATGAATTCTTAAATGTATTACTTGTATTTGAATCTTATTTGGGTTCTCGATGATGAACGAGTTTATGTAATGATCTTTGGATGAAAATGGGTATTCCAGAGAATACTCGATGTTGAAGGTAATGTAAATAACTATAAAGTAAGGATTATACATAAAAGTTTTGAGAAGAATCAATTAATTAACTATGATTAAACCATTTAACTAGTTTCTATGTTTAAATCCTTCAAAATTCTACTATCTATAGTAGATTACCATGAATATGATATTGGGAATATGGATTTCAAAACACCATTCCTTAATGGGAACCTTCTAGATGATGTCTATATGAAACTGCCAGATGGGTTTGAGACTCCAATTGATTACACAAGTAATTTCTAGTTGTAGAGATCTATTTATGGATTAATTAAAACATCCAGGTCATAGAATATTTTATTTTATGAATCCATAAAATAAATTGGTTTCCTTTAGAATGAATGAGAGATGTGTGTTTACAAGATGTTTAGTCTAAATGCAGTCATTATCCTAGTAGTATATGGTGAGGAAATATTATTAATTTGAAACAATGTACAAATAATACAGTCAGTTAAGGAAAAATTAATCATGTGTTACTCCATGAAAGACTTAGGTGAAGCAACTAACATTATAGATATCAAGATAATTTGAGAAATATTTAATTTGATTATTGTACTAAGTCAAATTACATGTGATTACAAGGTACTAATGATATTTATTATGAAAAAATCCATGAGGTGATTGATTCCAAAGTCATGTAGTATATATATTTCTATGAAAATGTGTCCTTAGACACAATAGGAGATAGATAGAATGAATAAAATTCCATACACTTCAGCGATAAGATCAATCTTGTATTACATGTTATGTACAAGATTTCATGTTATCTATGTGTTGATCATGGTAGGTAGATATCCAGAAGAATTTGGAAAATAGAATTGGAATGATCTTAAGATATCCTTAAGTATTTGAGAAGAATATAGTATATCTTAATGGTGTATCGATGAGACGAGGAGGTAGTCATCAAGGGTTATATTGATGCATGTTTTTAGATAGATTAGAGCATTCTGAATTCACAGTCAGCATATGTTTTCTTTCTTGATGGAGGAGTTGTGAGATGAAAGAGTTCAAAGAAGCTAGTTTTCAATAATTATACAGTGGATCACGAGAATATAGATGTTTTTGATGCAGCCAAGAAATCTGTTTGGGTTCGAAACATTTCCCTAGATTTGGATGTGATACTTATTAGTAAAGAGCCTATCACACTGTAAAAAGATAATAACATATCCTTTGATATTGTAAAATAGCCAAGATCACACTTACAAAAAAAGCATATAATATGGAAATATCACCTCTTGAATGATTTTTATCAAATGGTTGATGTTTCAGTGAGAATATTACCCATTGAAGAGAACATGAAAAACCCCTTGACTAAAGAATTATCTTAGTAGAATCATGACAATCTTGTGAGAGAAAGAAGACTAAATGTTGTAATAAGTTAACTCAACTAAAGTTGGAGTCTGTTGGATTTGGTTCCCTAGAACCAACATCTGTGTACATTATGATAACTCTTGTTCATAGTTTTCAATATTAATAAACTCGTTATCACGTCAGGATTTTTTATTTAGAACATAGTATGTGAAGATGTCCTAAGAGTAGCAGGTGTACTAAAAGGTCATCGCATTTACCCGCTATGATAGGAACTCAGAAGTGAAACAAAACTATTCTTGAATATATGATCAATAGTTTGATGACATCATTTAGGGGATGCCAATGATATAGGCTATCTAGGATAGAGACTCATAGGAGTTTGATTACCTTTTCATGGTGTTCACATATTGTAATTTCCAAAAGGATATTATAATAATGAGCCCTCGGGGTAAAAAAACCAAATTTATATGTGTCATCGGTTGTACCTATATTTGGATGTTCATATTGGTCCTTATACATTATAATTATTATTAAAGAGTATTATGAGTCCATAACTTTGATGTATTTATGAAAACTATGATGATATATGTTCAAGGAGAGGTAGGATACGTTGGGTGCATCATGATTAATATTGTATTAATTAATAATGTGAGAAATAATTTTTTCCCTTTTTTTCATTAATAGAAGATTATATCTCAGGCCCATTAATGTAAATGAAATTGGATAAATAAATCAATTTCCATGGTTTCCAATAAACAAGTTCTTCTTTAGGGAAATCATAGAATGATCCATCGAGGGCATTGGTTGATGGCACTGGTACCCAACCGACTTGATTATAGATATCGTGATAAATGGATCTTATTACACAATAATTATTCATATGAGGAATCATGTCATTGTCACAATAACTTCTTTCATAATGGGATCTTTGGCATGTTTCTAGATTCTAAACATGGAATTTATGCTGATTAACCTAATTGAACTATGAAAGAGGCCTAGAGGGTCACACACTAAGTGTATCTATCATCTCATCTATCTAATATATTAATATTTATTACATTACAATTTGAATAAATATTATTCCCCCACATGGTTTAATAATTATTTATACTTTTTAAATCACATTTATTTCTTCACCGGTTATTCAAGATAATATAATGTTCATGGAATATATAAAAAATATTTAATTTCTATTCAGTGAAAATATTATTTATTTATTTATAGGTGAATAATGTAGTGATATTTATAAAATAAATAAATATTCATTATTGAAGGCATGGTGAATTTTTAGAGGAATCGAGGATTGATTTTAAATTTTTTGGTGACAAAATAATAAACATTGATTATTATTTGATTGATTCATATATATTTTTAATTCATAAGTTATTAACTTGTCAAGAAATAAGAATATTATTTTTATTTAACATGGGTTTTTTCTAGTATTATATAAATAATTAAGGGAACTTGTTCATTTATTTTATTTTACACATAGAAATATATTCACAAAGTTATATTATTTTTTCACAAATCCAGTTGATTTTTTTAGGATTTAAAAAAATATATTTATAGAGTCTTCTAATGACCTATAGTGCATCCTTCTCCAAGAACAATCTCATTAACAAAGGTAAATATTCCACCACCATATCACGAAGATAATTGTGGATGTGGTTCTGGTAGCGAGAAAAGGTAGATGATTCAAGCACAAGAATCATTCATTATGGCACCGAGAGATTCATTTGGTGACATCTACATATTTATGGAACATGTGTGGATCACTTCTAGAGTGAATCATCACTTGATTTCTAAAATGAAGTGATAGTGCATCAAAGATATGTTGTCCATTACAAAATAAGAGATACAATTACATAAAGGTAATTATTTAATAAATTAAATTAACTATAAATAATATATAATGATCCTCCCTTCAATTTGGGTGGGATTCCCTCTCTCTATATTCATTGATTCAATTCTATATATCATAGTTTTTATCATTTTGATGAAATTAGATTTATTGTTGATCTTGATGAAAAGAATAGTTGGGAACTTCCCATGACATTCTATATCTATAATCCTAATGAAAACCTCATACAACCACCTTGAGCTCAGGTTCCTCATCTCTAAACATTCAATTCATTCTTAACCCATCTATGGGAAAACATGTCCTGATAGTCCACTTATCTCAAGTTACAGTAACAAACACTAAGGAATAGTAACACACATAAAGGGTGAAGCATAAAAATAGACATAACCAATCATCATGAGTGTATAAAATCACACATAACATCATTTAATAATAATAAAACACAGAAGTAAGCTACACTAGTATCCCTAATGAAACCAATATCTCTGCAGATCTCACTGGATACACACACACACACACACTCCTACATGTGATCACAATTAAGAATGGTATCAGATAATCCCAAAAATAAATCATAGATTGGATACATGTGTAAATTATATCCCAAGAAGATAAGTCACATCCTACCTCATTGTTTTCAACATTAATGTTATGGTTCACCAAAGGTTTCATCACCCAATCCATGTTTTCACTAAACAGAACATAATTACTCACCAATGTCTCTTAGAAGCAGTCCAAAATAATATTTCATGGGTTCTATAGTTTGGAAAGGAGATAAATGTCATAGGGGATAAATAATTATTACCCACAGTATGTCATAGTTAATAGGTATTCAATAGGTTGTAGGAATAAGAAGGGAGAAGATAATCCAAAAATTGGGGGCCTCCATTGAATAAGGAAAACACTGAAATGTGGATTTTTGAAGGAAACCTCCACTATAACATATGATAGGCACACAAAAGAACATGGAAGAGTAGGAAAAATAAGACCATAGTGCAGGGATGGCCACCACGACATTGAAATTAACCTGGAGGAACCTGAATGAAATAAATATGAGGGTTCCATAATATAACTCTATTTTAAGAAGATCACCATGACAATGGGAAAATGGTGGTCGTGTAGAATCATTATAATCATCATGTTACTAAAATGTAGTGGTAGGGTTTTAGGCTGGGTGGTATTTTTGTAGTCCTTTAAAGATCATGATTTCATCAAATGTAGATATGAATTGAGGAATTTGGAGGGATCAATCCACATAAAAGGTCTTCATTTATGGATTGACGAAATACATCTTAAATATGTAATTATATAACTCATTAAATTCAAAAATAATCATTTTATTCATATGTGTAATAGAAATTTAAGAATGAAACCTCTGAACAATGAAGAACAGTCAACATTTAGTAACTGGTGTGGAAAAAATAACTACCGTGTAGTCTATGTCACCAAGGTGAAAATACTTTTGAGAAACCACTATAAGACACATCAAAACCCATTATATAACATCACCATTCTTTTAGATTAGTTCTATGTGTTATGGAATGGGGATCCATGTTTTGGAAGCAAGCATGCTAAAACACAATTAAACCATCAATAGTAAATCTAATCCCCAAGTGTCTTATAGACATGGAATAACAATAAAAAGGGCTGATAACCAGTTGTTTTATTAAAAGAAAAAAATAATGGTCTTTACAATTATCATCATATAATGAGTTGTTACACATAATAAGTATCTCTATCGGTCCTCAACATAAAACTAAATCCATTAAGCTTATTAATCAGCCTTTCTCTCCCAAGTATCCTCTTGGATATACCCATATTACCACTCAATCTGCACAAGGGTTAATATATTTCCATAGAAAAAATTGCCACTTGAGTATATAATCCACAGTATACACTCTTCATAAGATGATTTAGTAACAAACTCATAGTCCTTGCACTGGATAATAGCTCCATGGTTGTGTAAGTACCTCTGAACCCGTGACACATGGAACACATCATCAATATCTTGGTAATGGGTAGAAATTTCTAGATTGTGCGACATTGTTGAAACGTACTTAGAGGTCACATAGGGTACCACAAAACAATGTTATATATTTCCCATCTTCCTCGGTCATCTATTTCCTAATCGAGGAGTACTTTAAAGAAAACAAAACCACCCACAACAAACTCCAAAGGTATCCTCTTATTTTTGGAATACCATATATTTCTAATTTGAGAAGTTATCAAAATCTTCTAATTCATCTTACTTTATTAGAGGTCTTCTGAACTATGTTTGGGCCTAAAATCACTACCTCATGCATCTAATTCCAACAATGTAGTTAATGGAACAATCCCCTATAAATATCCTTTCCACAATACATATAAATATAATCATGGTAAATTATATTGTATCTATACTCAACTAAGTCTGGGTGATCATCATACTCTCCTCCAATGTATACTATGCAAGGTTAATGAAATTCCTTGTGTATGTGTATAGTCCAGTCAGGCTATCTATCTTCCAATGGATGTTATGATTTATTCTATCATAGTTGAGTCCCATGGAATTTATACATGCATGAAACAATTGTGACATAAAATTTCCATATATATATATATAATTCTAAAGAGAAAAGCATCCATGTGTGCGATCATGCAGAGATAGATCTTTCATTGACCCTCTACTCATTAAGTCACTCAAATCAAAATGAAGGGAGAATCATTCTTCAGACTATTATCAATCACCTTGATTGTGTCATAAATCAATAGTTTCCTGGATAACCCAATAATAAATAATATCATGATGTCTTTACACATTCATTTGGTTACTCGAAGTGTCTAGATAAAACCACCCAAACATTGTGGCTCAACCTTCACTCTTTGATAGGTAAAGCATCGAGACACAAAATCTTCAATGTATCTCCTCATCCCTATCCACTATTACTATATCACAATTTATCACATTTGATACATGATTAAATTCCCATATACATTTATTATAATCTCTCATTTTCTTATATCAGATGGAATCTAGAAATAATACACTCTAATGTACCATGATAACATCATCGTCACTCAAATATAACTTAGGTTTCAAATAAAATACGACTTGTTGTTCTCTCATCATAACACACACTATGTCTAACCATTATCCATCATTGACACTATCCACAATCAATGATATGACCAAAAAGGGAGGAAAAATTAGAGATCCTTGATCCTTGAAAGTATCCATCCTCCATTCAACCAACATACTCATCAAATGCCACTATTCATTTAATGTATTCTCTTCATGGGCCTACACAACCTGAGTCTTTTGGATAAGTGAATACATGATTAAATTACCCAAACAAGGTATATACTCCATCTCAACATCAAACATTTTTTAACACTCAAAACAATTATTTCAACATAGGTTCAAGTCTCTCTGTGTAAATATATTGTGAAGGATGATGTGATCTATATAGAATATATAACTCTCACTAAAGAGATGATATCATAAAAACTTCATATAATATACCACCACTACCATCTTTAAATAATTTGTAGTGTAGTTCCATACATTAGTTCATAGATGAAATTGACTATATGAAATTTCCTTCTCTTTATGCATCTAAACCACACATAAACCAACTCCTGATGCGCCATTGTATGCAACATAGATAATTTATGGCTCTGTTAGTGTGAGTACCTTAGTTAGCATCAACCACATATTAATCAAAAGGAATTAATCTTTAAACTAATCCACCCCCTAGAACATATATACCATATTTTTTGTTTTGTTCATGCATGCTAACATTGTATAAAAGTCATGGATAAACCATCAAAAATATCCTACTAATTATTGAAGGATATTCATCTTAAACACATTCTAGTGACATTTATAGGACATGAATTCCTCAAATATCATTGCATAAAGAGAAACACCCGTATTAGACACCACTTATTCTTGGAACTATACCCATCGAATCTAGAATTCACACTTTGAAAACATGTCATCAAGCTGATGTTCTCGTAGAATACATTGAACCATCTCAACATTCCTACTGTGTTGTTCTTATTCTAATGAGCATATGAGAATGTAATTGATGAACACTATAATTAATGATTCCATGTATTGGTGTAAGATATTTTCCATGAGGTCCATGATCACCTACTATGCATTCTTTAGCCCAAATGTCAACACTAAGTACTCTAATAGTCCATTCCAACTGTGAAACACCATCATTAAAAAGTCCCCCAATATAAATCACAACTGATGATAGCCAAATATATGATCTATCTTGGTGAACCACTGATATCCCAATAGTGGATTGAACAGATCATCAATATTTGATAGGGGATATCAGTTCTTCACCAGCACTTGATTCAGCTTTTAGTAATCAATGCCGAGTCAAAGACTATAGTTCACCATCTTGGAGAACAATATATATGATCTCTAAAGTTAAGTAATAGGCTTGATAAATCCATTATGCTCCAAGTAATCTAACTACATGTTGATATTATTCATCTCTCTTGATGCTATATGATATGGGGGGATCAAAATGGGTTTACCACAAGCTATAAGTTCAATATCAATGTAAAAATTTCTCTCAAAGGGGTGTATAGTGATGTGATCTCAAAATAAATCAAGATATAACTCCATGACAAAAGGAAAATATAAGAGGTTTTATATTTATCTTATCGAGATAGATAATCCCACCATATATATTGTGATTTTCTTATGTTGACATAGTTCTGGTCTAACTCTTCCTCCACCCAAATCCAACTCACCGATCATGATGTTTAGTTATCCCTTAATAGATTTAAAAGAACCACATATATGTTTGAAATAAATGTGAGATCAAAATTTAGTATTCAAGTCCATGTTTACAATCACATTGAATTTAATCATCCCAAAAATCATAAACACTCATATATTTCAATAACCTACAATGACTATAATACACTCCGGGAATGGTTGGAGATGATTCACCATTGTTCCCAATATCATATTTATAGATATTAATTTCGATGATAAATTTACCAATAGGTCATGTTCAATAATCCATTTTTTACAAATGGATGAATTGGAAATAATACAATTGAAAAAAGTATTAGATATAGTTTACGTGATCAAAATCATACCTCGAATTGTAGATGACCCCACTACACCATCATTGGGATCTAATACACAACATAGAAATGATGAGACTCTTCTATGAAATCATATCCCTATGGTGTATGTATAGTCTTCGTATACTATTATAAACCATTTTTGGTTCTCTAGATCGATGGACATATCTATATTTACATGATAGAAAAAACCCTCTTGTGAATTTTTTGGAGATGTATAATCCCTACACTACTAACATTTACCCTGGGGTGCTTAAAATGCATGACTATAGTGTCAAAATAACCCATAGATGAATCACTATGTGTCCCCAACATTTGGGAACAATGTTACTAAACTCAAATCTGCATGAATTCTACTATTCTGATACATGTCCATATCATTCCTCTTCATTATGTGAGAAGAGGAACTCATAGTAGAAGTAGGAGATCCACCTATCTAATTAGTGAAGGGTAAGAAAATAATAGTTTCCCAACCATCCTCTAAAATCCAATCAATGGTCAGGGCCTTACTCATAACCTCCTAGTATGAGGCTAGTTCAAAGATCTAAACTTTCTATCAATTATATAGTCATAGATAAATCTCAGACTTTCGAGACTCTGATCCCACTTTCTAATCAATTATGGTTTAAAAAAGAGAAAATAAATAAATTAAGAAGAATATAAAAAACAATCATAAAACCCTATTGTATCTTCATAAACTCTTGGGCATGGGAAATCTTCAGCGTTTCGAGGGAGAAACCATCAATTTTTTTTAAGGAATCCCATGTGATCCCTCCACATCATTTTCCGAAACCAATATCTGCAAGAAAATTCTTAGAAGGACCCATATAACAGGAATTCTAAGAACTTCACCTTCCTATCTCTAGGTGTCTTGATTAGGATAGATATGATTTCTATGGTGTATATCCAATCAACAACATCTTGTGGTCCACTGATGCCTAGATGATATGATGAATGATAGAGATGGAAATATGTTTCATAGGTTAACACAGATTTCAATTGTGGCCAAAAGGGAATCTATTCATATACTATTTTGGTTGGTTTGGAAATGTGGTTATGATAAACCATCTCAATTGATAGTCATATCAAATTTCTTTGAGGAAACATCTTCAAAAATAAATGAAAGAATATGAATATAAACATTTCCAAACCATTTTATGGGATCACAGAATGTTTATCATAAGATTCTTCCCACAAACCATGTTATACCCCTCCATGAATTATTTAAGGTCTCTATAATGGCATGCAAGTCATAGTAATCATGTAAATACTAAAAAAAATCATTATTAGTCTAAATTATTAATTCAAAAAAGGATTTCCCACAATAGCGTGGAAAAAGAAAATATATCACATAATGAAAAAGACTATCCCACACAGAATTCAAAAATATATAAATTTAATTAACGAAATATTATGCCATATAAGAAAAGGTATATATATAATGTGGAACTAAATACCTAGTATTGAAGAATGAACGCACCAAAAATCTCATTAATCAATAAAGCAACACAGTGTGAATCACCCGATGTGAGTTTAATCATCTGTTACAAAAAACATAATTTTATAGTTTATCGAAACTCAGAGGTCTAATATAAGGTCATGACCATGAATTGTAATAGTTCCCATACCAGAGTACCATTTCCTTATCTCTAATCTAACATTCCCAAAATCATCGTGAAGTGAAGAATAAGTTAGTGAGTCTTGATACTCTGATTCAATTTCTTAATGCTTCGACAGGAACCACAATGTTTTATCTAGAGTATTATGTATCCTCATTCATGAGTCCCATTACAGAAGAGGATAATGACCATAATCAATGGGTTGAGTCCATAAATTTGGATATAGAACACTATGTTTCATGTCATATAATTGATAATAACTATAAAAAAATCATTATAATGATCACGTGGATCTAAATAAATTGATTAAATGTCACCTTAAATATGTAGCCTCTGTGTTGAATTTCTATCATGTGAAAAAAACATATAAAATAAAAAATAACTACCAGGTGCAATGGAGTATGTCCCGATCCACTGTGGGATCCATCCTTTTCTGCCCAACTATCTACCATAAGAACCATACAACTCACTAGATTCCATTTAGAGGACCATTTAAATTCCCTAATTGGGTGTGAGTATAAAAGTTACTAGGAAACCCAAAATATATCCCAACATAATGTTCTCAGAAATAAAAGTGCTTTACCTAATAATATTAGTTGAATAAAAATAGAAATATACAATAAAAAAAGATTTGTCATGTGCTGACCCAGCCACCATGAACCCATGGTCATACCAACTTTAGATCCATGTCAGATGACATTTAAATAAGTCCACAATCACCAAAATATACCTTGTACTACAACCTCACAATGTATTGTCATCAAGAAAACATAATTTAGTTATACCTCAAGAGTACCATGTCACCTGCTTTCTTATAGTCATGAATATCAAGTACTCACATTAATGAGGTTACAATGTAGTTCATTGAACATAGAAAATAATTTCTACATGGAGTAAATATTTAACTTAGATGTCACACCCCGACCTAGCAGATATGCGACTTGTGAGAGAGTTATAAAATAGCGTGGCAACCACGCACCTTAACCCTGTATGCGGTTAGGGCCGAGTGTCACGGTCTGAGCATGGCTCACCCAACCATGCGCTCGGTGGAACACGAGTCATGTAATTGAGAGATGTTTAAAAAAATTAAAATATTTTGTTATTATGGTTGTTAAATTACTATTGTTCTTATTTATATTGTTATTGATATTTTGTTTTTATTGTTTTTATTATTTTAAGGATTATTATATTTATTGTTAATAAATTTTATTAATATTATATTTATAATAGTTAATTTCATTAGTATTATTATTTGTTTCAATAATAATAATAATATTATTATTATTATCTTCATTTGTATTTGTATTTTTATTATTTGTATTATTATTATTATTATTATTTTTATTAATATTGTAATTATATTATGATATTTAGAAGAAGAAAAAACCCTAACCCTAAGCGCTACCTGATCACCCCCTTCCTTGTTTGGCGTTGCGGGCCGCCACCTACCCCCCCCCCCCCCTTCGTTTCCTTTCTTAGCGCAAAAGGACCCTACTCCCCAGCCTCCTCGTCTGTCCACCCACACCTCTCCTTGCTCGCCCCATCCACCTCCGGCACCTTTTCCCACCACCCTCGGCCTCACCCCTCAGCACACTCCACCCTCCCCATGCCCAACACCCTACATTTCCCACCACCCTCTACGATAGCCTCGCCTTCCTTGTCCAACGACGTCCCCAGTGCGCTGCACCTCCACCTGTCGTGGACAGTCCCAGTCGGCTATCTCCCAACCGTGGTCACCTCTCGTGACCAACGTACAACCCCCCGGCTGGTCAGCTCTTTCCTAGGAACCTCCTTTCACTTCAAGCGCCTCTTCTCATAACCGTTACCCCATTCTCTGACTCCTCTTCCAGTGCATCCTCCCCAGGTAGTCTCGTCTTCCTTCCTCATAAGGGTTTGAGTTCTTGTTAATTGTAGTTTTTGTTTTCTAATGTGAAGAGTGTCTGAATTTAGTGTATATTCGTGATAATTTTGATTTAGTTGTTTGTTTTAGGATCCAATTTGGATCCCACGTGGTTCTATTGTGGATCTATTGGTGTTTGACCCCATATTTAGGGACTTTTCGACTCCCTATGTAACATGTTCCATTCCCTAGAACCATTTGATTAATTTAATATGCAAAATTGAATTTATTAATGCGTTCCTTGACTTTTTCTATGATGTGATGGGTGTTTTTGTTTTGGTTGGTATGTTTTCATTAATATGTCTGTTTTTGGAATGGTTGGCCTTATTTGGTGTTGTATTGGTGTTACGTTTTCAAAATGGGTTTAGGTTGTATTTGGATGGTGTGAACATTGTTTTAAAGGGTATTAAGAGGTGTATTTTTTAAAAAGTGGGTTTTCAATGAGTAGAAAATATTTTTAGTTGTTTTGAATTTGGTTTTCAACTGTGTATAAATATATTAGATATTATTAGTTATGTGAATTGTATCTTTAAAAGGTTATGATGGGTAGATGATTTTCAAGAACCTTATTTTCATGAAATGGGAGGGTTTTTAATATAATACCGACATTACGTCACTTGGTGGTGTTTTTTGTGTCAGCCCTTGTTCTGTTATTTAATATTGTTTTCTAATTTGGGAAGACCGATTATTTATTTTTAGTTTGTTAAGATGTGAATATTTTTTTTAAAATGTTTTCAAAAATATTAAATTGTTATAAGAAAAAATGTAAACGGTGCGAAGCTTGTTTTGAAAACATGTCGAGAGGGTTTTCTTGTGTTGTTTATTTGTTTGGATATTTCTAAGACATTGGTTCTGGGTTTTCAATTGTTTTTCATTTGTTTCAGTGCATTGGTGGGGAAAACCCGTGATATTGCAGTCTTTAGTCGGTTGCATTTTCTTGTGCGCGAGTGTGGGACATGTCGTGTCGTCGTCATAAGTGAGAAGTGAGACGGGGTATGTCCCCCACTATACTTTCCTTTAAATTTAGAATTTATTAATTGCTTGATATTTTATAAATATTAATATATAATAAATAGTTCTTTATGATAACATTTTAAATGATCACTCGATGTAATAAAGGCCGTTTATTTTATTCACGACACATGAAATATTTTCTTGATGAGCGGAAACCCAGTAGTGAAAGAATTACCTTATGGACTATAAATATAATTCACATAATTTTAAAATTAGGTCTGGTTTATTGATAAATGATTTATTTTGAAGCATTAACAAGTGTTTTGGTTCACTTGAGAAAAGAGTATTTCCCTTAAAATTGGTGAAGGCCTGTTGGCACTTTAATAAAATAAATTATTTTGGAAAAATCTATTTTGGGTGACTCAGATGTGACATTTGATGTATGTTGACTGTATGAATTGTGTGTGATGTTTTTACTACATGACTGACTTTGTTGACTCACCCCTTTTATGTTTATTATATGTGTTGATAAGGGAACTTGTCATAGTATCTGAATCTTCTGAGAACGATTGTTTCACGATATTAGATTATGTACTGTCTAGTGGCCTGTAGTACGGATGACACACTGCTATGGGATTGGGCCCCTCATTTGGTCCATTTAGGGAAACACCGGGCTTTAGGGCATTATGATATCATCAAGAGTAGCCATGCCTTCTGGATGAGTCAAGTGTATAGTACATTTTGGATTGTTCACGAGCTCCTCAGTTCGACCCATGTTTTCTTTAGTGATAATTTTTTATGTGGAAGATGATCGAGAGGTCTAGTTCGGTTGATGGCCCCTGTGTGACACTTCTCTTCTGTTACCCATAGCACGTGTTGTGTGTTGTGTGTGGGTTTACCATTGACTAACAAATAAAATTTGGATTTCTAAATTGTTCGCAAAAATATTTTGAAAGCACTGCACCAGTTCCATTCAAACATTAAACTTTTTTTAAATTAAATAGGGAAATGGACCGTAACTTGTTTTATAAATGAATGTGTGTGTGTGGAAACCCATATTTTTTATAATTTATTTCAAACATGGAATTAATAAATTTCTTTGTTTCATGTTAGTGAATTTGGAATATTTTATTAGGCACG
The DNA here is from genome assembly GCA_963277665.1 of Viscum album. NCBI lineage: Eukaryota > Viridiplantae > Streptophyta > Magnoliopsida > Santalales > Viscaceae > Viscum > Viscum album. The sequence continues at coordinate 1,519,767,146 of OY728150.1, forward strand.
CCTACTGAGTTTTATTACTCACACCTATAGTGTTTTCATGTTTTTAGTTTTTTTGCAGGATTGAATTGAGCTTGCTCACCGTGGGTGAGAGTTGGTTGTGGACTGGTGAGAGACTCTTGATGTCGCGAGGAGTTTTTGTCATGGTTGGGTTAGTTTTTTGTTTTTGGTTGTTCCCCTTTTTCATGTCATTTATTTTCCTTGCGTTATTCTACTTTTTATGCTGATTTAATTTTCATTCATTTATGGGAAAAATCACTCCCTCTTGTTTAGTTTCAATGCTCGACACTAGTTTCCAGCCTGTGGGGAACGAGAACTCCGCTTGGGCCATGTTGTGGGTCGGCACGGGTGATCGAGTTCAGGTTCATCCCATGTTGGTTAGTGAAAAAATTGAATCAAAGGAGGGCATTGTTATTTGGGGTGTCCAGTAGATGGAGATTAGGACTATCAGGACTCCAGAGGTAGGTACAAGAAAGACGTCATGAACCCTCGCCCGTTCTGATCCTCGAGTCTCCAGGGGTAGTCCGAGAATTGTGTTCTTGTCTCGTTCTTATTTGTTTTGTATTGAGGGATGGAAATAGAAGCAACCTGATGTTACATTATGATTTTACATAGAGTAGTGACCCATGTGGTGTCCACATACATGCTTTATGTTCTTCTTATTTGTTAACGCTAACTTGGGGCATGGTCCACTACCATGTCTCTAGGTTAGGCATGACTACTAGTCCCTCAATTCGGTAATTTGATGCATGTTGGGCTTGGTCTTCATTATTATGGGTGCAAGTGCACACTTGAAATTTAAAAAGGGATTTTTTTTAATTTAGAACGATTTGATTTAAATGTTTTTAAATTTCTGAGAGTTATTTTTTATTTTTTTAACTGAAAGCTCATGGTCTAAAAATCAAGTGGTGGCTTGGAACTGGTAGAGATGTGGTTTGGGTGCAACCTCGGGTACTCATTATGAACATTTTCACATGTGAGGGAATGCATGGGAAGCGAGTGCTAGTGCCAATGGATGAAAGAGGATGAAGACATGTGGAACCGTTCATGGGATTACTGAGGTGTGCACTTCAAATTAATGGCTTGAACTTGTTTTTCTAAAGCAAATTTTTAAAAGGGAAAATGATTTTTGTAAATTGAAATTGGTTTGAAAAGTGGGTTTGGAATTTGGAAAATGGACTTGAAGGAAGTTGTTTATGAAATAAAAAATGTAGAAGGGATTTTAGAAGAGGAATATTTGAGTTGTGTTTGTATTTTCCTATTTATTTTGAGCTGGTTTTCTTAGATGAAGGAATATCATTTGATGTTGCTTCGCCTTGATATCAGTTTTTGCTATATGATTTATATGTTGTCCAGAAAATGTCGTCCAGAACGGTCATCAAAGTTTCTGATGAGTCATGCTCAGTTTTAGGTCCTTCACGAACATTGTATATACTTAATGGTGATTAAGGTCTGTTAAAGGTAGTTATGAGGTTTGAAGAGGTCGAGTGCGCTTTTATGATGTTGGGAACTCAAGTCTGTTAGAGTTAGACTTTTTTGGGGATTATTTGAGTGTTATACTTTTTATGAATGAGAGTTTATCACCCCCACCATTAATACACATTGGGATAACATGGGATGTCTTTAAATCGATCTTCATCTGATAGTTTATACCTAAAGTAGTGAAGATGATGAAAAGGGAAGAGATCATGCATATTCAACCAGGACAACGAACGATGAAAACATATATTGTCCATTTCAAAGAGCATGTGTCATTTTCATTGGGGGTAGTGTCGCGAGATTTAATGAAGACTCTTCTCTTAATCATGGGACTTTGTCTAGAGATCAAGAAGTGTATCCTCCCTTCAAGGGACCCTTGTTTTGAGAAGGTGGTGGATGAAGTGTTTTTAGTGGAGTTGGTATCTAGAGTGCAGACGGCTGGAAATCCAGCATGTTTAGTTGTTTGAAAAGGTTCCCCGTCTAGAGAGCATGGAGTGCCAGAGGAAAACGTTTCCAAAGATTCATCTACAGTGGTTTGACATCTATTTCATCGGACTGTTCAGTGGTGTGCCACTAGTGTGGATGGTTCGGGAACGTGATGAAGTCATGTCACATCCCTCCGAAGACGTGTCATCATTGCTGATGTCTGGTTCATCTAGAGAAGTCCTGTAGGAAGTGTCACCTGAATAATATACTGTGACCAGAGGATTCTAGTGACTGACAGTGATGCAGAAGATGCTTCAGCCATCAGATCTGAAACCACTCATGTTTGGGTGAAGCTCGCGCGTAGTAAGCAGTTGCTGGGGGTTTGAAGCCTCGGTTCAGGTTTTGTGTTCTGTGTTGGTAGTGGAATATTTAAAGTCTTTCCATTCCAGTTTTTTTGTAGTTATAGTTTCTAGGATGTTTTAAGTTATTCATTTTATCGTGGTGTTAGGATGGATATTTTCTATTGTAATCCAAACATGTTTTGTTTGTCTGATCGTGGTTTTATTAATCTTACGCTTTCCTTATAAGTGGGTTTGGCCATTGTATGAGTTAGTCCTGGTTTGGTTGTGTTCGTTTGGAGGTTTAAGTGCCTGCGGAGGAGTCAAGGTTTGTAGATATTCTCGGGTTTACTATTTGGATTATGTTTTGCTTGAAGGTTTTTCTCTATTGTTCAGGCTTTCTATGGTTTGGGTCGAGAGTTTCAAGATTTAGTGGTGGTGTACTATAAATGTTAGTTTGTTTCAGTTGGGAGTTCCCACGTCAGTCCCTTCTTTCTGGGGTAGTATGTTTAGTTGTTAAATTTCTATGCTAAATGAAATCTTGTGTTGGGGAGAACCCTCTCCAGTTCTCTCGTTATCTTGTGGTGTGGTTCCTTTCAGTTTCAGTCGGGCATGGATTCTTACATTCACCATTGTTCAGCTGGGTGAGATTCTGGGGGCATAAAGTGTCTGTGGTGGGGAGATTTGTCACACCCCAACCTAGATGATACTCGACTTCTATGAGAGTTATAAAACATCATGACAATATCGCACCTTAACCATGAATGCGGTCTGTGCCGGGTGGCACTGTCCAAGCACGGCTCACCCAACTGCGCGCTCAGTGGCATCTGTGTCGTGCAGTTGAGAGATGTTTAAAAAAGACAACATATTTTGTTATTTGTGGCATTAAATTATAATTATTATTATTTATATTGTTATTGATATTTTATTTTTATTGTTATTATTATTTTTATGATTATTATTTTTTTGTTAATAAATTTAATTAATATTATCTTTATTATGGATAATTTTATTACTATTATTTTTGGTTTTATTATTATTATTGTTATCATTTTAATTTTTATTGTTATTATTTGTATTATTATTATTTTTACATTTATTGTAAATAATGTAATAATATTATGATTATTAGAGGAAAAAATAACCTTAAGCGCTACCCGATCACCCCATTCCTGTTCGTCGATGTGGGCCGCCCTTTACCCCCCTTCATTTCCTTTCTAAAAGCACCAGGACCCCACTCCCCAAAAACCTTGTTTTTTCACCCTCACCTCCCCACACTCGCCCCAGCCATCTCTGGTGCCATTTCCCTCCGCCCTCGGTCTTGCACCCTCAGCACTGTCACCCCTCCCCATGCCCAACACCCTGCATCACCCAGCACCCTCTGCGTCGTCCTCGCCTTCCCTGTCCAATGGCCTCCCCATTATACAGCACCTCCACCAGCTGCAGCCACTCCCGGCCGAATCTCCACCAGTCGTGATCACCACCCATGACCAACGCACACACCCCTCCCCCTGTATTGTTGGCTCTATCCTAGGCACCCCCATTTTCTTCCAGCACCACTTCTAGAAACCGCGACTCCATCCGCTGACTCCTCATCTAGTGTGTCGTCCCCCAGTAGTCTCCTCATCCTTCCTCCCATGGTCTTGGGTTCTTGTTAATTAGGGTTTTGTTTTTATAATGGTAAGAGTGTCTTAATTTAGTGTTGATTCTTCATATTTTTAATTCATTTGTTTGTGTTAGGATTCAATTGGGATCTCACATGGTGCGATTGTGGTGCGATTTATGTTTTACACCAATTTTTAAGAGTTTTTGACACCTTATGTAAGTTTTTCTGTGCCCTAGTATGATTTGATGAATTTAATATTCTTAATTGAATTTATTAATGCGTTCCTTGTCTTGTTTCTATGGAGCAAAGGGTGTTTTTGTTTTGAAATGGTTGCTGTGTTTTTGTTTTGGTTGGTGTGTTTTTATTAATGTGTCTGTTTTGGGAATGGTTGGAATGATTTTCTGTTGTTTGGGTGCAACATTTTCAAAATGGTTTTAGGACGCTTTTGAATGGTGCAAACTAGTTTTTCAAGGGTTTTAAGATGAGTATGTGTTAAAATGTGGGTTTTCAATGAGTATCAAATAATTTTGGATGTGTCGACTTTGGTTTTCAACTGTGTAGAAATTTATTATATTGTAATAGTTATGTGAATTATATCATGAAAAGGATATGATGGGCGGATGATTTTCATGAACCATGTTTACATGAAATGGGGCATATTTTTAATATAAAACCCTCTTTGCATCACTTGGTGGTATTTCATTATGTCGGCCCTTGTTATGTTTTTTAATATTGTTTTCTAAGTTGGGAATATTGATTATTTATTTTGAGTGAGTAAAGCTGTGAGATATGTTTTGAAAAAAAAATGTTTCATAAATTTTCATGTGATTTACGAAATAATGTAAATGGTACAAAGTATGTTTAAAAAACATGTCAAGGCGATTTTGGAATTTTCTTTCATTTGGATTGTTCTAAGTCAGTGGCTATTGGTTGTGAGTTGTTTTACATTTGTCGTAGAGCATTAGCGGGGAAATCCCGTGATACGGCGGTCTTTATTTGGTTCGATGTTCTTGTGTGCGAATGTGAGACATGACGCATCATCATCATAACCGATAAGTGAGCCGAGGTAGGTCCCCAATGCAATTGAATTTAAATTTAGATTTTATTAATTGATTTATATTTTATAAATTTTTATAATTAATAAATAGTATTAGATGATAAATTTTTAAATGATCACTCGATGTAAAAAGAGATTTTTATTTTATACACGACACATGAAATATTTTCTTGATGAGAGGACACCCAGTAGTGAAAGAATGACCATTTGGCCATTAAACATAATTCACTGAATATTATATTTAGTTATAAATTATTGATAAATGATTTATTTTAAAGCACGGTCTAGTGTTATGGTTCACTTGAGAAATTAGGATTTTCCTTAAAATTAGTGAAAGCCCATTTGGAACTTTAATAAAATAAATTATTTTGGAAAACTGTATTTGGGGTGACATAGATGTGATATTTGATGTACGTTTACTGCATGATTTGTTTGTGATGTTTTTACTTCTTGATTGGCTTTGTTAACTCACCCATTTCCTATTTATTATATGTGTTCACATGGGATATTGGCATAGTAAGTGAATCTTCTAAGAAATATTGTTGCACTAGTTTTGATTACGCACAGGCTAGTGGCCCCTAGTACGGATGAAACTCTGCTAGTCGATTGGGCCCCTCAGTTAGTCCATGTAAGGAAACACCGGGTGTTAGGTCGTTATGATGTTATCAAGAGTAGGCATACCTTCAGGGTGAGTCAGATGTATAGTAAGTTTGGGATTGTTCACGAGCTCCTAGGTTCGACCCATGTTTTTTATTTAGTGTTTTATTATGTCTCGGACCATCGAGAGGTCTACTTTGGTTGTTGGCCCCAGTGTGCCACTTCTTTTCCGTTGCCCATGGTGTGTGTTGTGGGTTGTCTGTGTTTTTCCATTGACTAACAACTAAAATTTTTATTTTCAAATTGTTCGCAAAAATGTTTTGAAAGCACTGGACATGATCCTTTCAATCATTAACCTTGTTTTTAAATTAAAAATGGAAATGGACCATTATTTGTTTTAAAAATGAAATTGATTGTGTGGAAACCAATATTTTGTATAATTTAGTTCAAACTTATAATTTTTAAATTTCTCTGTTTAATGGTTTTGCATTGGTAATAGTTTCCCTGGAATGCCTACTGAGTTTTAATACTCTGCCTATAGTGTTTTCATATTTTTATTTTTTTTGCAGGTTTGACGTCAGCTTGGTCACCGTGGGAGAGAGTTGGTTGGGGACTGGTGAGTGACTCTAGGAGTCACGAGGAGTTGTGTTCGTGGTCAGGTTAGTTAGTTGTTGTTGTTTGTTCCTCATTTTTTGTGTCATTTATTTTCCGTGCGTTATTATACTTTTTCTGCTGCTTTACTTGTCTTCCATTTATGGGAAAAATTATTCCCTATTGTTTAGTTTTGATTCTTGATAGTAGTTGTCAGCCTGTGGGGATCAGGAACGCCCCTCGGGCCATGTCGCGGGCCATCTCGGATGACCTGTTTAGGGTCGACCTGGGTTGGTTCGTGACAATGGAACTGTGGATTTCTCAACACTCCACCTTGTTCTTAGCCTTCTCATCACCATCATCACAAATAAAGTGTACTCCCCTCTGAGGTATAGATATATTGTGGAAATATACCTATATTAAGTACCACTATGAAAAACCAATTCATGGTAAACACATTATAGGTGATGCATAAAAATAAGAATAATAAATCATCATGAGTATATAGAATCCTAAATAACATCATGTGATCATAAATAAACATTGAAATACGATACAATTGTATGACTCCTGGCATCAATATCACTCCAGTCCTATCATGACACACACAACACATTTGATCAAAATCAATCATGGTATCAGATAAGAGAATGCGTAAATTTTAGTATGGAAGAATGTGTAAATGGGAGCTTATGAAATCAATGAACTTCCTACCTCATGGTTATCAATGTCAATACCATGATTCATTGATGGATTCATCTCATTAACCACATTTTCATCATACAGAACATCATCCACCACCAACAACACATATAAATGATCCCAAACCAACATTTCAAATGTTCAATAGTGTAGAGAAGAGATACATGTCAGAGGGTACAAAAAATTCTGGCATGTGGTCGATCTTCATAAAAAATGATCCATTAGGTCATAGGAAGTAGAAGAGAGAAGATATTTTGGGAAATTGTGTGTCTCTATGGTGCCTAAAAGGTTATGCGAAGTGAAGGTGTTCTAGAAATGACCACCATAGTGTAAGACATGGACACCACAGAATATGGAAGTTATATAAAAAGAACACCAAGATAAAATTCATTCCATAATAACCTATATATTAAATATTATGCATCACGATGATGAAAATATTATGTGTACAATATTAAAATTGGCAGGAAGATACCACCAGGATGTAGGGGAAATGGTCTCATCATGGAATCCCTCTAGGATATGAGTATATATGTCATGGAAGCTGGGTTTGTAGCATGATGGTGTGACTCAATTCCTTAATAATGCAATTTTTCTTCATACAAGGTCATGAATCATGGCATTTGGAGGGCTAAACCCATGTAGAAGGCCTTCGTTTATGGCCTCATGAATTCCTTCATAAATTCCAAATTAATGAACTCGTTAAAATACAAAAAATACATTAATTCAATTTTATAATGAACTGCTAAGAATAAAACTGTTAAGGATTGAAGACCGCCCATCAACCTATAACAGAAAATGAAACAAACACTGTAAACTAATATATATCACCATGGTGTTTAACATAATGAGAAGACTCACTATAGTGTGGTCATACCCATTATATTCTAGCCTCCAACATTTTTTGTAACCTACTCCATAAGATGTGGTCCTAATTACTACAGTGTAGTGACCCTTGTTTTAGCATTGTAATTTCCAAAGGACCCTTTAAAATTCCGAAACATCCCCATTCCATCAATCCTCATCCAAACATGGACTAATATAAAAACTTTGGGTAAAAGAAATTTAATAAATCATATGAATAAAAAGGCTTGGAAAATTCATCCTTTATTACTGCATTCAAACCATGTTTTGTCTCTAGGGTGTTAATATTGGATATACCAATTTTTTAATTTTCATTGCATATAAAAATTGATACACAAATTATATGGGTTGATATAAAATTTGTAATTATTATTACTGTACACATGATGTGGATGAAAAAGTAGTATTTTGTTTTTATTGTACAATTACCCACCTCTTGTATTTTATCTGATGTCTATATCTAAAAAAATGTTTTGTATAATGAAAAGTCACTTTATTTGAGATTACAAATCATAATATAATATAATGTAAGTAATTTTATTAGATATTTTATATCATTATCCAAATTCATACTACATAGAAAAGAATTTTTTTTGATCAATGGTTTTTCAAATAGTTTGATTTATAATCTCAATCCAAACATCACACTTTTAATTGATGGGAATAATTATGAATATTTATGAGACCATATAGTGAATTATTTGTTTAATACTAGTGTGGATGGTTTTTATACATTTTAATAATTATAAAAATCTGGATAAATAAGTATATACTTTTACTCAGGATGATAGAAAAATATTTTATTTGAATATTAATGTGAGGGATAACAAGTAATATTAAATTCAAAGGAATCACTAATGATAGGTTTATTCTTATTTGAAGACATATATTACTTGAAATAATCATGATTTTAATCACTTAGAAATATCCAAAGTTTGGGAAACTAAGAATTCCTTGATTATAGATTATTATTGACGATTTTATATTATGACTGGAGAATATATTATATAGATGCAATAGAGATTTATGATAGTCATGAGTATCATTCAATTAGTTGGTGAAAATGAATTAATATATGATGTAATTGAAGATGAATTGATTCATGTATTACTAAAATACGAGAAATTTAAGCGATTAAAAAGTTACCAAATAACATTTTCTCATTATATCTAAAAGAATCAAAAGATATTTTTCATGTGGATATTGTAATGTGAAATTTATTTCATCAAAACAATAAGAAGTATTTTAGGGATTATTTCTTCAGGAATTATAATTTGTTTGTGTGTATTATTATTTTTAAAATGTGGGCATTGTTTTTTAAATTTTTATGGCAAATACCATTTTTGTATCCTTGTTTTAAAAATAATAATACACTCTGTAAATTTAATTTAACATGAATTTTTAGTTGTTTTTGAGTCGAATGATACAAATCTTGTTAAATAAATTTATAAGGAATGAAAACGACAAATTAAATTATAAAAAATTTGTGAACTAGGTATTTTTTAACAATTTCATTTTTCTATTTTGGAAGGTAATAGTGTGATAAATTGATGACATTATAATAATGAAATTTTGGAAGTTTCATTTTAAAAGAAAATAACTATTAGAAATTGTGAATTTTTAGGTGATGAATTTAAGATTTTGGTTGATAAATATTCTGAATCATGGAAGGATAAATTGAAAAAATTTAAAAGAATAATAATTAAAGAGCCTTTTTAAATCACTAATTCAGGTAAGATATGGCTGATGAGAAATAAAAAAAACACATGTTCACTATAAGTTGGATTAGTGGAAAATACAAAAATCAATACTCATAATAAATAAAAAACTGTTATATTTATAAAGTTATTCTACCTTTTGTTTTTATTTGAGAGTAATTTTTTGAAGATAATATAGTGAAAATACAATATTTTAATTGAAACAGTAAGAAAGAGTGATATAGAAACCCATACAACCGTCATCACTTTCCACTCCATTGGAATGAAATTATCTTACTTGTAATGAAAAAGTTAATCATGAAAAATATAATATATAAATTAATATGGTAGAGAAATATGTTTAAAAAATCATTTTATAAAGGAATCATCATTTACTAATTCTTATTATATAACATTATCTTCATTATACAATTATTAAAAGGTGGAAACCTAATTAGAATAAATAGGAATCAGATCATGTATATAGTCTTCTAGTAGTGTTAAAAGAGAAAATAAGAAATCCATATAATAGAGTGATTAAATTGGAATTTATACTGAAAACACATAGGAACGTATCCATATATTTTATATCATTATAAATAAATATTATATTATGGATTTAAAAATACTGGAAATGTTGAGAATGAAATAAATATCTAATGGTTCATTAGTTTTTAATGTGAATAACTGATCTTAATGGATTAAGTGAATGTATTATTTTACAAGTTAACTAATGAATAAATTTGATATTTTGTATAATTTTTTTCATTTTTTAAATTAAACATTTAATATGATTTAATATTAAATGATTATTATAAACGATTCCAAATAAAAAAATTAGATGATATATTCGGTTTTGAATGTTTAAGAACATCTAAGAAATGTCAAGGGTGAATGTAAATTTCAATATTTGAAGATTAGAAACATTTCAATATATCTAATGTCTTAGGATAAATATATCCATATCATTTCTGAGAAAAATATTTCTGTATGTTATGACCATGTATTGTTGAATAAAATGATTGATGACTATATAGATGTTATCAAACATCCAGCAGAGTAGATTGATTAACAATGTACAGTGATTAAAGAGTTAAAGTATATTGTTTTATTTCTATAAAAACCGATGTGATAACAACATAAGATGATTCAATCTCATGACATAAAGTTATAATACCAATAGAATCAAATCTTGTATCCCAAAAATATAATCATAAAATCTCAAAACTATAATTAATATTTCAATTTATAATATTCTTTTTTTAATGAATTCATTTGTTCAAAATGCACAATGATTGGATTTTTTTTAAAATCATGATGATTTTATTTTTTGATTAACTATTACTATCATATAGAGTGAGTAATATTATTAAAAATTGTTTCATTAATTTTTAATTTTATGAATATTTCATATTCTTGTATGGACCCATAAATATGAATAATCTTGTGTAACCAGAAGGAAAATGAATGGTTCTTTATTTTTTTATTTAAGGATGTCCTATTGAAAACATAATGGGGAGATATTTTCAATTGGACATTGATCCCCAAAAATTTATTAATTATTTAAAGTTTTTAATACTCTTTTGGCATACTTTTGAGAACCAAAAATGGAGAGAGATATGAAATAATGCTTTTGTCTTTCTATCTAAAATAAGTTGATTAATCTTTAATGGGGGAATGTATTATGAAATTTATTTCATATAAAATATAATAAGTATTACATAGAGTATATCATCTTAAATTGTCAATTCATTTTTTTTTCTTTTTCCTTTTCAGTAATTGGGAGATTTTTATGTTAAATAAAAATTTAAAATCCTTGATTATTGAAATCATAATAAACCTTATAAATATAATTTACCTTGATTTTTTTTGTGTTTTGTATTATGAAAATCTAGTTGTCTTATTTCTATAAAAAATAAGGCTACGTTATAAAGTGTAATTATATTATGCTCTATGGATTTTTACTAGATTTAATTTTTAAAAACATGGAGTTGTTTAGTGAAATAGATTAATTTCATATGAATAATATATGTGATGTTGAATTTAATAGAATATGAAAATTGATGATTCCATTTTTTTTTCAAAAACCCAAATGATTATTTAATTTGAAAATTGAGCATAATCTATAAATTGAGTTTCTAGTTCATGAAACTAAAAAAATATAAGAATGGTTCGCTATTCCTTCGAATGAATGACATTATTTGAATTCTAAAACATCATGTTGATTTGTGAGTGTCCAATTTTTATAATTTCTGGGTGTTATTATAAAGTACATCATCTTATGAGGATTTAACTATAAATAAATTGACATTATATCTGTTGTAATCAATTTTTGGAAGTTGGGTTCCATAGAACCAACATGAGTAGTAAATTTCAATTACCATAAAATGGATACATAGAGTTATGGATGATGAATTCTTACTATTTTAGTGTTGATAATTCTACATCCAATATTAACATGATAATATAATATAATTATTTATTATTTCAATATATTATATTTGTTCTCAGTTATAATTAGTATCTAAAGATACTATGAAATTACTCTTAAACGAGTGTCATATGGTCTACATTCATCATAATAATAGGACTTTGATGATATTTGACAATTAGGTTTTGCAGGCTCAAAATTATTGTTTGTTATTCTCCTAAAGTTCACACATGGAGATCATTAGTAAAATATATATTGTGAAATGACCCTCTAATAGGAACATCACATGATTCAGGTGATAGTTTTTATCTACAATAATGTGTATTGATCTCTATACATGAAATAATTATAAATTTATATCATTTCCTTATGTGATTATATGTAATAATAAAAACATAATGATTATGTCTTGATGATGATTCTTGCATTGGGTTCATCATTGATTGTATGAAATTGGTTGAAAAATAAAAAAAATCTTTCTAAAGGAAGAGATATATCTAGACCAATTAACTAAGATGGTAGTCGCAGTATCAAATCCATGGCCTTATTAAAAGATGGTATGTCCATCAGGAATATTCATGAAATATTAATAATTTAATACAATATGATGATATAAATAATGTATCATTTCCTATGATATATCATGGGTTAGAGAAATTATATTACATTGAGTGTGTTTTATTGTGAATATTCCATTTCTATGTCTAAAACATGTCTCCATAGTGATCTTGATGGGTTACTAGAATTTTCACCATGTCTATGTATATCACAAACTTCTATTAACATAATGTCTTAGAGGGTCACACAAAATGAATATTTAGAATCTTGAACGATTCAATTAAGTTAAAGTCTTCGAAAGTGGAAAGCCTCATTGAATGGGATGGGTAATGTATGAGTTTATCAAATCATAAAGATATAAATATTATAAATATTAATTGAGTATAAAATAATATTTTTTGAGTTAATTTCTATATTATATTCAAGTTTTAATTATATTACATAAATAAATATTTTTTGAATTAATATTTAATATTTTGTTTTAAATTATTGTATAAAATTTAAGGAAGTCGAAAGTCATGTTTAGGATTAATATTTTTTGATGTAACACAATTTAGATGTTACAAGTATATGATGGAATATTTATGATGTTTTTTTAACTATTAGTTATTTTACAAATGTAAAATTTCATTTAATTTAAAGACTTTATTTATTAAATAGTTAAGGTGAAATTATAATAAATTAAACCTATCTATATATCTAATGTTATTCAAAATTAGAGTGTATTATTTATCCACTCTGACTATCCCCCTATAATTCTTGCTCTTATGCTCTAGAAATAGAAAATTGAGATATGATCATCGTGATCTATGATCTCCCGTCTAAGATAATGAAATTTTTATCACATAGAGATGATGAAAATATAAGAGATTATGTATCTATATGCTATCACCCCAAGAATAGACATAAATTATCACAGTGATTTTGGAATATGTGTGAATAATCCAAAGTTGTCATGGTTTGGTTCCTTCAACTAATGATCACCAACAGTGGTCAAGGGAAACCTGTTTCGGATTAAGAATTCTTGATGTATGATATTAATTTTGTTTTTCACTATTAATTTAAATTACATGAGAACCTTTGGTTTTTAAAACGGTTAAAATTGTCATCGCTTACAATATCATTTCGATCAAGACATGAAAATATTAATTTTCCATGCATCACATGATTCTTTTATGAACCTCATACCAATAATAATTGTGTATATGATTAGATTATATAGGATTGCCTTGTGTCTAGAAATAGGCTACAACTGATAAATTTTTTATCATGGGATTCAAAGTGAAAAAATTTAGTTTTTTCTGATCCTTTAAGATTAGTGGATTCTAATTAGGATGAAAAAGTAGTTTACAATTGAGTTGTTCAGGGTATTTTTTATAGAAGATTGAATACATTTTAAAATGTTTAATGTTGAGGGACTTTAATGATAGAGAAAAGGATAAAATGGATTAGTTTTATCAATCCACCTTTAACTTAAAATTAATAGTGGGATTTTTATAAAACCCTTTAATGTTGTATAAGGATTTTAATCATTGACTAAGAGTTTTTTTAAATTCATTGTGTAAAATACTTTTCATATATATTTTTTCCCCACTCTGTTAACATTGGTTATATTTTTTATTAATGTTATATAACATTTATATTTTGATATAAATATTTCATGGGTTGACTATATTTTCATTATTAAAATATGATTAATCATGAGGTGGTAAAAAATATTTTAGGTTGTATTAACTAATACTCGACCACTCATGTATTTCTTCCACTATCCATGTCTACGATAACATTGTGTCCCATTTATCTAAATGTAGATTCCCTTCAGTGATCTCCAGGATGAGAAAATTTGAAAATGTGGGAGTGTATAGAAATTTCCCTAAATGAGTGTGGTCCAAAACGTTTTTTAGGATAATGATAACCCATTGAGGAACATTAATGTTTAACCTATAACATGATGCGATTTTTTAATAATAAATAATATTACTATATATGATTTATTATATTTAAATAAAAATATATAGTGGGTACCTCATAATTGAATATAGTTATAAATATATTTTTATTCAAGGTATGAACCAACCCCCCTATCATTTTATAATATATCGTTGTATCCATGGTGGGTTCTAATACCCAACAAGAATTTTTTTATAATATAGTGTTCTGGTTGGGTTACAATCCGCTCGAGATATTGTGATATTTTATAGTATCTATAGTGGGAAATAATCCCATTTTTACATTGAGATATATTGGGAAAATGTGTTTCAAAACACGCTACCTCCACGACCTCTAGTAGAGCCTGAGGAGGAAAAAAATAAGAATGTCAAATTAGTAATTATGATATAACCCTTTGTTGAATCAAATTAAACTCTAGATGATTAAAACTATGATATGTTGTTGTGTATTATGAAATCAATGGATAGAGAGTCCTCATGAAATGTAGCTTCTTTTTCTATGTTAGTGATTGAGTTTCCAATACAACATCTACCCTCGTACGTGTTGGAGGATGGTCCCTAGGCTTAAGAGCTCTTGGTGGACAAAAAGTAAACTATATTTGTTCATCCTGACACATACCCTGATGGAATGTTAAATCTAACAATATACATGTTCTGAGGGGTAACCATGTCTCATTTGGATATTTTTGTATGAGTGTAATATCATGTTCGGTTATCCTGGGACGATATTCATGAATGGTTTTACGATCATCTATTCCTAGAGAACTTGAGGGATGATAAGGCAATAGATATCTTGTAACATGCCTAGATATAAATAACTTTTATAGAGTATACAACAATAATTATATAGATTGTGTTTTTCCCCAATGCGGGATGGGATGAGGTAGGTATGTCTTAATACTTCAAGGTATGCATTTAGGGTTTATGTAATTTTTTTCGATGCCATATTTCTTGAAGTTTATACCTCATCCCCATTTATCGTATAATAATTAAAATACGGGATGATACTTTGGATAGTTATCTTCCAATGATAGGATTTTTAGTCGGTCCTCGATCAGAATGAATTATTGATTTGATAGTACTTTTTAGAGTGACATTGGGATTAGTGTTTGATTCAATAAAACATTCTTACTACCCAGATGATATCAATTGAAAAAAATAAACTAGAGTGAACCCGTACACATTATTTAATTAAACATAAAATATATTCAACGTCTAAGTCACCACACCAGAATTTATAACTATTGAAATAACCAAACAAAAATATCCAGTATAAAATTATTTAATGGATTAAATGAAAAATGGAAAACAAAATTTTTGGTGGATCATACATTGTCAAAATCCATGATGAGAATAATTTGATATTTTTATTAATTTTTATGAAATTTATACAATAATATATGATTTTAAATAAAAATAACTTGTACATAAAAATTATTGTATATTCCTACCAATGTGTCTATCTCCCCCGTCTTCGAATCATGGATCAGAGTGTGCTAACTAAGATCCAATATTTAATGGAATCCCTTCACTCATTTAAAGGAATCTACAACCTTAACTTCTCCATCAATTGAGCATTGTGATAATATAAATTTATTTTCATTATAATTATACAAAGCTCGTATTATAAATATTATTCAATATTGAATCTCTCATAGGAATCCATAAACAACCGTCACCTTTATTGAATGTTCTCGGCATAACTTCTAATTTACTACTTATAAATTTCATATACATTTCGTCTAACATCCATACTTCAATAATTTTTCACTGCATATCCACCACCTCTATCATGACATTGATAATTAAAAACTTGGAATCCCCCATTCCTATATATTTAATTTATAAATATGAAAATTAATGTTACATTGGTGGATCCTAACAGTACCCCCTCTTAAAAACAATTTTCATTGATTCACCATTATGTTCCCCATCAGAATCCTAAATCCATCTTCCACATCCTAAACATCATTTGATGTTTTATTTCCCCCCCACTATATTTAAATATATCCCTACCCGATTGAGGATGAAATCCACCTTAACCAATAATATAATATAACCTCACTTAGTATATCTATTTTATTTAGATCTCCATACCTATTACATGGATCCATCACTTTTTCCTCCAATAACTTCTAGATAATGTTATATTTTAAAAGAAAATGTTTTCCGTAGAATATAACATCATATAATCTGACATATTGGTTAGATGGCCATGATATGGTGATTATTGGATTGTGTCTTGGTAAAAAGTGATCAGATATTATTTGACTGTTCATGAGGTCACTATAAGGTACCCAGATATAGTAAATGGTAATTTGATACACATATATGTTAAAAGTAGGTGATACAGTATTTCCATGAGTCTCACCCCATATTGGAACATCATCAAATTCATAGGTAGGGGATACTGGTTCCTAGGTTTGTGGGACTGTTTGAAATTTTTGAGAAAATTGATATACTAGCATACAAGTTGGATCTCTCTCACCATTTCAGATCCATGTATTATTTTGTAAAGTATAATTACTTCAATTGTATCATCCTAACCCTTTCCATGTGATCAGTTTTTATTTCATAGATCTTGAGTCCTACACATCATTGGTGGAGCATATAATTAATATATTTTGAACATAGTGAGTAGATTTTATATAGTAAGCTAGTCATTTTTATATTATTAAAGTGGAATAATAGACATATCTATGAGGATTATTGGGACTTAGAGTCTTGAATTCTAGTTAATCGTTCAAAGTTATTCATCGAGTAGCTTGATGAATTTTGGGAACACATATTGAGGATAACAAGCTATATGGAATGGATTATATAACACCCCATATATTATTGAGATACAAACCATGATTAATGATTTTGATATTATTTTAATTTTTTCGTAACCTTATGCATCTTGGTTATTTTATAGTGTAAATGTTGTTAATGGGGCCCAGATAATTGAGTTTCAAGAGATACATTGGTTATTTTTTAATATTTTATATAGTTTACTTCTCATCCATGATGGGTTAGAGTAACACCATGATTTATGGAATTGTGACATGGAGAGAAATTCATGTGATTAAATATCCTTAGAATAATAAGAGACAATGTCATGATCGATTGCCCAGAATCATTGTGGTTGTTATGTAGGAATGAATTCTTCTGGGATAAGGTTTAATTTTTATTGTCTTTGAGTATCACATGAGATCCTAACAGTTTTATGAAATGATGGGGATACATATGATTAGCTACATCTTGTTATCTTTGTTCTTATTTGAGATTATGTTTGATGTCTATGAATGATTATTTTTATTAAGTTATCAGATGGTGGATATGGACACACTCTAACCCTAAGGTTCTACTATGAAATCATATCTAATGGAATGCATAATATTGTGGTGTGTGAGGGTTCTGTCAAGAATGTGGGGTCATGGGGGAGTTCTCACTTTAAATGGGGAGACCAAGCTTTGAATTCATGATCATGTTTGTTTTGATTCATCTTGTAGGAAGGGTTTCATACTATGATCATGAAGGCGACACTATAAGAATGATATCACAGGTTTTTTTATTCCCATTCATGTATTTTCACACTAAAAACCATGACATATACATTATTTAGAGTTATTAATTGGGTTAAAACATTAAAATATTATTCAATGGTATATTCCAAATTTTCTTCAATGGACGTCCATAGTTATTCCTTCTTCATTTTATCATCATAGCTGATATCTAATATATTCATTCTAAGATTCACATTTATTTTGTTTCCATGGATAATAAAAAGTGAACCTTCAATTTATCTAGTAGTAATTATCTATTTCATTCACTATTCCATATAATTATATCGGTTATGGTAATTTCTTACTGGTGTTCAGTTCTTTTCTCTAATTTCATAATTCTATCAATTTGGGATTCAATCAAATGTCTATATTCATGAGAACCTTATTAAATGAATAATGAATGTGGTCCATAATCTATTTATATGGTCTTATTTCGTTTTTATATATGTATGGTGTGTAGTTATTCTAATCTAATGTGTTCCTGACCAAAAATGTGGATTAATATCTGATGCTTTTTCTTCATATTACAATCACCTTGTTCAATCCATTAGTGATAAATTGATAATGGGGTTGAATTTTTTTTGCTAAATGAGTAGTTCATTGAACTAATGAAATTTTAAATTTATTGGATAACCTAATGGTTTATCTTGATGAGAGATTCAACTTAGTAAGATGAAAATTGATTCCCATGACTGAAACTTATGTTGGGAATTTGTGGAAATATGGGATAATATGGATTTGGCCATATATGTGTATGGTTTAAGGATCTGGTTGGGTAAGGTAAAATCCATTGAGTGATTATACAATTAACAGTAGAAAGTAATGTTATTTTTATTGATACTAATGAGTGAGTTTATAATACATGATCAAATTAATTATGTGAAATGTAGTGGTAACCTTATGTTGGAATAAGATAACTGACCAAATTTTTCTAAAAAAATATGTGTTTTTAACTTGAACAACTAGGTATATTTCGATGATAAATATGAACGTATTGAACATGATCACTAATTTTTCCATGTTTTAATATATATGGTGGTATTGAAAGAGGGTAAAAATACCACTAAAATTTTATGATATATGGTTGTATCAAGGGTGGGTGTTAAGACACCTGATTACTTTTAATATATGATGGTGTCTTGGGTGAGTACTAATCCCCCCTGAATTTATTGAATATTATGGTATCATGGGTAGATTATATACCAAAAAATGTAATATTTTATATAATCTAATTTTGTCACAAATCCTCCTGATACTCGTTAATATTTTATGGTATTTATGGATGGAATTTATTTCACCCTTACGATCTGGTTATGTATGTTATTATTTTAGGAAGGCTAATATCCAACCCATGATTTGGTTATGTATCATGTATAGAGATATTAAACACTTTCCAATGTATGTATAGTCTATCCTGGGTATCACTATTGAAACTTAGAAATGATGGCGTTGTATTTAATATATTTAAGTTTACTTGTTTGTCCCGTCATCATGCACTCTATTTTCACTGTATATATTTAGATACACCAATAGTGGTGGATTACTGAGTAAAACTCACACAATGCATGGTCATTGTGGTTAGATGAACAGACTTCATACTATCAGGTTAGGTCATCTAAAATGGCCTTATGCTATATGGATTATTTGATTAGATGTTATGGTGTTTTTATGATGGGAATAGGCAATGACATACGATCAATTTTTTGGTTATCTCTATGTTTTATTCATTATTTTTTTATTTTAGACCATTGTGTACAAAATCTATCATTGTGGGGTCATGATATCATCTATATTATATCTGTGACATATATAGTGTTCATATTTCAATATAATGTGTTGATATATTTATTTTCTTATGTTTATATTTTTCATCTATTCACTATAGTTTCATTTAGATGGAAATTATTTTTTATACTTCCTCTATTACTTATTTTTACATGCTTAATCCATTTGTATTATTAGGCCCCAACAACTAGTTAGAACCCTTTACCTTTTGGGGAGGAACAATTGAATAATGTAATATACTTGTTTGGTTATGAAAGAGGTGGACCAGGCTGATAACATTACACTATGGTTCAAGTTAACTCTATCTTGAGGAAGCATATGTTATATTAGCTCAGTAATTGAGTCCTGATATAAGTGTGAACCATAGATGTATTAGATTAAGGTTTATAATAATTACATGTTGGTTGGACGAATAAAATTTAGTCACAACTAAAATATCTAATATTTTCAAAAATATTAATGACTTGGAGAGTCATATGGGATCCTTTAAGGATTGTATTGGATATATAATTCATTATGTAGTCATTGTTGGAAATGATTTGAATATTTCAATTAGTTCTATTAAAAATAACCTTTTTTAATCATAATGTTGATCATAGAGGAATTGGGTGTATAATGTCTATGTTCTAGTGTTGGGTAGATAGTTTAAGTGGGAAAAATTTGTAATAGAAGAAGAAACATTAGTTAGAAAATCCAAAAATATTTTCTAAAAAAGCTTTCCTTGGCCAAAATAGACTAAATACAGAAGGATAATAATTGTTTCCATAGAATTATAAATAACCTTTCTACCTAATTGTGTTTGTAAAACTCTATGGATAGACCATGTTAGGTAGAAATGATATAGAATTCAATTATTTTGTTTTAAAATATATATGATATGGATTGTATACATTGAAAATGATTTTAATATAAAATAGTTTAAAATCATCTAAATAACTGATCAAGAATATAATTTTCATTGAAGTATTTATATAATTATATGTACAATCCAGATGAAGAAAAGGGTTCCCAACTCATGTAGTTAATTTCAGAGGAATATATCAATCTTATATAGTTTTAAATAAATTATGTGTATAGTTAAATGTTTTCACTTATATGATACGAGAAGTTATTTATTAACAAATTATTATTATGAAAAATATCATATGAAAGTGATACTCATAGTTTTTTATTCATCAGATTAAATAATATAATTGAGTAGAATAAAGAGACAAAAGCTGTTTTATTTAAGAAGAAAGTGTTCATCCATATGTTTTTTAAAATATGTGAGACTTGATCCAACTACCATCTGTGTTATAATTTTAATAATAAGATATAATTTTTTTATATTTATCCCATCATATATAATAGAATACCCTATATGAAATAGATAATTTTTTATTTGATTCCAACTAAACGTATTAAGTGTTATTTCCTCTGAAAAATTGTTTTGGTATCTTAACATGACATTATATAGAGAATATAGTTTCAAATTGAATTTTGAATTTTTTTTGAAATTATATAAGATCCATGATTGAAAACTAATGTATCATCTGATACAAAATTTAAATTGAATTTCACTTTATATTCATAATTGGTTAGGGTATTAAAATATGTGTACCACATGAAATATTAAACTAAAATGAGTCATGACATATAATAATTACATAAAAAATTAGTAAATAAAATGAATGTAACACGTTTTGAAATATATTTTTTTTTTAATTTTTGTTTTCATTGATTCAATTTTATGACTATAAAATAAATAAATAATATGATATTATTAAAATCTTTCAATATGTAAATGTTTTATTTTTCGAATAAATGGGTTTAATATTTTTTGTATTTTAATAAATTAAAATAATTACTTTTAATGTATGAAAATATATAATATTTCATTGCATGAACTAATATTTAAACACTCAATCTGATATAAAATGTGATATAGAAAACGTATAGTTTAAAAGGGTTATATGTCAATAATATAATTTTTCCTCATATTTTTTATTTCCATTTAAAATATAATACTTTTAATTTAATAAAATTCATTTAATTTTTTGATATAACAACAAGAAATTATCTTGTGGGGTATTAGTTGTATTATTCTAAAAATGTTGAATTTTAATTGGATAGGTAAAAATAATTTTTTTACAAATATTGTGATTTTTAGGACATCATTTTTTTATAATAATGACTTTAAATCTTTTAAATACTTCATTTAAAGACTAAATATATATTTAATATGTAAAATTAATCCTTAAAAGGAATATATTAAATCTAAAAACATAAAATTTATGTTATAAAACCTATGTGTAGTTTTATTCAAATAAAAATAGTATTTTTTTAATTATTTAATTAATTAAAAAGTAAAATATTTTTATAAATAGTTACATAAATCTACAATAATAATTTAAAACCAAAAAAGGCATCATAATCAATTATATGCATGATTTTTGTATCGTCTTCTCCTCTCTTTTTTCATGATCTAAAACCATTATCATTGGGTGAGTTGTAGGTTTATGCTCCAATGGTTGGATGAAGTGTAATCTATGGGATTGATTAATAGTGTGATCACCCATCGAATCAAGGTTGGTGGTCCAAAAGTTATATCCCATGGTTAATTTATTGAATTTTTTGTGGGTGTTTTTGTTCATGGGTGACTATTTGTATGTTTTAAGTAACCATGGAACGTTTTTGTATAATGGATATTAATAAGGTAAATGGAGACCCTCACTATAACCCATGAGATGCATTGAGGGTATTGAATCAAATCTTGGGCCACCCATAGAGTGTGTAAACTCCCTCGGACCTAGGTATTTTGGAAGAGTAGGTTTGATTATTGTGTAATCATGTAAAGCCATTGATAAACATTTTTTGGTGACTATTATTGTTGTTTTAGAAGCTAGGTGATGCACCTAAAATTGGTAATAACCTAAGGGATATTTTTTTAAATATGTGGAAGTGATTAAATTACATAAATGAATGGGTTATGAGCATGGATATGAAGCCTAGTTAATTCATCATAATGAACCAACCCTAGTGATATAGGAACAATGAATGAATGCTTAGTGAGATAAGAAAAAAATGTGGAATTGGGATAAATGACTAAATGATCTGAAATATGGTAAATGGGTTGAATGGTTAAGGAATGGTATTAACCCTCCTGTTATTTTTATGGTTTATGTTTTCCCTGGGAAATGGTTGTGATGTTGTTTCAATGGATAATGGTTACATATATGTAAATCATGTAAACATAGCTTGGTAGTGTGGGGTACTAAATTAGGTTATATGCCCATGTGTTGAGTTGGGAAAAGGCTTTAAACTCCACGCATAATGAACGAGGTAGGTATAGGACTTATTCCTTATTTCCCTATCAGTTGCATCCACCCAGAATGATGCTTTGAGGTGGGGATATGGTTTCCATGAAGAATATGCTTTTATTGTGATAGGGCAACTGTTTGTTTTTCTCATGTATGAGATTTTGAACTTTGGGCCAATGGAACTTGTTGTGTTGATGAACCCATGATAAATGTGTTGGAAATGATATGTAATGGGAAATGGGATGATATGGAAATATATGTAAATGGTAATAATTATTTGTAATGGACTTAAACTAGCTACTGCCACTTAATCATTACTTATCTTTTATTATTCATTTCCCTTTTAATGAACAATAGTTTATACCAGATTTTTAGTAGACACTGTTGGTGGTGGCCTACTGAGTTGTTCTCACACACTACTCGGGTCGTAGTTGGGTACTAGAATATACATCATGTTAGCAAGTTAGGAGAAGGAAAAAGGCCCCTGCTATGTAGTTGATTTGGTATGGGTGTATTTTGTGGAGGACCCGGACTTGGTGTTAGGACCATTTTAGGGATTACACATTTTGACTTTATTTTGGATTTTTCTATTTCACATGTAGCATGGAATGTCATATTTACACTTGGACCTAGTTGTACCTCGTTTGGAAATGTTTTTTTTGCATTCTCTTGTAATATTGATTATTTTTATGCTTCACTGTTTATTTTTTGATGTGTATTACTCTTTTAAAAATGGGTTATAGTCTCTCCAACTGATTATTATAAACCCCACTGGTATTCTAAATCCTTTGGCTTTTGGGGAGGCACACTTTAGGTCTTGTAATCACCCGGCACAATGCACCGATTTAGTGGCTTCTGGGTTTGGGACATTAAAAAGTTGTATCTGAGGAATTTCTTATCCTTCAATGAAATCATGTTATTTGGGATTGTAGATGGGATTTAGGATGTGTTTGGACTTGGAAATGATCTCTTTATTAGGAGTTGGTTACCCATGTATGAGGGTAAACACAAGTTACCTAGGGCGGGAATTGTTGTTCTTGATTGTTTGATGTTACAGTTGATAATATTTCACGATTGGGTGATGCACATGTTCTGTGATTTGATTGTTTTATGATATTTGGATCATGTCCTCAATGGTACATGGTTGTTGATTCATGCATCATTGCAAGAACCTATAGAGGTAGGTGGCATGCATCATGAAAAGCACACATCGGTTGGGTGTGTGAGACAAGAAAAGTGGGATGCACCTTGCATTTTAAAAATTAAAAATGGAAAATGTGGTAAACTATATAATCGATGTGGGTGAAGATAAATTATGATAAGTCATGACAAATGAAATATGGGTAGTTAAGGATTTTATTTAATTAAAAATTTTATTGAAACATGTAGTGTGAGCATTGTGGTGGTGTATGGTTGTTTACCACCTAAGGACCATGGCCCGTGGTAGTGATGGCTGG
This sequence comes from Viscum album, assembly GCA_963277665.1. NCBI lineage: Eukaryota > Viridiplantae > Streptophyta > Magnoliopsida > Santalales > Viscaceae > Viscum > Viscum album. Next base: position 1,519,791,527 of record OY728150.1, read on the forward strand.
GGTAATGTTTTTAAAATATTAAGTTTTATTGGGATGGTGCATGTACGGTGGGTTTTTATGGATGGTGAAGATAATTATTTTTATGATGTTTTTAATGTTATTTGTCATGTGTTCTAGATCGCATGTTTGGTGATATAGATAAATACCACCATGACATCGAGTGTTGGTTGGAAAACAAGAGGTTGTTGCTAAAAACACTCCTCCATTCAAGGGGAAATAGAATGAGGTAATCTAGGAAAGTGAAGAAGACCAGTTTTGAGAGAACATGGATCATTTTATACAGATTATGGTTCAGGACCTTGGGTAGGTTGAACTACGTATGGTTGAGGTGACTAGAGAGTTTCAGTTGCAGCACCCTCTGACCATTAATAGAGAGGGTGAGCCACATGCAGTATAGTTCTGCATATAGTATGTCTAGATGATACATGATCATTTGGAGACTCCCTATGTGAAAAAGGTCCTGATGGAAACCAATATGTTGTCGGGCCGTTGGTGGGACATCCTGGCTCAGACTAAGAAGGTTGAGGTGTTGTCGTGGAAAGATTTCCTGTAGATGTTTTTTGAGTATTTATAGATAGAGACATTGAGACAAAGCAGGCTTTAGTGTTCATGATCCTCATCAGGGGGTCGATGTCGATGATGGAGTATGTCGGCCACTTCAATGACCATCAATGATTTGTTCTAGCATTGGCGGAGGATGAGGGAGTAGTTTCAAGGCGATTCCAGGATGGGCTGAGCCACAAGATTAGGTTTTAGATGAGTATCTTTATCTTGATGAATTTTACAGAGGCAGTGGATCAGACATTGATCTGAAAACAAAACCTGAAATAAGATTCATGTAGTAGGATTGTCATGCCATATGGGAAGACAAGTGGCGATGCATCCGATGGCCCGAAGTGTCATTTTGGATGTTCTCATCAGGGAAGAAGTTTGTAAGGTCGTAAGAAGAGATGTTCATCCTCTTATGGTGGTGATCAGGTGATCTGCTATCAGTGTGGCAGGTCGGGGCACATGCATGGTCAGCTTCCTCGACCTCAAGTTGAGTTTTGGTCATGCAGCAGATTGGGACATGTGCTGAGGTTCTTCAAGAACCCTCAACATGAGAGTATGAATATTTGTGAAGGAAAGATTCCCAGCATAAGAAAGGTATCATTTGCTCCATATTAGGCTGGCAATTGGAGATCCATGGGTTGTATAGGCAGTGGCGGTGGATGTGGAACTTCAGGGAAGGATCATCCATGTCAGCAGGGCAGTGCAGTACATGGCACGCGGGCTGGAGCCCAGCGTAGAGGGGTCGGTTAGCTTCATGCATTTTAGTTTTCACTTGGTAATGGTAAGGCTAGGACATCAACTATTCGAGTTATGATCCATGTAGCTTCTATGCATTCTAGTGCATTGCTTGACACCAGTTCCACACTCTCTTTTGTTTCTTCTCAGCTTATGGTAGTGTTGGGCTTGCCTCTGGGGAATGTTTGTGGGGTTATATCGATTAACACTCCATTGGGGGTGCATATAGAAGAAATAAGTCAGTACAAGTGTTTTTCGTGGGATTTCGGTGGGTATCATTTCATGTTGGACTTTTTTGTTCTCAAGACTTCGGGATTTGACCAGATCTTGGGTATATATTAATTAGTGTTATATTTGGCACACATGGACAGTTACCATCATAGGGAATCATTCAAATCACTTGTGGGTGACACTTATTTCCATCAGGGATAGTGGGATGTTTGAGCAGGTTGTATAAGACCGTTCTATCAGTACTTGGATAGGATCACAACTCAAGTAACTTGTCTTGAAATTGATGATGAATGAGGGGAAAATTTGGTCATACCTCTAGTAGTGGATCAGTTTTACGAGGTGTTTCTTGAGGATTTCTCAAGGTGGCAACCCAAGGGGGATGTTGAGTTCACGGTCGATTTACTGCCAGGAGCGGAGCCAATTTCTATTCCTCCATTCTAAATAGCACTAACTAAACTTAAGGAGTAAAAGCCTCATCTTGAGGAGTTGGAACAAAAGGGATTCATAAGTTCTAGTACGTCTCCTTAGGGATATCATGTTCTTTCTTCCATGAAGTATGACCGGTCATTAAGGTTGTCTGTTGATTATCAGATGTTAAATAAGATGATGGTGAAAAATCGGTACACTCATCCTAGAATCGATAGCCGGTTTGACCAGTTGTGGGGTTCATTTGTATTTCATTAGATTGATATAAGATCAGGTTATCACCAATTATGTGTGAGGCAATCTGATATATAGTTGATAGTTTTCAGGAGTCGATCTAGGTTGTTTGAGTTTGAGGTGATTCCTTTCAACTTGACCAATACACCAGTGGTGTTTATGGCATTGTGAACCGAATGTTTCATCTTTATCTAAAGAATATTTTGTTGCCTTTGTTAGAGACATCTTGATGTACTCAAAGAAATCATTATGATCAAGTCCTACAACTTGACATCGTCTTAAGTACACAATGTGATCAATGCCTTGACACCTAGATGTCAAATTGTCAGTTCTGGATTGGAGAGTGCCTTTTTTGGGTCACATCATATTTGAGGTATATGTGCCAGTGAATCTAGAAAAAATGAAGTTTTTGGTGTCTTGGGAGCATACAAATAGTGTCTTATATGCTTGGTGTTTTCTGGTTTTAGCCGGGTATTATCGGAGGTTCATCTAGTATTTCTCTCACTTGGAAGCACCATGGTTCGGCATGAAAAATAAGGGAATATGGTTTTAATGGTATAAGTCTTGTGACAATGCCTTTCATGAGTTGAAAGTTTTTTTTGATGACTTTTCCGATCATGAACTTACTAGATCCAGGTAGGAAGTACGTCCTATTATTTGATGCATCATGTATTGGGATTGGGGATGTGTTGATGCAAGATGAGCGGGTTGTGGCTTATGAGTTGAGTCTATTGAGACCACATTAGTGGAATTATCAAACTCATGATCTTGATATGGCTGCAGTAGTGTAATCATTAAGTGATAGAGTCCCTACTTGTTGGGGGAATGGTTTAGAGTGTATATTGACCACAATAGTTTAAATTATATCTTCTCTCAATGGGATCTAAATCATTTGTAGAAAATATGGGTTGAGTATATTTAGCCTTTCAATATTGAGATGGTATATAATCCATGTAATGGGAAAATGTTGTTGATGCCTTGAGCAGGATGGTTCAGAACCAGGAGGTTCAGAAATCTAGCACCAAGAGGACGGAGATGGCCTTATTTGTGGAGATTCACCTAGAGGTGTGTTAGGAAAATGGTCTGGTAACTCTTACTTCTGTGGTGGCTGAATCAAAGATGTTGGGCCAGGTTAAGCGACGTCATATTAATGATCCTAAATGTTTTTCCATGAAGGAAGGATATAATGGTGGGGAGACACCTTCAGGTTGGGCCATCAGTGTGTGTGACACCCCATGATTTCAAAGTACGTTATCTCATTAAAGTAATTCAATTGCTTGCGCTACACGCAACACCGAGTTCGAGCTCACCACAATATACTAAACTAACCGTTCAAAAGGTGGTTAAGAATATTATTAACACTATTTTGAATCTTATATACTCTATCTAATTTTAACATCCATATTATGTGTTTCATTGACATAATATAAGAACAAAATCATTTTTTCTGATAAAATAATTATTTTTCAAAAAATGCAATTTTACCGCCTTTTAAAAGTGAACCCTTTTAAAAACAAATATATGAAAATTTTATATATTGAATTTAACGAAAATAAATTATTCTTTATAATCGGGACATAAATATTTAGTTTGGATAAATTTTTGGTACTTTTCAAAAACTTTCATATTTGAATGAATAGTGAAAATTACTAAATTTTAATTAAAAACAACAATTTTAATCGAAATAATTTATAGTGATGAATTATTAATCATAATGGTTTGGAAGTATAATAAGATTATATTTTTATCATTTAATATAATTTAGGTTCTTATTATTAATTTCACATTCAAATCTGACATAAACACATGTTAATATTTTGATAATGTTTTCTTTTTAAAAACCCACTATTTTGTTTTGACAAGAGGAAATAAATTTTAATCAATAAAATGAAACTTATATGTTTTTAAGTCAGTAAAATAGACTTAATTTTTTAATTCATAATATTTAAATTACCTTAGGGTGAGTTTTTTGTATTTTTATGAAATCATTCAAATTTTTATGAATAGTGAGAGAGAACACAGTGTAATTGGTTAAAACCAACTTTTATTTAAATAATTTGTTATATTATTTCATTTTAGGTAAAAATAGATACATAGTACCAATATATGTTCAATTTAATTCATTGTATTCATTTTATAATAATTTTACAGAGTTAAATTTTAATCAAACCTTTTACCGTCTTTTACCGACCTCCTAGGAGCATTTGAAAATTTGTATAAAACATAATTTTACCGCATCTGTGAGTATAATTTCAAAAATCCAAGAGACACGGTTAATATCAATAAGTAAAATTTTGTTTAATAAGATGAAAATAATTTTTACTAAATAGTAACTTTTTACTTTAATTTACCACGGTTAAAAGTAAATAGAGAAATTAAGGGTAAAAATGATATTATAATTACCCAAAAACATGTCCTAATTCTTTTGGATATGTTTATTTCTACCAAAATAAACTTTATAGAAAAAAATATGATCCTTTAGGTTCACTTGGATTATATTAGTACATTTATTATTATTTAATTTAACGAAGAGTTGAAAGTGATAAATTCACGTTTTCATAACCAATACATTTTTAATATAGTGTTATAAAAAAGATAAATTAGACAATAAATATTCATTAAAATGATAAAAATATTTCCTACATAATGGTAGTTTATTTATAATTTTTAGGCATTAAAAAATTCAACTTATTAAGGACACAATGATGATACAATAATTAACCTATTAATAAAAGGTTAAACTAATTGATATTATAAACAACCAAATAAATGTAATTTGAGACTTCTGATGAATTAAGCTAATTGTATGTGTTAATACAACATTTAGGGTAGATGAAATCAATTTTTTTTTGAATTAATCATGCTGTTATGATTTAAATAAAATACCATATAGTGTCAAAATTTACATAAAATAGTTTTTAAAATGAATATTATATTATTAATTGATATAATAGTCATAAAAATCTAGGATACTTCTAAAAGACATATATAATAATATATATGACATTATTGAACCAATTTTGGGTTCTATTGGAATTTTATAGTATGTTTATTAACCATATAATATAAAAATACAAAGTGTAATGGTAAATGTCAAACTATTTAACTAAGAGTTAAATCTATATGATAAGGTTAATATGGTGACCTAAACATATATGAAACCTATTGGTTTAGTGGTTTTCGACCCATCCTCTCCTTAACCTATTTATAAATAATTCTTAAGCCATTAGAAACCCAAAAAATATTTTATTATAAAATAACATATCAAGATTTTCCTAAAGTGACCCTCCCCACTCTTATAAAATAGCACTTCCCCTTTTGGGATCAGCCAAAGCCAACACAAATTTCCACACCAAATTTCTTCCATTCATCCTATAGGCCTTCCTCTGGTCAAAAATCCAACCAAAGGAACCCTTTTGATCAAATCAAACATAAGAACATGAAGAAGAGTTAAATATTTCATCACCTCTTCATAGTTCTTTTTTTCTTACACTTCATATATTTATGTTTTTTCCCTTCTAAAATAATAACTCTAGTATCTTCTATATACTGTGATGTTATTATAAATATGGTACAACTATATTCATTATTCTATCAATCCAAAAAATGACAATGTCACGATACGTGCGTATGCACAGATTACCGTCTCCACTTCGTGGTGTAGTTTGTTATTCAAACACTTCATCATTTGGATTGGTATAATAATGAGTATAAATGACGTAAATAATAAATATAATAATATAATGATTCTTTATATATTATATACCATCCAATTATATTTGATTTTAATATCAAAAGAATGATATTATCGCTCGTGCGTACGTACGGATTACCGTGTCCACGAACATGATGAGATTCATTCCCCATCGTATCCATTCTATACTAATTTTAAATTGATGATTAAAAATAATTCTTAAAGAAATAATATTATTTTGAAAATGAATAATATACACCTTATCCATAACAAAAAAGACGTACCTAACAAATAATATGAAGGAAAACATATTAGTTAACACCTGAAATGACGATATTAATAAAATATAATTAACAAAGCAATATTAGAAGATCATATATGATATCATCTTAATGTATATGGTTCTTGATTAACTTAATAACAATTATTTAACTATAATACAAGATTTTAACCTACCCTTAACCAAGGAAAAGTATAAGGTTAGGGGTTTTCATCTCACCCCTTATTCCAGTGAGATTAATGCTATATTTTAACTATTTACTTTTGTGTGGTGTATGTACTACCCATAATTGTATTGTTTTTTTAATACACTTTAATTTATGTGTATTTATATCTTAATTTTATGATACTTATTTCATGGGGTGTATGTTTCATAAGTTACCAAATTGGTAAGGGTTAATTCTACAATCTCTTCATTATCCTAGGTTGTTTATACGTAATTATCTACTGATACTCTTTATCATCCTCATCAATGTTTCTTAAAAATGTATTTCCAAACATTTTTACTATTTAATAGAAAATTTGTTAAATTCAGTTATTCACTTATTTTTGATTATATGTTTTGAAAGGATTCGTTCAGTCGTTTTACAAACAAGGTACTTTAAGATCTTTTTGACAAGATTAATGTAAGAATGTCTTTTTTAACTTATACAGTGTGTGCTGTTATTCTCCACCATTATAACATCGCCAAAGCATCCCATAAATGATTATATGAATATTTTCAAAATAAATGTTTTTTTATAATTATATAACTTTTAAATAATTTCAAAATAGAAAGCGATATTTCTCTAAAAAAATGTTTTTGATTTCATCTATGTCAACTTTCATTGATGGATTTTAATCTTATTTGAAGTTGATTTATCATGACATAAAAATAACACAATGTTTTGATGGTTTTGTGATATTTTTGAATGTGAATGTGTTATTTTTACACCATTAATTGTTTATGGATAAAGTATTGACATTTCTTATTCTAGTTTTAATATGAATGTTTATGTTATATTTAAACCTATTCTAAAAATGAATGTGTTGGACTAGTATGTTCCAGGTTGGGGACCGGTAAAAGTAATACCTCCATGTTGGGGTCCGGTTATAGAAGACCCTCTAGGTTGTAGTCCAGTTACAGAGGCTTTCCAGGTTGGAGTCCAGTTATAGAGGCTCTCTGGGATAGAGTCTGGTTACAGAGGCTCTACGGGTTTTGGTCCGGTTACAGTTAGCATATAGGTCCTGGCACGAGGCCTTGACACAAGAAAATAATGTCTGGTACTATACATTCCCTTATTTTGAAATTAGTTATTTCATGTGATTATTTGACTAGTATAATATCCATGTTAATAAGTAAATGTAATTATTTTTATATATCTTTTCCATATTATGCAGAAGATTATGTTTTAAATGCTTTTGTTTTAGTCTTATACGTTACTTTAAATGTTTATTCTTATTTATGAATGTTTCTGTTGTCTTGTTATCTTTACTGAGCATCTGAGCTCACCCATTTTTTCATTTTAATTTATCCAGGATTCCAGGATGTTTATTGTGATAGATAAGCAGGGTTATGCTAGGGTATTAATGGAGTTCTCAAAGGATCATTTATGTGGTGTTTTATTTTCTAATGTGTAATGTAACGTTCATGTATGTAGTCTATTTTCTAAGACTTCTAAATCGTTTGGTCTTTCGGTACATGATTTCCTTGTGATCATTCCAATGTATTAAAATAATTCCCCGACTCCGTTTAACTAGTGTCACAGAATTACAGTTGGTATACGAGCAAGTTTAGTGCAATCATTAGAAACTAGATTTAGATAAATTCTGATTAGAGTACATTATGATAAGATAGACTTTGAGGATTAGTATTGAAGAACTACCACGAATTTTGTTATTGTAAAAAAGTTCTGAGCTTTTTTAAGAAATACATCCCTATCTGGATACGAGTAGGTAGAGGTGGCTATGGCACAAATGTACCTAGGGGTAAAACCCGAAAACACTGCTACGTGCTAGAATCGAAAAGGAACTAGTTCATGACATCGGGCCTTGATGCACTCTTGGTTACGACACTCCTGGGATATATGCTTATAATAAATATCATTTACTTTACAAACCATTATGAAGTATTTATTAGTATATACTTCCTCAAAGAAAACAATTTTATTATTAATGATTATATCCATAAACTATTTAATTTATGTAAACTATTTTAAAAGCTTGGAATTATGTTTTACGATTCATAAACTAATCAAGTGTATGACATTTTTTATAAATTCCACCTAGTAGATGGAATGATAAATCTAGAAATACGCATGATCCAAAGAGTAAGAATGATTATATCTTATATGGTATTAGGAAAACATTTATAAAGAAAATATTTCCATGTATTGTCATCATATAATGAAATAATATCATGTGTTAATAAGATATGTAAACAATTTAATAAGTCATATTGCTTTAATGGAAAGCCAGAGAATAAAAGGATGGAAGAGAGAAAGATGGAAAAAGGGAATAAGGGAAATAAAGATTTTCCCATATGTGATAAATGTGGAAAGAAATACATTGGTAAATTCTTGAAGGGAATGGGAGTTTGTTACAAGTGTGGAGAACAAGGACACTGAGTACGTGATTTTAAGGGTATGAAAAAGGTTTCAAATGTACAATCCTTCATCTGCAAAGAGTTGGGACACTGTAAAAATCAATGTCCAAATCATCAGATTATACCACAAATGATGTTATTGGATAATAATCAAGTAATGATATTACCAAAGAAGAAGAGTAATGACCAGTGTTCCTTTGTTGATATTAAATAATTATATCATTTGAGTATTGTATCAACGATGTAATGGTTATAATAATTATAGAGTATATAAGGATTGTACTGCAGTACTATTTCGTTAAGGACATGAGATTGTGTGGAACCCAAAAAAGTGACCCAATGGCAGGTTAATTTTTTTTGGAAAATATGTGGTTGAGAGAAAGATAAACCTTAATACGATTCTGATACTGATGTAGGGATTTTGGAATAAGATATGATTTATTTGGATAAATTATATTGGATATTCTTGACTACCTTGAAACATATTAATGATTTGTATATTCCATCTTTGTTGGAGTTTACACCATTTTTGGATATAAGGAGTATATCCAGTATTCTACAAGTAAAAAGGGAGCCTGAATATAATCAATACGGTTATATGATAATTCAGGGTGTTACCGTGATCTAAATGAATACATGAGAAAGGTATTCCCATGTTATTGCGTGGAAAAATGTATCTTCACTGTTTTTACCATTCCTTATAAATTTTGGACTATGAGTTTTGATAGAAGTATTTTGGATAATTCTAAATGATGTAATCTATTAAGATTGACATTGTATACTATTGTTATGGTTAAATAATTTCTCATGATTACTATTTTGGGTTATCATAAAAAGGTCAACCCAGAGTTCGGGCGACAACCTGTCACTTACGGCAAGGCCGTGATAATATAACATACCACCAAAGAGCGACATGGGTTCATCACCTACCACTTTCCCGCGTGATGTCCTTGTTTGTAAAATTTAGTTTTTTTAAAACAGTCTGACAAATGAATATAAATTCTTTTTTTAAACCCATAAAATTAGAATAAATAGAATATTTTCCAATTTTATTATCTTTTGAAGTGAAACATGAGTTTGTGGTGGAAATTAGTTAAGGTATGAAACATTACATGTCATGTATATATATATATATATCCCTCTAATTATATGAATAAATTAATTCCTATACTTTAGGGAAGAGATCATAAAACCAAAAACTTGTTATCATAATACCTAATGTTTGGTTGAACTGATGTTATTTGAAATCATCATAGATCAGTGGATTTGAGGCCCTCAATTGTACACTTGTTTGTGATTGATGGCCTCAATCACTCCCTATAAATATTTATGTTTTTACTCCAAATATATTTCTATAATTACCACAAATGTTCTCCTAATCATCATCATAATTTGGTTGTGATGTTTTCATTTCTCTTACCCTCTTATTATGATTAATTTTTATTAACCCAATTTCCGATGTTGGTTTTCCACAAAGGTATTTTTCTATTTTTAACTTTTTATTTTTGAAAAAAATTTCAAATTACGGGTACATAATTTATTGAAGAAGGGGACAATGTAACACCCCATGATTTCATAGTACGTTATCTCATTAATGTAATTCAATATCTTGCGCTACACGCAACACCAAGTTCGAGCTGACCAAAAATTACTAAACTAAACGTTCAAATGGAGTTTAAGAATAATATTAACTTCATTTTGAATCATATATACTCTATATAATTTTAACATATATATTATGTGTTTCATAGACATAATATAATAACTAATTCATTTTTTAATAAAATAAGTATTTTTAAAAAAATTTAATTTTAACACCTTTTAATGGTGAACCCTTTTTAAAACAAATATTTGACAATTTTATATATTCAATTTAATGAAATTAAATTATTCTTTCGAATTGTGAAATAAAAATTTTGTTTAGATATTTTTTTGTACTTTTCTGATAACTTTCATATTTTGACGAATAGTGAAAATTACAAAATTTTAATTAAAAACAATGTTTTTAATCAAAAAAATTTATGGTGATAAATTATGCATTTTAATGGATTAGAAGTATAATTATATTATATTTTTATAATTTAATACAATGTAGGTCATTATAAGAAGCTTCACATTTAAATATGACATAAACACATGTTAATCTTTTGATATTTTTTTCTATTTAAAAGCCCGCTTTTTGGTTTTGATACTGGAAATTAATTTTAAATTATAAAAATGAAACTTCTATTTTTTTAATTTATTTAAATAGAAATCATTTTTGAATTCAGAATATTGAAATTAGGTTAGGGTGAATTTTTTGTATGTTTCTAAAAACATTCAATTTTTTTTTGAATAGTGAGAAAAAAACACCGTGATATTGGTTAAAACTGAATTTTTATTTAAATAATTAGTTATTTTATTTTATTTTAGGTAAAAATAGATATATAATACCAGTATATCTTCATATAAATACATTGGAGTCATTTTATAATAAGTTTAGATATATAAAATTTTATCGAACTTTCAACCATCTTTAACACACCTCTTAAGAGCATTTTCAAATTTGTATAAAACATAATTTTACCACTTCTGTGAGTTTAATTTAAAAATATAATAGACACGATTAGTATCAATTAGTAAAATGTCTTCCAATAAGATGAAAATAATTTTCTTTGAATACTAACTTTTTTCTTTTATTTACCACTATTAAAAGAAAATTGGGTAATTAAAGGTTAAAATGATTTTTTAATTATTCTATCACATGAACTAATTCTACCAGTTAAGTGTAATTCGACCAAAAACAAACATAGAAATAAAATATTATTATTTAGGTCCACTTGGATTAGATTAGGACATTTATTATTATTTAATTTAAAGAAGAGTTAAAAGTGTTAAATTCAAGTATTCATAACTAAAACATTTTTAGTATTAGGATAAACATAAGATAAATTCGACAATAAATATTAATTAAAAATATAAAAATATTTCCTACATAATGGTATTTTATTTATAATTTTTATATATCAAATAATTAAATTTATTTATTACACAATGATGATTTAGTAATTACCTTATTAATAAAATATTAAAATAATTGATATTAGAAATTGCCAAATAAATGTAATTTGAGACATATGATTAATTAAAACAATTTTATTTGTTAATATGACATTTTAGGTTAGGTATAATCAATTATTTTTAAGTAATCATGCTGTTATGTTTTTAACAATAAACAAATACCATATAGTGTCAAAATTTTCATAAAATAGTTTTTAAAACCAATATTATATTATTAATTGATATAATAGTCCTAAAAATCTAAAGATCATCCAGAAGACATATATAATAATATGTAATGGCCCGGACCTCTCCGGTCTATTACTTTTGTGGAATTTTGGTGTTGGAGGTGTTCCGGGAGGCCAAGGGGACTTATCCCCAACACTTTGCCAATTTTCCAGTTCTGTGAAAAGTGTTTCCAGTTTTTTGAAAAGTAACAGATCAGTTTCACAGATCAGTTTCACAGATCGGTGTGACAGATCAGTTTCACAGATCAGTTTCACAGATCGGTGTGACAGATCAGTTTCACAGATCAGTTTCACAGATCGGTGTGACAAATCAGTTTCACAGATCAGTTTCACAGATCGGTTTCACAGATCAGTGTGATAGATCAGTTTCAAAGATCAGTTTCACAGATCGGTGTGACAGATCAGTTTCACAGATCGGTGTGATAGATCAGTTTCACAGATCAGTTTCACAGATCGGTGTGACAGATCAGTTTCACAGATCAGTTTCACAGATCGGTGTGACAGATCAGTTTCACATATCAGTTTCACAGATTGGTGTGACAGATCGGTTTCACAGACCGGTTTCACAGATCGGTGTGACAGATCAGTTTCACAGATCGGTTTCACAGATCGGTGTGACAGATCAGTTTCACATATTAGTTTTACAGATCGGTGTGACAGATCAGTTTCACAGATCATTTTCACAGATCGGTTTCACAGATCGGTTTCACAGATCGGTGTGACAGATCAGTTTCACAGATCAGTTTCACATATCAGTTTCACAGATCGGTTTCATGTACATTAACGGTGGGTGAATAGTGTTTCCAGACTCCTACAGTTTTTCCCCTTTTTACGTTTCCTTTGACGTAAAATACATTTAAAGCCTTATTTTAAGGGCTATTAAGGCCGATTCAAATGCCATAAATCCTTTATTAATTATTCCTAAGGCTTGGAATGTTTTACTTGGTCAAACCGCATGGGTTAATGCGATCCGTTTTTAATGGAGAATTAACCGGATCTTAAACCGTCGCCCCATTTAATCTTAAAAAAGGACGAGATATCATTCTCCCTTGTTCTTTCTCTTTGTTCTCGGCTAAGAGATGATAGAACCTTTCAATCCTTTCCGTAGGAGTTGCACAATCAATCTTTACCCCGAGGATTGGTTCTGTTCTGTTTTGGATGCAACTGAGCCGTGTCGATCAATCTTCGATATAAGGTATGTTTTATAATCGTTCTTTTGGGTTTCATCTTCTCCTATCCTCCTTTCAATAATTATACCATGAATTCTCCAAGATTCTAATGGGTTTTCTTGGGGTTGGTTGGTACTGTCGTACCGCAGCATCCTCCGGTGGATGCAGTTGTCTCGAGGGGAGGATCGTGACCTGTTGTGTGGATAAAGAACGTGAGGAACTATTTGAGGTAGGGGATTCATGGCTTCTCTAATTGTGTATGTGCAATCGTAGAATTAGCATGATTTATTCCTTTGGATCATAATGAAATTGAACTAATTAAATAATTGAACCGGATTAAATGAATTGGTTGATCGCATGTTGTTGCTTTATACCGTGATAACGGTTTGCCTCATGTTTTCCTAGATATAGTGATATCTATGTTTCTTTGATTCGTTGTTCGTTCATGATAGAAATTGATAACGAACGTAAAGCCGGAATTAATTGTTAATTAATTGGATAAAGATAAAGAGGCATATAAATTAATCTGGTTATTGTCGTTGTTGTAGTTGTTCTAATTTGAGGATAATCAAATTAGGGAAGTAAGCATGGTTATTTAATTGTGATAGCTTACTGATTAGGTATCCATGATTGGAACCTACGAATAACAAATCTGATAATTTAATATGGATTAGAGAACAGATTATGTGGGAATTTCTAAAAGGGTTCTGAGTTACCCTCTTGTTTGTTAAAGGGTCGAGAGCCCATTTTGTGATGTTTGTTTTCCTGCTGCTTGTGCTGTGATGTGATCCTGGATGGCTGTTGTGATATGTGGAGGCATGGAGACTTGTGGTTGTGGCAGCGGATGACGCCTAGTGTGGCGAGATGCATCGGTTTATGCATATGGGTGTCGGGGAGGACACCAAGGGTGATGGTATGAGATTAATGTGATGGTTTGATGTTGGTGGTTTGGTTTGGTTGTTTATCTGCTTTACTTTTCCCCACTACTCAAGGAAGCTGGTCTTGCATACCCTCTTTCCGAAGGAGGCGAAGACACGCGGGGTATGCCACATGCTTTCCGTGTTTAACCTCTCGATGGAGGATGGGTCTATGCTCTTTCTATAGGCGGAAAAGACTCGACGGGTAGTATATCTACTCACCGTGTTGAGCCTCCTTTGTGTTTAGAAGCATAGGATGTTTTTATAGAATTCCTGGGAATGTGGAAAAGTAATTCTGTAATGAATGTTTGATTAAATGGTGAAAATCTGCGGGGATGGAGATGCTGGAATTTAAAGGTGATGTGAATCTTAAAAAGGAGCAGTTGTTTTTGAAAGTGATGCCAATTCAGATTAATGTGGAATTGTTCATTCTTAATTAATGTTTAAAGAATTAATTAACGTACAGTGGAACTGATAAAATGAGAATGGAGGAATCTAATAAATCTCCTCAATTGGTTGTGTGCTTATATGATACCTAGTCTTTGAAGTAGCAGCCTGGAGTCTGAGAGACGTTAGCTGCAGTTGTATCTAAGACTAGGTAATGCCCATAGTGTGGATGTGAGTTACTTATATATTCTGTACTTTTTGTGTTTCTATATGCTACTCCACCCTGTCGGTAAGGGCAACTGACACCCCGGGGATTCTGAGCCTTGGGGGGTGTTTTCCCCAACATTCTGATGGGAGGTTGAATGGCTGACTACCCCCTTTGGCCCCGCTCTCTTCTCTTGGTAGATACTTGTGCCATGAGGCACATCGGTTAGTTACCCCATATATGTGTGTAGAGGGCTGTAATGGCTTGTGGTTATTCACACACATATATTCTGGATATAGTATCCTACGGACTACTATAGGTGTAACATGTATAGGCTATGATGGCTTGAGGATCCTTACTCGGCGTATGGGCTGTAATGGCTTGAGGTATTATACCCGATGTATAATACACGTTATACGAGCTGTGGTGGCTCCCGTAAACTACCTGGTTACTTTGGTTGTGAGGATGGTGTGGTGCTTCGCCCAGGTGTCTGCGGGCAAGCTTTTGTAGTGCACGAGGTGCAGATTGTGGAGCTTAGCCCAGGTGTCTGCGGGCAAGCCTTTGAGAGAGATTCACAGGACGTGTGTCGTTGGGGAAAAGTGGCAAACCAGTGGGGAAGTAGTAGCGGGGTACCCTTGATATTCATTACTATATGCTATATTCTTGTATGCGTTACTTGGTGAGAGTATCCATGGTGAGGTTGGGAACATAGTATACCTGTTTAGATAACGAGTTAGTTTCACTTGTTGTTCACTGGGCTTTAACATGCTTTCTTTACTTTTGCACGAGGAGCTGTTCGGGCTTGTGGTCGCTGTTGTTTTACTTTCTTTTGGGTACTTTTAGTTTCCCCTTTCAGTTGTATTACTTTTTCATGACATTTCATATATGTACTTGGTTTCCTTTTATATTTCAGTTCTGAGTTGGAGTTGATTGGATTCTATTCTATCTCTCTCTTCTGCATGTGTCCTCTTAGAGGGTAATGCCTCCCATTTGTATGTTATTATACCCTCGGTTCTAGTCGCCAACCCGGGGCCTACTGGAGGCGGGACTCGGGGGTCATTATCTCCCTTTTCACATTGTCGGCCCAGGAGGGGTACACTTTGTGGGGAGGGGGTCGTGACAGAGTGGTATCAGAGGTCAGGTTGAGGGATAGGATGGAGTTTGGAGTTAGGCATAGGTGAGGATGCATGGGATGGTAGGGCAACAGTGTCATTCATGTTTAGCAAGTGGGGTAAACACTGGAGACCGGTAGAGACATAGGCGTTCTGGGCCCCCTATGATCTGTTGCATGGACCTTTAAGTTTACGATGGATACTAAACAATGTGATACTGGTTGCAGGGTAGAGACCTAGGAAAGGATCATGCATTATTATTCTTTGCACCTGTGATTGAATGCGTAGACCTTGGGATAGGTAACCTAAAATTAATAAAACAAAATAATTAATTAATTAATGTTGAATCTTCCATATTACAGGCTAAGGAGATCTAACGGTTGTTATTTTACAGGTATGGCTCCAGGTCGGCGTCCCCGTCAGGTTTGCGCAGAAGGTGCCCAGTAGGCTATTCCAGCAGATCGCCGCCGGGTAGAGGTTGACGACGATGACACTTGGAGGAAGACACTCCGAGAGTTTCAGCGCCAGAGTCTACAGAAGTACGAGGGCTCTGTTTCAGATGCAGTCACAGAAGACTGGTTGGAGGAGGTCGAGATAGGCTTCAGTTCGATTCGTGCTCAGAAGGAACACTGGGTGTCCTTGGTTGGGACGATGTTGCATGGAGCAGTGAGACAGTGGTGGTTCTTGTTCCTCGGGGATCGTGAGGAGTCAGCGATCTCATGGGAGGAGTTTCGAGACAGGTTTAGAGTCGAGTTTCTTTCATCGACTGCGAAGGCGTCCAGTCGCCAAGAGCTTCTTACCCTTCGACAGGGGAGCTCCAGTGTTCGTGAGTTTGGAATCCGCTTCAGGAACCTTCTACGATATGTTTCAGACATGTTACCAGATGATGAGGCCATGGCGAGGCATTTCGAGGAGGCTTTGCATCCAGAGATCCAGCGCCAGGTCACCCCATTTATGCTGAAGACATATCTAGAGGTGCTGGCGAGGGCAGAGGTTGTTGAGAGGACTTTGGCAAGGACCAGATCATCACGAGAGTGGAATCGTCATGATTCCTCACGAAGCAGAGCTATGGTCCAGGGTTCCCGGTTTTCAGGGCAGAAGAGTTTCCGTTCACCTGGGGGTAGGTCCCGGCCCTTTCCATCTCGTTTCTCTAGAGGCAGCAACTCTCAGGCCTATGCAAAGGGATCATGCGCTTGTTTTTCTTGTGGTGGACGTGGTCATCAGCAGCGGGAGTGCCCATCTTTTCAGAGCAGTCATCGTGCACCAGGCTCTCCACTCCAGGTTCCTCCGTTGAGGCAGTTCCAGCCGAGGCAGCAGCAGCAGGTGGAAACAGCTTTAGATCACCAGAGGGTAGATGGAGCAGGCAGAGGACAGCCCCATGACGCTCCCCGTCCTCAGAGAGCCGAGCGCGGCCGTGGTGGTGGTCGTCAGCAGGGTCAGAGAGGCCGTGGAGGTGGTCGTGGTCAGCTTCATGCTCTAGCGTTGCCAGCCTCAGGCGAGCCAGACGTCGTCTGAGGTACCCTTTGCTTGTTTTCTACCTTGGTGTATGCCTTGTTTGATTCAAGAGCGACACAGTCCTTTATATCCCCTACCCTTGTCCGCGCTTTGGGACTTGAGGTAGAGATGCTTCCAGTTCCCTTGTCGTTGACTACGCCAGTTGGAGGTCGAGCTAGCTTGTTTGAAGTATGTAGAGACTGTGAGCTAGTGTTGGGACAACACCGCTCTTGGGGAGATTTCCTATGTTTGCGAATACAACCATATGATGTCATTCTTGGCATGGATTGGTTGTATTCGGTTCAGGCTGTTGTGGATTGCTACAGGAAGAAGGTCTTTTTCTTTGATGAAGATGGAGAGAAAGTGGTGTTTGTTGGTGAGAGAGATCCTCAGATGAGTCATAGACGAGTTTCATCCTTATCATCCATGATGGCTGGGATGATGCTGAGTTCTTCAGAGGTTCAACAACTGGTATTTCCTAGGGTCGTAGAAGAGTACCCTGATGTCTTTCCAGAAGAGGTTGTATCCTTACCCCCTCGACGAGAGATCGAGTTTGGGATCGAGCTACAGCCGTGAGCATCTCCTATCACTATGTCTCCGTATAGGATGGCCCCTTCTGAGTTACGAGAGCTACGTATACAGCTCGATGGTCTGTTGCAGTGTGGTTTTGTTCGTCCAAGTGTGTCACCGTGGGGTGCACCAGTTTTGTTTGTGAAAAAGGCCGACGACAGTTTGCGGTTGTGCGTTGATTATCGTCGATTAAACAAAGTGACAATAAAGAACCGCTATCCTCTCCCGCGGATTGATGACCTATTCTATCAACTGAAGGGTGCAAGTTGGTTTTCAAAGATCGACTTGCGGTCAGGATATCATCAGATGCGTGTAAAGGATGAGGATATCCCGAAGAATGCTTTCCGCTGTCGTCATGGGCATTATTAGTTTGTTGTAATGCCATTCAGCGTGACAAATTCTCCAGTTGTTTTCATGGGGTTGATGAATGCTCTGTTCCATGAATTCCGGGACAAGTTTGTTGTGGTTTTAATCGACAACATCCTTGTGTACTCCACATCTGAAGAGGAGCATGCAGAGCATCTACGAGCTGTTTTGGGAGTTTTTCGCCAACATCAGTTGTTTGGGAAGTTGTCCAAGTGTGAGTTTTGGGCTCGATAAGTTCGTTTCTTGGGACATGTTGTGTCCCAACATAGAGCAGCTGTGGGAACTTCGAATATAGAAGCATTGGTGTCTTGGACAGCCCCCAAGACCGTGTCAGAGGTGCGAAGTTTCCTTGGTCTCGCATGCTATTATAGGAGATTTGTAGCCAATTTCTCCCGAGTTGCGACTCCTCTGATAGCTTTGACCAAGAAGGATCAAGCGTTCATATGGACTGATCAGTGTCAGGCAGCATTCGAATATCTAATGCAGAAGTTGGTAAGTGCTCCAGTCCTTTGTCTTCCCACGGAGGGAGTCTAGTTTGATGTTTTCTGTGATGCGTCACATGTGGGGCTAGGTTGTGTTCTCATGCAGCAGAGGTCAGTTGTTTCTTATGGGTCTCGGCAGTTGCGTCCCCATGAACGCAACTATGCCACCCATGATCATGAGTTGGCAGCCGTGGTGTTTGCGCGGAAGTTGTGGAGACATTACCTCATTGGAGAGCGCTTTGTGGTTTTCACCGATCATAAGAGTTTGAGGTATGTTTTCTCCCAACGTGACTTGAACTTGAGGCAGCGTCGGTGGATGGAGTTCTTCCAGGAATACGACTTTGAAATATCGTATACACCTGGAAAAGGGAATTTTGTTGCTGATGCACTGAGCCGAAAGTCACGTAATGATTTTGTGCGTGAATCTGGTGATTCCTGTAGAGTGATGGAAGAGCAATCAGCTTTGCATCTTGATATGGGAGAAGTTGGGGGAAGAGGTTGTCTTTTCCAGATGATGGTGCAGTCATCCCTGAAGCAGAAGGTGGAAGAGTCTCAGTTGGGTGATCTAGAGGTGGAAGTTTGGAGAGACAGAGTTGTATGTGGTGAGGCCCCTGATGGTTGGTCGGAGGATGAACAACACCGAGTGTTGTATCATGGCAGGCTTTTTGTTCCCTTGGCGATGCGCGAGACGGTTATCCGAGAGTTCCACAGTTCACCCTTGGCGGTGCATCCTGGTGTGACGAAGATGTACCGATCCTTGAGGAGTCAGTCTTGGTGGCCCGGGCTGAAGGGTACAGTTGCAGAATGTGTGTCTCGATGTTTGGTCTGCCGGAAGGTGAAGGCCGAACACCGTGTTCCTGGTGGTCTTCTCCAGCACTTAGAGATCCCTCAGTGGAAGTGGGAGGACATCTCAATGGACTTTGTTACAGGTTTACCTCGAGCTCCGGGAGGACATGATGCTATATGGGTGGTAGTGGATCTTTTAACTAAATCGGACCACTTCATAGCAATCAAGGAGTCGAGCTCAGTGGAGGTTTTGTCGAGGCAGTATCTGGAGGAGGTGGTGAGGCTTCTTGGAGTTCCTATGACGATCATTTCTGATCGAGATCCTTGTTTTACCTCAAGGGTGTGGAGAGGTCTCCCGCATGCTTTTGGCTCTCAACTATGCCTTAGCACTGCTTTTCATCCTCAAACGGATGGTCAGACAGAGTGAACAATACAGACTCTTGAAGACATGTTGCGCTCTTGTGTTCTTGATTTTGGAGGTTCATGGATGAAGCACTTATCCTTGGTAGAGTTCGCTTACAATAATAGTTTTACTCTACCATCGGTATGGTGCTGTTTGAAGCCTTGTATGGCCGGCCATGCCATTATCCGTTCTGTTGGACTGGGGTCGGAGAGTCAGTAATTCTCGGACCAGAACTAGTGCAGAATACAACAGAGATGGTTCAGGTGATTCGTGAGAGGATGAAGACATCACAAGATCGTCAGAAATCATATGCTGATCAAAGAAGGAGTCTGTTAGAGTTTAATGTTGGGGATCATGTGTTTCTGAAGGTGACTCCCCGTCGTGGGCAGCAAAGGTTTGGTCGCGGAAGTAAGCTCTCTCCCGGTTTTGTTGGGCCTTTCGAGGTGTTAGCTCGTGTTGGAGTTGTGGCATATCGAGTAGAACTTCCCCCTCAGATGAGTCGGATACATGATGTTTTCCATGTATCACAGATCCAACGTTATCTTCATGATGAATCTCATGTTATCGATTGGGGAGAGATCGATATTGATGATGATGTAACCTTCGAGGAGCGACCTATGGAGATCCAAGACCACAAGGAGAAGGTGTTGCGTGGGCGTTCTATCCCCTTAGTTCTTGTCTTGTGGCGACACGGTGGCATGGAGGAGAGTACCTGGGAGCGTGAGTCACAGATACGTGCTCAGTACCCAGAGTTGTTCAATGTTTAACTCCTTTCATGTAATGATGGTTCCTCTCTGGTTAGATCTTTCATGTTTTATTTATGTACCTTTTATATGATGTTATGTTTGAATTGTTTGGGTATGGATTGTTTGTTCCCATACTCCCGGATGTCGTAGTTTTGTTCCAGATTTCGAACAACTCATGGTGGTTTTCCCCTGAGAGGTATCTTATGGGGTGGTTGTTTGGACCCCTCTTTTCTTCTGGGTTGGTTTTTAATTCTCGAGGACGAGAATGTTTTGAGAGGTATCTAATGTAATTGCCCGGACCTCTCCAATACATTACTTTGTGGAATTTTGGTGTTGAAGGTGTTCCGGGAGGCCAATGGGACTTATCCCCAACACTTTGCCAATTTTCCAGTTCTGTGAATAGTATTTCCAGTTTTATGAATAGTAATAGATCAGTTTCACAGATCAGTTTCACAGATCGGTGTGACAGATCAGTTTCACAGATCAGTTTCACAGATCGGTGTGATAGATCAATTTCACAGATCAGTTTCACAGATCGGTGTGACAGATCAGTTTCACAGATCAGTTTCACAGATCGGTTTCACAGATCGGTGTGACAGATCAGTTTCAAAGATCAGTTTCACAGATCGGTGTGACAGATAAGTTTCATAGATCGGTGTGACAGATCAGTTTCACAGATCGGTGTGACAGATCAGTTTCACAGATCAGTTTCACAGATTGGTGTGACAGATCGGTTTCACAGACCGGTTTCACAGATCGGTGTGACAGATCAGTTTCACAGATCGGTTTCATAGATCGGTGTGACAGATCAGTTTCACAGATGAGTTTCACAGATCGGTGTGACAGATCAGTTTCACAGATCAGTTTCACAGATCGGTTTCACAGATCGGTTTCAGAGATCGGTGTGAAAAATCAGTTTTACAGATCAGTTTCACATATCAGTTTCACAGATCGGTTTCATGTACAGTAACGGTGGGTGAACAATGTTTCCAGACTCCTATAGTTTTGCCCCTTTTTACGTTTCCTTTGACGTAAAATACATTTAAAGCCTTGTTTTAAGGTCTCTTAAGGCCGATTCAAATGCCATAAATCCTTTATTAATTATTCCTAAGGCTTGGAATGTTTTACTTGGTCAAACCACATGGGTTAATGCGATCCGTTTTTAATGGAGAATTAACCGGATCTTAAACCGTCGCCCCATTTAATCTTAAAAAGGGAGGAGATATCATTATCCCTTGTTCTTTCTCTTTGTTCTCGGCTATGAGACACTAGAACCTTTTAATCCTTTCCGTAGGAGTTGCACAATCAATCTTTACCCCGAGGATTGGTTCAGTTCTATTTTGGATGCAACTGAGCCGTGTCGATCAATCTTCGATATAAGGTATGTTGTATCGTCGTTCTTTTGGGGTTCATCTTCTCCTATCCTCCTTTCAATAATTATACCATGTATTCTCCAAGATTCTAATGGGTTTTCTTGGGATTGGTTGGTACTTTCGTACCGCAGTATCCTCCGGTGGATGCAGTTGTCGCGAGGGGAGGATCGTGACCTGTTGTGTGGATAAAGAACGTGAGGAACTGTTTGAGGTAGGGGATTCATGGCTTCTCTAATTGTGTATGTGCAATCATATAATTATCCTGATTTATTCCTTTGGATCACAATGAAATTGACTTAATTAAATACTTGAACTGGATTAAAAGAATTGGTTGATTGCATGTTGTTGCTTTATACAGTGATAATGGTTTTCCTCATGTTTTCCTAGATATAGTGATATCTACGTTTCTTTGATTCGTTGTTCGTTCATGATAGAAACTGATAACGAACGTAAAGCCGGAATTAATTGTTAATTAATTGGCTAAAGATAAAGAGGCATGTAAATTAATCTGGTTATTGTCGTTGTTGTAGTTGTTCTAATTTGAGGATAATCAAATTAGGGAAGTAAGCATGGTTATTTAATTGTGATAGCTTACTAATTAGGTATCCATGATTGGAACCTACGAATAACAAATCTGTTAATTCAATATGGATTAGAGAACAGATTATGTGGGAATTTCTAAAAGGGTTCTGAGTTACCCTCTTGTTTGTTAAAGGGCCGAGAGCCCATTTTGTAATGATTGTTTTCCTGCTGCTTGTGCTGTGATGTGAGCTTGGATGGCTGTTGTGATATGTGGAGGCATGGAGACTTGTGGTTGTGGCAGCGGATGACGCCTAGTGTGGCGAGATGCATCGGTTTATGCATATGGGTGTCGGGGAGGACACCAAGGGTGATGGTATGAGAGGAATGTGATGGTTTGATGTTGGTGGTTTGGTTTGGTTGTTTATCTGCTTTACTTTTCCCCACTGCTCAAGGCAGCTGGTCTTGCTTACCCTCTTTCCGAAGGAGGCGAAGACACGCGGGGTATGCCACGTGCTTTCCGTGTTTAGCCTCTCGATGGAGGATGGGTCTATGCTCTTTCTATAGGCGGCAAAGACTCGACGGGTAGTATATCTACTCACCGTGTTGAGCCTCCTTTGTGTTTAGAAGCATAGGATGTTTTTCTAGAATTCCTGGGAATGTGGAAAAGTAATTCTGTAATGAATGTTTGATTAAATGGTGAAAATATGCGGGGATGGAGATGCTGGAATTTAAAGGTGATGTGAATCTTAAAAAGGAGCATTTGTTTTTGAAAGTGATGCCATTTCAGATGAATGTGGAATTGTTCATTCTTAATTAATGTTTAAAAAATTAATTAACGCACAGTGGAACTGATAAAATGAGAATGGAGGAATCTAATAAAGCTCTTCAATTGGTTGTGTGCTTATAGGATACCTAGTCTTTGAAGTAGCAGCCTGGAGTCTGAGAGACGTTAGCTACAGTTGTATCTAAGACTAGGTAATGCCCATACTGTGGATGTGAGTTACTTATATATTCTGTACTTTTTGTGTTTCTATACGCTACTCCACCCTGTCGGTAAGGGAAACTGACACCTCGGGGATTCTGAGCCTTGGGGGTGTGTTTTCCACAACATTCTGATGGGAGGTTGAATGGATGACTACCCCCTTTGGCCCCGCTCTCTTCTCTTGGTAGATACTTGTGCCATGAGGCACAGCGGTTAGTTACCCCATATATGTGTGTAGAGGGCTGTAATGGCTTGTGGTTATTCACACACATATATTCTGGATATAGTATCCTACGGACTACTATAGGTGTAACGTATATAAGCTATGATGGCTTGAGGATCCTTACTCGGCGTATGGGCTGTAATGGCTTGAGGTATTATACCCGATGTATAATACATGTTATACGAGCTGTGGTGGCTCCCGGAAACTACCTGGTTAGTTTGGTTGTGAGGATGGTGTGGTGCTTCACCCAGGTGTCTGTGGGCAAGCCTTTGTAGTGCACGATGTGCAGATTGTGGAGCTTAGCCCAGGTGTCTGCGGGCAAGCCTTGGAGAGAGATGCACATGACGTATGTCGTTGGGGAAAAGCGGCAAACTAGTGGGGAAGTAGTAGCGGGGTACCCCTGATATTCTTTACTATATGCTATATTCTTTTATGCATTACTTGGTGAGAGTATCCATGGTGAGGTTGGGAACATAGTATACCTGTTTAGATAACGAGTTAGTTTCACTTGTTGTTCACTGGGCTTTAGCATGCTTTCTTTAATTTTTCACGATAGTCTTGGGGAGGATCCTACTGAGTATACTGTTATACTCACCCTATGAACATATAAATTGTTTTTCAGGTCACTTGTAGCAGGTCAGAGATCAAGCTGGTTACTACTAGCTTGCGGTTGGAGGAGGAGTTGTTCGGTCTTGTGGTCGCTGTCGTTTTACTTTCTTTTGGGTACTTTTAGTTTCCCCTTTCTGTTGTAGTACTTTTTCATGACATTTCATATATGTACTTGGTTTCCTTTTATATTTCAGTTCTGAGTTGGAGTTGATTGGAGTCTATTCTATCTCTCTCCTCTGCATGTGTTCTCTTAGAGGTTAATGCCTCCCATTTGTATGTTATTATACCCTCGGTGCTAGTCGCCAACACGGGGCCTACTGGAGGCGGGACTCGGGGGTCATTATCTCCCTTTTCACATTGTCAGCTCAGGAGGGGTACACTTTGTGGGGAGGGGGTCGTGACATAATATATGTGACATTAATGATCCAATTGGGGTTCTATTTTCATTTTATAGTATGTTTATTAACCATATAAAACAAAAGTACAAAGAGACATGGTAAAGGTTAAACTATTTAACTAGGAGTTAAATCTAAAAGATATGGTTAATATGGTGACCTAAACCTATCTAAAACCTATTATTTGAGAGTTTTTCAACCCATTCCCACATTATCTTATAAATAGTTTATTTTTGAGGAATTATAAAATAAAAATGATTTTATTATAAAATAATATTTCAAGCTTTACCTAAAGTGACCCTCATCTATCTTATAAAAGGGCACTTCCCATTCTCTTAATTTCACACCACCAGATCCTTTTGGATCGGCCAAAACATGCCAAAATATCCTACCAAATTTCCAACATTCATCCTATAGGCATTCCTCTGGTCATAAATCCAACATAAGGAGCACTTTTGATCAAATCATATTGAAGAAGCTGAAGAAGAGATAAATATTTCATCACCTCTTTCTAGTTTATTTCTTAATCCAGTACCTGATTCATTGTTTTTTTGATAATAAAATAATAAATACAATATCTTATATATACTATGATTTTATTATAAAAATGATACAACCATATTCATTATTCTATCCATACTATAAATGAAAAAGTCACAATACACGTGTATGTATGGATTACCGTCTCCACGTCGTGGTTTATTCAAACGCTTCATCATTTTGATGTGTATAATAATGAGTATAAATGATGTAAATAATAAATATAATATGGTAATTATTCTGTATATATTATATACCATCCAATTATATATGATTTTATTATCAAAAGAATGATATTTTCGCTCGTGCGTACGTACGGATTACCGTCTCCACGAACGCGATGAGATTCATTCCACATCGTATCCATTCAAGACAAATTTTCATTTGATGATTAAAAATTATTATTAAATACTTAATATAATTCTTAATATGAATAAGATACATATAATTGTTAACAAACATTAATTGTGTAACAAATCATACAACATAAAATGAATTAGTTAACACCCTAAATGACGATAATACTAAAATATTATTAACCATGAAATATTATAAGATAATATATGATATCATATTAATGTATATGGATCTTGTATAATTTAATAAAATTTATTTCACCAATATACATAAGGTTAAAATACCCTCGATCAAGGAAAAGTACAAGATAAGGGGTTTTCATCTCACACTATATTCCCGTGAGATTCATGCTATATTGCCACTATTTCCTTTTGTGTGGTGTATGTACTGCCCAAAATTGTATTATTTGTGTAGTACACATTAATTTATGTGTATTTAAATCTTCATTGTATGATACTTATTTTATGGGGTGTATATTTCATAAGTTACCAAATTGGAAAGGGTTAATTCAACATCCTCTTTATTATCCGAGGTTGTTTATATGTAATTGTCTAATGGGACCTCTTTATCATCTACATCCATGTTTCTTAAAAATGCATTTCAAAACATTTTTACTATTTACTAGACAATGGGTTAAATTAATTTATACCTTTATTTTAACTTATATGGTTTGAATGGAATATTTCAGTCATTTTCCAAACAAGGTACTTTACGACCTTTCTGTCAAAATTAAGGTAAGAATGTCTTTTTTAACTATACGGTGGGTGTAGTTATCCTCCTCCATTATAACATCGTCAAAGGTTCTCTTACAAGCGTATAATAATATTATCCAAATAAATGTTTTCTTATATAATTATATATCTTTTAAATAATTTCAAAATAGAAAGATATATTTCTCTAAAAACAGTTTTGTTTTCATCTATGTCAACATTCTATGATGGATTTCAAGATTATTTGAAGTTGATTAATTATGATACAAAACTAACAAATTGTAATAAAGGTTTTGTAATATGTTTGACTGTGAATGTGTTACTTTTACAACATTCATGGTTTTAAGAAAAAGTAATGAAATTCTTTATGCTAGTTTTATTATGAATGTTTATGTTTTATTTAAACCTCTTATTAAAATGAATGTGTAGGACTAGTATGATCTGGGTTGGGGACCGGTAAATTTAAGACCTCTAGGATAGGGTTCGGTTACAACAGACCCTCCAGGTTGGGGTGTGGTTATAGAGGCTCTCCGGGTTGGAGTCCGGATAGAGTTTCTCTTTTGGGAGGGAGTCCAGTAACACAGGATCTCTAGGATTGGGTCCGGTTACAGTTTGCCCATAGGTCCTGGAAGGAGGCCTTGGAATAGAAATTAAAGTCTGGTACTATACATTTCCTCATTATAAAATTAGTTATTACATGTGATTATTTTACTAGTAAAATATCTATGTGAAAAAAGTAAATGGAATTATTTTATTGTATCTTTTCTATATTATGCTGAAGATTATGTTTAAAAGGCTTTTATTTTAGTCGTATACGTCTCCTTATATGTTTATGCTTATTTATGAATGTTTCCACTATATTTCTATCCTTAATGTTTATCTGAGATCACCTATTACTATGTTTGAAATTTCCTAGGAATCCACGAATTGTATTATTATTGATAAGCAAGGTTAAGCTAGGGGATTAATGGAGTTCTCAAAGGATCATTTATGTTGTGTTTTATTTTCTAATGTTTTTTGCAATGTTCATGTTTGTAAACTATTTTACAAGACTGATAAACTGATCGGACTTTCAGGACATGAATTTCTTGTGATCAAGAAATTGTATTTAAATAATGCACCGACATTGGGTAACTGGGGTCGGGAGGTCACAGTTGGTATCAGATAAAGTTTAGTAAAAATGATGGAAATTAGATTTAGATAAACTATGATTAGAGAACATTATCCTATGATTTAATTTGAGAATTAGTATATAAGTACTTCCTAAAATTTTTGTATTGTATAGATTTTCTGAGTTTTCCAAAAAATAAATCCCTGTCTGGATACGAGCCGGTAGAGGAAGCTCTAGAATAGATGTACCTAGGGGTATAACCTGAAAACATCACTTTGAGATAGACTCTAACGGGAACTAGTGCACAACAACGGGACTTTCAGCAGTATTGGTTACGACACTCCCTGGGGAAATTCTGAGGATAATTATCAATTACTTTACAAACCATTATGAAGTATTTAGTAGAATAAAATTCCTCAAAGAAATTTTATTTATGATTATGGATTATATCTATAAACTATTTAATTTATGTTAACTATTTTACAAGTTTGGAATTATGTTTTACAATTCATAAACTAATCAAGTGTATGAAATTTTTTAGAAATGGAACTCAGTAGATGGAATGAGAACTCCTACAATATTCTTGATCTAAAGAGTAAGAATGAAAATATATTTCATGGTATTAATCCAAATTCTAGAATGGAAATATTATTCTATGTATTATTATCATATGAAGAAATATTATCATGTGTTAATACGATAAGTGAAGATTTTTCTGAGTTATATGGCTTTGATGGGAAGAAATTGATGAAAATTATTGTAGAGAGGAAGATGGATAAAGGGAATAAGGTAAAGAAGAATTTTTCCTATATGTGATAACTGTGGAAAGAAATACCTTGTTAATGGATTGAAGGGAATGGGAGTTTGTTATAAGTGTGGAGAAAAAGGAAATCAAGTACGTGATTTCAAGGGTAAGAAAAATGTTTCAAATGTACAATACTTCAATTGCAAGGATTTGGGACACTATGCAAATAAATGTCAAATCATCAGAGTATACCACAAATGATGTTGTTGGATAATAATCAAGTTATGATATTACCAAATATGAAGACTAATGACTAGTGTTCATATGTTGATATTAAAGAATTATTTCATTTGAGTATTATATCAATGATGTACTAGTTATAATAATAATAGAGTATATAAGGATTGTACTACAGTACTATTTCATTAAGGACATGAGATTTTGTGGAACCAAAAAAAGTGACCAAATGGTAGGTTATTTATTTTAGAAAATATATAGTTGAGAGAAAGATAACCCTTTATATGATTCTGATACAGAAGAAGAGATTTTGAAATAAGATATGATTGATTTGGATAAATTATATTCCATATTCTTGACTACCTTGAAACATATAAATGATTTTTATATTCCCTCATTGTTGGAGTTTACACTATTTTTGGATACAAGGAGTTTATCCAGTATTCTATAAGAAATAAGGGTGCATGAATATAATCAATAAAGTTCTCTGATAATTCATGGTGTTATCATGATTTAATAGAATACATGATGAAGGTATTCACATGTTATTACTTGGAAAAAAATATATTCATTGTGTTTACCATCCTTTTAAATTTTGGACTGTGAAATTTGATAGAATCATTTTGGATAAGTCTTACTGTTGGAATCAATTAAGTTTGAAATTGGATACTATTGTTAAGGTTAAATAATTTCTTGAGATTATTATTTTTTGGTTGTCATAAAAAGGGCATCTTGACGGTCGTGCGACAACCCATCACGTCCGGAAAGGCCGCAATACTTGAACCTACAACTGAAGAGTGACAAGGGTGAATCACCTACCACTAGCCTATGTGATGTCCTAGTTTGTGTAATGTAGTTTTTTTTAAAATATTCTAGAAAATGGATATAGATTTATTTTATAAACCTATACGATTAGGATAAATAGAATATTTTTCAATTTTATTAACTTTTGGACTGAAAGATGAGTTTTAGTATTTATTAGTTGAAGGATGAAACAGTACTTGTCACGTATATAAATATCTTTCCATCTTATTCTATGAATAAAATAATTCTTCAACATTAAGAAAGAGATCTTAAAACCATTAAAATTTTATCCTAATACCTTATTTTTGTTTTGAACTGATTATATTTTAAATCATCATAGATCGATGGCTTTGAGGCCCTCAATTGTACACTTGTTTGTTATTGATAGCCTCAATCACTCCCTATTAATATTTACCTTTTTTCATCTAAATAGGTTTCTCTAAATTCCACAAATTTTATCTTAATCGAGATCATAATTTGGTTGTGATATTTTCATTTCTATTTTCCTCTTATTAAGACTATTGTTTACTAACCCAATTTCTGTTGTGGGTTTTCCACAAAGTTATTTTTCTATTTTATCCTTTTTTTTTGAAAAACAATTTCAATTTGTGGGGATAAAATTTATTTAAGGAGGGTAGAATGTGACACCCCAGTATTTCATTGTATGTTATCTCATTATAGTAATTCAATAGTTTGTGCTACACACAACACCAAGTTTGAGCTCACCACAACTTCCTAAAAAACCGTTCAAAAATCGGTTAAGAATAGTATTAATTGAATTTTGAATCTTATTTACTCTATATAATTTAAACATCTATATTATGTGTTTCTTAGACATTATATAAGAACAAATTCATTTTTTCGGAAACAATAAGTATTTTATTAAAAAAAATGCAATTTTACCGCCTTTTAATGGTGAACCCTTTTTAAAACCTATATTTGAAAATTTTATAAGTTAATTTTTAGTAAATTAAATTATTCTGTAGAATCAGGACATAAAAATTTAGTTTGGATAAATACTGGGTACATTTCTGATAACTTTCATATTTTGATGAACAGTGAAAATTACTAAATTTTAATTAAAAACAAAATTTTTAATCAAAAGAATTTATAGTGATAAATTATGAATTTGAATGGTTTTGAAGTATAATTATATACTATTTTTATCATTTAATAAAATTTACGTCATTATAAGAAATATCAAATTTAAATATAACATAAACACATGTTAATTTCTTTGATAGTTTTTACTTTTTAAAACCCCGCTTTTCAGTTTAGAAAACGAAAATTAATTTTAAATTAATAAAATAAAACTTCTATGTTTTAAATTTGGTTACAATAGAAATCATTTTTGGATTCAAAATATCTAAATTAGCTTAGGGTTAATTTTTGGTATTTTTCTGAAAACATTCAATTTTTATGAATAGTGAGAAAAAAACACCACGTTATTGGTTAAAAATGACTTTTTATTTAAATAATTTGTTATTTTATTTTATTTTTGGTTACAATAGATACATTATTCTTATATATGTTCAATATAATTCAATGGAGTCAATTTATAGAAGTTTTGATATATAAAATTTTATCAAACATTTTACTGTCTTTTACCCACATCCTAGGAGAATTTGCAAATTTGTATAAATCATAATTTTACAACTACTGTAATATTAATTTCAAAAATATGAGAGACACGGTTTTTATTAGTAAGTGGAATTTTGTTCAATAAAATGAAAATAATTTTTGTGAATAGTATCTTTTACTTCTGTTAAAAGTAAATAGGGTAATTAAGGGTAAAACTGATATTATAATTACCATAACACATGTCTTAATTCTATTAGATAAGTGTAATTCGACCATAATCAACCTTATGAATAAAATATGATCATTTAGGTGTAGTTGGATTATATTAGGACATTAATTATTATTTAATTTAAAGAAGAGTTAAAAGTGTTAAATTAATGTTTTCAGAACTAAAACATTTTTATATAGGGTTATACGTAAGATAAATTTGACTATAAATATTCAATAGAAATATAAAACGATTTCCTAAATGATGGTATTTTATTTGTAGTTTTTAGACATTAAATAATTAAATTTATTTATGACACAATGATGATGCAATAATTACCATATTAATAAAAGATTAAAATAATTGATATTATACATATCCATATAAATGTAATTTGAGACTTCTGATAAATTAAAATAATTTTATAGGTTAATATGACTTTTTTGGGTTGGTGAAATCAGTTTTTTTTTTTGAATTTATCATGTTTTTATGATTTTAACAAAAAATAAATACCAAATAGTGTCAAAATTGACAGAAAAAAGGTTTAAAAAATATATTATATTATTAATTTATATAATAGTCCTAAAAATCAAATATTTAGTCAAATGTATCTATAATAATATATTTTAAATTAATTAAACAATTGGGGTTCTATTGGCATATTATAGTATGTTTATTAACCATTTAATATAAAAATACAAAGAGTCATGGTAAATGTCAAACTATTTAACTAAGAGTTAAATCTTAAATATAAGGATAATATGGTGAATTAACATGTCTAAAACTTGTTGGATTAAATTTTTTCGACCCAAACTCACCTTAGAATCTAAATAAGTTTTTTTGGGGCCATTAAAAATATAAAATTATTTTATTATAAAATAATATTTCAAGCTTTTCCTAAAGTGACATTCACATCACTTATAAAAGGGAACTTCCCCTTCTCTTAAATTCACACCTCCAAAGCCTTTTGGATCATTCAAACCATGCCCAAATATAATCCCTAATATCTTTCCTTCATCCTAGATGACTTCTTCACATCATAAAGCCAACCTAAGGAGCCATTTTGATCAAATAAAAAGGAAGAACCCAAAGAAGAGGTAAATATTTCATCATCTCTTTCTAGATCTTTTTTTCTTCCACTTACTCATTAATTATTTTATCCATTATAAAATAATAAATCCATTATATTATATATAATTTGATGTTATTATAAAAATCATACAGTCATATTCATTATTCTATCCATCATATAAATGAAAAAGTCACCATACGTGTGTACGTACAGATTACCATCTCCACGTCATGGTGTAGTTTGTTATTCAAACACTTCATCATTTTGATGGGTATAATAATGAGTATTAATAATTTAAATAATAAATATAATATGATAATTATTATTTATATATGATATACAATTCAATTATATATGATTTTAATATTAAAAGAATGATATTGTTTCTCGTGCGTACTTACGGATTACCGTCTCCACGAACGAGTTGAGATTCATTCCCCATCTTATCCATTAATGACTAATTTTCATTCAATGATTAAATGTAATTTTTAAAGACTTAATATAATTCGGAATATGAATAATATACATCCTATCCATAACAAACATTACTTACGTATCAAATAATACAATGGAAAATGAACCAGTTAACACCCGGAACGACGATAATACTAAAATATTATTAACAAAGCAATATTAGAAGATCATATTTGATATCATATTAATGTATATTGTTCTTGTATTATTTAATAACAATAATTTCACCATTATACAGGAGGTTAACCTACCCTCAACCCGGGAAATGTAAAATGTAAGAGGTTTTCATCTCACTCCATATTCCCGTGAGATTCATGTTATATTTCCACTATTTGCTTTTTTGTGTTGTATGTACTTCCCATAATTGTATTAATTATTTAATAAAATTTAGTTTATCTGTATTTACATCTTCATTGTATAATACTTCTTTCCTGGGGTGTATGTTACATTATTTACCAAATTGGAAAGGGTTAATTCTAAAATATCTTCATTATCTGAGGTTGTTTATATGTAATTATCTTCTGGGACCTTTTTTTCATCCACAACCTTGTTTAAAAAAAATGTATTTCACACCAATTTTAATACTAACTAGAAAATGGGTTAAAGTCATTCATACACTTATTTTAACATATATGTTTTTAATGGAATCTTTCAGTCATTTTCCAAACATGGTACTTTACGACCTTTTTGACAAAATTAAGGTAAGAATGTCTTTTTTAACTTATACAACTGGTGCAGTTATTATCCACCGTTATAACATCGTCAAATCTTCCCTTACAATCTTATTACAATATTTTCAAAATAAATGCTTTCTTTTATAGTTATATAACATTTAAATAATTTCAAAATAGAAAGAGATATTTCTATAAAAAAAATTTATTTCATCTATGTAAACATCCTTTGATGGATTTTAAGCTTAGTTAAAGTTGATTTATAATGATACAAAACTAACAAAATTGTATTTAAGGTTCTGTGATATGATTTACTATGAATGTGTTATTTTTACTCTATTCATGTTTTATGGATAATGTAATGACATTTCGTATGCTACTTTTATTATGAATGTTTATGTTTTATTTCAACCTATTCTTAAATTGAATGTGTTGGACTAGTATGTTCCAGGTAGGGGACCAATAAAAGTAAGCCCTCCAGTTTGGGGTTTGGTTATAGAAGACCCTTCGGGTTGGGGTCTGGTTACAGAGTCTCTCTAGGTTGGCCTCTGGTTATAGAGGCTCTCCAAGAAGGAGTCTGGTTACAGAGGCTCTCAAGGATTGGGTCCGGTTATAATTAGCCCATAGGTCCTGGCACGAGGCCTTGACATAGAAATTAAATGCTGCTACTATACATTCCCTCATTATGAAATTAGATATTACATGGGATTAATTTACTAGTAAAATATCCATGGGAATAAGTAATGTAATTATTTAATTGTATCTTTTCCATATTATTCTGATGTTTAAGTTTAAAAGGATTTTTTTGTCTTATTCATTGCCTTAAATGTCTATGCTTATTTATGAAAGCTTCCACTATATTTTTATCCTTACTGCGCATCTGAGCTCACCCCTTTCTATGTTTAAATTTTCCCAGGATTCCAAGAAGTGTATTATGGTCAATATGCAGGGTTAAGCTATGGGATTAATGGATTTTTCAAACGATTAGTTATGTTGTGTTTTATTTTCTAATGTGTAATTTAACGTTCATGTATGTAATCTATTTTACAAAACTGCTAAACTAATTGGTATTTCAAGACATGATTTCCTTGTGATCAATCTAATGTATTAAAATAATGAATCGACTCTGGGTAACTGGGGTCATGGAGTTATAGTGTGGATGGGGATGTTTGTGTTCATGATCTTGTGGTTGTACTGGTGTGCATGCGAGAAGACTTGATGCGTGAGTTCAATACATCCAAATAGGTAGTTCATCCTAGTTTATCCAAGATGTATCATTATCTATATAGGCAGTTTTGGGTTCAAGTAATGAAAAAGGAATTTGTGGGATTTGTGGCATGGTGCCTTACCTGTCTGTAGGAGAAGGCCGAGAATCAACGCCCAAGTGGACTATTATATCCATTTCCCATTACAGAATGTAAGTGGGAATATGTGAAGATGTATTTTTTGTTGGGTCTTCCAAGGACTCCTAATAAGAATGTTGCAATCTGGGTGGTTGTGGATTCGCTAATGAAAGTTCCTCATTTCTTACAGATTAAAAAGACTTATACATTTAATCAATTGGGTGAGTTGTATGTTCGGGAAATAGTATGGTTGCATGGTGTACCTCAGGCTATAGTTTTGGATTGTGATCTCCATTTCAAATCGCACTTATAGAGTCAGATGTAGAGGTTTTAGGGAACATAGGTTCTTATGAGTATGTCATTCCACCAGTAGAGGGAAGGGCAGTCAGCGGATACAATTCATGTGTTGTAAGGTATGTTGAGTTCTTGTGTCTTAGATTTTGGTGGTTCCAGGGAAAATCACATGTTAATTATTGAATTTTCATACAAAAACATTTTGAAGCTTTGATTTAGATGGAAAAGTATGATTCTATCTATGGGAGGCCATGTAGATATCTACTGTGTTGGTTGGAGGCTGGTGAAACCAATCATTTAAAACCAATTCTCATGCAGGAGAAATTGGAGAAGGTTGAGTTTATTTGAAAATGGATGGAAATGGAGTAGAGTAGGTAGAAGTTGTATGCGTAATAGAGATGTAGACCACTTGAGTTCAAGGTGAGATATATTGTGTTGCTTCGGATGTCGCCATGTTTGGGTCATAGAAGGATTCAAATGAAGGGAAATTTGGCACCTAGGTATGTGGGGTTGTTTGGGGTTATGGAGAGGATCAGGCTGATTCCATACTGATTGGATCTTCCACAATGGTATAGCGTGATTCGTGATGTATTCCATGTGTTATAGATTCGGTGGTATCAACCTGACCCGACTCACATGGTGGATGTTGAGGATGTTGTACTTGAGGCTAGTGCATCCTAAGAGAATCATCCAGTTCACATTGTGGATCGTTGTGAGAAAGTCATCCGATGAAAGTTTGTTTCATTACTGAGAGTACTATAGAAGCATGGAAATTATTAGGAAGAATCATTGTAGTGGGAATCATATATGCAGGCTCAGTGTCCCGATCTATATTCCTTGGTAGTAAAATAATGATTGGGAGATCGGCTCGAGGAAGAGCTGTTATAAGGTGGGGAGGTTGTAAGTTCCCATATCATTGAAAGGTATGTTCTTGTTATATTTATGGTTTCAATACCTTTTTTGGTTAATAATGTTCTTACGCAAGTCTTAGAAGATTCTTGGGGGTGTTCTAAGGGTTAGTGACATGAAATGTGGAGAAAAATGTGTTTTCTGGGTAGGCAGTATGGTCTGCGTATTGTTAGTATTAATCGTGCGGATAGCCCAGGTAAACCATGGAAGAAGAAGATTTTTGGGACAGAAGCATATGCACGGTCTGTGCATGGTTTCGAAAACCATGTGGGTAAATCATGTTAGGGGTCCATTATGGGACATAATCATCCTCATGGTTTGTGCACGGTTTGAAAAACCATGCTGGAAATCCTTGTGACCCAGAAACATCTAAAAAATTTCAATTCCCCCCACTAGAATTTCTAACCCCGACTATAGAATTCCTTCCATTTCATCAATATTCAATTTAGGGACATACCAAATCTCCCAAGAGCTCCAAGATATCAATATCCCTATTTTCTAAAGCAATTTTGGTACTGTTGGTTGTGGATCGATGCTCCGAGTAAGGAAAAACCCATTATTGCTTCACTTTTGAGATTAGGGTTTGTATCTTCTTCACCTTTCTTTAATAAACACTATAACACTCTTTATTAGGAGAGTTTTAGGTTAAAGCATCCGAGGTTGGTCGAAGTGGAATATAAGGGCTTGATTAAGGGAGTGTTCTCCCACAGAATCGAGGTAGGTGGTCAAAAAGTTATATCCCATGGTTTATTTGTGGAATTGTGAATGTGTAGTTTTGTTCTTGGGTGTCTCTTGAGATGGTTTAACTACCCATAGCAAGTAATGGTAAAATGGATAATAATAAGGTAAATGGAGATCCTCACGATACCCATGGGGTGTGTTGAGGGAAATGACACTAATCTAGGGAAACACATGGTGTGTGCGGACTCCCTCAGACCTAGGGAATTGGGAAGTGTAAGTTATATTGTCGTGTAATTATGTAGATCCCTTGACAAACATGTTGGGTTGATTATTAGTGTGGGGTTACAAGATAGGTGGTGCACCTAATCCTGGTAATAACCTATGTGATGTTGGGCTAATATGTGAATGTTATTAATGACCATAAATGAATGTGTTATGATCATGGTAATGAAGCATAGTGAATTAGGTATAATGAAACAAGCCTAGTGTGATAGGAATAATGAATTAATCCTTAGTGAGATAATAAAAATATATTTTAATCGGGATAAATTTTTAAATGATGTGAAATTTGGACATCTTATCAATGGGGTAAGTCATGATATTAACCATCATGTTATTGTTTTGGTTAATGTTTTCATTGGGAAATGGTTGTGATGTTTTGTAAATTGATAATGGTTACATATATATATAGAATGTTAACATAGATTAGTAGTTTGGGGTATTGACTGAGGTTGTATCCCATAGGTCTAGTCGGACTGAGGCACTAAACTCTACCCCAAATGTACAAGGTAGGGATATGACTGATGGTCTGTTTCACTATCAGTTGCATCTACCCAGACTAATACTTCAAAGTGAGGGTATGTTTGACCTGAGGGATGTTGGTCATACAAATATTGGACATCTGTTTGTTTTTCATCATGTATGTGATTTTGTACTTTGAGTGCGTGAGACTTGTAGTGTTGATGGACCCATGATTATTGTGTTGGAAATGGTAAGTAATGGGAAATGGGATGAAGTGGAAATATATGGAAATTGTAATAATTGTTGGTATTTTACCTAAACTATCCCAAGTAAATTAACCTTACCATGACATATATTATTAATTTCCATTTTCATGGAAAATTTTTATATACTGGATATTTTGTAGACACCGCTGGAGGTGGCCTACTGAGTTATACTGACACCCTGCTCAGGCTGCCATTGGGTACCCAACCAGACATCATGTTCACAGGTCAGAAGAAGGGAAAAGGGCATACCTATGTAGTTGGGATGGCATGGGTGTACATGGAGGAGGACCCAGACATAGTTTCGGGACCATTGTTGGGATTTTGAAATTTGAGTTTATTTTGGGTTTTGTTTACCTTTGCACTTGAAGAATGGCATGACATATTTACTCTTCAACTTAGTTGTACCCCCGTTTGGGAATGGTTGTTTATTAATTCTCTGGTTATATTGATTTTTGTTCTGGTATTTTGTATATTTTCTATTGTTTCTTACTCTGATAATACAGGGCATGTCTCCCCTATAAATTATGCAGACCCTCACTGATATTTTTTAACCATTGGCATATGGGGACGCATTCTTATAGTCATGTAACCACTGGCTCGGAGCACTGGTATAGGGGATTCTGGGCCAAGGATGTTATAAAAATTACATACAAAATATCCTCCCCATATCTTATAGGTGTTTCCTCAACAATAGATTATCTAAATAAGTCACAAGGATAAATCTAAATAATGATACCCAAAGAAAAGGTAATAGACTTAACCAAATTATTTCAAGTTTTTTTCTTCCTAAAAATCATAAAAATATTATAAAACCACATTAAATAAAAAATATTTATAATATTTATACTAAAAAGTTATTATCTTGATGGAATAACCATTTTATTTTTTTATTTCTAACATTGGGAAAATGAAAAACATTTCTCATGTGTTGGTGTGGACTACTGACTCCAATAATTGATGTATTACACCATTCACCACCACCTCACATCAATGGTTATATATATATATTTAGTGAATATATATAATATTTATAATATAATTATGGTTATGAAAATATAAGAAAGTATATATCTTTGTAACCTCATATTCATTGGAAAATTAAAATACCATACATGCATACGTGCAGACTACCCTTCACAAATGCCATATTTCAGTTTCCATCACTCCATGACATGGAATGTTATAAAACTTATTTTAGTTATTATATAAAATATTTATAACATGAATAAGGTTTTCTAAAAATAATTTTACGATTATTTAAAAAAATCAATAAATGACCATTGTAATATTTAACTACGTTAAACAAGCATACAAAGATAAATTTCATAATTTGAATTTATTTTAAAAAATATTTTAATATATTTTTTAGTCTAAAGGAATGATTATGAAATAATACCTATAAAATTTTGGAGTTGATTAAAATATTTCAAAATATTTTTAACCACGATCATCATACCAATGTTGAATTGGAAACATTCACCAAACAACCTCTAGTGGAAAATGTAAGAAAAAAGTATAAAATAAAAGATTGACCTGCGGAAAAAAATCAACCTGAATAAAATATTGATAAAAAATGTTAATATACAAGTTTTTAATATATTTAATTTTTTTACTAAATAAGATAGAATAGGTTTTTCTTATAATGATTCTTTGGTAATGACTTCTTGACACAAACATCATTCTTTGATACATGTTTGAATTTATGCATCTTTTTCAATTATATGGTGTAATAAATAAATATTTTAACTCTGATATTAGAATAAAATGATTAATTTTTGTAAATAATATTCTATTTTAATTTATCGCTTTTAATATGTTTTCATTGACGTGTTATATGATTAATAATAGTTTATTTTACAACCTCACTTTTATTTTGGTTGGTTATATTTCAATTACAATTTGGAAAAACATTAATCGTATAACTCTCCTATACAACATATATTATCTTATAAACCTGTTATTTATATGGTTTATAAGTAATATTACTTTATTTTATCTATTTAGTACTTAAAAACCATAAGGATTTTTATATAAAAATATGATATTGTTTCTTATTTTTTTATTGGAAACCATTCTCTTCGATATCCATATTCATTATTTTCCTTGATGAATGTTTTTTATATACTCATATGATTTATTATGTTTAATTTATGTTAATTGTAATTTTATCTTAAAAAGGATCAAAGTAATTTTTTAATGTTTTCCAAATAATAAATTTAAATATTTAATTTATAGAGGTGTGAAAGAATCTATTTTTAAATGTTTTCTTCATGAACGCCTCCATCACGATAATTCTTCATAATTTATCGTCCTTCACATTTTTTCCTAATTTAACAATGTAATATATATTAACATTATTCATGGAAAATTTAATTTGTTTCTTAAAATAAAAGGATAATATTATCCAAAATGTTTTGAATGTGATTCACTTTCCCATAAGTATATTTGTATCCTCCACTCAACATTTTCATACATAAACATGGTTTATATTAAAGATTCCATTGTCAAAAATTAATTTTCCTTTTTTTAATCTATTCTTGATATCTCAAGAAATTAATTTTGTAATTATCATTTATCATTGTTTAAAAAAATGACCAAATCATTCAAGGAAATTCTTTTTAAAAATATCACTTATATTTTCATCTTTTTCACCCAAAGTAATTTATTTTACTATAATACATTTATTTTTGGATTAATATATGATATCCTTCATGTACATGTTTTTATTATCATTGATGAATTCTATATATTCTCTAGTATTTTTATATTCGTATAATGATTATTATATATCTTGTAAACACTGATGATTTAAAAAATTATATTAGGGGTGGTAAAAAATAATGGTCAATGTTTAATTGACTATAGAAAATATTAAAAACCCATAAACATGTTAGTGATTTCGGTATGACTATTGAATACTAAGATATGATGATTATGTTAAGTGGAAATATTGATGTTTTGTTTAGCTTCATTAACTACTTGTTTTTATTATTTGTTTAGAAATTTCGATGCTGAATTTTTTTGTTCTTTAAATAAATGAGTTATACGTTGGGAATGTGTAAGGGAAATGTGGGGCACTTTATTTCCTAATGATAAATATAGTAAGTTCAAATTAAATAAATAAGATTGGGTATTTTTTCGGTATTCCATCCCATAAAATTTAAGATTTAATTTACATGGTCTTGATTGTATATTAGATGACCTAGAACTACGAATTTAATTTCATATAATGGTGACTTTTAATGAGGACATGATGATAATTAAGTTGAATTATCAATATCCCTCTCTGTTAATACCATGATATCTCTTCTCAAGGATGAAGATATTAAAAATTATACATTCTGTGACTATGAAATAATTAATTATTTATATTTGATTTTGTTATTAATGAATATGTTTCATTCTCATGTTACTGATTATATAGAACAGTTTTCTAATATGGATTATACATTCAGGGTAGTTTTTGTGGTATGATTTCCCTTACAAGGAATATGAGATTTTTATTTATTATTTTTTCATTTTCCGAGGGTACCAATATAAGATTTTTAAATTATTTAAATGAATTAAAAATGAAATTTTTTTTATAATGTTCACAATATATGCTTTATGTTTCTAATATATTATGGGAATAATGTATGTATCTTAACTCAAAATTCTTATAAATTCATCAATTACATGGTATGTGGTCTCTTGTATCTTACAAAAATATTATATAGTAAACATTGTTTCTATGTTACTAATGTTCAGGTTTTCTAACTTGGTATCTATGAAGCTTCTAGGGTAATTTAAATGCTAGGATTTTATTTGTCGAGGACAATTTCATAGTTATAAATATCATCATGTCTTAATAAGCTTAAGGTTGAAAATAATTTTCATTGAATAACTTCTCTATTTTATAATATTGGTGTTTAAGGTGATTAATTATATATTTGGAGTTTCTTAATTTGATTAAATAGATGACTGAGGTATATATAACACTTTGATTGACTTTGTTATTAATTTGAATGTTATTTAGGAAGGAAATTATTACAATTTTGGGGATATATCATCAATGAAATAGATAAATATTATATATAAAGAACTCTTTCAGAATGAGGTAATTATGGATAAAGGGTTATCTTATTTTTGGAAACATTATAAAATTATGAAAAATGAAAAATCATTGACTAATATATGATTTAATATCAAAATTATTAATATTATTTAAGTAAATGAAAACTGATATATATTTTGGAAGAATATATTATTTTTTTTTGCTTTTATGTTATAGTGAGTTAAATTATTGGTAAAAGAGTACTCTATATTCTAGAATATATCATTAAGATATAATAATTTTTTTATGATACATTTTGAATACATTTTTTGTTTAGAGATAAATGATATGTTTAATTTTTAATATATCATAGAAAATCATTCTAATTTTTTTGGGTTTCAAATTTGGTCATGAATGTTTTGAAGGGTTTTAAGGTTTAGTTATATGTGGGATTATTTAATTTGAAAATTGAGAAATATTTATGAATTTTTAAGGATTAATCAATTCTTCAAAAGAATGACGATTTATAATATTTATTATGTTATCTTAGGCTTTTGTTTTGTTTTAGTAAATTTCTAGATAAAGAAGTATTAAATTTTGATCCTTTTGTGGATCATAATATTCATTTAATTTTTTTTAATTTACATAGGCATCGAATATTCATCATGGTTATTTATCATTTGAAATATGAGATTAAGAGAGGTAAAATCGAATGAAATAAAAAAGGATGATATTATACATATAGGAAAAAAACAAAGAATATTTTATCATATTCTCTATCTAAATGGTAAAATAATTCATCAAATAAATAATGAGTAATATAAATCAATAAATTATTATATGTAAAATATCCCTCATCGATCGAGGTATGATATTGGAAACCTATTCATGAGAATAATTTTATAATGGACCATACATGGTTTATAAATATTTAATTAATGAACACTAAGATTCCTTGTAGTAAAATAAATGTTATTTTTCATGATAAGTTATACATATATGAATACACCAATGATAGGATAAATTTTTTTTGTATGAAAGGAATCAAAATTTCATGGATGTAATATATTATATCCATTAATTAACACCCCTAGATTTTGGTACATAATTTATAATAAATAAAAACTATTTTGATTAACTTATAACATACACAAAATTAAGTAAAAATTTATATGACATATTAAAATTATAAGAAAAATTAACCATTAGTAAGGATAAATACCGTAATAATTTTTTATGAATACATTGTATTATTTTGGTTTTAATTGATGAAATTTGATGATTATAAATTTAATAATTAACATGATATGATTAAAATCATTCAATGTTAAATATGGATAATCTTAAAATAAAATTTTTTATGTGTTTTATATTTTAAAAAGTTTATTTTATCACTTTAAAAATATGGTAATAATTAATATTTAATTTTATAAAATAATAAATTAACAGTAAAATTGATATGAAGTAATATTAAGAAATTATATAGTTTAAAAGGGTTATTTCTCTATAATGTAATCTTAATTGTATTTTGAATTTAATTTAAAAAATAAAATTACAATTTTAATAATTTTAATTTTATAATTTGAGAATGATTATTGGATAAAAATACTCCAAATTATCATATGGTGAATTTTTTGGAATTTTTCAGAAAATTTGTTTTAAAATTGAATAGTGAAAAATTCCATTTTAGAAATACTATCACTTTTATAAAATAATTTCGTTATAATAAATGTTTTATAAATTTTAAAACTTTTTATATAGAAAAAATATATATTTAATAGTTATAATTTTGTATTTAAAAATATATTGTTTAATTTAGATAACTATGTTTGACATTCTAAAACCTATGTGAAGTTTTATTCTTATAAAATATTTATATTTAATACCATTATAAAATTAAGTAATCACAATGTTACATATTGTTTTCAAATTTTACTAAAGTCACATAACTCTTATTTTTTATTTATAATCCTATAAATGTCAGGAGAATAAATTATATGGGTTATTTTTGTATAAATTCGTTTTTATACATAAAGGAAATTTCATAAAAGCTATTTTTCATTATGGTTTATGTAATTTTAATAAAATTAATTTTTATAAAATATATGAATTTAATAATGTAAAATGGAATCCATATTAGGAATATGTATTTTCAAATTATTTAATAAGCCCCATATTAGTTTTAGTCATAATGAAAATATTCCATAGTAAACGTTTATCACCAAGAAAGAAGTTAAATATGATAAGAAGGGGTAAACAAAAGGAAATAGTTTCAAATAAAAAAATACATTTGTATTAATTTGAATGGATAGGTGTATTTTGACCATTTCTCATCTGATCTAGGAAATTGGGCTTATTTTGTAAAACATTTCAATGAAAATAGATTTATATAATTTTCTATACTAACTGATCCAAACACATTGAGACCTATATATTGACATCAATCTTCTCATATCACATCCAAAATATCATATCCACATCATATTAGTCGGGGTAACACCAAAATAACAACCTAATAAAGAATTATGATATATCTGATGGAGAATTCATGAAGAAGAGGTAATCTACTTTATCAAGGTCCTTCATGTTTCATTATTATTTCACATAATCAAAATCATCTATAAAAAACTAATAATGATTAAATATATATAATAAGTATAATGAAATGTTCTTATTTCAATGTAACAACCATATTAAATCTCTTTTATGTCTCATGGAATATGAAAATGTCACTCATGCAAGCCTGTGAACTACTTCCTCCATGAAGATATTTATTTAATTTTCATGATCAGAATAGATTTCAATTGACATATATTTATTTAAATAATATTTATGATATTTAATAAATTATTATATTTTTTAATAATAAACCATTATCCTTCATTCCTTACAACCAATTAATTATAAAATCATAATGTCACATCCACATATGTGTATTCCCCACTTCCACAAATATTTTATTTCATTTTCCATCACCACCTGATATAGAATATTTTAAAAATTGATTGATTGAATAAATATGATATTTATAACAATGTTATTTTTTTAATGTTTTTTTAAAATATGTTAATAAAATTTACAACAAAGTTTCATTTAAAATTTTTACTAATTACAATCAGGATATCAAGAAAAGTCTATTAATTTGAATTTATTTTTTGAAATCTATTATGATCA
Organism: Viscum album; assembly: GCA_963277665.1. Classification (NCBI taxonomy): domain Eukaryota; kingdom Viridiplantae; phylum Streptophyta; class Magnoliopsida; order Santalales; family Viscaceae; genus Viscum; species Viscum album. The sequence goes on from OY728150.1 coordinate 1,519,836,241, forward strand.
AATAAATTTTCTACTGGAATGAAAAATAGAAAAAATATATATAAAATTTACGATATTATGAATCTATTTTATAATAAATTTATCCATCATCAACATACTAAAGTAATGTTGAAAATGTATACTAAATAACATCAAGTGGTCGACATAAGAAAAGATTATTGAATAATTGGGTGACATAACATACTCAGCAATCCTTAAATAAATATAGATTAAAAACATTATTAATTAGGGATTTAATGAATTTAATTTTTTTATTCAAGAGGTTATAACTTTTCAAACCATGTTGGAATTAATGGTGCGAGTTTTACATCTCAAACTATTAGGAGATGTTTATAATTACAGACATATTTCAATTATATAGAGTATATGATACCTATTTTATGTATAACATGTTGATCCAAAATTTAGTCATAGTAATTAATGTTCTAATTTAATTTCCATAATTTAATAGGTTTTTATTTAAGTTTTATATTATTCATTTGAATTTATTTTAAAATATTTGTTTTATTAAGACTATTTATGTTTAAATTGACATTTGGGTAAAATATATAATCATTAGATTTTGAAAATAAACTAATTTCTTCTCTTATGGTTATTTATGGGGTTTGAATGTATTCATTACTTTTTCACTATATTAATTACTCAAAATTCACTACTGTGAATTTTAAAAAACAAATTAACCTCATTAACCATTTTTGGTTGGTAACATTTCTTTTTAATAGAAATATTTCATATTTGTTTTTAATGAAGTTGATTTATATAAATAAATTATTTCATAAGATAAAATTATGTTATATTAATATTTTTATCAAAATGTTTTTCATAATTTGATTCAATTTTTAATGAATAATTGTTTTCACTTTTCAATACAAATGTGTAAAATTAATCTCTTTATAAATGTTTTAAATGTTAATGGATTTTCCCACCATAAAGACCATTTTTCATTAATTATATTATATAAAATGTTTTTATGATCTTATAATGAAATATACATATATATTATTCAATGATTTTTTCATTTTTATAAAAAAATAAAAGGAAATTATTTTCCTAAATGTTATGAAATGGATTTTATTTCACTTATACATATATTAATTTTTCAATGTAGAATTTTTACTTATGTATGGTTTGATTTTAATATTCAATTATTATAAATTATTTTCCAAAATTATTTCAATTCTCATTTAGAAATATCATGGAAATAGTTTTTAAGGATAATTTTAAATTAATTTTGTAATAATTTTATAAAATAATTAATGAAAATAAATTTTAAAATATTCACATACATTTTCCTCTTTATCTCTCAAAAGACATACCATTATTATAACACCATAGACTATTATTAGTTAATGGAATCCGTCATTTTTTTATTATTTATTATCATGTACATACTCTAAATCATTTATAGTATCAATATAATTGTATACAAATTAATCAATATAGTTCAATCACATTATATATCATAAATTGGACTAAGGGTGTTTACCAAGAAATATAACACATGTGTCGATAAGAGAAAATATTGAAAATACATATAATCTTAGGCTATATGTATATTATTATTTACTTATAATGTTAGTTTATTATGTTTTTTAGAATATTTACATTCATTATTAGTTTAATAAATATATATATTATTTATATGTTAAGGACAATTGATGAAGAATTGTATTTTTCATTCCATTTACGAGAAATTCATTAGACATGTGTATTTTATGGGTTGTTTTTTAATATCTCATAAATTCATTGGGTAAGGTCACATGAGATATGCTAAAATGAGTATCTATTTTTGTATTCCATAACACACAATATAAGAATTCTTGAATAAGGCATTGAGGAAATATAAGATGACTTTTCATGGGACCTTAATGGAAGGATCATGATGTATTATGATGAGGCATAAGATGTATGTAATATTTCTTGGTATAAAGATTTTATGGTATGATGATGGTGTCTTGGAATGATCCATGTATTGTAAGATCATGATATATTGGCTCAATAATCAATATTTCTAACATATTGATGTCTACCATTGTGAAATAATTCAATTTTTTTCTTTTAATTTTATTATCCTTGAATATATTTCATGGAATAATTATGAATTTAATGTCATATTTAATGATCATTTATTTTTCCATATGGATTATTTTTTATTAATTAATCTTCTTTTCATGTATGATTTTCCTTACTATGTATCTTATCTCACCATTTATTATGTTTTACTCTCCCTATGGAAATAATAAGTGATATTTGAATGATTATAGGGATATAGTAAATGAGATAATTATTTTTTTATAAATATTTAAGGATATTATATATGTTTGAAATGTAATATGGGATTAATATTTGTATATAGTCTCCAAATACCACTAAAATGTTCAAATTGGTTAGGATACAATCTATTATAACTTATACCAATATAATATAATAAATAAAACATATATGTTATTAGGGTTGTGTTTGTTATTATAAAATATTCCTTAAATATATTAAGGAATTTATTAATGAAAATGGTTCCAATAATTAATATTTTCAATTTTATATAAACTTATTATTTATAAAAAAAGTTATTGACATTATAACATTGGATATTATAATGTTACGGAGCTTAAATAAAGTGATCATTCAATTGATCATTGGGAATATTATTCTTAATTCATAACATTATTTTAAATGTATTTTTATAAAGATCATAACCATTACATATTTTATGGGGATATGTTTTTTAAGTATTTCATATATAGATATTGCAAAAATTACTTAGATATGTAATGAGTTTAAAAAAATCCAAAAAGTATGAAAAAAAAATCTTAATCTGGTTGTTTATTGTATAAGATATGGAGTTATATAAACTATTATATGGTTTTATTAATATTCTAAAAAGTGTAAAAGAATATAAAATTTATAATGTTATACTAAATATATTCTCCACTATGTAATTCTTTCATATTGGATTCATATATTTCATGAATTGAAATGATAATTGACTGTGGAATATATGACTTTTAGTTTTCGATAAAAAATACTCTACATGAAATATTATAGGTTGTGAAGAAATTTTAATTGTATTGTTAGTGTAATTTTTTGTAGATATTAAATATTCTCATGGGGTATAAATGCGATTTTTGATCGTGATTCCCAGGGAAGTATTCCACATGGAGTGTCATATACAATTTAATTAACATACTATTGTTTCATGTTTCACATTTTTATTTCCATATACATGATATTGGGGAGATAAAATAATTATAAGATTTATAATTTTATAACTTTATTATGCTTTCCATGAGTCTTATTTATCTAGGGGATGACTGTGCATGTTATTGATCTTCACATCATCTAGAGCCTAACCATTGTGATTTCTCCTCTAGTATGATGAGTATAAAATTTGGACCCTTGATTAAGATAGGTTGAAGAACTATAAAATAATTCCAATATAATATATATGATATACTTATATATCAGATGAGGGGAAAGTGATGTGATTTTCCATAAAGTTGAATGACATGTGATATATGCATTGTCCTTGTCAATCAATTCTTTGAGAATCCAGAATATATGAGTTTCTATACAATATTTTCATATGTTGTGTCTCATGGTTACTCCATGTATAGGAAAAATAAATCATATGATTACGAAAAATTATGTATGATACATATTTTGGACACTGGTTTAGAGATACAAGTGTTTGATTGAGATCAAGTAAATTCCCATTATATCATAATCAGTACCAATTCTTTGTTAGAGGCTCATCATTGATTACATATTAAAATATATAATTCAAATTTTAAATGAATGCAACAAATTCTAATGGGGTAAGACTAGGTATTTAACTAAATGGGGATAACATTTTATGATGTTCATATAATTATTTAATATGTTTTAGAGTTATCAAAAAGGATTTTTTGATGGGTTCACAGAAGGTATTTTCTATGAGGTGGTACAAACTGAAGTTAATGATAACCTTCAAAATATATTTTGGAAATATCAAAAATTAATTTTTATTATATTTTCATATGTTATTCCATATAATATATAATAATGGAAAATATCATATGGTCTATGAGGGTTTAGGTAAATTGAGATATTAGGGAAAATATACCCAAAACCACTAAATTTCTTTATAAGATATGTATATATTTTATTATATGACACACATTGATCTATGTCATAACATATGCCTAGTGTATGGTAATATCAAAAGGTATGTTATAGTGACAACATGCCACTGTCGATGCCAATTATATTATAACACTAGGTTATATCATAGTGTAGGAATTATAATGTAAACATATTTGTGAATTTTAAGATTTATTAAATTCCAAATGATTTTAATTTTAAATTAATTTGTATTATATGATGTATATAATGATTTTAAATATTACATATGAGGAAACACATTAGAGGTTCTATGATTTATTCATTTGATGAATTCATGAAATTACTAAATAATTGTTCATTATTTATGTAGTGTATGATTTAATGTTTGAATACTCATGAATGTCCCTATGGATATAAAAGGGGTAAATTCCATTAAGATGGTGAGGGTTCATTTTTTATGATTCCCATTATAATTCTCCCAGACTTGAATCTCTCTTCTACGAATTCTTTATCAGTATGAAAAACTTGCATATTATTGATGACATAAGAATCCCAACCAAGTGTTAGGTGGTTCATATGAGTATGATGATACCCCAAAATAGAGGGAGTTCTCTTGTAGGATATAAGGGATATTAATCATGCATATTGATGAGGAAGGTAAGAAAAATAAATATATGTAAGGTATTCTTTCATGTTCATCATTTTATATATACAAGCTTTTGGTTTCATGAAACATTGATATTTGGATTTGTGGTTGAAAATATCTACCACACTATTGAAAGAGTTTCATTGTATACTTATAAAAACGTTATAAATATCATGATCTCACCATGTAGTATCATAAATTAGATATTATGAGGTTAATTATCACATCTCTAACAATCCTCATATCTTGGGATCAAAAATCCAAATCCACTTCACTATCCATCCAATATCAATAATTATATACACATAGTCACTATTTACCACATTTTTTAAACACTACAATGCCTTGTTACATAGAAAGGTACCCTAGATGATATAAAATTATATTGTACCATGATAATATGGAATGAATCTTTGATCATAGGGAATGACCTGTATGGAATCCAACATTGTGTGCCTCATTACCAGAACTCCCTACAAACCAAAATGTTTTTTATCTAACCTTATAACACACTAACACATCATATCACTCTTTCAAAAACACATAGGAAATTTTTATTCTATGTTTCATGACTCATACTCCAATTTGGAATAGTCCAGACAATAGTTTATAAAGATATGCCTCCTCCCATAGAGAAAATGTTTTATAACATACTACAATTTTTTGCTCAAAAGGTCAAATAGAGCCCTTAGAAATAATTTATATATAATCATAAAAATTTAATAATTAAAAAATTAATTATATATAACACTAGACAATAATATTCTCATTTAAACAGTTTTATAATTCATTATGAACATTAGCAACAATCCAATAAAATCATTTTGTAATCAGATGTATATTAATAAAATATATTTCATTATAAATTTAGGGATTATAATTCTATGAATTTTTAATTTCTACCAATAATCTTCTATGTAATATTCTTGTTATGTATTTTTTGATTATTTGTTTTTTTCTTCTGTCTAGATTTTTTATGATGGATCTATTAGCTCCAATTAGAGTTTTCGACACTCATTATTTTCTTTTCTCATCCACTCCTCTACCAGGTGGTTGAGTTGTCCTTATCGGTTCCCTAATTTTTCAATACAGCTTCCCTCAGCCTCAGATCTACTAGGGATATGGGCTCCCCCTGAATCTTCTAGAATATGACTAAGGGTATCTAGATCAATCATGTAGAGGTGGAATGGTTCTAGGGTGGCAGATGTTTTCTAGATTCTCATGGTGATTCCTATTGGACAAGTGGTGAGATGAAATCCTTGGAATGAAATTTACTTTTCTAGTTGACAGTCAGGAATGTTAAATAGGGTGTGTCAATTTATAAGTAGAAGGTATGAGATCCGGGTGGTTGGAAGGTGGGATGTTCTGGTTCTCCGATTTGTTTCAAGTGTCCATGGAATGTTCATTGCAGTCGTGGTGCCATAGTCTCTGACCATTTCTTGTTATTCTCATTGTTTTCTATGAAGGTATTTGGAATTTTGGGACTGGCTATTTGATGAGGTTGTAGGTGTATAAATGATATCTGCACCTATTTTTATTGTATTTTGTGCGGTACAACTCATTGGATGTACTGATGGGTGGGATTCCTCAGAAGAGGGATGAGTTTTTTTGACACTCATCATCAGCCATTTGTTCTTCTTTTTTGATGGATGTGTACTCTAAGAAGATTTTTCATTATGGAAGTGCTCATGATTTGTGATACATCATCCTAACATGATGTGATTCTCTCATAATACTCATCGAGTGTGCAGCTTGAAAGAGAGATGGGTGTGTTGGAACCTATCATTTGTTCCTTTGTTCACTTCTCAGTGTTGGAGTGATACTCTGACACAATGTGCTACCAGCACAACACAACTTCTTGGTAGGGGTGATGCTTATCTTCGACTGATTCCACTTCTGCATTTTTTGGTTTTGGGTGGCAATAAAACCTCATCCTTTTCTTATCATGTTTTCTATCTTAGTTCGGGAACTTTTTTCTTCTAAATTGTTTTTTATTATCATTTTTAATTGTGATTCTAAGGGGATTCCCCTTACCCCCTTTTCAGAAGATAATTTATTTGTATTATTCATAAAAAGGGAGGCTCAACCCTCAACCAGTGAAAAATAACTGTCATAATTTTTATCTCAAATTATTATGAATTATTTCACATTAAAAATAAAAAAAATAAGAATATTTATAGGGATTTTTAAAGTAATGGAATTTTGAGTAACCTATCTCAATTTCATGATGAAATAAAATCAGTAATCTTATATTGATATTTTATTTATAGTTTTTTCTTCATTGTCCTATTTTTATGAAATCTAGCATGCCTCACATATTTCAAAAATTTTCTAAGGAATATGAGAAAAAACGAGATACAATATGGTGATGAAGAAAATGTAAAAATAGAGTCAGTAATCTATTCTCCCCATAGAAATTATCATAATTCTCATAAAAGATTCAATACCGATATATTTCTTTAAAATCTCTCAATTAATTTACATACCATACCATTAGTCATAACATTTACTAATAAAAAAATTTAACTACCTTATTCTACCAATATTATAAACCATCACTACCACATTATCATCTAAAAATTATTATTATAAATAATAAAATATAAATTGTATTTTTTAAATAAATAATCAAATAGAAATTTTTTTCCAAAAATTGTTAATTTATTTAAAATTCCAATTATCTTAAAATGTTACAAACTTACAATCCATGGGTAAACATCAAATACATAATGAAAATTCTCACTGAAAATATCATTTTTAGACGTATAAAATTACTATATTACATTTCATAGTAATAAATAAAATTAATTAATTAATTTCATAGACTGTCAAATTTAAAATATATGAGTATATGTATTTCTTACCGTTTTAAGTAGTCATTACAATAATATTCTACTAAAATACAATAATATATATGAAAATAATTCAATGTATAAGACTCGTTTATTTGACTTATTCTCCCATTTGATAGCTACTACACATCTATTATTTCAAATAAATTTCCCTAAGGTAATAACTCATGCATGAAAAATAGTCTCTTTGTGATCCAAACTTCACAAAAAATACTCCACAAAATTAAAATCCTACTCAAAAGAAATACCACCAAAATCAACCACATGTTATGGATCATGATAATTTTAAAAAGGATGGGACACATAGAATATGTCATGAATATTTTCTATCTATGGAGGTACTACTAATGAATAAGATACCTGTCTAACTATCTCTAATTCTTCAAAGAGATTATACATCTACGATAAATATTACTGTACTGACCAAAATTTCATAATATATGTTGACTATAAAATCATAAAAACAAACATAATCTGTTATGAAAATACAATAATCATATAATCCTATAATCAATAAAAGATATTTTTGATCTTAGATTAGTCCTTATGGGATCTACAATTTCCTACACATGATTCATCATTTCATATTCCATATCCTTCCTTAATAATACACCTAGAAAACTACACACATCCCATCTAGGAAGGAAAAATTTACTCATTTAAATCCTCACAAGCTTCTATACTAACATAGTAATGGTAATATTAATTATTTTAAACGACCATAAATGGATAGTGACCATTCAATGATTTACTAAAATCTATGATACATAACCTCAATATATAATATAATGTCTAAATTATATACTTAGATTGAACATTTGTACTTGGGTGAAATATGGTTCTATGACACCACCTGGTTCCAAATATAGTGACCAAAATTTTCCATTTAGTCCCTTTGAATACTATTTAAAATATTTGTATATTTTTTCATGTTATATGTTCATTTTATGACGTGTTGTGGGTAATTGAAATATTTAATATTTTAAAAATAATATTTTTATCTCAGGCATGTGTGATGAATTAATATCTTCTAAATGAAGACCCTATAGAAAAACTATATCCCTGATTATATCAAGAATGAAGGGTATTACCAATGAGAGGTATAATTTATGTTCTCTCACTTTGAGACATAGATAAATAATTAAAGTGTGTTTTTTAGGCCACCAATTTAAATAAATCTCACATTATAAATGTTATGATAATCCTTTGATTATAGAGAACTATCAATCTCTATCAATCCCTACCTTTTAAGTAAATAATGGGAGAACATTCTTTGTTATATTTTTGAATATGATAACATATCAATGCTAAATTCTTGATGGTTTAGCATAAAATTAATATGTCTAGTCTTTATTTATGATTTTATTTCACTTATCATTGACCCATATTTATTATTACATCATTAGTATATAATTCCCACAACATAGTTTATTAGGATTTCTCTTCTTAAGTTATATTTTATTTTTCATCCCACTATCGGTTATCAGAATGTTTGGTGAAATCATTTTTAATGTGAGATGAATGATAGGGAATGCCCAATCACTAACTACCGTAATTATTCTCTTTGATTCTTATATCAATTTCTAAATCTGTCAAAATATGATAGTTAATAGCCTTCGTAATAGTTGGGGGTTCTATATCATAATCCCAAAATATTATGGTTGTCAATTAAAATAGGTCAAGGAATAGTTTTTTGGAAAGAAGAAAATCATTGGATGTAATGATGGTCTAAAATTGTAGTGTTTAGCATAATGGTGACCGTGTTTTTGTTTTGAAATGGAATTATGATAGCTCCATAATAGAATCTTATCTTGAATACACTTAATAATATACAATATTGAATGATAAGTCTCACTAAATATGGGAAATTAATGGTAACATATAAGATTTTGTGGGAGATGTGTCTTGCATGGGATGTTATAAAAATAAATATTGGGAACCCATGGAGTAATAGTTCTTATAATTTTATTTTTTAATCCTACAATGATTGATTACCTAGAACATGTCATGTTTCATACTATACTTATTTATAGTGTTTTGTTTGAACATAAATATCACATTATGTGAGATTCTTTATCACCCACCATGTATTCTAGTGATTCATTACCTGGGGTGGTCTAGAGTACACACCCAACAAACAACTAGCCTCACACACTGTATATGTTAGTATAAACACTATTTCATTCAATTATATGTCTGATCTAATAGATTATTTCACACCTAACTATCTCTAAATTAACACATGTCATTTAACCCTACTTATTTTCTCTATATATTGACCCCACAATGCTGTATTGTGGTACTACACACTCTCACTCTATTTGAGGAGCACATTCCATGTCCTATAGAGTTTATATAATATACTAATTATCCTATATTTTTTAATATATTTACTCCATAGTGATGCAATTGGGAACATAAATAACTTATTATGAATGTTTTTCATCATGTAAAATGACGGTTCATATGTCATCAATATTATGTGGTTTTCTTACTATTTTTTACATAGAAAAAGCTCCTTAGATTTGTAGAGATGAAAAAAATGTATATGCGATCTATTCAAAGAAATCTATTTCTTGGTTCTCCCTTTATTTACACCAGGCGTGAGTTCCCCTTATGATATACTAAATCAATAATCCACTATAAGATGTGATGTGGGTCTTATATATATAGAGTTGGTGCTCCCTTGATCAATGTTTTTATCTTTGATGAGGTGTGGGTCCTCTATATGGGTTGGGACTCCCACTGATAACATACAATCATCAACAAGGCATGGATTCCACACTATAATTATAGAGAGGTCACCTAGAATTTATGAAAGATAGATATTTAGAGTGCTATATTCCTTGTGAAACTCTAGGTGTTATAGATTCCCTTCATTATATATTTACTATGGAGTTGAGTTATGAGAATTGGAATTTTCTTTTGTTATTTATTTTCTTAATCTATAAACAATATCTCGTATTTGTAATTTGAAATTCATTTGTTATTATTTTCCCTATTACTTATTTCAATGCTTCCTAATTTTTAGTTTTATACTCACCCCAGATGGGAATTGTTCCCACACATTCTTTTTTATAAAGATAATATAAAATTTGGGGGATACATCAATGAATATAGAGTTGGAGGAGCTAAATATTAGTGTTCCTTAGTGGAAATTTTTGTACTTTGGTATTGTTTCAAGAGTTAGATTGGGGTATAATTCCCATTTTGGTTGTAATAGTTTATGTTTTATTATCTTATATTGGTCTCGTGAATTTACCCGATACATTTTGGTGTTTTTTTAACATATTACAAAAAATGGTTATTGTTTTTTGAATATATATTACGATATAATTGATTATTTTTTATGGTATTTCACTATTATACACTCTTTTTTATATATTTTTTTATGTGTTTTTTCCGTAGTTCATGGAATCACATAAGGAATATTTATTTTTTTATGTCATCACTTGTCGTTGGTCGATTGGATATGAGATTGAGGTTAAAACCTCATCTTCTTACTAACCTAATAAAGGTTCTAGTGATTCTGTTAAAGTGACAATAGTGTCAAAGATGTTTTAATTTTATTGATAAATTTTATATAAAATAGTATTTTGAGTTTAATTTGAAAATTTTGTGGTGACAATGTTAAGGGATCATGTGTATTGTTTTCTAAAAAAGTGTATGTAATGATTGATGTGTATTATCTATATATCATTTTAATCGAATTTTGATATTATTTTAATAGTCATTGATGAAAGAAACTATTGTAGGAATTGTTAAATGATGTGTAATTTGGTAATGTTTAGGTATAGTATAGTGGCTAAACAAGATCTTTTCTCAATAGAGAACATAAATTTCATGGCATATTAATGATATTTTAAAAATAAAATAAAAGGGAAAAATATACTAATTAAAAGGATGGGGATTTCCATTTAAAAATCTATAAGAAGTACGGTGGAATTACATTGTATTTTTTAATATTTGGAATGTGATTGAGAAAGCGTAACAATAATGTGTTATTTTAGAAAGTATTTTTAAAACTAGTAATCGATCTAAATATCCCTATAAAATTGATTATTAATTTTTATCATCTGAATTTACATTTTCTTAATTATAGTCCCTTAATTCTTTAATCATCAAGCCCTATTATAAATTACCTCATCCACGAAGATGGAATGAATAAAAATCTAAGAAAGCTTCAGAAAATGCAATCATTAGACCCTTCTTATATAGTCCATCTATTGATAGATTATGGTTAGTGGTTAATTAGGGCTCATATTGATTCTCTATGTGATTGTTAATGGAGTTTATGTATTATTTCTCAACTCTACAAATTTATTCCATGTGGTTTTGTTTCACTGATTAAGGTGTAACTCTCACAATTCATACATTACTCGACCACATGTGTGTTTGCCTAAATTTTTCAAATTTTATTCCTAGTTTATTTAAATTTAAAAACTCATTTCATAATTAAAAATGTCTTAATTATAGCAGATCATGTATTCTGAATAATTATGTTAAAAATTATAGAGTTAGATTGATTACTAATAAGAAGTACTCTTCTATGCGTGGTGTACTCATCGTAGAATCATTTTTCATTTAAAAAGTCCATGGGAAGGGTAAAACTCAGTGAAGTTTATAATATTTATTTTTATCCCAAAAATGAAGATAAAATAATAATAATATTGAAGAAAACAATATAAATAAGAAGAAATATAAGAAAAATAATAGGAACAAAAAAATTTATTATGCAAGCCAAAACATTACAACAATAAAAGCAGAGAAAGCATTCTATGATGAGATATTTACTTCAAGAGGTCTCCCTATGAGTACAAGGTGTTCCAAAACCTCTGAATCGATTATATTACCAGTCTAGAACTAAAAAATAGAATCACTTAACTACTTTTTATTATTCCCAATTGTTGTGTCCATGGTTTCCATTAATATAAAAAATTGGAAGTTGGTTTTGGAACCTAGATTTGGAGATACAATTTGTGTATCTATTTTGGGTTGGTAAATGGAATTATATAGAGTTGGAAAAAAGATTACAGCCATTTTCCATCATTTTTAATTTCACCATATATAATTTTGTGTCCATTGGACAAATTAAATAGATGAATTATCTAAAATACAAAACCGAATGTTTGAATTTTTCATTTTCGGATCTCTACAATTTTTAGTTAAGTTGGGTCACCATATTGAGAAATTGGTCTTGGTTTTCTTGAGATTAGTTGTATCCCACTGAGTGATGCTTCAAATCAAAAAAATTTACCCATTTGGATGAATTATTTCTAGTGACATGTAAAATAATGGTCATGTGTCTTTAGGATTCCATGAAGATTAGCCAATTTTTTGTCTACATCATCTTTGACCCACAAAGTCACCTCCTCCTACAACGAAATCACCAATAAAATTATACTTTTCTTTTTTAGAATATATAAAAATTGAATTATTTAATCAAATGGATAGTGAAATTTTTTATTTTATTTTTTATTTTAAATACAAAACCAGTTTAAAATAGATATGTAAGTGTGAAATAAAACAATGAATCGTGGTGTGATCAATGGAACACCAGGATTATGATTATGTTGTATATTGAGATTGTACATTAATAATATAATGATAAATTATTATATATGATATCATTTTCATTTCATATCTCCTCATCCATCATAGTTACAAAGGTAGAGTCATGAAGAGATTGTGGCATTTCTTGGATCTATAATCACTAAAAATTTGAGTGGAAATACATTAGTATTGGGACCTCATGGGGTGGTGTTTCCATCTTGGGACTATAGGAAATATCACCCAGTATATGGAAATCGACCGGAATCATATATAGTATATATGGTTTTCCCTGCATGATACCATGAAATTACTTGAATATTGAGTATGCTTCATGAATTTAATTCTATTGGCCTCCTAGTTTTTTATTCAAGTTAGAGTCATAGTTGGAAAAATATTTTACATATGAGGTGAAAAGGATTTTACACATTCTTTATAAATCCACTAACTAGAATATGGTTGTAACTATGAGTAGTTTTCCTTGTGTAGATAGTCATTGGTTCACCATGATCATTTAGACTTGTGATGATCTCACACTACCCACACTACTATTTGATTGTTTTTTTATAGTACTACTAGGAACTAACACTAGGTTAAAATTAGTGTATATGAATATAAAAAATCAATAGTGTAGTATTTCTGTATTTGATTATAATACATTTTCCATGAACCTCATAAAATAATCACTAGACTGAATTCATGTTGAATTTATTCTATCATGAAAGTTAAAGAATGGTATTCCAGAGGATATTTGGACAAGGAATGTATCCTTGTTCATTATTATCTTTTCCTGTATTTTTGAGTGATCCTTTATGAAATACAGGTTTTAAGATAATTATTATCCTAACTTTAGAATATGGATTATATTTTAATAAATATTCATGCCTTCTAATTCTAGTAGATGAAAGCTATTAGGACCTCATTATTGCATAAATACACATATATAGGCCCTCAATTAATAGTCAATGGTGGAGGTATCCCATGGAGGGTCTAACAAGAATATTGACTAGCCTTTTTTTTCATTTGGAGATATATATCACTTGATATATGTTTTCCTTGTTTATGTAACACCAATATATTTCTCATGGGAAACATGGATGGGCCATCCTAATAGATATTGTGTGGATATCAGGGCCCTTCATTAGGTAGACTACGTCACCTACTTCGAGACAACTATAGAAGATGGACTGGTGGAGTAGGAACAACTTCATATGAATAGTGCTATTGTGGAATCCGACCACCACCTCTTCCATAAGGTTCATGTTTGGATGATAGTGTAGGAGGCTAATATTATTGTAAAATGATTTTTATGGTGGGATTTAGTAATGTGATTCCGCACATGGATTGATATATGAAATTTGTATTATCTATATTTCATACTTATCAATATGAATGTGGGTCATTAATTTCTTATTTAATTTTTAGTTTGGGATATATAGATCTATATATATCACCTTGTAGTATTTTATTCACTAGAGAGTCCTAGTATTTGGGATCACACGTATCAATCGATAATGAGTTCATATTTTTTGTAGAGAGAGGATTTATATGATATAATAGTTTTTATATTATTATTTATACCATGTGATATTCCATTTAGTGGAAGAGATGACTTCCACTTCCACTAGTGAGTGAGATGGTGTAATATAACTGTTAGGGAAGCGACTTAGTATATTCTTGATGAGTTCAAATTATTCAGTGAGCCTATACATTCATAATAAGTTTATACTCTAAAATATAATTCTCCTAAATTGGTGAAGTAATACATGGAATTTTATCTATAGGACTTCTACTATTTCCTTCTTATCCAACTATAATTATTTTTGTTGATATCAAAAATGGGATCACACCTGTTTTATAAGAATCTTATTGAATAGTACCATATGTTCTTGAAGAGAAGAAGAAATTGTTTTGGACCTTCTAAAGAATGGTTTCATCGTATCCAGTGTCTCCTCTTGTGCCTCTCATTTTATATTTAGGAAGAAGGAAGATGAGATGTTGGGACATTTTATTGATATAACCACCCAAACCATGTTATATTCAAGAACATGTACCCCTTCCTATGATTGTTAATCTCCAAAAATATCAAAAGGATGCAATGTATTTTTTGAAACTCTATCTCTGTTATAGATATCACCAGTAATTAGCCTGTGAGGAGGATAACCAGATGATGGTTTTCATGTGTTACTACCATTACAATGAGTTCCTAGTGATGATATTTTGAATGATTAATTCCCTTGTTTCATCAATACATGGACAAATTCATGTTTTTTTTCATCAGTGACATCCTTATCAATTATTGTAAGTAAGGTTATCATGTAAAGATTTTGTGGATTTTCCTAGACATAGATTCTTATCATGAGTTTTATGGAAATATTTAACAATGTATTTTATAGATTTTAAATATTTATTTCATAAGGATTATATTCATGTTGGGTAAATATATTTTTATCCCAAAAAGATAGAGTCCATGATATCATGGGATCCACAAGTGATATTGTTTAAAGGGCAAAATTTCTATCGTTTGGTTGAATTTTTTCCAATATTTATGCTACACTACATTATTATTGTATCTCTAATTACAATTTAAATATGAAAGGGGACACAATTCTTCTGGTATGACCATTGGTATAAATATTTTTTGACGCTCAACCCCATGATGACTAGTGTACCCATTCTATATTTTCATGAAGAAAATGTTGAGTTTGAGGTATTTTTTGATGATTGTAGTATAATACGATACATGTATAAATGAAAATATGGTCCCCTGAATTTTTATAGATTCATAAACTGAATACCTCATTAAAAAATTACACTACTCATTAATAAGATCATTCAATAGCAGTGTGCTCTATGAGAACGTTGAAACTTTATCTTCTTAGTGACACAATTATGTTTTTCATGGATCCGAAGAGTCTTGGGTATATCTTCTTCTAGATTGATCATTACACAAGGAAGAGTCAATATTTTGAGGACCTGTATGATTTTTCTTTTAGATAGTTTATAAATTAATGAAGAAAAACATGATGTAAAATTATCATACCAAGAAATACCCTGATCACAAAATAGAGGATGCATTAAAACAATAAGACATGGTATTGTTGGTTTTTTTGGAATAGTGGGATTTATATTTCCTTTAATATAGAATATAACACTCCGACATTAATTTATCAATACAGAGGGGCCTATCTAAGTTACATAAATTGGGAGATCATGTGTGGCTATATATTTATTGACAAAAAACCTTATAGAAACTATAAATGATGGGATCATGTAACTCTATTTCAAGGGGAAACATTTTCAACTATTATGTGGGAGGAGGATTTGGGATAGTTCTAAACAGAATCATTGATGGTATATCATGGGTTGAAGAATTTGTACTCATACCCCAAGAATCAATTTTGGTTTCCAGTCATGATGCAGTGTTCTACCAATTTTATATCACAGTGCCTCACATGATAGTAAGGGATCAATAAAAACCAAGCCTCTGGTTTTTGGGGATAAACTATTATGGATATTAAGTGGAATACAGATAATATATAAATGTATTTTAAATCTAGACATGCTAATTTGATGAATGTTCATGATATCACCTTTGTGATCATTAACTAACTATCCAAATAAGCTCACTTTATCTATATCATTGTGGAGAGTTTGGTGGATAAATTGAGATATCTATTCCCAAATTAGATAATATAGTTTAAAAAAGTTACATTTATGATTTTTAGCAATTATACATGATACATGTATTAGTTATGGGGGTGGTAACGTGATGATTTTGGGACTATGTTTTGACTGTGTAAATTATTCCATACATATTTGGGTGACTAGTTATCCTGAATTTCTTAAAGGGTTACATGATAGATTTTTTGAAAGTTTATGGGATATTCACATATAATTAGTGTATTTGTGAAACAACCCAAATTGGTTCAACACGATAACTCACTTCTGACGACAAGCAACATGGTGAAAATAAAACAAAATTAAAAAAACATGTCTCAAGAGTAACAGAAAAGTGATAAATAATTAGAGTACAATGTAGATGTAAAGTAAATATCTATGAGATATGCATTGAAAATCCACGAGGGATTAACCTAGAATAAAGAAACAATAAAAACAAATGTCTAATTGTGGTCATTCATCACCAGCTACCCATGTCACTATCAAGAGGAAATCACCAAAGTAAATATATTTAGATGAATGACACCCTTCAAATTAACTGGGTCCTTTAAAACAAGACATGTATACACATAGTAGAATATACAGGGAGTGAGAAAAATTCATATTAGGATACCACCATTCATATATTCAATTTCTATCACCATGAAATTGTTAGTTGTAGTTACAAAACCAAACAAATTAAATAAATATATATCTATTGAAAATAATAAATTATGTAAAACATGAAATGGTTTTATTTTAAATAAAATATATATTCAGGTATATAAGAATATTTGAAAAACATTTTTGAAAAAGTATAAGGTAGTTTTCAAATCTACCATTAATCAGAAGTTAATCTGGTGACCAAACGAATTTGAAATAATACAATAATGTACTAAACCAAACACAAGCAGGGATCTAGACTATATGATACATAAAAGGACTCAAAATGAGACACTAGTATAAGAATACAATGAATCCTACAAATATTGATTCATTCCAATTTCTATCAATAATATATTTATACCAATAGTAGTGCTACACATTTTATGTTTTATATATGTCTATAACATGACCCACAAAAGTTTTCAAATGATATATAATTTACAAAATATTTATGTAAACTATGGTCACAATTTTATAAAACATTTCCACAAGATAATATAACCATTCCCATGGTTGAAAATCCATTTTAGAGTAAAAATAATAATTAAGGGATTTCATCGATGGCATGATGCACATAAAAAAAATTTTAAAAAAAAAATCAAAATAATTTTCAATTACAAAAAAATAAAACAGTATATAAAATAAAATATTATATATTTCAAATCATTCAAGTATATAACTCAATCGAATGAAATTTTCATTATAATTGAGTAATTCATTTGACTGTAGAATTAAATAGGAACACCTGCCTCACTAATAGAGTAAAACAAGTCAAATTTGTAAATGGAGATTGAAATCAAGGAGTTATAGTCCTAGAAAACCTAGATCTATATGAATCATAATAAATTACTAGTCTATAAGCATATATTCAACAATGAAAACCCAATTGTGTTTCAATGGATCAAGGGGAAGAGTGATCAATGATAGATGTTTGTAAAAGTGGATAAATCAATAGAAACCAAATGTACCTTGATGAGATCCACCCATAATGACCAATTATCAACAAGTAATCAAAGGGATAATCGTATAGATCATCATAAAGGGATGATTTTGATCTCATAAATAAATAGATATTTAGTATACATAAAACAACCGTCAGAAATAATATAATATTCCAATTTATATAAATCCATATGAGGATCACAGTTAGGCTACACGGGTTTTAAAACCTTTTCCCAATGATGTAATGTCATTTATACCATTAAAAACAATGTTCAAGAGTTCTTAGGAATAGACTTATTATTGGACAAACCATGTAAATTACTTGTAATAACCTCTATCATAAAACCCATTCATCCACATAGTATTCCTAATAGCTCACAGAGTTAGTAAAAATATGCATAAACCATGAAAACTACTCAAGAATCAATAATTCCATTTCACATGGTTACGACACAATTAGAAAAACAATAATCATTCAATGTGGGTCTAGACTATTTTCTGCAAATCTGCCAATTTTCATCCCTGACTCATCAAATCCATTAAAATATGAAAAAAGAAAATCCAAGATCAAAATAAAACCTACTTGAAACCTTGAGGTTAGAAGAAGTATCCCCACTATGAAAAATTCTATCCTTAAAAATAATAAATGGTTTTGGACTCACAAAAAGAGAAGGACATTGATCCCTCATTAATGATTCTTACATTAATATCATAAGGATATCATAAAATTAATTATATAGTACATGGTCTAAAGTAAATTTATTACCATGGAAAATTTTTCCAAGAAATATATAATATGAATTGACTACTCAACAACAATGATGTTAGGCTCAAGATGAACATATTCCCATTCAATCAATTGGGAAGGGTCTAGTTGATACATCCATTTTTTAAAACATGAAACACATCAAGAGTTGATATCAAGTTAGATGAAAAGTCCAATGGATAATTCACTTTTATCATATGTTCCATGATTTTACAAAGTATAAAAACCAATGTTCCAACTTATATTACAAATAGAACCATTGATGTCCCTAGGGAGTTAAAACTATAAAAAACCCCCATTAATGAAAATTAAAAATCCAATTGGTGGTGAATAATGTTCATGAAGGATTTGTGATGACATTAATTTATCCCTAACCAATTTTGGATAAAATATTCATTTTCTATTAGCTATTGAACAAGAATTAGTTCTACCAAAGTATTCTCTCCAAAATCCTCCCAACAAAATTGAGATCGACATGGCCAGCCATTAAATGCTTCAGAAGTAACAATTCTAATCGATGTATAATAAACCAATGGTATTTATAATAAAAAAATATTATGAACTCCATGGAGATTCATGATATCTTATAAATGTAAGAACCAGATTTATTCAACATCTATCATCCCATCAATAGAAAACAAATAAGATGATTTTTTAAATCAATCCACAATCAACAAAATCGTATCTTTTATACTAACACTCCATGGAAAAATAATGATGAAATATATAGATATCTCACCCTATATCCACACATAAATGGGTAATGGTTGAAATAAGCTATCAATTATACAATTCTTTGGCTTAATCTTCTGGAGAGTAATGTACTATGACATGAAGTCGCTAATTGAAAACTTTTTCCTTATCCACCAATACTGAAATCCCAGATCATGATACATCATGGTAGTGTCATGGTGTGTATACTAACTAGACAAGTGACCGCTATCCATAATATCCAACCTCATATATATCATAATGAACCACCTAATTTAAAACCACAGAGCACTTGTGGGATAATGAGACAAATCAATAAAGGACTTTTTATCATTATGAATTTAATAAAATATTAGAAATATATTTCTATTTTTTACTAAAACAAATATTCTAAAAAACAGATATGTCCTATTTATAAAAATATAATAATATGTACCCAAATTTCTAATCCACTTCTAATCTCATCCCAAAAAACTAATCAGAGGACCCTTCTATAATAAATACTTTAATGATTCTGTCAATAACATCCCACTCAATGTGTCAGTAACCAAATTACCTTTTCATGGTTTATAGAAAATATTCAAATTGAATTTCTTGAATACAATTAAACCAATATACCTATTGCAGGATATGGTTTATATAAGTGAAAATATATTTTAGGTTCTTATTATATGAATATACTATAAATCACTCTCCAAAAAGATATTGGTTGCATATTTTGTCTAAGTGACTCATGGATTCCAACTCATGGTCATGATTCAGTGAGTTTTTTTCATGATAGAGTAGTTAATGAGATCTATATTCCACCACATATTTTACCTACTTGAAGACACACCCCAATCCCATACCTGAGGTTTTTTAGAGAAACTTATATCATAATCATGGTTGTGGAAGAATTAGAATTGGTTAGGAAGTTAAATTCACATTTAATTCTTTTAATGATCACTAACAGTTAGCATTGCACTCAAACATAACACTCATATAGGTAAATTATATCATTGGAGATGAAATTGTGTAAACATAAAAAAACAAAACAATTAACTATATATGACCAAGAATCTACATATCTAAATCACATTTCATAGTTTCTCACAATACACCACCACTTTGATCTTCTATATATTAAGTGAGATTCCTTTTTGATATAATATATACCAAAAATGATACTTCTTAAATCTAAAATTTATATTCAGGATTATTCCCATAATGATGATGTTCCCATAACGTTATAACATAGATATGAAGATGATATTTATGTTCTTCATTTGACATGAATCTAAAATAAAATATAATCCATAAAAACAACGTCAAAATATTCCAACGACATATAAAATGATTTAGTTAATAATCAGTATAAATAATTCCAGAGTATTAGTAAGACTGAATATAATTTATAGGAACTCAAAATGCTGATATTGGATTTAAATTCCATCTGAGTTACATCATCTTCTATGACTCTTAATTGATGACACCCCAATAGTTCATTTGATTTGTATTAAAATTCCATCAATATCATACGAAGAACTACATATATCATTGACCATTAATAATATTCATTGATATAACTTATTATTACATACTTCTGGATACCATACCTCAGAGTGACAACATCCAAATATCCATACATTGATATTCTCAATCCACCACCTCTATGTGATTGTTATAAATAAATTCATAATCAATGCTTTGAGAAGATTTATTTTCTTATCAACGAAATGGTTTTAATATGTTTAAAACCTAAAACTGAGTATCCATTGAGGTGTCTCGTATTATCCACCCATGATTACAGGTTCTTTGGTGTGTTAACCCTACAAAATTCTTGGAAACATTCATTCATATTGCTCCCAACTTCTAGTCGGGATCTAATTCTATAATAAGATGAAGTCCAACCACCATTATTGCGGACGTGGTAAATATTTAATTAGTGGCAGAGGATCTTGATTGAATTATGGTTCATGACATGCTCATGTATTCTTTAAGAATGTTGTAGTAGGAATTCCATTGGTTATTTGGGTCGTGGTGAAGCATGTGGTTCCTAGGAGATGAAAAAAATAACTGAGGGGTGTTTTTATGATTATTAGGTTGTATCCCCTTGGTAAGGTTTAGGCTGGTAGCATGGTATTGAGTTTTCTCATACTGATCATGATTTATGATCCTCTATGATTTTTTTGTATGATTTTTGTATCACTAACATTGACAACAACTATATATGATATAGGTATATCAAATTATTTAACATATATTTGATTTGATGATGGACTGTTGATAAACAAAGAGTTCTATTATGGTATTATTTCTATAAATACATCATTAGGGGATCAATCCTATGGTATTTATATGTTTTTGGAATATCATATTTTGATTAGTAGTTATATATTCATATTGGAATTATTTATTCTAAATAAAATTTTTATTATATGATATTTTAAATGGATTAACTATATAGAGACACCCAACTTAACATTGATAAATATTATATCTTGACAGATGAATATAGATTACATATCATAATGATCAATGCCAAAATCACTTAGTTCTAGTTCCTTTGTAATATTGGATGTTTAAATAAGTTGTTATAGGTGAGCTACATAATCTCCAAACAAGTACTTAATAACTAACACAATTCCAAAAAACACCATATATAATACATTTTATCATTGTATGGGAAATGTATATATAATAATGTGTGAGATCATATTCTCAATAATGGTTAAAAAGGGATATATTAGTATATCATGAGTATACGATTATGAGAGGAACCAAAAAAACATTTGAAAACCATACCCTAGATAACATTGATCATATAATTGGGTCATATAATAAATCATGTAACTTTATAAGACATGAATAATAAATGAATCAAAGAAAATACTTTGTGAGAGCATAACATTATCACAACAGAAAGATTTATGTGAAAAATAAGAACACAAAAAGTTATGTCAAGGGTACCGACTAGGATATTTGAAATATTTTATGATTGGGTTAACCACTCATGTACCTAATTCAGGCTTGGGATAACCTAATGTGCACCCTTTTATTTTGGTTGGGAAAACCTCATTTGTACCCCTTGAGCTCATAGGACATAAATCACTCTCCAAATATTTGGAGGGAGATATAGGCTTCACCCATAATATAATCCACATATTAGTGTGAAAAATGATCATAAAACATTCATCAAAATATAACTCTTGAAAATAAATGGGATTCAACCCATAAAAATAAATAGGCTTCACAAACATCTTGTCATCATAAACATAAACAATAAAATTAATTAATATATATGGTATCATTGGATAATATCCAATGTAAATGTTATGTAACATCGATGGATAATATTCTAGATGAAAAATTATATTTAAAGAAAAATAACATAGGACAATTATTGAGTAAAATAATATTTCTTGAAAAATAACTATTTTAAAACCAGACATTCAAATAATAGTATCGAAATAATTTAATTTTGAAATATCTTTTAAAATTTGAGGAGTAATATTTAAAAACTAATTTAAAACATTAATTGAGGAATGTATCATGTAGAAAATTTATTTTTTTTTAATATTAAAAAAATTTCAAAATCCTTTATTTTAAAATAAATTTTTAAACTTATTAAGAATGAATTAAAATCATTTAAACATTTATTTTTGTAAAATATCACAACCACCTTGAAAAAAAATGATTAATACTTAAACCATTTTAAAAATAATTGTCTATAATAAACCCCTATGAAAATTATAAAGGATGTTTTAAATAATTTCGTGGTCATGATGGTGGGAAATCTCATAGATGTCAAAACAAGTATTCCATTTAAATTTTTGGTAAAATAAAAATGGATATTATATAGGGAATTATATGAATATTAATTATATAATATTTTTCAAAATAAATTTTTTAAATGTCTTTAAATATTCATATATTATAATGTAAAAAACATTTTTACACTCATCGTTATAGAAGAATAACAGTTTTTCGATAGAAGAGAAAAATAAAGTTGTTTTCATTGAATAATCATTTAGAATCATGGGTATATTAAGAATATATATGTAATGGAAAGTATGTATTATCATGACATAAATATTAGATAATAAAACTTATGAGTATCTTGAGAGATGAACCATAATAATTAACTATCAAAAGAATATTCATAAACAATATTCACGAACAATGATATCATAACAACATACGCTTACCACTTTGGTAAATTTGGAATCATAAGACCAACTAAATTATAAAATAAAAATAAAAATAATATATCATAAATATAAGGATATTCATGATGTATCATTTTAATGGGGTTGTATATAAATCTCATAAAAAGAATATAAGTTCATAATATAATGTATGTCCCCTAAAGTAAAAATGAGACAAAAATACTTTTCTATTTTTTTACCATTAGAACTATAATCACCACAAAGGAGAGATCCTATAATGTAGTTTTTTTTCAAAAATATCTATATAGTATTCATAAATTTAATTTATGGTCAATATATACACACAAAAAAGATACATGTGGTGAATATTTCATGTGTCTCACATAAAATAAAAGTGAGACCAAAATCTCTTACATTATGTCCCAACATCCATTGTATAAATTCAAAACTCATATATAATAAGTATAAAATTATTATTAATATATTATACTAAAAAATTAATATATATCATTAAATATATAATTTACATATAACATTTCAATTTTTATTAATAATTCCTTATTAAAAACCTTTTTCAGGTAAAAACTATAATATTTTTCGAGTATGATTTGATTTGTTATTTTTGGTCCTCTAACATTAATCATGGTTCCATAATATATATAATGATAAAATTTTTATAAAAATTATATATATTATGTATATATGTATTTCATTAATCCTTAAAAGTTATAGATTTAATATAAAATACACTATTCATAGAGATGGTATGTCATATTTATGCATGAATGTTGTTTCCATTTTCTCAATGGATGAAAAAAAATAAAGGTAAATAATATTTTAACAATAAAAACATAATTTTAAATACATATATATCACATATATTCATTAAATCTACCCTAATTATCATCAATTCAAATAATTAGTGAAAAAAATCACATCTTTTCGTTAGGCGGTAGTTCACAGTACACACGAACAATGTTATTGTATCCAACAGGAAATGGAAAGTAACAAGGTATATGTGATGCCCTAATTAAATAAGTGTAAACATTATAAAAATATCATATATATTCATTTCATCTAACCTTATTACCATCCATGTTAAATATAAAATAAAAACACATTACATCAGTTCGCGAGGCGGTAGTCTGCCGTAACCAAGAGTTACATTAATGTCCTCTAATGGGTTGGATGGTAAGAAGTTAGAAATTTTAATATAAATATATTGGTATAATAATATCATAAATATCATATATAAATTTTAAATATATAATTGTATCCAAATGTGAGAAATGGTGATAGAAAACAAATAATATCGACTTTCAAGCCTGTAGTCTGCTGTGCACAGGGGTGATGGTTTCATTTCCAATTTGATGGAAACGGAGATGGATATTGATTACGAAATAAAATAATAACTAATATGTATATGGTATATAATATTTTTATAATATAATAAAATTTAAGAATATATTAAGGATACTAAAGATGAAATAAATCAAAAAACACAAGATTAAACATAATTTCATATTAAGGGTGATTCTTATTAAAAATAATTATTATATGATGTTTATAGAAATTTTTACTATGATATTTTTTTGTTCTGGAGGAAAAACATGGTTCGGAATGTCAGAATATGTGTCTATAGTGGGTGGCCTTTTATAAGTGGGGAAAGGACACACCTAGAATTTTGGAAAATAAAAAATATTATACATGTATTTTACATTCAAGAAGGATCTAAAATTGGACATCAATGAACATTATAGGATATAAGGTATAAATATTCATATAAAATAGATTCTTGACAATTTTATAGGTGTTTTAAAACCATATCTTTTTTGTTTAACCCCTGAGTAACCTCCATTTAAAATTAACCATGATAATTAATTTTTACATTTTCACTACTCATTAGGGTAAATTTTTAATTTTAACTTTTTATAAAATAGTAATTATTCTGGTTCTAAATACAGAGTCTATTTTTAAAAATTAAACTCACATAAGTATCCAAATTTATATTTAAATTCAATCAAAATACTTGATTGGAAAACTGTTTTCCAAAGAGAAAATGTTCTAAAAGATAAAAATATTATAAAAATTCTATATCAAATTCATTAAAATAACATAAATTGGATTAATAATTATGAAATGTAACTTATTTTTAATTTTAAAGAATCATAATTTTTTATATATTATTTAAATGAAAATTTAGTTGTTAATAAAAATTATTATTTTTTATTATTCATCAAAAAATTTATCTTATTTTACAAACATCAAATATTCATCCTAATATAATTTTATCATGATAATATAAAAATCTGGTTTATTTTTTAAAAAAAATTCTAAAATTGTAAAAAAAATAATTTTTAATAATTATTTAAATTATGAGAAAACATTTCAGATAAATGTTTTTTATGAATAAAATTGGATTCAATATTATTTCATTTATCTAAAAAAATATATGATGAATTTTAAATAATTTATTTAATTTATAATATAAAAATATCATTAAAATAAATAAACCGAAGTGATTTTTTTAAATTAGTGTGGTAAAACATCGGTGAGCTTATAGAAATAGTTTGTCCAAAAAATATACCCTTTATTTTCAAATTGTCCTTATATTCGTTTGTAAGTAATTAAAAATTAAAAAATAAATTTAATATACATTTATAAAACAAATATTTTTAAAAATAATTTTATCCTATTGAAACGCGCCATTCCAACTACAAATTGATAAATATCATATTAGATAATAATATTTTAATAGTATCTTTTGTTTCATTAAAACTATGTGTTTAGTGTAACTCAAGATAAAATTATTGATGTGTGTAACACAAGCTATCAAAAAAATTAAATTTACTTCAAAAAAATATTTACCAAAATCTCAATGTTTTATATTATAAATCCCTTCAATTGAATTTCTCACCAGAAATTTGAGACCCTAAAAAATAAAATGATGATACTTCTACTATAAGATCTCAAATATCATGGTGGTATGATACTATTTAAATTTGGTATTGAATCACTTTATGTTGGATAATTAAATGTTTACTAATTTTATGAGGAAGATCAAGTGCGTTCTAGGGCTTTAAGACATGAATGATATGGGAATCGAGTGATCCAGTGCATGACACATGGGTGGTGTATGGTTATTGTAAACCATGGAAGGGGGAGAGTTGAATAGTAAAACCTTGGACATAGTCATTTCACATTCTTGGAATGTGGTTTTTCAAACCATGTGAGATCCCTATGTAATTGTGTCACATGACACTCTTGGACAGTGGTTGGCGCACTGTTGGTTCATGGTTTGGATGATCATGCATCCAAACTGTCTGCTAATTAAAAAGTGAGAATTTACCAATTAATTCTGTTAGGATTTTAAGTCTCTTGCCTAGTTATCTTCCACATTCTATCTCCTCCATGTCTATTGATGAAACTAAACCCCCAAAATCTTCCCAAGGTCTATCTCCTTCAATTCTAGGCCATTTAGAGTGTCATAGGTTGCGGATCACTACTCTGGGTAAGCCAAATGCTTATCTTGATTGTCTTTTTTAGAATAGGGATTATAGTTTCGTTATTCTACTAAAAAAGTAATAAATCCCTCTTCTTATAGTGGATAATATATTGGGGATTCATAGAGTTCATGATTCTAGAACTTTGTTTGAGGTTATGTTATAATTCATCTATAGATTCATGGTCTGTGTTCTATATGTTATATCATATTGTAATGAAGTTGATTTGTGCCTATGTGGTTATTATTTGGGTTCTCCCTTATTGTTTATTTGATTAATTTTATATGATTTAGTAAAATGGGTGAATAAATGATGAAAATAACCCCACATGATCCTAAGGGGATGCATCAAGGATTATATGATCAGTTTAGATCAACCCATGGGGTCTACTATCATTACTGACGTTATAAAATAGTAACGATAAGTATAAAAGGGACATGTGATAATAAAGATCCCATGTTGAACATGTTCATATGTTATTTGAGTTAAAAATTGTGTATTGGTAGATGTTTCTACACCCTGAAAATGATATAATGGATAGTTTGGCTTAATAAGAATGTGTTGGGAGAAATAAAGTGACTGTAATAAATTATTTATGAATTGTATATGAAATTAATTAGTGTGTTATTGCATATAAATAAATGAACATGAAAAATCGGTAAATTAATAGGAAATTATAAATGTGCTAAATGGTTTAATACCTGGGAAATGATTAATATGTTAAATTTCTCATGATATATAAATTGTCGATTAAGCTAGTGGGTTAAGGATTGATGTTTGTTCACCTGTTAAATGGAAATGAAATGTGAATTTAAAGTGTATTGCTTTGTGTATGGTTTTTGATATGATATAAGTGGTAAATAAATAGATAAGTATTTGATTATGTGGATTGGAAATAGTTTGGAATTTTAATTGAGGATCTACACCAATGGGGAAGGTTATAGTAAGGCTCTTAACCCCACCCATTAATGCACATGTTAGGTATGGGTATCAAGTCTCTATTCCCCTAACAGATTTATTTAACGATACTACCCAAACTGAGGCTCCAAGGTATGTGTGATGTATTTTTTATGAAACCTTTATATCTAGTGAGATAGAGAACATGAATTATTGGCTTATTCATTATAATTGACTCTCTTAGTGCACTGTGAAAGTAATGAAACTGGTTAATCAATGATACATGCAATGGAAATGAACTTGGTAATAAAGAAGGAATATGTGATGAAAATGAAAGTCATGATGGCAATGGTTAAAGTGAATATTATTAACTAATTTCATTTGAGTATTGTATTGGATATCTTACCATTTATTTAGCTCTTACATGACCTATATTTTTAGAGTTGATATTTTTTAGACGTCATTGGTTGTGGCCTATTGAATTTTACTAACACCTCACTTTGGATTCTCTTGGGAACCCAAACAGACTTCATTGTTGTAGGTCTAAAAATATAAATGGATCAATACTATAATGATGAGTTTCCAAGAGATTTTCTTAGATGAGAATATATAATTTCAGTTGGAACCCATATTGGGACTCTTCTATTGCATTTATTTTAGGTATTTCATCATATAGTGACCCCGTCTTAACATTCAATGATTTTACATCATTTTACCTGAATATTCAGTGCATTAAAAGAATACATTCCTAGTGACCATAATAGGATAGTGTATTTGGAAACATGGAAAGAAAATCTTCTATCCTAGTGAAATAACTTCAACATGTCCCATAAATATCTAAACCATTATCACTTCTACCTAAATCTTTTATTCATAACCTGGAGAAAGGAATCATAAAAATGGGATCAGCTCAGGTGCTTAGTAGGGGTAAACATTGGAGACATGTAAGCATAAACATGAACATATTATTATGGTAATTTTATTGTAACATTAAAATATCGTACTCGGCATATCAAAGTTCATAAACATGATATATGGAATATATCTATTTAGATCATTATACATGAATTATAAGAAAATAAACATAATGAGCCATGAAATCAAAACTAAGGAATACGACATAGGATTTTAAGAATAAATATATGAATAAGAAACTTTTATATCAGGGATACCTATCAAGACCATTATAACATGTTAGGTTTGGGCTAGAACCCATGTACCCACTTTCTTTTAGACTTGGGCTACAACCCATTTACCCACATTCTTTTTTAGATAGGGGTATTACCCAATTACCTTATAATTTTAGACATGGACTACTACCCATGTACCCTATTTAATTTAGTCTTGGGCTTCAACCCATGTAACTTTTTATTTTTAAGCATGGGCTACTACATGTGTACCCTCTTTCATTTAGGATTGGGCTACAACTTGTACACTGCCTTTCTTTTCTGGCTGGGTCTAAAACCCAATCACCCACTTTATTTTTATGAATATGATACAACGAATATAACCTTTGATCACATACAAAACGGATAATTAACCAATTCATTGGTGGGAGATATATTCCCCCCACATATCATAGTAAAATCATAGACACATGTGCCACAAGATAACAAAACATTCATCATATCATGACTAATAAAAAGATTTAGGTCTTATAAACATGAAATAATTACCCATAAAATGAAATGGATATAATTAAAATTTCATCACATCATAATCTATAGAAAATATTTAGGTTTCATAACCATTTCATCAAATAATAATCCATGAAAGAGAAACATATTTCAGAAACATAAAACATATGAAAGAGAAATATGATTCATAATGACCATGACATTAGGTGTGACCCATTCATAGTAAGGATATGATTGGAAATTTAGAGAATTTACAAAAAGTTAATGAGTAACATAAATGTATTTCACTTCATATGGAAAATAGTTTTGAAATATATTTCAGAAACATTTCTTGATGAAAGTATCCTTTCTTCTTTAAAAAAGGATTGTTAACACATAAAACAATTTAAAATTCATTTTCTCAAAAAATACTATTAAAACAAAAAAATCAAGACATTAAATCATTATGAAAATATTTATCCTGGAAATTTATTTTTACAAAAATTTCTTAAATAATAATCTTTTAAAAATGAAAATGAATATTCGAAGGAATAGTAATGGATAAATTAGTACATGTTACATGGTTTAAAAAATGAACATTCCTTCTGCACAGAATAAATGTTAGAAGAAATGAATTCCTTAGAAAGGGAAAGAATATTCCCATGAAGATGTTTGTAAAAGATTATAGGGGAAAAATATCAATTAAATCTTATAGTATAATGGTATAATATTTTTATCAACCCTTTTTGGAAAACATAGATTTCCGACAGAAGAAATGATAAATTCAGACATTCTTAAAAACACATTCTTAACTATATTATGATACAAAGAGTAGAATATGGTACTGATACATGATTATATAATGAAATAACAAATTATAAGGAATCTCATGAATATTATTGATAGATGTATCATAATATTTCTTCATGGGAAGCAATAACAAAAAAACAATCTTGGAAGGTGATGAGATTGTCTTAAGAAACACTTATAACTTGGTAACATAAGATCATACTCTCCATGAAAAAAAGGAAATTTATGAATGATTAATATATCATAAAAATAAGTATATTCATGGTATAACATGTTTACTAGAATTATATAAACCTCAAATGAGAGTTTAGGTTAATAACGAAACATGAATCTAAAAGAAAGAAAATTGAGACAAAACTATTATACTGATTCAGTAACTTTGAAAGCTAAAACCCATGGAAGAAGTATCATCAAATGAAAATGTTAATACCCAAAAATATTTTTAGATGATAAAATAATACTATCATGAGTGGTAAAAACGAAAAACCCAAATAAATAATGGAAAATATAGATTGTATGTCACAGAAATTAAAATTCAGATGATTCCATTGACCTTTTATCATGACTCTCTCTGTAATCATACAAGATATATATATATAATAAATATTATATTATTATACATATTATACTGATTCATATTCTTATATATATATATATGTATATTACAATATGTGATTAGATTATAGCCATATATTACCCTCTTTTTAACATTTCCTAAATTATAAGTCTCACTTTGGGTAATATTTTCTTTGTTCTTAACATGGGTATTAATTTTTTATTTCATTAGTCCTTATAAATATATCAAGATAAAAAAATAATATCATGATATAAATATCATTTATATTCATTATATTCATATTATAATAATTTATATCATATATAAATATGAAACAGAATACACCGTTTATGGAGATGGTAAGTCGTACATACACATTAACGTTGTTTCCATTTTTTATTGTCTTATTGAAAGAATGTATGTAAATAAAATATGAATATACATGTATGTTTATATATATATATTATAATTAATTTATAATGGATAAATAATATATATCATATAGTTTCATTCAACCCATTCTAAATACATTCTATGTGGGGTATGAACGAATCGCATCACTTTGAGGGGTTGGAAGTCCACACATTTTCAAACGAGAATATAGTATTAATAATAAATAGATGATAAAAAGATGTTTGTTGTAAAAGAAACAAATAATCCAAAATAAATAATAAATATAATATATTACATATAAAAATCTTGGGAAAAAATCCCTCAATGCGTCTTCTCAGTATGTTTTTGGTGTGTTTGTGTTTGATGACAAATCCAGATGACCGTAAGTGAGTACGGTTGGTGTTTACCGAAGATAGATTATTAAGGTGGAAAATTTTCCAAGGGATTTAAAAATATGGGGCATCAAAATCATATGTTTGATATTGAAAAATTAAGGAATTATTTATAAGAGTGAATTGTATAAAGAACGTTGAATAAAATCAGAAAAGCATGAGAACTACGTACCATAATTCATGGGACACATACCATGTTTTGGGAATGGTACCTAGAGCATAAGGAACAATACATTGGAGAGTTCTGTGAAAACCATGAATGGTTTCTAGCAGATGGAGGTGTGGTATGTGGGTGGCTTTCGGTTCACATCAGCAGAAGGTATGGTATGTGGTGAAGGCTGGATTGAAGATCTGGTAAATCTAGTGTTAGCGGTTTTGTAGATATCGTTTCCTATATAATAATCATCAATACCACCTATTACATTGGATATATAATATCATTAGAACATATTATTGATCTGATATTTTGGCAATGTCTGATGGTGGTTAGAAAGGGATAATCCAGCGAAAGATAAAGTGGTTCACATGGAAGAAATTATGCTGAAGAATTTCAGTGAAAATCTGTATCTGTTTATTACTCGGTGCTCAGGGGAGGAATCTCTAGAATGCCAAAGAGTGAATTACACCAGAATTAAGTGGAGGGAGAGATCTGGTACATGGAAACGAAGGTAGTCTATGAATATAGATCAATTTTCGGACAGAGGGTGAATCATAGTGGAGGTTTTCAGAATCGGTACGTGGTGGCGGTAGGCGATCGCGAAGGCGGAGGTAGTTCGTAGATGAAGAGAGGTTCACATAGGCGGTAGTGGTAAGTGTAGGAGGTGACCTCATACCACACTCAGTACTTAGTATGCGGGAGAGATAAGGTGGTTTTCAATTTGCACAAGGAATCTTGAAAAATATTCAAATCACTTTTTGAAAGGAACTTCTAGTACATAACAGTACTCGTGAAGGTGGAATTCATATACGAGTGAAAAAGGAATATCAATAAAGAAAATAAATAATGTTTAGGATGCAGGAATTCATGTAAATGAATGAACCTACGTATCCATAAATAGTGGTTGACCTACAAGTTCTTATAATGTTAGGGGATTCATTTCAAGTCCAGTGAGTGAAGGAAGAGGATAACGGGGACCCTTTCCACCAGAAGTGATCAAGAGAAAGCAGAATAGGATGTATATAAGGCCCCGACCTTAAACCTTACTTAATATTGAATTAAATAAATAATTCAAATTGAGGATATTTTCAGGTTTAGAGTTTTATAGAATTAGATCATAAATCATGAATTACATTCCACAATTAAACAAAGTGGTTACATAAAAGATAGTATTCGTTTTTCCCATCAACCAAAACATATTTAAAATAAAACATGGATTCTTTCTTGACACTTCCTTGACACTATAATCAAATCATGCACCATTCCCATGACCTCTGAAAAACATTTCAAAAGCATGGGATGAGCATAAAAAGCTCAGTAATGGGTATAAAAGTACGAAAAGAAAACATTAGTCCATGTATTAAATCATACTTTACTCATAAAACATAAGCATTTTAGCATACCTCATCAAATCATGAATAATACATAGAAATCATAATGCAAAAAGGTAACTTGATGCATTCATAACATTCTTATGTAGGGTGTAACCCTCTTGGTTACGTTTGGAATACCCATCATAGTATATTCCCTAAATCTCTTCGGAGAAACCTTATCATTTAACTCCTTCGCATTACCCAATGCATTGGAGAGCTATAACGGGCTCACCCACCCTTAGTTTATCATGGAACCACCCATTTTCATAACAATTCCCAAGAACCATAACATAAACTAATCACATAAAACATGCATTAAGGAAACATAACATTTCCAAATTTCAATCACAGTATAACATTTTATGATATTGAAATAATGAATCCGTTAAAAAAACCATTTTCAAAACCATTTAAAACATTTAATAAAGAGATTTTTTAATCAAAGTGTCCCATACCACCTTGAATATTTTAACATTTTAAACAATTAATATCCATATAAATTAATCCTTAAAGCCATTTTGAAAAATATGGTTATTAATAAGAACAAATCATTAAAACAATTAAAGTGATATTTTGGTTAAAGGGTTTTACCAAAATTAGAGACACTTGAATACAATAATTGAGGAATAAAATTTAATCATAACTATATAATATCATGAGAATAAATGTATTCATGATATAATATTCCAAAGTATAGTATATAAACCATATAAGAGTGAATTGGTGCATTACAAAAATGAAGTCTCAATAGAAATGTAAAATGAGATGAAATCCCTTATAAAGAAGGTATCCTTAAATTAAGGATAAATCAATCTCAAAATTATGTGTGATAAATATAAATACACCCCATATAAGTGGATATTAAGTAAAAACAATAAAATTTCATTCAAACATATTCAAAGGTTCACATATTCAATTACTAAATGTTGATCCCAATGAAATCGAAATTGGGTTAAAAAGTTCCCTTGGTATAATTCGACAGCCTAATGGCGTCACTTCAAAATTCAGAAAATAAGTTTATGAGAGATAAAAAGGGTATCTAATCACTTGGAAATAAAATTAACATCAATAAGTATATAAAAGAACATATCCCAACATAATTGTATGGAATTAAAATACATAACAAAAGATGTCTTTTAAAAAGAGGAGGGCGAAAGGTTCCCTTACCGACTTGGGTAACTTTCAAAACGTACAACCCATTGAAGAAGGGTAATAAAATGAGTATGTAAATACCCATAAATGGAATTATATTACAAAAGTAGCAAAATAATTGGCAGTAGATACACCACTCAAAGGAAATGGTGGCAAATGTAGCATAAATATCATGGGAATAAAAGTGAGATGAAAAATCCCTTATGAAAATTCGGCAGCCTAACAGCGCCACTTAAAACTTCCAAAAATGGATTGATGAGATAAAATAGGGTCTCTCATCATATTAAAATAAAATTTAAATCAAGAGTAATATAAAATAACATCCCCAAACATAACAAATAGGTTCTTAAAAGTAGTGACATAAATGAGAGTACTTAAAAAGAAAGAGAGGGGTAAGATCCCTTAACTCATGTCCGACAAGACTCGATCGTTCTTTAATCTCATGAATAAAACAATTTGGTAAATTTATCATTTATTAAGGACCTAATTTATAGATTATTATTCAGTTAATATCAAATATTATAATGTTATAATAATTGGTTAATAAAGTGAGTTCATATCAGACGTTTTTGTCAATGTTCGGTACATGAGTAAAAATCGAACTTGTTGGAAAAGAATTTTCCATGTAGATATAGGTAAATTATATCCAGAATAGTATTGATGTTTTAAATATCATATATTTCGAGTATATATTAATTTTATACTATTCCATATCATTTGGAGATAAAAATTTAAAAGCACCGTTCATGGAGACAGTAGGCCGTACGTACGCATGAACGCTACATTCATTTTTTTGTCATATTAATGGAATTAAAAAAAATGAGAGATATATATATAATAATTCCAGAATTATACCCATAATTTAGATGTAATATATTACATATATATCCATTATATATATTTACTTATAATAGTACATAACATTTGGAGAAATGAAATGAAATGTACCGTTCATGGAGACGGTAAGTCGTACGTACTCATGAACGCTACTTTCATTTCTTTTTTTATTAAATGGAATGAAATTATAATGATATAAAGGTATATTATTATTCCAGTAGTATATCATATGTAATAACATTAATTCCATCTTTTATATTTCCCACATATGGCATTAACGAATCAAATCACTTTGAGGGGCAGTAGTCCGCACTTCCTAAAATGAAGATATCACGTTTACCCATAATGGAAATCATAAATGTATGCAATAAATGAAAAATAAATAAGATTAAGGAAAACATAAAAATATTATATATCATATATAAATATATTTGCATCATAATGGCCACCTTTTAAGGTGTTAAAATAATATTGAACAATCATCGTTTCGTGAGGCAGTAATTCGCCATCGACAGAAACTGTATGTTCATTAACCATTAGACGGAGATGTGTGAAAGTGTAGCTCGAATAATTCTTATAAAAAAATCATATTATTTATAAGATACTGGTGTTGTTACAAAAAAAGTAATAAAAATATTTTAGGTGTTTGGAGAAGAAAAATAAAACAAAAGAACACAAGGGAAGACATTACCATTAAATCAGGTAACTCTCTTTGATTTGAGATAAAAGGCTTCCTTGGAAAGGATTATGCCCAAAGTGAGCCTTCAATGATGAAGGGAGGTATGTGGAGAGATAAAATGGTCAGGGGTTGGCCGAGAGAAATGCTTGATAGGTGTGTGTAAGGTGCTAGAGGTGGGGTCCTATTATAAGAGGAGAGAAGAGGCATTCTTAGAATGTTATAAAATATTACTCTTTATAAAATGAATTTCGGATTTAAAAGGTCCTAAAAGGATATATTTCTAGGATAAGGTGATAAGGTTTAGAAATACACCCATCCCATAGGTTTGTGACAAGTTTAAGACATAGATTTCACCCTATCTTCTCATTTTATTTAAATCATTCATTTAGGAGGTAATCACTGCATCATCGCGGTGTCATAAATAAATTAATTTATCTAATATCTAAAAATTATAAAAAGATATCATGATGTTGGAAATATTTTTATCTTTATAATGAATATTTATAGTATAAAATATGTCTTGTATAACCCCATCTAAAAATTGTTTTAGTAAAACAACACATGTTTGTGACATTTTAATTTTAACATTAAATAAATAGGTATTAATGTCATTTTCCAAGAAAAGTGGCTCCATGGGGTCCCCAAGTTGACCCATGGATTGTCTTGGTCGGCCATGACTCATCCAATGAGGGTAGGACATGTGCCTATGTCATTTCATATTATTAAAACATTATTTTTATCTTAAACTACGCTAATTACCTCTAATCGCGATTAAAACTTAAAAGTTACTATTCACCGAAAAAATATTTTAATCCCATTGAACCACATTTTAATTCTTAATGACAACCATGTATGTCGGACTTATAAAATTCAAAACACAGAGGTGGTAAAATTTCATTTAAATGAAAAATCAATTTTTTTATGTACCACATAGTGGTTTCACTATTCATCAAAAATTGATGTTTTCCAGAAAAATACCAAAAAATAACCCTAAGCTATATTTGATATTATGAATTCAAAAATGATGTCTATTTTACAAAATTAAAAACATATATGTTACATTAATTAACAGAATAATTAATTCCTGCTGTCAGTGGAAATATAGTGTTTTTATGAAACAATAAGTATCAAAATATTAACACTAGTTTAAGTCCAATTTCAAGATGAAAATAATTACAACGACCACTATTGGATTAAATGGTAAAAATATATTCTAATTTCACTTAATAACCAATTAAAAATATAATCTAATCATATAAATAAATTATTTTAAAAAGAGGTTTTGAATTAAAATACAACATTTTTCACTATTCATTAAAAAATGAACTTTATCAGAAAAAGACCAAAAATTTACACAAAGTAAATAATGATGTTCCGATTCTAAAGAAATTTTTTATTTTGTCAAATATAACACATAAAATTTTCAAAATGTGGATTTAAAAGAGGCTCGTCATCAAAAGGTGGTTAATCAACTTTTTAATGAATATTAGAATGTTTACGCTTAAAATTGGATTCATTCGCATTTTTTATCCTCTAACATTTATTGTAAAAAGTAAAAACATTTTACAAACATATATAATCATCTTGTATTTAGTTCTGTTTATTCCCTCCATTACAACGGCTATGCGTTAACTACCATTTAAAATAATATTTTTTTTATTAGAGTGCAATGTAAGATTCCCAAGAAACACGTTGTTGCCTATTGGGTACTCCATCGAGCATAGAGTACCCTTTAAAGAAATATTAATATTTTATTCACAAAAAGGGATAAATATAAAATTTTCATATTCATTATTTAACTGAGGTGTTACATCCTTCCCCCCTTTTGGGAATTGTGTCATCGCAATTTTTAAATTGTGATTGGAAACATCATTGAAAATACCACATCGGAACAACAGTCAGTAAAACAATCACATTAAAATAATGAAAGAGAAGTACAAAGGTCACTCGAGTTAACCCATACTAGGATTCTGTGTAGGAAAACAAGGATATGGAACAAAAAACCAAGGGTTATGTTTTGAGGAAGAGTGATAGAAAACATGTTTAGGAGAATGTTAACCACAAGAAAATAACAAACTTGTGGTGGGTTAAACGGTATTCGATTACCTAGTAGGAAAAGTTAATAGACAACATTTTTGTTTTAAGTTACTTTTCATTGAGAAATTTATTTTTGAGCTTAACTAAATCACAATGAAATATACTTACTTATTACGTATTCTTTCAACTTTTACGAGATTCCTTAATCAAAATCATATTTTCTCAAAAAGACGAGTATTTAGGAAGACTATTTCACATTAAGAGTACTATAATCAAATTCTTGAGTATCACCTAATCCACAAAAGAGAACTACATATTTCACATGTCTTTAGAAGAAAACCAAAACCAAAATAGTATGAGATCAAATAATCCACAAAAGTATAATCCTTTATAAGAAAATCTAATCATAATCTCCATAATTTATCCAAAAAAAAAACCAAAGTTCAAACGAAGACCAATCGATAAACAATTGTCCATAAAATTCTTCAAATTAAACCAAACTAAGATTGAAATTCAAATATTTGAAGGATTTAATCACATATTCATCAAGGTACAAATTAACATTTATCTCCAAATAACAACAGTTGCTCTTAAATTCTCATATTGAAAAGTAATTAACCTAATAACATATATTCCATGATTGGTTATTCATTTCCATAGATAACCCAAAATAAACATATTCTTGATTCCTAAAATCATATAACTAAAAAGAATTATTCAAGCCAACCAGGGACTTCACGTAGTCCAGTGGTAGGCGATAAA
Organism: Viscum album; assembly: GCA_963277665.1. Classification (NCBI taxonomy): domain Eukaryota; kingdom Viridiplantae; phylum Streptophyta; class Magnoliopsida; order Santalales; family Viscaceae; genus Viscum; species Viscum album. The sequence goes on from OY728150.1 coordinate 1,519,875,447, forward strand.
TACCAGTCGCACTTTGGTTGTGGGTTAGATTCTCGTAGCTTCGTCAGACGCGATAGGTTGTCACACGGTCTACATGTTGTCCTTTTTCCAAAACTACATAATTCTTATAACATTCCCCAAAAGCGATAAAATCTTCAAAAATAACCATAACATAATTTAACCTCATGTTTATCTCATGAATTTCATTTTCCATCATAACATATAATAAAAAATAATTACCTCAAAAGTAAGGATTGTATAAACTCTAATGGTTACCTTTATAATTATTACCTGAACTTCCACATCGATTGGTCCTCTCGTACATGATGAATTACAGAACATACCAAGGTTCAAGTGGTTTATCATGACTCCTTGATAGTTGGTTTGGAACAACCATGAGTTTCCTCATTGAATCCCCCATTTCATCTTGTCTCTTAATCATAGAACCACTACAGTTTCCTTCAATCCCACTGTCACTTTGGTTCCTGCTAGATCCATCCATTTACTAAAACCAAAAATGTCAGTGTGAGTATATCAACAAAATAATAATGTACTAATAAGGAATATAAACACTAAGATATAATTACTCATTCACTTTATCTAAAAACTATGACTCTTTCTGAAATCCTAGCCAGTATGGTAATGTCACTTATGCTTAAAGAATACCCTAACCTCTAAAGTTATCTAAACCGACCTTTGATACCAACTATAGGGCCATGACCTTAAACATTAATTAATATTTAATTAAATGAATAATTCACATTGAGGATATTTTCAGGTTTAGAGTTTTAGAGAATTATATCATAAATCAGGAATTACATTCTACATTTAAAAAAAGTGGTTACAAAAAAGATAGTATTCGTTTTTCCCATCAATGGAAACAAATTTAAAATAAAACATGGATTCTTTCTTGACACTTCCTTGACACTATAATCACATCATGCACCTTTCCCGTGACCTGTGAAAAACATTTCAAAAACATGGGATGAGCATAAAAATCTCATTAATGGATATAAAAGTACGAAAAGAAAACATTAGTCCATGTATGAAATCATACATTACTCATAAAACATAATCATTTTAACATACCCCATCAAATCATGAATAAAACATAGAAATCATAAGTCATAATGGTAACTTGAGGCATTCATAACATTCTTATGTATGGAGTAACCCCCTTGGTTATGTTTTGAATACCCATCAAAGTATATTCCCTAAATCTTTTCTGAGAAACCTTAACATTTAACTCCTTCGTGTTACCCAATGCATTGTAGATCTATAACTGGCTCACCCGCCCTTAGATTATCATTGAACCACCCATTTTCATAACAATTCCCAAGAACCATAAAATAATTTTATCACATAAATCATGCATAATGGAAACATAACATTTCCACATTTCAATCACAGTATAACATTTTAATATATTGAAATAATTAATCCATTAAAAACCCATTTTCCAAACCATTTAAAACATTTAATAAATATATTTTCGAATAAAAGTGTACCATACCACCTTGAAGAATTAAACATTTTAAACCATTGATATAAATATAAATAAATACTGAAAACCATTTTAAAAAACATGGATATTAATAAGAACAAATAATTAAAACATTTAAAGCGATATTTTGGTTAAAGGGTTTTTACCAAAATTAGAGACACTTGAATACAATAATTGAGGAATAACATTTAATGAGAACTTTATAATAACATGAGAATAAATGGATTAATGATATAATATTCCCAAGGACAGTATATACACCATATAAGAGTGAATTGGTTCATAACAACAATGAATTCTCAATAGAAATGTAAAAGGAGATGAAATCCCTTATAAAGAAGGTATCCTTAAATTAAGGATAAATCAATATCAAAATTATGTGTGAAAAATATAAATACACCCAATATAAGTGGATATTAAGTGTAAACCAATAAATGTTCATTCAAACCTATTCAAAGGATCACATATTTAATAACTACATGTTGAACCCAAAGAAATCAAAATTGGGATAAAAAGTTCTCGTGGTAAAATTTGACAGCCTAACGGCATCACTTCAAAATTCAGAAAATGGGTTGATGAGAGATAAAAAGGGTATATCATCACTTGGAAGTAAAATTTACATCAATATGTATATATAATAACATATCCCAACATAATTTTATGTGAATTAAAAGGAATAATAAAAGAAGTCTTTTAAAAAGAGGAGGGTGAAAGGTTCCCTTACCGACTTGGGTAACTTTTGAAACGAACACCCCATTGAAGAAGGGTCATAAAATGAATATTTATATACCCATTAATTAAATTATATTAAAAAATGAGTAAAATAATTGGTAGTACATACACCAATCAAAGGAAATGGTGGAAAATGTAGCATTAATGTCACGGGAATAAAAGTGAGATGAAAAATCCTTTACGAAAACTCGGCACCCTAACGGCGCCACATAAAACATCCAAAAATGGATTGATGAGATCAAATAGGATCTATAATATTATTAAAATAAAATTTACAGCAAGAGGAATATAAAATAACATTCACCAACATCACAAAGAGGTGCTTAAAAGAAGTGACATAAAGGAGAGTACATAAAAAGAAAGAGAGGGGTAAGATCCCTTCTCTCATGTCCGACATGACTCGATCGTTCTTTAATCTCATGAATAATAAAATATGGTCAATTTATCATCTATTATGGACCTACTTTAATTATTATTATTCATTTTATATCACACATTATAATGTTATAATAATTGGTTTACAAAGTGAGTACATATCAGACGTTTTTGTCGATATTCGGTACATGAGTAAAAATCGAACGTGTTGGAAAAGAATTTTCCATGTAGGTATAGGAAAATTATATAAAGAATAGTATTTATGTTTTAAAAAACATATATATCCAGTATATATTCATTTTATTCTATTCCATAGAATTTGGAGTTAAAAAATCAAAAGCACCGTTCATGGAGAAGGTAGGTCGTACGTACGCATGAACGCTGCATTCATTTTTTTGGCATATTAGTGAAATTAAAACAAAATGAGATATATATATATATATATAATAATTCCAGAATGTTATCCATAATTTAGATTTAATATATTACATATATATCCATTATATATATGTACTTATAATAGTACATAACATTTGGAGGAAAAAAAAGAACTGTACCGTTCCTGGAGACGGTAAGCTGTACGTACGCGTGAACGCTACTTTCATTTTTTTTATTGAATGGAAGGAAATAATAATGATATAAAGGTATATTATAATTCCAGTAGGATATCATATGTAATACCATTAGTTCCATCCTTTATATGTCCAACATATGGCATTAACGAATCAAATCACTTTCAGGGGGCCGTAGTCCGCACTTCCTAAAATGAAGATATCACGTTTACCCATAATGGAAACCATAATGGTATGCCATAAATGAAAAATACATAAGATTAAGGAAAACATAAACATAATATATATCATATATAAATATAGTGACATATTAACGGCCACCATTGAAGGTGTTAAAATAATATTGAACAATCATCATTTCGTGAGGCTGTAATTCTCCATCGACAGAAACTGTATGTTCATTAACCATTAGACGGAGGTGTGTGAAAGTGTATCTCGAATCATTATTATAACAACATTATATTATAATTATGATACTGGTTTTGTTACAAAAAAAAGTAATAAAAAGAGTTTATGGGTTTGGAGAAGCAAAATAAAACAAAAGAACACAAGGGAAGACATTACCTTTAAATCAGGTAACTCTCTTTGATTTGAGCTCAAAGGCTTCCTTGGAAAGGATTATGCCCAAAGTGAGTATTAAATGATGAATAGAGGGATGTGGAGAGATGCAATGGTCAGGTTTTGGCCGAGTTAATGGCTTGAGAGGTGTGTGTAAGGTGGTAGAGGTGGGGGCCTTTTATAAGAGGAGACAAGAGGCACTCTTGGAAAGTTATAAAATATTACATTATTATAAAATGATTTTTGGATTTAAAAGGTCTCAAAAGGATATATTGCGAGGATAAGGTGATAAAATTTCTAAATACACACATAAAACAGGTTTGTGACAAGTTTAAGACTTATATTTCACCATATCTTCTCATTTTATTTAAATTGTTCATTTAGGAGGTAATCACTGCATCATCACGGTGTCATAAATAAATTAATTTATCTAATATCTAAAAATTATAAAAAAACTATCATGATGTAGGAAATATTTTTATATTTCTAATGAATATTTATAGTAAAAAATATGAATTTTATAACCCCATCTAAAAATTGTTTTAGTAAAAGAACACATGTTTGTGACATTTTAATTTTAACATAAAATAAAAAGGTATTAATGTCATTTTCCAAGAAAAGTGTCTCCATGGGGTCCCCTTGTTGACCCATGGATTTTCTTGGTCAGATACGACTCATCTAATGAGGTTGGGAGATGTCTCTAGGTCATTTCATATTATTAAAACATTATTTTTACCTTAAACTACACTAATTACCTCTAATCACGATTAAAACTAAAAAGTTACTATTCACCCTAAAAATATTTTAATCCCATTTAACCAAATTTTAATTATTAATGACAACCATGTATGTCGGATTTTTGAAATTCAAAACACAGAGGTGGTAAAATTTCATTTAAATGATAAATCAGTTTTTTGAAGTATCACTTAGTGGTTTCACTATTCATAAAAAATTGAAGTTTTCAAGAAAAAGACCATAAATTCACCCTTTGATATTCTGAATTCAAAAATGATGTCTATTTTAAAAAATTAAAAACATATAAGTTACATTAATTAATTTAATAATTAATTCCTGCTGTCAGAGCAAATAGCATGTTTTTATGAAACAATAAGTATCAAAATATTGACACTAGTTTAAGTCTAGTTTCAAGATGAAATTAATTTCAACGTACACTATTGGATTAAATGATAAAAATATATTCTAATTTCTTTTTAAAACCAATTAAAAAGATAATTTAATCATATAAATTAATTATATTAAAAAAAGGTTTTGAATAAAAATACAACATTTTCACTAGTCATAAAAATGAACTTTGTCAAAAAATACTCAAAATTTACACAATGTAATTTTTGATGTCCTGATTCTAAAGAAGTATTTTATTTTGTAAAATATGACACATAAAATTTTCAAAAAGTGGATTTAAAATAGGTTCTTCATCAAAATGCCGGTAATCGACCTTTTAATGAAAATTTGAATGTTTATGATTAAAATTGGATTCACTCGCATTTTTAATCCACTAACATTTATTGTAAAAAGTAAAAATATTTGACAAACATATATAATAATTTTGTAGTTAGTTCTGTTCATTCCCTCCATTACAACGGCTAGGCGTTAACTACCATTTAAAATAATATTATTTTATTATTAGAGTGCAACGTAAGATTTCCAAGAAACTCGTTGTTGCGTATTGGGTACTCCATTGAGCATAGAGTCCCCTTTAAAGTAATATTAATATTTTATTCAGAAAAAAGGGATAAATATAAAAATTTCATATTCTTTATTTACCTGGGGTGTTACAGTGTAACCCTTGGGAATGCAGTGAGAAGACCCTAAACCTTGTAAAGGCAATGGGTCTTGGCATAGAAGATCTGGCCTAAATATTTTCACTCATTATATCCATTAATCCATAATGAATTTTGTACATCATCACATTTGTCGTTATATGCTTCTTTGACGTAGCCTATTGAGGGTGAACCATGCCAAAATCGCTATGTCCTCTGAATGATTTCATATTTGTCCTTATATTGTTATGGGAGGATGATAGAATTGAGTTCTGTCTAACAATGAAACATGATATGAATGAGAAATTATTTTAATCTGACATACTCTGATTCACCCCCTCTTGGGGTATTTTACCTAGTAGACCTATCAATTGGTATTAGAGGTAAAGGTTAAAACATAGTGGTTTTCACTCAATAAGAATTAATGGAGGTGGTGAATTATAAAGAATTTTGATCTTTGATAGAAATAACTTTCAACTATGGATGAATTAGATGCACCACAACATCCGACTAGTAGGGATGGATGTATTTATAACAGCTATGTGTGGAATATCAGCTGACATTAATAGTGGTTATTTATTAGAAGATAAAAGAAGATAATTGGATACTAATGCTAAAGGGGTCAATTATTTAGGGGGATCCCTATCAAATGGAATTTAAACAAGGGTGATGTCCTATAAAACATCACATGCAATGTATGAAATATTGTAGAATGTTTATGAGGGCATCAGAAAAGTCAGAAAAGAAAATATATAGGTTCTTAGGAACAAGTATGAGGATCTCATAATGAATCCCAATGAGACTGTTGATTCATTCTTCCGTATGATAAACATCATTTTGGAAGACATGCGATGTATTGGAGAAGTAAATGGAGAAATAAAAATTATGAATCGAATGGTCAAGAAACAACCACCATGGTTCAGTCTAAAAGTATCATTTTTGGAAAGCAAAGATCTAAATGATATGACACTAGATAACCTACACATTACCATTGTAGCCTACTAAATGAGAAATGATGATAATGATGTGGTGGAAAAAAGGAAGCCAAAGGAAGTGACATTCAAGGAAATAATGAATCTCTCTATTGAATATATTCTTGAGTATGACAATATGAACGATGCCATGTCATTTCACTTCTCAAATCTGCATAAGGTAAAAGGAAGGTTCAAAGGTAAATATCCATTTGCGGGCTATTTTTGTGAAATGATTAAGCATTTTGTAGAAAAGTGTCCTAAGAATATTTATGACAAAAATGAAGAAAATGATGATATTCTGCAAATGAAGTATTCATAAAATGAAAATAGGGGGAGATGTTCTATGAAAAGGTTCTTCAAAAGGAAAATTCTACTTTCAAGAGAGGATGAAAGATTAGAAGAATCTATGGCAGAAGAGTTGGAGGACTGCATAGATCAAAAAGTAGATTATTTTCTTGTAGTTTCTAGAAATTATTTAGACAGATAAAATTGGGATAATGAATAAAGGGAAATTGAAGTAAGGGTTGATCTTCATGATGAATTTAATGCTTCCCTTAAAGATATATATATTTTGAGAGCCAAAATTATGAAATATAACAATGTTGGTTGTGAGGAAAAAATTTTATGCAGTAGTGGGAATAAAAGAATTATGAGTTGAATGAAAAAATTGAAATGTTGATGACTTCAATGCTAGAAAGCTATTAAAAGGGGGTTATGTACAAAATAAAAATTGAACAACCAAAAATTGAAATTGATAATTTGACTAAAACTACACAAGATCAATTTAAGCGTATCAAAAAACTAGAAGAAGAAGTATTCAGTCTGCATTGAACAATTGAAGATAATGAAAAAACTGCTGGGAAAGAGGATCATTTAGGAAATAGAGAAGATGATATTTGAGTAGATTGGTCCATCAAAAGAGAAGCGCAAATCTACACTAAATGATAATTCTGGTATTAGGCTTCATCTAAAATAAAAACCAGTTATAGTTCAAGTCAGGCCAAAAGAACCCATTACATGACTGGAGATTGGTTTGGGTATGAAGCAGAATCCGAAGATTCAGAGTGCCCAATTCACCACTAGTGGTGCATCATTACCATATATGAATGTACCTCAAATAAGATTCTATTGTTGTGGTATTATTAGACACTCTTAAAATGTATGTTCCATAGAAAAGCGGTAAAAAAATATAACACGACCAACAGAGGTGGTCGTACAGATCTCAATACAATAGGTCATCATTTATTTGTCATTTTTACAAGTGTAAAGGGCTTATACATATGGAAAGATATTATACCTAAAAAATGAAAAGTAATATTCCAAGGAAAACTGAATTTGTTCCTAAGAAGATTCCAAAAGTATAATCAAGTGAGATGAAAATTTTAAGTCGATTTTTATCTCCGAAGTTTTAAAAATACTCATCATATAATGAAGTAGAACATGATTATCATTCCATTTTGGTTTGAATTCAATGGCTTGGGTCAAAACAAAAAGGTTCGAGCAGGATGTGGTTGAAGAAATTGTGTTCAAGGCATCAGACCACACAGGGATACAGATAATTTATAGTGGATGAACATCCCATATAATGGGAAACAAGAATATAGTAATCAAAATCTGGTATGATAAAGAAGGTATTGTATGATTTGTTAATGATGAGGGCTAGAAAATTATTAGTTCATGAAAAGCCAATTTTAGAGTAAAAGACATGAGATGAGCAGATGTGTTGGTTGTTGAGGGGCTTAGTCATAACTAGATTATTTTTAGTCAGTTGTGTGACTCAGGATATTCCATATGATTCCCATTAAATTATATATCATCAAGTCAATGTATAGTGTTATTGTGCTACATGGAAAGCATACGAAATAGAATTTGTACATCGTGAGTGGAGAAGAAGATATTTTCTTTCATTCCAAGGATAGAAAAACAAGTTATGAAATAATCATCTTGGGAACATAAGACAAATTTCCTAGGACGATTTGGTAAAATATAATGTAGCACCAAGTCTCCCTAGATTATCACATGATAGTACTCAAACATGAGATGTCTTCCAATTGGGGGCGATCACCCGAATGAAATATGAGAAAAAGGATAAAAAGACAACTAAATTTCTTGATCTGAGGCATATTGATGTTTGTGGGACAATTGCCCAAGGGGATATTTATGGGATTAGATATTATGTTCTATTCCTTGATGACTACATCTGAACGTCATGGGCTTCAATAATAACCCACAAATATGAAGTGTCTAGTTTCATTACAAGATATCGACAGGACTATGAAAAGGTGCTTTGTCAGAAAATCTAAACGATTCGAACAGAAAATGGAACCGAGTTCAAAAATAGCCACGTAGAGTATTATATTGAATAACTTGGGATAAGGCATCACATTTCAGTATTTAGAACTCCATAGCAAAATGGATTAGTTGAGATAAGAAATAGAATTTTCAACAACATGGCTAGAACAATGCTCATTGAGAATGACCCTCCACAGATATTTTGGAATGAAGCGGTAAAAAAAAGTATACACCTTAAATAGAGCGTTACATTTTAAAAAAGAGAAGAATACTCTATATGTGTTATGTTATAGAAAAAAGACTTCATTAATGCAATTTTGATTATTTGGATGTAAATGTTTCAATCTCAATAAAGAGAAACATATGAAAAAGTAATCCGATGGGGATTAATAGATATTTCATTGATACTGGACAAATATAAAAGAGTATTAAAGCTTCAATAAGTGGTTGGGAATTATAGTTGAATGCCAGGATGTGAATATTGTAGAAAATGAATACAATATCCAGTAAATACATGATCAAAATAATGAGGATAGCGATGAATAGATGAGCAGATCAGAAGATGATCCACCTATAGAGATTGATTCAGAAGAAGACTCAGATGATGAGAATAAAACAATGTGTTCCCAAATACTATAAAGAAGAGCTGAAATTGGTAGGCAGAACATAATTAGTGATCAGATAGCACCAGTGCAGACAAGAATGATGAATTCTCTATAGAAAGCATCATACTTATCACAAGTAGAGCATAAATGCTTTGATGAAGTAGCTGGAGATGAGAATTGGGTTTAGGAAATGAATGAAGAGATTGACCAAATTCAGAAGAATCAAACGTGGTAAATTTTTTTGATACAATAAGACAAGAATGTTATAAGGACAAAATGGATTTTTCTCAACAAAATGAATGAAGTCGATGGTATGATTCGAAACAAAGAAAGAATTTTCTGAAACAAGTACTCTTATATATGAGGTATAAATGTTGATGAGGCATTTGCACATGTTGAATGGGTAGTGGAAATTAGATTATTCATGGACATAAGTGTGAAAGGAAAGATTTATTTTTTCCCTTAGGATGTTAAGTAAACAATTCTGAATAGAGTTCTGGAAGAAGATGCATACATTGAGAAACTAGATGGTTTTCTCATTCATGAAGATGAGAACAGATTTTGTTGACTGGACAAAGATTTATATGGTTTGCAGCAAACTCCAAGAGCATGAAATTCAAGGCTTTATTAGTTTCTAATGAATCTTGGTTTTTGGTGTGGTGGAGTTAATAAAATTATATAGTACAACAATAGAAATATTCAATGGATGATGGTGTTGGTTTATGTCGATGAAATAATCTTTGGTGGATCAGATGAAGCACAATATAGAAAATTTTATGAATTCCTGAAACTGAGTATGAAATGTCGATGATTAGAGAGACGATATTTTTCCATGGAATACTAGTGACACATAGAAGGAATTCAACTTTTATTTCACAATGTAATTATTCCATAAAGGTTTTGAGAAGTTTTAGAATGGATAATTCCAAAGAGATGAAGACTCTAGTTGCTACGCAGTTGAAATTGTCACGATATAATGATGGAAAGACAGTAAATATCACATAATATTGGAAAATCATTGGATGTCAGTTGCACCAGACAGTGATATGTCCTGATATTATATTTGTCACATGCCAAGCTTTTAGGTATCAATGAAATCCCTAGGAGAGCCAGATGATTTTAGTAAAAATAATTATTCGGTATAACACGGTCCCGTTGTATTTTAGCCGAATGTATAATGAAAAATATCAATAAATGATATCGGGATATAAATATAAAAATTGGGATGGTTGATCACATGATAGGAAATCAACAGCAAAAGGTGCCTTTTATTTTCGAGGATTGTGTATTTCTCGGTTAAGAAAGAAACAAGTTTTCATTTCATTGAGAACCATAGAAGCTGAATACATTATGGCTACTTGAGAAAGTAAGCAACTATTGTGGATGAAACAATAACTTGAATATATGAGAATTAAAGTGAAATATCATTTTAGAATATATTTTTATAATTCAAGTTCTATAAATTAGTGCAGAAATCCAATCCACCACTCAAGGAAAAAGAACATTGAAATTAATTATCATTTTATCAAGATAAATTGGTTCAAGTGATTTTTATTTTAGGGTATGTGACTAAAAAAACATGCATATATTCATACAAAGAATCACATAATGAATCTTTTGAAAGGAATCTACAGGCTCTGGGAGTCCAGTCAACATCCCACATTTGAGAATGTGTCAATGTTGGTCCCCCTCTCTCCGAGGTATGAAGTGTTTTTCCTTAATGTACTTATATGTGTTCTTTTACAGGTTGTAGAAAACCTTGAAGTGCCCTACGGGTTCATTGAAAAAGGGGGCGAATGTGTGACTATTCTAGGGGAAAAAAGACACAACGAGTAACTTTTAAGAGAAAAAGTGATATAGGCGGAGTTAATCCTGAGATGGATGTATTGGAAGAGCTAGAAAATAGTGGGAGCATTAAATCTCATGATGCTATCAGTGATCAATCAATGATTAGAAATCACGACGGATGTGGTTCGTGATGAAATTAGTTTAATGGAATCAATTGGTGATATGTAATGAAGTGAATCATTGATTAAATATTCATTATACTCTTTTTTATTAGGACGAGCATGGCTCTTGTAGGCTTTGAGTTTGTGTTGAGTAAATCCTTGATCACTATCTTAATCTTATGAAGTAAATGATTATTCATGTTGGAATATGTTTAAAGGAGGTATAAAAATTTGGAAGCATTAGTTTTATAAGTCTTTATGAATATAGCTAGTCAGACTTATTAGTGTGCATATCAAATCTCATTAGAACATTTTTTTGTCCCAAGATTTCAAAAAATGTCTGAAGGTGGTTTATGAGGGATAATCCCATGAAGGATAAAGTGGTTCACATAGAATAAATTTTACTAATGGATTTACGAAAAATGATGGATACTCTTAAGACTCGGTACACTGAGGTGGAAACTCCAATATGAGAGAGAGTGAATTCCACAAGCAGTACGTAGACGGATAGCTCAAGTATAGGGAAGTGAAGGAAGATCGTGAAAAGATAATAATTCACGGACAGAGGGTTATTCAGAGTAGATGTTGGCAGAATTGGTTCATGGTGGATGAACGGGATAACGATGGAAGAGGCAGTCCATGAAAGATGGATGGTTGGCATCAGCAGTAGTAGCTCACGCAGGAGGTGACCGCGTTCCAAACATGGTACTCAATACGTAGGAGAGACAAGGTGGTTAAGGATTTTCACGAGGAAGATGTAAAAATCAGTAAATTAGTTTTCTGAATGAATTTCTAATACCTAGAAGTACTCAAGATTGTGGAATTCAACTACGGGTGAAAATGTAACTTCAACAGGTCATCAACATATAGTTATGGATGCCCAAATGCATGCAAATGAATGGACCTACATGTCCATAAACAGTGTTTTACCTAATAGTCCATAAAATATGAGTGGATTCCATTTGAAGAGCAGTGATAAAAGGAAGAGGAATAAAGTGACCCTTTTTCACCAGTAGAGGGCCAGAGAAAGAGGCATAGGTAGTTACCCTTGGAAATATAGTGAGAATACCATAAAAATGTAAAGGGAGTGAGCTAGGGCATAGACGATCTGGCCCAAATATTGTACTAATTATTGGAAGAATGCCTTAGTGAGTTTGTTACATTGGAACATTACTGGTATATAAACCTTTGATGTAGCCCATTGGGTATTAACCAAATAAAAATTTCTTGTGTCTTGTGAATGATTTCATATTTGTACTCATGTTGGTACAAGTGGAATAGAGGATTGAGATTTTTCTAACAACAAAACAAGACCATATTGAGAAAAATATTTAATCATTCATACCCTATTTGACCCCCCTCTCAGTGTATTCGACCTAGTGTAACTAACAAAAAATATATTTCCTATCATAATTTCAACCGTGATTTGTGGTAAAGTAGAAATGAACAATCATAATTTTGTGAGGCAGTAGTACACCGTACAAAGAAATACTATGTTTAACATTCTTTTGATGGAGGTGTGTGTAAGTGTTGTTCAGAAACCATTAATAAAAACATACTATTATATGGATTGTACTAGTTTTGTAACACAATAATGGAATAAATAGAGTGTATGTGGTGAATAAACAAAATAAATTGGATGATATTGAGAGAAGACGTTACCTCTAAATTGGGTAACTCATTTTGGTTCGTGCCAAAATGCTTACATGAAAATATTTATGTCTAAAATGGAGGAGTCAAGGTCTAAGGGAGGATTTTTGGGAGGCAACATGGGTATATAATGGATGAACATAAAAGGATTCATAGGTGCGAGGAATGGGTATATGTGGTGTCCTTTTATAGGGAAGGAAAAGTACTCAAATGGAATTTTTAGAAAAAAATTAATGTGAACATGTTCTTACATAAAAAAGGTCATACCAAACCAAACTAACTAAATAATAGATGTCTTATGGTTGAACTATAGATCGAATGTTTTCGATAGAAAAGTGTCTACGTCATTTGGGATTTTAATTTTGAGGTTTAGTCCCTAATATTATTAATATTTCCTTAGTTGTTGTGATTAATTTTAATCAGTTTTACAAATCATTTGGGTAAAATATTTACATGATCTCATTAGAATCTAAATATTATACTAAATATAATAGTGTATGAAATATTTTTGAAATTCACTTCACACCAGTAGAAAATTTATGATTAGTGTTAATATCATCAATGGGTCGAAATAATAGGGTTTTAAAGTAGGAAATGACCAAAAGTTTTTTATGATTATATATTAAGTTTCAAAGTGAAATTGATCCTATTGTGTTAATAGATGTAATTTTAATCTAACTTGAACATAAAAAATATTTTTAATATAATTTGAAATAAATAATTAATTAGATAAAAAGGTATTTTTTAACTAAAAAGTAGTTTTTCACTATTATTCAAAAATGATGTTGATTAAAAAATATCCCAAAAAATAAACCCAGGATAATTTTGTAGTTATAAATTAAAAACTAAATTTTATTTTATACAATTATATTTCTTAAGTAGTATAATATTACTTTTCATAATTAAAATCAGTTTATTCTAGAAAATTATGTTTTCAAACATAAAATGGACAACCAATAATCATATCTTTTATTATCTATATCTTTTATTTATATTATACAATTATAAACAATATTTTAAAATTAATTTTTACTATTCATATTTCTATGTTTTACCACTAGATAATAATTATATTATTTAAATTATTAAACAAAAAAATGATATATTTCATAGAAACTCAGTGTTGCGTGTATCACACACCAACTCAGTTTTTTGTGCATCTTACACCAATTCGATGTTGTGTTGAATGTTTGCGTTGTTGGGTATGCATGGTATGCATACCAATTCGGTTTTTTGTGTAACATGCGTATATTTAGTTTCATGTGAAATGAATTTTTACTTAGTTTATTGCAAGATATATGTGATGGTTTAAATTTACTCAAAAAAGGTACATAAAAACTTGGTGTGTTACATTCTACCCCCCACCCCTTAAAATGAAAATTTTCCCTTGAAATTCATCTGGGTTATGACGGTTTTAATACCTGAATGTTTTATTCATTGAAATTCATATCGTAAAAATAGATACTAAAACTTCCCTTAAAAAGAGAATTTTGGAACCATAACAGTTATCCAAATTAACCTATAATAGGGTTTCCACATAAGAGGACATAGTTTGGGAGTAAAGATTAGACATGGAGATACAAAATATTTATTTATAGGGATTTATTGAGGTCATCAATAAAAAACAAGATAATGATTAATGGAAATTTCGAGGGAGACAAATTCACAAATCGTCAATGATTCTATAAGAAATTGCTTCAATAGAATTTAAGGTATTATGATAAGAAATATTTGTATAACTTTTAGAACATTGAGTAATTATTGATAAATTTCTATAAACAAAATTTCATTTTGGTTTGTGCTTTTTACAATTTAGAATACATCCATTACCTCATGGAATTAATGTACAAGAATTAGATTTTATGAATAATGAACTAAAATATACTTTTAGTGGATCTTAAGTCCCATAAAATAATAAAAACTCTATCTATTTGTGTCTTAAAAAATCAAAATGAATTAAAAATAATGTCTAACATTACTGATTCTTCATAGATATATATTCATAAAAAATAATTATACTTTAATGAGGACATCATGAAGGATAGTGGTAGGTGAGAATCCCTTATCATCCTTCAGTAATTGGTTCTAGATCCATGAAATTAGTAGACATGATTGGTTTTCATCCAATATACATGATGTCAATTTTGAAAAAAATATATAACAGATAGAAATCATTGAAATAATGTTAATGAATGACTATCCATTTAACCAAGGGTTTCAATCAATACTCAATGCACCAATACATCCTCTAAATCATAACTTAATCTGTTCCTGGAAGATTAATCTTATAATCCTTCACATAGTTGAATATACAAAACATTAGAAATAGTGTCAAAAAATCAGATTAACATTGATTCCCTTGTATATCACAGAGTAGCTCTTGGTTGTCACATTCCAAACATTTTATTAAGCGCCTATTATATTCTCATGAAACATGGTAATAACATGAATTACCATAAATACATTGGTAAAACATGAATTTTTCATTATTCCAATGATTATTGGATACATCCTTTAAATCCATGAAGTTGTAAACATCATCCCTATGGACACAGAACATTTTTTCAATAATCAATTCCAAGCCAATATGTACCATCCAATATAATTATTCCAAGATAGTAAATATTTAACCAAACATCACATTATTGGCATCAGACATTAATTAAGGTTTACATTCCCTTAATCAAAATATTAATTTTCCTTGAAATCAATGTTCTAGTACATGGTGACCATTCACATATTCATTTAAATCCTTAGAAAAATGATAAACTGAACAATAAATAAATAATTCACTATCCTTAATTCTGGAATCCAAATACATAAACACATTAATCCTCCAACTATAATGTTTGGAATAGAATATTTCCTAACTTGTTTTAGTAGTAAATCCATATCTTGGGGCATTATGTTAGGTAATACACATGTTCCCCATAGATAATACATTGAACTCCATGAAATCATGTCACTCTATGACCCATTTTCCTTAAAAAATAACACCTTCCCCTCCATTTGAGGTATTCCTCATGATTCATCATCCATTCTTCTTAAAATATAGGGAGACATATGCTATTTCCACTATGTTCCTTACAATGAAATTGCATCTTTAACTTATTTGGATTGTTAGAAATATCCTTAAAGCTATCATTGTAAATCATATATCACAATAGCAGATTTGAAATAATCACAATATCTTTTTCTCCACCGATCATCCCATTTGACTACTCATCATAAAATCATCCATCACTTTCAACGATAATCCATATACTTCTAGTTTTTTCCATTGACTAAAACTAGAAGAATATAGTGAGGAATACTTATCATTATAGAAAACCACATAGTCATGAAAATAATTACTTAAATGAAGATTAAATAGTGACACCTTTCATAATCCATGACACCTTAGGTTTATCATAGGTTATTAATAGATAACATATATCTAAATCCTTTATGATGGATCATGAAGTGTTTGAAAATTAAAAATTCATATCCATTTGGATGTCGAACCAGGTGTACAGAAAGGCCCATTATCATGTACCAGATTATCCCGTGTCATGTCCGGAACATTTAATTGGATTTGTTACCCCTATGTACATATGTTCTAGAGCCACATCCACATGAAGTATCTAGAAAAATATGTATTTCATATAATCCACTCACTCTATCCTATACCATAATTTTAGGACATTCTCATAAATGTTATCTCATCCTTATACTTATCCATAGAGAAATAAATAATCATATCCTTATAAATATTCATAGGGATATTACTATAGTTTTTTAATCATAGTTTCCAATGGTTAACTAATCCATTCCTTTAATACCAGCTATAGAGACCCCAACTAACATAAATGTATATTATATAATTTTAGATGAATATTCATAACATTAAAAAAATACATGATTGTGGACCATAATAATTTCGTGTATTTGGAAAAATGTAAACAAAATATTTCATCCTGGTAAGGGATCATCAATATATCCCATAAATATTTACACGGTTATAAATTAAACTTAAAACCATTTTTGATAACCTAGATGAAGGAAAGATAAGAAATGGGTGAGATCAGATTCTCAATAAGGGTAAAAAGGGAGACATGTAAGCATAAGCATGAACATAGAAGTATGATAATGTGATCGTAACAATAAGAGATCATATCCTGCATATCAAAGGTCATAAACTTGAGATACGGGATAAATCATGTATGTTCATAATATATGAATCATAAAGAAATAAAAATAATGAACCATGAAATCATAACTAAGGAACAAGGTATAGGATTTGTGGAATAAATATAAGAATAGAATATTTTATGTCTAGGATACATACCAATACCTTTATAAAATGTTAGACTTACGATATGACCAGTGTACCTACATTGGGATTTGGCTAGCAACCTGTGTACCCACTTTCTCTTATGCTTGGGCTACAACCTGTGTACTCACAATCCTATAGGCATGGGATACAACCCATGTACCTTTTTCTTTTCGGTCTTGGGTTACTACCCATGCACACTATTTCATTTAGGCTTGGGATGAAAACCATTTACCATCTTGTTTTCAGTATTGGGAAAAAGTCTATGTACTCCCTTTTATTTATGATTGCGCTACAACCTATACAACCTCTTTCTTTTTTAGGCCTAGGCTACCACCTAAACACCATATTTATTTTTGGACTAGGGCTACAACCTATGTACCATTTGAGATCATATAAAACATTTCATTATGCAATTAATTGGAGGGAGTTATATTTCCCACACATCTCATAGTAAAATAATTCACACATATTCCATATTATAATAAAACATTCCTCATGTCATGACCCATAAAAAGAGATAGGTCTTATAAACATAAATTTATTTCCCATAAAATGAAATGGGTATCATTAAAATTTCATCACATCAAATCCTATGGAGAATAGACAGGTTTCATAACCATTTCATTGATGAATAACCCATGGATGAGAAAAGGATTTAATAAACATATTACCCATGAAAGAGAAATATTATTCATAAACACCATGACATTAAGCTTGAGCCGGTAATAGAAAGTATCTGAATAGATCCATTAGATAATTTCCAAGTAGGAAATTAGTAACATCAATGTATTTATTTTTATATGTAAAATTGTTCTCATATATCTTTCAAAAACGTTTCTTTTGTAAAATATCCTTTCTTTTAGAAAATGGATTGTTAACAAATAAAACCATTTAATAGTAATTTTCTCTGAAAATAACATGAAAACAAATAAAGAAGACTTGAAAAAAAATTGAATATATTTTCCCTTGAAAATTACTTTTCAAAATATTTCTTTATTATTATCCTTCAAAAAATGAGATGGAATAATTAAAAAAATTAATATGGGTAAATCCGTTCGTGTTGTATGATGTAAAAAAGAACATTCCATTTTAGAGTAAGAAGTTTAGAAGGAATTCCATGTTCAGAATGTGACAAGAATATTCCATTGAATTTATTGGTAAAACAAAAAAATGATAAAAATTTCATTAAAATATTATAAGATAATGTTATAATTTTCATAGAAACCATTTTTTGAAAACATAGATTGCCTATAGAAGAAAGGGTATATTAGGGCTGTTCTAAAACACTTTCTTAACTATATTATGTACCAAAGTCTAGAATATGGATGTAATACATGATTATATCATGAAATAATATAGGATAAGTAAACTAATTAATATTATTGATAGATGGATCCTAAAATTTCAACATGGTAAACAAAAACATAAACAATCGCGAAAAGAGATGAAATTGTCTCAATAAAATCTTATAACTCTTTACAGGGGACCACGATATTCATGTTAAAAAGGAAATTAAATTAATATTAATATATAATAAAAATAAATACATTCATGTTATAACATGAAAAATGTATTTATATAGAACTTGATGAAAATTTTAGGTTAATAAGAGAATATAAATCTAAAAGACGTCAAATTGAGACAAAACTGTTTTACAGATTTGATAAATTTTGAAAGCTAAAACCCATGGAAGAAGCACAATAAATTGGTAATGTGAATAACCCAAATTTTAGTTTAAAAATATATTTAATAATATCATGTTCAATACATACACTACATTAAAGGAAATAGTGGAGAACATAGCTTTTATCTCACAGAAATCAAAAGTGAGATGAAATTACCTTACCATGTGTCTTCACTCTCCCCTTTCTCATACAAGCTTCCTGTATAATAAATATAAATTTATTATAAAAATTTTATAGAATTATATTATTATATATATAAACATATATGGTTTTATTATAACCATATATTTTCCACTTTTTAATGATCCTATATTAATGTTTCAATTTAGGTAATATTCGCTTCGATCTTTAAAAGTGTCTAAATTTGTTATATTGTTGGTTCTTATAGTTATACAATGATTCCATAATTTAAATCATGATAAAAATATTTGTTATATCCAATATATAGATATTATATTAATTTATATATTATATAACTATGAAATGAAATACACTATTCATGGAGATTGTAAGTTATATGTACGCATGAATGATGTTTCCTTTTTTTATTGTCGTATTGAAAGAATGTATGAAAATGAAAAATGTGTGTGTATATATATATGTGTGTGTATGAATTTAAGAATATATATAATTATTAAATTAGTGGGAATATGTCATATATATCAAATAATTCCATTTAACTCATTCTTTATAAATTCTTTGTGGTGTGTGAATGAATCACAATGCATCGAGGGGCCGATTGTCCACACTTTCTCACACAAGATTATCGTATTAATGAAAAATCGAAGGTAAAAAAACATGTGTTTTAAAATTATTATATAATATTAAATAAATGAATATAATAATATATTAAATATATAAATAGTGTTTCCATCAAAATAGCCATGAGGATTGGAGGGAAATGAGAAATGAATAAACATCATTTCGTGAGGCTGCCATTTGTTGTACAGAGAAACAATATGTTAAACATCTATTAGGTGGAGGTGTGTGTATGTTTATATCATAAAAATTTCAAAAAAATTATCATATTATATGGAGGATATTGTTTTTGTCACACAATAATATTATAAAGGGAGTGAAGGGGTGGAGAATTAAAATACATGGAAGCAGCATGAGAGAAGAGGTTACCTATAAATTGGGGAACTCATTTTGGTTTGTGCCAAAAAGATTACTTGAGATGATATCTTCCAAATGGGAGGATTAAAGGTAGAAACAATTAAGGTTTTGAGGATACAAGGTAATTTCATAAATGATATTAAATGTTTTGAGTGCAATTAGGAATGGATAGAGGGGGTGGCCTTTTATAGGGAAGGAAAAGCACTCACATGGAATTCATAAGAACCAAATAAGGTGTTCACATGTTCTTTCGTAAAAATATTCATAAAAACCCAAAAAAAAATATCCGAAGGTTTATGGTGGAAATATGGACAAAAATGGGTTTTTGAAAATTTTCTAGGCCATTTGGTCCCTTAATTTTAAAGATTAGCCCCTAATTAAGAATAATTTGGCCTTGATTGTTGGGATTAATTTTAATCACTTTTACAAATCAGTTGGTAAAAAAAATTAACATGGTCTCATTAGAATAAAAATATTATACTCTATATAATGGTGTACGTAGGATTTTTTAAATCACTTAATTGAATCAAAAAAAATTAAATTTAGGGATAATCTTGAAGTCTCGTCGAAATAATGGGGTTTTAATGCAGGAAATGATCAAAAGTTTGTTAAAATCTTATTTTCAGTTTCAAAGTGAAATTGACCCAATTGTATTAATATATGTAATATTGATAAAATTTTAAATTAAAAAATAATTATATCATCATTTACAATTAATAATTAATTAGGAAAAAAGTCCATTTTTTACTATGAAGCAGTATTTTTCAATATTCATCAAAAAATGTTGTTTCTTAAAAAAACACCCAAATATTTACCCAAGGATAATTTCAACATTCTGTATTAAAAAATTATGTTTATTTTACACAATTAAATTTTTAAATGTTTCTAAAATTACATTAATTATTAAAAGTATTTCATTTGAGAAAATTATTTTTTTAACAAAAAAGGACTTTACAAAATGTTATATCTTTTACTATCAATATGTTTTAATAATATAAAATAATTATAAAATTTATGTGAAAATTAGTTATTACTATTCATATTAATATTTTTAACCACTATATTGTAATTATCATTTTAAAATAATTAAAAAAATAAAATAGTTTTTTTGTAGAAACTCATTGTTTGGTGTATCTCGCACTAAGTTTGTGTTGTGTGCATCATACACCATGTCAGTGTTACGGGGAATGTACACTAAATCAGTGTTGTGTGGAATGTTTTCCAAGTCAGTGTTGTAGTAACATATCAAGAAAAAGTTTCATATGAAATGAATCTTTGACTTAGTTTATTGCATGATATATTGGAAAATTTAAATTTAATCAAAAAATAGGTCCCTAAAAACTCAGGGTGTTACACTTCACTATTGAAACTGTTAGAATGACATGAAATATTTATTACTTGGTTTGGGTTTGTACCCTTTTTGGGAAATGGTTAGTAATGAATTTTTTTTGGTTTATATCACATTATTTACCTTATTACATATGTTATCTATTTGGGATTACTATAGTAAAGAAGGTATAGTTTTGACACATGACTTACTAGACCCTCACTATTAGTCGGTAACCCCTGGCCTACATGGCGGTGCACTTGAGGTCATGTGGAAAATTGGATTGGGGATCTGGTTAGTGGATCTTAAGTCTATTATATTACAAAGTGTTTTCAAA
This sequence comes from Viscum album, assembly GCA_963277665.1. Taxonomy (NCBI): domain Eukaryota; kingdom Viridiplantae; phylum Streptophyta; class Magnoliopsida; order Santalales; family Viscaceae; genus Viscum; species Viscum album. Next base: position 1,519,897,198 of record OY728150.1, read on the forward strand.
ATAGTTCTTTTAGGTGTTCATATTATTTGGGGATGGTAGATGAGAAATTAGTATTTTTTGGGTCTTGGAATTGAGCTCATGATTAGGAGTATCTCACCCGTGTACAAGGGAGAACCCAGGTACCCAGGGTGTTAACTGTTTTCCTTAATATGTTTTGTTACAACTGAATGATCATTCAACATTGGGATATGCACTTGTTGTGTTATGTGATTTTTTATGATATTTTTCTCATGGATGATGTGGCATGAGGTTGTGAATTTATGCATCATTTTAGGCACCTAGGGAAATATGTGGATTGTGTCCTGATAGGTACAAATGGGACTGGTGTGTGTTACCTGAAGGTTTGAATTCACCTTAATTTCATGAAAACATGACAAAAATTTTGTCTAATAATGTTGATGTAAATGGAAAAATGGAAATAAGGTTAAATAATGGTCATTAAATTATGTTAAATGAATGGTAGTAAATGACTTAAAATTTTAGTTATAACAAATTGTGAAATTGGGAAATGTTTTTAATAGGATTCATTTTTATTGTGAATGTGGAAATGGTTTTAAAATGTGTCTATGTAAATAATCATGACTAGGTATGTTGTTTTACCCCCATTGTATCTATTACCTATGATATAGATGGTTGAGGGTAGTATTTTAGATAAGACGATGTCTGTTGTGATAGTGTATGAACAATGTTTTGTTTACAACTAGTGAAGATACTTATTTTGTGAAAACTATGGATGATTTATGTTATGTGTTGTAATAATTATGTTTTGAATATTATAGAAATTCCACCATGATGACATATATCAGTTGGGTGAAAAGGAGATATCTTCAAGAATTCTCCACCAGTGGCAGAGATTGAAATTTTATTTGGACCATGATAAGAGAAGATATGATATTTTCCATAATAATTCACTAAATGTATTCAAATGATGAAATGGGACCTCGGGTGGGTCGGACCAAGTATTTTTTATCTGATCAGAGATTTTCAGTTGCATCACCCTCTAATGTTTTTCATATAGGGTAGACCTGAGGCTGATGAAATCTATATAGAGTCCATCCATATGATTTAGGATCACATGGAGACTCTTGAAGAGAAGAGAGTCATGTTGGAATCATATATGTTGTGGGGACTGGTGATGCGATGTTGTGATATGTTTATTCAGACTCAACAGGCTGATGTTATGTTGTGGAAAGACATCCAAGAGATTCTTTCAATCATTTATCATCAGATACCATGATACATGACTTTATTTTGGAGGTTATGATATTGAACCCGGGGTCTATGATAGTGATGGGCTACATGGTCCATTTTATGGACTTGAAAAATATTGTTACAGATTTGGTGGTGGATTAGGTGGCTACAATGGGAAACATTCAAGCTAGGAATAGAAAAAAAGATCATGTCACAAGTTAATATTTTTTGTTTTTAGATGTATACATAAATGGTGTATCAGGGAATTATTTTAAAAGTCATCTTAAAGGAAGATTGAGGTAGTGGATTTTTTAATCTATTTAGATGGACCAATGGTGTGACTTCCATGGGAATTAAGAATCATTTTAGGAACATTAATTATTGTGTAAGTGTGTAAAGTTGTCAGAAAATAAGATAAATATCTCAGGATGGTGACCATTTTTTATATTAGTGTGGTAGAATGTGGAAAATACGTGGACAGTGCCCCCGACCAGCAGTTTAGTTCCTAACATGTAGTAGAATAATTAATGTTCAAATGATCTATAAGAACCCATGATTAATGGAAATAGAGGGAGGATTGAGTCCAATTCTGAGTGCAGGTAGGGGCTCAGTTACCTCTTATCAAGATGGAAGTTGGAGCTCAATAGGTCAAACAAGTCAGGGTGGTAGATGTGGTACATTGGGACATGCATGTTAATATCATCGGGTTATTGTAGCACTAGGAACTCAGACTAGGGCCTAGGGTAGAGGGTCAGATGAGCAGCATGCAATCTAGTCTACACCTAGATCTTGTGATCCTGGACCATCGACTATTCGAGGTATGATCCTTGTATAATCGACTATTTTTTGTTCTTTATTTGAAACATGTTCCATGAAATATTCTATATATACAATGTTTTTTGTTTTTTTCGGTCTAATAGTTGAATATTTGTGTCAGTTCATGTCGAGTGATACACCATTAGGGGTGTGAGTAGAAAATATCAAGCAACGTAAGGGGTGTGCACTTGAGGTCAGTGGGAACTATTTCATATGGGGCCTATTTATTCCTAAGATGTTGGGATTTTATATCATATTGTGTATGGACTAAGTACTATTGTACGAAGCCCATATTAACTCTTACAATTATACGGTGAAATTGATGTCCCTTGTGATAAACAGGTATATCAGTCATGGTGAACGAGATGTCCAGACAGGTCCTATAGGGCCATTTTACCAGTAGTTAGGTGAACTCGCATCCTAATGGGATTTTCACATGCTTGATGACTTTGGAGTAGATTATATTTCATTTCAACCTATATTCGATCTGTTTGAAGATTGTTTTTGGGTAATCATTCCAAACATCCTTACATTATCTGAAGTACACTAAGATAGAATATTCTATATTTCATGCTATCAAAATTCTATTTATGGATTGAAAATGTGAACTTCTTAGGGAACATAATATCCTAATAATGTGTTCAAATTTACCTATATATGTTATAAGTTGTTTTAAAAATGGGAGCATCCTATTAATTTTTATGATGCCTGATGTTTTTTGGGTTTGGTATGTTATTGTCGATGGATTATCAAATATGTTTCTCATTTTGTAGCACCACTGTCAGGACTGAGAAATAATGGAATCAATATTGAGTGATATGGGGCCTATTAGAATGAATTCTAAAATTAATTTGGCAGTTCAAAACTACACATGTTTTGATCATACCTAAACCAGGTAAGAAATATTTATTTTTTTATACTTCTTCTACTTTGCATGGGGTGGTGTTGATGAAGGATGACCATGTTGTAGAATTTGGGTTACTACATGTGATGCCTCATGAAATAAATTACCATACACATGAAATCATGTTATCCATGATAGTTTATGAATTAATATTGTGGCGACCTTACATTATTGTGGAACAATTTATGGTGTATGTCGATCATAAAATCATGATGTACATCTTCCCTCTATAGGAATTAAATAATTATTGTTGTAGATGGGTTTAGTACATGAAGTATATTGATTTGAGATAGTTTACACATTGGGAAAGGGAAATATTTTTGTATATATTTTTAGTCAAAGGACTAAAAATTAGGCAGATTAGGAATCAATTTGGTAGTGGAAGAATATGGTGTTATTTTCTGAGTAGAATTTTGATGTGTAGGATGGACAAGAGAATAATAGAGTGGATTCCTTGATATTTGATACCATGATTATGAGATGAATTAAATAGTGGAAGTATGAGTATATATATATTTTTTAAAAAAAACATTAATTGTGGGGAGTCACCTTCTGATTAGACAACTGATCACGATGAGATATTTTCTGTTCATATTCATGTTGTTTGTCCAATGTGTATCTGATAAAAGTTCAGGTGCGACATTCATGCATTGAAGTGGATAGTGAATAATATATTGAAAAAAATTAACTTTGACTTTATAGGTAGTATTGGTTGCTAGGGAGGAAGAAATAGGTCATAGGTTTCATAGCGTGGTGTCTTACCTCTCAGAACGTTAAGTATGATCCTTAGTAGAAAAGTAATTTTTTCATCTATTTCCCATTCTGAAATAAAAATGGGAAGTTATGATGATGTATTTCAAAGTGGGTATCCTTTGGAATCCTCTAAATAAAGATTTTATCAGGGTGATTTTTGATAGGTTGACTGAGGCGCCTCATTTATTTCTAATTCAGGAGACATTCACCGGCGATCTGTTGGGTGAATTGTATATCTGAGGGGTAGCTTATATGCATGGGGTATAATAGAATATAGTTTCAGATCATTATATACATTTCAATTAACACTTGTGTTTGGGTTTAAAAAAGGGTCTTGGTACCTAGAAAGATTTACTATGGGATTCCACCCATCGATGAATGTCAAGTCAGAGAGTACTATTTAGGTGTTAGAGGACTTGTTGAGGTCATTCATACTTAATTTTAGTGGATCTTGGGAAAAGAACATGTCACAAGTCATGTTTTCCTAAAAAAATATTTATCGAGACAAAATTTATATAGAACCATTTGAGGCACCATATGGAAGACCATGTAAATATTTTTTGTGTTAGATAGAGGCTGGGTTATCAGAGTATTTTGGACCAAGTCTCATGTATGATACATCGTGTCACATTTAGATGATTTATAAATATGTGGATACCACTCAGAGAGGGATTAAGTCATATGTGGATAGGTTTCATTGACCTCTTGAGTTTAGGTAGGGTGATCATTTGGTTTTCCAGGTGACACTTAGGATGGGTCATCATTAGATTCTGAAACAATGATGGTTGGTTCCCAGGTACGGGGGACTATTTGAGATTCTAGATAAGATCAGACTGGTAGCATACTTATTGGCTCTTCCAAAATTATTTAGTTGGATTTAAAATGAATTTCATATGTCACATCATTGGTAGTATCTCCTTGATCCATCTTAGGTGGTTTTTTTGAGGTTGTTGATTTGGAGGTGGATGAGTCCATTGAGGAGAATCTTGATAGTGTTGTGGATCATAGTGAGAAATACATGTGGGTAAATATTTTTCCTTCAGTTAATGTTTATTTTGAAACATGGTAATTTTCATAAAAAACAAGGAATAGTTCAGTGGAAATGTGGTCCCAGTGGATCAATCATTTACCTTGGATGTCTAGTTATTCTTGGAAAGAGATGCTCATGGATGATCCGTTATAAGGTGGTGAGGTTGTAAGATCCCATACATCAAAAGGGTATGTTATTATATATATTTCTATTTGAATACCTAAAATTTGGATAATAAATATTTTCCAAGTTTAAGAGGATGATCAGTGGTGTTATAGGGTTTTTTAAATTGAAAAAAGTGGAATCAGTTCTTCTTCAACATGTTTTATAGTTAGTGCATGCTTAGTATAAACAAAGAGATGAGGGAGAGCTGAACTGTGTGACCTTTGATAGAGGAATTTCACACTTTTGGCACATGGTTGTTCATACTGGGTTGGATCCCTAGGTAATTGTGTGACCTGGACCCCTCTTGGATAGAGGTAGGCTCACTATTGATGCACAGTTTGGAAAACCGTATGGTCAAACTGTGCAAACATTAAAAAGTGAGAATTTTCAAATTTTTCTCCATGGGATTTTATGTTTTCACACAATGATACTTCTAATTATTAATCCTTTATCCCTAGTGATATATATAAACCACTAAACCTTTATAATTGTCTATCTACACAAATTATACAATGTATGGAGTGTTTTTTGTAACAGATCGAAGGATTGGTATGTCTAACACTTCTCTTTCTTATCTTTTTTGGATTAGGGCTTGTGGTTTTATTCTTATTCTTATGAATCCTTCAAATACTATTTTTATAGTGGATCATTTTTGGGTATTCAATGTGTGATCGAATTGGGATATAAGCCTAATATTAAGGAAGTGTTCGTCTGTAGATTTTATGTAGGTGGTCTACATGTTATATCTTATAGTCTTAAAGTTGAACTGTTTAGGAGTGGTTGTGTTTTTTGGTTCCCTATTGTTGTACATGTGATTACATTAATAGGATTTGGTAAAATTATTATCTAAAGGATGAAATTAACCCCTCAGGATCATCGTGGGATGCATTGAGGATTATTTGACCAATTTAGGGCCACCCATATGGTGCGCTAATATTCCCAAACATGGGAAATGGTAACAATAAGTATATAATTGACTTCTGATATAGTATAGTCAATGTTGAAAATGTTGATATGTTATTTGAATTTAAAAAGAGAGTGATTATAGTTTTTTTATACCTTGTTAATGGAATTATTTATTGTTTGGACTACTATGAATGGGATGCGTGAAATATTGTGATAATTCTAAATGACTTATGAATTATACTTGGAAGGAATCAGTGGGTTAATGCATGTCGAATGAAAAACATGTTAAATGGGTAAATTATTTCGAATTGATGAATGTATTAAATGGGTTAATACATTTAAATTGATGAATATGTTAAATTATCAAAGATAATGAAATTTGTTATTATTCTAATGAGGTAAGCATTGATGTTTATTCACATGTTTTGTTATTATGAAATGTGCATGTAATATGTATTATTTTGTGTGGGGTTTGTGATATTGTATATGTGGTAAATGTAGAAATAATAATGTGCACAATTCTTGGTAATTTTGGTGTATGGGACTTGTGGATGTATACCCATGAGTCTGGTTAGAATGAGGCTCCATACCCGACCCATTAATGATTAGGTAAGGGAAGGGTACAGAGGCTCTATACCCCTAATAGATGCATTTGACGAGACTGTCTGGACTGAGGATCCAAGGATATTGTGATTTTTTTAATGTAATTTCTATCTCTAGTTAGAAAGGGAATGTGGAATATCCCTTATGCGTGATAATTTACTGTCTTATGCCATTATTTTAGTGAATTATATTCCTACACAATGGAACATGTGATGAAAATGAACATAGTATTGATGATGGTGTATGTGAAGAAAATGGAAATAATAATGGTAATAATCAATGTAAATATTATTATCTAATTTAACCCATGTTTTATTTTGTTTATCTTTCCATTTATTTAGTAATTCCATTGAGTATCTGTTTAGACTGAATATTTTGTAGACATTGTTGATGATGGACTATTGAGTTATTCTCCCACCCTGAATGAGATGGCATTGGGTGCCGGAGTTGTATTCTTTTTTTCAGGTCTAGACAAGGAAAAATAACATATACTAGAGTGTGGATTAGGAATGGGATGTTCTTGGTTTAGGGATCTGAACATGGAGTAGGAACCCATTTTGGGTACTCCTCAATAATCGTTATTTTGGGTTTTTCAACACTTTTGGAACATTTAGAATGTCATGTCATATTTATTACGTGGTTTTATTCTCTACCATGTTTGGAAAATGATTTTTAATGCATGTTTCTAGTTTATTTTTCATTGTTTTTCCCATTTCATATTTTATATGTTGTCTCTAACTCTAGTAACGAGGGTATAGTCTCCCCATATGTTTTATGAGACCCTCATTTCAATTCATAAACCTCTAGAATATGGGGAGGCATGCTTGAGGCCTTGTTGTGACCTAGATTGGGGCACTGGTTAGTGGATCCCTTGTCGGGGATGATACATCTACCTCATTACATCCTTAGGTTCACACATCACATTATCAAGATGGTGGTCTCATAAAAAAACATTGACTAGATGAGAGGCCTTGTTACATGGCACTTTTTTCATATGATCAAGAATCACAACCAATTATTCCTAATAAGAGTGATCATGCTCCAGTGGTATGACATTTGATTTATGTACATTTTATGGAGCAGGTATATACGTATTCATTAGAGATACATATAATTCGTAATGGTCTTGACAGAGGTTTTATGGAAGCACTAATTGATATGATATAATCCCAATACGATCAAGAATTTCAAATGGACCAATATACATTGGTCATATCTTTTCATTGTATCTAAAAGAATTCACCCATTGGTTGTTATTTAATTAAATTCTACTTCAACTCTTACTCTAATAAATGATGATGAATTGCCATACCTAAAGAATTAATGGATCACAAGATCCAAACTATAATGATATGTCATCCCTTATATATCTAGTAATCATAATTGTAAAATAATTATCATACATTATCCAATCTGAATAAATATTCATATTGTTATTTAATACATTAATCTCTAAAAACTAATAAAAAATTTAACGTAAACCTTTCCAAAATTGGCTAACCTTTCTATCCTTAAAAAATAAAAAAAATTAAATAAGGTCAATAAATTTCCCAAAATAAACATAACATTAATTACCAAAATATCATTAAGTATCTCATAATAGTCACATAACAAATATGTGAATACTTTATTTACATATTCTACTGAATCATTTTAATAAATATAATATCTATTAATCCTCAATGAAAACATACATTGATTTCTCTATCCTTAAATAATACCATAAATTATTTAATATAATCAATTAATCCATTAATACTTTAGACTCCATCAAGAATAATGTGAACTACTTTATGAGATAATAATTAATTAATTATTTGGCCATCAATACTATCCAATTTAATTAATCCATATTAATCATGTATTTTACCAAAATATACACCATTTTCTCAATATCATGAACATATTATGGGTCATTTTCCCTTATTTATTTTTTGTACAATATCACTTTCCTATCAGTTCTTTAGGTCAGTATTAATATTCACAATATTTGTGAAAAACCCTAATGAAAACACATCCTGAAAATTCCTTCACTATTTTATGATTAATATAGAATAATTTTGGTAATATAATATATAAACAATTAAATCATTCCACATTATTATTAAACCATTATATAGGGTTCATCATCTTATTCAATAATACCAGTTTCCTAAAATATGTTATATTAATTATGTTATAACATTCATCAACATCAATTTAATCATACTTCATATATTTTACAAAAAAAATATAGTTAAAATAAATCATACCATTTATATTTCATTTGTTGTCTCTTAATCATCAGTATTATAACCAATTCCAATACAATTTAGTTTATTTTCTTCACCTGAATTCCCTCTATGAAATCAATTTGTATAATAACCATACATTCCAACATATATGATAAATAATGGAGACAATTATTTTAATAAATTACATTAACTAATCTTTTCATTTTTCCTCAGTAATAACTTTCTTTATTTTCATTCTTTTTACACTCAAAATATAATGATGGTCCTCTAAGACATTCACTTGACTGATTCTTTCCACATTTCCAGTATAATGGGAATTGGATCCTCTTTAATACGTGGTATCCACAACTAGAGATCTAATTGAACTCTATCATTATCTTCTTTGGTGATTTTGAAAGTTGGATAAGGTAAAAGATATCGACCATATATCGTGATAACTAATTAAACATGATCAAAATATCCTTCACTCCCATAATCATCCCATTTGGTTTGTAATCAACGTATTTTCTATAACATTCAACATTATCCATGATTATTTTATTTTTATCTACTAACTAATTCTAAAAAACATAGAGTGAAAAATATTAATCACAATGAGAAACCACATAATCCTGAACATCACTTATAGGATTCCAATATCTGGAGATCTTCCTTTGAATCTATGATATCATAGGATTTAGCTACATCATTAGTGGTCATTATTTGAATCCTTCATGATGGTTCAAAAATAGGTATTGAATTTTAAAATCAAATCCTCCAGGAGTGTAAAACTAGGTTCATTGTAAGGATCATTTCTAGTTACCAGTTAATGCATGGGTTAAGCCCAACTTTCCTATTTCAGAGTTATTTCCCCTAGGTATATCCATTCAAAGACCATGTCCACATATTGTATCCAGACAAGGATATAATTTTATTAAACCACTTGCTCTATCCCTGACTATTTTTCCCTGATATTTGCACATACCTAGACTTATCCTTATGGTTCATAATAATGTTTTCTCATATTAGTTTTCCAAGGATTGACTAATCCTTTTCTCTGATACCAAGTATAGATAACAAAATATTCTAATACATTAATATCACATATTATTAGATAAATATTCATTACATATCATAATGATAATCTCCAAATAATTTATATATAGTGAATTCAAAAACATGGAAGAATAAATAATTGGTTTAAAATTGAGTTGCATCATCTCCCCCTAATTTCTTCATAACTAAGGCCATGTATTGGACATACCATACATAATACCTTTCAATAAAACCTGAGAAAGGTAAAAAATAAAGGGCGATCTTAGATGCTCAATAATAGAGCACAAAAGATATATATAACATTCACGTGTATATGGTCATGAAAATATGATCATAACATTTGAAAACAATAGAATCTATATCATATCTCAAACACTAGAATCACGAAATAAATATTTGTATTTCATAAGACATGAATAATAAATAACTAAAATAAAATAGGCCACGAGACAATAACATTGGAATAACAAATAGCGGTGTAGGAAATGAAACATAATTTAAAACCATATATAAATGTTACCCACTAAAACATTCATAACATGATTGGTTTGGGATAAACACTTATGTACCACCACCGAGATAGGGATAACCACCCAAATACCCTTTGTTTACACTTGGGATAATCTCTCAGGTAATCTCTGATCTAATAAAACACTAATAATTAACTAATATATTGGAGGGAGATAAGATTCCCTTCATCATTTAATTAATATATTTGTTTGCTAAAATATCATAAAACATTTACCATATCAAAACCCGTGAAAAAACTGGCTTCAGAATACATTTCCTCATAACATTACCATTGAAAAGAAATGGGTGTGATAAATACTTTTTCATCATAAACCTGGACCATCCAAAGAATAAATAAATATTGTAACATTGAATCATATTCCATAAAAATATAATTTTATAAAAACGTTTTTTATTTCAGATAAAAAATAATTTTTAAAGAAAAATCACATGGAATATTTAGTAAAGAAATTAACATTTCATTCAATATCATATTATTAATAATATAAATTAACTGAATATTTTGGAAATAGTATTACACGAATATAAACTTGAAATATTATAATGAAATCATTAAAAATAATTTAGAAAAATTCATGATTAAAATTAAAATACCAATTTGAAAAATATTTTTTTCAAAAATAAGTAATTTTCTGAATAATTTACTTTGAAAATAACATTTCAAACTAATAAAATATGTTTTCCATATAATTTTAAACTCTTCTTTCAGAATATTTTCATTCCAAAATGAAAATAACCTTATTTAAAACATAAAAAAATTTCAAAATAATTTTATTGATATACTTATTAAAACTTATAATGGACGCATTAAAACATTTAGTGTTTATGATAGTTGTAATTATTGTACATTTTAAAACAAATATTTCTTTTCCATTTATTGTAAAATTAAAACATGGATTATTTTAAAAAATACATAGATATTCATTTTAAAGAATATTATAAATTTTATATCATGGGTAAAAATAAATTTAAAAATTACTGGAGAAATATTAAATCACTATTGAATAAATTTTTTGAAAACATTGATTTGGAATAATAAAGGAATCTTGATCTAAGAGAAAAATAAAGTTGAATTTCCTTAAAAATATATTTTGGAAACATGAATAAATACTGTTTAGAAAATGTAGAGATAATATTTATTATCCTAACATTACCATAGGATAAGAATATCCATGAATTTCTTGAGATATGGATAATAATATTTCATCATCGAAATAATAATCTTATACAATCCCAATGAATAATGAGATCATAACAACACTAACAACTTTTTTATATTTTGAATAAATATACCCATTAAAGACAAACATAAATAAAAACATTAAATATCATGAATAGAATGAGATTAATGATATAACATCTAATAGGGGATGTATATTCACCGCACATACAGGATTTTTATAGAACAAAACGTATATACTATAAGAAGAAAAATTGAGAAAAAAGAATCCATTATCAATTTTGTACCTTTTGTGAACATAAAACCCCAAAAAGAGAGATCCTAACATGAATTTGTAAATCCATATAATCAGGATAAAAATTATTCAAAACATTTATGGGATGTATATACTCCATGGAAAATAAACACATGGTGAATATGGCATGTGTCTCAGATAAAATAAAAGTGGGAGGAAATCCATTAACTTATGTCCAAAATTCCTAAGTATATGATAGAACCTCCTATAATATAAATTTAAGATTATTATAAATATATTCTAAAAATATATATATATTTATATTTACATAAATGATTTACATATGACCTTTCATTAAACTTTTATTAACATTTCCATGTCAAATTCATGTTTTGGGTAATAACAGTGTTGTTTTTAGTGTATGTTATTGATTTTTTTGTTCCCCATATTTTAATATTGGTTTAATAATATACAGAATATTAACCATGTTATAAATATAATATATATTCGTTATATATTTATTTATATTAATCTATTAAAATAATATATAAAAATTGATATCTACCATTAATTGATATAGTGGGACAAATGTATACTCTAACGCTATATCCATTTTATTAATAGATAAAAAAGGAAAGGTAAACAATATTCAACCATTTAAGAATAAATTTTCTGTCATATATACTCATGTATTAATAAAATTAAGCACCATTACCTTCCATGAAAATCCGTTGTTAAAAACGAACCACATTGTTTCATGAGAAGGTAATCTGCTGTAAACACACATGACGTTATCATATCCCAAATAGAATGGAAAGTAAGACATTCTATTTGATATCAATGTTTGAGAAGTATAATTAATAAAAAAATATAATAAATATTAATTTAATATATCCTTGTAACCATATAAGTGAATAAAAATAAAAAAAATATTACATTGGTTCGTGAGGTCGTAGTCTGACGTACACAAAAGCAACGTTAATGTTTTCCAACAGGTTGGGAGATAAGAATTTATATGTGGTCTTATTATTTAATAGGTCTAATAATCTCATAAATATAGTATATAAATATTAAATCCATAATTATATATATCTTTATGAGGTGGTGATGGAAAAGAAATAACATTGGCGTATAAGAATATAATCTTACTACAAAAAATAGCTGATTGGAGGTAGTTTGTTAGACAGGGTTATGAACAACCCCCTCTAATCCTATAATTTTGAAGGGTTTCATGTCCCCTACTAAATTTTTTATCTTTATTTTTTATTATTATTTATATATATATATATATGATATTCATTTGAATATATATATATTTGATTTTTTTTTCAAATAAAAAATGGGGGTCTACAACACCCTCTAATTTAAGATATGAGAGGGGGTTGATGAATTGTGCCACTAATCTCTTAGAGTATAGGGGTTTTTGAACCTCGTCTAATTGATGTGATTAGAGGGTGTTTTGAACCTCCTACAATTAATGGCATTTGAGGGGATTTTTAACCCCCTTTAATTCGAGAAATTTGTTAGGCGGTATGAACTGCTGATAATATTTTTTATTAGAGGGGCATTTAAAACACCTTTAAATTTCTATTTATTTTTTAAAAGAAATATTATCTAAATTCAGATTTTATAATATACATTATTTTGTTTTATTGTGTATATATATATATACTACATAAAAAAAATGTATATAAATTTATTTAAATAAATAATTATATATATACATAAGTACATTATATAAATACATTAAAATTATATTTATACATATAAAAAATGTAGAAATATATAAATATTGGTATACATAATATAAATAAAATGTAAAATATATTTATTCAAATTTAAAAAAATTATATATGGTTTTATAAATACTATACATTTATATTATGATTTATATTATACACGTATTAGATTTAATACATTATATTTGTATATTTTTTTATAAGTACTTGTATATTAAAGTATGTATACAATTATATAAAATATTGACATAATTAAATATTAATATAAATATACAATATATAATTATATTAAAATATATAATTATATTTAAACTTATATATATTATAATCATTACTATTATATATATATATATTGTTGAATTATATATTAATTATAATTTAATTTATTAAATATATATATAACATTAAATTATATTATATATTTCCAATTATATGAATTTATTAACTTTTTTGTGTTTATATATATGATATAATATAAATTTATAAAATCACATACATAAATATATAATATTAATTTATTTAATATAATATATGTATAATTTATTTCATAAAATGTTTAAATGTATAATATTTACAAAACATATAAACATTTTACAGTTTAAAAAATATGTGTAATATAAATAATAATAATTTATAATATTAATGTTACATGCACATTGACATATATAAACTATATAAAAATGATTATATAAATAGATATACTATAATTATATGTGATCTATAAATATTATATAAACACTTAAATACACACACAATCAAATAAAAATGTATTTAAAAATATCTATATATATATAATGTAAGTATAATTATTTATATATATATTATACAAGAGATATATTATATATCATCTAATATTATGAATATAATATTATATATATATATTATAGACAAATATTTACGTAATATATTATAAAAAAATACATTTCATATATTTGTACACAAATATATATTATAAATAAATACTATACACAAATATATCAAATATAAATATTTATATATATTTAAATCATTGATCAAATAATATATATTTGAATCACCTTTCAAATATATGTAAATATATTAATATTCAAATATGAATAAAAAAACCATTTTCCATTGAGGTAGAGTAGTGTGATGTACATGTAGGATGTCATGCATTGAATTCTCAAGAGGTTTTAATTTTACAAATCATTGGGGGGGACACAGTGCATTAGGGAACTGGAGGAATGCTTTTGTGTGCGGCGAGACCAATATGGGAGGGAATGTTTGGGTGTGGGGCCACACTGGAACGAGAGGGAAAGTACAAGTGTGGGCCATAATGGGAAGGAATGTTCGAGTATGTAGATTATATGGTGGGTTAAAACCCCATCAAATCGTAGATTCTATGATGAAATTAGAGGGTGTTTTAATCCCTTCTAATATAACTGCCGCTAAATTTTCCATTTATTTACAAAAGGCTCTTCTAAACTACCTCTAGCAATAGTAGGTATGAAAATTAGTTTCGGTTATTCATAATCAATGATAATGTATTTAGAGGGGGTTAAAATCCCTTCTAATCTAAAAAATAACCCCTCTAATCATGCCATTTTTCTATAGTGTCTATCGTATACATGTGTGAAGGTTTTGTTTCCAATTTGATGTAAGTGGAGATGAATGTTGATTTTGAAATTAATATAATGAAATCCTAATATATGGGAGTTAAGGGTGTTATTAGAAACTCATATTTTAATGAAGTTGTATAGATGTGCAAGATTAATTAAAACAAACCCAAATGTATAAGAATATTAATTCTTTTTCCAAGAACAACATTATGTTTATAGCTAAAGCCCTCATAGGAGTGTTTCATAATCACAATAAGGATCCTGTGAAGTTTATAGTGATGTCTGTACGATATTTAAGAATACAAAGTTTGAACCAAAGTGTTTTGGTTGTATGAAAATAAGGGGACATGGGTGGCATTTTATAAGTGGGGGGATGACACACTATGAATTTTTAAAAATAAAAAAGTATACCATACTTTATAAATTCAAAAAATTTCAAATATAGGCAGTTCTTGAACTATAAGTTTCAATATATAAATATTTCTATACATTTGTTGTTTTACTTGTTTCTAGTCCATTTTACAACTTATCATTTTCATTTAACATTTGATAAACATATCCCACCCTTAATTGTGGTAATTAATTTCTAATATTTTCACTATTCATTATGGTGAAAATTTATTTTAAATTTATTAGATAACAATTATTTTGAATATTCCAAATATTGTATCAAATTTTCCAAATTTCATTTATATAAGTTAAAAAAACTACATTTATACATGTCGATGTGACGAGAAAGCGGTTTTTCAAAGAGTAAATGTTCAGATGTTTATAATGTTTTCATATAAATATTAATTATAAAATTGATTTTAATGACGCAAATTAGATTAATAAATATATAATTTTAATAATTTTTTTTGAAAACATATTCAAACTATTTTTATGTTTTCAAATTCCTTGAATGAAAAGAACATTTATAATAAAAAATATTTTAAAACTATTCATAAGAAATTAGCTTCTCATAGAATTATGAAACATTTATCCTGAGATGATTTTATCATGATGATTTAAAATTTGATTTTTATTTTTTGAAATTATTTTTTAATGTTCTGAAAAATTAAATTTAATATAACTTTGAAAAATGAAAAAAAAATCATCTTTTCAGAAAAGTAAATTTTTTATCAATAATGTTGGATTTACCCTTATCTTATGTATAGAAAAAAAACATAATATGAATGGTAAACATTGGATTTAAAATATAATATATAATTTTAATTAAATAGTCCACTAAAAAATATTATTTTTCATTTTATTGTGGAAAAAAATGTCTTTGCGTAGTAAAATACTTTTTTAGAAAAAAATCTCCATTATTTTAATATGGATATAATTTTCATTTATAAATAATTTATCACAAAAAATTTATTTTTATATAAATGTGTATATCCCATATATTCATAAATTAGTAAATACTATTCATACCCATCATTCTAGTAGCTATGTTATAACTATCATGTTAAATAATAATATTTTAATCATATATCAAGTTTCATTGAAGCTAAATGTTGTGTGTAATGAATGATAAACTCGGTTTTCTTTGTAATATAATGTATGAAAAAAAATAAATGTATATTGAAAAAAATATTTCAAAAAAACTCAGGGTTTTACATGCTAGTTCAATTTCAATACCAAATCAACTTTTATCATCAATGAGTATAATTTATGTCTGCTGAGGGAGTCAATTATGCTTATATCAGGAAACGGGTTATGCTAGCTGGGCATGTTAGACATGAACTTCTACAGCTTGTTGGGATCATTACCCACATTTTTAGGCTAATTTTTATAATAGCTCCCAAACATGACCATTCACTTACATGGATGAAAAAAATTATTTCGATATATAACATTACCAAGATCTTTTATGTTTAGAGACTTATTGAATTACATATAAACATTAATGAACAAAAACCCATCCTTTTTAACTAATAGAAACATTTTCTCACAATATGAGAAGCCATATGTAAAAACTTTTCCACACTACCTGGAAATTCACTTCATGATGTACTCTCATTAGAATTTCATACTTCTCATATGTTTATAACATTGGTTTATAGATACATATGAAATGGATCATCTCATATACTCATTAAGGGTAAACATAATTGATAAATTATGATACATATGAAGTCTATACCCAAAAAATGGCTTCAAGTGCATCTCCCCATATGATAGAGGCTACTGACTAGCAGCGAGGATCTCACGAGGTGATAGTTGGTATACTATAACCACTTATCATAATTTCACAATAGTATATATAAATAAATAAATATTAAATAATGGAATCGGTAACTGGAAATGATAAATTAGTGGAAGGAAAATTCAAATATAACTGAACTAAAGTGGCAAACCCCAGTTTATATAATAGAAGCATTCGGGTAATTGGAATGATACTTGACAAAATGTTGTAAAAAATCATTAGGATCGAAAGTATAGTACTATAAAAATGAAAAGAAAACAATGCCTAATGAGCGATCTCTGTGGGCATCTCAATCTCTAGCTCTGTCATTTTCTCCTAACATAATGTTATAAGGAATAGAACAACCAAACTATATCCTATAAAAATATGGTCTACATAGGAACCAAGTGTACATGATTAGGGTGTGAGATATAAATCTCAATAGGCTAGCACCCACAGTGTCAATCCCAATCTATATAGGGTATAATTATTAAAATGTTTGTAGGTACAATGAATTTAATAAAAAAACTGTATACATAAAGAAACACTCATCCAGGTTCCCAAGGTTCAACTGATGACAATAACATCTTCTACTCAATACCATAATAAGACATAGATCAGGAATTATATATATAATATACATATATAAATATATCTTGTTGATATACATAAAATCTTCTTATATGAACCAGGTGTGTACCGACGAAAAATGGTCATATGTCGAGGAAGCTAATTCTAGTTGGCCTAAGACATAACACATAGACATCCATTACTAGGTGAATCTCTCATGGTCTAACCCCAATACTAGATTCAAAAAAATCTCACAGTCTCAAGGAAATCAACTTGGAATATCAAATTATCTTCTTATCCAAGGCTCTCTTGGGACTTTGGAAACTATTATTTTAATGGATCGAGACATAACACATGGACATCCATCACCATGGGTAGCACTCACAGTATATACCATGTCTCAACTACATGATCTACAATTGAATTTGGAAGCTCATCATGGAAACTCATGTAGTATTTCCCCCAAAGGCTCTCATAGTCATTTGGTTATCCTGCATAAAATAGGCTTAATCAGGCATAATAGATAATGCATGAGACATTAACCTCTCATGTATCTCAATAACCCATCTCAAATACATAAAATCAAAAATTTCCACATTTATACTTAAGGAAATACATCTTAATCATTTCAATTTAATCCGTACATTTTTTGGTATCATTTTAAAACCAATCCATGCATAAAGAATAACCCTCTCATTCATGCCCATTATCAAACCCATGTAAGGGTTTTATCACTTTTATGAAATCTTCATTTCCATTTATAATTTAATAAATAAATAAATAAGTCTTAATAATTTCAATAACAAAATTCAATTCCTTTTCCATGATTCATTTCATTTGATCCATTTAATACAATAAAACTAATTCATGATGACAAATCCATTTATTCAAGGTATGTCATTTAGGGTGATCCAATCCGAATGAAGATCACCTCACACAATTTTCCTAAATGTGAAAAGGATGATGGTAGGCACAAGGTTCATGGAAGGAAATCATAATTATCACCCACAATGAAAGGTACCCTTTTATACAATCCATTTTATGCATTCTATTTTCCTTAACCAAATCATTTAAATTCTTAAGACATAGATACTAATTCTCAATGGATCAATAGTAATAAGTGGTTTCAAGGGCATAATGTTCTTCCTACTCGAGATAATGTATCATAAATGGTTGAAAAACCTGACATTCCATTTAACATTTATTATATCAATATTAATGAAAACACTAGTCATTAACGAAAACATGATTAAAATTCTACACACTTCATTTTTATTTTAAAGTAAGTGAACCTCCATTAGAGTGATCTTATTATAAAATCATGACATAATTATCAAAAAAACATTTATCATGTTTTAGAATTTCAAAAAAGGCTCAAAGTTCAAATTACCAAAAATGATTCTTAATTCATCATAATTAAAGGAGCCCTTGAAATAAATTTGCTAGGTAAGGGATCCTACCTAAGGGTAGAACCAAACTGAAAATTTTGATCTTGATTGTTTATAATCTTATGTTATTACACCCTAGTGAACATATTCTACTTTTCATACATGTAAGGAAACTTATCCCTTATGCACACATCTGCATGGGCATGAACATGTGCCAAGGGTTCCTTACACATATTCTTATATGAATATACCCATATCCACTCCCTTAAGTACTCATATTCATATATATGTATATATATATATATGTATGTATGTATGTATAAATTGGAACACCATGCCCAATTCTTGAAAATTCAATGACAATGGTGAATATACACATAATGGGGGAACCTGCAAAAACACGCACACACCCACACACATATATATACATACTTATGTTAATGCAGGTGAGTCACCTTAGACCCTATGACTCAAAAACCACTCTAAAAAGTCCAATGAACTACATAAAAATACTGCAATCCTTAACAAATCAGAACTCTAATTTAGACGTTGTGAAACCAAGAAATAAGAACAAAACCAATCCTCGGATAGTGGCGGAAACCCGAATCGAAGAAAATCCACCTCACATTCGACTGTGATATCTGAAACAAATAAGAATACACCTTGGGATATGATTTCCTGTCCAAAATACTATATAATAAACAAAAATACATGTTACCCCCACCCCTAAAGTTTGTTCGAGCCTTATTGGCTGATGGATTGACCAAAAACGAACAAAAATGGAGAAAACGAGGCAAAAATTCATACCTTGTAGATTTTAAAGAGAAATCAGAAGAAAACCTGCCAAAAATAATATATCAAATGAGGTAATGTAGAGGGGTTAAAAATAATTGGGAGGGGGGACCCCCTTGGGGTGTGTCATGTTGGTATGAGGGAGGAGCAATGAGGATTTTAGTGTGATAATATAATTTTAAATTTCAATAGAAACAATCCATTTTTAAATAGTATTTCATTCATGGTATGAGCCTCACGATTTGTTAAATCTTGTGCCAACTGTGTGCCCCATTACTAGGCACTCAGGTACCACACACAGTCTGGACGCATGGTCAAGAATCCATTTTCCAACCGTGCGTTGAATAGTGCTCATGTACTGCCTCCAAATGCACATTGTGTGGGCTAGAAGCACAGATTGGAAAACCATGCACATCCCATGTGAATGAAATCTGACTCACCTGTATAAGGCCGCATGGTCTCTTACAGTGTCCCTCATGGTTTTAGATAAACAACATACTTTCTACCACTTTTCAAAATAGTTCTTTTCCAGGTCAAAAACTCTTGAAACACTTCGAGAAACTCGGTAAACTTGTCAGCCCTTCTCCCATGTCCAAAAATATTACATTGAAATGTCTGAACATAAAATATTGATTTCTAAAGCTCTGTTTAAAAAATGACCCATTCATACATTTAAATTTTTTAAATTCCATAGGATTTTCATCTGGTTCAAAACACATATTGTTGCAAACTTCTCACCTTAGAACTTTTTGTCCCAAAGAAGCCTCCATGAACAATTTAAACACCAAAAAACTTACTAGGTCGCAATGATTTATTAAAATGGTCATATATAAATTCATAACATCCAATTAACCAATGATCAGTCGTTAAACATATGAAACATATGCCATTTTAACACAATTAAAATATCATATTCCCACTAAAACATTGAAAAAGATATTACCCAAGCATAGTTAGGTACTGATATGATCATGTAATTGTATCATTATGTAAATGGCCACATGTACTTCTCCCCTTTTCCATTAATGTTAAAAATGTCCAATTCTGAGTCACATCACTTCTTATCATCATGTTTTCATTATAAAAAAACTGTCATAAGTGTTTAAACGATGCTCTTAGTGTGATTTTCAAATGAAACAAATTGTATTTTCTCCATTAAATTCAAATCCCATGTCGAGATGAATTTTTATGAAAAAACTCGACCATCACCAACATCACCTGTCTCCACCTGGCTATGTGTTCGATAATGGTCCTTCGCCATCTATAAACATTAATAAAGGAATTAAAATAGTCAGGACACCTCGCTCGACTATACAAGAGTATATCCTACTTTGGAATCACACATTTTATAAGATGAACAGCAATTCCCTCTCCCATGGAATCACACAATGACCACAAGTACATTGAACTAAGCTCATACCAAACTCTTGATGATGTTCTTGACCAGGCCACTAAGGAAACCATTCTTCCAATGTGCATCATTGAAATCAAACCACCCAATATGCTTGACATCTCTTAAAGCTTTATCGTAGTGTAATACCAACACTTTCATAGTACATCCAAGATGATGGTATGATATGGGACATGAGCATCACTAAAATAGACTTCAGTAAATGGATCTGACTAGTTTTAGTCAAACATGCCCAACTACTAGAAGAAAAAATGGTTGAACAACCACTGGTCAAATTTCATAGAATGAGACATGGCATCACCTGCTGATGCATCACCATTAACTGAACACAAATACTTTACCCCTCAAAGACAATTCATGATCATTCAAACATTACAATTGATTCTCATCCCAAGATAACAATGTTTATCTGGGGTTACATACATATCCAAAAATAAAAATTTGTTTCTTCTAAGAAGGCAATGACTTGTTTTTAAACTCGCAAGCCTCAAAATAATTGGAGATAAACCAACAATTTTACATTTCTCATCATTTGTTGTTCTCCTTCTAAATGGAATGACTCATTTTACAAATTAAACATGACACACCCCCACCTTATGAGTATTGGAATCATAGAAAGATTAAATGAATAAATATTCACAAGAAAACTAGATCACCTTCAAATTAGATGTATGTGTGATACCTCTCAAACACACACTAATTAAGTCATATCATTTGGAAAGAGTGCCAAACCCGAAATGACTTGTATGTCAAAACACACATGTCTCCAAAAAGACATACTAAACATTAGGATGATCCTAGTACTTTAATGATTAGGTTACTCTACTTAGATATGACATGGGACCATACTTAATGACACATGAGATTTATTTAAAAGTCATATATCCCCATATGATCATTAACCATGATTACAACATTCCATGTCATCGATCACTAAGGAAAAGAAAGGGTCAAATAACCAACAAAGTGGCCGACCATTCTTGAGGTATGTCTAACAACATATTATAGGGCATTGCTCGATGATCAAACCCATTAGAAAGTTCATATGTACCATGAAACCCAGTATGAAAAAGGGATTCATTGGATACCAAAACTCATATAAGGGACTACATCACATAAATGGTACCAAATTTAAGAATACACAAGATACAATTAAATTATTCAGACTCCAAGGGTGATACCTACCATTGTTATCCCCTTATCTATACTTAACATGAAGGTTAACATTTTTATTAAAAAACAGTAATCCTAATACATAGAAAAGAGTCATGGGGGTCTAATTTATTGCAACCCAATGCAACATTTTTGGAAAACTTCAAACCATTTGTGGGAAAAGACCCCAAAGATGAGAAGGAAGAAATAGTGTTGTTTGGTGTTACTGTAGATGCCATAAAGACCGCCACCATGTTATCCTCCCTCTAGGTATGAGAGCTCTACATGAATGTACCCATTAAAGCCTTACATCACCTGGCTGTATAAATTATGCTCCATTTGATCTTGCCTCTGTTTTGCAGCGCATTGAACAGTACCATGGAATCAGTTTCCACCGAAGACACCACCATATTTATGCACACACACATCTACAAACCTGCTTCCATGGCCCGAGCTTCTTTCTGAATTGCATCACCTCCCCCAAATGAGGCAGCAAACGCTGCATAGAGAGATCCAATTTTGTCACACATGACGCCATCTCCTCAAAAATCCCCTCTGATCAGCGAACCATCAACATTAATTTTCAGTCCATGTATCGGTAGCTACCATCTCACCCACTATCCATGACCAGGAGGGATGGGCCGATGTTCTCCACAGCTACCAGAAGAAATGGCATGAATGGATAGAGCAGAATTGAAATATGGGCACAGTATAAGTAGATATAAAATAGAACATTTCAGTCTGAAGTGTATAATTACCTGAGAAACCGAGCCTTTACTGTGGTTCTTGTTTTTCTGGGCCTTCCATATAGTCTAGCACCCAGCAGTGAGTATGAGCATCCTTTTATTCTTTTTAGAACCTAGGTTTTCAACTCCCCTTAGCCAGGAGTGTAGAAAGTAATTTGGGATACCATCATATACATTCCATCCAAAAATGCCATGAATATCTGCCAGACCCCCATGCCCATTCAATTTCATAAATAATATGCCCCACAAATTCTGTGCTAGGTGATCTGCAACACCAGCACCGGGAAACTGTTGGGATTCTCATTCGTTGAATGTAAGGATCTGATGGTATATCCTTGTTTTTCACTCTCCACATCAAAAAATTGAATTTAGAAGGGATCACTTTTCACCATAGAATCTCCCCCCATAGATCGACGTTCACCACCTCCCTTGTCAAATTATCGAAGTATTTGATGGAGAAATCACCTGATGAGGTACCTATGAAAAATAACTGGTCATCGTCATCATTTGAGACTATAAAGTTAAACATATCCATTTAATTTTCATCCAGGAAAGGACTTGAGGAACCTCATATGAAAGGAAGCATCTTTGAATGTGATATCTGGGGCTAGACAGCCCGGGAACCACAGCCTCCCCGACCCCAATCCTACTCCTAGATGATTATGTTCCCCCGTCCGACAATCCATCGAGAGTGTTGTTGTAGAATTTCCAGATGTGGTTGTACCGGGTTCTATATATTTGAGGAATGAATTCTCTGGATAGTACCATTAAGGCCATGTAGGTGCTTCATTGTTCTACCCTAGAGAAATCGACTTTCCAGGACCTCCCAAGAGAGCATGGCATGCAGTCGTTGAATGGTGGAAGACACGATTCTAAAATTAATTACCCCTTCTGAATGGGGTCTTTCCAAACGTTTACCTAATGCCCAATGATGACGGCCTTCCATATCCCCATCCCATATGAAGGAAACCATTATTTTTTCCATGTTTGAAATCACATTTTTTGGGATATTCAAGGTAGACAAAACATGAATCATCATGGAGACTAATACATTGTATACAAGGGCATTGACACATAGTAAATACTTCCCTATCATAATAAGAATTCCATGAGGGGAATCATGCAATTGGTGTTTGTTGATGACATTATCCACTTTATTAATGGTATTAGAAGATCAATGATGGTGTTGAAGAGAGTTCTTAAGGAATACTGCAAGTGTAGAGGGCAGGTGATGAATTCTGAAAAGAGCCATTCTTTCCCAGCAAGGAGTGCCTCTCCGACAAGGGATCAAGTCTTAAGATCCAGGTTGAATATGAGTTAGATACTATTCCCCATGGATTACCTTGGAGCACTAGTCATCCCATCTTGTCTCAGGGTGAACCATTTTGATAAGATAATTAGAAAAATTACTAGATGTTATCCCCTTATCAAGAACAAGTGTAAACCCATGCATTTTTTCACATCTAAAAAAAGTAAAAGTCTCAAGATCCAAATCATTATTCCATTGATAAAAATAAAATAGTCTACAGAAAGTTATCAGTCTTATATTCCAAGGAAACTCAAGTAGATACTCAACCTACCATTACATGTGGTTTCAAATATAGGACACCACTATAGGTTCCATTTGCAGGACCTTTATTTATCTTCACATTTATCCTTTTAAACATTTTCAAGGAATAAAATAAACATCAAATTCCCATATTAATACAATACATGCATGTTGTATCAAAATTTATTTTTAAAAAATTTAACTTATTTTCAAACCCCATAAATTAAAGACAATCTATAAACTCAATAACATTTTTATAGGAAAAGTGACCTTTGAGGGTCCCAATAAGGCAACCTGGGTTATCTAAATATCAAAAAGATATCAATTTTTCAATTATATATGTTTATGGAAACCCAAATAGGACATCCCATTAAAAATGAATCAACCCACACACATGGGTTTGATTGTACATTAAATAATTTAAAAAATTCATTTCATGTTAAAACATAATAGATTTCAGTTTTATAAACATCTCAAAGAAAAAAATTCATTACAATTAAAAGAAGATACTGTTTCCCAACTCATGAATCACCCAAACACATCATTGATTGAAAATTGGCTCCCATCAGTAAAACAATAATTTATTATATTATCATGCACAAATACAGTGGTCCATCTATCAGGGTAACCATCTACCAATATATAAAGCAATCACACACATTATAGTTTTTTCATTTGTCTCCCATTTAATCAAATCTATTTTACCTTTTTATTTAAACATTAGTAACCTTTATTTTTTAATCCAAATCCTTAACATGTATTTATATTAGGATCAAATATGTTTCAATATATTGGTTAACCATTCCTGATTGTGAAGAAGCTATACACCTACAATCAAAAAGTGTTTCAGATTTATTAAAAAACATTTATAAATGAAGAAAAAAAAGTCATCATTAGAAATAACCTTAGAATAATGCTATAACACAAAATCATATCATGTTAACAAGAAATAAATGGAAATGAAACTAATGAAATACATACCAATCAAATAAGAATGTTATAATAATAACAAATAATGCATAAAAATTACATAAGAATATATAAATCTGAGCACATTATTGAAAAACCTAACATGTTATAACACTCTTGGACCAAATTCCAAATGAACAAGTATCATACACCTGGAACTACATGACATGGAATTTGCATGGAAAGTTAATTTGATAGATTCATAACAAGATTCATGCAATGAAACATTTATTCCAAATCAATCTGAGGGTAAAATTCAATACTTTTCATAAATTATAAGTTGGTAAAGTTACTCCAATAAATAAAAGGGAAACCAAAAAAAATTAATATTTGACAACATAAGAAAAATAAAACCCTTGGACACTTGGTCATTTCCCATATGTGGGGAGATTAGTCCTATGAATAGTTATTAACCTAGCACCAAAAAATTCCTAGTCTTTTATCTTCCAACACAAAATAGTAAGGCAAAGTAAAATTTTAACCCTATGATACCACTTTGGTACATCTTGAACGAGATTACCATTAGATAGGTATCGAAAATGATGAGTCACAAGGACTTAAACATGTCTTCCCTTATTCTAGAGGCTTCCCCGAAGCAGAAGGGTCCCGGGAGGTGATTGTGGGATCACTATATCCTCTTATTATAGTTTTACAACATTATTCCACAATAAATAACAATTAAAAAAAGAAGTAGTAAATATAAATGTTAAAGAGGTGTAAGACATATTATTATATAACGGAATAAAAGTTTCCAATGCCAATTTATAAAATATATGAATACATTACATGGTAATAATATTTAATGGAAACATGTAAAAAGAGAAATATTTACAATATAGTACAATAATAACAAAAATACAAAAAATCCCCACTGGTGATCTACAAGATATTCCCAAGATCTAACCCAGTCCTTTCCCCTGACTATCAGGTACAAGTAATACAAAAACAAAAAAATATCCTACAAAAAAAGGTCTAATCAAGTACCAAGGGTACCTATGCAGGGTATGAGATATAAATATAAGTATGATGGTACCCATGGTGTGAATAAAAATGTAGATAGTTCATAATAATTAAACAGTGTGTAGGTGTAGAGAATATAAGAAAATAATTGTATAAATATATAAGCACCCATCTATGTACCCAATGGTCACCTGACGGTTATACCATATTCTGCTAAATGCTGGAATATGTGTCTAATCCTGATATATATATATATATATATATTATAGTGTAGATATATGTATCATCCTATTATATGAACCAGGTGCGTACCAACACCAAATGTTCATATACCTAATATGCTACTTTTAGTTGGACTAGGATGTAACACAAAAACATCCACTACCATGGGAAGATCTCGTGATCTAACGCCAAGTCTAGATTCCATGAAATCTCATGATCTAATTGAAATCAACATGTATTCTCACATGACATTATTACACAATGATCTTATAGTCCATTTGAAACAATAGTTGGATGGATTGGGATGTAACACATAGAAATCCATCACAAGGGGTAGTGCCCGCAGTCTATCCACTACATTAACTCTAAGAGCTCGTATGGTCTCTAAAGGTTCAGCATGGAAACACACAAAGTCTGTATCCCCAAATGATCTCAGAGTCCCTTGGCTCCCCTATGTATAATAGGATTAGTCATTCAAAATATATAATGCATGAAGAATTAACCTCTCATGCATCTCATTAACTGATCTCAAATACATATAAAATGACATATTCACATTTATATTTAAGGAAATACATCTATAGAATTGCAATTAAAACCGTACATAGTATTTTTCTCATTTATACACAAATCACTACATGAGGCCTAACCCTCTCATACATGTACATTATCAAACCCATGTAAGGGTTTTATCACGTTTATGAAACATTAATTTAAACTTATAATTTTATACAAAAATTAAATTCCTCTTATTCATTTCATTAAAAATGTTCACTTATTTTTCAAAGATTCATTTCATTTGACAAATTTAATACAAAGAATGAAATTCATCATGACTTACAAATTTTTTAAATCATGTCATTTAGGGTGATCCAATCCTACTCAATTTCATCTCACTAAATTTTCCGAAACATGGAAAACCGAGGATAAGTACAAGTGTCTTAGAATGAAATCCTAATTATCACAGTTAAAAAATTCCACAATCTTTTATAGTATATTATAAGAAATTAATTTTTCATAATCAAAAAATTTATCTTCTTATGATAGAGAGACTAATTTTCAAGGGCTAAAGTGTAAGAAGTGGTTTCAAGGACACAACGCATGTGCCTACTCCAGATAATGTAACATAAAGGGGTCAAGCCCCCTATCATTCCATTTAACAATTATTATCTCAAAAATAAAGATTCTCCAATGATTTACGGTATGAATTCATTAAAACAAAATCAATACATTTTTAACTTGAAGGAAACACATCTTAATTGGAGGAGTTTTATTATAAAATTTTGAAATTTTTATCATTGTAAACATGTATCGTGTTTTATAATTTCATTCATGTCTCACATATCAATTTATTGAAAGGGTTCGAAATTCAACATAATTAATGAAGTAGTTGAAATTAATGGTAAAGGAAGGGAATCCTAACTCATGTTGGAACTAAACCCAACATTCATCTCCTAGCACATTATAACTAGAATCTTCTACTCCCCCACTGAGAATATGCACCTTCTCATACAAATAAGGACACATATCCCCTATACAGACATCCACATCACCATGAATATGTATAAGGGGATCCTCACACATATGTGTATTTGAATATAGCCATTTCCACTCACCTACATATACATTATCATATGTATAGGCTCACCTAGCCCCATTCATTAGTATTCACTAACATGGATGAATATTCACATAACGGAGGAACCTATATAAATATATATACATACCTGTGCATACAGAGGTGAGTCTCCTTAGACCCGGTGATTCAAAACCACTCGGAATACTCTAATGCACTACATAACAATTACTACGAATATTAAAACAAATATGGACCATAGTTTAGATATTTTAAACTGCACAATATAAATAAATACACCTAGGTTGGCACTAACGAACACAATAAAAAAGAAACCACTTCGCCTTCAGTTTCAGTTTACATAACACATAATAACACACCTTGAGAGACAATTTTCATGCCCTAATGCTATATAATAAACTAAAAAACATGTTATCCCTATCCCTAGGGTTTTTCCGAGCCTCACCTGGTTATAGATACACCGAAATATGGCCAGAAATGGATAGAGGGAGGAGTATAAGGACATACCTTAGATATTTGATTGATACATTAGAAGAAAACTGACCAATAATCAATCATCAGAGCAGTTTTTTGGGGGTGCGTTATGGTGGAATATTGGAGTTGAGCTAAGGATTTGGGGGTTTTTATTTTATTTTAATTTTTAATTAAAAATATATATTTTTTAAATAGGGTGTCATGAATGGTTTGGGCCACTAATTTTCTAAAACCATGATCCCACTATTCCCCCCTTTAATGTGCAACTGGGTACCCCACAGAGGCTGGCTGCACAATCTCAAAACTGTGCACCATACATGTGTTAAATAGTGATCAGGTACAGAGTCCAAGCACTCACAATACATTCTAGATGTACAGTTTGGAAAAATGTCTGCATCAAATGTTAAATACATCAACCTCCCCTACATAAGGACACATGGTCTCCTATAGTGGTTTTCATAGGTTTGGACAAACGGTGGGCCCTTTGAAACATTTTAAAACAATTCTTTTCTGGTTATAATGCACCCAAAACTCCGCAATCCACCCTGTATACTTCTCAGGCTTTCTCCCATATGCAAAAACATTAATTTGAAAGGATACAACTTATGAAATTGATTCTAGAATATTATTTTTGAAAACAACCCATTCAGTAATTGAAAAAATCATTAAATTCATTCAGATTTTTTTCTGGATCAAAACAAGGTTCATTATAGGTAAAATCCGGAATATGTTTCATATCATAGAATCATAGAATAATTTTTTATTTTGTAACATCCACAATCATGGAAATCATACAATAGTGGATTATGTATAGTATCTTTCTTCTCTAAGTGGAACAGGGTTCAATAACATGTTTCCCTTTGTAGTTAAGGCTTCAATGATCTATTTACCCTAGTGGAGTGAGTCATAAACACAAATTTGCTATTATATAATGAGATAAAAATACTAAACAATTCTTTATAGGGTGATTTATGACCCCCAAATCATCATCCATTCATATACATTATATATATAGTAAATCATCAACATATTATAAAGAAACCATGTAATGAAAATTGGTATCGTATCCCTTTCAAATGGAATCAGATAAAGAAAACGTTTATAATTTAATTATTAATAATAATTTGATATACCCATATAAAAAATTCAATATCAAAAAACTTTAAGTAACATTATAGGTAATTATTATTCAATCACAATAATAGAGAATATGTTATTTCAGACGTATAGATAAAAGATATATGGTTAAGTAAATTATTTTCACATTTAGTCAATATATAAAATTTATGTAAACACACATAAATAATGTAAATGGAAAATGAGGTATGTATCAATCAAATACATTGTAATCAAAAAATATTCTTATTCATGTGGGATGGTTGGGCATTACAATTTCATTGAGATATAATTTTTCTAAAGAATAAAGATATTACATAAGCCTACAAGAAATAATGGTGGATGGTATATTTGGATAATATCCCTTACCAATAATAATACATCTCAATGTGAAAATAAATATATGTAAAATAATTTGTTGGAATTTTATAAAAATAAAATATGGAAATACGAATTGTTATTTCATTTTTTAAAAGTAAATTCCCTGAATTATTATATAAAACAAGTATAAAAATATTTTATTTTAGAATTCTTGAAGAAATATATGTATATATTTAAATAAATTTATATTTTTTCTATAAATATATGTTCAAATGGAATAAACTTTTAAATGATATTTTAGAACTCTTTTTGAAAATTATCACAAAAGAACTATGTTATGAGTCCTTTTAAAAGATATTTTCTAAAATAAAAATTCAAAACTATGAAACAAAATTAATTTATAAATAGAATGATCAATAATATATCAATGAATGAAATAATGGTTATCAAAATAGATGTGCAGAGGAAGATAAAACATTGGAATTGAATGGATGGAAAACCATTTTAAATGTTTTGAAACACACTTCTTGAAAACCAACATCATAAAAAGGGTAACAAAAAATCCTTTTAAAAATTGGATGAGGGAAATATAAAGTTAACATGAGATAAACAATTACTAATTTTAAAAATTATAAAATAGAAAATTATTGGGATTGAAAATATTTACGAGGGGAAATGTCATTAAAGATAATGATAATTATCTCAATAACTATATAATGTAGAAAAAAATCTATAAAGGATTGGAAATAATTTTTTTTACCATATATTAAGATACGGTAAAATTAAATCAAATATTATGGTTGAAGAAACCAATCATATAATAAAAATGTTCATGAAAAAATATTTTAACTCAACAATGGGAGTCGAGTTAATAATGAAATCCCTCTATCATTGATATATTTAAACAAATACTCTACATTAATGGAGAACATGATGTGCTATGATAACCACATATATAGAATGAATATATTAAAATATGTTCACTTGGTACTAGATACACCATTATAAATAAAAAAGGAATATATTTTGAAATATATATCAAGGGGTAAAATTTTGAGAGAAGAAACCATGGCATGTATTATAATTTTTAGTCAAAATCCAATAATGGAATAAACATGGAATACAACAATTAAAATAAGTAAACGTAATTGAATCATGGATAAATGTGATAATTTATCAGTATATTATCCATGAATGAGTAAACTTGGTGAATAAGAAAAAATTTCTGATGAAATTCATTTTGGAGACAATGAAACCTTATTCATGATATTATTTTATTTAAATGTGGCCTAACATCCAATAATGAAAACATAAATATGTAAATAAATTATTTAATATCATTATTAATACAAAATTATATTTATAATTTACATTTTTAATCATTATTTTAATGTATATTAGTTAGTTATTAACTATTCTTCTGTGTCATATGTTTATAGTTTTGACGGTTAGTACTAGTTTTATCGGAGCACTGCCAGTATTCATTCATCATCCAAATTAAAAGATTAAAATATAATTAATGTTAATATAATTTAAAAATTATAAATATTTATGAAGTTTATGTTGCCGTGGATTATTTTTTCATTCTTAATCATTGATAAAGAAATATGAAACAATCGTGCTTTAATTATTTTATTTACCAATTAAAGCTGTATTATAAAATATTGATTTAAATATTTATTCATCATTTATATAAAAAAATAAAATATTTAAATATTTATATTATTTTATATCATTAATTTTGTATTTTAATCATGCATGATAGAATTTATTAGCTTTGTTCAAGTATGTGGCCAAACAAGACAATAAATAAACATAAATTGATTAATGGGTGATTATGAGGTCATCTACTTACAATATCATTATAACTATAAAATAATGATATTTTTTTGTTTATTAATGTGTTATATTATAATTATAGTTAATTTTACGTATAAATTATGGATACTAAACAATTACATTGTATGAATATATTTTTTCATACTTTGTCCAATTTTTCAGGGTAGTAAATTTGTTAACTATTGTTTATTTATTATATTTTCAATATATATTCAATTTGAATTAACATATCCATATTAAGAACATATAAATTATATTTATCCTTTAAAATTAATCTTATAACCTTCTAGATTTTTTTAATGAAAATGGCAATACAACGAACCATGTGGGCATTAATCCGCATATATGCATGGATAATGATTTCGTTTTCAATGAATGGTAGAGGAGAGTAAAATGGTTTATTATTTAGTAATCAAAAATTTGAAGAAAATATGATTATTAAATATTAAATTATCATTTTAACTATCTAATTTATGTGGTTATGGAAATCAAAAATGTTATTTCATGGAGGCAGTAGTCCTCACAAATACATGATTAACATTTTCATTTTTCTGAAAAAAATGGTAGGGTGGTTAATTATTTAAAAATAATTATAAAACATATTATTATTCTATTTATGCTAATTTTATCATTTTAATATTTCTTATTCATATTTATTCAATAATAATTTCACTTAAAAAATCGAAAATATGATGGATTGACTAGAAATTTATACATTTCTACTTAGATTATTTTCTTTGTGAAGGGGGGTGAAGCCTTGAAGGTTGATATTTTTAGAGTAAAAAAAATTAATGTGGGTATAAGTTTTTATGATATTTTTGTGTATATTTTTTCCCTATATAAATGGGGTATTGTGTGAGGGTAAGTGAGTAGAATATATCCCCTAAAATAAGTGAAAAGTGGTGGGTTTTTTGTAAATACATGTAACTTCTTAATAATGGGAAGTCACTCTGAATAAAATTAGATCCAAAATTGTGAAATAATGGAGTTTATAAGTGATAAGTTACATAAATTCAACAAACACATATTTAAACACATTATTAAAACATTTTTGCAGACATATAGTTTAGATTCATAATATTATTATTTTAGTTTTTACTCTGGTAACTAGTTTTCATCTTACTTATCAATTATTATTAAAAAATATTTTATCTAATTTTTACCCAATCATTCCATATTTTAACTAAATTAATTTAATCTAATTTCTAAAAGTTTTAAGGAATAACATTAAAATAATAAGTATATAAAGTATTAAAAATAATTTGCTAAGAAAAATTTTATATAAGATATTAATCATTAAATAAAGGGTTGTAAACAAGAATAAATATATTTATATTTATGATAACACTCAAAAAATGATTTTTTATGCCGAAGGATTTCATTAATTTACAAGTAATTCTTATAATATAATGATACCGTAATTGGTATGTTATTTTTAATAAGAGTATATCACATTGTTCCCAAAATAGTAATTTTTTTAGAAATAACTGAATAAATATTCCAAAGATGATGTTGTAATGTTTAATAAAAATGAAGATATTTTTTAAAAATTTAATTCTAAATTTTATAAATTGTAATTTGAAATAAAATAGAATTTATAAACAAATATTAATTTTCATTAAATATAACCTTTTTAAACATTAATTATTTTTTACCTAATTTGATAATGATTTATAAATAATCAAATATTTACATATAGAAAAATGCAGCAACCAAAAATTTTTTAATGTTTTTTTGTAAATAATAATTTTAAATTATTAACTTTGAAATTAATAGTATATAATTATTTTAATTGAATATTATATTTTCCAAACTAACGATTATATAATTTATGAAATTTTAATACGTCAGGGTTTATTTTAGTTGTGTATGGAATTAGTATTGTATTTCATATGAAAAAAATAGAATATAGAAATAATATATATGGTCTAAAATCATGGGTCATTATAATGATTGGTTATAAGGTAATCCAACAAGCGGTCTTCCCTCTCATAGTTGAGCAGTTCTAAAATATTTTTCCTTAGGATTTCATGTGTTTTCCTCCAATGAATGAGTTGATTTTATGATTGTGTTTTTTATTTTTCATGGAGATCATATTCCGTTATCCATATATGATTTATCATGAATATGATTGATATATGAAAAATTGGTTTGTGGATTTAGAGGTTATTTGTGTTGTATGACTAAGTTCATCTCCTAATGGTGCCTCAATCGTTTTCCAAGTATGTGGGATTTTTGTGTTTTTGCGTGGATTATTAGAAGTTAAACAATGTGATAATCAATAACTATTATCCACAAATTTTTATAAATAATATATGTCATCGTTTGATAGGTTCTAAATTATTCTAAATGAATTATTTGAGATCATGTTATCATCATTTTAGGTTGAGTCCCTTTAATATCCCATGTACATATTTTAGAATCTGGGATATCCTATATGAGTATCCTATGATGTCATTTTGTTTAACAATAACTCTCATAGTTTTTATGAATTTTATAAATATTTTATTCCATCCTTATCTTAATTATGTTTTAATTATATTTATCGATTATATTATTATGTTCTCCCAGTAAATGGACGATCATTATAAATATTTAGAGATTATTTTGAGTACACTCAATAGTCACTGACTATATCCTAGAATCTCAAAGTGTTAGTTTTTTATTAATCATTTGTTATTTTGGTAGCATTTGATAACAAATATGGGTCTTTTGTTGATGTTGTGGTCTCCAGAGAGGAACCCAATAATATTTTTGATATACATATCTTCCTTGAATTAAATAATTCCTAATGGAGTTTCTTATCGGATTTATATATATTGAAATAATTGATAAAGACCCTAATTGATATGTGGGTTGTATTTCCCCTAAATAGATGTTTGTGAGAGATAATCTAAAAGTCTAAAAATTGCTTTAAGTATATGAATTTTAAACCTTCTCTTATTTGGGTTACAATAATATGATGTATTTGGATGCATATATAGTTGGGAGTGGAGTGGTTCTCATGCGGGAGGGTTGTTTAGTCCCATATAGAGAATGTTAGTTAATCCCACATGAGTGTGAAAACCCAACACAATATATTGAGTAAGAAACGGTGGTTTTTTGAATAAGATTTTACAACAATATCTACTAGTTTAGTGGTTCGTGGTATACAATGACTATAATATCATGAGATATATTTTTTCTTATTGTGACAGTTGACTATAATGTTGGGTTGTATCCCCACATTATTTAAAATTTATGGTGACATATTACACTAGAATGGGTAATTTTACCATGGATGTGATGAGCTCAAATACTCTGATTAGGGGGTTTGGGAATCACGAATTGAGTGGAAAATAATGATTTAGTTATTGAGATGAATCATGAAATCTAAGAGTATTAAGGACAAGAAATCCATACATACATGAATATCATTTTCTAACTCCAAAAGATTATATTGACCAATGCTAATCATGGCCTAAATAATAGACTAATCCCCTGATTTAGATATTAAATATCTTAATTAGTCATAAAACCCATGGACTAAAAGGTTTGGTGTATTTGAGATTAGTTACAAATATAACTTATCATACCTCACATAAATTATTTTATCCTCAATAATGAACCTCTAGAGGCATTATATATATATATATATTACTTGATATAATCATTTTCATAACATGGGGATTGTAAACATAAGAAAGGGATGATATTATATGTTCAGTAAGATAAAATGAAATCCAGAAGAATTAAATATTAAACCTATAGGATAAAATGAGGAAGACATAAATACAATAAATAAAATAATACTATGGATGGTAATCATAAAACATGATGAGGAAACCAATAACATGAAATTATTATTACTATAAAATTAATGTCCTCACAAAAAACACATATAAATAATTATAAAACATTTTAGCATGATATAAAAGTTCATACCACATAAAAATAAGGCATAATCATAAATATAATAAATTTCAATGGAATGAAAAAAATATTGAGAATTTGGAATTACATAATAAAAAATATCAATATGTATACCATCTATAAGAATAAGAAATATTGTAAACCCAATGTTCTACATCACATTTATCAAAAAAAATTGTAAACAAATATTCCCACATCTTATTCACATACCAAATTTGTGAAAAAATAATCCACAATCTCATTCACATAACAATATTTTGAAAAATAATTCTTAATTATCATTCACAAAAAAAAAACATAGGAATAAATCTTCAGGGATCTCATTCATAAAAAAATCAAAAAAAATTTCTCACATCTATTTCACAAAACATTACAACATTTATTGTGGAATAAAACCATAACCAATTCATTATATGATGATATGTGACCATACTATTAAAAATTCATACATATGTTTCCCATTTAAAAAATTAATTATATATATATATATATATATCTTAATGAACTTATAGAAAATAAATTTGATTTTTAAACATTTCCAAAAAAATCACATAACACGATCTTATGAAATTATTGGATGTGAAAACTCCCATTTTACAAAAGAAAACATTTCACATTGACATATAGAGGGTGATAAAAACATAATTTTTAAAATGATAAACATGGATGGTATATATAAGTAAATGTAAGAGTCATTTACAAAACTATTTAAAACATTAAATTATACAAATATGATTTTTAACGTAATGATAAGACATTTAAAAAATATTATAAATAATAACAAATAAAATATAATTGTAAATACATAATGGTTATAAAAATTATTTTTGTATTTGATGAAAAAATATTTTATTTTGAAAATATGGAAATCATTTTGAACTTTTTGGAATAACCTTGTTGAGAACCAGAATTGTTAGAAGGATTTTAAATATTATTTATAATAAATAAAGGGGAGAAAAATGATCATTGGACATAAATACAATTTTAGATTAGACTAGTTATATAATTACATTAGGGTAAAGTAAAATCATGTATATGGAGGAACTATCCATTAATATATATGGAAATTATTCTTAGAAATAATTCATTTTCATGAAACAATAGAATCATCACTGGAGAATACAATGGTGTGAAGAATTATTTTGCTAGAAAGAAGGAGAAAATACAATAGAACTATATCATAGGTTAAAATATATCAACTATGAATGATTATAGTCAATTAATAGAGTCTCTAGTAAAGGGACGAGATTTGAGTCAAGAAATCCCCTTACAACATTTGAACCATTTGAATTAAATCACCATGATAGGTATAACATTTACGTGAAAGTTAAATATCGTAAAATATAATTTTATCATGATATAAAATTAAATAAGATTGGTATTTAAACTATATATAAGGAAACATTCCATATATCTTAATCATGTCTAATGACATTCAAACTGTGAAAGAGAATCTCTTACCTTGTTTCCCTATTTAGATAGACTCACTCTAATCTCCACACTTCTTAGATTGTCTTTTTTATGAATAGGATTAAACCATAGAAAGATGGAATTTTATGAAAAATAATACTAAATTGTGTTGTATAAGAGTGTGTATGATAGGATTTGTATGATTTTTGGAGTGACATAAGGGGTTTTTTTTGAAATTAAGTAAGTAGAAGAGTTCCCCTTTTATAGGTGAGAAGGAGTTTTATTTTTGTAAATAGCCAAAACATTTCCTTAATGGGAATTAAATCTGATGCACATTAGATCCAAAATTTAGAAATTATTGAGAGTAGATGATATTTTATTGATTCAAACCTCCACTTATCTATTAAAAACATGTTTTAATCTTGTTAGTCCCTCAAGATTGAAAGTTACTTCTTTTTACCAATTTAGTTTTCTCTATATGGACAAATTTTTGGATATTTAATTTATCAATAATGTGAAAAGATGATAATTATTATAAAATATATACCTACGGATTATAAATTTGAAATATACATTTTAGTTAATTTTTAAATGTTAAAAAAATGAAAAAAAAATACAAAATGTAGTGTATAGAAAACAAATTTTTGAAAAATGTAACATAAATTCTAAAAAAAATTTATATTAGATTATAAAATTGAAAAAATGTATTAAAAATTAATACATATAAAATAAAATTAATATTTTATCTTATAAATATATTTTCTAAAATTCCAAATTATTAATTATACAAATAATTGAATAAAATCAACAATTTTAGAAAAAAACATTGAATTTTTATATTCGCATAAAAATAAATTGAATTGAAAAATAAAAAAATTTATCTTCAGATGAAAATATTTTTATTCATGAAAAATTATTTTCATTTTCACAAATTAAAAATATAAAATTTTATAATTCATGATTTAAATAAAATCCGAAAATATATCAGAAATATATCATATTGGTAAATAACTTTTTAAATTGTGAACTATTATTTATTATTACTCACTATCATTTAATAATTAAATTTTTTAAAATATATTATTAATATTACCAATATATTTAAGTATTATTTAATAATCATATAATTACGTGCTATAAATAAATCAATAATTTTATGAAATCATATTTTTTAGCATAAAATTGTTTTCTTAGTTTTATTAGCTATAATAATTAAAATTCCTTTCCATTAAAATTAGAAAATATTTATAATATACCTATATATCATAAATTTTTTAATCCTATTCATACCTTCTAATATAATGGGTACTTTTTAATGGGCATATTTATTTTCTTATCCTCATGACCAGACCCATTGGTTCTCTGCCGCATGGTTACAAGACCTCATGTGAACCTCTCTGTAAACAAGAGTCCCCAGACTAGTAGTGAGGGTTGGATTCCATCATTAGGTGGCTATACCCTCATTATTATGTCTTATGATCAACAATCAACAATAACCAATATAATAAAAATCATAATTGATATGAAGAAAGGTAGAAATAGAAACATGTTATTCAAATAAAGCATCTCTCATAAGTGGAAATCTTGTCTAGAAGAAATAAAGTAAATGATTAAAATTAATAAACTTATTGACCTCTAGAGTCCTCAATATGCTACTACTAGCTCTACTCACCACTTATTAGCTATAAACTATAGAACCACTTCCCCTCAATAGATCATTCGTGCAATCTTCAAGAACATCGATATTCTAGAGTAGGGTGTGATTACATGACTCAATAGGACACCACCAATGCATCCATAACCTAATTTCCTAAAGTATACATATGCATACGATGATTATAATAAATATGTAAAAAATTTAGAAACACGTGATCCAAAACTGAGAAGTTATGTTCTCACAGAGCTACCAAAAACCCATAGTCGTACCCTCTTCATCTACATAACAAAAATGTACTATTAGTGAATAAGTATCCATAAATTCAAAAAAAATATTGTAGAGTAACATAGAATCAATAAAGAATAACGTTAAAAAAACCTAGTGATAATCCACAAGGCATCGTTTAATACTCATAGTCCACAAGGTATCACATATCTATAACCTACTCTAAATTTAGAAGGCATTGAGTAATACAAAAATTTCAAAAGGAATAAGTGTCGTCCATCTACCAAAAATCTTGAAGAAATCATTTAGATTCCAAGATACAAGGTTATCATGATGTTCTATCATCATTTTTGAACACCATGAACATATCCCACAAAGTGTAATATTTCTACCAAGACCATATGTCAGGTATACACATACCAATCATCCAGAGGAATAAATGACATGTTGTTTCATTATAACAACCATAGAACACATAATGGGAAATATATCATCATAAAATACGTGATCATATGT
This sequence comes from Viscum album, assembly GCA_963277665.1. Taxonomy (NCBI): domain Eukaryota; kingdom Viridiplantae; phylum Streptophyta; class Magnoliopsida; order Santalales; family Viscaceae; genus Viscum; species Viscum album. The sequence goes on from OY728150.1 coordinate 1,519,937,099, forward strand.
ACCAAACATCATCTTGTAATCAGGAAGACTCATCAATATCATGGAATCACCCATACCATATAATGAGTAAACATAAATAACACATCATCATATGTAAGGTAGTAAAAAAAAATATGTGATCAACATCAAACATGGATAATAAGATAAAAAGTAATCACAACACCAATTATCACATAAGAACATCAAGGACACACACACACCCACATGAAATCATAATCTATCAGGGTTATCAAATATTAATATACATAAATAATATTAAAGAAATATGTATAAAAATTACCAAAAAGGAAAGGAACATTCTACCTCAAATGTCATTGAAGTCAATGGAAAGGGTAAAACACCCTATGTGGTTTGATATTAGGAGTGGAAACCTATATTTTCTAGAACAATTCTTTTCAAAATTATAATCATAAATATAAATATTTCATTGATTGAGGTTCCATAAGGGTTCATAAAACCAAATATATATATTTTATTTTGAAAAATATCACAAGTGATACTACATTCTATCTCGTTGATAAATTTGAGATTATTGGTGAAATATTACATGTGATAATATTTTTTCACACATGAAAAACTATAAAATTATCATTTAAATTCAAAAAATATGTTTTCAATTATCCTTTAATAATTTTATTATTGTAATTTCATAGAAATTTTCATTTTATAAATTGATTTAGAAATTTCCCAAAAAAATACCAAATTTTTCCTTATAAATTTTTTAATAAATTATCCTTCTATAAAAAATTGAAATTATTTTATTACAATTAGTTTCATTATTATTATTAGATTCTAGGAACCCCTAATGAAACTCATGATTTTACATGTCAATGTTTATGATAATATAACCATTAAGAGTTTTCATTAACTTTTGTGGTTTCTACTCAAGCTATTTTACCACATTGTGGGGTTAATCATACCTTTGACACAAATGACATTTGAGGTTGGAATTTCCTTAAATTTCATGGATTGTGTACACATGTTTCATTAATATAATTTATTAATATACATATTTTATAAACGTTCCATATTATGATCAACCAATGAGAATGTACCCAAGTTATAAATCATTCTGCTTGGCATATAAGAGATCCTGGTTTCAATCCCTATTGGGCGTAGGTATTCTTACAGTAATATAACAACAGTGTTACAGATGATGAAATTGGAAGACAGTGACAGTAGTATATTCTGGTAGGCGGTGATGAAAACATGATACATGCTTGGTGATACCAATTGGATGATGCATGCATGATACTAAAATGAGATTTTAGGCCATGTTATTGGATTAATTCCCTCTAAGACAATGGACCATGTCCAAAATAAATAATTTTTTATGGGTAGTATATCCCCTTGGGGGTTATGGCTATCCTATTCAGCCTATGTGGGTTGTTTATATGATTTTCAATGTAATTGTACCCCCAATCACATAATATAATTATAATGATCATATATTGGTATGTATGTAGCCATAAAAAACTTTTTATAACATTGATACATGAGTATATTTTATATTATTATTCATATTCATTTTTGATCCCATGTATTATTGTCCAACCTTACTTATCATAACGTGCCATGTTTGTTTATCCCATGATATGGTCTGGTTTATTCCATGAGATTGATGTGATATCTTGATTTCACGATGATGTTTTATTCACATGTTTATTAATATAATGATTATATATTTCTCATTATGTGTGATGTGGTTGTTATATTATTATAATATTTCATGTTTTCTTCTCTAGGATTCGCATATGTATACTCCATAAGTGGCCATCGTGTTGTGATCACACCTTATGGGGTGTACTCAGGATGTTTTGTGTGGTTAAATTTATAGCATGATAGAGTTGTAATCTAGAATCTTCTTGATGACTTAACAATTTTGAGTAGATGGTCGAATCATGATTCATGGTGTATTCCTAGTGTTACCTAATGCCTTGTGGCTTCCTGGTTGGTTACGAATACTTGATGGCTTATGTACTCTATGTATTACCAGATGTCATGTGAATTATACGAATGTTTTTTCACTCGATGAATTGTTGACTTCGAGTGTCTCACCAATGACTTTGTGATTGGTACAAATAATTATCGACATACATGACATTGTCATTATGGAGCCAAAGAAGGTGTGGATAGGGGTTTGTGGAAATTTGTTAGAGAAAAATCGCTCAATTTTGGATTTTCTGTTTCAATTCTTATTAAACATTTATTATTATTATAGAATTATGTTGCATACTTAAGACCATTAGGTTAATGAAACAGTAGTAGTGTCCTACTAAGTCTTGTACCCACACCCTACTCATGAGTTACTTTGGGATTGTTGATTTCATGAGGGATCCAGAGAAGGGTATTGGCCTTGTAGTGGAAAAATGATCATAGGAGCATGAAGATAGAAGCATATTTGGATTAAATTTCTAGGAAAAGATTTGTATTTATTTAAATTATCTTCATTAGTTCCTATTTATAATCACTCCACTAATGGGAGATTATTTATTTGTATGACATGTATTCCTTTTATACCTGCTTGTATGTTTACTCTGATTATTTATTATATTGGTTATTGTTGATTATTTATCCTATGACATGATACTAAGGGTATATTATACCCAATAAAAGACGCATACCCTCACTAATAGTCAGCCACCTCTTGCATATAGGGAGGTGTGTATGAGGTTATGTTCCATTTTAAATCAGACCCTATTTTTTTGGTTTGGGATGTTACAAATTTTATCCTAATATATCATGGTTTTTATTTATGTTTAGATCTTTTTGTAGAAAAATATAGAAAAAATATTATTAGTTTAATGAACATATATAGTGAATTCTTAGGTCCTCATATTATACCCATTATAATAAATTTATTACTCATAATTTTTATAATCATGTACTAGTGAATCATACTATTTGTATCTAAGAGGTTAACTCAACTCGTGATATAATTTCTGGAGTGTAATAAAAAAACATTGAAAATCAATCAGTTTTTCCTCTTAATAGGTCAATCATAATGTTCTATTTTTATATAATAATTTACGATAAATATCCCCAATTATTTGCTATCATTTTTCTTATATGTATATTCATTTTCACATAGAGATCATATTTATTCTTGTACTAATATATGATCATAAATTGGTTTGAAATATGATATTTATTTCCCAATTTTCATGATTACTTGGGATTTTAAGTATAGATGAACAATAAATCTCCAAAATCATAGTGAATTTTGAAAAGAACGAGATAATAAGTCATTCATGAATCATATTAAATAAAACACAAATTATTATATAATAAATATTGATGATAATATAATATAATTATGTTGTTGAGTTGATGCTCTGATAAAACATACATGGACCACTATTGTTGTTATAACTATATTCAAGTTTGATATCAATAAATATACAGTAAATTTTGAGTGTATTTTTTAACCTTACATAATTTATGAGGTTTTTCATGTTTATCCTCCCTATTATTTATTGGGTTTGGGAACCATTTATGATAATACATGACTTCATGAAATTTTAGAAATTTAAAATTCAGACTCTTTATTTCATTTATATATGTATTAATATTATATTCGAAATCATGATATCTATGACCAATTCATCCATGGTTGAGAGAAAGTTTTTATCCTCTAAGACATTCCCTTGGATACTTCTTTCCAAATTTTTTAAATGAATAAAGTTAAATATTATTTATTTATCATATTCAAAACCATATATTTTACAAATATCTATGATTATATTATTTAGTGAGTTTAAATTCATTCAATAAATTTTTTATGTTATCATAACACGTGATAGTTGGTTAAAAAAACAAAAAAGTTTTCAATGCCAAATTATATCCCATATGATTTCTAAATATAATATTTTCCATCACATCCAGTGTTATAATGGTTTTTCCTTGATCTAGGCCTTTTTAAAACAAAAATATTCAATCAATATTGATTAATATTTGTATTGTAATGGAATTATGTAAAAATTCAAACATGAAATTTGTCCCTCTGAAACCATCATATTATCATGTCGTTCAACATAAATCAATATTGGATAAATAATGGTTTCTTTATGTGGGGATCAAATACATTCATATACATAATTCCTTAATATATTAAATCCCTAATAAAAATAATAAATATAATGTAATTATATAATGAATATCTCCCCTGGAGTGTAAAACTAAGAGTGTAGTTGGGACATATTGACATTCACTTGGCGATGAATGAGAAAATACACTGTATGCCCATCTCAGGGATATTACCCCTAGGTATATCAATCCTAGAGCCTTTATCCTCATATAGTATTCATAAATCGATGTGTTACTATGGAAAGCATCTTCTCATGAAATTAAAAATATTATAGGATATCATCTATTATATAGACTCATCTCTAGAGTTTTCAAAATGATTCTATAATCAAAATACCAAACATTACTAAATCAATCTTCAAAAATAACTATACTCTACTCTGATACAAACTATAGTTACCCAGGATAACTATGAGTTAAATAATAAATTAATTTGGTGATTTAGATAATAATTCAAAAAAATAGTACCACAACCCATGGACTAAATGGATTAGTGTCTTGGAGAACTGAATCATAAATAACATATTTTTAAACTCTTCCAATCCTTTAATAAATCTAGGTGGAAGTTTAATTTATAAATTACTGTATTATTTAATGTATCAGTTAATGTATTAGTTTATCTATTCACCCAAATTTGGACTATGAGCCATGGATTTGGTCCTTCAGGCCACAAAGACTTTTAGCGGCCAAAGGCTTTTAACTGACAGGGCCTCAATTCTACCATAGGCGTTGGGGAAAAGTCTTTCTTACATTAATCACACATTAAGAAATAAGGCCTCTGGGTAAAGAAAGTTTTAAGTCATAACACCTAGGATCATGCTTATAAGAGGAATCAGATTATGTGGGACCCCCTAATGTAGTGCTCTCTAGATTGTGAACAACAGGATGGACATCAATAACTCCACCCTTGAGACTTGAAATTATGTTTCCCTATATGTGTTAATTCATGATTATCAACCATGTGAGGTGGATATCTTAGAGCTATTAATGAAGAAGATATTGGAGAGGGTAATTATATTTTAGTAGGGTCCATGGGTCTTCAGGTCACGTATTGGGCCTCATTTCTCTTAGACATTAGATCTTGTAAGGGTTCCCTCCCAGTATAGGTTAAAATTATTTTTTTTAAATGAAAATATTCAACTACCGGACTAGAAATAATGTAGAAATATCACATGATCTAATCATCTTCATAACCAGGGAATTAAAATCATATGAAATGGGTGTCCTCAAATACACAATAAGGTAAAAAAATAACCTAAATTATTATATCATAATTATGAAGGTGAAATTGAATAATATATAAATGTCATAATAAAAGTTCATAAGTCCATTTAGGGTAATCCTATGAAATTATGGATTAACATAACATCATAAAAATATCATTATCATAAAATAAATATGGTGGATCAAAGAAAATTTCATTCATCATAAAGTATTTGAGATTAATTTAATTGTTTGGAATAATTTATATATAAGTCATAATCTCAGTGAAAAAGAATTTCAAGGAAAATATATGTATCTTTAAAATTTGTAACAACTTCATAAATTAACTATAATTGTGTCGAAACAATAATCATATAAAATATTTTGAAAAAAATTCTCCACATCATGTTCAGAGAATAACAAGTGAAAATGATTCATGTATCTCATTAACGCATCATCTATATGAACAAATATTCATGAATCTCATTAAAATAAAAATTTGTGAAAATAAATTCTCATATTTAATTCACATAAGAAATATGTGAACAAAGCTTCCCACATAACATTCACACAAAAAACCTGTGAATAGAACTTCCTATATATATTTCACAAAACATTACATCATTTAGTGTAATACGAGTTATTATCCATCACATAGGAGGTAGATATATAATACAAACCATTATCATCCATACAGATGTGTTCCACAGAAAAATAAATTATAATCCCAACTCAATGAACCCATGGAAAATGAGTGGGTTTCTTAATCGATATGAAAAAATAACATATCGTGAACAAAAGAAATCATTGGATATCAAAACTGCCATTAAAAATATAATTTATATCATAAAAACATACATAAAGTGATAAAAACCTAACTTCATGAAAGATAAACCAAGCATGTTAATTATATGCGAAAATATGAAGTTTATCAAAATCCATTTTATAAAATTAATTTATAATAATACTTTTGTAAAGGGAAAGAGAGTAATTTCAAAATAGAATTATAAAATATACCTAATAACTGATCCATGTAAATATATAATTATTTAAAATTAAAATTTTGAGTTGATGCTAAAACATTTTATTTATAATGTATGGAAAAAATTATTAAAAATTTTTAAATAACCTTGTTGAAAAACAACACCATTAAAAGGATAATGAAGCTTTCACTTTAAGAAGAATAATGGGGATTAGTTTGAGATAAATAAAAATATTTTTTTACTAGGTAAGGGTGATCAATAGTGATATATAAAAAGCATGGATAATGAAAAAGTACATAAAAATAGATGAGAATTATTATTTACAAAATTCATTTTCAAGTAACAATTAAATCATGCCGAAAGAGTAATTTTGGGTGAAAATTTATTCCCCCAAAAAATAAGGTTTAAATAAAAAATAACATCCTCATAGGTCATAATATATCAATCTTAAAATATAAGAGTCGGATAAGAGTGATTAATACCCAATAATGATATTTGAGTCACCATAACCCCTTACAGCCTATGTATCTCTGGAATCAGAACCTATTGAACGGTATAACATTAAATATAAAATTAAATATAATAAAATATAAGCGGATAATGGTTAAAAACAATAATTGGATATTATTTACACCATTGAGTAGGAAACATCTTTAATGTCTCAAACATGTCTTAAGCGAATCGTATTTGAGAAATATAAACCCTTACATTGTTTTCCTTCTTATTTGGATGAACTCATAGATCCTCACTTATTGTATTATCTCTTATTCAAAGGGGGTTAACCCATTGAGTGATGGTGTTATAATAATCCAAATAACTACATAAGGCCTCTAGGAGTGTAGAGAATAATGTTGGCTTTGGTTTGAGCTAAATGTAGTGGATCCTGTTCTTAGTGGGAGTGAGGAGATGTGTGCCTCTTTTATAGGTGAAAATTTATTTCCTTTTATTAAATACAAATAATAATAATAAAAAGAAGTCACTATAAAGGAAATTGGATATAGAATTGGGAAATAGTGCATTGTAGAAGAGATATGATCAAGCCACACCACTACTACTCAATATGAAACATGTTTTAAATACGATAGTCCCATTACATAAAAGTATATTATTTTTTTACCATTTTAAAATTCACCACGATAACTAATTATTACCATGGTAATTTAATTTATATTACCAGAAATAAAATGGTTCTGATTATATAATTTTAACTTAATAGTAAATATTTAAAAAAATTGACTCAATTTTTAATGTGAAAAAAATAGATTTTAAAACACAATATATATGGTATAAAGAACAAAAACATTAAAAGTTTAACATAAATTATAAAATGTAAAATATGGGTCTATAAAATAATATTTTTTTAAATTCTAAACTAACTTATAAATTATATATTTGGTCTTAGATAAATTTTTTCTCAATTTCAAATTCAATATTATATAAAAATATTGGCATTATAGAGGAAATATTAGAAAAATGATATATGCAAATATTCAATTAAAATTAAATATTTCATAAAATTAAAAAATATTAAAATGATGAATATATTATTATTATAATTTTAAAAACTATGTTAATTTTTCAAAAATAAATTGTAAAAATTTTAGAATTCAATATTTAATTAAAAATCTAAAATATAGTTGAAAACTGATCATATCGAAAAATAAGTTTTAAAAATGTTAACTATTCATTATTATTATTTTATATTATTTACTAATAATTTTATTTCTATTATATTATTCATATTAACAATATATTTTATTATTATGTAATCATAATATACTTAGACTCGTGGAATAAAACAACAATTTTAGAGAAATATTTTATTATTATTAAAATGATTTACATTGTTGTTTGAGCTGTACTAATATAATATCATTAATATTAAATGATGAGATTATTTCCATTATACACATATCTAATTATTTTTTAATTCATATTCTGACATTGTAATCCAACACTATAGTTTTAATGGTGATATTTAATATATATATATATACACACATTTATCTAAATGTATTGTGGTTTTAATTTAAGTTTATCTTTGATTATTGAGAATATATGGATGATATTATTTATTTAAGGAATATATATAAATATAAAAATTTCATGTTGTAGCACAGTGGATGAAGAAGAAGCAACTAATGGTCTTAGAATTTATTGTGATGAGGGGAATCATATTGGGTGGGAAGATACCACTAGAGTGGTATCCTGAATTTGATGAGATCCTTTCTATTCAAGGTCATAGTTTTGACCCTATGATAATATACAAGGAGTTGATGAGGGACTCACAAGATTCTACGTGGCTTATTCACAAAGGTTTGGAGAATTTGTACAATGATATTCATAGACAATATTAGTGGCTCAAAATGAAGTGAGATGTGAAAACTGAGCACTAGAAACCCATTAGTCATCTTCATTTGTTACCCATTCTGGAGAGATGTGGGATTATATGGACATGAATCTTCTGATGGGGTCATTGAGGAAGACCTGGGTAGTAATATGATTAGGGGGTTTTACAAACCAGTTGACCATGTTTTCTAATTTTCTATAGATCCGAGAGACTGTCTCTATTGATGAGATGAGATAGATATATGTGTAAGAGATAATTAATATTTATGAGGTGACACATGGAATTATTATAGACTTGGATTCCAAATATTGATTAATTTTTTAGTGTGAGTTTTATAAGGATGATGAAACATAGGTTCATCTAGGAAATAATTATCATCCACATACAGAAATATTTTTTTAGAAACCCATCAAGTAATTTGATGATGTGTTGTGGGAATGAGTACTTAATTTTAAGGTTACATTTGAGAGATGCTAACTTCTTACAAAATTTTCCAATAACAACAGATGTTATGCATAAATTTGTATGGTTCTCTTTAAGGCACTAAATGGTACACTATATCTATCATTGCGATGTTGGTCGGAGGTTGGATTGTCAATGGACATTTGAGAAATTCCCATGTATCTGACATCAGAGCATTCCCGGGGATCAATAATCGGTTCTCAACCTCCTAGAGTAGGTCGTGGTAATATAAAAACTTGTGACACTATCCTATGATGTTTGAGGTGGGAGATCAAGTATTTATATGAGTGTCACCTCAGATTATAGAATCATTGTATTCAATGGAATGGTGAATTGGCCACTAGATCCATGGGGTATTTGAGATTATAGATAAATTTGGTATAATAACATACCATTTTTCACTAGCTATACCTCTTAGTTTCATTCATGTTGTGTTTCATGTGTCATAGATTTGATAATATCATCATTACTTCTTCCAAGGGATCAGTACTAATGATGTCATTATTATTTCTTTTTCAACAATAATGGATTATCCAATTCATATAGTATAATGGAGATATAATAATCTATGTTGGAATATGGGAAATCTTGTAAAATTGTTGTGGAATTTATTATATATCTAGTAGGTGATATGGGTGTTATCGTCTGACATATGGGTGATGTGGCTATAGTTATTTGCCGATATAACTATGTATATTTAGTAACAAAAAGTGAGAACTTAAAACAATATGGTTGGGAGGTTATAACACCACATATCTTATTAATATAAAAAATTGGTTTAATTTTTATTGAATTTGTTTATTTTTTAACCCACCTTGTGCTTCAGAGTCCTTTATGATTGTTAATGATATTATTTGTGTCCCAAGAATCGGTATCTATGAGTTATCATAGGTTTGGGATGAGGATATTACTTATATGAATCATCACACCATGAAAATTGAGGATCATGTTGTGGTTTAGGACCTTAATAAATGGATTGATATTAACACTTCCTAGAATTATGAGAGATGATGTTGTGGTCAACTGCTATGTGCCATGTCTAGTGTTTGAAAGGGGTAAACTCTTTCCAGTGTATAAATAAATTTCTATTGGGTTCATGGATCATCTTGTGGCTTAATAGTTTGATACCATTATGGACAAGGTATAATTAATATTTATAGTGTCATGTCTAGTACTTTTTGGGGTCAAGTGTGATTTCCACCTAAGGTTAATAATATTATGTTGGGGGGTGGATGTTTGGTCAATCCAGGTTTCCTAGGTTGCGTTATAAGTGAAAATATAGAGGGAGGTGTCATGATGTTTTTCATGAGGGATATACCATGGGTGTGGGTTGATGGGGGGTCTATGTCATGAATGGGGATACCATATTGTGAAGTCCGTGTAGTGACTGTTTTGATTCATAAGAGAGGAAGGCCACCACACCATGATAGAGAATAACACACCATATGTATGGGCTTAAATGGTTGTTTCATCATAACTATTATGGTCACACAAAAATGAATGACCTTTATTTTTTGTGAAGGGAATAATTATTAAACAGTTAAAATATTATAAATTATGAAATTATTTATTTTATTTAGTGGTCATCTATATATCTTCCTTAAACATTTTCTAATATATGTTGGGATCTACTCTATTCTATAATTAATTCCCAAGTCATTAATTTTATTGTATCGATTTCAGTGATTCAAATATTTATCTTGTGGTATTTATCTATTTAATTGGCTATTACATACAATTAATATAGTTATTTATTTTTATTCATTCTTTACATTGTTTTCAAAAATTCCTTTATTCTATAAATCTGGGACTGAATCAGATGTATATATTCAAATGAATGCTTCCTATAATAAAATGGAATTTTTTTACCTAGGCTATAAAAAATGACCTATTTAATTTTTAGGTGAGTATGTTGAGTGTTCTCATTAATATTTTAGGTTTTTGATCTAAAATAAATTAAATTTTCTATGTTATTTTCATGTGGGAATCAACTTCATTAGGCCTTGATTAATATGTTTATTATGGTAAAGCATATAATTTGGGATATAAAATGTGGCAATCCTTGAAGTAACGAAATAGAAGATATTTTGGTAATCTAGAGGGGTGATTTTATTTGTAGTTTTTTCATAGTAGGATGTACATGGATTCCATAAGATCGTCCATAAGTTGAGAATGTGTAGAAATGTGGGCTTCTATAGTAGTATTCCTAGATTATAATTGTTATGATATTAGATGGGATTTTCATAACCCCATGATGATATATAATGTTAAAACAATATTTTGATATTATTTTGGTTCATTTAAAAGAGAGTGTTTATAAAAAATATATATATTTAAATTGTGAAATTTTGTGGGTACCTCAAAATTGAAAGTGGTAACTAGAATAATTTTTAAAAATTAGTTTAGAATTGGGGGAATTTCCAACTATAGACTTGATAGTGATAAATATATTTTTATCCATGTTAGGTTCTAATATTTTTGAGATATTTCATGATATATGGTGGTATTTGGAATGGGATCTAATCCCAATAAGATTTTATGATACATGGAGTTATCTGAGGTGTGCATTAACCCCCCCCCCCCGAGTCATTTCCATATATGATTGTGTCTGGGAAGGGTGATAATCACTCAAAAAGGTTATGATATATGAGGGTTTTTTTCTTGTCTACTAACCCCTTTTATAATTTTTGATATATTGTGGTATCGTGGTTATATTATAATACACGAATAATCTATGACATGTTATGGTATTACATATAGGTTCTTGTATGATGATTATATTTTAGTGATGCACATTGGTATTGTCCATGATCATATATGTAACCAATTTTTTGGTTATATTTCATCTGCAGAAACATTTTAATGCCTATAAAAGTATGCATGGTAGATCACTGTTTTCAATATAGAAACCAAGGGATAATAATTTTTTGTTCTATTATCCATCATCTTTTTCTTGTGGAAAATCAACATGTACACTATTTAGACTAGATGTATTCATATACACCCCTTGTGGTTGCCTACTAAGTTATACTCACATCCTACCAAAGTGTTTTTATTACCCAAGCATACTTTATGGTTGGTTTTTATATTAAATGAATGGGATATAGCCTTGATGGTTGAGATGGTTGGTTGTGATGTGGCTTGAGATATGGGTCCGAACCAGGACTTGGGAATAATTTTGTTGTAATATCATGTTTTTGTTTATCTTATGTTTATTTTGGATATTAGTATATATTATCTTCCGATTTGTGATCCAAATTATGTTTTTATTAATTTTATCGAATTTATAGAATTCAAATTATTATTTCTTGGGTTAACGTATTTATTTTTTTCATTTATCTTTTTTTTTCTTATAAACTCTTGTTTCATTTTTTATGTTTGTTATTTTTATACTTTCACTATTACTTATAGTTACTCTATACATGGGGAATAGTCTCCCCTAAATATTAGTAGATCATCTTAACTATTTGGAATCCTCTTGAATATGAGTTGGTATACCAGGGGTATGTAACAACAAAGCATGGTTATGAGGAATGTCAAATGAGAAAGGGCCATTACATTATGTGTCAATGTAATTCCATTCTGAGTAACTATATATTCAAGTAGATAAAAAAACGAATTTAGTCCATATGTTAAGCATCAATGGATTAGATTAAGGTTTCAAAGGAATTATATCTACTGTTTCCATAGAAATTTCAGTCACCACTCGTATATTTCACATGATTGTATATGTTGATATAGGGGATGTACTAAATGGTATCTTTATTGAATATCATGGATATTAAATTCATTATGTAATTATTTGTGTAATTGATACAAAATTTTATGTAGTTCAATTAATTTTTACTTTATTCTTCTCAAAATGTTCAGGATATAAGAATTGGGAATATGGTTTCTAGGTCCAGTTACTATGTTGATAGTATATGTGGGTAAATGTTAAAACAAGCCTAATTAAAGTTACATGGGAATTCAATAAATTATTCTTCAAATAACTATTCATTAAGATTAAAAGCAAACGAAGATATCATAAAAATGGGTCATGTTTCCATATAAGGAAATTTGTAACAGATACATAAATCGATTTATGAAACACTATGTAGTGTCTATGTTAGTTATATGTGTTATATAAATCAATTCTCTCATTTTTAAATTTTATAGGATATGAAATATATATAATTAAACTCTTATAAAAATACACGATTTAAAAATAAAAGAATGAATTGATTAAAATTATAGTTTACATTCAAGAAATAATGTACTGGTTTGTAGAATATTGATGAAATAAATGGTTTCTAAATCATAGATTTAAATTCAAAAAAAATATCATACTAGGATAGATGAAAATAAATTATATATATATATATATATCTTGTTTCACTTATATGATAAGATGAGTTACGTATTAACAAAATGTTGTTATTAATAACATGATATAAAGGTAATACACATGGTTCATTATTAATCATATTATATTACATGGTTGAGAAGAAGATGAGATAAAAAGAGATTTATTCTAGATAAAAAAGTTTATGTAGATGTTTTTTAGAATATAATTGATTTTATCCCACCACCAATAGTGATATATTATCATGAATAAGATCTTTTTTAGTATATTTCAATAATCACATTGAGGATAAAACTATTTATGACATGGGTGAGTATTTTATTTCATTCCTAAAAATGTAAGTATTTTTTATTTCCACCCAAAAAAATAGTTTTTACATCAAAAAATTATATTTGAATGATCATATAATTTCTAAAAAACCTATTACAATGTGTTAAATCATTGATAATTTAAAATACTAATAATTAAAAGACTATTCCAATAAATATTCAAAGTAAATATCACAATAAATTCTAAAAGGTTTAGGTTTTCATAAAAAATCATTCATATTTATCTCAAGTAAAATGTCTGATGGAAAGTGTTCTAATAATTATGATGAAGATGTTCATAAAAAAATCTAAGTAGCCCAAAAAATTATTATCACCCTATTATTTGTTGTTTTAAATTAAATAAGTTTAAAAACAATGATTAATGCGTTGAATATTTTGAATATGATTTATAAGTCTCAACATTTTTTCAAATATATTATTACATAGATGTTACCCATTAAAGAGTTAATTGGGATGCATTTCATTAGATGATCTCTTAGTGATTTGGTAGACAATGCACAATTTTGAAGACACTTTGGTGGATATAGGGCTATTTAAGCTATATATTACATGATCTTGATGGTGGTTCTTCCAATCAAGAATTTTATTAATATATGGCCTACCATACAGTTTCCCTTTTTGTTTTAGGGGTTTGTTTTCATTTCAAGAAGTTGGGATCTTCTTTTTCCCTCATGTTTATTGTGTATCATTAGAACTTTTGATAGGTATAATTTACATGTCTATCATGCATGATATGTTTTAGATAACTACATTGTATAGTATATAATTCATATGTAATCTTCTAATGATGTGTGGTTATGTGTAATTTATCATTAGGATAATTCCCATAGTGTGAGTTATTCCTTCTCGATTCTAATCTCTGACTTGTGGTCCATTGGATGCAGTCTTACATTCACACACTGATATTATTGATGGAAAGAAACAATGTCCATTTAGGTTGGGTAAGAACTCCAAAATTATGAATAAATACCCTATATATCCATTATATAAACCATTCATCAAATTCAAAAACATTTATCCATATAACTACATTATGATTTACTACCTCCATCACATAACGCTTTACCAAACTATCTACTGATTTATATTACATAATTGATAAAAAATGGGTTCACCTCAATAAATGATCCTGGAAAACCCAAATAACAACAAATTATCTAAGGGGGTGAGATTATCCTTAATAAAAATCCATGGAAATTTCCTCTTACTTCATTTAATAAACATCAAAGGGATTCAGTAATCAATCATGAACCTAATTTCCATATTTCAACTATTGTAACACAAGACATTCAGAAGCATACCAAACCATAAATTACTTCATTACATTACACATAATCATATATATTAAATAATAACAATTCATTGAAACACCAATCTATACTACCTAATTAAAACTTGATATTTCCTGAAAAACTATTATCCACCTGTTCTTATGAACAAATAACATCCCATTAAATAACACATAATGTTTCTCATCATGGGAATCACTATTTACTATAAATTCAATACATAATTATACTTTGGGGTCTTATAACTAAAACTCCTCCACCTTACACATTGATTAAAATGTCTCCATAATTTTATAATGATTTTCTCTATCACACCCCCCAACCCAAGTGAAAAGATACAAATGACTCTATCACATTTTATTCCTCTCTCACCAACTATGAGACATCACCATATGAAATTAATTTCAAATCATATGATATCATATTTATCTTATTAGGTGTATATGGGTTACTAGATTCATATTCATAGTGAAATTATACAAATATTTCATGAAAGATATTTAAATTATTTTTAGAAAATGTATATGTTAAATTATTTTGATTTATATAGTCCACTAAATATATACCATCAAAATAATACCTCCAAAACATAAGCACAAAAACAATCACTGAAACCACTAAATCATGGGTAATATAGTTAGGTTCATGGAGATGTTATTTTCTAAATCTAGAAGAAATAACTTCCAACTCTTGCATCAAATCAAATATAGTATCCCAATAAAATGTGTCAAAATATAACTCATAATGGAATCCCTCTTCCGGTAAACAATGAATTTTATAACTCATTAAATTCTATTTATAAGTATTAAAAATACATTGGAACTCTCCTATCTAAGAAATAATTCTTCCAAAAATTGTAAATGATAATAACTAGGTCTAAATTCAAGAACACCTATGTACCGTCCTCTTATTGTAACCATCCAAGCCTATCACAAATCAGCCTATGTTGACCCAAACTATAACATAATATGAATCAAAATAAGGCCCCAAGTGAGAATCCTTATATTATTGAGGCTTAAGAATATGATAAATTTCATAAATGTACATTTCAGGGATATTATCCCCATAGAAAATAGAGAAATAATAGTATAAATAAACTAAACACATCACATCAATGAATATCACTATGCATATAAATAAATAAATAATTATGAAAAACAAAAAAAATAGAATACTACATATATACTCATCGTAAAATTGAAATCACTTTTATACCACTTGTATGATCACATACATAGAATAAATTAAATCAATTAAAGTAAACAAGGGTTTATTACTACATTGAGACAATCCAAATACCTAGTCTACATGAATGTTGAATATCTTCATCACAAAACTCATAATCGACCTGATAAATCCCACACACCCATGATCACACTATACCCATTCCTGATACAATATCCTATAATCAACCGAAATTAATACATAAGGTTTTAATTCACATTGAGGTTTACGTATAATGGGAGAAATAAATCACGGTAGGCCACCCCTTGTCACGAACCAACTCGGGTCGACCTTGAACCGGTCACCCGAGACGGTCCGCGACATGGCCCGAGAGGCGTTCCCGATCCTCCCGGTCTGGCGACAAGCGCCAGGGCTTCAATAGAGGTTGTGGGAACGATTTCACCCAATATAAATAAATAAGACAGTGAAAATAATACAGAGCAGCACAGAAAAGACAATCCAAATAAAGTGACTAAACATGATAAAAGAAAAAGAATAAAACTATCCAAACACGACGTCCAAAAAAACTCTGTGCGACCTTGCGGGTCACTCTCCGACTCAATGATCAAACGTCACCCTAGGCGAGCACACTCAAGCTATAGCCTGCACAAACACTAAAAACAGAAAAGAACTATATGCGTGAGTATTAAAACTTAGTAGGCTAGCCCGATATCTATTCCCAATGCACTACCTTTAAAATAAAAGAAACATCATTTCAAGTTTGAACTAAAATTTATAAAAGTATGTATTTCTAAGCATATTACTTAAAAAAAATGTACGAACCATTTCCCTTTTACCATTTCCAAATTCGGGTTTATTCATTAGTGTCAATGACATTTCAGGAAAAGGGAAAGTGATGTTTAAATTTTCAAATTTGTACAAAGGGGATTAAACACATTCATTTGAAAACAATTTTTTGAAACCTAATCAAAATCAATTTACCATTTTCCAAGAAAATCAATACACCAGAATGCACAAAGTAAAACACACAGCAAGGGCAATGTAGGTATACATGTGAGCATCATAATCAGTACTGCAAGCAACAAAAGCTGAATAGACATGGGTGAACCTAGGAGATTGAGAATAAACCAGAAGACACCAATACATGAGAAATCATCTTTATCGACATGTCACGATGAAATTAAAATGCACAATACGCTCGAACATCCACTCACGGGAAGGTCAAGGGTAAATCTTATAGTAATAAACCCATTATATCCACCTACTATGGGCCACTGGTCAGTACCATAACCTACCAGTGCAGAAATCATTCTTAGAATATTCTCTCAATATGCCAGATTCCCATGTCTCAAGTGTTTGAAAAAGGGGTGAGCCAACTGATGCCAACCGAGAATCCAATCATATACATACATATATATATATATATAAAGAACAACAGGCATCACCTCGAGCCACTTTGTGGAACAACCTCATGCCTTTATACTACTCACTTACCTTGGTGCCACTAAGCGCGGCCTCCCAAACAATCAATTACAACTAAGGAATGAGAGTCCTCCTAAGAGGGTTTTATCAAAACATTTTCATCGCTTTCCAAAAAGTGCCAAACGAGAATTTAATACATTTCACAAACACTACTCAAAGAAAGGTACAACTTCTTTATGAGACAAAACCTAGTTTAAAACCATTTAAAGAAACCCAAAAAACACTACGTCATAGGCTGAACGTATTTTTATAAACCAAACCAAACCAAAACATTTTAGTTTTCCAAATAACCTTTAAAATCCAACCAGAGAACTTCTTTAAAGAACCAAAGTACTTGTTCACGCTTCAAAAGAAATCATTTCTCATTAAACCAGAACTCTACTTTATATTCCGTAAATTATGTTTAAAAGCCAAACGTGCATTCTTTCATTATTGGGTGTCCGCTCGTCAAAAGGATGTTTCATGTGTCGTGTAAAAAATAAACGGCTCATTTTTACACTAAATAACCGTTTAAAAATTAACTATCTTATATGAAAAATTAATTATCATTTATCATCTCATATTTATTAAAATTAATAAAATATTTATTATGAACAATTAGGGTGTGCAAGCAGCATGAAACGATATAACATAAATTTTAAAATCAATGCAAAGGGAACCTACCTCGGATACACGATGCAAGAAAACGACACACGTTTGAAAAAGAGAGGTAAAGACCAACACCCTCGAAACTGAAACACGATGACGACGGAACTTCAGAAACAAGGCGCGGCGATGACGCTCACTCAGAAACACCCTGCGCGGGTCCTAAAAGTGCTAAGACAAGAAATAAAAACTCATCATCAATTAAAAACTCACAAGATGATGATGATTATAAAAATAATAAGTGTAATAATAATAATAACAATAATAATAATAAGAATAATAAAATAATAATAATAATAATAATAATGAAACTAAAAATAATAATAAAAAAATAATAATAAGAATAAGAAGAAGAAGAATAATAATAATAATAATAATTAGAATAATAATTATTATTATAATAGTAACAATAATAATAATAATAATAATAATAATAATAATAATAATAATACTAATAATAATGATAATAATAATAGTAACCTTAATAATAATAATAATAATAATAATAATAATAATAATAATAATAATAATAATAATCCTAAGAATAATAATAATAATAACAGTAATAATAATTATAATGATAAAATAATAATAAACAAAAAAAATATAAAATAAAATAAAAAAACAAAACAGACCTGGCACAGAGGGAAGTTCGAGCAGGTGCAAGGGAGGGGCGAAGGTAAGGGAGACCAGCCCGGCCAGGGCGCAACGACGGACCGAGCATGGTAGGAGGCAGAGGTCGGGGTGCGCCTGGTGCGTGATGGTCGAAGGCGGCAGGAGGGAAGGGGTGATGCGGGCTAGAGGAGAGTGAGGCAGCTCTGCTGTGTGTAGGGAGAGGAGGTCGAGGCAGCGGACAGCGGCTAGGTTGCTTGAACAGGTGCCGAGGGCGCCGTGTAGGGAGGCGTGGCTGGGTGATGCAGGCTATTGCGAGGGAGGGAGCAAGGGCAGTCGAGCTGGGTAAAGGGAGGCTGACGCGGACGTGAGGAGAGGGAGGCGGACGCGGACGTGGGGAGAGGGAGGCAGATGCGGGGAGAGGGAGAAAGAAGGAAACCCATGGGAGGGGAGAGAAGAAGAATAAAGGAAGGAGAGAAAAGGAAAAGAAAAGAGAGAACGGAGAGAAGAGAGAAGAGGGGAGGGGGGTGTCGGTCGAGAGAGAAGGGAGGAAATTAAAAAACGGACTGGGCGGCCTGCTAGGGTTAGAAGGAAAAGAAAAAAAAGAAAAGATAAAAGAAAAATAAAATTAAATAAAATCAAACAAACAAATCATAATAATAATAAATTACAATAATAATAATAACAATAATAAAGATTAATGACAACACATATTTAACAATAATTATACTATTATCCGCAACATTTACAACTTCATTAATTATTTATTTATAACATAATGATAAAAATAATAATGATAAAAATAATCATAATGAAAAAAACACAAATGATAAAATTATTCATTTCATCTTAAATAATAAAAATAATTATTAATTTATAACTATAGATGTGCGCATTAAATATAGACTCTATTTAATATTTTCCAAAGACAACGAGATGCGCAAATACCCGGGCAGGGACACGCGGGGTTTCCAAAACAGGATCCGCTCGTACGAGCAACGACGACGCGTCAAAAAGCACACTTTTTTAACAAAAACTCAAAGACCTAGTCTGATACTGAACACGAACTGCATCAAAATAATTTAAAGTCAAAGAAATCATAAAATAAAATAAACACAAGTTTTAAATATACACTCTTTATTTCAAAACTCTGAAGACAACGGGATGCGCAAATGTTAGGGCGAGGTCGTGCGGCTCCAACTTCATGCTCTGCCCGTGCGCCCGACGACGTTAATGCCAAAAAGTGCATGTTTTAACATAACTCAAAGAAAAAAATCACCCGGGACACACCTGAACCACAAAAAAAAATTTAAGGCCAAAAATAACTAAATTGATCTATACTCACAGGTCGGTGTTTGACAATTCTCCCCACCATAACGCTTTTCGCCCCCGGAAAGCCACAACATTGTCTTGCCGATCGATCGAAGCATAAGGATTCTAAATTAACAAGATCCAACCTCATAACCAAAGGACATTTCATCAACCATCTACGGGACTCGACCTCCTTTCTTGAAATAGACCAACAGTAGAGGGGAGCCCTGAATGGACTCCCCACCATAAGGACTCCACTAGCCCCTGATAACGACATAAGAAAAAACCCGAAGAGACTCCCGGTGGGTCTCCCCACCATAAAGGACCAACCTATTATCGACCAACCAAAAATCCAACATAGGCCAGAATTGGGCCTTACTCAAGCTATAAAACCACAGCAAAAATATTTAAACCACTTACTCTCATTCGAAAGGGATAGAATCTTAAATTGATACTTTTCCCAAACTAAAAACCCTAACCCCTCGGGCGGGGAGGGAGGGACGAAGGACTGGATGAATGAAACTACGACGTACAACTACTCACGACTCATCACATCGAGATGGACACAAACCAGAGCCGCAAGTGATTTACATCAGTGGCCCATGCAAAGTCACTGATCATCAAATTACATCCAAAAGGCATAGTCCCCGACATTGAGCGAGGGATAATATCAACACGCACTTTTATGGAAAGAGGAAAATTACAACGATAGAGAAACCAAAGAAGCAAAACTAGAACCATCTCACCATGGTGATAGAGGAACGACTTTAACCAGACTCCTTAAAATTTCCCGGGGTTCCTGACTATGAGCTGGCTTCACTCTGAGACCTTTTGGCTGGAGCTATGATGGATGAAGGATCTCCTACCTCGCAGTCAGGTTCTGATAATCCCAACAAGAAACATACATCTTTTTGTCTGATAGATTGAAGGACAAGGTTTGAAAATTAAAAACACACCAGCATTGAAAGTCGAGGTTCGTCAAAAGACCCATGAAGTTCCCATACATTTCAAACCCAAAACAATACCCATACATAGGCCACGATAATAGATAACTTACAATGAAAGGAAACTTACACTGGAATCTTTGAACAAAGACCCTACATCACATTACATTTGAGAACTTCCTATGTGAGGCTTCCATGCAACGCCCCGAAAAAATTGTCGCATGTGACCCAGGCGTCCACATGCCTGGCTGGGCTTCGGAGTGCTTGGGCAAGATGACTTCTTGTGAACCCGCTTGCCACACTGATAACACACAATAATCTCTCGTTCCGAAGAGGTTGATGAAAGATCTCAAGGCCTCTTGATCCCACGACCTGATCCACCCACTTCCATTTTCTTACTCATTAAATTTCCAGAATCTCCACCACTGCTCATAGGGATCGAAAGAGGGAGGACTACTTCGAGCACTCCTGCCATCGCGGCTTCGACATGAAAATCTTGTCTCACCACATCGACAAAAGAAGTCAGGTTGGACTCTGACACCTTCGACTGTAGATCAGGGCAGAGACTCGCCTCAAAGCGTCAAGCCTTCATGGGGTCATTCATTGCATACCCTGAATCATAAAGTACTAGCTCCACAAAGCGCTGGAAATCTTCTAACACGGATCCATCGTCCTACTGCAGACAACACATCAACATCCCCTTTCTCACCCTTTCTTCCTCAGAGAAAAACATGTGAATGAACGAGGCCTTGAAAAACTCCCAAGTAATCTCTTGACGGGGCTTGTTCCGAGACACTGAATTCCACCACATCCATGGTGAACCTTCAAGCATGAACGTCGCAAACTTGACCATCAACAAATCGGGCAACTCAATGAGGCTAAAGTCCCTTTCAACCTTCCTCATCTACTCCTCTACCATGGAAGTTTCTGCTGGACCATAGAAGAGAGGTGGATCCAGCTTCCGAAACTCAAGCATAAAATCCTTAGGTTGATCAACCGCACTACGATCACCCATCGAAGCATCAAAGGGATAACCGCTGGACAAGGAAAAGTCAAAAATAAAATCAAGGCCAACTCAACGAATGAATAAAAACCTCAAAATAAAACACTGCATAGGTGACAAGCTTGAAATCCGAGAAAACAAGTTTTCATAACATCAAAACTTTTCTCTTTGAAAACATCTTTAATTTAGAACAAGCATAGTGGGTTAAACCTTCTCCATTGGTATTCTTTAGAGCCTCAATCACATGCATGTATCCGTGCCACCCAGGGCATCCATCCACCATACCAGAGATCCATACACATTTCCAACATACCACAATGCATGTGAGTACTCATCGGAACACCATGGCCAAAACACAACAACTTCATTTTCCAAAAACAATTTATTCATACCGCTTCTTTTAATACAGTCTACCAATTAAACATTTCATTTCAAACAACACTTTTTATTTCAAAACCAACTTTTCTAATTCAAACCACATTCAAAAATAAAGGGGAACCCAAAAAAACTCAAACAGGGGACTAGTGTCAGTGGGTGGCTTGACCATATGGTTGGCGGCCATATGCCAAACACGTCACTGACACATAGAGCCTTCTAGGACCATGCACCTAGCTCTGTATGGCTTTCCAGGCCGTGCGGGTTAGGAAGACTAATGTCCCAAACTCCCTTTGTCATATCCCAATCGCAAAACATTTCCATAAAAATCCAAATAAACAAATTAAACCGGACTTCCCCTGGAAACCTGAGGATCGGTACGGGCAAGAGTTCGCGATGCTCTTCTCGCACCTACCCCTCAAGTCCCGACAATCCTACTCTATCTACCTTGACATCCCAAATAACAAAGGGAACTCAGAAAAAGTGAGGTCGTTAAGAGCTGACCTCCTCTGATACCATTTTTTCACGAACCAACCCGGGTCGACCCTGAACCGGTCACCCGAGCCGGTCCGCGACATGGCCCGAGAGGAGTTCCCGATCCTCTCGGGCTGGAGACAAGCGCCAGGGCATCATAGAGGCTGTGGGGACGATTTCTCCAAATATAAATAAATAAGATAGCGAAAAAAATACAGAGCAGCATAGAAAAGAAAAACCAAATAAAGTGACTAAACATGATAAAAGAAAAAGAATAAAACTGGCCAAACACGACGTCCGAACAAACTCCGTGCGACCTTGCGGGTCGCTCTCTGACTCAACGATCAAACGTCGCCCTAGGCGAGCACACTCAAGCTATAGCCTGCACAAACACTAAAAACAGAAAAGAGCTATAGGAGTGAGTATTAAAACTCAGTAGGATAGCCCGATATCTATTCCCAATGCACTACCTTTAAAATAAAAGAAACATCATTTCAAGTTTGAACTACAATTTATAAAAGTATGTTTTTATAAAAATTTTACATAAAAACAAAGTACGTACCATTGCCCTTTTACCATTTCAAAATTCGGGTTTATTCATTAGTGTCAATGACATTCCAGGAAAAGGGAAAGTGATGTTTAAATTTTCAAATTTGTACAAAGGGGATTAAACAAATTCATTTGAAAACAATTTTTTGAAACCTAATCATAAGCAATTTACCATTTTCCAAGGAAAAAAATACACCAGAATGCACGAAGTAAAACAAACAGCAAGGGAAATGTAGGTATACATGTGAGCATCATAATCAGTACGGCAAGAAACAAAAACTGAATAGACATGGGAGAACCTAGGAGATTGAGAATAAAACAGAAGACACTGATACATGATAAATCATCCTTATCGACATGTCATGATGAAATCAAAACGCACAATACGCTCGACCATCCACTCACGGGAAGGTCAAGGGCAAATCCCATAGTAATAAACCCATTATATCCACCTACTATGGGCCACTGGTCAGTACCATAACCTATTAGTGCAACAATCATTTTTAGAATATTCTCTCAATATGCCAGATTCCCATGTCTCAAGTGTTTGAAAAAGGGGTGAGCCAACTGATGCCAACCGAGCATCGAATCATATACATATATATATATATATATAAAGCACAACATGCATCACCACGAGCCACTCCGGGGAAAAACCTCTTGCCTTTAAACTACTCACGTACTTGGGAGCCACTAAGCGCGGCCTCCCAAACAATCAATTGCAACTAAGGCATGAGAGTCGTTCTATGGGGGTTTTATCAAGACATTTTCATCGCTTTCCATAAAGTGCCAAACGGGCATTTAATACATTTCACAAACTCTTCTCAAAGAAAGGTACAACTTCTTTATGAGACAAAAACCCAGTTTAAAACCATTTAAAGAACCCCAAAGAAAACAATACGTCACCGGCTGACAGTATTTTTATAAACCAAACAAAACCAAAACATTTTATTTTTCCAAATAACCTTTAAAAGCCAACCAGAAAACGTCTTTAAATAACCAAAGGACTTGTTCACGCTTCAAAATGAATCATTTCTCATTAAACCAGAACTCTAATTTATATTCCATAAATTATGTTTAAAATCCAAATGAGAATTCTTTCATTATTGTGTTTCCGCTCGTCGAAAGGATGTTTCATGAGTCGTGTATAAAATAAACGTCTCCTTTTTACACTAAATAACATTTTAAAAATTAACTATCTTATATGAAAAATTAATTATCGTTTATCATCACATATTTATTAAAATTAATAAAATATTTATTCTGAACAATTAGGGTGCACAACCAGCATGAAACGATATAACATAAATTTTAAAAGTAATGCAAAGGGAACCTAACTCGGATACACGATGCAAGAAAACGACGCACGTTCGAAAAAGACCGGTAAAGACCAACGCCCACGAAACTGAAACGCGACAATGACGGAACTTCTGAAACAAGGCGCAGTGACGACGCTCACTCAGAAACACCATACGCGGGTCCTAAAAGTCCTAAGACAACAAATAAAAACTCATCATCAATTAAAAACTCACACGATGATGATGATTATAAAAATAATAAGAGTAATAATAATAATAACAATAATAATAATACGAATAAAATAATAATAATAATAATAATAATATTGAGAATAAAAATAATAATAACAAAATAATAATAATAATAATAATAATAATAATTAGAATAATAATAATTATCATAATAGTAACAACAACAACAACAATAATAATAATAATAATAATAATATGAATAATACTAATAATAATGATAATAATAATAGTAACCATAATAATAATAATAATAATAATAATAATAATAATAATCCTAAGAATAATAATAATAATAACAACAATAATAATAATTACAATGATAAAATAATAATAAACAACAAAAATATAAAATAAAAAAAAAACAGACCTGGCATAGAGGGAAGTTCGAGCGGGTGCAAGGGATGGGCGAAGGCAAGGGAGACCAGCCCGGCTGGGGCGCAGCGACGGACCGAGAAGGGTAGGAGGCAGAGGTCGGGCTGCGCCCGGTGCGTGATGGCCGAAGGCGGCAGGAGGGAAGGGGTGATGTTGGCTAGAGGAGAGTGAGGCAGCGCTGCTGTGCGTAGGGAGAGGAGGCCGAGGCAGCTGACAGCGGCTGGGTTGCTTGAACAGGGGCCGAGGGCGCCGTGTAGGGAGGTGTGGCTGGGTTATGCTGGCTATTACGAGGGAGGGAGCAAGGGCGGCCGAGCGGGGTAAAGGGAGGCAGACGCGGACGTGAGGAAAGGGAGGCGGACGCGGACGCGGGGAGAGGGAGGCGGACGTGGTGAGAGGAAGAAAGATGGAAACCCACGGGAGGGGAGAGAAGAAGAAGAAAGGAAGGAGAGAAAAGGAAAAGAAAAGAGAGAAGGGAGAGAAGAGAGAAGAGGGGAGGGTGGTGGCGGCCGAGTGAGAAGGGAGGAAATAAAAAAACGGACTGGGCGGCCTGCTAAGGTTAGAAGAAAAAGAAAAAAAACATAAAAGAAAAATAAAATTAAATAAAAGAAAACAAACAAATCATAATAATAATAAATTACAATAATAATAATAACAATAATAAAGATTAATGACAAAGAATATTTCATAATAATTATACTATTATCCACAACATTTAAAACTTCATTAATTATTTATTTATAACATAATGATAAAAATAATCATAATGAAAAAAACAAAAATGATAAAAATATTCATTTCATCTTAAATAATAAAAATAATTATTAATTTATAACTATAGATGTGAGAATTAAATATAGAATCTATTTAATATTTTCCAAAGACAACGAGATGCGCAAATACCCGGGTAGGGACACACGGGGTTTCCAAAACATGATCTGCTCGCGCGCCCAATGACAACGCGTCAAAAAGCACACTTTTTAACAAAAACTCAAAGACCTGTTCTGATACTGAACACGAACCGCATCAAAATAATTTAAAGTCAAAGAAATCATAAAATAAAATAAATGCACCTTTTAAATATACACTCTTTTTTTCAAAACTCCGAAGACAACGGGATGCACAAAAGTTAGGGCAAGGTCGTGCGGCTCCAACTTCACGCTCCTCCCGTGCGCCCGATGACGTTGACGCCAAAAAGTGCATGTTTTAAAATAACTCAAAGAAACAAGTCACCCGGGACACACCTGAACCACAGAAAAAAAAATATTTAAGGCCAAAAATAATTAAATTGATCTATTCTCACGGGTCGGGGTGTGACACCCCTAATAGTGGGCCTAATATATAGGGTCATAATATGTGTATATAATACAAGATATTCCCAGCCAACCTGATGAAATATGACTATCATAATAATAAACAAAATACATAAAACATTAAAAAATGACTAAAAATAATAAAAACAGCTAGCCATGATTTATAGCCAGACACTAAAGGAATATACATCCATGTTATAGCTTAAACTAGAGGAATTATGAATTGTGTCTCATGAAACCACAATTTCAAGTGTGTCTACCCTAAATAAAAGGAGAACCAAAGGTCTAATGCATGGATAGAAATTAAATCTAGAACCTAGTAACTCATATTAGGTGTTAAAAAAATCAAATATACTAGCCTCTAGGCCTCTAATGGCATGATCTGAACTAGTAGTAGAAACTCATATCAACTCAGGAACAATGTTACCCAGATATTATAATTCCTACAACACTAGATAAACTATAACCAACCCATCACCACTATACTACCTGACATGGCCCGAACTCAATATTGAAGCCCTGAGAAAACAATATCCTCCATTTTCCACTAACCACTAACTATAGAAATCATCTAAATAAGGGAGAAAACAATAATCCAAATTTCTCATTAACATCAAAGACCCAACTCAAGACAAACATCATACATCATAAGGTAATAGAGTCAAAATCAAAGATAATTCATCTTATATTAATAAACCAATGGTCTTGTATATCATACAATCCTGAATAATAACAACCTATAAACTCAAAACCAAATGCTCAGACACCACAGTTGACTAACATCTAGATCCTCCATACAAAATAGTAGACAACATCACCATACATATAGAAGTACACTATATCATAGGGAATCTTCCATGATTCCGAAATCCTTATATCTAATAATACACCATAAAAGGGGATCCTAAAAACCCACACTTTGGGCCTAGCCCATGAAAAAGGAATCAGAATCAACCTCCTAGATCATAAACAAAATATCACAACGTTCATAAGGGAACCACAAGACACATCATGCCTTGAAGGGAATCCTAAATCCACACCACTCCTAGTTGGAAATTCCTCATAAATTATCATTAGATAAATATAAAACATTCATAATCGATCCCAAATATACCTATTATCACATGGGTCATCCCAGACTAATGGATCCCAATGATATTCACTTCTAGAAACAAACTAGTAGAGCTATCACAATAAACAACTTGATCCAACCTAATAAGATATATCTAATTAAATTATAGAAACTCAACTGGTATCCTTATACAAGTTTACCAAAAAACACACAACCCATACCTAACCACATAAATCACAACACAACCCCTCGATAGGATTTTATAACGATTACACCAATGGAACCCACCCACTAAAATCTCACACCAAAACACCATTTATGAGGCATATAAATACAAAAAAATTTCCATCAAATAAAATATATCTGAAAAATAGTCGTAATTGACTCCTCATATTTCCAATTTTTAATCTAGATAATAAAGACACACAAATACCCTAGAAGGAAAATGTACGTGACTTGTACTTCTTAGTATACAACGTGTACTCTCAAATATTCACCTAGCCATGTTTTAATTAATGACCATGGAACACATGGTGTCTATAAATTTACTAATACCTGGAAAAGACATATATATGGTTTGGTTTTGTACTAAAACACAAAAATATCCCCCTTACATGGATTTTTTCCCAAGTACATATCAAAATTACCTACGAAACCTACACAATGTGTACTCTGAGTACACAGTTTGTACAATGAGTTCATGGTTTTTTCTAAAAAAACATCTCTATACCCATTTACTAAGATAAATAGTAATGTAAAACTACATTATGGGTACTCTACAATCACAATGTGTATTTTGAAAATCACCTCTTACCCGTGTACTCATCCACTTCATCACGTATTACTACAATGAGTGTCCACCAAGTACATGTGTGTGAATTAAAAATCTATATCTTCATAGAGTAGGATGACCAAATGATAATTTTTCCTAAAACCACTCATCATGTGATCAATATTTCTGAAAAATAAATCCATATAAACCTCTTGAAACCCCTGATTTTCCCTGAAACTCAATAAATCGACCCTCCAAGTGTCCCCAAAAACAAGATTAGATCATAAAAACAACAATCCTAGGGGGATTTTTGGTGAAAAATTCAAAAATGGAATCCATATTGTTTAATACTACCAAATATTTAATTTGATGTACATTCAGTAACTGCCACATGATAATCCAGGACAACCCCAACTCCCTAATGGAACCCCGACGTGATCCCCTCCCCCTATCATCTCCATCTACTTATCTCTTGTAGTAGAATATCCAATTGAGTAGAACCCTATGGTCATATGTGATATGATAAGGGACAAAGAGGAGAAAAGTGAAGAAGAAAAATAACGAATATGAGAAAATAGAAAAGAAAAATGTAAAGGGTCATGGTCCATGTCTCATGCCCTATGAAATATTATGCCACACTTAGAAAAAATATCCTATTATAGAATCAATTGAAAAGAATGAATTTTAATTTGATTTTCTGAATATAATATCATTGTATGGATTCTATTTATAAATTTCAATTACTATATATATGTTTTTATTATAAAACATTATAAATTTATATAGTTTAAATAATTCCTTATTTAATTACTATATAATATATTATTATATATTTTTGGGTGGTTCAAATTCATTTAATATCTCATAATTCATTGTACTTCAATTAATATAATACTTTAGTAGTAATGATTGTTTTTATCTTAATCTACATTCATTAATTTAAAACCATTATTCTAGAAATTAATATTTATATGTTATATTTCATCCACCAAATGACTTTATCATATTTTATTTCATATTATTTTCATCGTTTTATATGTCTTTTTAACAATTAACCTTCCTTTGGTTCCCAATCCAACCAAACAGTTTCTTGTATGTTGTCTCAAACTTATTATTTCATTTTAGTCAATAATTTTTTTCGTTATATCCATATTTTAAATAATTTTTTATGTATACTTGTATGTATACATAAATGATTTAAATGATACTTAATACTATATTATACTTTTTTTAAATTATTTTAAAAGTAATAAATTTTACATTATTCTCAATGGATATTTTTTACTAACCTTTAAAAATTGTTAAAGGAATCTTATTTTTTAATATTTGTACCATACTTAATTTTACAAATTTTATGATTTTTCTTCATTTGAATATTCATTTCCATGTTTCCATGTTTTTTACGAAGAAAATAAAATTCCCAATATTTAAAAAAATTATATACCAATGGTTTTAAACCATTTCAATATTCCTAGTAACTATTGGTATAGGAGAATCTAATGATTCTAAAAACAACATTTATGTATTCTATGGGGATATAACTATAGATATGGTACATTCAAAACCATTGAAGCAGAGGCTTTTATTTTTAAGTATACAAATTTTTTACATGAAAATTTAGTATAGATAATATGAAAATTATTCTAAAATGGTTATTATAAATTATATTTTTTACAGAATCCATTTTCGCCACCTCAATCACCATTCAACTAATATGAAGAAAAAGAACATTTACATCTTCATTTAGTGTCATTAAACATTTTATCAATTCATATTATAAAAAATATATAAATAACTACATATAATCAATTGCCATGATCAAACACCATTCACATTGTTTTATTATAAATATAATGTTATAAATATAATTCATTAATATCTCCCCCAAAACCATAACTAACATCATGCCCATCTATATCATAAAGAATTTCCTTAGTAGCATCATCACCTCCAAAATTTTCATCACCATCCCCATTTAGGAATTTTTCACCCCATTTTCTATTAGTAATACTATATCCCTCACTAGTTGAATCATATATGGACTATATCATTGACATTTTTGTGTCAAAAATTGAGTGGAATGTCATGGTAGTGACTGGCACAATGCTGGGATAGCATTCAAAAACTATTCGTTGGAATTTTTACAATTTCCATGGTCTTGACTAGATATTTTATAGACTCTACTACCTACATATAGACCTATTATACCTCTACATAGGCCTGATATGACTTCGGGAAACCATATTTGTTTGAGGCACATGATGTGGGCCAATACCGAGTTTGGATGATAATCTTTCCAGGCTGAAATTTGAGATTTCCATGGTTCTCATCACCTAATATCTATTTCAAATGATTGGATGGACCAAATTGTTTATTCTATTTATCATAGATAGACACTAAATGATTTTTTAAAATATAAATGGTATGTTCAGTATAAATTATATTTAAAATTTCTAAAAATATATAATAAAACATGCAATTTATTTTTTTCCATATTAATTTTTCACGCTCCCATATTTCATCGTTTTTCACAAGAAAAACCATTTCACCTCTAGAACACCCCATTCTGTGTTCAATATATCCGAGTTAAAATTTAATAAAATTTAATAATACATTATTCAATAATATTTTATTATTTATTTAATTTAATAATTAAATAAATATTGGAAACAACTTAATATCTTCTGAATTGGTGGATAAAAAAACATATTAAAATGCATGTCTATCTAATCTTGGGCATATTAGAATTTAAATGTAAAAGAAGAGAATTTATTAAATTTGGAACTTTAAATGATTTTGTGACATTAAAACCATTATTATTATTTTTATTATTGGTCCTTGTAAGACCCTATGATTTTAGGATGTGTTATTTTAGAATAAATTTATTTCTTCAAAAGCTATAATTACAAATTCAAAAGGTATATATGAATTGTGAAATAAAATTAGAATAATATTATTATATGTTATCACACATCCATTTTATTTATGGATTTGAATAGACATAATCAAATTAACAAAGAAAACGTACTAAATTATAGAATTAATTCATTGGTTACCAACTTATTAGAAATGCAAATAAATATCATTTTTAAAAAAGAGATGTTTTCATGAAAACAATTATCATTAATGAAATGAATCTTACAAAAATAAATTTTATTTTTAAAAATTGGGGAATTAATTAAATGGAAATTATATAATATATAATTACTAATATGTTTTAAACATTCTTCTAATATTTTTCTTGTAATGAGATTAAAATAAATCATTTCTTATGTTTACAAACTGTATTTTTCGTAAAAACCATTTATTGTGTTTTATGAAAATGAATTAAAATTAATTTATTCCACTAGTTTATATATAATATTATAAAATTAATTTCATACTTATAATCAGGAGGATCAATTTTTCTAAATAGGTTGCATTTATTTTTTATCAATTTGAATAGTAACTTTGGAAATATTTATCACCTCGGTAAAAGAAAAATATGGTTATTTGGGGTTAAAACTAAGTGATAAGGCCAAAATATTTCATCATAATTCTTATTGGATGAATTTAATTCAACACATATCTCATTATTCATGAAATGTTTTTATGTACACTTTCCCAAGTAAATTGCGTTTTAAAATTTTAAGAAAATGAATGTTTTAAAGTGTCACACTCTTTGTATATAATATGTTTAATTTTTTCATATAGAGATAAAAAATATCTTTTCATGAATATTAATTTTAATTTTGGTATTAATTAAATTAATTTCATAAAATAAATAAATTTATTTTTTATTTATTATATGATAACCTAAAATTCTTAAGCAACACTGATGTAGTATTTCTGCAATTAATAACAAAATTACACAAAATGATTTTAAAAATATTAAATGTTATATAATTTTTGTGATTTAATGATTTCCATGGATTTTTTAGATATATGTGACATATTATAGTAAATTTAAATGAGTTATATTCGAATTAAGGCTTTTTTATGGGTTTTAAGTAAAATTAAATAAATACGATCACAATTTAAATAAACAATATTTTTTCAAAATAAAATTATTTTAATTACATAAAAATTATAAAAAATGTAGAAAAGGGGGAAATGGGATTATATATAATTTAATATTTAATATTTTTTTCTTTTATATTTCATTTGAAAGCATTTAGAAAGAAAATTACATTATTATAATTTTGTTTTTTATGAAATTACATGTGTATCATCTCTATCCCTAATAAAAGGACATCATATCTCCTTATTCATCACACCACTATGAGAATTTAACATGACCAGAACCTAAAAAAACTCTTGACATATTTATCCATGTTTTGACATTTTTATCTCCCCAAATAACCAAATCGTACTAATGTATCTAAAGGAGGTCCCCCAAAATAGATGTTGTTGTCTTACCAAACCTTGTTCAAATTTTTCTTATTCTAATTCTTATAAATATATTTTATTTATAATAAAACAATAAATTATTTTTTATATGTATTTCTATATTTTATTATTACTGTGAAACTATTATTATCCACCATCCATTCAACAAATGGGATATGAAATTACAGCGCATGTGTACGTATAGATTATGGTGTCCATCTTGGAGTACAATTAATTTAACATCACCATATTTCATTTATGGTTATTATAATAGGATTAAAATATAAATATTATATTTATGAAATAATTATTATTTTT
Organism: Viscum album; assembly: GCA_963277665.1. Lineage (NCBI taxonomy): Eukaryota > Viridiplantae > Streptophyta > Magnoliopsida > Santalales > Viscaceae > Viscum > Viscum album. Next base: position 1,519,970,488 of record OY728150.1, read on the forward strand.
AATGATATTATCATATCCACTTTATTTCATTCAAAACAGATGTAAACTGATAACGTCGTTTGTGCATACGTGTGGACTACCACCTCCACAAAGTGATGAGAATTTTTTCTTTTATATTTTACATAGATGATTTGGATTATATATATAATGAATAAAAAATTTTATATGAAATAAAAAAAATAAAAAAAGACATAATTTTCATTTACTATGTTCCCTTCATTAAAAATTGAAAAAAAAATCATGATACGTACGACCTACCATCTCTTTGAATGGTGTAATTCATTTTCCTTCTATACCACTATGAATGATTCCAAATAAATGTTTATAAGGAATATATATGATATTATTAGTATTATATTATTTTATAATATTATTATAATAAATTAAAATGTATAATACAATATTATAGAATCATTTCGAAGCATGTGGAACTCGAGGTAAGAGACATTAATTTCACTTTTGTAATTTTGTGACACATTACATATTCAAAATTTTTTTCATTATGTGCTGTATATAATTCCCACGAATATATTAAATAATTATTATTATGAAATTTATTGTTATTTAATTATCAATTTGAGGTTATTTCATTCATGTAACATTCGATTCAAATATTACCAAAGCGGGGTGGTTTTGATGCGTCAATATCATTGTGTATTAAAATTGTTCATATTTAAGATTCCTACGTTAAAATAATATAGTATACCACTTAAGAAACATATAAATTTTCAAATTATCTAGTTATTTCCTTAAAAATCATATATTTTTTCATTTTACTCTTTTTATGTGCTCAAGATACCAAAAATTTGTTTTTAAGGAAAATCAAAATTATATTACTCTACTCAGTCAATAATCCTTTTTATTATATGTCCATGATTTCAGATAATGTTTTAATGAATTATTTTATAATTATAATCTTATTTTTTAAAGTCAATTTTACAGAGGATTTAATTTTTAAATAATAGTTCAAATGTAATATTCTTGTTGTTTTCCGAATCAGATACATTATGATTTTTATACAAAAGTATAAATGAAATGTTTTATTTAAACTTATATGACATGAATATAATTTTAGAATGTCATGAATTCACATTTTTTATAATCGACATTAAAAATATTCAGTTGTTAGTTTAAAATTAATTTTTTTCAGAAATATAGTGGAATGTTTTATATTTTATGTGATTTCAAAATATAAAGAATATTTTCTTAATGAAATGTTTATAGTGAACCTTTAAAATCATTTTACATCTATGATAGTATTCTTTAATGTTATAAAAGACTTAATAGTTTTATGATAAATTACATCATCCATATTATTCCTCTATATGGTATATTTTTACGAAGACAATATGTTTATGGAACCGTATTATATTTTCTTGGGTTATTTTATGATTAAATGATGATATGTTTTTGAAACCTATTTCTTTTCAATGGGTTATTATACGATGAAATGTTTATGAAACACATTTATTTTCATGGGTTTTGATATGATTGATTTTTAATGATATTATGGCACACATATATATTATTTTAAATTTGTGATGGGTTAGGCTTATAACTCCCTAAAATTAATTGGGTAATGATTAATGTTATATGATCTAAATGTGTACATGATAGGTTATATCAAACCCAATAGAGTGTAAATAGTAGGTTATCCCATGCCTGATGTGGGTGCATATATGGTTAACATAATACTATCATGTTATGAATTTATTGTGGGTATCCTTCACATAATGTATCCTATGTTTATGTCTATCCAAAAATTCAGTTTCTTATGTTAATATTATACTCTCAGGGATCATGTTATTTTACTCTATTATGATTCATATCCTATGAACTTCCAAGATTTATTTCACAACTCAAGATTATGATTTATGATATATATGAAATTTATTTCCAATTTTGAACACACATTAACATAACCATACTCTCAAGGCATTCATATGTGATCATAGATTTATCTCTTTTTAACCATTACTGAGATTTAGATCTCTCCCTTTCTTATTTATTATTTTCAGATGTAATATAGAATGTTATTAGGTATGATATTCCAACCAAGGTTTCTTGTTATGAATAACTAAATGGGATATGATGTGGTTCACATATGAATTAGTTTTTATCTATCTAAATTTCTAAAGGCTATAATATTATCAAATTATTTCATGGATCATCATGTTTAGCTATTTATATTCAATTAAAATGATATTATATTTATATATGAAATTTAAGAGTCACTATAGTGCTCACATGAATTTTACATTAAAAAATATATCATACATTCAGTTATGACAACTTCATTTCCATTAATGTGAATTGTGAAAAAATTATATTCATTTTTACTTTTAACGGTGGTTTCTATGGTTTTCTATTATGTTTTTTTGAATTAATCGATTTCATGTTTCTATTTATTATTTTTTTTATTTTATTGTTTTTTATCTTGTGGGTGATTAGTTGTTTGGTTGTGTTTGTTTTGAATATTAAATTTTGGAATTTATTTTAATTGGAATAGTATTGTTGATATTTGTAATTTTCTGTGAGATGGAATTATGATTTTTTATTTATCTATAAACAATTATATATGGTTTCCATTTATATATTTTGGAATTTTTTTTGGTTTTGTTGGTAGTTTTTTATTTTATCCATTTTTTGTTGATGATATGGGTATAAATTGATATGGGATGTAGATTCATTGATATATGATAAGTTTTTTTGGTCATGTTGATTAATTAATGATAATTTATGATTGGAATATGTGCATTTCATCTTGAATAGATGATTACAATGTTATTTATTATTCTTAGGATTATAGTTGTGGTTTTTTATTAATGTTGTAGGGTTTCATTAAAATTATATGGGTTCATGATGTTTTGGGAGGTAAATAATTAAAATTTTATTCATTTTTAAATTCAGTGATTGGAACACATTATATATTATATCTATTGTTCTTTTTATATAAATGGTTGTATGTGTAATTTATTTGTAAAATTGTTAATAGTTTTCAAACTCTATTATCATTATTGTTTTCACATAATATATAAATGTTGTATGGTTTATATTCACATTATTGTATTGTATTTAGTTTAACTAATTATCGTTCATTTTATATTAATCTAATTAATTGTAGTTTATTTCATTTTCATTCTATTAGGCATGGATCATATTAAGTTCTCTAGTTTTTTTTGGTTTCGTTCATTTCTATTGATACGAAATTAAAAATAGTTATTCCAGAATAATTCTCTTTTACTCTAATGATCAAGCATTGAATTTTACCCCAATCTGTGCATATATGTTCTATCATAATTAATTTTTATTTATATTTCACCATTCGTGTTAAATAAAATTCAATAAAAATAAAAAATATATTAATAAAAATCATATTCAGTTTCTATAATAAAAATATTACATTTGAATAGTGGCTTAAAGATATCACTCGTCCAATAAATAATCATTTTCTAATACTGTGTTAATTGAGACTCATTAATGAATAGTATTCCAACAAAATTACCCAGACATACCAACCCTTCCATTATATAGTTCATGCATATATGCCCTCTATAGCTCACCTACCGCCATCAGTCATTCAACCCTCACAACTTCACTACTGAGAAAATTACAGTGAATTTTTTAACATAATATTAATTAATATGAATATAGTAATAACAAAAATAAATTTCATATAATAAACATTATTTCCAATATATGATCCCTTGAATCATCCCTAACTTAGATAATATTGTCTCTCATGGAAACTAGTTTCAAAGGAATGATGTCACATTATTTGGAATGCTCTGCCATGAAAATCCTACATTCATTCATAGTTTTTCAAATAATTTAATTGTATTTATAATAATTTATTGTGACCTATGTTTACTAATTCCACACATATAGCATTCAATTACATCTAAACCACCAAATAAGTATAGTATAAACTATGAATAAATGACAAATGTTACATTAATACATGTCGCAATGGAATAAATATTATTAAAATTTACTTGGTTTCTATATATATAAATGATGCAGGCGGACCAGTGGTATTTAATGGATCTTTTTGGGTGGAAGGATTTCTAACCTATGTTGTTATTGAGGGGTCCAATGTATTCTTGGGATTATATGAATGCACTGAAGAGGAAGTTGAATGAGAATGGATATAAAATAATATATATAATTGAGAAGTAGGTAATAGATTTTGTGAAATTTATTCCATTAGAAAATTAAAATATAGATGGGTAGTGGGAGATGTCATTATATATAGAAATGATAGATAAATTTTATGGTCATTCAAAAATTGTGTTGAAGGTATTTGTGATCCAAAAATCAGAAATTCCACTAAGCTAATCATGGCAGAAGAAGTTTTAGTATGTATAATAAATATAGATTGGTATTTTTTTTGGTCATGTATAGTGAGTGATAAATGTATCTTTTCTACCCCCACTAAATTTTATGGTAGGTTGACACTGTTACTTGTCTTAAAGAAGAATAGTTGACTCATTATTGATCTAATGCGAGAAAATTTAAAAAATTATTAATAATATCACATTAAAGGGTTTGTAATTGATATAAAAATTTGAAGTAGTATACTCACAAGGGTAACTAAGGGATTATTTCTTATCTCTTTTATGCGGTGATCATTTTCAAAAATTTTATTGATTCACATCTATTAAATATTTTACATGAATTAAAAGATAAATATAAATTCTCTTAGAATTGTAATGCTAATGGAATAACATAATCAATGAATACTAATTAATATGATAGTCATGGTTATGACATGTGTTTGTTATTATATTTCCAATTTATTCCAATTTAATTTGTGTTATGTTAGTTGTTTATTTTTTAGTTTGAATATTTAGGTAAATATGTTTATTTATTGGTTATGTGACTTGGTCACATGGTCATTTGGTTAATCATTTGGATCATTTTGGTCATTTTTTGTTAGGTAAATCGATTCAATTTAGGAGAGTGAATTTATTTCATTAATTAATTATTTCATTTGGTTCATTTTTTGGGTTTAGAATTTTAGAATATTTGGTCAATTTTTAGACCATTGTTTTCATTTGGAGATATGCCATTTTGGCTGAGTTGGGTTGGGCCATTTGCATCATTTTTTGGTGAATCTAGTTTTCAATTATTTTATTTGGTTTATTTTGGATTATAAAATTTTGGGATAAGTAATTTGGTTCATTTTTTGGTTATTTATATTTGAGTTTGGTCATTATATTATTTTGGGTAATGTCATTTGGTATATGTTTTGGTTATTTCATGTTTTGTTTGGTCAATGGGTTATTTGCGCATTTTTTGGTTATGTAAATTGGTTCATATGGGGTTAGATAATTGGATTTATTATAGGTTATTAAATTTTTTATTCTTTTTGGGATATAATATTTTTTGGTTATATTAATGGGTTTATTTTGGTCATGTCAGTAATTTGTTCATTTTGGGTTTGGTAATTAGAGAAATTTCTAAACAAATTAGGTAAATTATTTCATTTTGGGTTAGTTTATTTTTTAATTTTGTGTTAGTTCTTTATCTATGATTTAGTTTATGGAATTTTCATCATTTTTTGGATTATGTAATATTTTTGTTACATTATTTAGATCATTTTGGGATAGTTTATTGGGATCATTTAGGTTTAGGTCATTTTACATTAGGTCATGTTTTTAGATACCACATTAATAGACTCTTAGAGCTAGTAGTTACTTTATTACATTTCCACTAGATACAGTTTATCACATTTGAAATCATCTCTTATATTTGTATTCATGGAAAATGAGATACATATATAAGTCCCACATTTCATTTGAATGCATAAAACACAATATAGTACTTTTTTTAGAAAATAGTTATTCTCTCTATAATATCCTTCAATATCACTCCTAGTAAATATCCTAGTATCCTAGGGAAAAGAAATATTATAATAGGGTAATTAGATATTAAAATAAATATGATCAAGAAACAAATTCAAGTATATCATAACTATTTGAATAATTGCATGGAAATAAATAAATGATATCATAATGTTGGAATGCATAATTTTAGGAATTTTAAACATATAGTTGAGGCCTTATGCCAAGATATCTTAAATAAATGGGTAAGGGCATGGACATTACAAAACAAGTTTCTTCTCATGATACCTAGTAATGTGTCAAGGGGATATTCAATTATTCTTCCCACCCAACACATAATATGTACAAAATATTCATCAAATACATAAATAAAACAACTTAATCAACATGCCTAGAAATACAATAATTGTTCTTATTGGTAGAACATGCATAATGAATTCCAAAACATATCCCACTCAAATTGATCAGAACCAATCTTGAGAAATATGATGGATGGTATCATTATATGATATTCTCATTAAATAATAATATTAAAAAAATTATTTTAATATTGATCCAATAATTTAAAATATCACTGGAATAATTCTTGAGGAAAATATCAATTACATTTACAAATAACTTATTATGAATATAATAATTTTAAAAAAAATAGTGGTAAAAAATATCCACTGGAAATAAGTATGAAAAAGTATAAATTAATATTCAATGAAAAAAATAGTCTTGATAGAAAGAAAACTCCTTCATTCAGTAAATGTTAAAATTAATATTTAGTTCATACCTTTAGAAAAAAGTACCTCGTTTGGGAAATGATAAGAAGAATCATTTTAAACATTTTTATAGAAATTAAATCATGAGTAAAAAATGAATTCAATAAATCATTGGAGAATAGTAAAATTTTATTGAAAAAAATATAACGAACAAATATTGGCATTGAGGAAAAGTAATTTTTTCAAATTGAAAATCATCTTTGGTTTATCTTAAAAGCAATATATTAATATTTTTAGTGAAGATAAAGAGGAATATGAAAAGAAAACTCGTGATATCTAAAAAAAATATGTTTTTTTTATGATAAGATGATCATATAATTCCATTAAGACAAATAGAAATCATAGATAATCCCAAATACGGGTTATATTTTGAGATAAACTCATTAATCACATCTCTTCATGATGTGTGTAATTCCCTGAAACTCAAAAAAAGAACATTCTATTTGTTTTCATATGCGACAAAAAACTACAAGCATAGAAGGGAATATTCCATACTAAGTTCAATGATTTATCAAAATTTTTAAATAAATTTGATCTATGATATATTTTTAATGCACACAACTATGATATATATTTAATTACATGCAACGATGACCTTCTCTGATGGATTGTGTTAAACAGAAGACATAGTTTCACTGAATGCTATTAATATTATTATTTGAAATAAAAATTATACCATATAAATAAAATTTGTGGTTATGAGAAGGATAAAATAAATTATGAAAATATATGGTTTACACAAAGATAAAATGAATTCATTATTTACCAGTCAATTATAAATGAAAATAAAAACCAACTGAATATAAATGAAATGTTAATATAAAAACAATTATTTTCCAATGGTGTTTTATCATAAAAAATTAATAAATTAATTATAATTAATTAAATTAATGAATTATATATATTATATATTCCATTAAATATTTTTAACATTCATACCATGTTTTTTATAAGAATAAAATAAGAACGAACATAATATTACACATAAAAAGCTATAGTTTTATAAAGGGAATTTTTTCGCCTTTTAGGGGAAAAACTACTTAAAAACAAAAATTATAAAAGTATTATAAATTATATTTTTTAATATTAACATCATATTTTTGTTATTTTCAAGTTATATTAGTTTTAATTTTTCGTATTTTTCATAGAAGATTCATGAATAGTCAAAAACAATAAATTTTAATTGAACAATGACATATAATATAAATAATTTATAACTTAAAAAGATATTTTAATTTTGTTTTAATGTAAAATTATTTCAATTATACATAAATTAATCAAATTTATGTAATTTTAATCAATTTCACATTGAAATTGGATATAAAAACATTTCAATCATTTGAACATTTTCAATTAAAAAGTTCGCCATTTCACCCCATGTACATGATTAAAATTAAATTAATTTCTACCAATTATGTTATTGGGATTTTGAAAAATTATTTCATTAATTTTAATCATAGTAATTTATAATTTATTATATGATAAAATTATTTTTTTGAAAAAGTGTATTTTTGAAATAATTTAATATTAATTACAGTGGTTATGGAATATGTAAGCTTACCAAGGGAGTAAACATTAATCATAATGGAAAAAATGACCAAAATAAATCACCAATACCAATTTTATGGACATATTTAGACTATATTCCCTCTTTTTTCTAAAGTGGATCTTTTATTTTTGTCACATGATTTATGCAATCCCTCCCCATATTTTTTGGCCTCTTATATTTACAAGAATGTCACTCCCCCTCCACTATAAAAAAGAACACTCCACCCCTCACTTCATCACACCACTAAAACTTTTTGGCTCATCAAAACACTTAAAAAATAATCTTCCATATTCGCTCCCATTTTCCAAGAACCCTTACATTGGGTATAAATGAAACCAAATAAGACTTCAAATATAAACCAATAGGAGTTACTTGAAAAAGAATTAACATTCTTCAATGAGAATTTTGTTTTTTTCATTATCCACCACTTCAATTGTTATTATGTATTAATTTATAATAACATAATTATCCTAAATAAACTAATTCGTTTTTATTTTAATGGTATGACCTATACCTATACACACTTCCATCAAATGGTATGTGTAATCATCATTTGTGTGCACGGCAGACAACCGCCACCTAAACCGATGACGTTGGATCTTATATTTCTACATTTAATGGTTTTTATTAATTATGGATTTATATTTTATTATATATATATCTATATGATTTTTATATTAATTTATTGTTATTTATTTCTTTTATAATACATACTATTATGTATTCCATTTTGTGGGAATATGATAACATTGTAAGGAGATGTGTAGACTATCGCCTCCTCAAAGTGATTTGATTCATTCACACATTACATGTAATATATTAAGGATGGTTTTAATTGAAATATAATATAAATATGAAATTCGTATTATTATATATTTATAATATTCATATCTATTAATTAAATTTCATTCATCAATAATACAATAAAATGGAAATAACATTCATGAGTATGGAAGGTCTACCGTCTCCATGAACGTTGAATTCCATTTAATATAACAAAATATTTTTTACTATATAAACATATGTAATAAACATATATGATATTAAAAAAAATTAAATTTTGGACATAATGAAATCCTGATCAATGTATATGAAAAATATAACAAGTCTAAATATACAATAAAACAAGTATATTAACAACTAAAACAATAAAAATAATAATAGATTATTAAAAAATATTTAATAATATATTTTAAAAACAATATATATGATATTATAAATATTATTATGGTATTATAATAAGTTATTAAAATTCATAAAATCATTATATATGAGGTAAATTGGAGTTCATCCCAAAAAATGAAGTTTAATGTAAGGGATTCTATATCAATTTCATTTCATTGAGGTATATTGTACTGTTATGCAAGAAAAATTATTTGGCATCATTTACATACTACAATTTTGCATGTAATATCGTGAGTACATCATTATTTATTGTATTTTAAGTTTCAGTTTTAATTATTTAATTTAACTAGATTTTAAATTAATAGTTCCCTAGTGGTAAATAATTTCATAACATGTTTTATTTTTCATGGGCTATAGTAATTACTCGTTAATATTCTATGATTATGTGTGTAATTTTTTTTAACTTAAAATTAATATATATAATCATTTTTTATTTTTATTTATATTTGATACAAAATATCTATTCCTTTATTGATTCCCCATTCAATATTAGGTTCTTTTAAGGGTTTTTTCTACAATCTCATTTTAAATCGGGAATGTTTATTCTCTTAATAACATAAATGTAAATAATTTGATAATTGTTTAATAAACCATTTAATATATTTATAATCTTTTTATTCTTGATATTTTTTATGTTATATTGCCTTTTTCTACTCATTGAAACATAAAAAAGTTGATAATTTTTTTAAGAAAACCAAATTCATTTTTCTTTTCAGTCAAAAATATGTTCTCTCTCAAAACCATGTTTCATAAAAATGTTTTAAAAAATTACTTTAACTATTTCAAATGGATTTATAAAGGAAATTTTAACTCTTTTAATTTTACATTCGAGTTCAAAGGAATATTCTGGACTTTTTTGGAACAAGGAACATTTCTAACCCTTTACTAAGGTAAATGAATGTTCTTTTTTTACTTTGTATGACATATACAAAATTATCTGTGATCATTTCATGGATGATTACTTTTCAATTTTCTAAATATCTTTTTAATTAATTTTTTTGATAATTATTCTCATAGAAAATTATTTCAATAATGTTTTTTGAAATGAATATGAAATTTTCATTATAAATTTTTTAATATCTATTAATTCCATCCGTGAAAACAACCCTCTATTCATACTCTAATGGGTATACATTGAATTTATAGTATCCTTATTCTTTCCCTCTATGGTTCGTGATTATTTTAAACATGGATGGTATTGAAATTAACTTCCTTGAATAATTTTTGTATTCGTTAACTCCCCCTGAGTGATCTACATTCCAATGACCATTGAACATTAAATATCCCCTAAATATCAAAATTTTTAATCAGTTATATGATTATTACCTAAACCATATATATTTTTTCATATGGTATTTACATTGAATGTAATATTATTAACTGTAGAAATATTGAAAAATCTATATATTGTACTCAATATACATATTTTATCATTCATGTTATTCAACAATTAAATTGATTATTCAATATATGAGGAATTCATTAGAAATGAAAAAAACAGGTTGGGAATTGGATCATCCAATCCCCTCAATGAATTAGTAGTATCCGGGGAAAAATTATTTCATAACTAGAACAACAACAATAAAAATAACATTATGGAATTTTGATGTTTTGGGTAGTCCAATGATGAAATTAATGGTTAATTTTTCCCATTTCATATTTTTTTAGGTAACTGTTGTAACATCCCTTTAGAATTCTATATCTCACAATTAACATTATACCATTCCATAAATTGTGATAGGTAATTTTCAATATCCCTTTTCATGTTATCCCACTAGAAAAACTATTTTAGATCTCTATAAATCGTCATACTTCCATGATGAATAAATAATGATGAATTATCACCGTTAGCCAATAGGTCCTCAAACTTATTTTGTGATGGGACACATGCATCATTCCCAACCCTTATTATTAAAGTATGACCAAGGTTAAAATCACGAACACTTCTCACGTTCTTCTGTAATTCTTCATCATCCTCATATAGCTTTCTAATACTATCATGGATGGATTGTTGAACAGTAATCTTTTAAAAATAACACCTATCATCTTCCTTAGTAATTCGGGATCTATATTAAGAAAATCCATAATTATTGGATCTCATTCAATACTCGTCATGGAAAAACTAGGATTTTTTTTCTAACACATACCATCTTCCATCATGCTTTCCTTCCAAGGGTGGTAATATACTGATAATTCATAATCTTTTATCAAATCAAACCATCATATATAGAAAATATTAATCTCTTTCTAGGTAAATATATACATCATGATTTTATTTTCAATATATATATATATATATTGAAACATTCATCATATAGAAAATTTCACTATATATTCAATAATAAATATATTTCTTCCAGCTCCAAATTAGTACTAAAGTAATTTTACTAATGAATTTCATATTGGTGAGACGAATAATTTTTCTCCATATCATTTAACATGAGTATATTTCATATTTATATTATATATGCATCATTATTTATCAAAAACACTTCTCTACTGAAGGTTACTGTACACACAGTTAAACTAACCAACCATCTATCTTACAAAATAATATAACCCCTTTTTTATTCCAACATGGTTAGTGGGTAACATATTACTCATAAATCTCTCAAAAAGCGTTGATAATATCCAAAAAACATAAGAAAATGATGGATCTAAGTTACCATAGATGGTATAGGTCTCCTCTTAATAAATTCGTTCATTGTAGGATCCATTGATATACCCTCACATGAAATTATCTGACTTAATAATGATACTTTTTTAGTCAAAATTATATCCTTTTAAATTTATAATATACCTTCTCCATATTTGGGGTCTTAAAAACAATCCTAAAATATATTACATGCTCTTCCTATAAATTTCAATATATGAGAATATCATCTATAAGGACTATGAGAGAATAATGAAGGTAATATATAAAGTCTGAATTAATTTAATCATCGAAAATAGTTGGATCATTTGTAAGTACAAATGGAATTAAAATAAATTCTTAATTACTATACCTCACATATGAGTTTTTCATGGGAATAACCTCCTTGAAACATTTCTGATGATATATAGATAAAAGATAAATCTTGTAAAAATATTGATCCCCTTGTAATTTATCAAAAATATCAATGATGTGGGGAAAATAATTATTTTTTATAGGACATTTTGTGTTCTTGATATTCAATTCAAAGTAATATGAACCAATCATTATTCTTAAGAGATAATAATTTAACAACATGGTGAATTACTATGATTAATGAATCCCTTGTCTAGAGTATCTGAGAGTTTATTCTTCAGTTCCTATAAGTAAATTTTTTCCAATATATATAGGGTAATTAAAATTTATGTAGTTCCAAGTTATTGTTCTATTGAAAACTCAATTACATGGTTTTGTCAATAATTCAGAAATTCATTAAAAAATACATTAGCATATTACATAAAAGAGATGAAAATTTTCGTGGATGAGCTTCTCCCCAACAATTTGGGATAAATAATTCACATGAATATTTAGTAAAACCCATATGATGAAATTAATATCTTTCAATAGATAATGTTCATCCTCAGAAAAAAAAATTGATTATAGGTATATTTGGAATATCAAATGTCACATCCCTTCCTATTCAATTAATATGGCATAAATACTAAGAGAGAAAATCTGTTCCAAATATTACATAATAATTTATAAGAGGGTCACTAAAAATATATCCCATAAACACATTCCCAAAATCATATATCGTATATAAGGTATATACATATGATGTTATCATCAAAACATTAGGAATTTTCACTAACAACTCAATATCTATTTTTTGATGTTGTGACAATATTTCCTTAAAAATTTGCCACATATACAATATTGGATAAAACCTAAATAAAATAATACATTATAAATAATAGAGTGAATGATAAGTTTACATTTTACCACATTGAATGGAACATCAGCTTTAGTTATAGTAATTTCAGGAGCTTAGTATTCTCATTTTAGACTCTTTATTAGAATGTTTCTTGGGATTTTGGGGCCTTTGTTTAGAATAGTGAGGCATATCATTATAGATAAATTGCTATAATTTTATGTGCTATCCCTTACACTTGATTTCAATATAATTATAGTGTTTTTCCCACACGTTAAAGAAAATCCTTTTCTGTTTAAGCATGCACCAAATTGTTTCCTTCCACATGTATCAGATGTTGGGAAATCCCCATTTCTCTTATCCCTCGAATCTATTTTTTCCTTATTGAGGTTCTAAATGATTCTATTAATCATTTATATCACTTTAAATTTATATTTTATGGATGATTATATATATATATATATCACATGATAGTATATACTAATGTAATGAGAATGTTTTGGATTCTAATATATTTCAAATGATTTGATTTATCCGATCAACGAAATGATCATTGTAACCCTTTGGATTACATATATAGTCCCTATCAGACCATTATTACCTTATATAGTTTTATTAAAACATAGAAACATTTTCCTCATCCATATGGAAAATACTCATGAACTACATCTACATATCCTCCAATTGATCATGACGAAAATATTTTTCCATGAAAGGTACCCTAAAATCCTTCTAATACTTTTTTTTACATTCCCTTTGTCATTAGTTTTTTTAACCACTAACCACCATTGATCTATATACCCAGTGACATGATAAACTTCTATGATGAAATTTTCACTTTCTTGACATTAATAAGTGAGAAATATATTTCCTAAGGATCATATCCCTTACTTAACTAAAAATTTATTTTTGGCTCCATGGAATAATAGATACTATTATTGAATAAAAAGGTCAAACATTGTTGTGTCGAGAAACATATTATCATGGAACATCATTCAACTAATGTCAACTTCCATAACATGAGTCATCTAAGACAATTTTGATATAATTTATTCAGTTATTTTCTGTAGCACTATTTTCATTCTGAGGAGGTAAATCCCTAACTAGATTACATAAATTGATACATTTTTTATTCCATCATCTAGGTTCCATTTCTTAAAAAATAGAATACACTATATTAGTTCATAATAATATTAATTAAAATTTATAATTATAATACTGGTGAAACACATAACAGAAATTGAAATTTTATGCATAGATAATCTCAAATTCAAATTTTTAGTATCATTAGGAATATTATTAAATCATAAAAATATTTCATAATATTATATAATGGTTTTAAAAGTGTGTCTGAAACAACTAATACATATCCCAAGGGAGTGTCTAACCAGGTCAATAGAAAGGTGACATTCAATATACACCATATTGATGGTCAATAAATACTCTAAAAATTATATTATGGTTTTTTAACCCTAGATACATCGGGGAAAACCCCGTGCCCACATGTAGTTTATCGAGAATGATGTATTTATAGGAAAATAATTATATCTCAACATTACAGACATATTTAGGATATAATTTGATAATTGGACATATATTCAAAATATTTCTTAATGCTGCGTTATTTAATCTATGTTTTCATAAATATAGTTCCTAAGGTTTCTAATGAACTTCCACTAATACTGACTATAAATACCCTTCCCATTGTATAACAGCGCTAGTCGGTACCTTATTATATGGGCACTAGATATAGGTCTTCACATATGTAATGGTTGATTGGTTAAGTAGTCATAAAAAACAAGATACATACTTGAATATTACATTAAAATTTAATGATTAAAATCCAACATAGCAATTTCCTTGAAATTTTTTTTTTCTTAATTATATAATTTTATATCTATAATAGTACATAACCTGGAATCATCGGTAAATGAAACATAAGAAAGTTGTGATATATGATTCTTAATAAGAGAATGTTTACATCTTCAGAAAAATAAGGCATGAATAATATAGAAGTAATTTATGATGATAAAATAATTCCTTGAGTTAAAAACTTATCAATGGATATCATAAATATTCTAATAATCATACAGACATCAATAACTAATTTCATAAAATAAAATTGATAATACCAAACATCTTATACTTTTCATGTTGGCCTCATTCCAAGACAACTTACATAAATGCATAAGTACTTGGGAAAATACCCAACCTATTTTATCTCAACAGACCTACCAATGAATCTTGTATATAAGAATTTTTTTCCACACATATCACTTAATTTGTTCAATATCTTCATTATATGAATAAACAAAATATCCTAATCAATATTCATTAATAATAAATAAATATCTGTTTTGGTTGAACTAGCATATAGAATGACAATACATTCCCGAGTAAAATTTATCATAAATTATCTATAGAAATATGGAGTATGTTATCATTAGAGAATATCCTCATTATATCATAATGTTAATCAATGGATAATGATCAATATTGAAATATTTTAAAAAGATCATGGAAACTTTTCTTAAAATAATAAACATTTTATTTCGAAACCATTTATTCAAAATATAAAAAATATATATAATAATAGGAAAATAATTACATTGGAAATAACCATAAAAATATTTGAATGTATATTTATGGAAAATAATAGTTTTGGAGGTGTGATAAGTCATTAGTATAGAAAATGTTAAAATAAATATTTTGTTCACAACTTAAAAAATTCCTTTTTAGGAAATGATAAATAGAGTTATTTTAGTCCTAATTATGTAATGTAAAACATTAGTAAATTTTAATTAAATGAATCATTACATACTAATAAAAAATATTAATTGTAACATATTATGTAAAATATATAAATTGAAGAAAAATATTTCAGGCTGAAGAGAAGAATAATTTTGGATTCCTTAAAAGAATACTTTTAATATTTTATGTAAATTGAAAAAGTTAGATGAATATAAAAATAGTATTTTATTGATATAAATATATGATAAAAAAATTAATGTGGTTAAATATATAATGATAAGATTATTGCCTTAATGGAAACTAAAAATGTAAACAATCATGAATGAGGATGACATTGTAAAATAAACTATTACATCAAGTCTTTTCATTAGTCATATACAATCAAAAATCATATATAACAAATAATAAATTATTATAATTATATAAAAGAACCAAAATCAGACATAATATTTCATTTGAAGTTATTTTATAATTTCCAATTTTCCTTTTATTAATAATTCTTCCTTAATGTGGGCATTTTGGTGAAAGATTTTATTTTTTCCATTCATGTATTAGTTTGATGGTTCCAGTACTTATAGCTTGGTCATTATTTAATCATATATATCATATTAATCATGACACAAATATAACATATATTTATTATAAACATATTAATAATCATCCAATATAGTATCACAATATGAATAAATCTCATTACTTTTTGAATGTGGCGATCCACACGTATGCACTGCTGATGTCACCAAATATTAACGATAGGAAGGGTAAGAAGGTAAATAAAATTTTATTTTATTATAAATACAAAAATATAAAAATTGTACAAAATAAAAATTAGTTCCACTTTATAACCAGACAAGTAAAATGGTTATGAAAAATGAATTACACCGCCACATAGATCTAGTAATCCATAAGTACGAATGTTGGATGTTTTTGTTACCCATAAGATGGAAAAAGGATGAAAATGTTTTTAAAATAATCATAATAACATCTATATATATTTATAATACTGGATAAATTATTTTTGGATTAATATAAAATATTTAATGAAATCAGATGATGAAATAATCAGAAAATAGTAGGTAAGGATGATTACCTCTTCTTTGAAATACACCCTTGGGATTACACCTTAATCTATCAAAGATTAATCTTATAATATTAAAATGGGATATATTATAAATTAAATTATATTTATAAGGTATTATTATATCTCTTGTATTATCTATAGTGCTCAAAAATTGTGAATAAGGTAGGAGATGAGTTTCCCTTTTATAACTGAGTGGATGGTCACCATTGGAATTAGTAATTAAATTAATCTAAAATAGTTTTCATTTTCCTGTGGAATAAAATTTATATATTTAAATTATAGGAAAACTATTAGTCAAAATACTCTCGTACACAATCAAATAAGAATGTGATGTTTATTTTTTATCCATTTTAACAATTATCGTAATATCAAAATTTTTTACTCTTTAGGGGTCAATAATGTTTCTATAAAAAGATAAGAGACCCAAAAGTAGAGAATGGTTGGTATATTAAAGAAAATCCCATTAAATTTATTATATTATTATTTTTATTAATTTTAATTAATTTAATAAAACATTAATTAATATTTTAAAGTATTAAAGTAAATTTCGGAGTTATTCACATCATTGATATTTAAGAACAACAGCATTGAAATGAAATTTTAATGTAAAATTTAAACACATAATGCATATGTAATGTTAAATTTATAATTCATAGATAATAATAATTCATAAAAATATATCTTATAATAATTTTAGAATCATTTATTTTAGTTTTTCTATTACATGAACAAGTATTATGTCATTATTGTGTAAACTATTATGATAATTATTCCATTAAAAAATATTAAAAAAATTACCATGAAAAAAAATTAATTCATATTTAAAATAACCATGAAAAAATTAAAATTACCACTTTCTATCATTGTGAAAAAAATTATATATATGTCATTAAAGAGTTATGTTTTTTATTCATTAGTTGAATTGAATTTTAAATTCATTATCGAAGAGAAATGGTACCAACATTCCACATCATCAAATATTGGATTATATTAGTGAAATTAACCTCATCTAATAAAAATTAGGTAGTTGATAGGTAAATTATAATGCCTTGTCACATATTTTTAACATTAATTTCAAAATTTATTATTATAGTGGTGAGCAATATTTACAACAATTACTATTTATAATAAAACAAAATTGAATAGAATAAATTTTAAATTTAATACCCTTGATTAAAAAATTAAAATAAAATTTAAAATATTAAATTTGAATAATTTTTAGAGATATATTTTAAAATATATTCTCAAAATTCAATGAAAACTATTTTTAGAAACTAATTGTTTATTCTTAAAACAATAGTTATTCTTATATCATTTCAACTAATCTCCATTACATGAATGTTAGAACATTTTATTAAGTATATAATAATAAAATTTCAATAAAATAATTCTTGAATAGAGATTAATCTAATTTATTTGTATCAAAAGACATTGTGTATAGAAAAAATATTTCCATAAAAACATTTCTATTTACCTTAAAATTATTCTATTCTAATTAATAATGAATTGATGACAAATTAATTTATTTTATAAATTTTTATGAAATTATCTTTCATAATTTAGTTAAACATATTCATACCCTCCAATCTAATGGCTGGGTTACAACTATTACATAGAATAACATTACTTCATTTTTATAATATTGTTCATTTAAACTGGTCATTGCATGTTAGGAAATATATAAAATGGAAAATAATAAAATAGTGAAATATAATAACATATATGTGTTTTATAATATTATTTTAGTATAGTAGTTTCCTTTTTTAGGTTATTTCAATTCTGAAATACAAAATGGGGTTAAGTTTAGTTAAGGTTATTTTGATCATTTTGGATTAATTCATTTTGGGTTAGGTCAATTGGTTCATTTTTTTGGTTATATCATTTTTTGAGTTAGGTCATTTATATTGTTTTGGTTTAAGTAATTCGATTATTTTTTTTCTGTGTTATGACATTTTTTAGGTCATTTTGTCATTTATTCTTTTTTTATTAGTTAAATTGGTTAACATGGCGTAAGGTTATTTGGATTATTATTAATTATGACATTTTTTTTAATTTTGGATGAGCGCATATGTTTAATTTTGTTCATTATTTTATTTTTGGGTTATTCTATTTTCAACATTACAAATTAAATTAATTTATTATTAAAATTAGTTTATATTTATTAAAATGAAACCAAAATAAAGAAATCTGAATTAAAATGATAAAGAAAGACTCAACTCGATCTAAACTAAATATACTAAGAACACATATGGTTTCTTCTATATATTACCATCCACTATATTAGGTTCATAATAAAATAAAAATATTGGACTATTTGAGTATCATATGTATCATATTTATCAATACTAGTAGAGATAATAATAGTTTAAACATTAACCCCACAATAAAAAATGGTCTTAGTATTATTTCACTAAGTCACTTAATTGAGGTATTAGATAATCATTCACCAAAAATTATTCTTTCTCATTTAATGAAAAAATATATTTCCAATTTTTGGTCACAAAATTAGACATTTCAATAACTCTAAATGCATAGTCATCATTAAATGATATATGTAACGTAATTTAATCAAACCAATTTCATTACATTATAGAATCTCAACCATGACAGTCAGAATCCAATATTATTATTTTATCAAAACTCCATAATATGTGAAATTTTAATATATAGGGATAATATCTAATTAAATTGAAAAATAGTTTTTTGTTGAAGCTAAGATAACATTATCTTGTTGTGTTATCGTTTCCGCTACCTGGTCAATTATAGAAAATTTGTACACATTCAGGACCAATGTATTGCATTCTCCACACAATGAATTTGGGCCAAAATCTAAATCTATTATTTATTCAGAGAAAAACATTAAAAGCATCCATCATAATTGAAATCATAATTATGTTTAAAACTATATTAAAATTCATATTTTTTATTTTATTTAATAAATTCCCCTTCCATCATTTTTAAATAATAGGAATATATTTTATAGGAAAAATATATATCCTTCTAAAATTAAATGAACAGTTATTTCACAATATAAATTATTTATGTTCCACATATAATAATATAATTAATTTTAAGATATATAGTGTACTACCTAGTATTAGATAACATATAAATGTTTAAATCATATATTTCATGTTGTCATTGAAAATAATCACCATTTAACTAGGATATGTGATGTGAAATATCCCTCTCCTCAAGGCCCAATGTAGTCATTTTATATGTTCCTGGAATCACCACTATTTTGGAAAGTTTTAATCTTCTTCATTTATCATTGGTTAGTTTTTTGCATGTTCACACCATCCAAATACATTGAACAACAATCTATACATTCTTGGGAAATGTAACCTTTGACAATAAAACTATATCAATGATTAATTTTTTAACGTAATACTTTATTGTAAACATATTTGTTTTAGTTTCATAAATAAAATTAAAATATAATACTCCCCATGATAAAAATTAACAGAAATATTTAATGTTAGATGTTCCATGCTAGTGAAAAAGTTTTCTGGAATATTTTCTCAAACTCACAGAAAATTAATGGTTTCTCTTCCTATAACTTTTCAATGAGGTCTTAGAAAATGATTTCTAACAAATATTTATATATATATATATATACAACAAATAAATAACCTCAACTATACAATATTGGATAGTAAATATTATATTTATATTGTAATCAACACATTCATAAGGATTTTGAAGTCTAGATTTTTTAGATATTCCATTTTATACTATCTTCTATTATAATATTCTGATATATTTGATGAATTTTAATCTCGATCCTACTAGTTTCTAGTATATATAGAAATTGATTTTTCATATAAGGTTTCATCACATAAATGAATGTGTAACATTCCATTTATTTTCACTAATACGAAGAGGAAGAAATTTTATTTTGATACCTCAATCAACTAAGTCACATTATGATCATATATCATTTTTATTCATCCCCTTTATATTTAGATTAATTAAAAATAAAATTTCACATATGTTTTTCTAAAATATTATTACTTCTAAATAATTACACGATAAATAGGTTTTCTAATAAGGAAAATCAAAGAGGATGATTTTCATATTCAAATTGTAATTGGATTCAAGGGAAACAATATTCCTCTTAGATATTTTATCTAACTATTATTGATTGAAATTCCATATATTTCAATTCATAAATCAAATTAGTTTTAAAGTTAAAATGTGGTGGAATATTAGACTCAATGGTAGTATCAACCATTCTATAATTATTCTTATATATATGATTCATTTTAATAAATCATTGATTTCCCAGGATCTAACAATACAATAAAATTTAGGTCATCAAAATTTCATATAATTCATAAATATAGGTCATTATTATTTTCCATTTTTTCTCTAGTGAGACATCATTCCAAAATAATGAAAATAATTTATCATTCACATAATCATAACATCAATGTGAAATATATATTTCATAGAAGAGTTATATATTTTCACACCCCCATTACACTGATTATTTGACTCTTTTATCAAATGTTTCATATAAACATCTATGTATTTTCTCATATTAGAAGGTCTAGATACATGTATGGTTAATTAATTGAACAGTTTTATCATAAAAATCAATTGATATTTATTATTAATGTGAATCAAAATTGTCCTTATTCAATGAAAATTAACATTAGGGAAAATGGATTAAAATTATCAAATGATAGACCCAATATGAAATTATGTACCTCCATCGAGAAATCCTGATACAGTGAATAAAATATCTTCTATTCCAATACATATATTAGATAGAAAAATTCATCATTATACTTAATTATATTAGTATTTTGACATTTTAAATTTTTTGAGACATCATGAGACAAGAGGAAATTTCAGAGCTATGTAATAAATAGAACGCTCTCTATTACATTCCTTGCAATAATAGATGGTGTTACATTTTCATTTTTCATCCATTGAGATGTACCACATAATATAAAATCATTCATACTCATATTTTCCATAATGAATTAGTTTTAATATTTTTTGAAACGTTTTTTTAGATAATTATTGTTGGTAAATCAACATCGATTCCATTTACAGATTTGAGGAAATAGATTCATCATCAAGAAGTAAGTACTTCAATGATGTATGAATATAATTGATTGATTTATTAGATATTCCACTCATGGGTTTTCCATGACACAACCACTTTAAATGATTTATTCTTTTTTATTTTACTAAATTAATGATACACATCAGTCCTCCCATTATCTTTATAAAATTTCACCCTTTCTAATTTATCATAATAATTAGTTCAATCATCTATAATCATATATTAATATTAATTCATTAGAATAAATTTTTTATTTATATTACAAATATACATAATCTTATAAAATATAAAATTCTCTATTCCACAATTTCCATTTTGATCATGAAAAATCAGATATTGTTTTTTTCTATATTATGGTACCATACATAATATTTTTATTTAAATACTACATTTTGTATATGGTATCTTACTTCTTCATGTTATATACATGGTATTCCAGCGCAATTATAACAAGGGTAGTGTTTAATACCATTATCTAAAGCATTATTGAATGGATAATATAAAAAAATTGAAATTCATTTAATACTTGGATGATATATAATCACTCTAATATATATAACTTATGTATATTGTATTAAAAAAATAAATTTATATTAATATCAAAATATTATAATATAAATAAAAATTTATGATAGTGTAGAGGAAGCCATATTCCATACTTATGAAAACATATAACAGCGAGGGGAAATGATTTTGTGAATGGAAAAGGGATTTCATGAGATGATATAGTCTTAAAACTATAAAGATTTTGATTTTTATTGTGAATTTCTAGCCTAATTATTTTCCTCCATTTGTTAAGAGGAATTCGATTTCAAACTAATGTGGTCTATATTATCATCACCAAAAATATTCCCTTATATTGACTTAAACATCCAATTAAATCTATGTATCTATTATAATCACACATTATTTTACAAAAAACATATTGTTATCTATTAATTATCATTTATTGTAAAATAAAATCAGTTTATAAATAAAACATCACATAATGGTGTTTCAATCATGTTATGTGAAAAATTAATTCCAATTTTATGTTTAGAAATTTAATATATAACTATTTTATTAACTGAATATGTTTTTATTATGGATTATTTTAATGTTGTAATAAAAATTTATTGTGATCATAAAACGCTCAAAACAATGAAAATATATTTAAATCAGGGAAATATTGATGATTTAAAACAGATAAAGAAAACGAAACAAAACATCAAAACATAAATTTATTTACAATCATCTAGAGGGAATAATTTGATGGTCTCAGAAATAATGTTTCTAGACATAATGAAAACCAACATTACATTGTGACTAAATACACCCCAATTTAAGAAATAAATCATCTCTAATACGTATTATTAAAATAAAATCACACCATTAAAATAAAAATCTTTTAAATAAAATAGGTTTTTAAATATTTATATTGATTTATAAACAATTACAAGTTAGAAAAATAAATACTTTGTTATTTGATATGTATTTAATAAAATAATAATAATAAAAAGGGAATTAACTCATTTATAATAATAACTATCAACATAAAATATTATAAATAAATTATATGTTTCTCAATCCGATAAAATAAAAAAATTTCTATATGAGAATTATATTATAAATGAACATAATTTATAACATACCTAATCTATGGTATAGATAATTCTTCAATCCCCAGAAGTTATAATCCAAATGTGGAATTTGTTGAGGATTTTTAATAACTAGATTACATTTTCTGTAAAGTAATTTATTATTTTGTAAGGAATATGTCGTAAAAATGCGTACTCAAAATAACACACATGAGGAATAAGGCATAATAAAATCTCCCTAAACATATAAAATAAATAAATAGACCATTATATATATAAATATATGTTTTTAAAATATTAAACATAATTTAATAATTTTTTTCATTCAAAAAATGTATATGTATATCAACTTTTACATACACCACCCATATTAATGGAATGTAAAACTTATAGAAAAGAGATAACATTAATTTTAGGTTAAAAGTGTGTTCTTGGATGAAAAATTATTAATTATTAATAATACCTCAATCTAAATTTTTTATATAATTTTTTTCTTTAAATATATTCGTTAAATAAATCAACTCTATATTTATCCTCTTATGTAATCATGAAAAATATATACATTTAAAAAATATTACATTTTAGATCCAATCATGTATAATACATAAAATTTAAAAAAATTATTATGAAAATAAAATTTTGAAATAAGAAGTTTAATAACCCCCTAATAAATTAAAAAATTAATGTAATACACAAATTAATCATAGAATTACAAAATATATAGCACAAAAAATGTGATTCAATTAGATTTATGTAGAAGTATATACTAATTAAAATAAAAAAACACAAAAAATAAATTAATATTTATTATTCAATATTAAATCAAATATAATCCATACAGACCCTCATTCATTGAATCAAGAATAATCTTAACCTAATATAATCTATGTTAGTGTTTAGTATATGTAAAAATTAAATTAATAAATCATTTTAGAATATATAATGGATTTGGATCTCACCGATTTGTTGTTCATTAATAATAGAATCAAAAAAACAAGTGATGACATATCACTATGGGTGAGGAATATGAGAGAAACACCACATATGGGGAAGAATTGGGATGGGAGTGAGATGGTAAGATGGGAGTCCACATAGGAGGGGAATTAATTTGAACACTATTTAAATTTTTAAAAAAAACTATTGGTATAGGTATGCCTATATCAATCGTTTGTAAACCATTGATATAGACACCTCTATGCCAAATGTTTCTTTAAGGAATTGTTATAGAGTTGTTAAAATAACCCTAGATTCTAGTATTTTCCCATAGTTCTATAAAATTTCTATTCTAAATATATTGGTTATTATTTTGGAAGAATAAATAATGGGATTTCATTCCAGATATGTATAATATTATCATCCACACAATAATTATTTTTTTTAAACTAATTACTTTTTATTGTTTAAATATTCAAAATTATTTATAAATTTATGACTTCAATATCCCCATTTCACCATTTGAAATGGATTTAAGAAAATGACTTTGATTTTTGTTTTGACAACCGTGTTACAAAATATAAATGTGAATTCTTTTTATACTCTCACATCCATTTTCCTCTCTAACTCTAAAATATATATCTCATTTGGAGTTATGTTAAATTTTTTACCCTATAAATTCAATTATGATTTAATAACTCATACATAATATTGCTTCTACGGGTTACATTCTATATCACTTCTTGTATATCTCTTGAATATATTTATCACCATCATGTCCATTATTTAATGTTAATGACTGTATTCTAAACAACTTCTATTATTATTTATTTATATTATTTAATCAATAATATTCATGTTATATTATATGGTGGTAGTTTTAATGTTCTTTAGCCTGAAATACATAAAATTTATTGATTGGGAAAATATTTCCAATATGTAAAATTTTTATTTCAATTCATATGTCCATTAATTTATATTTAATTTTGGTTATATATTTTATTTTTTATTTATTCATTCATACAATGAATGAATATGAAGTAATTAGTTATGTGTGGGGAACAAAATGATAAGCCTATCAATGTATTTAGGGGTATCATTCTAAAAACTAGTTTGAGTTACTGGTACATCTCTTACAATTTATTAACAACGTCTTGGTATGAGGTCATTCTAGTATGTGACATGTATTGGGGAAATGCCTTGACATGATAAATTAATAGTAATGTTAATTTGTTTGATATTATTTATTTTATAACATTAAAATTCATTATTTTTTACCATGTAATTATTCAAATTTTCAGTTTATCCCTGGATATATTACATAATCATGTTCTCATTTATATCAAATTAGTTTGTTATTATTTCATTCTGTTTCATTTGTTCCTTGTTTATTCTATGATATCTTCTATTATATGCTACCCCTTACTATGAATTCGAGATTAAACCGTATATTTTATTCCTTTCCCTTGTTAAATTAATATGAGTATTATGAATGATTTAACTCTAAGGGTAAATGTGAGTATAATTTTTTAGGAGATTTTCAAGTCAAAATGTGAAATAAATAATTCTTACTATAATAAGAATTTACCAATAAATATGAATCATTTGGATTTTTTAATAATTTTTTCTCCTAGCTTTCTAAAATAATAAACCTAAATTTTTAAAGGTATATATGGGAGTTAATATTTTTTTGATATTGTATTTGTTGACATTTACATCTGGGTCGCGTCACATGGTTTAAAAAAATTTAAGATATTTTTTATTATAACCAGATATAGGATTGTGGGTATGGGAAATCACATTGGGGAAATATTTCTTCCCAGACTAACTTTATGTCAACAACATTAGAAAATATTCCATCAAGAACACATAACATTTATCCTCAAACTCCAAATTCCCCCTTCATGTGTTTGGGTAAGGCATAGTATTTCATTATGTTATCCATTTTTCCCATGGATCACTAGAACATTGTTTATTTTCAAAATCACCTACTAGAATCCCATCAATTTCATCTTTTTCTAATATAGGGGTTACCTAAAGCATCTCCCATATAGGTTGTAAAGATAGTTCATTCAATATTAGTGTTATAGACATTATTTCATGTTAAATATGATAATTTTATGTGATCCTCTTAGATTCATCTAAAATATAACTAGAAATACCTCTTCACAACATGAAGAACGTTGACGGTCCTCTCAGTCTGATTATATACCTGATTGGAATGTTGTACTCGGCCAAAACTAGGTCCTGAAATCCTCTACTAAGATCCTTCATAAGCATGAAAAAAAATTATAAATCATAGAAAAAAAATGATCAACGAATATACTTCATCGAGATGGAAAATATCATCTATGTAGAAGTGTACAATAATTTATAGGAAGCACTACTCCATAATAGGATAAAGGTGGACATGGTTAGTTTGACGATTATCACAAAAATCAAACCACGACCATTAAAAGGAAAAAAGGATAACCCATCCTGAATACCATAAATATTCCAATCTTATTTTACATTAGAATCTCAAGAGTTTGGGATATTGTTTTTGGAACCTCATTCTGAGCCGTCCCCTACAAACAGGGGAGGTAATAGGAGATAAAGTCAATAATTCACCTATATTTACCTATCTACCATAACTAATGCATTAAGTCATGATACATATTCAGTACTCTTATTCATACTACAAATATTAAATCATGTAACTCAATTGAATCCTTCACATATAGTGTAATTGGAACCACTTACTATACTTAAAAAGGGATAAATTGGTCTTCATCTTCAAAGAACCCATCTGGTGAATCAACTAAGGATGTACTATTGTATATGAGCTCAAAATAAATGTAACCCAAACAAACTTCTTACATTTTTTTCCTAAATAGATGTGCAACCACCATCTATCAATTACATTTCAATTTTACCACATCTATCATGAAACTACATCATGACCAACTAATAATATTCTTCCCTCACTAACCAAGTTCACGGTTCCATGAAAATTGATCAAGGCACAATGTTTCTCATTCCTACAGATTAGATAATTTTGACATCCTATTCCAACAAGATTTCAATCCAATTACTCTATCTTATGAAGTTATCTATTTGGGTAGAAATTAATCTAAATTTAGTATCGTTCATGGGTATTACAAACTAATCCCTGATAAGTCATTGAATAAATTTTTGTTAGGATAATATAACTAGTTATATAACATAATTACTAGAAAAATAGTTATTCTTGTGATATTCAAACTGTCTGGACACATTAGAATTTTTCTTAGAACCTCTACATCACAAAAAAACTAATCCTAACTACAGAGGTATCACATAACACCATGTACTAAACTCATTCCTATTGAAATCATAGAATATGATTACACATAAAAAACATCATTAGTTCTTCAAAAGATCAATACTATTGTAAACACAAAATGAAAGGATTACCATTTCTTGTAAGTGATGTTATGAGAGTGTTAATCCTAGTGAAATCATCAACAAATATTTTGTAGTTTACCACCAGCACAAATAAGCTCTCCACCTAACATATGATATTTTGTGGATCCCAAGAAGGTTTTACCTCTACCTTTATTGGGTATGTGGATACTCCACTCTTTGTGGTGACATTACCCCAGAAGTGGATATATAAAATCTAACACTGACACCATAAGTACATTATGATTAAGTGGTGATCCCAAAGTTGGTCATATAAAATCCTAAGATACTCATTATACACATACCTCTATCATTAAATATATAAAGAACTATACAATGAATAATCCAAAAAATCATTCCAAGAAGGGATGAATGTTCTTATACACGAGTCCCATTAACACAACTATGGTATTAATCACAATGAAGGATATCCACAAAAATCTTAATTTTTAGTGAAACATAGAATTTAAAAAATTGATAAATCATTATAACAAACCCAAATCTGGTGATAAATCAAAATAATATTGATCTTCAAGAACAACTTCACTCACTTAATATAGTTGATGATGTTTTTGATCATCAATAAATGAATTTTTACTCTACTATAAACTAATTTAGGTGGTTATAGTTATTAAAAATCTGTTAAATCTTATCTACCTTCATGGAGAACAACATTAATGTATCATATCATGACACAATAGGACTAATGAACAATTTATCAATATTTTCTTCAACCACCTTTTCTAATTTTATCTCAGTGAGGACTATCTTATATGCTCTAAAATACATTAGTGTCATCCATTTAATAGATAAATAAAAAAATCAATATCATGATGATTGGTTAATATTAGAACATTCTCAAGAAATATTTCCATGTATTCTTCCAAAACTATAGGAAGATAATAATTTAAACCATCCACTAATCACTGATTCAAAATAACTAATTAAAAGTTGGTTTTGTCCAGTTTTAAGGAGTGGAATGGGTTTCTCTTGTCAGTATAACATTTTTCAATTATCCTAGAAACTCTCAATGGTTACCCCATCTGTAACTATGCACATACCTACTTTCCAATTTCTAGCAGTCATCTAGGTTTTCTGGCCATGTGACTGTTGGGGACCCACAATGTTCGATAGGATGGGATGTTGGGCTCATATCACCCATTGTTGGGGTATTTTTTCCTATAATTGGACACACTTATATATTTAATATATTTTCATGAATCTCTTTATAATCCCGATACATGACCAATTTCCCTAAAAAATACTATAGGCTAATTCTCTTTCATGGGAAGAGTATTGGAATCTCTTTAGTGAATCCAAAGGTATATATCTAAGGTTCTCCAGCATTTTCTGGAAATGGGTGGATTCTTATAAGTTTATGCTATATAACTATGTTATTTATAATGATCTACTATGTTAGGAGCATGGTAGTATTTCATGTGGGGATTAATCCATTATGAGGCATCCTATGTGTCCTAGTTATTGTAGTAATCAAAACCCATGTAGTTCATTCGTGCCCTTGGGACTAGCCCAAATGTAAATTCCCATATGTATTGGATGTTCAAACTGTACAACTCATTGGGTCTCTCATACTGGTATTTCCTTGGATAATGTATATTCATGATGCCTAATTAGGTATTTGTTACATCCCCAGAGGACCACGTGATCCATTCTCAAAGTGAGAAACATGGGAGAGAAGACAATAAGACTCATGGCATATAGATACGAGGGGTGGTGTATTGGAAAAGTCTGTGGGGTTTATGGTATAGATAGTAGACCTTCAGAACGTGTATTATGTATCCTAAGTATGGTAGGAATCATATTCATTACATTATGGTTCATTTATCAGTCCATTGATGGACACGTTAGAGTAATTATCTCATGGGAGTGATCGGATCACAATGTCTTCCATCTCACAGATATTATTATTACATTAAAGTGGATGTTTATTAGAGATCAATCCATAAAAAGAATTAAGATGTATCCTAGTTATGGAGAGAATTATTATTATCATAGTTCATTTAGTATTGGAGAGTACACACTAAGGATTAAATATTCTATTACGAAAGATTGTAGTATAGATGCTATGATCATTGAAATTCTCTAAGCCCACATGATCCATTCTCATTGTCAGAAACAAGGGATTAAAAGTAGTAAATGTAATTACTTTGAATAGGGTATGTTGATGATGAGATTTTTCTATAAGATGAATATGGGGCTCGATCCTTTAGATATTGTCCTACATATCCTGAATATAAAGAGAATTAGTGTCATCGTAATTACCTTTACTTTAGGTCTTACACAATTTGTTTGACCAATTTATAAGGTGTTACACAACAAGTATGGAAAATTTTATCAATTCATGGAATTCCCTGTTGATATGGATTGCATTTATCCAGGCTGTCACATAAACTAGTTGACATGTCCAGAGGACATTACAGGATCTAGATGTTTTCCTCTATAGGGCGTTGCATTTCCTCGATGAAATGTCTAGATGATGTTGCATGACCCAGTTGGATTTTCCTAATCTCCAATGCATGACCTGGATTACATGTCCAAGGTGGTGTTACATATCTAGTTGATGTACCTTGGTTTCATTTGCAAGAGTTGTCTCGACCCATATGGACGGTGTCGCGAGGGTTAGTATGACATGGCACAATGGATTTTTCATATCTTGGCTAACATCATTGGAAGGCATCTCAATACCTGTCCATCACGTCCAGATGTAGCGAAGGACTTCTATGTTGTCATTTTGAAAATTTCAAGGGACTTCACAAGAACCAATTTCATGTTTAAAGGAATACATGAGATACTTGGTGTCTTTTTTGTGGAATTCCACAAGACAAAGAGATCTTATCTTGGGGACTTGTAGGACCACACTATGAGATTCTTGAACCCGTCACAAACATTTTAGGATAGTGAGTACCTCCAATCTTCTACCTCTATTATTTAGACTTTTAGGTCACAATGGTAGGGAGTCATGTGATCCTGCATGAATTATGATTTGAACAATTACTCAATTTTTTATTTATTTTTTTTCATTACCGATATAATTAATATGGGGGTGCTTGAGAATTTCAAGAAAAATAATTTTCATTTTCCCTTAGATTAACGGGGAGTGGTCTATACATACCAGATGACTTCCATGTTATGTGACAATGGGACTTATTGAGAGGAGGAAGACATGTCACCAAGGACTCGCGGTTCCATGAGGTTCATTAGGGTCACATTGCATTTCCTTCGGTGATCACAAGTACCTCTCGCCTTATTAACATTTAATCGCCTTTTTTATTTGAAAAAGGTATCGTATTATCCTATTTTGAATGAGTAATATATAGTATTTTTATATTATTTTTTGATGATGCCTCGCATGACCATTATGGGTTATATAGAGAGTGTGTAGTTATGGAAATCGAAAAATCCATTCGTTCATCCTTATAACTTCTAAGGGGATGTGTGGGGCAACCTAGACACACTTGAGGACTTCGGGGCAGCAAGGATGACAAGTCGAAGGGATTTTGTGAGATGAGGTTAACATGTCTCAACTGTCTTACTGTGTCTTGTGGATGTCAAGGGGCACATCACATGTCTTTTTACAATTGTTAACACCTCTCATAACCTCCCTTTAATCCCTAATTTTTTATCCTACAATGGTTCTGAGGTCTTTCATGTCTTATTGGATATCATTGAGGAATATTTTTCTTCAAATTGGTGATGTATCTCCATACATTTACCACTGCTAAGGGAATCCACCTATGGATATAAGTGCTAATTATTTTCAAATTATTTCACGTATTTTTTTAGGAACATGAAAATGAAAATCCACATATCATTGGGGAGCTTTTTCTTTTGTCACCACATAGCCATTGGTTTTCTGGAGGAGCTTTTTAAGATCAAAATGATTATTGATGGGGGATCTATAGGATATTCCAATGGTTATGCACTATGCGAATAGTCTTCTTGTGACATTAAAATGATAACGTAATCTCGATTCATTTAGAGGGTCATTCATTCCTCATGTATTGTCTCCATTTCATTGATGGGGAAGGTAAAACACATATTCAGGTATTTCTCCCTTTGTGACTTTTCAAATTCTTATTTGGTGGGAATAAATAAATTCCTCCTTAGGAGAAACATTTGAGGGATAGAGGACTCAGTTATGAAGAAAAAAACTAACACTGGATTCTTTTGTGTTGTCGTGAACCATCATTCCGTGTGATGTTTGGTCTTCTAAGAGACGCTAAGTATTCTGGGAAATGACTTATATATATAGGGGTGGAATGAAATTTGTTCCACTATCCTCTCCTTCCCTAGAATGCTATCACCATTTCCTCCATCAATAAACTCATTATTAATATTGTTCCGTGAACCCTAATCATGATTCCTATTCCCAAGACTACACTATGAGTATATATTGTCAAATCTCTTTCATGAGACTATTCCATTCATAGATGATCGTATGACCCGATCACAAAATATACGTCAGTATTTTTTTGAACATCATATATGAAGGATAGGGTTGCCTTAAGGAATTCACTGGATCTCTTATCCCGATCATTTTATTTCTTAACAATCATGTAAATATGTTTAGTTCATGAAATCATGAGTCTCCAAGTGGGTCATGTGGTTTTCATGACTCCATATAGGGTCTGTGATCCCTATAAGTCCCCTAGAGGGTAGGTGTTCCACAAATTGTAGTTGACTCATGTGATGTGCATGACACTACCAGAACATTCATGATTTAATTTTTGACATTATTCTATGTTTTTTTGTCATGTTTCACACACACACACATATATATATATTTATTTAAATGGACTATAGTTTTTATTAACCTATTCATAATGCTTTAAAGAGAGAGCTAAGTGCAGCAATTTCATGTCGCATTGCTATAGTGGTGAGTCTGGACCCCTCATTCCATCGATTGCCCGGGTCATTTCAACAGGTCAGTTGATGTTAATGGGATCCAAATTCTCATACTATACCTTTTTTTAGCTTTCCCCTTTATTGGGTTTTTCTTACCAATGCCACTACCACCCCCCCTAAATTCATCATTCATAACCTCTTCCTGGATCTAATGTGACCATAACATTTTCTGAGTGAAAATTTCTCTAGGGGCCACATTATCTCTAAAAGGGAATGTGAGGATGGTCATCTATTGAAAATTATCCAAACATACATTGATAGGATTGGTCATAAATCTAATAAGGACACCCATATGTACCATTCAATAATATGATGGTCCACCTCTGATAAAACCATTGGATGGATCTCTAGCTTGGGCTTCGGACTTAGGGGAATATGTAGACTTGACTAGGGATGGACCTTATGAGTTCAATATATTATTTAAGAATTCCCTAGTAAAATGAAGAAAATCTAAATGTTTGAGTCATTATAGATGATTTAGACATCAATCAATTGCAACAAGAATTCGATGGTGGAGCTGCATAGTAGTTGAAGCCATGGTATAAACTCATTCCATGTTACACACAGTGAGGTTGGACTATGTATTTGGTACATCGAATAGATTTTTACATTATCAATACTCGGTGGTACGTAAGATGAATTAATTCCTCCGCAATATTCTTTGGAGGATGTGACTAAGACTCCTCCTTTAACCCAAGAGATGATTAAGCTGGCTAAGTAGACCCATCCACAAGGGGTGGTTCATGGAGAAAACATCCCTTTAAAAACATGAGAAGAGTACCTTATTAAGTAGATTGTATCTTTGCGATTGGTTTGGAAGATAAATACTTTTCTCCCAAATTATTCAAGTAGAGTACTTGGTGCTTATTGGACCACAGTTGAGTAAGGGAAGTTTAGATATTGTGAATGGGAGATTTCCAATTGTGTTGATCTATTGGTCCAACATGATGGTTTCCTCACCATGTACATAAGTGGGTACTTACTACTAAGAAAGGATAAAGACGAGTCATGGTCTCCACATTTACGATAAAAACTACTATTTTCAAGGAGGATCTTGTTATACTAGTGATCCATGTGTTAGAAAATTTATACCACCTACTATACTAGGTTTTTAAGGGTGAATCCCCTTACATAATCACATTCCCCTTTCATGTACTATGGGGTTGTATGGGGGACCATTTGGGAGGTTATTAGTACCTAACCATTTGGTAAATACCTAATATTTTCTTCATAACATACCTAAAATTAATAAATGGGCTATGAACCATCACATTAAATGATTGAGAGATCATATATTTAATGAAACGTCATGAATGTTTCTCTTTCTTGAAATATAGAACTACGTAAACACGTATTCTTGTTGAAAATAGTAAGTCTAGACTTGAAGAGAATGCTTATATGATGTCACTTAATGAGGGGGATCATTTTACCTGTATCGATGAGGGCCTAATATGTGAGTGGTACACACCATACTAGTTTATCCTCCTGTTTTTTAGTGTCCAGTCAGGGTTACCTTGTTCTATCTATCTTATAGATGAGGAACACCTGATTATAGCTCACCAAATTCAGCTAATGTTTACTAGAGAATAAATTAGTGGTGAAATATGCCTTCCTCTTTATGATGTAGAAATTGGATTATCCTATGGTTATGTGGATGTTTGGATTCACTCATATCCTTATGGGAAATTTTTTGACATGGTATGTGAGGCTTTGCGACCACCAGTTATGTAATATAATCATTGACCTATAAAGAAGTAGGATTATAAAAGGCTGGAAGCTCTGATGGAATGTTTCAAAGAAATAAAACAATTACCAATACCGAAAGATGCATCTATTTTCATGGCTACAAGGATTCTTGGCGACTTGATGTTTCCTATAATTTCTCCCGCATGGGAGAACTAGAAGGTAGAACATCCTAAATCCATCCACTGGGTAAATCTGGACCTCTAAAAGAAGATTTTGGAGGGATTATCTTATATCTTTATACCTCACAACCTTACCATTGATGAAAATCCTAATGATATAATGTCTTTATTTCGAGATAATGTTGAGGTTTTTATGAATCCCAATGGTCAAATATTGGATTCTTTATGAGACCACCAAATGTATATCTCGTCCATGCTTCAGATTGCTACGAATGACCAAGGTTACCATATCACTAAAGAAGCTATGATTCTAGGTCTCTTATGGATCTTAGTATGTCATAGTTCATTTCAAATTGTGTAGAAATCATTTATATTTATGGATGCATGATGACGTTACTAAAGATCAGTCAGCCTCATCATCTCCTAAATATTCTCCATGTGGTACAATCATGTTAGAGGAATTTGTTGGTGACTATAGAGATGATTATGAAGGACCCCCCATATTAGAAATTTCATATGATGGATGTTATTGTTTCCTATATTGCAAGAATACATCTTCAACACCTCATAGAGGCCCTTTTCAAAAATGAAGAAGAACACGAAAATAAATTACATTTTATTGTCCGATCCTTCTCATCGGGTATCATTGTGTAAGTATATAATTTTTTTTACAATGTTTATATAGAATTATCCAGGAATCACATTCACAATTGGCTAAAAACATTCAGGTCTCTACTGGGATCATTTCGAAGAGAACTTTTCTCTATTAGAGGGTGTTGATGAGCATTTGGTGGTTCCAGCAAATCATCCACCCCTAGAAAAATCAACCAAAAAAATAGAAATGACCACTGAGAACATTCATTCATGTTCATTTCCTTCCACATATTCCTTAGAAAGTGTACCATTTGATCTATCATGGATGGATTAATTTTTGGAGGGTGCTGACATATGTAGTTATACTTCTACTATATTATCCATTGGGGAAGTGAGTTTTGAAGAAGGAAATTTATTATTCTTGGAAATATCCTTTTGTTTACATGTATTAAACCTCCTAGTATCATCTTTTATTCATTGTAATCCATAACGGTGATGAGAAAAGTTATTCGACATGAAATGCACATGAGGTACCACAATGTTGTTCATCACATCAAGGAGTTTTATCTTCTCCGAAGAATTCGATTTAGGAGATCAATGCTGCTGGTGAGGTAAGAGAAAAATTAATGTTTCTAACCATAGTCACATTTATTTATATTTTTGAATACTTCATTATTCATCATATAACTAGCATACTCTTGCACCCATTACTATAACTTTCATGCCCTGAAGTTCAGAGGATTTGGTGCTTGGACCTTTAAGAGTTCCTTTGACTGGGTCTACCAATATAGAGGCTAGTTATCTCCCCTCATCATCAAAGACCAAGGGAACAACCATATCTACAAGTGATCTTGTTCCAGAATATATTCTCATCCCCAAGGTAAAGCTAGACCATGGTCCCAGGTCTCCATCACATTGTCAATAAATGAAATGATAAATGTAGAGAGTGATCTTGATTTCTGTGACAGAGAGCACATTAGATGAGTTTAATGATCAGTTGGGTCATCATCGATTCATGTTTCCTACCCTCATCTAAGAAGTTTTTGACTATTCTACCCATCATTCTTGGGTAAAGGTGGTGATATTTCTTCCAAAATGGAAGAGGGTCCTTGAATTAAGGTTAGTTTCTTCTGAGGATTCCTCTTTATTGAAACAGAATTGGTGTCAAGACGTGAATGAAGATACCCAATGTGTGATGGGGGTTTCTTCTCCCCAAGATGCAATTAATGATGGAAAGATTCAAGATGATCGACTATAATCTGAAATTAATATCCTTTAGTCAAAAATCATCATTTTTCATATAGAAGAATTCCAGATATAGTATGCATTCCAGATATTGGAAAAACCATGCTGGTGAAAAAAGGACTCCTGGACATGGAATTGAAGGCAGGACTCAACGTCCTTACCAAAGAGTAGGAGTTGAAATGTGTGGAGAAGAAGGAGACTGAATCTTTCTATCAACTATTCTAATCTAGATATTTTTTAGATAAAATACTTGTTGATATTAAAGACAGATCCTAGAATATTTTCTAATGGTGGATGTTTTCTGAAATAAATTCTTCGCCCACATTTTTATTGGAGGGTCTCAAGAATGTGGAGATCCCTTCATTTATATGGTATCGATGAATAGGTTTTTGAACATTATAAAATTTCATATAGTTTCATTTTATTCATAATGTGTATGACACTTCATTGATTCCATACTTTGTAAATGACCAATGATACTCATCCCTTGCTTTATAATGAATGATTAAGAATGCCTGGAATGGAACATTATAATTCTAACAGATTCCAATT
This sequence comes from Viscum album, assembly GCA_963277665.1. NCBI lineage: Eukaryota > Viridiplantae > Streptophyta > Magnoliopsida > Santalales > Viscaceae > Viscum > Viscum album. Next base: position 1,520,007,701 of record OY728150.1, read on the forward strand.
TAAAGATTCTTGTGAATTACCACCCACACAAGATACTACATTGGTAATCAATTCCATCTATCTTGATACCACCAGATCTGAAGAGGGATCAATGGGTTGAATTTAATCTCCATAGATAGAGTGCTCCATTATTTTCAATAGTCGATAGGATTGGTGAGAATATCATGATTTTTATATGTATATAGGAAGATCCTCAAAAGCTTCAGCATATTGAATTGCTACCATTATTTAGATTATGTTCTGCTCACTCGTACCTTCTATTTCTCTAGTTTATTTTCTTTTATCTTAGGCCTTCTATTTCACTAGTTTATGGTCTTTTAGACCAATCCGTCTTTGTCTTTTTCTTAGGGCCTTTTAAATTGGAAATTATTGTTACGTTAGTTTATGGTTGTTTAGATTTAACATATTACAACTTTAGTTTAGGGTCTTTTAGTTTAGACCATCTATATAATCATGATATATAGTGAAGAAATACCTAGAATAACCTAAAACATTCTGAGGTTCTAGGTTATATCATGTGATTACTTAGGCTTGCGAGAATCAGAATTAAATTTTTGAAAAGTGGTGTAACTGGTGGAAGGCCATAATCTCATACGATGGATCCATAGGCATGTGTTCATAATCAAGAAAAGGGTATCTTGAAGCCAGGTAACTTTTATAGGGGCTATGTAAAATTTATGGAGGTAATATGGATGAGGGGGAAATTCTAAATATAGTAGACCTACCTTGATAGTTCAAGTGTTGGTGTTAAAAATCATAACCCAAAAGATTCTGTCTTTGAATGTGATTTAGTGTGTACATGTTGGGTTTTTCCCCTGAAATACATATATGCCAAGTTCTACTATAGTGTTTCTAAGGCCCAGAAGGATTGATGATCCAATCTGACAAAGAGGATATTTCTTTAATTGGGAGGTTAGGGAACTTATAAAATTGTAGAATAACCAAACAAAGTTGATCACCACTATTTCTTGGGTCTATTAAATATTTTTGAAGACTCAAATTTCTTGATGATGATGTCGGGTATGAGAAGAAAGCTATCATGGAAGGGTTTTGGAAGCCTATTGAAATTTTTCTCTTAATTGCAAGCTCGATCATTATGCATTATGGTTTTTTATCATTAGGGGGAGACCATAAAAGGTACAAAAATAGAGTTCCCCATTTTGGCCGTGATAATTGGAACAAAATAAACTAACATGACATCAAGGATGTAAAACCATCTAGGATAGTATTGTAATGGGCTTATAAATCATGGCCCAAAGTTCCCAGAAAGTGATAATTCTTTGGAAAAGTCGTATTGAGAGTAGTTTAGACACATTGGGGTTTTTAGTGCTACTATGATGATGTTAGGGATCACAATGATTGTTATGAACATTTGTCTATGTGATGTATTTGGCTGACATCCATATGCACATATATAGGATCCATGAGCATCAATACATAGTCAAGAAAAGGTTCCCTTGAAGTATGATGTCTTTTCCATAGGACATGAATGGATTACGGTGTCCTGAGGCTCCCAAATCATGATGTGTGGATTATAGAAAATATATGACCCAAGAAGGTTTTAAAAACCCTAAAGGTTGTGTCGCCACCACGAGAACATATTCTCATGGTGAGGAGATTTGAAAAGCATTTCTCCAACTTTTACATAGACCAGTGGGTCCAGTGAGCCTAGCTTAGATTTTAATTGTGCTAAAAAGTCATCCTTATGAGAAATATGACTTATATGTCTTCCCTCCAATTATTTTCCTAATATTATATATTGAATAGTTTTGTGAGCATAGACAATAGTATTACTCAGTTATCCATATATAGGTTTTACTCAAGACAGGTTTTTGTCTCTTTTAGTAGCAGTTTACGGTATTGGGATCTAGAATTTTATGGGATAGAGTTAATGTTCGTATAACCTTGACCAAGATTATAGTATTTAATGATCTAGAATGACATTGAAGTAATATGAGAGATGTGAAAGAAGAGCCTAATTTGGATACCTAGGGTCATGATCACTCAAATATCTTCCAAATAATGGGGATGAATGTTTTTCTAATCATAGATCTAGTTCTATCAGTCCATAAGAGATGATATATGATAGTTGTACTTGGTGTATTTCAAACTCACTAAGGTGTTCATTGTTGTTGTAGTGATGTTGGGGTGTACGAGGATGGAAATTTCCTTTTTGCAGAGTGACACATTTCTTACATCCAAAGCCTCATATGGAAGAGCCATATGAATGTGTTCATAGTCATGAAAAGGGTTTCTTAATGCTATATATACATTCCCAAGGGCATGGATTGTTGATAGAGACCCAATATTCTCATGTCCTGAAGTGTGGTATAGGAATTCCAGTATCTATAGAATGAATTTGTAGGAACCTTATACTCTACTTGACTGGGGTATGTCCCTTATTGTCCTTTGATAAGGAATAAAAAATGGGAGATGGATGTGACTGTTTATTATCAAGTAGGGGGTTGTTTTGTCATGCAGTGTAATGTCATGCAATAAGGAAATATTCCATGATGCTTAACATCGTACTCTAATGAATATTATTATATAGTTTATCATCATGTGGTACATATTTGTTCCCATGTAGTTTATCACCATACAATAAGGTCATATTTCCAATGTTAATGTGATGAAATGTTGTAGATGGTCCAAAAATGGAGGCTTGGGTGTCACTATGTTTCTCATGAATATGAGAATCAATCCACATGTATTTCTAGAATGGGAAACAATCTATGGATTTCTGACACATACGTACTGGTGGGCATTACCTCTATTGATCATTATAGTTGGGCCCAAAATTGGAGATCCATGAGTCACTATGTATCTCATTAGGATGAGAATAATGCTATAAGTAGTAATTAATATTCCATATTTTTTAACATGATGTGGTGTGGATGAAGGTGAACCGACATGAATTGACGGTAATATTGTAGTTGGGCCCAAATGTAGACTTTCGTGAATCACTACATATCTCAAAACAATTAGAATAAATCCAAATGTTGATATTCGAAGAACTATCTTGTTTAATGTCATGAAGGAAGGAATCATGTTATGTATTTTATGGTATTGTATTTAGGAGTAGAATAGATTGTTTCTATACCTTTATTACTTGTTTTTAGGGGTAAATCCTAACTTCAATTCCATATCTCACGGGAGCTATGATCAGAGTGAGAAATAAGAAAATTCTTCTATTTCCCATACATGTAGACACGTGAGGGGGTAAAGTTAGGAAATTTTGAATCATGTAGTGGCTCGACCAAGATGGAGGATCAAGGTGTTCATACATATCTCATTAAAAATGAGAATCATGCCATACATATTTATAGATGAACTGTATATCTTAGTGTCATGTGTTATGTAAATCGGTGAATCGATGTGTATGGATATGGATATCAAAGATCTGTGGTGTTTTATTTAATGCAGTTTGGACATTGGATCACCCATAATAAAGGGGAACGTTTTGGGTCTGTTTTGTTTTATTCCATGTGTTAAGGGAATTAATAACCCGACATAAACAAAAAATAATCCTATGGATGGGTCTAAGAATAGAGGTTAGGGTTTCACTATGTATCCTATGTTTATATGAATAAATCCATATGCAGTTCTTATAAAACAATGTTGTTTAATGTCTGTTAGAGAGATCTCCATGAAGATTAATGTCATGTGGATAGGAAAAATTATTTGAATTACATAAATGTGGATTCTCTAGTGCTGGTTTCATAGTAATTTATTTATTATGAAATCATTCATTAGTGGGTGGTGTGACAGGCTCCCCATCCACAGTGGCCAATGAATAGTCTCTATAATGATAAACTTTATGTATTACATGAGGTCCTTCCCATTTGGCATCCAACTTAAGGGGATCCATTCTTAATATCATTGGGGTTCTTAGAGCCAGTATTAGTTCTCATTGAAGTAACGAGCCAAGGAAAACATATTTATTAATGGATTGTGTTATTTGATTCTAATAAACCTCAATATTGTGATATGTGCACAACCTATTGTAATCTCTCCATTCAAATTAATTCAGACTCTTTTTCTATTGTTCATCATCTTAGAGTTTTCTAAAAATTTCTATATGGAGTGAGGGAAACTAGAATTCTATGGTTAATAGTACCTCAGACCTGTAAACCAGTGAGTACAATGTTGTGTGTGTAGCAGTGCGTGTGGTTGTATGATAAACACATAAAGCATAGAGGTATTTGTCTATACAAGTCATCTTATCCTTGTTCACTATCTTCTGTATTATATTCGATAGAGTCATATTTAAGGCCTTTATCTATCCATTTTATTCAACATGATAGTGAGATGAGTGATTGGATTATCGGTTGTAATCCTAGTATAACTTCTTCAACTCCATGGAATAGTATTTTCTGTCGTTTTCTTCCAATATTGTGTGAGGGACTTCAATCATGTTGATGATATGAGAATTCATGATGTTTATGATATACTTCATTCCAAATTCCTTATGGGGAATGGCCTCGTCTCATATGGAAAAAAATTCTATAGCAGTGAGGATGTACTTGAACTAGTTAGCGGTGTCTAGGGGATATGGACCCACAACATCCTTACCCTTAATGGAAATTTTCCAAGTGTATCTAATCGTATGTATCATTTCTAGGGGATGATGGATGATTTTTCATGAATATCAGATTCATAAAATTTCTTATTTAATTCCACATAGTCTAGTATCGGGGTATTCTAGTAATATCCCAACCCCCTAATTTGGTGGGATATCCTGGTTTCTTATTTTTGGGCATCACAAGAGCCTACACGGGCTTCTTCCACAATGGTGAGAGATTCTTATTTGTCTATGAACTTATGTGGAATTCCTTCAGAGCCATTTTTATTTCTCACTTTTTTTCTAATTTGGACCATCATGTAGAGTGATTTTTGTTTCTTGACACCAAATATGTTCCCTTCTTGCCTGATTTGTTAAGAGAGTCCCATATCAAAGATAACTGATTTTAGGATCCATCCATCCGAGGGTGATCAAATGTTCATTTATCTAGGGTGGTGAATAATTTAATTACTTATTCTATATCACATTAACTGATCAATGATACCATTCACTGATGTGTAATATAGAAGTTTTCTTCTTCTAGAAAATGGTTTACTGGTATGGCGGTTGTGTTAGCTATTCCATGGTGTGAGTATTATGTTATTAGGGAACATAATGTAATGTGTTCACAAAGGGGAAATCTTTCATCATTACCCCGAAATATCCAGTGAGGGTCCAGTTATTCTATTTTAATGGCATATTCACTATTGATCTACATTATCACTAGTTTTGAATTTTCAATGATATTCAAGTAGGATATGTTTTGTAATAGGGGTAGCTATAATCCAGTGATGATAGCTTGGTACTCAGCCTCATTATTTTTTGAAGCCTTCAATTAGTGAGAAAATATAGAGTAATATCGCTTTATTGGGAGATACAAATACAATACATAGACCAACTAATTTCAGATTTTATTTTTCCATTCACATGCTGATAGGACATTATGAGGCTCTATCAATGTACATTTCTAACATCCCGGAGTGTAATGGGAATAGATGAACTCCATATCATGGATCTTGCTATCTTTCAATGTATTTTCCATGGTAGGATGTGCTATGAGGAAATCAGCTATGGCTTTCCTTTAACTGACTTCTATGATTTGAATTGAATATCGTATTTCTATATAATGACCATACATCATGAATAGAACCCAATAAACATAGGGTGGAAATGGATGTAACTAAGAAGGTCAATATTGGAGACCAGGTTTAAATAATGGTGTTGTAAGAAATTCTTAAGATTATTCACCATATAGATGAGTGGATGGTAGTTCTTTTCAACACTAGAATATATTTTCTCAATACCTAGCATGGTTCGACTGAGGTAGTAGAGACTCTTCTATCGTCCTGCTTCGTTCTTCTATATGATGATGGTTTCCATAGAGAATTCCATGGTGGACACATATATGATGAGTGGCCTCCCATCCATCAGAGGCATCAAACCTCATGGGTGCAGAATGTACTTATTCAGAATTTCAATGAATTTTTGACATTTATAATCTCATTGGTTGAAGACTCCCTTATTCATTATACTTGTGAAGGGGAGATTTTTTCCAACTAGGTTCTCTATAAATCATCGAATGTGGAAGTAGTTCCCATAGCATCCCCTTAGTTATTTTATATTTTTGAGGGGTGTCATTGTCATGATAACACTAGTTTTATCTTCATCAACCTCAATGCCATAGTGGAATACCACAATGCCGAGAAACATTCTTGATATAACCACAAAGAAAAATTCAATATATTCATCTTCAAACTATGTTTTTCAGCTTATTGGAGATTTATCCGAGATCATTGAAGTGATCACATGGTTGTTTGGATTTAATTACCTATTCATCAGCATAACACTCATTTATGCTCCCCAAGAATCTCTTAAAGTTGAAATTAATTGTGAATTTATATATGGAACCAAGATTCATTAATCGTATGGGACTTACCTAAAAGTATAAGATCACTTGAGGAACTCTAAAGGTAGTGGTTTCTTCATATTCATGGAATATATTGATCTGAGTGTACACTGAGTACACATGCATGATGGATAGTGATTATAATTCATCATTTTCATTGATCAAATGTTATATTATAAAAAATAGGAAATAAACCATCCAACATTGCTAAAAAAGGTATATTAATTCATTGAAATCCCTAATCTACCCATTCTTCTTCTTGATAGAGATGATGTTTGAAATCCTTCATGTTTATCAAAATTCTCAAACAATTTTTTCATCGCTGAATTTGTCAACTTTTGTGGAATGAGAAATAATCAAGACATTATGTGAGGTTGATTTTAGTAGGATTTCTAGATTATGGAATATTGAGTAAGATTTTATCCATGGATACCATGAAATAATCATGGACTTGTTCATTTTGGAAGGAGCACAATTTTTTCATCTATTCCATGAATATTGGGTGACCCTCATATCACTGTACATATGGATGAGGGTGATTCTATGGTTTCTATATCTCTGTAGGAGGAGATGGGTGGTTTAGAGTGTTCCTAGGTTCATGGATGGGATCCACCATGGGATTGAGAGTGACATTTGTAGATTTTTCCCTACATAGCTACATCCCCTGTGTTTTGGGTATGAGTCGAGACGTGGATTGGGATAACTAAATTACCACTTCCAAAAATTATTCCATTTCAGAAAACTCATGGAACCCTCTTAGATAATTCGTGGGGATTAGGGGTGTATTTAACTCATCCATGAGTTTTTTAGCAAATAGTTCTAGTAGATTCTCTTACAAAAAGGGAATACTGGGGGAATATGATAAACCTTTATATATTTCTATAAAATCATACAGTCTCACATTCTATTATTTCTTGAATCTCGTATAGTTGATGAATTTCATTTTCCTCAGTGTTGATCTAAGCTGATAAAGGAACTGGAAATGAAGGAGTTCCAATCCTATGATAGATCATGCACGCAGACTGTTATACCAAACAAATGATGGCCCTATCAATGTCTAAAAAAACTCAGTTTTGTTTCCTTTTATTGATCTTGAGGGTCGAAAATTGGTCCACATCAGCATAAGATGTGTATGAGATGTAGTTTAGGGTCTATTTCTCCATCAAAATTAGAAAAGGTATTGTTTTAGAATATGGGTGGATGTGGAGTATCACCCACCCATTCGAGATATGGCTACCTTTCAGGATTCACATGTTCACATTGCCCCTCCATGGTTTCCATTCGAGTAGCTAGATATTTAATTGTGTTAAGTAACACTGGGGACAATATTTTCTAAGCCACTTCTCATCCATAGGGAGAAATTGGGGTTTTGTTAGGTGGTCCCACATGAATCTCCTTCTAATCTTTGATTCATCATATGATTTAATGATTATCTTGGTGAGGTAGAGGATGTCGCCACAATGGAAGGGAAGTCTCGATAATTTTTATCTTCCTCATTTAGGTGGACTAGATAGCTAGATCTAGTTATAACCTAATATTCTGATGCATATTTCTCTAGTGGATCATCTATGGGAGGGATAATATTTATCTCTATCTATATATAATACCAAGAATGAATATTTCTCCTCAATATGTCCTCATTCTGTTGAGGGATAGAACATATTTCACTCTCATATTGCAAAAATTTTCCTATGTGTAAATAAACTAAGATGTAGTCACATCTTTACCTTTAACTTTGACATTATTCGACCAAGGTGGTAGAAAATTGTTAATCAATGGTGGAAGTTTTTTAAGCCTTCTATGGTTACGGGTGTGCACAAACTCATTTGGTTCGTACAAATCACACACCTTCTTTGGTACATTTTCCGTGTTGTGGACTTCTACATTTTCATCTTGATAAATTTTTATCATGTTTATAATCAAGTAATTCACACAGGAATATCAGAAAATGGTGGTTGTGTCATTACTTTATACACAATAAGATGATTCTACACAGCTTTAATTAAGGTCCTTATTCGAATCATTTCCCATATTGGGACATTTTGGATTGCGACACAAGTGGGGTATAATATCAATTATGGTGCATTACTCCCATATTGGCCAACAAATAGTGACTTTTGGGGGGCTTCCTACCATGATTGTCTAGTAGGATACTACCTACATAGGTTTTTCCTACAGTGGGAGGAACAAACGAGATGCCAACCATTGATTTCTACCTCCCAACCTAGATAATATTTATTCCCCATATGGTTATGATTGTGATGAAAATTATGCCATCTCTATGGGGTTCCAGTCATTTGAAGCCTCCATTAACATTGATTGGTCCTGTTGTTGAGGATCCAATGGCTCTATTTGGGGACTTAATAATTCTCGGGATGGAAACAAAGATATAAATTCCCTCAACCCAGTGGGGTTGGGATGATCTAAATTCATCGATGATGTATCTAGGACCCTCTCATGGGAAATTTAAAATGGTGATACTAATTGAGATATAAATTCCTTCAGCCCAACGTGATGGGGTTTGCCTGCAGCTTTCGAGTGTCTTCCTGAATCCTCTGGAGAATTGACTATCCGAGGGGTGGAGGTGATGATACATGTTCTCATAGAATAGGTGACCGAGTCCCCTCTTAGACTAAAAGTATAGAATCTAATACTATAGTCCATGTGATGAGGTGAAATTGTGCTCATATGGGATCTGGGTGTGTTGGAAGACAATGGTAAGAATTATTCCTTATGGTAAGTTATCTATATGATAAAACATTGGTCCTCATGTTGGATATTTGATCTTATTACCTTATGTGGACCATTTTCAAATTATTTTTTCAATCCTCTCTCCACATCTGTGTTTTATGAATACTATTTAAGTGGAGGTATTTTTTGTAGGGATTAACTTTCCCAAGAAATACCTGGTCCCTTGATTTCATTGGAGGCTATAACATTGTAGGATGTCAAATAAGTGTGGTTCTTCTATTACAAGGGAGAGGGAAAATGTGATTCTATATACTATCCCCTTCCTTGATTATGGATGTATGTAGTGGATTCAATGATCACCTTCAAAAGCATCACAATCCAATAGCTGAAAAAGTGTTACAAATTTTCATTTTGATTTTTCTATTATGGATCTCGTTCCATGGATATAGTATCTAGGTCCGTCTACAAACAGAGGATATTGATTTTCGGATGGTGAAAATATTATCATAGATAAGGGATATTCTAATCCTTTAGTGGATGATGAGTATCCTACATATTTTGGAGTTGGTAGGGTTTTCACTCATTTTCTATCCCTTCTGGGATCTCATAGCTGGAAGTAGAGAGGTATGAGAACATGATGGGGAGGTTGTTTCCCACTAACTCTCTTCCTATTTCAATGTCAGTATCCTCCACATCATACTTACACACCTCCATCCATTCAGACCATAGAATATGCCTATGATGGTCACCAGCTAATGGGAGTGGAGTGTTGCTGGAACATGATGGGGAACCATATACATTTTACACTAATATTTCAATCACCAATTTATAATAAGGTGTCGGATTTTGGTTCACCTTTCTATAACGAGGTTTCTGGAAAAAAGGGATAATTTTCATTCCCATATGAGATTTTCCTTGGGGAGGTTGACCATAGTATATATCTATAGTAGAGTCCATACAATCCATCTTCTCACAATCATGATGACGACTATCATGGTAATGAATTTCATGTAATTCAGCATTTATATATGAGACGACATACCCTTGTGGTGCTGAGAAAGTGCCTTGATCTACTTGAAGGACACTAGCATTGAGAAAATTATGAATATGGGCCCTATTCTAAATCCTGGCCATAATATGTTGACATTCCTTTTATGATTGTGAAGGGGCATGGTGTTGATGTGTGACAGTTTCCAGAACATGTATACAACATTCTAGTATTGAGGGATTATGATAACTCTTATGCAAATCCATTATATTATTCCATTAACTAGTCTCATAATTTATAGGGATATGATCCTTCCTTAAGGCATGTTCAATTATCACCAGATGATATTTAGTCAATATTGGACTATGAGAATGATCCTAAGCCTTTGTGATATGTCAATGTTCTATCATGGTAGGTGTTTGAGCATGCTCTAAGGCGTGTACCACTCCCACTTAGTGAGCCCCTGTTGGAACATGAATCTATAACTGGTTTGAATATGCATTCCCCATTAGAATATTCTAATGGACCTCTAGAATTGGATCTGTTGTATGAGACTCATCTAGTGTTGGCTTGGAATGATGCTAGTGTAGTCATTTGTCAAAAAATGTTTGAATATGTGCCTTTCTAATGTGATCTATTAATGTATGTAGGTAGATTCACAAAAAAATAATTTTATGTTTTCCTAAATATTATATCATTCTCAATTGGTTATCCTCAGCCAGAATAGGGGTATATGTATAATCATTGGAGTTTTGAGTATGTCGCTGGACATTATTGATAGGAATATGATAATGTCCCGAGGTTTGTTCCCCTCTCACTTGGTGAACCCTAGCTAAAATGAGGATATGAGTCTGATCTTGGGAATTTGGAATATACCATCGGACTTTTTCGACATGCAAGGGCCCATGTACTATGGTGTGTTCCGCTCTCACATAGTGATCACCAATTGTAATGGGTGTATGAGCTCAGTCCAATGCCTCAAATTTTAACATAATATGTTGATTATCCTCATGGGAGGGAAAAATATAGTGGGATTTCTTCAGTATAACCCCTTGTTCAAAATGATCAGAGAGTTGAGTTTACCTACTGTAGGGATAAGACTATGTGTTTTCCCTTTATCTTCAAAAGTGTTAGAATATGTTAGTGGTTTTCAATAGTTGTTTCTAAAATATATTGGTATTTTATCATATCATGTAGAGGAATATAATCCTACACAATTTCCAACTCCATTATATATTAGATGATATATTAAATTGATGTAAGGATATGTTCCCACTTTTTTCATCATTGTTTCATTTGAATATGTCGATGGGATTCAGGCATGGGGGTGGGATTATGATCTATCCCCATTCCGACTATGAGAATATATTCCCATATCCATTATGTGTTAGCAGGGATATGAGCCTTCTTACTAGTTCTTGTCAAAGTATTCTAGTAGGAATCTTCAATAGGAATGGGAATATGAGCCCTATCTTGGATATCAAACATCTTCATCCACTAATGAGTCATCCTTGCAGACCATTCTTGGGCAGTAGTGGTTCATGGGTGTTATAGGTTCCCTCGGTATGCAAAGGGTGAGTATTGTTGGCATGGACTTGGTGATGGTGGTTTGGAGGTTCCACCCTCAGTTTTACCTAAACAGAATGGGAGCCACATTTTTCTTCCTAACCTACATTCATTAGATAATAATGGTTTCAATTTTTACACTCTAAAGATATTCTCTCGAAGTGGTTGGTTTTAGAAATGATGGATACTATCATAGTAGGAATATGCACTGGTAAATTTAGTTTTTCTGACTGATGTACTTGGATAATATCACAAGTATCTTACATGGTTAGGAATGTATTGTATCAGTGGTACTCTCGAACCATCTTATTTTCCACTTACTGTTGGATCTTATCAGTAGTTGATATCTCCTTGTGACCCATTGGGGTTGTAGCAGCAGATGAGTGACCAGATAAAATGTAGGATGATTAAGACAATGTCTCATAGAAGGATTTTTTCAACCTCTGAATTCATGTAGACAATAAGGAACATGGTTACCAATTAGAACAATACAGTGGGTATAACGGGATCAATCAAATATGAATGGTTAACAAAATATTTCTGATACTCCATTATTTAGCAAGACTTCACATTTGGACTTGTCAAAATGAGGATGGACTTATTTCCTGAAAATCCTGGTTTTATAGGATCATCTACAAGATCATTTATGTCTTACTACTTTGTTTGTTTAGGTTTTGAAAAACAAAGTTACTATATTCATGGTTAACCGATCATTTATTATTTAAGAGATTCATGTCAGGATCAATATTATTTTTTCATCATGTTTTAAGCATGGAATTGGTTTTTCTTATCAGTCTACAATTTTCAAATTTCCCAGAAACTCCCAATTGTTCCCCCATCATTTTGTTGTGAACATACTTTCATTCCAATGTGTGAAGGTCATCTGGGTTTTTAGGAAAAGCAACTCATGGGGACTCGCATTGGTTGAGAGGATGTGAGATTGATATTAAAACACCCTTTTAGGGGGAATTGTTTTCTACTCTAAGACTCTCTTGTTCATTTCATATATGTTTTTAATCTCTTCTTAATCCAAATATGGTACAATTTACCCTAATAATTCTTATTGGTTAATTATATTTCATGTGAAAAATATTGGGATCTATTTAGTGAATCCATTTTTATATATATGAGGTTCTCCATCATTTTACATTAAATGGCGATGCTTATATGTAGAATCCATATAACCAAGTGACTTGGAACATGCATCCATGTAATAATATTGTTAATATTCTTGAGGATGAGATTGATCCCTTATAAAAAATACTATATATCATAGTTATTGAAGGAATAAAAACCCATATAGTTCTTTCCCTCCCTTCGGACTGGACCAAAGGTATATCCCCTTATGTAAGGTATGTTAAAACCATACCTCTATTTGGGGTTTAAATACTAGGATTTCCTTGGTTAATGGATTTTCTTTTTTCCTAATGAGATGTTCTTTGCATCCTTCAATGCCCATGTGATCCATGATCAGAGTTAGAAATAAGGGATAGTAGATGATCACCCTAATGGAATATAGATATGTGGGTTGTGTATTAGAATAGTCCTTGGTGTTTTTGGTATAGATATCGAGCCATGATAAGGTGTCTTATATATCATGAGTTTGGAATGAATCAGATTCATCATTGGTTGGTTAGTGGATCAGTCTGATGATGAACAAGGTAAAGTAATCAACTCATGTGAGTGAACATGTCCTAGTGGATTCCATGTCCCAGATATGATACTCACATAGAAGTGGATATTAATTAGAGATCAATCCTTAAAAGGCATCCTACATATCTCGGTAATGGTGACAATCAGTGTTCTCATATTTATTTTTATATTGGGTCTAACACACTAAAGATATCATGTATTATTATGGATGTTTGTAGTTATTATGTTATGATCGTCATAATTCTCTAATCCTGCATGATCCATTTTCATTATTAGAAACAAGGGATATAAATAATCAATTTCATTACATTGAATCAGAGACACAGATGTTGGGTTTTTCATGGATGATCAATATAGAGCTTCAACCATAGGAGAGGTGGTAAACATGTACTAAATATGGCATGAATCGGTGTCATTATTGATCCATTTATATTGGGGATTATAGATTAATATCATTATGTAGATCGTTGATTACACACTAAAGATTAACAGTGTAATAAATTATTGGGATTCCCAATTTATCTACCCAACATGTATATATAGTGTCACATAAACCAATATTCTTATCCAAAGGAAATCATAATATCTAGACGGTTTCCTCTATGGGCCATCACATGTCCTAGATAACATGTCCATAGGATGTCAAAAGACCAATTTGTCTTGTACTAATAGCAATCGCATGACCTGGATGAATTTTCCAAGGGCGTATAGCATGATATTGTTTATGTACCCAGGGATCATTCTCCATAGTTTCATCAACACATATGGAGGGTGTTTCAAGATTCAATATTACATGGCTCTAAGGATGTCAGGTATCTTGGATAACATCCCTTGAAGGCAACATGAGGCCAACCTGTCATGTATGGAGGGCATCATGGGTCTTATCTAACATTCCTAGGGGGTTTCATTAGATAAGGATGACACATTTGGAGGACATCATGGGCCTCTTGTGGCTAGTCTTGAGGGTGTCGTGAGACGTGGCCGACACATCTAGAGGGAATCTAGGGTCTCTTATTACTTATCCTTGACTTTTCATGAGATCATGGATGACAAGTCTGGAGGGAATCGTAGGTCTCTACTGACATACCCAAAAGGTGTCGTGAATGCTACAATTTCATTCATAGATGTTTCCACGAGATGTGAATAATATGAGTGAATGCCTTTATATGAGGCAGGTGATGTATATAAAGGGCATCACATGGATCAAGTGATATGCTCAGTGGGTCTTTTGAGATCATGGTTGTGTGCCCAAGTATATTTGAAGGACATTATATGACATGTACGGTGTATTTCATGTGTCCCTAGTGTCATGTTGATGGAGATTTGTGAGGTTTGGGAGATATGTACTAGTGTTGTCACATGTCCTTGGAAGACTCATGTGAAGAACATGTGGGAAATTGATCATGTATTTTATTTAAGTCATAAAATTTTAATATTTGTTCTAACCATTGTATTGTAAATACTGTTGATTTTCTCAATATTAGTTTCATTAAGTCTCACATGATCTAGAATACATATATCACCCATCTTTACAGAAGCACTTCTTGTGGTCTAAGAGAGATCACATGAATCACCTTATGTATGGGTCATTATTGCTTCAGTTGTCCATCAATGTTTTACCTGATGGGAGGCATGTCGTTTTTGAGATCTTCCACTCTGAGAAATATACTCTGGTTCTAGGCTAATCATTTGTGCATAGGTTTTAGTGGAGAATATTTTATACTAGGGTTGTGAATTTAAAATATGTTATACACAATTTTATTTTCACTTCATGTATCGTATCTAAAATGATTCTAATATGGAGTCAACAAAGGTGTCTAGAGCTACGAAACATCACAAGTCTTTGTAATGTGACAATCTGAGTGCATTGCCTAATTTTTAGTGATCATGAGTCTCTAATTTCAAATCATCCATTATTGGATTATAGATAATTAATGGGGAATTTTTTGATCATGTATACATATCAAAGGACTTCCATGTTTTCTTGTTAATATTTTGAAGGGACAACAAATATCCAAGGGCATGTTTAAAAAAATATTTTCGATGTTTGGTTACTTGTTTGGGGAATTATATGAGACTATGATAGTTTGTCTTCTAGACTTGAGGGACAGCACGAAGGACAACCATAGTGTGCCGCAAGAGTTTTACAACTGTAAGTACCATAAGTGTCTTCCCTCTTTTATTTAAATTTATTTATGTGATAAAAGTTTGGAGTCGTGTATGTTTTTATGAGTTATTTCAAAGTTAATTAATATATTTTTGGGTGTTTTGTAAGGTAACTGATATGGTTCATGTGGAGGTGTGTGATAATTTCATTGAAAAATATGTTTGTTTGACCTTATAGGACCGCAATGTTTTCTTGAAACACCTAAATACTTCTACAATAAGGCCCATCCATAACCAATACATAATCTTGAGATAAGTCATTAATTGGAATTTAATTCACATCGATGACATTTTCAGATGTTGAGAATTAGATAATTAAATTAAACTCATACATACCCTCAAAAATATTACAAGTAGACACTTCTGATTACTATCTATTTTTTCACAAAACATGAACTCTTTATAAAGAAACATGGTATCATATATAGTTTTAACTACATAACTCTTCTATTATTTCATCCTTGACTCTATTCATCTTTAAAACCTATTAAAAACACTTCAAAACTTGGGATGAGCATAAAAAGATCTATAAGGGATACAAAAGAAGGAAACCCATTAGTCTTGTTATAACATGAAAACCATGAATACTTTTCATAATGTAATACATTTCTCCTTTAAGAAGTAGTAAATATAAATCCATAAATATAAGCTCATTTCTTACCATTTTTGTAACCCAAATAATACGACAAATACCATATAAAGAAACATATACAATATAATGGTAACTTGGGACATGAGAATACATAAATGGAATAACCATACAGTCGACTTCCACACATATCACTAAATGGAATATCTATATGGTAGACTTACATATCCATTGAATTTGAGGTTATAATGAAACCATTCATCAATATTTTATCAGGGAACCGTCGATCTTCTATTTATCAGGTGACCAACCATGTTTTGTTTATCATGTATCCACCAGTCAAATTTCCAAGTACCAATGTATAATCATAAAACACAAAATAATTCAATTATCAACACTACACTCAAAAATTAAAATTTGAAATCAGAAGAGATCATTTCTATATTTTCTAATAATAAATCAAATTTATAAACTATTTTCAATTCCAACAGACCTAAAAAATGGAATAATTGATTTATTTTACTTTTAAAAATATTAAGGCTTATAGTGAAATCCAAATATCAAATAGCGGTTATGGTTGTGGAGAAGTCATTATCACTACACACATTAAAAATATTCCTTGTTGTCAATTATTAAATGCTTTCTAAAAATAAAGAGTCCCTATAAAATAAATTAAAAGTAAAAGAGGTTTTTTTTATACACTATATAAAATACGGTGGTCTTTAACACCAAAATATTCCTCAATAAAAGGATATTGAGATGATTTCCCATACCTTGAGTCTAAATTTTATTGATCATTATTTATATTCCGGAATAATAAACCAAGGTTAATATATACTTGTTTAAGATCTTTTTCAAGTTTATTATTCATTTTATATTACTTATTATCATGTTATATAAATTACATAATTATTTAAGTTCAAATGGGTCGTTTTGTCGATGCTCAGTACATGAGTCAAAATGAACACATTTTGATGTAAATTTCCCATGTCATCAAAATTCCATCATATCTAGAATATTGTTCATTATTAAAATACCAAATATATCCAGTATATATTTATTTATAACTTCCATAATATTTGGAGATACGAATTGAAATTCACCGTCCATAGAGATGGTTAGAGGTCAGTACGCATGAATGATACTTTCATATAATTGTAATATTAAAATTATAGTAATAAAATGATATAAATTAATGTTAAAATAACAGTATTATATTTATGTAATTTTTTATCATAGGGTTTATAAAACCATACTTTATCCATTCTATGTATGACACAAACGATTCATATTAATTTTAGTGGGTGGTAGTCCATAGTTCGTTAAATGAAATTATAATTTTTAAAATCGTGGAATGCATAATGGATTGACGTAAATAAAAACATCATAAGAATAAATAAATAAAAAATATAACATCTATCATATATAAAAAAATTTCAATCAAAAATTTCCACCAAGCGAGGTGGTATGATAAAATTGAACTATCAACATTTCATGAGGCATTAGTTTGTCGTACACAGAAACATTATGTTCGTATCCATTGGATAGAGGTATGTGTAAGTGTACCTACAATACTTTTCATAAAACATCCTAGTATATTGATGATACTGGTGTTGTTATGTAATATAATAATAACAATAGCATAGGTAGTGTGGAAGGAAAATAAAGGTAAGGAACATGAAAGATGATGTTACCTCTAAATCAGGTAATTTCTTTTGATTTGAGCCAAAAGGCCTGCATTAGTTACCTTATTCCCACAGTAAGGTTTTTATGAGGATATTATTTATGATGGGATCTTATTTTATAATATGTTTTACTAGACAAGGGGCTTGATATGTGTGAGTAAGTGGATAGAGGTCATGGACATTTATAAGATAAAGAGGGGAACATTTGAAAAGTCTTGAAATATTATTTTCTTATAAGATGATTTTCAAATTGTAATAGTTAAAATGTGATATATAACGAGTATAATATTTTATGGGTCAATATCCTCTAAGAACATAGTTTCTAGACATTTTTAGGTCACAATACTAACCCTATTGTTTATCATTAACCCTTCGTTAAAAACATTTACTCTTACAATGCCTTCTTGCATTTTCATAATATATGGTTACTATAGTTACTATAAAATTTACATGATAACCAAAAGTGTATTATTAATAACATTTTAAGAATTATATATTTATTTTAGAATAGTCATACATTTTTTGGGGTATTATATTATTTAATAAAATAATATTTGTTTTAAAAAACTCATTTATATCTATTTTGACACTATTCCTTAATTGATTTTCCTTATAGTCATATATACTTTATTACTTCAGAAAAAGAAATAAATAATATATAATATGTATTAATAATCCATATAATTCATATATGGAATAAAAAAGTTCAAATCATATTCATTTTAATATTTATAATTTCATTTATTTGAAACCTTTATTAATTAAGTAATCACTGCATCATCATTGTGTCATAATTAAATGTATTATTTTAATATCTAAAAATTATAATTAAAATAAAATTATGTTGGAAATATGTTTATATTTCTAATGATAGTTTATAGTCATAGATATCACTTATATAACCCCACCATAAAATTGTTTTTGTAATAAGATACATGTTTATGCTATATTTCGCTTTACTTTAAATTAATTATTATAACATGTAATTTTCACACCCCAGTGGCTCCCAAATTTCAAAAGATCATAGTAATGCTTTTTTTGGACACCCCTTACTCATCCAATAATATTATGACACGCTTTAGGTTAGTTTTATATTATTATAATAGTATTTTTACCTTTATTTTTCTAATTTACATTTTAATAGTCGTAATTAAAAATAATTACTGAATTTATTATTCATAATAACCCAAAATTAAAGGTACCTATTTGTACAATATAGACCTTCTAAATCCAAATAAATAATCCATTTTTCAATTAAAATTTATTGAAATAATTTTAATTAATTAAAAATAAATTCTCATTGTCAAAACTAGATAGTGTGTTTTTAAGAAGTAAAAACTACCAAAATGTTGACTAGTGTTTATGTCCAATTTTATTGGGAAATTACATGAAATGACCAAAATTTGATTATATTATTAAAAACACAATCTAATTAAACATTAATACTAATTAAAAGGATTATATAACTATTAAAAAAAGTTATATGCTAAGGCAATTTTGAATTAAAATTCAGTATTTTCAGTATTGATTAAAATATTAATTTCCACAGAAAATACCAAAATTTCAAAAAAAGTAAATTTTTATGTTCCAATTCTAAATTAATTTTTTATGTTTTAAAATATTACATATAAAATTGAAAAAAATGATATTTGAAATGGGGTTTTAATCAAAAGGCGGTAAAACGACCTTTTATAAATATCAGAGCATATCATGCTTAAAATAAGATTAATTCTCATTTTTAGAATAATAATTTTATTGGATAAATGTAAAATCATTAAAAAAATATGATTAATCATATTTTATTTACTTATATGCATTCCCCCTAATAAAATGTCTTGGATTTAACTACCCTTTAAAATAATAAATTTATTAATGTATTATATTTTTGTATTTCCCAATGTTGTGTGCGACGTAAGATTTAGGAGAATCCCATTGTTTTTTGTCATGTGAAATATCAGACAAAGTGTACTTTTTAACACGAAATTAATATATTATTCATAAATATTAATAAATATTAAAAGGTATTATTCAATAAATACTTGGGATGTTATATCTGTGCGGTGAGGATGGCAAGCCTAGGGTACATAATGAGATAATAAAGACATGTTTCTAGGGATGCTCATTTCCTTTCAACTCTTCAGGGTTGCGGCGCATGTCCATAATTGATTGCTAGTACCTATCTCCTTCTCTCTTTTTATCCCTATTGTTTTATTTTACAAAGGTGAATGATTATGAGAGTTTGTATAAGAAATGTATATGATTTTTACTTATTTTTTATGATGCCTCAGGTGACCAATATGGTCCATATAGAGAGTGTTCAAGAATATCATTAGAAAAATCCATTCATTCATTCTTACAGTGTTGAAAGGGATGTGCAGGTCTTCATGTACATACATCAGGACTTCGAAGCGGTTAGGCTAACAAGAAAAAGGAATTTCATGAGATGAGGTAGACATGACGTTGTGGTGTTGTAGTGTGATGTGGATATCCTGGGGCATGCATCATGAATTTTATCAACTGTGAAAACCAATCACCTCCACCCCTTTATAACCCTGGTTTAATCCTAAAAATGTTCAATGATCTTATGAGTTTTTTTAATATCATCAAGGAATTTTGTTTTTCCCATCTGTGATGATTCTCCTGAACATTATGACTGCATTCCGTCTCGTCATTTGTATATCATTGATCCTTATTTTCAAAGGATTTTGTATTGTTTGTCAGGAACTTTCCACAGAAAAACAATATTGATTGGGGGGATTTTTCAGTTATCACCACCTGGGCATTTGTTTTCTAGAGAGACTTCGTAAGAGCGTGAAAGTTTGTTGAAGTGGGAAATGTGGGATTTGGCATTGGTTATATACCATGGGAGGAGTCTAAATTTGATCTTAAAATTGGCACACAATCATGAGTATTTTATAGGATCATGTATTCTGCAAGTCTCATCTCATCTACATTAATGGACAAGGCATACCCATATTCGAGTATTTCATACATTGTTATTTTTCCGATGCTTATATGGATGCTATCAGAAAAGGTGATCAGTTATAGCTTCCCAAGTATGGGACTGACTAATCTTAAATAAAGGTCCCATTTTCCCATGAAGGGGGACTTTGATCCATCAAATCTGAAGCATATCACTTTCTGATGTTAGCAGTCCATTTCGGAATAGATCAAAGATATAATTTCCATGCTAAGGATGATGTTTTATGGATTCATCTTATCGATAGTAAAATACCATGATAACCCACCTCTTCTAAACATAATCGTTCATTTTTTATATTTTTGGGTGAGCATGGGATCACATAAAGTAGTGGTATTTATCCATATTGGTAGATCTATGTGCTCTATAGGGATCTATAACCCCCTTAAAGGTGATATAATAGATAAATAATGTCTCACACTAATATCTATGACTATGAGTGTTGGAGTACATAATACACATATTGTGCCTCAGATTATATAAGTCACTACCTAGTCATAACACTCCAATAACTATACCTAAATTCTCTCATGGTCTTCAACTCCCTAATCTAGGTTTGGACCGCCTATGTGTGTAAGCGGTAAAAGTGGAATCAAATAGATTTTCATCTCTAGATCATACACCATAGTTAACTCCCTGATGACTATTTTTTCTACCTTGGGGAGTTCCCTAGTCACATTGCATCTATTGGCGTAGAGGTCCATCTTCTACCCATTTAAACTCTACTACAAATCAATATTGTTATTCTCATTCTATGTGAACTATTCTATAATATGTATTTAAATGATTATCCCCTGGACAGATAGAATCATTTTATAACTCTTACATATATAAAAATTACATCTTTTTTTATTCATGAGTATACATCCATAAAAATATTCCTAATATCAGTCGATCACTAATTTTATCTAATGAATATACACTTGGGTACCCTCCACCAACTCCAGCAATATGCTACTCTTCTATTGGAATGAGATTTTTAAATGTTTGGGTCAATGATTGTATCTTCTATGATGAAAATGTGATCAACAAGGACATATCCAAAACAAAAACATAGGTGGGGTAACATAGGGGTACAATAGAATCATGAATCTTTCTAAGAAAGAAATTCTCGAACATCCTCACTTAGGTAGATCCATCATAAATCATCATAAGGGAGCACCTATGGAGTTCTATGAACATTGACACATACTATAATCAAAATGAAATCCTTATTTACAATTAGTAGATCATGGATGTTTACCAACCTCAATGTAGTTGAGTTCAACTCCTCATGAATGAAATGGTCAAAATATTTCTAGGGGATAGTTCCCTCTTCATGGGTTTGGATGACTAAA
Source organism: Viscum album (assembly GCA_963277665.1). NCBI lineage: Eukaryota > Viridiplantae > Streptophyta > Magnoliopsida > Santalales > Viscaceae > Viscum > Viscum album. The sequence goes on from OY728150.1 coordinate 1,520,029,823, forward strand.
TTCCACATATAAACTAGTTCAACATAGAGAAATATGGATGCTCATACAACCATCTGATCAGAGGGTGTCTAAAAAAGGGGTAACACCCAAATCATCACCTCAATAAAATATGCCACTTATTGAAGGTCAGAATCACAGTATATCCTAGGCTGCAAAGATTTCTAAAAAATGGTAATCAAACCAATCAATGGACATCATCACCACACACCACTAAATCATCAAATTCTCAACATGTGTAGGGATATTCACTTTGGATGCAGCTAGTGAATATAGTCATTAAACTATCGGAGGAGGAATCGATCCGAATTTATAGATGCGGGACATCCCATAATTAGGCCTCTATATAGAAGCCTCATCACTCATTTATTTATTGATAAGAGTCTCGATCAATATCATAGGAACATAACGACCCTACCTAAGAATCAAAGATTTTTTTTATGTGTAATAATCTTATAGTTTAACCAGATAAACTGTGGTCATAAAATTATATAATAGGATATGACTGAAGAAGGATACCTAAATCAATAATAATTCAATATGTAATTCATATATCTTTTACTTTTTTCCATTACTAGAAGATTAGATCATTTAGTTTATACGAAATTTATCGAATTCCTCGTTAATGGATGTATCCACTTCCAAACCAAAAATTTATTCCCCAGCCGAAAATATTTACTCAAAACATATTAACACTATATCCATATATTCTCAAAATAATTTTCAGAGACACATAACTCCAAATTACCTCCCGAATACATTCCCATTTTGATACAACTCTGACCCAAATCATCCCACCAGGACCCCACCTATGTCAACAATAGGTTGTCTGGTCTAACGCAATCACACCACTAATAAGATCGTCCTTGTTACTATCATATACTAAGGATATCCTATATATTGGGTGGACTAATACTTATGAAAATTTACATGATCTCATATCTCCAATGAGAATATAATATTTTAGTATTCAAAATATTATAAAACTAAAATATTCAATTCAAGTGAAAAAATATTCGATCTATAATGTTTTATAAGATCATAATAAATAAGTAAAAATGGAAAAAATAAACACCCAAAAAGGCCAAAAAAATCTAAAATAACTACATTAAAGGGTTATATATCATGAAGTAGCTCTAAAACCGAATTTAATATACAACTACTACCTCCAGAAACACCTAATATCCTACTCCACCAAGGAAATTTCCACAAAAGTCTACATCAAAATATCCAAAATCTTCATAAGACAATACAAGTGCTCGAAAAATTTTCTTGTGGTGGAGAGTATATACATACCCAACATGACACACTTAAAACAACCAATGTATAAATAAAGGATGTTCCAATCCTCTTAAAACCAAAAAAAATGTATTACCCACATTGAGAAAATGAAAAAGAAAACATTAGAAAACCAGTGTATGATTTCAAGTCTGAGAATAGTGGACCAGATATCTTATCCATCCCCATATCATACTCACATGTAATAATTTAACACACATATTATGTCAAGAACCCTATCAAACAAGCTAAACCAAACCCATGTCACCTATCATAATATATAAAAAGGAAACAATGCCCTATTGAGATAAACATGTTAATAAATGTTGTACAAAACCTTAATGGAGGACCATTGACTCAACAATAAGTTTATATTGGATAAGGGAGAATAGAATGTTAATACCCTAACTATTATAGCGAAGAGTAAGTGGTTACATTATAAAATTGGCATAAGTTTTAGGGAATCATATCCGGATGGATAGAATAGATTAGTTGACTTAGTAAACTATAAAAATACATTAATATCACATTATAATTGAAAATGTAACGTACAACATATTATTTTATTGCAATGTATAATTAAATTATTTAGCATATCCAAAAAAATAAACCGTAATAAACTTCTCAACACCTTGTTTAAAGGAAACTTAATAAATTGGTGAGATATAATGATCTGTAACGGTATATATGTAGTGAAATATAACATGAATAAGTACGGAATAATTAAAAAAATGGAAAGTAACTATTTTTTTATCTAATCAACAACTTGAATGTGAAGAATAATATGACTGGAATAAATGATGATCAAATAATTCATTATAAATAATAAAATTTCCTTGAAACATGACCATGGATATTATAACTAATCAAAAAATTATATGGACATCAATGGATAATCTTATAATGAGTGAATGATTAATATATTACATCATAACCATATTGACAAGTACTCATTCAAAGAAATATTATATAAATGAATAATTCCTCAGAAAAATACCCAATCTATTTTGGATCATGAGACCTACAGATGAATCAAGGGGATATAGTGTCACTCACCCATCACATACTAATTCTAATGCATTCCTCATATGAAACCAGAGAAACATAATTAATGTAAACATTCATATTGAAAAATATCAATACACAATATTAAATAATTCCCCAATAGATTGACATAATTGTAAACCAACTAGCATAATATGGAGAATGGTATCAAAATAGTACATCCCCATTCAAAAGGATCATCAACCATCGAGATAAATAATGTAGATGGTATCAAAATTGTACATCCCCATTCAAATTATTCATAAATGATTCATAGGAAATATAAAAATGGTATAATTATATCATATCCTTTATGGAAAATAAGTATGATATTGGTTTTTTTGTTGATTAATAGAATTACCATAAAATTTTCATTAAAACCATCATTGAGAAAATATTATTTTCACATTCAAGGTCACTTTTAAACTATTAAATATATCCAGAATCATAAGAAAAAAAATTATTTTAAAATGACCATGTAAACATGTGACATAATCATAAAAATAATGATAGATGTTAATTCCTAACATAATGTAAAACCTAAAATCATTCTAAGAACAATTTTTTAATTGTGGAAAATGTAGTGTCTCTTGCCTGATTATCCACCTGATTCATGCTTTCGGTTTGAGTTACACTAGCCTTATATGCGCCTACTCATATGCCAATGTATGACGACTAGCAGAAACGGTGTAAATTGGGAGGATGGAGCATCTATTCACCCTAGTAATAGATATAATACAGTCAGAGTTGAGAGAGATATATATAATGTGGGGGAAAGATGGAGACGTGGATTACTCTAACAAGATCCTCCAAAGGTGGAATCACAATCAATATCAACAAATAACCACAAAACAAGTAAAAAATATCATAAGAAATAATTGAAACAAGGTAAACCTACCAATATACAAATTTAGCTACTAAAATGAAGCATGCATACATATCAGCTAATATATAACAATATCCAGAATTATGGGACATCAAATAGATGACCTTATTAAAATAAATATATACAGGGGAAGATAATAAAAAATATATCAAAAATGGAAAACATGAAAAGTAATTCATGTAGATGCATGAAACTCACGGACCCTTTCCAATATCCCATGACTATAGCTACTAAGAACTATCTTCGGAAGCTAAACACTTACCTAAACTTAAATACATAAAGTCTACACACATCCCAAAGGGCCCATGTGGGGTGTGAGAACTAGTCGTAGTAGGATACCACCCAAGAGTGCATACATAATATAAGTGTTTAAGTTGGTGTAAACTATACTTAAATTTAAAGAAGCACATTTATTAAATAAACACCAGATTCCCATGTTATCAACCACCACCTTGAAGTTATCACATGCCCTATCCAACACTATAATTCTTTAATAGGATAGTATCCTTAGTCCATATACCAAGGTATCCCTTGATGTCAATATCCAAGGTGAACACATAGGTTTCACCTCAAAATTCATCACCACATCGTTCCAACCAGATACCTTGTGTCTCAAATAAAAATATTGTTGTCCCAAATGCATTCCCATGTAGGAAAATATAGACCCTCAGACCCCTTCTCAAAATCACTTGTCAACTAGATGTTTGACATCCGGAGGCACAACAATACAAGTCCTTAAATAAAATCATCACCATATCATAGAATCTTGAGGAATGGTGATGTCCATCCTTCAATTAACATATTGTCCAGACATCCTAAATATAGATATCCTCAACCACCAATTGATAGCCTCATCGCTATAAAACGAAGGCTACTCACCTTCCATGTGTAATTATACAGAAAGAACCCCTAAACCATATTTCTATGAAGCACTACCGAGGGCATCTACCCACATGAGTGTTCAAAACAGCCTCATTATCTATGTCAAACTATATACACCAGACTCTAATCAGTGCTTCGGTCATCACATGTGATCGGTAAACACCAAATAAATACCTAAGAAACATCAATTAGAACCACATGCCCCACTTACCATATATCTCTAACTTATGGCCTTGACATCCCATTTATCCTGGTCAATGACTGCAAACTGACAGCCTTGCTGCCTCAACCAAACGTATGTGTTTCCCAACAGGTGATCACAACACCCATGTAATTTGGTCTAAGAACAAAAAGATGACTCTATCCCATCAATACTGATGTCCATTCCATCCAAACCATAAATCATGATCATCATGATCCCACGACTCCCATATCATTCCATAGATCATAATCATTTCACATATATTTAAAATAACTCACATTTATATGTAATGCAGTTTAATATGATCGAATTGTGAAATTTAAATCAACATAAAAAATCAATTTAATTTAATTGACTAACTCAACTTCAAATAATCAAATCAATTTTAATTAAACAAAAAAAATTTAAATACGAAAATTCCAACTAAATCAAGACTTCACCAGTGCCTAACTTCCAAAGGTGGTTGATGGCCTCTATCATGACCTCATATGAGAAAACAAGGTAAGTAAATTCCCAATTCCATCACTGAAGGTAATAAGATTAATTTAATACCAAGAAAAGAATTTAAATAGGGTCTTTCTCAAATACCCAACAACATTATAAATGTCATGCCCCAAATCGACAATGAATGGTAGGCACCACTTTCCTCAGACTCATATACATAGGAACATCTGGTATCAATATATAACTCGGAGTGAATTGGAATATATATGATTTTCCATTAAGGAACCTAAAAATATTTCAAAATGGATAAAAATATTTACAGCTCCACGATCCGAGAGAAAAATAAATGATAAGCTAGGGTAAGGAGAGACTCGCCACTACATCTATAACCCACCAACGAGATCTGAAAACAGAGCATTGATTGAGACAATGGAGCAAGCCAGGAGGAGGATGGAAAATAGAGGATCTCCCTATGTTATTTGTGACCAAGAGGGGAGAAAACATGTCTACGTCAGAAAAAATGGTGAGTGGTTGAGAAATAATTTTAAAATTTTAATGGGGGAATTATGGTTAGCTCGCATGTTTTTCCCCACCATACACATACCATTCAACACCCAATACCCAAATCTCAAGGTCTTCATGGTTTCCCCACACAATTTTCCAAACCATGCGCAAACTATACAAGGTACCTCATTAAAAAATTGTAAACATGGCTACAAGACCATGCACCCCTACAGGCACGGTTTTTTAAAACATGCAGCAATTAAAAACTGTGCCACATGATTTGATGGAAAAGGATTCATGTCTTACACTAAACCATGCTCTTTTCCCTATGAATCCAAAACATGCATTCAGACCTCTGATGCTCCCAAAAACATTTTCAAACACCTGACGCACACTTTAAGACTCTCAGACCTTCAAAAACATGATATAAGGTTGTTGTAACTCTTGGAATTGAGTTCTAATTAACTAAAAGGATATGGGAACCCCCACTAATGGAAAATATCAATACGGTAGTGGTTTTCGAGCTGGTTAAAAAATATAGACATTATAATTTTCCAACCTTAACATAGCCCATCTCCGAGATATCAAACAAATCCCGGCGATAGTACCAAATATACCCATAAAATTAAAACTAACTCGGATAACCATGGTCTCAAGGTAATAAGTCAAATACCTTAGGAGGGATCCCCACCTTAATAGTGATCTACCCCCATCTCATCCTAATAAAAACTCAAATCAACAAATGGTGCATTGACCAATTACTAGACTCAAAATTTCACTTGTGATGTTTCATCACTCATGAACTTCATCTAGTGATCTCATTCCAAACCAGTCACCCAACTGAATCCTATAGTACATCGGTGTCCACCTCATTCCCATGTCAAACATAGAACCAATGATGTCCCACAACTCAACAGATACTCAAAACAATCCCAGTTCTCCACTCCTCAATCAAGTACCACATCACAATGATGGCTAGATGCCTCGCGCCTCATGTTACCTATATCTCTTAATGCTCTAATGGAAACAAACATAAAAAATCATGCATCTATCGATGCTGAAATGTAGAACCTATTGACTCACACCCTATATATATATATTCAAATTTATCATGCACTCAAGCTGGTTCCATCCGGGTAACCAGTATCTGATTAGTCCATAGACATATAGTTCGTGCACCTCATCCACCTAAAACTAACACACCTCAACATTCCATGCCAAAAAAATCATTGCTATTACCATATATTACCTATGAATGTAACCAACTCACCAGTTTTCTCAGTCCCTAGATGTTCAACGACAAGAACTTATACTGATGCTCGACTTCCTAAAGCTTGATCTCCAAACAGTGCTACACCATCCATTGAAAACTGACCCCATTGTTGGGTCCCTATATCTCTTACATGACATATATGTGTACAATACTAGAAACACAGCCTATACCCACGGTTTTACGAACTGTGGGATGGAACGACATCAGTATAGGTCCCCAGCCTATACCCACGGTTTTCCAAAACTGTGGGTATAGGTGTTCTGCCACCGTGTCAACGAAACATACTCAATTACCATGGTGTCAAAGGTTTTTCCCCACGCTTTCAAAACCGTGGGTATAGGTCCTAAAATAATGTGGCCTACGGGTTTCGAACCCCAACCTCTATGCTGCAGACAAAGCACCTAACCAGTACCCCAAATCCGTTTTTATGTATATATGTTTATATATAGATAAATATAGTTATATAAACCGTGGGTATAGAGAGAAGAACCATGGGTATAGGACTCCCACAAAAAAAATTTCCTTCCCGTGGAAATTTTTTTTTCCCGCTCACACTCAGGAAACCTATACCCAATGTTTTACATAACCGTGGGTATAAGTACTTTTTCCCTAACCTATACCCACGATTTTCCAAAAAACCATTGGGATAGGTACCCCTATACCTATGGTTTTGGAAAACCGTGGGTATAGGTGAATTTTCAGGACCTATCCCCACGGTTTTTGGAAAACCGTTGGGATAGACCCCCCCTATACCCACGGTTCATCAAAATCGTGGGTATAGGTCTAGAAAATCGACCTATGCCCACAGTTTTCAAAAACTGTGGGTATAGGGGTACCTATCCCCATGGTTTTTGGGGAAACCCGTGGGGATAGGTCCATTTTCCAGTAGTGGTAGCTGAATCTCGGCTACCCTTACTTTTTAGTGATCCTGAACCAATCTCATAACCCTTAGTCTACCCCAGTACCATATTTTCGCTATCTGAGAAGGATTCCAATTGAAACAATCGAGATGAACAACATGACCACATGAAAAAAACTCCTTTAGAGGCCAATAAATTTTATTTTGGACACTTCGTAGATATTGAAATAGAACGAACTCCATATAGTACCTACTATAATGTTTTCTAGTTGAGTCATTGGCCAGATTTCCCAGTTAGAACTCAACTCTACCTTGCTTCCTACCATCTGATGCATCACCATTGAAATAACCTAAAGCACTTATTGGGATTAGTTATGCCCTATCGGTCAATTTACCCTGGGCTGTGAGAGCCTGGTTAAACAACTCTAAGAATGAGGCCAACCTAATGATTTTTACCCTCACTGGAATAGCATGTCGTAAACCATCCTTAAAGTGCCTCACCCTTGAGGTGTCATCACTACACATGTTGGGTATGAAGCGAGAGAACTTAGTGAATGTAATTACATATTCCTTGACATGAATGTCACCATGATGAAGGCTCAATAACTCTTGATCTCATTCCTCCGTTAGCATATTTGGGAATATGTTATAGAAGAAAATGTTCTCAAAATCATTTTGGTTATTCCCCTGTGTCTACCGTCCTAAACCTGCATGTCCCTCCACAACTTTTCTAGTCCATGATGATTGTAGGATACCAGTTTCACCATCCACCTTGTATGTTCCTCATGCTCCTCAAAATTTATCCCCATTAATTCAATTCAGTTTCCAAACACTGGCGGACCACCAACAACAAAAAATAGTGGAGGTTGATGTTACTTGGAATCCCAAGTATGATATTACTTATATTGATCTTGCACCCAATCACTCTTATCTATACACTAGATCACACATACTAGTCTCCCTTGGAGTTTCCAGTCGAGTGAAAACCTAAATTCTTTAAATATGTCAGTATCCCTGCCTGTATTGGAACATGAGAATGAACTTATAAATGTGGATATACATGGTCTACCTGAATCTCCAGGGAATGAACGTGATCATTCTGTAGTGGTTCCCTGTCATCACCGGTCTAGTGCTCCATCTAATCCATCTTGGTAAAAACATTCTTAGTACCATAAACATGGTCAGGAATCCTATATAATAATTGCATACTCGAAAACGGTAACAAGAATTGAATCCTCACTACCGTTACCCTTTGCTATCTCAACCATTCCACATGGAATAATGACCTCATGGATTCCTTACCCACACTCAATAGATCCATGTATCAAAATTTATTAGGCCACACCCATCCAACTGATCTTTGTCACCTCAATCTGACAACCAAGTATCCCAACCTGGAAATCGATATCACCCCATTTAATCATAGATGCCTTCTCTTATACTATACCATCCTAATTCACATATCATAAGAAAAATATATATATCATAGAAAAATTGAGTTTATCAATTCCAATTCATATCATCAAACATGAATATTCATAATTAAAACACACTATCATGTGCCCAGAAAACGTATAATGAAGGATCACAATCACACCGTGACTCATCGGGCCAAGATTTAATTATCTCATCCTTCACATAAATAGTTAAAGGGCAACAATTAACAATAAATAATATTTCACATTTTAAAATACTACTCTAGTTGGAAATGAAACAAACTATTAAATGAGAAAAACAAAACAGCATTTCCACACCCATGGTAACGTGGTTCATCCCTCATACATTGGGATACAACCACCCAAGTACCATCTATAAATATAGTTCTAAACACATCCTAATATATAATCTACTGTATACTAAATAATAAGACCATAAAAAATGAAATGAAATGGATGTATCGATCCCATTAATATAAAGTCTTATAGTACTATTTAATCTTCATCTACAATTCTTCTGATACCACTTATAGAATCCAGGAAACGATTATCCACTCGAACAACAATATCGAGATGGGTTCCACTAGCCTTAGGCACATATCCCCAAAATCCAAAGGCTTTCATTTACCCGTGTGGTTGTAAAGAGTTATAGTTTGGGGGCCATACCCTCTGGGGAAAATAAAACAGAGGTCTCAGTTGATAGATATATCATACAACAGATAGATTATGTCATAGAAAACATGAACTATACACTCCAAAGTAATAGAAATAGTAAATATCAATATAAAGTAGTAGATGACTGTAAAAAATTATTGCAGATATAATGGAATAGGAAAAAAATGCCAGTATACCACATGTAGCTACCAAAAAATCATGCATAAATTTCCGGTCATATATAAAATATACAAAATGATGTTTCAACCTTGGAAAAATTCGGTAGAATACACATATATAACACATGCTCATAAAAAATTTATCAAAAAGGAAAGATCAAAATCATCGCCTACAGAGTCATGTACCTCAATGTCGCGTGCCAATATCTAATGCTAACAGCTACAAAGAACTACATCTAGAAGCCGAACTTTTACCTTAACATAAATAAATAATGTCTAAACATGTCCCAAAGGGCCCATGTTGGGTGTGAGAACTAATATCAGTAGGATACCACCAAAATGATCATACCAAACATAAGTTTTTAAGTATCTGTAATTTATAATAAATAGTAAAGCTACACATGAATAAAATAAACACAGGCTCCCAATGTGGTCAAAAGCCACTTGAAATTCATCATCTTCCTTGACCAATTCCATAATATGTGAATAGGAGAGGATCTTTGGCCCATGGCCTAAGGTATCCCCCAAATTAAATAGCCTAGGTGAAGACCCATGTTCTATCTCAATAGTCACTAGCACCTCATGCCAGCTCTAACCATATGTCTCAAATAAAACCAAGGATGCCTCGAAGGAATCCCTAGTAGAATAATCTGGTTCATCCGACCACTACTCGAAAGCACTTGTTGGATTGAATCTCAAAATCCAAAGGTATTCTGATACATGACCTCAAATAAAATCCTCATTATCTCATATAACGATTTCCTATGAAATGATGATGTTCATTCTTCATTACGCATCCTAGACTAACTACCTCAATACAGCATTCCGCGACCACCAACAAATAGCCTCATTACTATCAATTGAAGGCTCCTCACCTTCCACATGGATTTGTATTTCATGGAACCCAAAACCATATTCATAAATGTCACTACATAGAGATTTTACACATACGAGTGGTAAAAACCACCACATCATATGATTCAACCTATGTTCTCATATATTCAATTGGTTCTTTGACATCATTGGTGAGTGGAAATCACCATATAAATACCTATGGCACATCAAACTGGCACCTTGTTCCCCTGTGAACAAGTTACTCAAAAAGATGGCCTCTACACACAAATCATTATGATCCATTCTCGTATCCTGACAACCTTTGGACCTCAAACTGACGCCCATGATTCCCAATTAGTTATCACATGACCTATGTAATTTGGTCCAAGCCCAACCAGACGACCTCATCCCCTCAATCACAATGTCCATGAAATTAAAACCTCAGTCCAAGACAATTGAAATCACATGGATCTCATCTCAATAAATATATTATAAGAATTTAAATAATATAAAAAACAACTCTATTTAATAAAAAATTCAGTTTAATATGATTGAATTGTAAAATTAAAATGAACATAAAAATTCCATTTAATTGAATTGATTAACTCAACATAAAACGATGAAATATATTTTTTGTAAACAAAACAATTTAAAATCAAAAACTAAATATTTAATTAATAATTAACCATAAAAATAACAACCCATGATGGTAAACGACCTCTAACCCAGCCTGACATGAGTAAATAAGGTGACCTATGGCCCAATGACATCCCCTATGGTCATATCATTATTTTAATTCAAACTAACCTATTTAAATAGGGTTTCACTCATATACCCAAGAAAACAGAAAAATTAATCACCTATAAATTGGACATGAAAACAAAATTAAAGGTTTTATCCACTTTACAATGATTCATAGATATAGGTACTTCTAGTATCATGCTCTAACTAGAAGTGGATTAAAAGAGATCTGAGTTTTTCTTAAAAACCCTAACAATAAGGCAAAATAGTTCTAATGGATTTAGGACTCAATGAGGAATTAGAAAATAGAAATACAGTCTAGGATAAGGAGACACTCAAATCTATAGTTCAAATACACCTAACATATTTGATAACTGAGGACCGATATAATGATGGCGCAATCCAAGAGAAGGAGGGAAAAGAGAGGGGCTCTATGAGTAGTGCATGAACAAGAGGGGAGAGAAAAGAAGTAATATGTAAAACGTTTTGTAGGGTATAATGGTATTATTACACTTTTAATGGGTTTACATGGTTATCTCACATATTGTACCAAACCATGGGCAAATCTTGTGACACCCACTACCCAATTCTAATGGTCTGTACATATTCCCCGTATGGTTTTCATGAACTTGAACCAACAGTATGTGATCCCTATGTAAAATACTACGGACATGGTATCATAACCATGTTCCTACACCCCTTGACTTGTTAAACTTTGCATTATTTCAAAATTGTGTCATATAGTTAACTTGAAGTGTCTTCAAGATTTACCTTAGACTATGCATCTTGTCCTACAACTTCGAAATAATCGTTCGGGTCTCCGAATCTTTAAAAACATTTCCCAAAATCCCAAGAAAATATCCATGCCTTTAAATCAAACTCATATAATGATATAAGCTTGATGAAACTCTTGAAATTGAGTTCTGATGAGAAAAAAAGGAAAAGTTCACCCCCACTATTTCAAAGGATCAAAACCTGTTAGTTTTTTACCTGATTCAAAAACCGAAGATGTTTCAAAAAATGTACCTTACTCATAAAATAAAAAGAAGGTTCCTTTGTAAATATATTGAAAATTTTTTAAATTGGGTAAATTTTTCATTCATAAATAATATTTACAATGTTAATTTTTTTTTTTTTTTATATCATTGATATGGAATAAATAGGGTCTTTGACCAAAGGAAGAAATGAAGATAGACTTCATAAAAAACTTTTTTTCTTTTTAAAAAATAGAGATGAATTTGACAGAAAAAATTTATTACATAGAAATAACCAAATGGGAATAAAGTAAAATAGTTTATTTTATTAAAAATCATAATAATATAAACTAAATCATGAACAATCCTGCTAAATAATGAGATGTAACATAAACCTTAACCACTTGGGTAACATCTATGTCAGAAGTCGCATGAAAAAAATAACATAAAATCAATATTTAAATACATAAAATATATTTATATTTATGACATAATATATCAAAATGGTAGTATATATACAATATAAAAGAACTAAATTTGGAATTTGGTATATGTTTTATAGAAGTATATGTTAGGTGAGAAACCATTACCTCAATGATGATTTCAATAATAAGTTTCTATAACTCTTATATAATAAATATAAATTTATTATAAATCTAATATTGAACCATATTCATATATTTTTGTAGAATTTTATTTACTTATAGTACCTTATGACCAAATTATTAAAAATTATTAGTCTAAATCACTAATTTAGTTGATAATTGCTACGGTTTCATTTATGTTTTTCTATAAGAATTTCATTCCTTTTAATTTAATCATGGTTCCATAATATAAATAATTTTAACAATGATATAAATAACATATATAATTTTAATAAATGTATATATAATATTCGACAAATTTTTGATATGATGAAACGAGTTGAGCTCTCAAGGAGAGAGTATGTCATATATATGCATGAAAGTTGTTTTGATTTTTCCAAAATGTTTAATTAAGAAAGGTAAACATTTTTTCAAATTTTCAGAACCATTATGGTATTAAATTTTTCAGTTATATTCATTAAATATATCCTTATTACCATCCATTTCAAAATAAAATGAAAAAAATTTCACATCGCTATTTAGAGGCAGTAGTCTAAACGTACGCCTGAGCAACATATTTATTTTCCGAAGGATTTGAAGGTGAAAATGTATAAGTGATATGATAATTAAATAATTATATTAATATAAAAAATATAATTTAAATATTTTAAATAAATTTATATATATATCTATTAGTGACGGTGATGAAAAAATAATTACATCTGTTTGCGAGACGGTAGTCGACCGTACACACGATCAATAAGTTTGTTTGCCTTTTTATAGATTAAATGGCGGATATTGGTTACAAAATAAAAATAATAACATCACGGTATACATTATATATTATATTTATTATTTTATTATATATGGATAATATTTTAGGGTGTTATAAGAATAATTAAAATGAAAATGCATTGTTATGAACATTACAACTTCTTTGGACAACCTCATTAGGCTTATCCTATTACCTCAATATATGAAAAATAAATGGCCTTTTAACTCATCATAGATTTATGTTTTCCTATTACTTATCTTTTTATTGATCATTCACTTTCATGTATGGGATCATTGGTGGTGAGTGAAAAATATTCCCATAGAAGAAAAGAATAACTAATTACGGGGAGTGATAGAGATCATTGATCACAAGAAAGACAATGATAAGAAGAAATATAAAAACAAGAAAAACATAAATCTATAATGCGTTATAGGGAAATTTAGTTTTTAGATACTGAGGTTATATGATAAATTTTTTATGATCATTTTCCCAGAGCAGATTAATTGATTTTTATCAATGAATATAATATAAAAAATGTACTTACAATTCCTTCATTTGATTGTGGTTCAATCAATTTACACTTCATTTCAAACACCAACAAATGAATATAAAATATGATTTTTTTTGTGGTGATCAAAATTTATCTTTTAATGGATCATAATATCCCTAAAATAGTGATAAGTACTTTTGTTTATACTTAAATATTTATCAAAATGAAAACGGTAAACATCAGTTATCCAATATAAAACATTAATCTCTAATCCTCAACAGTAATACCCAAATTTTATTTTAATCCATTACATTATTATTTATCCACAGAATTATTTAAGAAAAAAATTCATATTAAATAATGAATCATGTACTCTAGTGGTAGGTGGTGCACCCTTGTCAGCTTTCAGTTGTGGGTTTAAGCCCTGTGTCCTTTCCTGATGTCATGGGTTGTCACCCGACATTTGGGATTTCCTTTTTATGAAACCATATTAATATAATAACTATAATTATTAAAAAATTATTATTAATATCCTAAAAATAACATTGTTCCTCAAATCTCATTTTTACTACAAGGTTGTTTTAAGCATTATATTCTTTTTCCCTAAATTCAAATAATTTTAAATTATTATTAGTACGTGTACATCAATATTCATATTGACCCTAAAGTTTATCAATACCATTAATCTCACATCTAGAAAATTTAATTGCATTCATTATTAAATAAATTATTCTCTAAAACATATTTTAAAACAATTGTGGCATTTCCATAAATGTCTCCAAAAATATCCTTAATATTGAAGAAATCCCATTACAAAAAGCATCAAAATTAGTGTTTTGGGAATTTAATATATGATGAACCAAAATCTCATAAACCTAAGATGTTTTCCATAAATATTAAGTTAATCTTACTAGAATACATAAATTCATTCATAATTAAGATAATTTTTAGATGTTTCATTATCCTTATAATAAAAATACAATTGGTAAAAAAAATAATACACTATATATCGTGAATCCAAATAAAAAATCACTTTAATCAATATAGTTTTATATATTAACATCATAATCATGACATGGATGCCGTATCTTATTCTGATGTATATTCCCTTGTTTCATAGGGCATTCGTTTGTGTCGCACCCCCATCTCTTTGATGTTGAAACATGTACATTTAGGTCCTTCCTTCTCCCCCATGAAATAATGATCTAGATAGCCTTTCTCTCCACATTTGAAAAAAACACTCATTGCCTTCAATAGTGTAACAGTGTGTTTCATTCAAAATTTATCACATTTGGAAAAATCCTTCTTTATATTATTCCCCTGATCTATTTTTTTCTCTTCAGTCCTCTTATTATTTCTTATTCCTTAAAAGACATATGACTTAGATAATTCTTTCTCCATCATAATAGCACATCATAATATGTACTCATATGATGAGAAAGTTTTGGAGACGATTATCCATTGATGAATTGTCTTAATCCCATCAATTAATTTGACAATAATTATCTTTAGATTATGTACATAGTCCATTGAATTACTTGGTAACCTTGTAAAGTTGTTTCATTTTTATTATAATTTTATTCTGCCTTATATATTTAACTTAAGAATTTCTCTTCATATATTCTTTCTTATTATGAGGAAAATATGTTTAAATTAAGAGTACTGTAAAATAATTTCAGTCCATTCTAATTATTTTCTCTTAATACATAGTGTTTTGAATTGATTTCCAAAATTTATCCACAACCCCTATGAAATGATAATCTGTCATGAGAACCTTATCACTATCATTAATTCCTATATCATGAAATATCTTCTCTACAGAACTTATCCATATATCATATATAAATGGATTTTTAATCCTATTGAATACTAGATGTTTCTAAAACATGATGTTATATAACAATTTTATATAGCATGGTGGATCATCAAGAGTCTCCATACGATCAAGGTTATTACTCACATACTTAACAAGATTCCCCAATATTGTTGAAATTTGATCATTATAGCTTCATCGCCATCACTAGCTAAATTATATTTCTTAAGAGGAAAATCCCTACATCACATACATTAATCAATATGGTTCCCATTAAATATTCGTGGGTTCCACTTCTATATGGTGGAATATATCATATTTCATCATAACATAATGAAAAAATATATAATCCCTAAACTAGTAAAATAAATAATAAAAATTTAAAAATGTATGCAAAGAAAATCACATAATCATAAACAAGGTTTCTTCGAGAATGTTTATAAATCATAAAAATAATTTCAAATCTTTCAGAAATATTCATATAGAGAATGTGAATTATCCTAGGAATATCCCCTATGAGTGTCAATCTAGATGTGTAGTAAGTCCCATTATCATATATCTGGCGATGATCGAGTCACATCCCAATAGGCCCTTTAAATAATTATTACCCTAGATACAAATATTCTAGATCCACATCGATAGTTAGTATCTATATAGGGATGTATTAATATGGAAAACACAGAATTTATTCCTCACCAAAACATCAATATTTTATTAAATACCTATCATCGATGTTTATTAGAGGGCTTCTTTAATTATTCTATATTTTATTAACTCTTTTTTGAGGGGATTCTAATAAACATAATCTAATTCTAATTGTAAATACCCCATCTCTAGTAGCCTAGAGTTAGTGGTTTGTTCATTACATTGTCAAAGGATAAAATGAATTAGATCACAAAGGACTGAATAGTTTAGTAGTATTCGTAAAAAAATAAAAATATGAATATCAAGTTATAATTGATAACATAAAACTTAACACATTATTTTATTTGACTAAATCATTAATTCCTTTAGCATATCCCTATATATTAATCATAATACTCTTCCTGAAATCCTCGATAAATGAAAAATAACAAATCAATGACCTCTAATTCTTAGTATGGGTATGTGTACCATAGAATCTATCATGAATAAATAAGGAATAAACAATATAGAATTATAAAAAATGAAAAAAATGACATTTATTCAATAGCTTGATCATGATGAATAATGTGGATATAACAAGTGATGATCAATTAATTACATCTAAATAATCAAATTAGCTTCAAACATATCCATGAATATTCTAACATATTGAATTATCACATAGATATCAATAATTAATCTATTAATAAGAGAACTAGTAATATTTGGCATCATAACCATAGCATTAAGGCCTTATGAAATCACATATTATATAAAAGGGAATGGCCTCATTCAAATACCCAAGATATTTTTTCTTGTGAGACCGATCAATGAATTGAAAGACTATTGTAGTCCCCATCAATCACATTATATGTTGAATTCATTTTTCATATGATAGGGGAAAACCATAATCAATGCAATTATTCATATTGACAAAAAATATCATATAAAATGTAGTAATGTTTCAAAATCAATAAAACTATTCATACACCATCAAGAGTACTATATTAAATGTTTTCAAAATAATATATCCCCATTCAAACTAATCATATACCATCCTCGGAAATAATGTAGATAGTATAAAAATCATACATCCCTTGTCAAACTAATCATAAAATATCTAGTGGAATAATAAGGATGTAATTATTAAAATTTATCCCTAGTGGAACATAAGTAATTTATGGGTTGTTTTCATTGATTAATACAAATACCATAAAAACATTCTTACAATTTTATTGAGGAGAAAATAATTTTTAATTTTAAAATCAATTTTAAAAAAGTAGATATCTATAGAATTTTACAAAAAAAATCATATAAAATGACTTTTTAATCATGTAATTGGATCATCAAAATAAAAATAGTGCGTAATTCCATAAATTTCATATATCATAACAAAAATTGTCTTCAATCTATTGTAAGAATATTAAAATGTACCTTTTTTGCAAAAAGGAAAGAATATCCCATTCAATCAATTTTTTAAAAAACGTTTAATATGTGTACAATGTTTTTAATGAATCATTTTTATAATTCTAAAAACATTTTTTAAAACATTCATTGAAAACACAGATATAGAAGACAATAAAAAATTCAAATGAAGAGAAAAATGAAGCTGGATTTCATTATAAACCATATTTTGGTATCTTTTCATCATAAATAGAATAAAATGAGTGGAAAAAATATATTCCAAATAAATAACCATAATATAGGAAAATTCATGAGTTTTGTGATATATATTTAATAATATTTCATCATTGAAAACTTAATTATGAAAAATCCTGACAAACTATGAGATTATAAAATAGACCATTACCACATAAGTGAAATCTGAAAAATAATCCCCTTGAAAGATAAAATTAATATTTCAATACCATTAAAATAAATTTATTCATCTTATAACATATAAAAATTTATGTATATAAACCACACAAAATAACTATGTGTAAAATTTGGCGTATATGTTATGGAAGTAAAAATGAGATAAGAAACTCTTACCTTAGGTATCATTTCATTCATATGTGTCTGTATCTCTTTAATAATAAATATAAATTAATTATCAATCACTTAAACAAACATAATAATATATTTTAAAAAATATATTATTTATATTTACTATATTATGACCTGTTTATTAAGAATTATTTGTTAGAATCACTGTTTTGAATGATAATGTCATCATTATTTATTTATTATTCGATTCGATAATTTCAGACCCTTAACATTGATGATTGTTAAAAAATATTACAAAAATTTACAATGATATAATTATCCTATATAATAATTATATAAGTATGAATAATGGTCTATAAAATTTGTCTATAGTGGAATGAGTTACACAATTCTTGGAGATGATATGTCATATTTACACATGAATGCTACCTCTTTTATTCCAAAATATGGAACATAAAATGGTAAATCATATTTCACCTTTATAGAAGCATTATTTTATCAAATAATAAATTTATATTCATTACATATATACATATAACATTTTCTTTTAAAAATATGATAAAAATTATTTTACTTCACCGTGTGTTGGCGGTAGTCCACATGTACGTACGTGCGAGATAATTGTTTTCCAGTAGATTCAATGATATAAAGATCTAATTAATATTATAATTAAATCAATATAATAATTTCAGAAGCACCTTATAAATATGTCAAATTCATCATTATTTTCCTCCAAGATAGGTTCTCATAGAAAATTAATTACATCTATTCGTGAGGCAGTAGTCCGTCATACACACGGCTGGCGGATTCTTAACCGATTTAATGGAAGAGTAGATAGATAGAGATTATTACATTAACCTAATAAAATATTATAATTTAATGTATATAGGTTTTATTATTTTATCACTGTTGAAGGATATTTTAGGGAGTTATAATAATAAGTAAAACTAAAACACAGGGTTAGGAAAATTAACTCTACATTAGAAAACCTCTTTAGGATTATACATAAAGATTACCTAAATTAGGTTAATAATTAAAACATGGACTATATGATTTTAAGAGGGATATAAGAATGATATCATTTCATGTATTTTACGAATGAATAGGCTTCGGTATTGTGATAATTAGTGGAGAGGGGTGGCCTTTATTAGTTGGGGGAGGACATACTTGAAATTTTTTAAAAGAAAGGGTGATACCCGTGTTTTTCACATTCAAAAAGGTTAAACATGGATAATTATAAAAAAATATGTAATATAAAGTAAAAATAATTATTTAAAATAGTATTTTTAAATGTTTCAAGGTAATTTTAACCCTTATAATTTGTATTTTGACCCTGCAGTAAACATTCTTTATCCATAATTGTGATAACTAATTTTTATTATTTTTAATAATCATTATAAAAAAATTTATTTGACATTATAATACCATATTAACTAGTCTAATTCTAAATATTGAGTCCACTTTTTTCAAATTCAATACAAAAAACTTTAAAATTTTTAATTTTAAAATTAATCCTACGTACGTGATGGAAAAAAAGTTTCTAAAGTAAATATTTTCATATGTATAAAAAGTTTTAATAAAAAAATTCAATATGTAATTGATTTTTATAACCTAAAATTTATTTATTATAATAATATAAAACTAATTTTAATTTTAAATAAATTTGGTAATCTAATTGGAATTTTAAATTATTTATATTAAAAGGATGTTATCAATAAAAACTATTATTTTCACTATCTATTAAAAAATTAATATTTTAAAAAAAAATTATATGAAAAATCACTGAAAGATAATTTTAAATTATTATTCCATGAAAATTTATATTTATTAAATTAAAATATCTAAAATTGGTAAAAAATTATTCTATTTTCATAAATCACAATTAATCATCTTTTTAAGAAAATCTATTTTGTATAAAGCATTTCTTTTTATTTGAAATAATTCATATTTTATTTCTATAAAATAGATGATAATTTAATTACTTTTAAAAATTTGTATGGAATCCAGTTGTCATAATTTAGTAACTCCTATTAATACCCCAAAATATAACAGATAGGGTATATCAATGTACTATATTACTACTCATTTAGACTTAGTGTATTGTGTACTACATGCTATCGAAGAGATTAAATTTCAATAAATACATTCCACTAGTAATTTATGCTTAGTGTTTCATGTATCATAAAATATTGAACAAAATGTTCTTATTTTATAATTTTAGGGTGTTACATGAAACTCCAAACTAATTTTGAGGACTCAAACCCCATGTATGTTGTGGAGTAACAAACTCTTGGAAAAATATGGTGGACCCATGTTCCTTCACTCATATATAGATTGAGGAGTACATATCCCAAGTCTATATCAATCATATTTTCAAAATCCAATCATCGACCCTTTAAAGATAAATCATAAACCTATATGAAATGACATATAAACATCCTTAGGTGGTCCGAAGGATCTAACCATCACCCTAAAGATAGTAATAAGATCATAAATGGATATATTTATTCCCTAATCTAAAATATTGATAAAAATATTCATAAACACTCACAAAGGGCTCTTGTTGAGTCATTATCACTTGGGTTCATCAATGTCATGTCATGATAGAAATAAGAAATCTGTAAAGTCTATCCCACTAGATCCATTCCAAAAATGAAATTCCTTACACCACAATATACACATTAATGGCTTAAATGAAACCATAATACCCTATCTAGAACAATCATCTTGAAACACACGTCATATAGGATTTAATCTATAAATCACGAGATTCATTATAAAATTACTCTAATATAATCATATACATATCTAGAATAGTTTTACATGAAAACACACATAGAATTATAGTGTGATTCTTTATGAGACCACATAACCATGGAATGATAATGATTTCGAAACTTCAACGAGGCACCTTCTGTTATGATTTTTTTTCTATCATTTCATTCATCCCATGCTATTATCGATGAAAGTTACCTCAATTGTTTATGACAGATGTCACAACCCATCATAATATTGGATGGTGACTTCCAGTGAACCTAACAACATGAAAATGTTTGGATTTTATTGAATGAAACAACAATGATATCTAATATAGAAATCTAATCAAAAAAGATTTTCCTACAAAGGTGATAATTGACATAGATATTAAAAGGAGCATTGAAATAATTCATTAATAAGGAAATAATTAGGGAAAATATGTGAAATCACAACAACATCATTCTATAATATATAATGAGATGATAAGGGAGTAATACATTCAATTTAATTCCTCGATGCTACATAAATCTATAATATTGATGTATCAGTGGATCGTCATGAATTTTTACTCGATTAAAGAATCTGCCAAGACATCTAGGAATATTGAACCATGCTGCTAAAATTTGAGAGGTTAAGGGGAGGGCAGAAAAAATTGACATAGAGAGGGTCCATCAACTGTTTATAAATAAATCTTTAGTTCATTCTATCATAATGAAATGTTAATGGTTTCAGTTCAATTATTCAAAGGTAAAACCGAATCAATATAAACTATACACTATCACATTATAATGGCACCTAATTAATTTAAGAAAAAAAATCATGAAGAAATAAAAAACCATTTATAATTATAAAAAATACTTTATCAACCCTAATAACTAAAATTGAGTCAATCTAGCTATGGTTCAATAAATGATTCAATAATGAAAATCAACCTTTATGATAGAATTCATACCATCATAATGCATTTCATACAACATTATTTGAAACCAATGGTGAAACTACTCTCATGATTTTCACATTATCATAAATTGAGTGAAATATACTCATCATGAAACACTGATTACACCATGTCACAAGGGTAGAACCATGATGAAATATAATGAACCACACTTCACATCACTCTCTCTCTGAAAAATTAATAAATTGTTCAAATGGAAAAAAATATAGGTCACTACATTAACAATAATATTTTAACTTTTAAACCACATGTACCATCACCCAATATATCACATGTAATAATAATATCCTAAGACTATAAAATTCATAAAACAATACAGATAAAGATAACTGATAACAACATTTTTATTCTGAGGTATTTATTCATAGGTTGTGGAGTCCAAACTTATATCACATGGGATATTATGGGTCTAGATGATTTTGTTTGTATAATTCATAAACTATGTTCAAGTAATATTATGAACATATCTCCCATGAAATAATCCCTAATGAATAGTAAAAACAACATCTTAAAAACATTGACTCTCATAATATTCTAATAAAACTTACCTCTAACGGGACTCCACCTGAGTTGATAATGATTCTAAGATTTGTATTTAAAGCCTACATCTATTGTTAGGGGTTGATGATTAACACCAATACAATGTTTTCCAATTGAAATTGTAACACCCCAAGCCCTTGTCACCTGATTCTAATGGACTTTTTGTTACGGTAATCAAATTATATAAAAATTATATTCCTAAAATCATTGTTTAGTGGTATTTAAGATAGTGGATACATAAAAATTTCATTACAATATGATATTTTAAATCTTTTGATCAAAAATAATTATTCATAGATATTATCAATAATGTATATCAAACGTTGTATTCATTTCTTTACATACAAAAATTGGGAAAAATTTAAATGGTGATCTTAGAGGATCGTAAATGGTTAGAATATAATGAAATCTAGTATATCATAATAATTGAATACACAATATAGTAGGAGTATAAAAAATAATTTCCTATCAATGAATAGAAGATAATAACATAATACATGTATGGAAAAAAGAAATAAATATTCAAATGAATAATATTAAATTATTACATAAGGACGAAAATTATGGGAATTCATAATGTCAATATTCATAAATAATTTTTTGAAGCCTTATGTCAATGCATCATATATAAATGGAAAGTAAGATCCCATTACCAAAAAGTTTTTGTCTCCTGTTACAAAGAGATGATATATAATTGTACCACTGAACTATCACATATTTGTATGATTTGATGTGAAAAATATTAAAATAGTATATGAAATACAAGGAATAATGTTAAATAATGAACAACTTAAAAATATGTAGAATAATTTCCCAATGAATATTAACATACGATATTTTCTTATATGGAATTACTTATTATATGAGTATGTTAATAGATTTCAATAATAAATTAATTAAACTTCATTTCATGATTAATTCTCTTGAAAATAAAAAAGAAAAATAGAGGCTTAAAATGATTAAGTATGTACCCTAATCTTGTGAAGAATATAGATTTTTAATTAATAGTTACTTATTTAGATGATGTTGATCAATGCATTTATTAAATTTAACACATTTATTTGTATTTGTGAGAGTCAAATTTTTTTTTTAAAATAACTCGTAGTGATGTTTTATAAAATTGCACATTTATTTATGTACTAGTGATATGAAATTTCCTTTTGGAATTGCCAGATGGTCGATATACATTTATAGAAATTGTAAACTAGTTCCAAAATCAATTTTAATCCCCGTCGGACCTGATAAAGACTCTAACAACTACATCATCATCAACCTTCATTAGAGAAGTCCACCTAATAGAAATAATAAATCTATATTATCAAAAATACTTGGTATATATAGTGATTTGGATAATTTAGTTTATCGCCATGGGTATGTTTATGTTCAGTAATTATTTTTGAATGAAGCTTGATATGTGTGAAAACCATTCTCACTTGGATAAGTTATCATAAATATATTAATTAAAATAAAATTTTAATGATATTATAATGATAACATTATATATTTAAATGATAAAAAAATTTATTGTAAATAGGAATTGAAAAGATATAAATAATACCCATGCATCATCATTTTAGCTACATTTGAAAATATAAGATGTATTTTTGAAATATAACATTGATAAT
The DNA here is from genome assembly GCA_963277665.1 of Viscum album. Classification (NCBI taxonomy): domain Eukaryota; kingdom Viridiplantae; phylum Streptophyta; class Magnoliopsida; order Santalales; family Viscaceae; genus Viscum; species Viscum album. The sequence continues at coordinate 1,520,054,123 of OY728150.1, forward strand.
AGATTAAAGGAGTTGTATTAATATGGATATATAAGTTTTATTTCATATTAAATATAATTTTAAATGATCGTACAATAAAGTAAATCCAAATAGGAAATTAATTGTGAAATATGATATCATACATATTTTAAGATTCATATCCTAGAGATGACCCATAGAACTAACCAAACTATTCAATATTGATGCGATAGATATGGGAGATAATACATGATTCAAATGTAAATTGGGAATTTTATATTCTATTCTATTTAATTTTGAATATGGTGTTAGTATTTATTGTTATGTTGAGAAAAATTTCATGGAATAAAGTATTTGAAATCTTAATTTTAGTTATCTTATATTCAACAATCCCATATTATAGTTCCATATTACCCGCTTAGTTATAAAATGCAATGGTTAACTTTAAAATTAGGTAAATTGAGATACCTTGGTTGAGTTAAGTGATGATTACATATATATTTTGTTACATTTTCTTTATTTAACTTCATTTAAAAAAAATTATCATATTGTACTTTTTTAAAATAAAATTACCAAATTTTACCGATAGCATAATTTTGATGAACTGATTCCAAATATAAAATACATTATATATATTAATCCTGAAATAAATTACATACTAAATTTTAAATTTTGAAGACTCAATTGAGAAAAATGGGGTATTGGAGTAAGTAAACATTTAATTTATAAAACAACTTACACATTATTACAGCATAACCCCTAGATTCATAACCCATTATTTTAAAAGTATAATAACTATGGGTATGTTGAAAAATGGTGGTATATTCCATATGGGGTTCAACTAACATTGATCTTATTATTATTTCCATTGACATTAATTTCTTATACAAATTATTTTGATTGAACCTAGATTTTTAAATTTTTTATTGGTATTGGTCAAGGGAGAGCCATAGTGAAGCTACCACATTACAAAGATTTATTTAATGATATTTATAAAGGGTGTTCGTGTATGATTATGTCATGATTTTTCCAATATATATCATTTATCTCTCCCTATATCCCATAATTGACACAAATTCAAACCCGAAATTTAGAATTGAAATATCATCAATGATCATAATACCTAACTATTATAATATCCAACGGTTATATTATAAAATCTACCCATTTCCAATATTTAATTCCTTATAATTAATTCATACCATTTACTTAAATAGTATTTCTCATTATTTAGTCATATCAATATATAGATTATGTTTCATTTATTATTTATATTTTATATTGTTCTTATTAGATTTGTGATATTCATTGATAAATATGATCGAGGAGAAATCTACACATTGATATCCTTTATTATATTATTAGTTAGAATAGTCACATTAATTTTATACATATGATTTATCGGGTATAATTCATAATAAAAATATGCATATTTACTTCTAAAATTTCAAATATATTAAATTATCCACATATTATAATTTTTTCCTCGAATATTTCAATCCATATATGGAAAATGTGGATTTGTATTAATATTTTAATTCAAATAGTCTTCTTTTCAATACTATAGTTGATACATCCTCTAAATTACAGTCACATTTTTAATTTTTTGGTTTTATAACACATTCTAATTTATATAATGAATCTGGATTTTTTATTAATCATATTTTTTGCCAATCTCCAATTAAACATGATCATACTCTGGTACATGTACTTGATCAAGAATATACTTCCTTAGAAATTATATACAGAAGATTTTATGCACTATAGATTTTATTTATGGAATAATTAAATGATATTGGCAACTAAATCTGGTTCTAATTTTTTAAAATTCTTAAATACACAATAGAAATATCATAAATTTCTTTAAATCCTCAAGAACCCTTTATATTGATATTTATTTAGGAAGTAATATTAAACCCCTATATGGAATTCAATATTTCATGATATAATTTCTACATAACATTTCTACCTACATTGATCTTTCTTGATATGATTATTGATGTATTATACATTCTATAAGGATTCTTCAGCATGTTTTTAACCAAATAAATTTTTTCACCAACTTAATAAAAAAAAATTGGATTATGAATTATCTTTCTGAACAAGTCTTCATATAGTTCTATTTTTAGAATTGAGTGGTATCAGTTGTTGTATAAAATCTATATTATAGTTACATAATAATCCCAACATCCTTGGATGTTAAGAGTGAATGAACAAAGAATATACTTCAATTTTGGGATAGTATTTTCTAACTATTTATCAATTTAAATGTCAAAGGTTGTTCTAATAGTTAAAATATTACTATCTATATTTAAATCACTCTCAAGAATCCCTTAAAATGTCGATGTATAACTTTGGTCATGATCAAGGACTATTGGAAATGGTGTTCCACGATTTATCATTAAATCATTTATATTCAACCAAGGAATCTAATATTGAGGTATTCCTAAAATAATTTAATGTAAATGTGATTAATATGTGAGGCAATCTATAATTATTGATATTTCATTATTTCCATTATCCATTCATATGTATGCCATAAGATCATGAAAAAATTTATCATTCCATCCTAACATAGCGTGTAGAAATATAAATGGGTCCCATCAGTATTTTATCATAAAAACCGTAAACCATTCACATAAATAATAAGTATTTTATCATGGGATTATATACCTTTAGAGTGGTAAATACAATAATTTATTTTGTAGATAAAAAATACCTTTAAATTATCATTGAAATATTTCTTAATGAAAATAGCCTTTTTATTTTGAAATAAATTATTTAAAATATAATAAATTCTAGATAAATATGGGAAATATATTCTTTGAAAATAACATTGGAACATATAGTGGAATAATATATGCATTAAGTGGCCATGATTATGGAAAATTGTGTTAATTTCAAGAGTGTTAAAAACAAAATTCAATTCATATTTTTGGGAAAAACATTTAAAAGAACATCATTCCAAAAATATAGAGAAGATTCTGTTGAATTTTTTTTTTATAAAATATAAAATTTGGTTAAAAAATAAATTTTAAAATTTTTTTGATAATATAATATACATTCTTGAAAATATTCTAATGAAAAATGGAATTGGAAGAAAAAAATCATGAATAAATAGGGAATAATATATTTTTCGTAAAAAAATGATCTTTTTAAGGACTAAAGAGAGTAAAATATAAATTTTAATTGAATAATATATGAAAACATTGAGTAAAATACATTTCATTTGTTTTATTTTATATTTATCATATATTTTATTCAATGGAAATTCTAGCATAAATAATCATGATTAAAACGGGATTGAAAAATAAATTCATTAACCATTTGGTAAAATTTGAATCATAAGCCCTATGAATGAATAACATCAAATGAAACATTAAATGTCAGGAAAATATTGAGATTCAGGATTAAACCATGATTTTATATATAGTAAAATGGAACACCGTACATGGTTGGGTTGTACGGTTTGCACTAACTATTCACTAATCGTGTTTCTCTGTTTACCTCTCAAAAAACAAGAGTTATTGGTTCTGAGCAGGCCTCATACACTCCCAAACTGCTCCCTAGACTACTGATAACAGTACTATCATAAAACTAGGGGTTTATTAAATTAAATTTAATATTCGTACCTCTTCAAAAAAGATGCGGCTTTACCTGTTTAACATATATTCATTAGATTCATGAGGTTAATCACTCCCATAAGTGTGTTATTATTCCTAGGTGATATCATTTTTTATATAGCCTATTGAACGTGGTTTTTATAGATAATCTCAGTAATAATGATATCTGAGAAGGGTTACGATGTGGTATGTTCATCACATAACCATAAAATACAAGGTTTAATCGCTATAAATTGTTAGGGTTTTCATCTATCATTTTTAAAGGAATAAGTGTATGTTGTATAAATGTAAAAGATTGTTTTTTAATATAGTTGGATTCTTAAATATACGTTTTTAGTGTTCCAAGTATTTATATTTTCTATTGATAATTATTTGGGATTCTGGTTTCTTTTTTTTTGTTCGTTATTAGCTGATATATTTTAATATGTATCAATATCCAATACATGTGATTATTTTAGTTATATAGTTTATAGAATTTAAATTTATCACACAAAATAATATTTGTTTTTGTTTTCATCTCATCAATAGATCATATCTATGTAATTAAGGTAGGTTCTATTAATAGTCCATGAGTTTATTTTTTTTAAACAGGTGATATACAGACTACATGATTTCTACATTTATAATAAAACTTAATTATTTATTTTTTAAAATATGAATAGGAATTTTTATAAATTTTATAAATTGTCAATATGTGTTATTTTCATTGAAATGTTGCATGGATATTTTAGTGGTAATTTATTTATAATTTTAATTTATAAAAAATTGATATGTTTTCATATATAAGTATTATAATTAGTATTTCTGGTGTTTCTGATTCGTATTTTCAAAATCGTAGATGAATAATATAGATTTATGTGGAATTTTAAATTATATGAATATTTTCAAAGCATGTATAATTTTTTTAAAGATTCATATGTATATATAATTAAAATAATATTTTCTATATTACTATATCATTGATAAATATCTAGGATTATAATTCATGTCTATATGTATAACAGAAATATTCATTTGTTTGTTTTTTGTATAGGAATTTTGGGAGAGCATTCATATGGTTGTATATAAATGTATACCTATTATTATATATGTTATTCCTCACATGATTTTTGGTTGGTTTCTAAATAAACATTCTTTAACTTATATTGTCACATATTAAGCATTCTTTCTTTGAGATAATTATTATATAAAAATCTTAAAATTATTTCATTTAATATACTTCATAAATTAATTATAATCTAACAAACAATATATTACTATCAATTAACTTTTTTCATGGGTGGTGATGTAATTTTTATAAATTAATGTATTTTGAAGGAAAATCATGTTCATATATTAATAAAATCATGTTTTTAATGAATAATTTTATCTTCAAATATTAATTTAATATAATGTTTTATTATTTATCTTCAAAGTGTATTGAATTAAGGAACTCATATAAATATTATATAAAGAGTTATTAATTAAGATATATCATAATAAAATATTATTTAATATCCCTTGTATGGTTTTTTATAATTTTTGTGGATTTCATTACTAATTTTATTTCTCTTCTTAGTTACCAATTTCACTACTAATTTTTTGGGATTTGGTCAAAAATATATATATTAATTTAATTATCATATTTAAATTGTTTTATTGGTTTCTATATTTATTCCCCATTTCCCTTTGAGAAATATATCATCATTCATTATAGTTATTAATTATCAGAATACTGAATTATGAAGGATTTTATTTCATGTTCTTATTTGGGTTTCTTTGTTGGTATCCATGTTTAATTGGATTGTTCTTTTCTAATAACATATAATGACATGGTATTGTGTGAGTATAATTATTGTTAGAAAGTATGTTAATGTATTTCATTAAAAGGAAATAAATTATTCGTTATTTTTTATGAGAGTAATGATTAATTTTATCTTTTTAGGGGACATGGGATAGAATGAGACTCAACATTAATTTTTCTTTTATTATTAAGAATATGTTTTCGTAAAGTTTAATTTATTTGAAATAGATTATATGTTTTTTATTTGGAAGTTTTATTCAGTAAGTTATATTTCTACCAAATTCTAAATTTAATCATGATGGGGATCAATATTATATATATATTTGTCGTCTAGTGTGTACAGGGATCATCATAATGCTTATATCTATGTAAAGTGCTTATGAAATTACCCAATCCTTTTATGATGGTTTCTAATGAAAAATATTATTATTTCTTGAATTTTTTTAACATTTTCCTCTTTTACTGAGCCATTTTCTCATCTTATAAGAATACATAGTACCTTTTTATCATATTTATGTACATTTATGAGACAACTTAACGAATGAGTATATAGTCATTATTTTAAGATTTTTGGGGTAATATCAAAGTATGAATGATATGGATTATTGTATGATTGTAGTTCATATAAAATTTGTGACACATTCATTGGGTAATCTATAAAATATTTTATTTATCAATCTATTTTTAGATCATAGATTACATAAATGTAAATTACCCAAAAATTATTTGTGAATTAATGTAATTATTCATGTGTATTGGTTGACGTTTCTTGGTGGTACCAACTAGGTATTCATGATTATGGTTTTCAAATACACTATGGGGGACACATAGTTATACATGTGACATATATAGTACTAGAAGTAAAATATAAAACTAATTTTATGGTCTATAATCTATCTATGAATTTAATTATAATGTTTAGACTCTATCAGGTTATGGATTATGGGTTGATAAAATTTTCTAGAACAGTATACGAAAAACATTTTTATATTATTTTGTTTATTTTTTTATTTTTTTATATTTGTGGAAAAATATTATGGGAAATTGTGATACATTAGATTCATATATATAATTATTAAATATATATATTAATATAGTTTCACTAGGTATTCCCAAACATAAATGTTTTGATTATAGGAATATTTAACATAAAATGGATAATGTTATATTTTCAATAGAATCAATCCATTACATAGTTTGTAAGAAAAGGGACCCCTAATGATTCCTTTAGACCCTCCTATGTATTCTTCCAACCATAATGATTTCTGAACATACATAGGGCATATTGATTTCATGTTCAGGTGTATAAAATTTTTGGGTTGGGTAACAATATAGGAAATACAATATATTGTAGAAGGTGTAATAACTAATCATTCTAACCAATAATGTGAAAACTACTGTTATATATAATGATATACTAACATCATAATAAGTGATATACAAATTCAATAATAAATATAAATACTACATTGTTTCTTTTTTAAGATATCAATTCATCATAATGTGAGATTAAGTAAGTTCATAAATATAATTATTTAGAAATATTAACATGTTTATTCCCAAATTATTTTATCTAATACTCCTGTTGATATCATCATATTGTAATAATTAACTCACATCATATATAATGAAATCCTATCGTCATAAGAACAATATCCCAATGTTACATTGTAATCCATCAAATAGGTTTAGGTTTTATAGTTTTCATGATGATGATTTATATCATAGATTAAAATTTTTTCTTATTCTATACTGTAATATCAATTATCCTATTATTTTCACACTAAAAAATAGGACAATATAACCATCATGTCATTTGACATAAACTAATTTCGTTCACACAAAAATTTTATTCAATCATAATCAAATTCTTAACATCCAATTCGCACATATGCGGAACTTAAAATATTCTCTTAGATCATTTTTACAAGGGTAGTTTTCATAAGTCAACACATATATGTTATCTTTTCATTCTATGAGTTTTACATATATCGCTAATTTTAGTAAGATAACATTCTTCCTATCATCAATTTTGATATATATTAAATTCAATATTTCCATTTCTTATTTTATAATCTCATTCCTAACATGAAATCATGACTGCTCGAATAATATCAATGTAACATCATTAGTGTTCCACCATTAATTGAAATGTTGAACTATTATATAATTCATTATTATTTAAATATAATAATTAATTACACATTTTTATCAAAAATACTATGAAAATTCAGTGTATTATTAAAATCAACTATCAATAGAAAATGAATAAAAATATATCTTTATAATGAATTATAATAAAAATATAAAATGATAAAATGTTATAATATCTTTAATATTCAAAAAATTCAGTGAATAATGTTAATAAGAATCCAATAAATGAGTTGGGACCACCATTACCCAAATATATAACATGAATTCATCCCCATATAATAAGTATCTCATATACCTGGGCCCCCAAATCTATCCATTAAATATTAGAGTATCATCACACAATATCCAAATGGTAAATCATGGTTGAGAAATGTATGATATGAAGAAATGAAATTAATCACATTATAGAGATCCATACATTTTTAATCAAATTATAACACATTGAAATAAATAGAATCCATGTAAAATACAATATAAAATCATACACTTTAACATTATACTAGATTATCATGAATTTTGAGTTTATGGTCTGTGACATCACAAATCCTCATGCACAATCACAAATGATTGAATGCTTCAAACTTTTAATAATGAATAATGAAAAATAATTGTAAATAAATTTATCTTTAATGAAATAATTTATCTAAATAAAAAAAATTAATTGAATAATTTTTTTAAAAAATTAATTAAAACATTAATACATATTTAATGTAAAATAAATTTCAATAAACCCTAAAATATTACAAAAATAAATACAATCCAATTAATTTAAATTGAATGTCATATATCATCTATGGATTTGTAGAATCTACCATTTATGTATATCCAAACACCATTATTCTTTTAGTTGAACAAAATTCTTATGAACCATCAATAATAGAAAAGGATGGTATAATATTATATGAATCATGATAAATAATTCCCATATTAATATTGTAGTATACATGAAGGGATGACTAAAACAACACTCACAATGATTTCTCCAAATTACTATTATATATTTCAATGCATTACCAAACCATAAACAAGTAACTAATACTATAAAAACTTAAAAAATTATAGTTTTCTTTATTTATGATGAATATAAGCCATTTTACAAGTTTATTCCATATATATATAAATAATTCTTTTAAATGAATTAAATATTCTCTCAGTATATATTATATATAAAATATTATATACAATGATAATTAAATATAAACATCATACATAGTGTATAGATGATGTAATATGTAATTAAATTGCAATATGGTCAACATATACATCCTTGTTTTTGTAAATAGTATGGATACTATATATTATAATTATATTGAATATCAGTCATATGAATTTATTTTTATGATGGTTATTATATATGACCCTCAAATATTTCAATATTATAGTAAATATTTTTTTCATAACATTGACATGTAGTACAATTATTAAAAATTAATCATAATAATGTAATAAAAAACAACATAAAAAAAATTATCAAAGATAAATATAACATAAAAATTTTACAAAAAAATTATTATAGAAAACAATAGTGAATAATAGAATTATTTTACACGAGATAATACTGTATAATTTTTAATTACAAATTGTAATAATCATCAAATTAAAATTAGTTAAAAAAATATTGATAATTTTTTTACATGTGACATATTTCTTTTATGTTATTCATAACCTAAGAATAATAAATTATTTTCACTGTAAGTTTATTTTTATAATATTAATGATGATTTATATGTGAAAATATATATAATATTGTAAATTCTAAATTTTCTATGAATTTGGATACCATTAATTCAAAAAAATGTAAACAATTTGGGGTCATTATATCTTATATTCCTATAGTTGAAAATATGAAAATATTTTTTAAAAACATTATTATTACAAATACATTTAAATTTATTCATTATAGATAATGTGAATTATTTGAATTGAAAATTGTAATAGTAAAAATATATTTGAATAATACACATCATATAATATTGTTATATATGACTCTTACATCATTAAAGAAAAATTTTAAATTTAATATCAATTAATTATATTAATATAAAACTGTATAATGGTTATTAAAAGTACATATCAATATATATATATTTGATTAATTTGGGTTAAGGAAAACTACTATAATATATATTTGAATAATATATTCTAATTAACTAGTCATTATATAGAGGTGTGATTTTTATGTACAATAATATATTTAGTTCACCAAATTAGAGTTCATTTTCATTATGTTTTAATGTACAATAGTAAATTTTATATAAATATATTTTTAATACATTCCATCAAAATTATTTAGAATATGAATGAAAAATGACCATTTCCAAATATCATTAACATATTTTATTTTACCGCAAACTAATAGGGTTGATGAATAATTATATTAATTATAATAATTTTAGCCTAAAATACTATATATTGTTTTCTATCAGGGTAGATGAAAAGTATATTTCAAAAAAATTCATAACATATATCATTTCATGATAATGTATCTATATAATGTAAGGATTTAGAATGAATCATGTAATATATTGTGTATGGGGATAGTTATTAAAATATCCCTAGGCTATCCAAGAACATTTATTTCACATATTAAGTAAATAATGTAAATTTCTAAGTTTTCAACATGTGAAATATAGAAACATTGTATATTTATAAAACACTAGTGTACCATGTAGTAAATTTTTTTAATTGTCTATTATAGATTGTATAATATTAAGACTATAAAAATTACACAATTTTTTTCGTAAAATTTAAAACAATATGCAGATATTTATTTGTTTTTCATTGTTTACAAATATTACAACATGTGAATCAATAAAAAAAATTCAATAACATGTGGTTTGTATACAATATGATATAACTAATTCTCTTATCATTGTAGTTGGTAAAAAAAATTATACATTTTGATAAAACTCTCCAAGTATTATTTGAGGCTACTAACCATATACAGAAGAAAATATTAATCACACGTAATCCAAGATTATATCCTCAAAGATTCTATAATACATTGTAAAAATATTTTTTATCAGTCATATCATAACTCGTTTTAATATATTTTAATTCAAATATTTATATATATTTATAAATTTTTCACCAATAATTATATAACTTCAATGTATATTAGTGAAACATGTGTATTTTTTTATAAAGACACATATCTCTACTGATTAATTTCCTAGACCCAAAAATGCAAATATATTTTAAAGAAGACATAGAATTCTAAAGTGATATAGACAAATAATTACTGGGAATATATGTTTTGAAAATGGAATATTATTTCACATAAATATTTTATTTAATAAATTTATTAAAAATTCTAGAGTATCGTATTGTTTATTATAATATATCTTCAATCATGATAAAAATATTCATATTATTTTGTTTTCAATCATTGAATATTATATTAAAAACCTTTTGATACATTAAAATATTAAAAATAATATTCAATTAAAATAATATATTCTTTTAATCAATAAAAGACAATTTAAATCATTAAAGCACAAAACCTAAATATCAGGACCTATGAAAAAATGAATGTATCCTATATATACCTATAATTATGAGAAAAATTAAAAATATACTATTAAAATAATAAATTTATTATTGTGTTAAATTAGTCCCACATTTATTCAAATGTTGTAAATTTTCTCTACCCGCTATATACCTTATTCTATGTTACATTTATAAAAACCTAAATTCTCAAATATTAAATAAATTCATTTTTAATTTTAGTTGAAAAATATTTTACGTTAAATATTAAATTATTATTTTTTTAATAAAAATATATATATTTATTTGAAATTATTATAAAATTAGAAATAAAAGAAAAGGAATCATTTTTTAATGATTATTGCAATAGTGTATATAATTATTCAATTTCCTATGAAACTCTATAAATATAATATTTATTAAACAATGATTAATTATTGAAAAATATAAATTTATTTTCTAAATCATAAACACATAAAAATTGTATTGTATTTGATATGGTAACAAAACCATATTCATATACTCACATTGATATATATATTTAAATTGTTATTTCCATTTATTTAGATTTTTTATGTTCTAGTTGTTTTCTATAAAAATAATATGGTTACCACCTCCCAGTGCATATTAATTTCCATTCAAATGTAATAATTTAAAATTTATAACTATATACATGTAATTTTTTTAATCTTGTCTTATATCATTTTATAAGAACTCATTTTCTTTATAGTCTTCTAAACTTAATATTTATTAAATGACAGAAAAAAATATTATTACAAAAATTGGTGAAATTTTTGTTTCTAAAAACTCTAAAACAATCTACTAACTGGCTAACTAAACATAATATATATATATATAACATTCGGATTTTATTACATATAAATATGAAGAAAAATGGATATCAAGTGAATCTTGTTTTTATGGGGCTCCTCTAATTGGTGATGTGTTTCTCTTGGCCGTGGATTCTTTCATTGTATTTTTCTTTAAAATTCTAGAAAAATACATGCGTGGAGCATCAGGTCTCAGAATTTGAAGCTTGGATGGATTCACCTTCATGAATGGTTACTGGACTTCAATTCCTCGTGTGCATGAAATTCATTTTCTCATGTTTGGGTTCGTTTTCATTGACTCAATTGGGGCCTTTGGCATCCAAAAATTATACATGACATACGCTTGGCTATTGGGACTCCTATTCATCTCAAAAAATAAACTGAAGTGATTTGACTTGGACATTTTCCCAGAATGTTGGTAGATATTGATCTGAGCTCCACCTTGATTGATAAGGTAACACTCTATACTCCCACATATAATATTCATATTGAAGTTGAATATGAAAGAAAGCCTCTATTCTATACTGAATGTATGACAGTTGGACATTATTTGGATTTATTTCAGATGAAGAACTCATGTAAGAGATGTGGAATGAAGGTTCATCCAGATACTCTCTATAGATGAAATCCTGAGCGAAAGCGTGTGGCATTGTAAATGTCTCTTGTTCTTGATGTTGATGTTCTCAAAAATCCAGTTTCCGCTAAGGCTAATATGTTGAACAAGTTTTCCCCTCATTTGTCTTGTTTGAAAGACAAAGGTATTAGGGTGGATAAGTCTCTTATGAGAACAAATAGTGGTCCCTCATATGCTCAGGTTTATTTTTCTAAGGATATTGCATCTGTTGTTCCCGCTAAATTGGTTGTGACTGGAAAAGAAGTGAACTTCTCTACTGATGGGTCTCCTAATCATTATGACCATCTATCTCCAAACATGAATGTCAGTCCTGGGGCAGGATTGCTCTGTGATGGAAATTTTGAGTTGACTCATGGGTTGGATCGTATTAATACTCATGAACATGTTGATTGTCATATTGAAATCCATAATCTTTTGAATTCCTCTAAGTTATCTAGAAAGTGGGGTGACTTTTTGGAGGTGGAAGGGATTAATGCCGAAAGCTGTGATACAATCTCCTTCAAAGATTACCTCTTATCTATAAAAGGGAATGCAGATGATTTTATGGACATCACTTGTAAAGACCCGTAAAATTCATAGGAAATTTTATTCTAATTTTCTTTGGGATTTTACAAGAACGCAGTTTCTGACGATGCCTGATTCTGAGGCCCGATGTGCCCGGAATCTAGTTCCGATGTTTGGATCGGGTACGTTCAGTGAACAAATGAGCGGGTTTTTATAACTTTTGAACCAGTGCTCGGAATCAAATTCCGAGGGCACCGATGGAATCGCAGTGCTGGTATTTTCTTAGAAACGCCTCTTTCGGAGTTGCGTTTTCTCGGTTGTGCTTTTTAATTTTTGGGGTTTAAGTTAAGAAATAAAATAAAGTTGTACGACAATTTTATTTCATTTCACTTAATGCTGCTCAAAGACCACTTTAAGCTACTTAAGCTAGGTTGAAGCGGATAGGGTTCAATTCAAAATATCATACCCACTTGGTAGAATATTTGTGAGGTGGGACCCACACGAGCCCCACCGTGTCTTTTCATCTTAAGTAACACACCCGCACCCCCTATTAAACGAAGTCAACTGACGCCTTTCATTAATTTCATAACGCCTCTATTTAATTGGGAAGTTAAGTTTTACAATTAATTCTTTGAAATTAATTGTGAGGGATATGTCGTTTGAAATTTGAAATCGTTGGCGAAAAGCAACAAAATAAGGCCTTAGCCTTATTTTATTTTTGGGTTGGGAAGCGTTGTGCTGAGTTTTCCTCTCCTCCTCCTCCTTCGCGAAGAACGCGAAGAATGCGCCACCTCTGACGAAGAAGGCTCGTTTTCCTTCCACGGAATTTTTTCCCCTTTCGCGGCGAGACTCTTCAACGGATCTTCTTCTTCCACTTCATCGTCAACAGAACGATGAACAAGCTCTGAAACGGAATCGGGTAGCAAGCGACGACGGCTTCGCCTTCCCTGGAGTCGGGCAAACGCCGACGTCTCCCTTTGACGTCGTCATCCTCGCGACGCCATACCGCAACGAACCTCGAACGATTACGCCTCCTTCCAATCGTCTTATACCCAAGGTAGGGGTTCCACTATATTAAGTTGGTGATTCCTTCCGTAGAATATGAAAGATAAATCTGTCGGCCATGTTCCAATTTTTATTTAAATTAAAAATTGTGAAGGTTAAACGTTTTACATTTTGGCCAACTACTAGCGAAATAACGGGAGGGAATTGGTCCTCAAAAACACGGCTGATACCCCTCCCCCTTTGCTTTTCTTCGTTTTGATTAGCGAAGATGACATTGTACCGTCGCACCGCGCATGAACGAGAGGAAACACGGTAGGAGCGGGCCACGATGAAGAAACACGGTGCCGTCGTGCCGCGCCGGGGATTGTGAACAAGGCCGCGGCCTGAGTCGGGCCATGGCGGAAGGGTACGGTGCCGTCACACCATGCCGGACGGATTCGCGGCCATCTTGGAAGTGGTGGCCGAAAAAACAGGCCGCCAGAGAACGCGAAGGAGGCGGCCGGAACCCCGGCCGCTGGCACCGGAAGACGCGGGACCGCGGGGTCCCGCAGCGAGAAATCCTCCGGCCCCGCGCTGGCCGGCCGTTTCTAGCAGAAATCTGGGGCGTTACACCGCCCGATGTTACAAGGTGTGGACCCCTTAATGGGGGCTTCCGTTTTCATAACGGTGGGGTAACACCCCTCCCTTGGCTCGTGCGCGGCGCAAAGGCCGTGTTGGCCGCGCGCGCCGGCCGCGCCGCCGTGCTGCCGCACCGCTGGCTCGGTCGGGCCGCCGGCCGGGTCGGGCGACCGGCTGGGTCGGGCCGTTGGCCCGGGTCGACCAGGTTCGGGTCGGCCCAGGGGGTACTGGGCCAGGCCGGACCGGGCCCAGACCCCCCGTACTCGGACTTTTCCGTTCAAACGCTCATATCTTGAGCTACGGGCCTCCGAACGACGCGCCGTCAGCGGAGATTCAATCCATGGATCGAGATAGTCTTCTCGGTATATCACACTCAATGTTTCAGATTACTTTGGGTTCAGTCGGGTTGGTTCGTACACGAAACCAACCGGTCTCTCGGAGCGGAAACACTCATATCTTGAGCTACAGACGTTCGATTGACGTGCCGTCAATTTTGATGGATTCCTCTAAGTGAGACAGATCTTTTGGCTTACTCCACTCGAGGTTTTGATGCTGTCAGAGTGCGGTTGGGTTGGTTCGCTCGTGAAACCAACCGGGCCCTTGGAACGAAAAAGCCAGTAACTCACAGACCGGGCGTCCGATTAACGCGTCGTCTTCCTCGTTGTTTTCTTTTGATGAGACGGATCTTTTGGCATACTTCGCCCGAGTTTTGGATACAGTTGGATAGTGGCCGGGTTGGATTGTACCCGAAATCCAACCGGGCCCCTGGATCGTGAAAGATGATATCCTTCAGACAGGACGTACGTTTGACGAACCGTCAGCGACGTTGTTGATCTCGTTGAGAAACGGTCCCTATGAGTATACCCTATGAAAGTTCGGGGTACAATTGAGATACAGCCAGGATTGGTTCGCTCACGAAACCAATCGGGCCCCTGGGACGAAAAAGCTAGTAACTCCCAGACCGGGCGTCCGATTGACGCGCCCTCTGATGCGTTGAGACCCCTATGACGAGGAGGTCCTTTGAGATACTTTTTCATGGGACTTTGAGATAGTTGGAGTATCAACATGTAGCTCGTGGAGTGGACCCTCCCAGAGATGAGCGTGCGGAGTACGGAGACCATGTATCCGACTGAGACCTGACGACTGCTTGACCGACTCGACTTGGAGTGAGTCAACTAGCCCAGTGGACGGAGCACTACCGTCTGAGTTGCAGACCCATGGCGGACGGAGCACTACCTGTGTGACAGTGCAGACCTACGGTACTCGTCTGGAGAGTACCTCAGCAGGCTACTAGGGGGTGTGCACTACTGTGTTTGGGTGACATTCCTCGGCGGGAAGCACTGCTGTGTTTCGGTGGCTGACCCGCGGTACTCTATAGGAGGAGTACCTCATCGGTCTTAGGTTAGTGAGAAGTACCACGGAGTCGTGACAGGACCACTGTACACTCCAGAAACGGAGCTCTTCAACAGTTACGGTTTCGATAATGAAAATCCTGGTTTGAGCTGAGACTTTTGACCTTTGTGTTTGCCTCATGATTGAGATGGGTCACTTGATAACTTAGGTATATGTATGGGCATATACCTGGGTAGTGGTTATCCGTTGATTTCACAATCCTTGTGTTTCCTCATGATTGATATGGGTTACTTGATAACATAGGTATATGTATGGGCATATACCTGGGTAGTGGTTATCCTTGTTGGTTTTAGTGAGACCTTGAGGGTCTCGGGGTCCCTACTGAGTATCGTTATACTCACCCCTGCATGGGCTATGCCCGCACCTCGTTGTGTTGGTTGCAGACGACGGGCAGTGCTGACGGAGGCCGAGCGTTCGAGGACTGGACGGTACCCGGAGGTGGACTACACGACAAGTTAGTATTCGGAGGTGGACTTCACGGCGAGATGACACTCGGAGGAGGTTGACGGGCGAGAGCGTTGTGGAGGCTATCTGTACCTACCCTTAAGGTAGGATCCGTGGTGGATGATCCAGGAGCTGCCCCATCTGTACCAACCCTTTAGGTAGGATCCGAGGAGGATGACCCAAGAGCCGCTACCGTCCTTCCAGTTATCGTCTTTTCTGTTGTACATGTTCAGTTGTAGTTGTACATTCTTTTGGGTGTGTATTCTGGCCCATTTACCTTTTAGCACTTTCTTTTGTACTTAGTGTTTTACTTCCTCTCGTACTCTGAGGTGTTTTGTTCACTTTTTTACAGGCAATGCCTTCCCCGTTATCGGGATTTACGCCTTTGGTGCTAGTCTCCATCCCCTAGCCTATGGAAGGTGGGCTTGGGGTAGTCACGGCCCGGGTCCTGAGGAAGGGTCGTGAAAAATTGGTATCAGAGAAGTCGGTTCTACCGCAGAACATATAACTCTGATATTTTATTTCTGTGAAGCAATAGTGTTAAGAGTACCGAGTGTGGTTTTCAGTTCAGGGAGTCCAGTGTTGGTGCGGGCGGCCAACATATCCATAAACCAGGTCCCTGACAACTGATTTCCGAATTTGTTCTTGAAAACACTGATTGCGTGTGTGTTTTCAATGGTTTTCCCATAAAACAGCTCTGTTTCCCTCGGAATTCGGGGATGACCTCCTGGATGGGAGACTCAAACATTCCGATCAGTTTTTTATGGGTTTGTTCGTAGAACCAAAAACATCCAATGATTCCATATCCATTTGGACCTACTTTCCAAAGGTAGGCGCTCATTAGCTTGTGAACTGAGGAGGCTTAGGAATTTTCATTGGTCGAGAGGATGGGAGGTTGGATTCATTACACCTTTTTAGGGAAATTATTGTCTATTCCGGGACTCTCTTTATAGATTTAAGTTATGTTCGTGAATCCTTATTACATTACAAAGTATAAAATGAGATTTCCTTCATTTTTGATAATCAATGATTAAATATGTAAGAAACTTAGAGAATCTTTTCTATGTATTTGAGGTTCTTCATCAATATAGAATCATCTATATCTATTTAGAGATTCTTGGTCAATGGTATCCTTCAAAACATTTGTATAAAAGTCTCTTGGTCATTATGATGACCATGCTGGTTTTAAAGCCACTCAGTGGGGCACTTAAGTTTATTGTCATTCAGAAGGACATGAATTATTTCAGAGTTGGGATCGAACCCGTAGATGGGCTACCTACGTATCCTTTGTATTGGAAAAGGAATCAGAACCCACGTAGTTCGAATAAGGGAGTATGATGTTTATGATTGATGGCTCAAAGTAGGATGTCATAATTACTTTTACCCTCTAATATCACATGAGTCATGCTCGGTGTGAGAAACAAGAGGTATTGGTAATAAAATAGGCAATTGGACCACAAATGATGTAATCATAAGAAATGGTTTGGGGCTTCTGTATGTATGAATTCACAGATAAATGAAAGTTAGGATTTACTACAGAGAGAAAATCCAGGAACAGAGTCTATAAAGGTATATGTGCTTCATGGAGATTTGAATACTCTGACTTGGGACTTATTCCTGAAAAGGAAACCCAAATTAAGAGAGGATTGATAACTGGGTTTTACTCCTGAGAAGGAATCCCAGATCAAATGTAAATTAGGACTGGTTAAAGAGAAATTATGGGATTTGGGGCTTACTCCTGAAAAGGAAGCCCAAAATTTATGACTGGGGGTTATTCCTAACAAGGAAGCCAAGGTTAGAGGACTTGAGGCTTACTCCTGAAAAGGAAGCCCAAAATTATGACTGGGAATTATTCCTAAAAAGGAGATCCAGGTCAAGAGATTATGACTAGGACTTATTCCTAAAAAGGGGGCCTAGGTTAAGGATTAAGGTTTGGGGCTTACATTTGAGAAGGATGCCCGAATTATAGGACTTATGACTGGGAATTATTCCTGAAAATGAGACCCAGGTTAAGGATTCTCTCATCTTAAAGGATGAGGCTTGAATGAATGAAATATCCATATTTAGTGACATAAGGATATTTAAATCACTAGGTTTTGAGAGATATTCCACAGAATTTCTTTCATATAAGGATGTAAAATCAAGAAATCATGTCATAAATGGTTTTGAAGAGTGTCTTGAAGACTGAATCTTGAATAGGAAAGGTGTAATGGATAAGAGGGGTAAAAATGGGCAAGATGGGCACCCAAAAAGAAAGGGGAGTGCAAGTATTGGAAGACGCGCAAGTACTACGTGGGCGCACACGTATTGGTCGCACAGGTATACCTGCGCGACACATGGTGTATTTGCGCGATGGTCAACCAACATTTGAAATACTTGAGCGACTCTTTATAAATTCCTTTAAAATCCTCTTAAGGTTCTTCTAGAAAAGGGACGCGCAAGTTCCAGCGAAGGAGTAAGGCGGAGAGCAAGTATGACCACTTCTCTTAAGGGCTAGCCACTCAGGAACGCAAGTGTTGATGAGTTTCAACTCTTAGGCCTTCCTCCCTCTCTTTAGATCTTCCGTTCATGGTAATAAATTACCTTAGAAGTGTTCCAGAAGCTTTGATAAGAGACATGGGCTTCAAGAGCTTCAATCTGAGTTTCTGGAAAAAGATTCCTCCCCGAATGCCAGGCCCACAAGGTCTATTTATAGGAAGGAGAAGACCCCGGGTGGTTACCGGGCGGTTAATCACTTAGGTCGCGTAAGTGACGTGCGCGCCAAAGTGTGTTGCGCAAGTCCACTTGCGCGACTATGAGGAAACTTGCGCGTCATAGTGGAAAATTTCTCCTTGTTCATCCCTTTGTCGATTTATAATGTTTTCTTCAAGGGTAGAAACATTTTAATCTCAAATCTTCCGCTTTTCAAATCTTGAGATTCTGTGACGAAAGGAGACTCAACAAAAGTCCCCCCTCAGAGTTGGATCCGGAGAGAAAATAGAGGATTTGACTCTGAGGAAAATCTAATACATTAAAAGGAGTAGTGGCGCTCAAGTCTTCAGGGCACAGAGGGAAGTGTGCAAGTGTGCGTCATGCAGACCTTGGGCGCACTGTGCATGGCGCGTAGATTGGCCTCCTGGCCTATAAATACATGGCCTCACCTCCGTACAAAGCATCTGGATTTCCAGACTTCAAACCTATCGAGCTCTCGTCGCGCAGGTCATCTTAGCCACGCAAGTTGCTCTGTTTTCCAATATATTCATTATGGCGTTCTGCTGTCAAGGTATCTGGATTTGCGCAGTTTATACATGCGCGTCAAACACTAGCGCGGCATATGAACACTTGCGCGCCAATTTTTTAGACTTGCGCACCTTAATTCCTTAGTTATTTTTTCCAAACTTCTTCACAAATTTTATGAATAAATAAACCCATTTAAGAGTTAGTTTATTCATCTTTTGTGCAGATTTAGTGATTCCCATGGGAATTGGAATGGCTAATGAACTGGCTAGAAAGCGGATTGATGACATGATGAACATCATTGGCCATGATTACTATGATATCTGTGACAGTACTCTCCCAGATTTGGCTAATTACTTGAAGAAATATCATCTTAATTTTCCACAGAGCATCTATATACCTCTATGTGGTCATGGTCATCTACAAGGAGTCAATGTTCCAAATGCAAAGAATTATACACCTGAAATGCAGCTGCACTGCTACTTCTTCATTTCGGTTATGCTGTGCATTAATAGCAACAACAATGGTGTGAACTTTCAACTTCTCATTCCATGCCATTTCCTTGCAGATATGGAAATGGAAAACTCATGGGCTAAAATGTTTTCTGCTTTCAGTTGGTTAAGGGAAGACAAATATGGCATTAGAGCAATATCTGAAAAGAGTACTTTCTCTAAATGGATCTTTACTTCCAATTATCCATTCTCAAATCCATGTATCCATCTTCCAAGTCTCTTGGACAGAAACAGAGTCACTGTTTGATCAGCAGAAAATTTCTCAAACTGCACTCAAGAACATTCTTTTTCAATTCTTCCAAGAAGAGATGGTATCACCGCATCTCTTATTGTATCCAGTTGAATGAATGAATTCCAGGAGGTTGCTAATGAATCTCGGGGTGCCTTAAATCAAATGTAGAGTTCTGTTGAAAGCCTCTTGTAATTCTTGAAAAAGGAGAAGAGGCTCCAGTCTGTGGATGTCCTTCTAACTTTTGTGCATCAATGAAAAACACTTTCAACTTCACTTATTTGTTCATGCATCCTCTTTTTCTATATTCTTTAGATTTTACCTAAGCCAATGGGCTTAGTAAGCATAGTTTGATTTTTTACAAGGATTAATGTAAATAACCCATCAAACTACGAACCTTTTTAATTGCTCAATATTACCTAAATCATACAAAATGTATGTTTAGTGAGCTGGAACTTGACTTTTATTCAGAGTTCCTTTTTCTTTTGTGGGCAGTTTAATGTCATGCATACCGGACATAAAGGGGCTAATGTTTATGGTGGAAATAGATTTGACCGAAATGGATTAAAATTGATTCAATTCCTTGGCAATTTATCTAAAAACATATTACCATACTCAAGTATGAGGGAGAAAAATGTAAAATATGGCTTAAGAATATTTGAATCTGAGGAATGATATGAAAAAGAGCTAAAAGGCATCACAAGAAGTAATTTACAAGAATGAAGTTACTATTATTTAACAAAACCCGTTTGGGGGTTGAATTATGCAGGGCCACCTAAGGGCATTGGCTGCATAGTTAAATAAAATAGTATCTTTTGGCTAACAAGTCTGTTATGTAGACTGTTTATGGAAGGCCACCTATGGGCACGTGCTGCATGGTCAGGAAAAAGAACTCTCAGAATTTTACTTTACTAGTGCTAAAATCCAATGATATTTTATGGAGATTCAAATTTTCCAAAGTATAGAGTTTGTTGTATGGAAAGAGGTACTTGAATATGTAGAAGATATTTCTAGACAAGATTATCGAAGAACTGGATGAATATCGCTCCTACGAAGGTCTGACCCAAAGGTATGGATGAATAATAAACCATAGACTTGAATAATTTCAGATCATGAAAACGGATATGAGAAAAATATGTTAAGGATGGATATTTTCTTGCAGATCCCTACATACTGTCGTTTAAGACAAATAAGGACAAAAGAGGCATTCTTCCCAAGAATGAAGTTATCATCGTATAACTAACCCGTTAGGGGGTTGAATTATGTAGGGCCACCTAAGGGAATTGGCTGCATAGCCAAATAAATAGTATCCTTCAGCTGACAAGTCTGTTATGTGGACTGTTTATGCAAGGCCACCTATGGGCACGTGTTGCATAGTCAGGCAAAACAATTCTCAGAAGTTTGACATTTTTGTGACTAAAAGTCATGAAAAGGGTTATGACGATCTGAAAATATTTAAGTTTAGGATTATAACACATAAATATGTGTGTTGTCCAATGTATATAGAAATACATAGGTCAATAATAACCATAAGCGTGTTGTGGATGGGTGTTGAATTGAAATTTTTGACTTCACTACGTATCTCATAAGAATGAGAATCAAGCCATACATAGTTCTTGGAATGCAGTTTAATGTCATGAAGGACAAATGAATGAGAGATCTTAGTTTAGGGTGATAGAGTTCATACCATAATAATGAATACACAGTGTGTGTTTTCATGAGGACTTTTCATCCAAGGGATTGAAAGTGAAATTTGGGGTTAGGCCCAAAAGACTTGGGGCTAGATTGGAGGGATACTCGAACATTCCTACGTATCCCATACGGATCGGAATCAAGCCCACGTAGTTCTAGAAATACCCATTGTACAAATTTGGTTCGTACATGTGAAGGGTGAAAAGGGACTTTAGTACAATGATGGTTTAACCCGAGATAAAAAAAGTTTAGGCATTACCATATATGCACGTAGTCTTTTGAAATGAAACATGATTGAAAAAATAAATGTAAATAATAGTTCCCTCTCAAATGAAGAAATCAAAGAGTATTGTAGTTTATTGTCATACCGGAAAAAAGTTTTATATAGTTTAACGTCGTATAACAAGGACGAATGTGAACCAATGTAAAGATATTGATTCTATGGGCGGTTTCATGAATCAACATCATATGAGATGGAGGTGAACCGATGCGAAGTGATTGATTTTGGGCTTGAACCTTGGGAGGTTGCCTACGTACCCAGCCTGGAGGGCAAGGATCAAAGTTCACGTAGTTCAATTAAAGAATGAATTAATAATCAAGTTATGATTAGGGACAACGACCCTAAAAAATGATGTTGGTACTTACACATGGTTAGCAGCCCAAAGAGAGTGTTATGGTTGATGTTTGCTCTAAGATCACGTGAGTCATACTCATTGTGAGAAACAAGAGGTAGAAACAACCTTAACGATGCACAGTTTAATGTCATATAGAAGGTAAAATATGAAGGGACTATGCAGTTTAAAGTCTTAGAGTTAGGACTATTGGTGCTGCACAGTTTAATGTCATGTAGCAGGGACAAAATACAGTTTAATGTCATGTAGGACGTATCAAGGAATTTATGTACAGTTTAGCATCATGTATTTAAGACGATGGGGACAATACAGTTTAATGTCTTGCAAGATATAAGTATAGTTTAAGGTCATACAGGACCTTTGATGATTATGTAGTTTAACGTCTTGCTGGACGTAAGGTACTTTCAAATAGTTTAGGGTCTTATGCATGGACTGTTGCTGTATAGTTTAAAGTCCTATAGAAAGGAAAAACTGGTGCTGTATAGTTTAATGTCATGTTGCAGGGACAATACAGTTTACCGTCATATTGGACATAAGTATAGTTTAATGTCATATTGGACCAAGGAGGAGTTTAAGGTCATATTGGACCATTGCTGTATAGTTTAATGTCATATAGCAAGGACGAACTGGTGCTGCACAGTTTAGTGTCAGGTTGCAGGGACAAAATATAGTTTAATGTCATATTGGACGAAAGGGGGACTGTGCAGTTTAATGTCATGTAGTGAGGACAGATTAGTGTACCATTTTAACGTCATGTTGGACGCATTGGGGATTTTTATCATAGTTTGACATCATGTAGGACGAAAAAAAGGACGGTACAATTTAGCGTCTTGTTGGACGAAAGTGCAAATAGTTTAAGGTCATATGCATAGACTGTGGATGGTATAGTTTAATGTCATACAGGACCATGGTGTAGTTTGAAGTCATACAGGACCTTTTAGGGAACTATTTCACAGTTTTACATTGGGTGGGATGAAGTTGCAGTTTAAGGTCATATTGGACCATGCTGTATAGTTTAACGTCATATAGCATGGACGAACTGGTGACGCACAGTTTAGTGTCATGATTTAGGGACATTTTGTGAATAGTTTAAGGTCATATGGGACCAAGGATGAGTTTAAGGTCATACTGGACCATTACTGTATAGTTTAACGTCATATAGAAAGGTCGAACATGTGCTGCACAGTTTAGTGTCATGTTGCAGGGACAATAAGTAAATATTTTTTAGTTTATACAAAATATTTCTTCAAAAATCTGGCATTAGTTGGAGTAGTAATTAGTTCTCCATCCAAATAGATTAATGAATAATCTCCATTGGAGTAGACCATATGTATTGAATAAGGTCCTTCCCATTTTGGCTCAAGCTTGGGAGGTTTCTTTCCTGGTATCATTGGAGTTCTGAGAACTAATACCAATTCTCCCTGAATGAATGAATGATGATGAACATTTTGGTTAAAAGCTCATGCTATTCGATTCTGATAGATTTCCAAGTGGTGCACAGTGCACAATCTTTTTTCAACTAACTATTCCAATTAATTCAATCACTTTTGGGATTGCTCATCTGTAGATAACTGATCACAAATGGATATTCTGAGTGAAGTCAATTGAACTTCAATTGGCAAGACTTCTTCTGTTCCATATACCAACGAATATGGAGTTGACCGCATTGCATTGCGGGTGGTAGTCCAATAAGCCCATAAAGCATGAAAGAGTTTATCAGGCCATGACCTCTTATCTTTATCCACCATCTTTTGCAGTATATTAGAAAGAGTCTTGTTAAAGGCTTCTATTTGTCCATTGGCTGTCGCATGATACCGAGATGAATGGTGGGATTTAATGTTGTATTCTTGATACAATTTCTTCACCTCAGAAGAACAGAAGTTGGTGTCGTTTTCCGTCAATATGGTATGAGGGACACAAAATCTAGTAATGATGTTAGACTTGATGAAGCTAACGATGCATTTAGAACTGACTTCTTTGAGAGGTACTACCTCTGCCCATTTGGAAAGGAAATCAGTAGCAGTAAGAATGTACTTAAACTGCTTGGTCATAGCTGAAGGGTAAGGTCGCTCCACATCCATTCCCCATGTGGAAAATGGCCACGAGTATTTAGCTGTATGAAGCATCTCTGGAGGTTGATGAATGAAGTTGTCATGTTCTTGACATGAATGACACTTCTTTGTGAAATTAACACAATCTTGTGTCACTGAAGGCCAAAAGTATCCAAGCCTTCGAATTTGATCAAAGAATCTATGTCCAGACTGGTGGGCACCACAAACTCCTGCATGCACATCTTTCATGACATCCATTATCTCTTCACCATCAATTCATCTGAAGAGAACTCCATCAAAACCACGTTTGTAGAGAATTTTATCTAGGTGGTTTGGTCTATCATAAAGAGTAAAATTGACCACACGTCGCCGGATTTGTTCTTTCTCGGCTCTAGCAGGTGGAATTGTTCAATTTTGAAGGTATTCCCTGATAGGTGACATACATCCTGTAGTATGACCATACTGTTTAGGAATGGGACTAATTTCATTAATTTCCTCTGTTCTGGCTTGAACATAAGGTGAAATTGCACGACGGTGGGCAATACTAATGGTTGTCTTGTCCTGATTTGGATCTGCTAGAGCTGTGACTATATTAGCCAATGCATCAGCTTGATCATTTTGTGATCTTGGGACATAAGAAAATTTCGGTTCTGAAGGGAATTCCACCATTAACTCTCTGATGTAATCATAAAAAGGGATTAATTCTTCTTTTCTGATGGCATAGTCCCCATTGACTTGTTTGATTACCAGGTCTGAATCACCTTTCACCTTTAAGTGATTCACTTGTGCTTGAAGCGCCAACTCCAATCCTGTGATAAGAGTTTGGTGTTCAGCTTCATTATTGGTACCACCTTCCCATAATAAAAAGGAATAAGGTAACAATGCCTTATCTAGAGAAATGAGTACAATTCCTAAACCAACATTGTTGAATTTAGGATTTTCCATTTTCTTCCCTGTTGGACTTCTAGAAGAACCATCAAAATACATTTCCCATGTTTGAGGACTCTCTCGAATAGAGAAAACTTCCTCATCAGGGAGTTCAATATCTGAAGACATGTCTTCCACTGAAGGATGTTCATCCAGGAAATCAGCCAGAGCTTGGCCCTTTATTGCCTTTTGAGATACATAATGAATGTCGAACTGCTGCAAAATAACTGCCCACCTTGCTAGACGTCCTTTAGGCATTGGATAACTAAGGATGAATTTGAGCGGATTATTGCGAGATACCAATTGGACCTCGTGATGTTGCAGGTAGTGTCTCAATTTTTGAAGGGCAAAAATTAATGCCAGGCAGCACTTCTCAATACATGAATACCGGGTTTCTGCTTCAAGCATAGTTCTACTGAGATAGTAGAGGATATTTTCATTCCCAGCATCATTCTTTTGAGAAATAAAGGCACCCAATGATCTCTCTAGAGCTGTCACATAGAGGATACGTGATCTTCCTTCAACAGGTGGCATGAGTACTGGTGGACTCAAGAGGTATTTCATGAGAACATCAAACGCTTCTTGACATTCATCAGTCCACTGGTAAGTGACTCCTTTTTTCAATAATTTGGTAAAGGGTAAACTTTTTCTTGCCAAATTGGTGATGAAATGCCGAATATAGGTTAAGTGTCCTTGAAGTCCTCTTAATTATTTCAAATTATGAGGAGGTGACATACCAAGGATTGACTTGTTCTTCTCAGGATCGACTTCAATACCACGATGGCGTACAACAAAGCCGATGAATTTTCATGAGGTTACCCCAAAAACACATTTTAAGGGGTTCATCTTCAAATTATGTTGTCGAAACTTGTGTAATATGACTTCCAAATCAGCCAAGTGATTAGAAAGTTGTTTGGATTTAACCTCCAAATCATCTACATAGCATTCAACAAACTTACCTAAGAATGTTTTGAAGATATGATGCATGGCGCGTTGATATGTTGCACCTGCATTCTTTAAACCAAAGGGCATCACCCGGTAACAAAACACACCTTGAGGGGATCTGAAGGCTGTATATTCCTCATCTTATGGGGCCATTCGGATCTGATTATATCCGTAATATCCATCCATGAAGGAAATTACTTCATATCGAGCCGTCCCATCAATTAAGAGTTCTGTAATTGGAATTGGGAAATCATCTTTAGGGAAATACCGATTAAGATCTCGGAAATCGATGCAAACCCTAATTTTTCCGTTCATCTTCTTTACGGGGACAATATTAGCCAACCACTTGGGATATTGAACTTCTCTTATGAAGTTATCTTTGATCATCTTATCCACTTCAGCTTCAATTTTGGAAGCATAAGTTGGGTGTGTTCTTCTCGCGGCTTGCTTAAATCCTCGATGTTCTTTTGGTAAACCCAAATGATGAGAAGCAACATCAGGATCAAGCCCATGAATTTCCATATAGTTCCAAGAAAAAATATCTTTATGTTTCTTTAGAAAATAAATATACATCTCTTTCTCTTCAAGGGTCATGGCCGCACTAATTAAAGTGGGGCGTGTATTTTTTTCTGTACCCAAATTTATTTCTCTGAGTTCATCCACAGTGGTAGAGATACCCTCTTCAAATGCTGGAGGAGCGTCTCTAAGATCTTCTTCTTCCTCTTCATCATGTGTTATATCCTCCGTTTCTACTTGCATAGTAGATGACAAAACGAATTTTTCATGATTAGAATAGATGTCAAAATTTGCACATTTTGAAGAAGAAGCTTCCATTTCCAACCCTATTGATTATAAAGGGCCTTCATTGGGATTCAATAAAGAGGAGATGATGGAATGATAATTGACATCATTATTCACCTCCGATATTGCTATAACTTCTTCTGGACTGATTGGTGAAGTATTGGCCTGTTGGATTGCAACAGATGAAATGAAAACATCACCACTTAGGCTTTCATCACTGTTTGGTAGGTTACCAATTTCTCCCATGTTGTCTGGCTCGATTGCCGTAATTGAAATTATGGATCTTTACATAAGAGTATTTTTATTTGGGCCTATTTTGTCAATTTTACTGATAGGTAACACATAATCTGTACTCACATGTGTAAATGGATTTATTGGAATCTTCTCCAACCCATATGGAGCATTAACATTGGTAATTTCTTTTATTGTAGATTTCTCTCTTCCCTTCATGTGATAAAATTCCGCCTCAATGTATTGAGACTCACATGTCATGAATGGGGCCTTATCACCATACAATGTTCCAACTTGACCATTGAAACAGTATTTGAGACATTGATGGTATCATGAAGGGATAGCCACATGCTGATGTAGCCAGGGTCTTCCATGCAAAACGTTGAAAGCTGAGTCTTGATCAACAATCATGAAATCTGAATTGGATACAAGATCTCCAAACTTAGTTCTGAGTGTAACTTCGCACATTGGTTCTTGTTCATTTTTATCATATCCTTGTAACATCATGGTATAATGAGATAAATCAGATTCTGTGAGGCCCAATCGACGAAGTGTACGAATGGGCATGAGGCTGACTCCTGAACCATTGTCAATGAAAACTCTTCGGATATCTACACCATTAACTATTCCAAATAAGTACAGAGGTTTTATGTGCCCATGCACAACATCATCTTCATCTTTATCAGTAAAAGATATCACTGTATGACATTCTGCAGGATTATTCTCTATGTGATAGACTTCAGCTGCAGCTATTTCAGCTTCAAATTCCTGAGGACATGACAAACCTTCGATGAGTTCTTCCTGAAGATCTTTTGACAGATTCAAAGCATCCAAAATTGATAACTTGGCTGGTACTTGGGCCAACTGTTTCAATATATCATACTTTTGATCAAGAGGTATGCATTTCCCAACAGAAATATATGGTTTAACAGGTGCCTTGGAAGAAGATGCTTTGGAAGCTGATGCATCTTGTATTGGGATAGAAGTTGGCAACATCCTTGGTTTTGTAAGATTTGACCGATTAGATCCATTTACTTGCCGAGATAAAGAATACGGAACCTTCAATCAGTCTTCTAAAATAACTGTGCCAAGACTAAGTTGTCTATTAGCTGAAGAACATGCTTTTTCTTTTTGAGCTCACTGAAGGGCTCTACCATGAGTTTATGCTGCATACACGGTGCTAGCAGGGGTAGAATTAGAGTAGTGGCTTTGGAAAGATCCACGTCTTCCCATGTATCTTGAACCTCAGGAAATTCCTTGGATTCCCTTATTTGATACAGGGAATTCAGGCTCATCAAAATTGAAATTACGACTGGAATACGGATCTGTTAATTGAATCATATTAATAGAACCGAAGATTAACTCTTCGTCTAATAAAGACTCTGCTTGACTAGCCTATTTAGGCTGTGCTATTTGATGGGGCGGTGCCCGTGGCTTTGAAGTAGATGGCATAAAGTCTTCCAGAATCAAAGACAATTTAGGCTTTGACACATACTCATCTTCTTCTGATTCATTTTCCTTCTTTGAATCAAGCCGTTTCTTTGAGGACATTCCCTCTGACGAAGAGGTTTTTACCGCAATATTCATGGCACAAGATAAAATTGGTTACTTTAATAGTGTTCACAAAATGGCATGAGTCCGATTGATTGTCTTTCTGACCATCCAATCATCATACTTATATGAATTTTTTCTTTTGACTTCTTTCTATTCACATTCCTCCTCTGGAACTGTAGCAGTAACACATGCTACCTGAGTCGAAGAACCTTTCAACTTGACTTGTCCCAAGTCGACCATCTTTTGCAGGAGGTCTTTGAAGACAAAACACTCCTGGATGGGATGCCCCAACATTTGATGAAAGGGACAAAAATTGGGACGGTATTCACCTCCTTCTTTGTTTGGCCTCTTGGGAATTGGTAATTGAACCAAATTATTTTCCAGAGCTAAAATGAAGTAACGAGGAACTCACTCATTCTGGAAAGAGTATGTTTTACTCTTCAAATCCTCAAATTGTTTTCATCGTTGATCTCTTTGATTAATTGGACGAAACGAACTTTGTTGTTGGCGTTCAGGAGGCGGAGCCCTTTGAGAAGATGAAGGTTTTTATGTAGAAATAGGTACAGGCGCTTGTTTAAGCATAACTGTAGCAGTTTCCTCTTACCCATTCTCCTTCATGGAGCTGATGGAATTAAACGATATTTAGCCTTAGCATGTATAAGGGAATCTTCAATCTGCTGAGCGATTGAAGTAAGGTCTCGAAACCCTCCGGTGTATTTCATAGGGATCAATGGCGTGTGTAATTCATCACACAAATTTGCCACACAGATTGGCTATAGCTCTTCCTGAGGAAGTGCTAAACACAGGGAATATGTTAATCAATTTCAACGAGCAATGAAATCAAAAACTCTTTCATTATCCCTTTTCTTACAGTTTGTAAGATCGAAAACTGTCATTTTTGCAAAGTTGAGCTAAACTGAAGAAGGAATTTTTGGCGAAGATCCTCCCATCCGATAATTGACCGGGATTGCATGCTTGCATACCAGACAAAAGCTGGTCCTTGCAAGGTTCGCACGAAGCATCTGAGTTTCACTGCTTCTTGCTGCTCTGGAGTTCCCATCATAGGATCACAACAACATACGTAATGCATCAAATGTTGTTCAGGGTCGCCTGATCCATTGAAAGTAGGGAAAACAGGGTTTCCAAAACTGGATGGAGGAGAAATTGAATCTACCCATTCAGGGTAAACTTCTTTTTCTGGTTGAACGTGCGCCAGTTTCCCATCCATAGTTTCTAACCGAGCTGTTAATGACTCAATAGTAGTGATTAACTTTTGAAAAACATCAGGTTGAATTTGGTCTTGGGTAGGTGCAATGAATGGAGCTTGGACAGACGTGGTGATTGGTGGTGCAACTGATGGTAGCACTGCTAACATTTGCTGCGTTTGACCCATAGGATTAGACCTCTGAGGGTGTACTGATAAAAGAGGATATTCCTGATCCATCTCAGTAGCTGCAACAAATTCCTTCGGTTGTCAAACTTCAGCATTCTTAAGAAGAAGACTACTCTCAAGTAGTTCTGCATTCAACCTTATTAATTATTCCATTTCTTCCTCCTGTTGTGCAAACCTTTGCTCTAATGAGAGAGATCGACCTTCTTTAGAGGAAGGATATGTAACCTGATTCTTTCCCCTCCCTTTTCTACATACTTTTTGGAGAGAAGGAAGTGTATTACCTAGGTTTTGAGTAATCCTTTGACTTTGTGTACGCAGACCTTCTTCATTTGTATCAGTGCATACCTTTTCTTGAGTAGGACGCTCTTCATCTAATTCCACTGAGTGAGTCTCCCCTGGTGGATTAGCAACAACGACATTGATGAAATTGATTGATTCATAATGCATCATATCTCTTTTATCAACATTTTAGTGATATTTTCTTCTTTCATGTCTTTGATGATACATTGCATTTTGTTGATTTAATCCTTTAAGAACTTCTTGACGGGCTATAATTTGGAGGGAATCTCCAGATAATTTGGCTCTTCGTTCCTCTTGGGGCTTCTTCCCCAATTGAGAAAAGACCAATATTCCTTGAAAAGGGGATTGATGATTTGAAAGAGTCCCCAGTCTCGTAAACTAGGGATGTTCCTACTGCTTTCGCTCAACTCCTCGAATACCATTTGTTGACTCTGAGGGTTGGGTTAAAGGAGTCCCCAGTTTGACAAGCTGGGGTGGCTCTTGACATACTATGTAAGAGACCTTCTTAAAATCTCTCTTGATCTTGTGAATCTTAGTTCGGAAATTAGCTGGATGCATTAACCTGTATCCACTTTTATCACCTAGTTTAGCAGACTGTTGGATGATTTCTGAAACTTCTATCATTTGATGATGTGTTTTCTCTATACGAGAGACTTGTGCAATATTCTCGCCTACTTGATGTAGGATCAATTCAACAACTTGTTCTCTATATGCTTGATTTTGAGAGGAACTATTTGAAGCTAGTTCTTGAGCAAGATTTTAATTAAGTACAAAGCCCATTGACTGTGACCGGCCATGGGCAATAACATTGCATGAGACCATTTTCGGCGTGCTTTGCTGACTGGAAAGCACTGTGAAATGTAGTGCTCCATGAACACACCATCCTTTGATATTAACACCAGTTGGAGCATTGGCAATTAACTGACGCAATTTTCGTAGTGCGCCAAGGCATGAACGTTGAAGGGTTCTCTGTTGCTTTTCAGCCTTCAGATACCGAGAGACTGATAGAGATTCCAAATCTATCTGACGTTGTATCCCATCTATTATCATAAGATGATTTTCATATTCATCATAAGATAATACCTTCTTCTTAAATTGACATAGAGGTTTCCATATGTTGAGATGAATATCATGGATTCCATCTTCCATCAACATCTTTGGAACGTCATACTGGGAGTCAGCCAAAGGCCAAAACATGACTGGTACCTCATTTTTCACTAGATTTTTCTTCATGTTCAACATTTCCTCTTCATCATTAAATGAAGATTCTTCTACCTGTTTTGACCATAGTTGGTGTTTCCTTGTTGCTTCATCAGATTCAACAATATTGGTAGAGAGATCATTGATCAAACTAGAAGATGCATGACTTAGGGGTGGTTCGGAGAATGACCTACACCCTGGGATATCTTCTTATTGAGAAATTATTTCACTTGCTAGCGATAAAGCATCAGACGTGACTGGTTTCGCATTTG
The DNA here is from genome assembly GCA_963277665.1 of Viscum album. Taxonomy (NCBI): domain Eukaryota; kingdom Viridiplantae; phylum Streptophyta; class Magnoliopsida; order Santalales; family Viscaceae; genus Viscum; species Viscum album. Next base: position 1,520,086,530 of record OY728150.1, read on the forward strand.
CAAGTTCCTCAAGATAAGAGGGCTTTCTCGGTACTACATTGTCCACTGGAGTATATTCTAGGCAATGTGAATCACTACATTGGAGAGGACTTTCGCAGCGAAATTCATCATCATGGGGAGGTCCACCAAAATGGGTTGCAACAAAAGATGATATCTCTTGCTCCTTAGTCTTCTGACCACATAGAGGGTTCCTGTGGCTCTCATCTGAAGACGAAACATCAAGATTGACCGAATTTTCACGAAGCAAGCCTTCATGAGGAAGTGTCTGTTGAATAACTTCAGAATTAATGTTCCTGTTATTGGGAACTGAGGGAGTAGAATCATGAATTCCAACAGATAAATGTCTGAGGGCTTCAAGAACTCCAGCATCGAGAAAGGACATGTTACAAATTGGCCTTTGATCTCCTCACTGTACTGGGCAGATATTTTTCTTAGATGAATTCTTACTCGCATTGGAAACCATTTGTTGACGAAAGTGGTTGCTCTGAGCAGGTGTATGTGCCTGATCAGGAAAGATGGTCAGGCTAGGCTGAAGATCTCCACTCAAATCAGGTGTATGTGCCTGACTTGGTTGTCCGTATGATAGGGCGGAGTATGCCTCATAACCCTCTTGTACTGGAACAAATGTGTGTATCTATTTCGGAGTGAATAGTTGATGTGTCACTCCACTTCTAGGGATAGATTTATGTGTCTTTCCCTGACATGATGCTGAAGCTGTTATGATATCCTGGCAAGCATCCAAAATATGAGTAGGAATTTGCTTCTTCTCTTTCACCATTGAAAAAATATGCTTGGTGACATCAGCTGTCGGAACGGGGATATACGTCCATTCCGGGCTTGCAGTAGGTGTATGTGCCTGCTCTTGTCCTCCTTTTCCTGTCAGTGAATCCTGACAGTACTCAAGTATGGAGGCAGAGAGTTGAGTCTGCCTCTTGTTTGTCGTCGGAGCTTTCCGACTAACTTCTCCATGTGCTACCAAGCGAGACTGTTGGTAGGCTTGATTAGTACTAGCAGGTGTATGTGCCTGCTGATTACACTTCTCCAAACACGATTGACGATATCCATCATATGTAGCCAGGCGAGCCTGCTGACTAACTGATGATGTATAATAAGGTGTATGTTCCTGCCTATAGTACTCCACCGGAATTTCATGGTAGGATTGGCTTGATGCTGCCAGACGAGTCTGCTGGACAACAGAATTAAAACAGACAGGTGTGTGTTCCTGCTCGTTGTTCACCACCATGTTAGGTTGGTTGACTTCTCCGGAGATGGTAGGGATGAAAACTTTCCCATTGTTAACCGGATTCCATCTCTGGCAGTTCATCTTTCCTGCTTGGGTTTGAGGAACCTGAGCCTAATGCCTGGAGTCAGTACCTTCATCATGTTGAGGGTGAAATGCCGCACGATTCTGGTGGTGATTGTTGATGGGAGACCTCGGGAAGGACTCTTGTCTTTTTGAATTAAGGCCCTGAGGGACCTACTCATTCACTTCCTCAGAGTAAGGGAGCGAATGGAAATTGTGTTCTGGGGATAACGACCTGAAACGGTTGGAGACGGTAGTCAGCACCGCCTGCCTCTTGATCACTGGTCGTCGTTGTCCGGACGACCTGTGTGAGTTGTTCACTTGGAGGGCATGTCGGGTAGCCTCCAGAGTTGGGATGGTACCGTGTTGACGGTACTCCTTAACTAGCACATTTGATACCTAGCATTGAAAATGCTGAGTAGGTGATGTCATCCTCAGAGCGGATGACGATCTAGTAGGAATAGTAGTAGTGGTATTTGCAGCTGCAGTATTCACAGGTGTGATTTTGAGAGAAGCCATTATGGAAATACAGAAGATCTTGGAAAAGAGTGTCTGTTTGATATAACAGACGTAATCATAATAAATTTAGCTATTTCATCCTTTGGATGATCACACATGTCAATGATTGTTTTTGTTAGCACTTTTATTGAGTTTAAAATAGGGTCTTAACAAATAAGTAAAATATCATTTTAACTTGGTTATGGATTCACGTCGGGTTCACCATTTTTTGTTTCCCTCAGAATTCGGGGATGACCTCCAGGATGGGAGATTCAAACATTCCGATCGGTTTATAACGGGTTTGTTCGTAGAACCGGAAACATCCAATGATTCCACATCCATTTGGACCTACTTTCCAAAGGTAGGTGCTCATTAGCTTGTGAACTGATGAGGCTTAGGAATTTGCATTGGTCGAGAGGATGGGAGGTAGGATTCATCACACCTTTTTTAGGGGAATTATTGTCTATTCAGGGACTCTCTTTATAGATTTAATTTATGTTCGTGAATCCTTATTACATTACCAAGTATAAAATGAGATTTCCTTCAGTTTTGACAATCAATGATTAAACATGTAAGAAACATAGATAATCTTTTATATGTATTCGAGGTTCTTCATCAATAGAGAATCATCTATATCTATTTGGAGATTCTTGGTCAATGGTATCCTTCAAAACATTTGTATAAAAGTCTCTTGGTCATTATGATGACCAGGCTGGTTTTAAAGCCACTCAGTGGGGCACATGAAGTTTATTGTCATTCAGAAGGACATGAATTATTTCAGAGTTGGGATCAAACCTGTAGATGGGCTACCTGCATATCCTTTGTATTCGAAAAGGTATCAGAACCCACGTAGTTCGAATAAGGGAGTGTGATGTTTATGATTGATGGCTCAAAGCAGGATGTCATATTTACTTTTACCCTCTAAGCTCACGTGAGTCATGCTCGGTGTGAGAAACAAGTGGTATTGGTAATAAAATAGTCAATTGGACCATGAAAGATGTAATCATAAGAAATGGTTTGGGGCTTATGTATGTATGACTGCACAAATAAATGACGGTTAGGATTTACATTAAGTAGAAAATCCAGGAACAGAGTCCATAAAGGTATATGTGCTTCATGGAGATTTGAATACTCAAACTTGGGACTTATTCCTGAAAAGGAAACCCAAATTAGGAGAGGATTGATAACTGGGTTTTACTCCTGAGAAGGAATTCCAGATCAAACATAAATTAGGACTGGTAAAGAGAAATTAAGGGATTTGGGGATTACTCCTGAAAAGGAAGCCCAAAATTTATGACTGGGGCTTATTCCTAACAAGGAAGCCCTGGTTAGGGGACTTGGGGCTTACTCCTGAAAAGGAAGCCCAAAATTATGACTGGGTCTTATTCTTGAAAAGGAGACCCAGGTTAAGAGATTATGACTAGGACTTATTCTTGAAAAGGAGGCCCAGGTTAAGGATTATGGTTTGGGGCCTACTTCTGAGAAGGATGCCCAAATTAGAGGACTTATGACTAGGAATTATTCCTGAAAAGGAGACCCAGGTTAAGGATTCTATCATCTTCAATTATGAGGTTTGAATGAATGAAATCTCCATATTTAGTGACATAAGGATATTTAAATCACTAGGTTTTGAGAGACATTCCACAGAATTCCTTTCAGATAAGGAAGTAAAATCAAGAAATCATGCCATAAATGGTTGTGAAGAGTGTCTTGAAGACCTAATTTTGAATAGTAAAGGTGTAATGGCTTAAGAGGGGTAAAAATGGGCAATATGGGCACCCAAAAAGAAAGGGACGCGCAAGTCTTGGAAGACGCGCAAGTACTGCGTGGGCGCGCAGGTATTGGTCGTCCAGGTATACCTGTGCGACACATGGTGTATTTGTGTGACGGTCAACCAGCATTTGAAATACTTGAGAGACTCTTTATAAAAGCCTTTAGAATCCTCTTGAGGTTCTTCCAGAAAAGGGACGCGCAAGTTCCAGCGAAGGAGTAAGGCGGCGCGCAAGTGTGACAACATCCCTTAAGGGCTAGCCACTCAGGCGCGCAAGTGTTGATGAGTTTCAACACATAGGCCTTCCTCCCTCTCTTTAGATCTTCCATTCTAGGTAAGAAATTACCTTATAAGTGTTCCGGAAGCTTTGAGAAGAGACTTGGGCGTCTGGATCTTCAATCCGAGTTTCTGGAAAAAAGATTCCTCCACGAATGCGGGGCCCACATGATCTATTTATAGGCAGGAGAAGACCCCGGGCGGTTACCGAGTGGTTTATCACTTAGGCCGCGTAAGTGACGGGAACCCCAAAGTGTGTCGCGCAAGTCCACTTGCGCGACTATGAGAAAACTTGCGCCGCATAGTGGAAAATTTCTCCTTTTTCATCCCTTTGTCGATTTTTGATGTTTTATTCAAAGGTCAAACCATTTTAATCTCAGATCTTTCGCTTTTCCAATCATGAGATTCTGTGATGAAAGGAGCGTCAACAAGCTCAAACCAAGTCAACTCAGCATGTATAATTGTTTGACCGTGTTACGTAGTTTCTTTCAGGATGCCTTTTCTCGGACGACCAGCTAGAGCCCGGAGGGATGTGCGTACTGACAACCTGCCGAGCGACGAGGCTTCGGTAAAGGGACCTCTTGCAGTTTAGGCACCAGCGGATGCACCGGAGGTGCTACCATAGGTTGGGCCACCGATTCCACCAGCACCAGCAGTAGGGGATGCACGCCACTTGAGTGCACTGCATGAGTTCCAGCGCCAGAGGCCACCCAGGTTTCGGGGAGAGACGGACCCGCAGGCGGCATAGGATTGGTTGGAGGCTGTGGTGAGAGTCTTCCGGCTAGTGGGGACACCGAAAGACCTCATGCTGATCTTTGCGGCCATCCTTCTTCAGGTAGCAGCAGGCAGGTGGTGGATCCACTTGTTCCAATTTTGCGACGGGATGACCTTCGCATGGGAATACTTCGAGACCATCTTCAGGGTGGAGTTTGTGCCAGTATCTCTACACCCCGAGCGTGTACAGGAGCTTATTGCCTTTGCCACATGTTTTTCGATCAGTAGCCGAGTCATCTGTTGGCAGTAGACCGATGATGCAGAGGTCCTGGAGGACCAGACCAGTAGTTGGATGATCTCGGGTTTTAGGATCGGTGGTGCAGGGCACCTGGGGTGGGAACAAAGCTAGGCGTTTCAGAAACAGGCTATGTTAATCATGCGGTGGAAAGGGTCACCTGGCATGTGACTGTCCGACTCCTCGTACAGTTGATCCGCAGGCTTTAGAGGAGCCACCGAGGCAGAAGCAGTGGCGGGTGCTTGAGCAACAGCCGAGCATTGGAAAAGGTAGTAGAGCTCCGGGAGTAGCTGGACAGGAGAGTAACTAGTGGATACGTACCTTGTACATCTATTTCCATGATTCTGTTGTATTGGTGTCTTTGTACTATGATCTGCAATAATAAATAGACACTTATCTTTGATATGTTTTCTTTACTGTCCTTTGTTTGGTTTATACTGAGAGGTCCCGGTTAAAACTGTTGACTTGACCCTCACTTTCGATATTTCTACTGGAGGAGATCCAGTGACTTCACACTGATGCCGACAGTGTGACTTGACCATTGGAGGCGAGAGTGACACTTGGATCTCTTAGTAGTTATGTCGAGGCCTTACAACGACATCCATGGCATGAATACATCATTCATGTTAGGATTGACTGTATTAGGCAATGGGCATGGTTCATCCAGGGGATGAGACCGAGTTTCTTTTTTTGGTAAAGGAGAAATTTTAGCATCTCTTTCAAATCATAGGCATGGAAGGTTAAGATCATCCAGGAGCGGATGAAGACTGTACGGTACAGTAAGAAACAAGAACCTGGCACCAGTCCTAGAGACTCGGGCATGTTAAATGTTTCCATAAGAGGATGCTTAAAGGAGAGATGAGTCTGCAATGTAGCAGACGTGGAGGCAGAGCTAGGAGAGATGCCTGAGGTGGTGTAAATCTTGACATGCTACAACCACCCGCCTTAGTTATTCCCGCCAGGCTCAGGGAGCTAGAGGGCGGTGGAAGAGTGCGGCTGCGTGCGGTCAAGGAGTGTGACCCAATGGCTCTAAAAATGATTCAAGGGACAGTCTGTGTCCACTACTAGCTGCTGTAGTAACAGACGTCGATATGAATCCTTCCTCGCTTTCGCAAATCTTATTCCAGACCTAGAGTTTCTGGTAAGCCGTGGACTTGACCCTCACGTCTGGAGATACCTTTGGAGGAGACTCGATAATCACACATACGCCGACGGTGTGATCAGACCCTCGAGGTGAGAGTTTCGGTTGGAATCTCTTGGTGGGAGCATCGAGGCCTTACGACATTAGTTTATGTATGGAATGGGCAATAAATGTTCATACTCAAATTGACGGTTTTAGGAAAACGTCGGGATGGGTTTTCCTTGGTTGGCGAAAAGGAAAACCCATGCAGCACGGGATAAACTCTTTCACAGGAGGGTGTGACCGATCAATCTTGAGTCGGTCAACCATACCCTCGTGGCAGCAGTCTTTTGAGTTTCAGTTCTAACAGAAAATGGAGACCTCTGGAGTTCGAGGATGATGATCACGTACTTATACGAGTCTCACCTCAATGAAGTTTACGGTGATGTGGCCAAGGCGGAAAGTTATCTCTGAGGTTCAACGGACCTTTCTAGGTCCTCAGCTGGGTAGGCGGGGTGGTTTACCGCTTGACCCATCCACCTCAGTTGCACTAGGTACACGACGACTTCCACGTATCTCAGTTGAGGAGATACGTGCTCGACCCTTCGCATATCATCGACCATGAGGAGTTGGACGATGGCGATGGAGTGTCTTTCATGGAGGTTCCAGTGGGAATCAAGGATCGATAGGGGCGGGTCCTTTGAGGAAGGAAAATTCCTCGGGTGCGCTTTCACGGGCAGTACAGGAACCTCCGGGTGAGCACACGGGAGCGGTAGGCTCAAGTGCGTGCTCAGTACCATTGTTGAATCCTTAGTATATGTTAAAGCTTTACGAGGATGTAAAGCCCTGAGGTGGGAGTAATGTAAAGACCTGTAAAATTCAAGTGAAATTTTTTTCTAATTTTTTTTGGGATTTTACAAGAACGCAGTTTCTAACGGAGCCTAATTCTAAGGCCTGGTGTGCTCGGAATCAAGTTCCGAATTTTGGATCGAGTACGTTCAGTGAACAAATGAGCGGGTTTTTCTAACTTTTGAACCGGTGCTTGGAATCGAATTCCAAGGGCACTGATTGAATCGCAGCACCAGTATTTTCTTAGAAAAACCTCTTTCGGAGTTGCCTTTGCTCGGTTGTGCTTTTTAATTTTTGGGGTTTATGTTAAGAAATAAAATAATGTTGTACGATAATTTTATTTCATTTCACTTAATGCCGCTTAAAGACCACTTTAAGCTACATAAGCTTGGTTGAAGCGGATAGGGTGCAATTAAAAATATCCTACCCACATGGTAGGATATTTTTGAGGTGGGACCCACACGAGCCCCACTGTTTCTTTTCTTCTTAAGTAACGCACACGCACCCCCTATTAAACGAATTCAACCAATGCGTTTCCGTAATTTCTTAACGCCTCTATTTAATTGGGCAGTTAAGTTTTACAATTAATTCTTTGATATTAATTGTGAGGGTTACGTCGTTTGAAATTTGAAATCGTTGGCAGAAAGTAATAAAATAAGGCCTTAGCGTCATTTTATTTTTGGGTTGGGAAGCGTTGCACTGAGTTTTCCTCTCCTCCTCCTCCTTCGGGAAGAACGCGAAGAACACGCCACCTCTGACGAAGAACACACATTTTCCTTCCACAAAATTTTTTTCCCCTTCCTCGACGAGACTCTTCAACGGACCTTCTTCTTCCCCATCATCTTCAACGGATCGACGAACAAGCTCGGAAATGGAATCGGGTAGCAAGCAACGACGGCCTCGCCTTCCCTCGAGTCAGACGAACGCCGACGTCCCCCTTCGACGTCGTCATCCTTGCGACGCCATACCGCGACGAACCTCGAACGACGACGCCTCCTTCCAATCGGCTTATACCCAAGGTAGGGGTTCGACTATTTTAAGTTGGTGATCCTTTCCTTCGAATATGAAAGATAAATCTGTCAGCCATGTTCCAATTTTTATTTAAATTAAAAATTGTGAAGGTTAAACGTTTTACGTTTCAGCCAACTGCTACCGAAATAACGGGAGGGAATCGGTCCGCACAAACATGGCCGATACTCCTCCCCCATTTTCTTTTCTTCATTTTGATTAGCGAATACGACATTGTAACGTCGCACCACGCATGAACGAGAGGAAACGCGGTAAGATCGGGCCACGATGAAGAAAAGTGGTGTCGTTGCGCCGTGCCGAGGATTGCGCACAAGGCCGCGGCCAGAGTCGGGCCGCGGCGGAAGGGCACGGCGCCATCATGCCATGCCGGATGGATTCGCGACCATTTTGGAAGTGGCGGCCGGAAAAACCGGCCGCCGGAGAATGCGGAGGAGGCGGCATGAACCCCGACCACAGTTACCGGAAGACGCGGGACCGCGAGGTCCCGCGGCGAGAAACCGGTCGGCCCCGCGCTGGCCGACCTTTTCTGGCAGGAATCCGGAGGGTTACACCCCCTGATGTTACAAGGTGCGGCCCCCTTAATGGGGGTCGCCGTTTTCATAAAGGAGTGATAACACCCTTCCCTTTGCGCGTGCACGGTGCAAAGGCCGCGCTGGCCGCACGCGCTAGCTGCGCTGGCTGCGCCGCCACGCCGCCGTGTGGGCCGCCGTCTGGGTCGGGCCGTCGGCCCGGGCCCAGACCCCCATACTCGGACTTTTCCGTTAAAACGAACATATCTTGAGCTATGGGACTCCGAACAATGCGCCGTTAGCGGAGATGTGATCCTTGGGTCGAGACAGTCGTTTCGGTATATCACACTCAAGGATTCAGATTACTTTGGGTTCGGCCGGGTTGGTTCGTACATGAAACCAACCGGGCCCTCGGAGCGGAAACACTAATATATTGAGCTTCAGAAGTCCGATTGATGTGCCGTAAATTTTGATGGATCCTTCTAAGTGAGACGGATCTTTTGGATTACTCCTCTCGAGGTTTTGATGACGTCGGAGGGTGGTCGGATTGGTTCGCTCGCGAAACCCACTGGGCCCCTGGAACGAAAAAGCCAATAACTCACAGACTGGGCATCCGATTGGCATGCCGTGTGCCTCGTTGTTTTACTCTTGATGAGATGGAACTTTTGGCATACTTCGACCGAGTTTTGGATACAGTTGGATAGTGGCCGGGTTGGATTGTACCTGAAATCCAACCGGGCCCCTGGATCGGGAAAGCTGATATCTTTCAGACAAGACGTCCGTTTGACGAACCATCAACGACGTTGTTGACCTTGTTGAGAAACGGCCCCTATGAGTATACCCTATGAGAGTTCGGGGTACAGTTGAGATACATCCGGGATTGGTTCACTCACGAAACCAAAAAGGCCCCTGGGATGAAAAACCCTGTAACTCACAGACCGGGCGTCCGATTGACGCACCGTCTTTTGCGTTGAGACCCCTATGACGAGGCGGTCCTTTGAGATACTTCTTCGTGGGACATTGAGATACTTGGAGTATGGACCTGTAGCTCATGGAGCGGACCCTCCCGATACGAGCGTGCAGAGTACGGAGACTATGTAGCCGACTGAGACCTGATTACTGCTTGACCGACTCGACTTGGAGTGAGTCGACTAGCCCAGTGGACGGAGAACTACTTTGTGAGTTGCGGACCCATGGTGGACGGAGCACTACCTGTGTGACAGTGCAGACCCATGGTACTCATCCGGAGAGTACCTCAGCAGGCTACTAGGGGTTGTGCACTACTGTGTTTGGGTGACATATCTCGGCGGGAATCACTACTGTGTTTGGGTGGCTGACCCGCGGTACTAGACAAGAGGAGTACCTCAGCAGTCTTAGGTTAGTGAGCAGTACCTCGGATTCGTGGTAGGACCACTGTACACTCCAGAGACAGAGCTCTTCATTAGTTATGGTTTCGATAATGAAAATCCTGGTTTGAGCTGAGATTTTTGACCTTTGTGTTTACCTCGTGATTGAGATGGGTCACTTGATAACTTAGGTATATGTATGGGCATATAACTGGGTAGTGGTTATCCGTTGATTTCACAATCCTTGTGTTTCATCATGATTGAGATGGGTTACTTGATAACTTAGGTATATGTATGGGCATATATTTAAGTAGATGTTATCTGTCGAGATATTCTTTGTGGTTATACTTATTGGTTTTAGTGAGACCTTGAGGGTCTCGGGGTCCCCACTGAGTATCGTTATACTCACCCCTACATGGGCTATGCCTGCACCTCATTGTGTTGGTTGCAGATGATGGGCAGTGCTGACGGAGGTCGAGTGTTCGAGGACTGGACGGTACCCGGAGGTGGACTACACAACAAGTCAGTATTCGGAGGGGGACTTCACGGCGAGACAACACTCGGAGGAGGTTTACGGGTGAGAGCGTTGTGGTGGCTATCTGTACCTACCCTTCAGGTAGGATCCGTGGTGGACGATCCAGGAGCTGCACCATCTGTACCTACCCTTCAGGTAAGATCTGAGGTGGACGACCCAGGAGACGCTACCATCCTTCTAGTTATTGCCTTTTCTATTGTACTTGTTCAGTTGTAGTTGTACTTTCTTTTGGGGTCGTATTCTGGCCCATTTACCTTTCATCACTTTATTTTGTACTTAGTGTTTTACTTTCGCTTGTACTCTGAGGTGTTTTGTTTACTTTTATACAGGCAATGCCTTCCCAGTTATCGGGATTTACACCTTTGGTGCTAGTCGCCAGCCCCTGTCCAATGGAAGGCGGGCTTGGGGTAGTCACGGCATGGTCCCCGAGGATGGGTTGTGAAATCACTCCTTCTCCCTCAATGAGAAGGATGGGGAATCATTATTCTAACACCACATGAACTGTTTCTACCATATCTTCTATGTTAGCAGGAAAGTTCAATTCTGATGTTCTTAAGATCCTAAATCAGTGTATGTCTCAATCTGAATGGGAAACTGGTGATGTCTTTGATTATGGTAGTGACATGACAAACATATCTTGTGGAAGTTTTATTTTATTTTAATAAATTGTCAGAAGATTAACTTCTAGCTGGACTTGAGGGTAATATAAACTAGATACTATTGATTTAATGATTCAAGGAACTATAAATTTGTGACACATGTACCTAATATTTTTATTAATCAATATTTTAAAATAGTTATTTTAAAAAATTAATATTTTTACATGGTAAAAATATTATTCAAATTTCATGTACATATATCCCTATGTTTATATCCATTAGTATTTGTATTCAAATTCCTAAAATATTTCAATATCAAGGGGTATAATATCTATAACCATATATATCAATGAGTTAACCAAAAACATATGTGTCATATAACAATGATGTCTAGGATTATTTTGGAGAATAAATTAGAGATAATTCGATGTATAAGGGGTTCATGAAATCTAGGTTGGTCTATATGATTTAGTAGAAGGAAATCCATTTAATTTTATCCAATGGAATCATAAGTAATCAAATGATTTATACAAAATACATTTTACTAGAAAATTTCCTATCCAAAATGATCATTTGTTTAATTAATGAAAAAGCAATTCTAATAATATTATAGCATAGAAATTAAAATTTTTAATATGAAATGTGATAAATTTTATTCTAAAAACATAGTATAGTCTCAAAAATTATTTTTTATCTGTATTTTTTTTCACTTTTAGAACAAGAATAAATTTATAAAAATTAATTCAACATAAATGATATGTGATACTATAAAAAATTGTAATTTAAACCAATAACAGCAGATAATAAATTCATTCAAAGACTAAATAATGTTTATTATAACCTAATAATTATTTCCATAGAAAATAAAAAAATAAACAAAAAATATTTCATAAAAATCCAAAAAACTTCTACAAAAAAATCTAAAAATATTTTTAAATAATAAAATATTAAAAAAAATTTCTCTTGTATTATGATTTTATTTGTGTTTATAATCATAAGTATTATTATAAAAATATTATGATAACAAAATAATTTTTATCTTTCTTATTTATGATGTATATATTACATTTTGAAATGAAAAATAGATAGTTAATGAAAAAAATTCTCATTTATTAATAACTAAGAACATTTGTAGTCTAATATGATAATATGATAAAATAATTTTCACATAGAGATGGCATTATATACTTGTCTGAACACCAAACACAACAACATATATTCCCTTTAACAACACACAAATAGGATTTTAATGTCACTAAAAAAGAATTTTTAAACACAGCACAGATAAAGGAGGTCCTTTATCCCGGCTAAAAAAAGCGTTGATAAAGGACAACATTTATCAGCACATTTTTTAGCACTAATAAATGTCTAGTTAAATGCAATGTCTTATTAATATAATATGACACCACACAAAAACCTATAATTTAAAATAATTCTATATTAATTTAATTGTAATCAAGAATAAAAAAATATCAACCCATTTTTTATACCAAAAATACACTTCAATTTACATTTCAATCAATTTTTAAACAATAACATTTAAAATTATCCAACACACATTTTAAAACAATAATATTTCATCTTTTGACTGCCCTGATCTCCTCTCATAAATGTCCATCCATGGTATCAATTTCAAAAAAATCATCCCATACCATGAAAAATATTCCACCAATATAATAAAACAAATATTATGTTAGTAATATTATAAAGAAATAAATTAATCATGAATATGAAATAATTCATTAATAAAATGATAATATTTTAAAAAAAGCAAATTTAGAGTTATAAAAGTCACATTGTGCATCATATTGAGGTGGGGTTGATTTCAATATGTTAAAAAGAAGATTTGTATCATTTTACAAAAATATCAAAACAATTCTAATGTGGCTAGTTGATTTTAAGTATGTTACTTGTTTTTTTACTAAAATTAATGTAAATTATAAATAATTACACATTTGGAGTTATTCCGATCACAATGTACATCGTATTTAGGTGAGGAATATTCTTAAATGTCAATAAATACTTATATGTCATTTTTTAATGTATCAAAACAATTCAAATGTGTTTTCTTCATTTTCATAATGATAGTTTTGTTTTTTTACTAAAATGTCATTTCAAACTGGAAACACACATTTTGAGTTATATCAGTCGCATTGGGTGTCAATATGATGTAAGACTACTTCATACATGTCAAAAATGACTTATAAATCACTTTCCTAAATTATGAAGACAATTAGATCATGTTTTCTTGTTTTTCAAATAGTGACATGTTTTGATCAAAAATGATAATTTTATACAGATAATAGAGACTTTATATCATAATATTCACATAGTGCTTCGAATTGCGGTTTGGTTGATTCCATAACATAAAAAATGACTCATGGATCGTTTTCCTAAATTAAAAAAAAATCAGAATGCATTTTCTAGATTTTCAGTACATGAGTAGTTCTTTATAATTAAATTAATTTAAATGTAAAATAAAATGATACATTTGGAGTTGAACCAGTCACATCGTTCATTTAATTGAGTATGGGTTAATTCTTACTCATCAAGAAGGACTCATGGATCATTTTACAAAATTATCAACAAAATCCAAATGTATTTTCTTGGATATTAGTATGTCACTTTTTTTTTAGTAAACTGTGGTCAATTTAAAATAAAAAGAGTCACATTGAGTTATATCAGTCACACTGTGCATCATTTTGACGTGTGTTTGATTATTACACATCCCAAATAACATATATATCATTTTTTTAAAAGTATCAAGACTATAAAAATATGTTTTATTTGATTTTAGTATTATGGTTTTATTTTTTACTAAAATGACATTTCAAATTGGAATCATGCATTTTGAGTCTTACCGAACAGATCATGCATTGGTTTGACATGATATTACTTCATACATATTTAAAATTATATATGAATAGCTATCATAAATTATAAATAAAATCAAAGTTTGTTTTCATGGTTTTCAGTGACTGACATGTTTTGAGATAAAATATCAATTTTTCGACTGATAATGGACACTTAATGTCATACTAGCAACACCATGCATCAGATTGAGGTGTGTTGGATTCCTATATATCAATAATGATTCATTTATTGTTTAACTAATGTATAGAACAGTCTAAAAAAATTTTCTTGGTTTTTAATATGCCACTAGTTATTTTTATCTTAAATTAATGTCAATTTAATAAAAAAAATAGATTTGGACTTATTCATTTCACACCGTGAGTTTTATTGAGGTGGGGTTAATTCATACACATCACAAATGACTTGTGGATTGTTTTAAAAAATTATCAAATAAATTTGGATGTGTTTTCTTGGTTTTTAGTATGTCACCTCTTTTTTTACTAAAATTAATATCAATTTTATAAAAGGGACACTTTGAGTTATACTGGACATACCTTGCATCATATTTAGGTGAGCTTGATTCCTAAAAATTAAAAAAATGACATTCAGTTAATTTTTTACTAATGTATCAAAAAAATCTAAATTCATTTTCTTAGTTTTCAGTATGCCAATTCTATATTTTTACTAAAATGGAATTTCAAACGAGAAATATGTGTTTGGTGGCTTATTGGCTGCATCGTGAATCAGTTTGACATGAGGATACATCATACACATCAAAAATGACTTATTAATCCCTTTCCTAAATTATTAATACAATCATATCACATTTTCTCTATTTTCGGTGAGTGTCATTTTTTGAGCTAAATGTCATTTTTAAACTAATATCAGACATGTTCAATTAAATCGGCCTCACTCTGAATCTTATTGAGTTGTGGTTGATTCTTACATATTAAATATGACTCATGGATTGTAATTAAAATGTATCAAAACAATATGAATTCATTTCATCAATTTTTTTTATTCTAATTGTTTTTTTATATAAAATAATGTAATATTTTAAAAAAGATAAATTTGGTGTTATATTCGTAGCACTATAAATTTTATTGATGTTTGGTTGATTGTTACACATCAAAAATGACTCATAGATATTTTTACAAAATTATCAATACAATCTGAATGTGTTTTCTTAGTTTTTTCTATTTCACTTGTTCTTTCAAAAAAAATTAATGTTAATTATAAATAGAAAGAGACACTTTGTGTTATATAGGCCACACTATGCATCATATTAAGGTGTGGTTGATTCCATCATTTCACAAATTACTTGTAGATAATTTTTATAATGTCAAAACAATTTGAATGTCTTCTCTTAGACTTGAGTTGGTATATTTTTTAACACAAACTATATTGTCCAAGACATTTCTTATATAGACAGCACATCATAGTATAATGATATTCCTTACAAATAAATAATGATCCATGTTGGAATATTTTAGTTTTAGTTATTTTATTAACTTGGAAACATAAATAACTAATTTATAAGAGTCTCTAATTATGTAATTATTTTCTAGAAACCATATTATAAATATCCTTTCTAAAATATTTTTTCATAATCGAATGATATGAACCATAGAAAAGGTGATAATATATGCTCAATAAGTGTAAACAAGGGAGATAACAATGATCATATTAAAATAACATGAGCATAAATGTGTTATAAATTGATATTACAATTATTAATTATTACCCTTAATATCATATATCATAGTCATTTGTCATGTATCAAATCATATTAGTTCAGAAGACATGAATATTAAAGTATCAAATAATATTATAAACTAAAATCATACGCTTTGATTCATACTGAGCACAATTTGTATCAGATTGAGGTGTGGAAGTTCACTATACTATTCAAGAGAATGTTCATTATAGATATTTTGATAAGTCATACATTTCATTCAACTACTTGTAAATCCCTTGGAAGATGCATCCTTATCATTTACTTCACTTTTCATGCTAGAATGGGTTTCTTCTTTGACCCAAAATATACATGTTCCCTAATTTCTAGATTGTAGAAGATAATTGGAAGTTTTATTTTAATTTAATAAATTGTCAGAAGCTTAACTTCTAGCTGGACTTGAGGGTAATAGAAACAGGATAATATTGATTTAATGATTCAAGGAACTATAAATTTGTGACAAATGTACCTAATATTTTTATTAATCAATATTTTAAAATAGTTATTTTAAAAAATATATATTTTTCCATGGTAAAAATATTATTCAAATTTCTTTTATATATATCCCTATGTTTATATCTGTTAATATTTGTATTCAAATTCATAAAATATTTCAATATAAAGGGGTACAATATTTATAACCATATAAATAAATGAGTTAACCAAAAACATATGTGTCTTATAACAATGATGTCCAGGATTATTTTGGAGAATAAATTAGAGATGATTCGATGTATAAGGGGTTCGAGAAATCTAGGTTGGCCTATATGATTTAGTAGAAGGAAATACATTTAATTTTATCCAATGGAATCAAAAGTAATCAAATGATTTATACAAAATACATTTTACTAGAAAATTTCCTATCCCAAATGATCATTTGTTTAATTAATGAAAAAGTAATTCTAATAATATTATAACATAGAAATTAAAATTTTTAATATGAAATGTGATAAATTTTAATCTAAAAACATAGTATAGTCTCAAAAATTATTTTTTATCTGTATTTTTTTCACTTTTAGAACAACAATAAATTTATAAAAATTAATTCAACATAAAAGATATGTGATACTATAAAAAAATTGTAATTTAAACCATTAACATAAGATAATAAATTCAATCACAGACTAAATAATGTTTATTATAACCTAATAATTAATTGCATAGAAAATAAAAAAATATACAAAAAATATTTCATAAAAATCCAAAAAACATCTATAAAAAAATCTAAAAATATTTTTATATAATAAAATATTAAAAAGAAATTCTCTTGTATTATGATTTTATTTGTTTTTATTATCATAAGTATTATTATAAAAATATTATGATAACAATAATAATTTTTTTCTATCTTATTTATGATGTATATTTTACATTTCGAAATGAAAAATTGATAGTTAATAAAAAAAAATCTCATTTATTAATAACTAAGCACATTTGTAGTCTAATATGATAATATGATAAACTATTTTTCACATAGAGATGGAATTATGTAAATTTCTGAACATAAAACACTACTATATATATTCCCTTTAATAACACACAAATAGGATTTTAATATCACTAAAAAAGAAGTTTTAAACACATCACAGATAAAGGTGGTCCTTTTTCCCTGCTAAAAAAAGCATTTATAAAGGACAAAATTTATCAGCACTTTTTTTAGCACTAATAAATGTCCAGATAAATGCTATTTCATGTTAATAAAATAGCACACCACACAAAAAACTATAATTTCAAATAAATCTATATTCATTTAATTGAAATCAGGAATAAAAAAATATCAACCCATTTTTTATAAAAAAACACTTCAATTTACATTTCAATCAATTTTTAAATAATAACATTTAAAATTATCCAACACACATTTTAAAACAATAATATTTCATCTTTTGACTTCCCTGATCCCCTCTCATAAATGTCCATCCATGGTATCAATTTCAAAATAATCATCCCATACCATGAAAAATATTCCACCAATATAAGAAAACAAATATTATGTTAGTAATATTATAAAGAAATAAATTAATCATGAATATGAAATAATGCATTAATAAAATGATAATATTTTAAAAACAGAAAATTTAGAGTTCAAACAATCACATTGTGCATCATATTGAGGTGGGGTTGATTCCAATATGTCAAAAAGAAGATTTGTATCAGTTTACAAAAATATCAAAACAATTCTAACATGGCTGGTCGATTTTAAGTATGTTACTTGTTTTTTTACTAAAATTAATGTAAATGATAAATAATTATACATTTGGAGTTATTCCGATTACAATGTACATCGTATTTAGGTGAGGAAGATTCTTAAATGTCAAAAAATACTTATATGTCATTTTTTAAAGTATCAAAACAATTCGAATGTGTTTTCTTCATTTTCATAATGATAGTTTTGTTTTTTAATAAAATGTCATTTCAAACTGGAAACACACATTTTGAGTTATATCAGTCGCATTGTGTGTCAATATGATGTAAAACTACTTCATACATGCCAAAAATTACTTATAAATCACTTTCCTAAATTATGAAGATAATTAGATCATGTTTTCTTGGTTTTCAAATAGTGACATGTTTTGATCTAAAATGTTAATTTTATACAGATAATAGACACTTTATATCATACTAGTCACATAGTGCTTCTAATTGAGGTTTGGTTGATTCTAGAACATAAAAAATGACTCATGGATCGTTTTCCTAAATTATTAAAAAAATCGGAATGCATTTTCTAGATTTTCAGTATGTGAGTAGTTCTTTATAATTAAATTAATTTCAATTTAAAATAAAAAGATACATTTGGAGTTGAACCAGTCACACCGTTCATTTAATTGAGTATGGGTTAATTCTTACTCATCAAGAACGACACATGGATAATTTTACAAAATTATCAACAAAATCCAAATTTATTTTCTTGGATATTAGTATGTCACTTGTATTTTTTTAGTAAACTGTGGACAATTTAAAATAAAAAAAGACACATTGAGTTATATAAGTCACACTGTGCATCATTTTGAGGTGTGGTTGATTCTTACACAGCAAAAATAACATATATATCATTTTAAAAAAGTATCAAGACAATAAAAATATATTTTATTTGATTTTAGTATTCTGGTTTTATTTTTTACTAAAATGGCATTTCAAACTGGAATCATGCATTTTGAGTCATACCGACCAGATCGTGAATTGGTTTGGCATGATACTACTTCATTCATATAAAAAATTATATATGAATACCTATCCTAAATTATAAATAAAATCAAAGTATGTTTTCATTGTTTTCAGTGACTAACATGTTTTGAGATTAAATATCAATTTTTCGACTGATAATGGACACTTAATGTCAGACTAGAAACAACATGCATCAGATTGAGGTGTGTTGGATTCATACACATCAATAATGACTCCATTATTGTTTAACTAATGTATAAAACAGTCTAGAATTTTTTTCTTGGTTTTTAATATACCACTAGTTATTTTTATCTTAAATTAATGTCAATTAAAAAAAATATAGATTTGGACTTATTCATTTCACAATGTGAATTTTATTGAGGTGGGGTTAATTCATACACATCACAAATGACTCATGGATTGTTTTAAAAAATTATCAAATCATTTCGGATGTGTTTTCTTGGTTTCTAGTATGTCACCTCTTTTTTACTAAAATTTAAATCAATTTTATAAAAGGGACACATTGAGTTATAACGGACATACCTTGTATCATATGTAGGTGAGGTTGATTCCTAAACATTAAAAGAAATGGAATTTAGATAATTTTTCTTAATGTATCAAAACAATCTAAATGCATTTTCTCAGTTTTCAGTATGAAAATTCTGTATTTTTACTAAAATGGCATTTCAAACTAGAAATATGTGTTTTGTGTCTTATTGGCCGCATCGTGAATCAGTTTGACATGAGGATACTTCATACAAATCAAAAATGACTTATTAATCCTTTTCCTAAATTATTAATACAATCATATCACATTTTCTCTATTTTCAGTGAGTGTCATTTTTTGAGCTAAATGACAATTTTAAATCAATATCAGACATGTTAAGTTAAATCGGCCACATTGTGAATCTGATTGAGTTGTGGTTGATTCTTACATATTAAATATGACTCATGGATTTTCTTTATAATTTATCAAAATAATATGAATTCATTTCATCAATTTTTTGTATACCAGTTGTTCTTTTTACATAAAATAATTTAATATTTCAAAAAAGATACATTTTGTGTTATATTCGTAACACTAAGAATTTTATTGAAGTTTAGTTGATTGTTACACATAAAAAATGACTCATGGAAATTTTTACAAAATTATCAATACAATCTGAATGTGTTTTCTTAGTTTTTTCTATGTCACTTGTTCTTTAAAAAAAATTAATGTTAATTCTAAATAGAAAGAGACACTTTGAGTTATATCGGCCACAATATGCATCATATTAAGGTGTTGTTGATTCCTTAATTTCACAAATTACTTGTAGATAATTTTTAAAATGATAAAACAATTAGAATGTCTTATCTTAGACTTGATTTGTTATATTTATTTGACAAAAACTATATTGTCCAAGACATTTCCTATATAGACAGCACATCGTAGTATAATGATATTCCTTACAAAACATAATGATCCATGTTGGAATATTTTATGTTTAGTTATTTTAATAACATGGAAACATAAATAACTAATTTATAATAGTCTCTCATTAAGTAATTATTTTCTAGAAACCTTCTTATAAATATCCTTTCTAAAATATTTTTTCATAATCAAAGGATATGAACTATAAAAAGGTAATAATATATGCTCAATAAGTGGAAACAAGTGAGATATCAATGATCATATTAAAATAACATGAGAATAAATGTGTTATAAATTGATATTAATATTATTATTTATTACCCTTAATATCATATATCATAATCATTTGTCCTGTATCAAATCATATTAGTTCAGAAGACATGAATATTAAAGTATCAAATAATATTATAAACTAAAATCATACGCTTTGATTCATACTGAGCACAATTTGTATCAGATTGAGGTGTGGATGTTCACTATACTATCCAGGAGAATGTTTATTATAGATATTTTGATAAGTCATACATTTCATTCAACTACTTATAAATCCCTTGGAAGATGCATCCTTATCATTTACTTCACTTTTCATGCTAGAAGGGGTTTCTTCTTCGACCCGAAATATACATGTTCCATAATTTCTAGATTGTAGAAGCTAATTGAAATGAAAATATGAATTTCCAAAATATCAATAAAAAATAAATAATTATTACATATATTGATATGGAAATTAAATTACATATCATATATTAATTTATTAAAAAATTAATTATTTACATAATTAATAATAATTCACTATTATAAATTCTTGACCAATTTCGTTACTGTCATTATATCAACTATATCCACAAAGTAAAATCTCTAATGGCATTGATTAGTTTATATGAAACCACCCCAAAATGAATAAAGAAATAAACCTCTCTAAGAAGCCATTTCTTACATGGATAATACAAAAAAGAAGGAAATTAAACAGAAATATAAAACAAACAGTACTTCTATGAAAGTCACATTTTCATGTTATTTGTGTACATTATTCCATCACGTATAATGCCCTTTCGTTTATAATAACATCTATATCTCCTTGTGAATATGAGTCTTTTCAAAAATCATACTAGTACTAGAAAAATATAAATACAATAATCATAATTAATATTTTAAGTTAGATATTAATTATCTTCAAAAATACCTCTTCATGGATGATAGTTTGTTCATGAAATAAGATATCTCTACTAAATTTAAAAACATAATAACCATATTTTTTTAAATTTATTAATTTCACAAACTACAAAAACACTTAGAAAAATATTGACTTTTTTATGTGTTTTTCAATAGTGAAATCCTTTTATATATACACTTATACTTGTACAGTCATATAACTTGGTAGGGTCCTAGTGTTTAACCCTTGGGCTCAATCCATGTTTTTCATGATACTAATTCCCCACTCTATCATAATATAATCCTCATTAAACGATAATATAAATTATATAACATGATGTTTTGTTCTAAAATGTTGAATATAGTTTATTATAAATTGAAAAATTCCATCATTTTTGTTAGTTTTTTGGAAATCAATGCATTTAATCCAGGAAATAAATATTTGGAGTATCTAACAATACCACAATGAGTATCAAATGTTTCCTAAAAACAAGAAATGGAATATGTAATGAATGAAATGAAATTATATTTTATATGATTCAATTATATATTTTTACCCCTACATCATAGTTATTAAATAGTATGTCCCCAAAAAGTTTTCTTCAAATTAATTGATCTATGCTACCACTATTTTGTCCTTTTTTTGGTATCGAATTTTTTTGTTCTATAGATGTGATGTGTGGACTAATGATTCTATGTTTTTTTCATGGTAAAATCAGTTTAATTGATTTTTATATATACACATTCAAAAAAATTGAAATGTATTTAGTCATAATTAGCATAGTATATCAATTTTTGGATAATCAAGTCATGATAACATATCTCATGTATACATTTATAATGGAGGCACTTATCCAGTCGTAGTCAAGGATTTCATTTACATTCCCAACACTGATGTAGTCTCTATCTTCCATTGTATACATATATTCTAAAAATTATGTTATGTGACTACTACCAGATTTTAACTCTGTATCCACATAATCCTTCAATTCTAGTAAAAGTGGATAAAGAATGGGAGAGGTAATGGTTCTTTTGGGTGATAATTTCGATTGGTTGGCCTATCCTTTAGATTGTTTTTGAGTCATTCTTTAATTTCACCCCATTCCATTTTTTTGTTATTAATAACATTCACCAGTTCAGACCTTTTTTTGTTTATATATTAATTGTTTTTCTTGAAAAAATAAGTTCTAAATGATTTCCCACTAATCGACATGGTTTTTATATGATGTAATGACCATGCGTTGAATGTTTAAATATCTATTACAACTATATTAATAACTTCTTCATCAATTGGTATAGGTATTTCAGCACTTGGCTCATGGGATATGCTAGTTGATACTCTCACGTGACCTATTGCTAGTGGTTTTATGTGTATATTTTCATTTAGGATATTGAAAATTGTATCCCATGCGACAAGGTAATGGGTGGGTTTGGATAGATATAAATCACAATCATTATAACCCTATAGAATATTATTCACTGAAAGGTATAAGTGTCTCATTGATTCCCATTTTATAGAAAACAATTATTTGAACATTCGTTACCTCGTCTAATGAATCTCTTTGAGGGGAATGGCTCACCTTAATGTTGGTGGGTGAAGGGGTGGGATCTCAATGTGCTGTTTGTTCTGTATTTTTTTATTCTTATTTATTATCCCCTATAAAAGATACTAGTATTTATCTATAACATTTGAATTTGTCTTCAACGGTATATTTTCTCCCTCTCTCTCTCTTCTGTTTAATTTATTCACATCTGTCGTCCTCTTTTTTTTATCAAAAAATGTTCGAGGCTTCACCACAAAACCCACACCTCTAACGTGACCATAATGTTTTGGCCACATAAAAACCACTAATAGTATGTGTTCATCTTCTACAAGTGTTGATGATTCCTGTGACTATTTATGAAAATATAGAAAAATAAGTTATCCCTGTTATGAAATAATTATTTAAATAAAAACCTTATTATGTCATACTTACACATGTTTCCAACAATTTATTTTTGTTTTCATCTCTTAAAATTCAATAATTATTTACATGTTCCTACATCCATATCACATGGCATGGGATTGAAGTGGATTTTGATTTGGAGTCATAAATAATCATATAAACAGTGGATCATAATTATGGTGTTGTTTCATGTCACATAAAATTATTAAGCTAGATTTAAAATACGTTCCAATTTTTTTCAAGAGACACGACCCTCGTCCCGACATTAATGTATGGGTATGCTGGTTTTATTGGTCATTCCTTATTTCCAGCACTAGATTTTTGTTTCATAAATAAAAAAAATTCAATTAAAATGATAAATACATGTATCAACAAAAAACATATTTCCAACCATAATATAAAAGAAATTACCCATCTGCAAGATGTCTAGTAAACACATCCCACAATTATTGGGTTATAGGGTGTGCATAGATAAGTCGTGGGTGTAGATTTATTTTCCCTTCAACATATTTAAGATGGCATCACATTAAAATTGCGAAAAATCCTCTTTGAATCCTTCCAAAAAGAATTAGTACATATTACTTGTGAGATACATATACTATAAATGCACCCACCAATGGAAGATGAAGAGTATGTCAATGTTACATTATTTAATTTTTTTATTTAAATAATTAAATTATATCATATTGTTATCATATTCTCTACCCACATCTATATCTAATATTCGATCACAACATGGTGCCATGAAAATAAATCAATCATCATGCATTATTGGGTGACTATTATAATGTTACTACTAAACATGAACTTTTTGGGGTTAACATGTCGGCCTCACACATTCCATCAGTCCTAGCATTTGATTCCATTGAAATTCAGCTTAATTAATTTATCTATCACCATCAAACTACAGTGCTCCTATTTTTTATGCATTTTCGGTCCTTTGATGCCTACCATTATCTTATAATCAACATTTTCAATATGTTCCTATAGAGATATAGCAACATAATGCATAGATTCTCATTGTACCTATGTACATGGAGAAACAATAGGATGATAAACATATTTTTCCTCAGGAATGGGAGCACCAAAAAATGCATAAGGTCATTGTTCATCTTCCCTGTGAGTAGAAGTAGGTTGAGAGACCTCTTGTGTATAGGGATTGGGAGCGCTAACACATATAGAAGTCATTATCTACAGAAGTGGTTTAACTTTTAATTTATATTATATAAGTGCAACAATGAATGAATAACAACATGAGGTAACAAGATGTATATTAAAATAAATATAACCTGATTATTAAACTCTCTTTTAAAAAAAGGATAAAGGTATTTGACCCAACTATCGACTATACAAATTCCTTCATTATAGTCTCATGTGACATACAAAATTTGGGATACATTGGGACAATTGTTAAATTATTGTGAAATCTCAATGAAAGAGTCATCCTTAATTTAATTTTCTTCTAACCCTTTAGTGGTTTTGGTTGATAAAATGGATCTAGAATATAAAATAAAAACACTACCTATAATGCCATTATAATTGGATCTTTTTAGTACTCTTCCTTACAAAAATCAACTTTCTTGAATCCCAATTAGTCTATTTTGGAAACAGCCTTGCTATCAACCCAATTTCATTGAAAAATAGACCCTTGAAATGGTGTATAATCTTACTCCCATATTTGATTGATGCTACCAAAGTATGACATATTCATGTAAATCGTATTTCACTCATTATTACTAGAATGATGCATCACTTCATCCACAAGTATAACTACAATATATTTCAGTGTATAGTATTCATCATGAACATTTATATAGATAATAAAACCATTAATTACATAACCATTATAAGATAATATATACACACTTGGCCCTCTGGTTATCCCTAGATGTCATTCTAAAATTGATTTCAGATTTTCATCTGAATCCTTAAAAATATGGTCCGTGATCTATCTTATAATCCATTTATTATGTGTATTTGATGTCAATAATTCATTCATTAATAGATTCAAATGCCTATAATTTCTTTGTGGGTTTCATTATATGGGAAAATCTCTAAACTGTTATGCTAAACATAAATATTGGCTTTCTCCTAATATGTAATATTGATTGTGACAAAATCTCTTCGAGAAATTCCTTCACACATAAACAACTTACTGTGATTATATTTAGGTAGACCAATGCTTTCCACACATGATAGGTTTTCAGTATATAATTAAACGGCTTCCTCGACAATATATATATCCACAATACAACCCTCTGGCCAAATTTTATTTTGGACATACACTTTTAAATTCTTCATATACTAAACAGTGGGGGAATTCCATATATAGTGCATAGAACCACATGGTAAAATCTCCCTAACCAAATGAACCATCTAATGAACAATCATATCAATGAATTTTTTCAAGAAGAGCATTTTTAATTCACATAATATGATGACAATTTCTCATTCTATAGTCCGAAATTTCTCCATGTATATTACATTTTTTCATATAGATTTGATGAATAAATAGTTATTGGTTAATATATGTAGAAAATTATTAAGAAAAATGATATTTAAAGATATATGAATTAAATTTTCATCAAAACATGGTGGTCGTGTGATTTCAAACCTTTTAGCATTAAATCGTCCGTGGACATGATGTTATTGATATTCGATAAAAACCACGGTATAACCTTTATGTCATTCAAGAAGTTGAAAAAAAGATATCTCATATTCCTAGAAAGTGTGTAGCATCTAAAGGATTAAAATTTAATTTATTACCCTTCACTAGTGATAACTCTTCTTGTAATCCCATATAAAAGATTTCCAAACTATGCTAAATTCCAACATTTGTTTTACTGTGTAAATTTAGAAACATGTTGATGAAAATATCAAATAATTTTTTTTTCAACATGCATAACATCATAAAAATATATAACATAAAAATAATTTCAATATGGTAACTCAAAAAATGAGCTATTTTTTAGTCTATTTTGGTATGGTTTTGCAAATATAGTTTACCAAAAGAAGTTTCATCAAATAATTGATCTTTTATTGGTAGATATGGTAATTTATTTTCATCTAAACATCCATCAAATGATTTCTTCCATGATTTGTACCTATGCCATCAGAGTATAAATCATTGATGTCCAGGAAACTATGTTTTCGATCAATATTTCAACATAATTGACTGTGTGACATATTTGAAAATTTTGCACCCCTGAGTTCCTTTAATACTATATCCTATCAAATTTTCATAAGAAGCAAAGTCATTTATCATCCCATGCAACATTGCTCTCAATGTGAAATGTTGTTTTATATAAGAATCATACAACGTAACAAATGAATCCCATAATAATTGCATATCCCTGATAAATATTTCCAAATATACTTCAATATCATTACCCAGTTGTTTTGGTTCTGATTTAAGAATTGATAACTTGATGAATTTTATTTTCACATATAACCATAGTAGAGAGTAATTATTTACTAATATAAAAGTCTATGTACTTTCAGTACTACATTGAAAAAAAAAGAATTCACTCCATATATCGATGACACAAGACTAAGGTCTCTATGCTCCTTTTCAAATCCAAGACACTCATGATGAATTCTTATCCACTGATGAGAGTCTACTAGGTGATGTAGTTTCCCATATTTATTTCATTTATTTTTTTCTATTGCAATTTCCATTCTGTATCCTCACATCCGTATCAGCGTCTGAACCTTGAAATTATTGGAAACTATCATAAAACATTCTTAGGACTATATTCTTCATTCATTTATCATTATTCACCTCACTTTGGGAATTCTACCAGTGTTTTTTTTTTATCCTTTAGAAATAGTATACAGTCATTCAGGTAGGCATGTATTCTTTAACAGATCATACCCATGGTGTGTAGAATTCTTTTGGCATTGTATATTCGGATCTAGAGCTCATTATCTTTCGGGATCTTGTAATTCAAGTGAGAAAGTAGTTCCATAAAATTGGATTCCATCCATCCATTTCCTATTTCCAAATTATAATGCTTCAGTATGGCTGAGAATGATGTATATTTAATTAAACTAGGATACAATAGAATATTTGAACAACTCCTTAATTTCTCAAACAATTTTGGTAAATCAATAAGTTCACATTAAATTTTCCTTGTCATTTCTATAATAAGATATTCATCATCATTCAAATATATAATCACATCTTCGATATAGTCTTCTTCATTGTCCACACATGTAATCAGGTCAAATGATCCATAAAATATATAGTTATCCCAACCACTAGCTACATTTTTCAACATGTTTTTTTCCAACTTTTATAATTTCAATCTATTCCAAGATGGATCAACTATTCTTCCAACTCATTTCTTGAATAAAAAAACTGTAAACATGGACAAAGGATTTGAGAAGGGTCATATGCATGAACTTTTTCAAACTATATGAACTCTTTCACTCCTCCATCATACTATTTTTTCATACAATTGAAATCCATAAATTATTTATTCATATCCATCCTATTTGATTCTATTAAATTATTATTTATGATAACAAATATAGAAAACATATTTATATAAATTTATCAAGGATAAAAAAAGTAATATACATTAAGTCTATTTCACTATTTATCCCCAATATCCACTTTCATAACCATGGTCTTTAACATCAGATATTCTAAATAAGTCAATATTAATATCTTATATCCATTACATCATCAATCAATCTAAGAGATAATAATCATCATAAAGAAGTAAATTGTTTTAACTAATGTCATAATACACATTCATATAATATCAGTTATTTAAATTACATTTCATGAACATTAATTCTACCATGGATGCATTGAAATTCCAGTTACACTATCATGGTGTATATTTAATCCCACAAAAACCCCATTTGAGAATTGTACAGAACTTTCTATTCCATTTAGCATGAAACCTTCTAGTTTATCTATGTGGATCTCTTCCACTGAATCTCCATGAAGAAATATAATCAGGAAATCCATTTTTTCAAAAAATAATCCTTTAAAGGATACCAAGATGAGAACCATCAGAATTATTTTGTTCTTTATAACATGAGAGAAAATATAACTAAAATATAATCCTTCTAATTATTGAAATACATATTCAAATAGTTACAACTTACACTATTTCCTATCATCCACTTTTTCCTGTATATAATAAATCAAACAGTTATATAGATACCTCTTTATCAATTCTATTATCTATAATGTATCAAATTCATAGAAGGAATTCAATTATTCCATAATTTTCTTCTCAAAATATAATGAGTCCAATGGTCAGCCTATGATGAATCATAAAAAATTAGATAATCTACCTAACATACCCACACATTCCTCACAAGGAAAACTCTTATAGACTAGTAAAATCATACAGCTTGGTTAAACTAGCTAGTGTGTGAGCTAACCAGTTTAGTATACATCTGGACATATTTCAAAATTCATAGGGTTTGTATGATTCCAAACAAGTGGAAGTCATAAACAACAATCCAATGACAATCCCATGAATAAATATATTATAATTTTTAAATCAAATTTTAACTCTACCATCCTCACAAGAAAGAGACCATTTTAATATGCATGAATACACTGAAAAATTTTCTTATTAAAAATAATTATCATCCCTCTATGGTAAAAGGTATAAATATACATATCAAACAAGATAACCCAAAATTGAACCATGCGGGTGATGTTGGATGCAATGTAGAATTAGTGGTTGCAATGGGGTTAAACATTAATCTACATTTTGTGGGAGTGAGTTCATGATGGATATCATATAAGTTGGATAGAGTTAGTGACATTACCCTTCCATGGTGTTATTATCAATATACTTGTCTTCCCAATATTATTTTTTGGTTTTCCTAATTATATAAAAAAGTTAACTTAAAAGATTATGGAAATACTAAATTTACTATATCCCTTTAAAATTATTTGTAAAATCACATTTGAAATTCCATAAAACCCACTATTTTAAAAACGTCCTCTTTAAAATAACACATCCCTTTTAAAGTAAACTAATCAATTCAAATTACTCATTAAAAAACACAATTAATTTTTTAAAATCATTTATATTAACTTCATGGCCCAACCGTCTAAACTATTTCAAATGATCGACAACCCTCTATATTTATGAAATTTTAATTGAAAAAACCACACACCCATTGATAAAATAAATCCAAAATTAAAACCACATCATCCAAACATATTCTATAATTTATATCAATCCAAATTCCACAATTTTAATATTGATAAAGTCTTAAACATCTATTAATTGGAAATAATAATGATTTTCGTAGAATATTCTCAAAAACCAATCAAACACATTACTAATAAAAAACCCATTGTCTCTCAATAGTGAATCAAACCAAACATATAATTCATAAATAAAAAAATATTTCAAAAACTAAAATATTTTAATTGATATTTCACTATCTATGATTTTCGAATAAAATATGATCATTTCTTATATTTGGAGGTGGGATGGTAGTATTTGGGTCCAGTGATGACGAAGTCTGGGTAGGCGACGGTAGAAGTTGTGGGGGGATTCACGACAGAGGTGAGGTTCATGGTGGAGGTGGTTTAATGGTGGAAGAGGGGTTTGTGAAGGCTATGGGGTTCGGTGGTGAAGGTTGGATTCAATGTTTAGTGGAGGTGGGGTTCACAGCGGAGGTGGGGTTTTTGATAGAGGTGGTATTCACAGCGGTTGATGAGGGATTTATGGAAATGATCAGGGTAGAGGAGGGGTCAATGGAAGAGGAGGGGTCTATAGTGGTAGAAGAGGGGTTTGTTATAGAGGAGGGGTCATCGGTGGTAGGGGTAAACATTCGAGATAGATTGAGTGTGCAAGAGAAGAAGCCGACAATTAGGGTACATTTATAAAATAAGTAGATCTTTTATTGACGCGGGTTAAAAAGCTCTTATAATGGAATGTTTTATCCTCACTAAAAAACCACTAATAAAGATATAATGTTAATATTTTAATAATATTATTATATATATTTATAAACTTATATATATATATTAATAAATGTTTTAAAGAAATATAGATTTATTTAAAAATATAAAATTATAAGAAATATATTAAATATATAAATATTTTTATTATAAATATAATAAATATTTTCTTTATAATTTTATCATTATTCAAATAAATATTTATAATTTTTATTGTTAGATTTATAAATAAATAATAATTTATTTAAATAATTATAGAGTTATAAGAAATATATTTATTCTATTTATAATGTTATTAATATATAGAAATAATATAATAATTATATATTTTTATGAAATAATAAATATTATAAATATATTTCTTATAATTCTATAATAATTTAAATAAATATATATTAAAAAATTATGAAATTATTAAAAATATATTTATTATAAATAAAATTTATTAATATATATAACTAATATATTTATTATTATTTTATAATTAAAATTATTTAAATATATCTATATTTATTTAGAATTATGATTATTACTATTAGTACTTATTTATAAATATATTCATATATTAATAAATATATTTATTTAATTATATGTATTTATAAATTTATCTGTATCATAATTATATATATTATTATTACATAATTATTTACATATATATTTTAATTTATAATTGTAACTATAAATAAATATATTTATAAATATTGGTATATATATATATTTATAAAATTATAATAGATGTATCTATTGTAATTTAATAGTTTTTTTAATATATATATTTATTTATAATTATATTTATAAATAAGTATAGTTAATAAGAATTTATATATAATTAAAATTTTATAATTATAAATATAATAAGTATATTTCTTATTTAATTATGTTTATTGTAATTTTAAATGTACCTTTGAGAACATGATAGATTTATGGGTGTAACTGTAATCAATCATATACCTAGTAAAGTATAGATAATAAAAATGAGTCATCACATATGGAAAACATGAATTATAATAAGGGTGTAATGTATAAATGAACATTTATGGTGACTAAATAACAAAAAATAATTTCAATTATACTCATGAATAATATATTTATTGACAAAATTCATCAAAAATATATATTTAATTAATTACTTATAATTATAAATATATATATTAAAAAAAATGTATATATTATTATAAATATAATTATTATAGTAAATATAATAAATATATTTATTATTTAATGAAATGTATTATAATCATGTAATTATTTAAATGTATATTTATGAAATTATATTCTTGGAAATAATTTTATTTTATCATTACATATATTTAAATTATTGAAAAATATATATTAATTATAAACATGCGTTTTTTATTTAATGTTTACAAATAAACAATATTTTTCAATGCAAATATAAAAATTTTATATAAATTAACTATATTTTTTACTAAAAACATTAATCAGTGGATTTAGCTTGCACTGATAAAGTTGTAACTTTTATCTGTGTTTTTTATTTTGAACTAATCAAATCCAGTGCATCCCTTCTCGAATAAGTGGTAGTTTAAAAATATATCTTTGAAAAAATAATGAAAAGTCATACATAATTTAGTTGATTCCCACACTGGTGATTTAGAGCTCAATAGAGGTTGGAGAAGGTGAGATAGTATGTAGTGGTTAAGGTGATAGTAGATAATGGAATTAGTAGAAGAGACCAATGATTTACGAAACATGATCATGTGAGTGTAAATAATGACTATTGGAAACATCACCTAACATTTTCATAGTTCCATACATATAAATTTTAGAAGATATTTTTTTTGATATTTATATTTCATTTGTATATTATATTATTTAGATATATATATATATATATATTATGTTCAAAAAAAAATAGTAGATCATTTTAAAAAATTAACATCATATATTTCATCACATGATATTTCCCAAAATATTTTGAATATATTATGAATTTATGAATTTATTTTTACCATAATATTCTTATATAATTTAAATATGAATGTAATGTGTTGACATATTTTATATATTTAAAACATATGATATATATGTGTTATAATTTTTTACCTTAATTCATATTAATGCAATAAATTAGTTCTAAAAAATGGATGCAAGTTTGTAACTTTATGATTTATAATATAACAACCCCTGAATCCAAAAACATGATACTAAAAATAAAATTTATGTTTATTTTATTCCAAAAAATATAACACAAAATTTTTCTCCCATATATATTGAAAAATAACATATTTATCAGTTTTGAGATATAATGATAAATATAAATATCAATTTAACATTTATAACACCAATTATAATTATTTTGTCTAAAATAAATCTTCACATTCAATGGTATTTCATTTATGTTTCGACCCTCTATTCCATGATACTCTTATTCATACACCACTATTCTACAAACCATATCATCCGACTACTTAAACCCTGCCTTAATATTAAACCTCACATATTTTTATGGTCATTATGAACATATACCATAAATCATTTTTTCAAAACTATTTTCTTTCAAAAAAACTTTTAAATATATATATGAAAATATGTTTCGTTAAACTCTACACTATTTAAATGAGAAATTATTCTTCTGAATAAAACCTTTTCCCTTAATTTTCATAAAAAAACCCATAATCAACTAAATTCCATTGTTTGAAATATAAAAAATTTTTAATTTATTAAATATTTTTTATGATAATATTTTTTTGGAAAATTTCACTTCAAGGTATATTGATTAGTAAATTTTATAACTCATTCATGGACCATATATAATGATGTTATGAATATAAAAAACCTGAAGAATATGAATGTATTAAAATTCCAGAATTTATAGATCATATATCTAATCCTTTATTGGATCCCCTAATTCATGTCTTCAGAGATATGTTCTGAAGATTAGTTATCTAAATTATCAACATATAATTTTATTAAATATATTTTGAGGTGATATGTAATAGAAAGATATGGATGATGAAATGATTATTGACCTAACACTACTCACCTTCAATCAACATTGTATTTTGAACAAATATCATAACAAAAATCTAATTATTTATGAGAATGTAAACATATATCAAGGGAAATTTTAAACATAGATAATTATATTTAATGGAAATACTATGAGCTAATAATGTAAAATATATATTTTTAAAATTTATTCATTTAGTTTTTTAAATTTAATTTCCATCATGCATGGGATTTTAAATATTCATTAACCATTCATCCATTATATACCAAAAAATTCTAAATTAAATGGTTTCCATGAATCATTATTTAAATATGAAAAAAAAATCTTATATTATCTTGAAATACATGATCTATTCATAGTTACATGGACATGAATATCCCATGATTTTTTTATGTTTTTTATAAATCTATAATTTAGTCATGAATTGGACAAACCTATATAATTTTTAGAAATACATGATTATGGGTGTTATAATGTATCCTACCGTGTGATTTTATATGATTTTTTTTAATTATTATATCTTTAATGGAAATTTATATCCAAAGTTGTAATGTATGTTTTTTTTCACCCATGTATCTTCATGAATTGATGCTTTAAATAATTAAACTCGGATAAAATAAATAATCTAGCATATCAAGATCATATCATTCATGTAAAAAATATTAATTAGATATTTAATTATGGTTTAATATTTATTTAAGTTGATCATATTATAATGAATAAAATGAGTCAAATCAAGTTTGTACTTATTCAATTGAAGAACCTTGTTCACATCATATAAACCAATTTAATTTATTTTAAATTACAAATAATACATCACTTCCATAATATATTCAACAATACCAAATGGACCCACATAATATGATTATTTAACTTCTTACTATTAATATCTTATTTCATGTAATTAACAATACTTGATCTCTAACTAAAGATTTTAACAGTATTAGCAATATACAATATTTATCTTCTATTGTTTCATAGTTATTTTCATTATTTTACTGATCAAATAAACCTATTTATTACCTCTTTATAATTATTATTCTATAAGAGATATTTTTCACAAACTTAAGCCCATCATAATTATGTTATATAAATTCTAAAATATAGTTCAATATCATATGCCACTTGAATTGATAGTTTGTTTAATGAACATTATTAAAGGATCCTTATATTACAACTATATTATAATTCCCAATAGACAATATAAAATATCAAATAAATTTTTTTATGATATCTTAAATTGTCATGTCTATCTATGAATAATATGATTCACACATGTTAAATGGTATACTAAAACAATTATAATTTATCCTCAAATATATTGATGTAAACTAGTAATCTCTATATAATAGGATTCATATTAGAACCTAATGTTATCTTAATTATATTCCCCTATGAATCAAATTAATGATAAACATATATTTTTAATAAAATGGGTAAAATATTTAAAAATTGTAAATGTTTTTCCATGGTAACAAAATTATCATTTTTATACATAATGATCATGATGGACCAACTATAAAATCAATTTGAATATTCTCTAAATTCCAAGATAGAAAATGAAATTAATTTAATAATTAGAACAGTTATTAATAGATACCATGTATATAATAAAAAATAGAAAACATGAAATCTATGGAATTATATACTTCTTTATGTTTTCCCACTAAAACATTTATCTAATACACTAATATATATATATATCCAGTTTCTACAAAAAATCAATAATATTTAAAAACCTAAAATAATTATTACATTAATCATGATTGAACCACTATTGTATCATTAAAAGTGAGTGTAATGTTATATATTACCATCCGCACATAAATGACATCATATTAATTAATGGTTTCACTAATCATTCTATATTTTGTGTCATTGGTTTCCATTTCATTACTTGATGCATTTTAGTATAATTGATCTTAATAAAAAAACACTGTATGGTCTTCATTTGCTTAGATTTCTAATGAATTTTAACTTGTATACCCATCATTAATGTCTAAATATAATATTCTAGTATTCCTTCAGTTTATTTGGATAAGTCATATACAATAACATTTTTTTTCATTAACTTAAAAAAAACCCCAAAGATAAAATATTTTATATAATTAACCCATATCTATTATTGTACATTTATATCTCATTCGGAGAAAATATAGATCACACTATTATGATCATAATACACATGAACTTCAAATTGAACTTGTACTGTCTCTTAATTTTAAAAAATGGAAAATTACATTCAAATATTGTAACTCATATGTTTATAATTATAATTTGGTCCTAGAATTCTATATCCATTTAGAAATACAATATTCCCAATCATTACAACACATCCAATCATATGTTCTTAAACATTACAATATAAAGAATACTAATTTTTTATTGTGAAAATTTAATAATTATTCAAATCATAGCCTTTTATTTAAATTATGTAATAAACCAAAATAATTATCATCCCATTTAAATTTAATAAAAATTTTATTTAATTTCATCATATGCGATATTATCTTTCATAAATTATTTATAAAATATCAGTAACATATTATATATACAAAAAATTCATAAATTTTTAAAACATTCTTTTATGTATCTTATGGAATCATGTAACAAACATTTTTTGTGGTCAATTATATTTCTTTTTTTATATGAAAATACTAATAATATCAATTAAGAAATTATATAACAAATTATAAAAAAAAACATCGTATATTACTGATGTTACTATAGTGTTTTTATAATAATTTACAAGTTTCATACAAAATATAATTTTGAACATAATTCCAATATGGAACTTGTTAGTTGCTGACCTACTCATGGTCATGGAATTAGTCTGGAAGTTGTCCTATGATAAAACACTACTAGTTACAATTTTTTGGGTGTTATTGTTGTTGGTTATGTTTGTGAATATAGAGATATGGGATTTGATGACATGTATATGAAAATGTTAGGCATCATGAGGCATTATCCATGGTGGGTAAACAGAAGGAATTTTAATCTAAGGATATCTCATTGGGAGAAGACGGGGATGAAAAGTATGTATATCATAATAGAAAAATATTGATTTGTAGAAATAAGATGATGTTAATTTTTATGGATGGGTATGATTAATAGGATAATTTACATTTGGCATTGTTCATCATGGACAATAATAAAATAAAATCAATTAAGATTATTTTACATGGGTCCTTCAGATCAATCCAAGAGTATATATGTGTTTGTGTGTGTGTGTGTGTCAATAATGGATATAATAAAAATGACCATGTTTTAGAAAGTAATTTTTATGTTGAATTGATAAAGATGTCACCTTTATGGAAAATATTAAACGTCTCAATTTATTTTTAGAATATATTTCCCATTTATGTAAATAAATTTTACTTGAAATAATTTGATGATTTTATAAATAGTTACACTTTTTAATTAATTTTACCCTTTTAATTAATTGATTCAATAAAATGTGGCTGAAATATATTTTGAAAATAAATTTTGATTAATAAAAGTGAAATTATTCCTTATAATGTATGATTTTAGTTATGAAGTTTTTGTTGATATTTTTCTAAATATAATGGAATTTGTTCCATAATAAATTCCCACCACTTTCTAGCACAAAATCAATGGGGTGGAAGACACATATGAAACCTGAGAGGGTTAGTTGGATATGAAAACCAAATAGGATATCCATTTTGTGAAGAAAAAGGAGATAGAGGCCATATGGAGTGTGGATAAGTAGGTTCATGTACGGGGACACAGGATCACAGCAGTGCACCTGGGTATTCCATGCGGTGGTGGGTGGGGGGAATCTCTAATAGTGGAAGGAATATTAGGACATATGTTTCCACCATCTCCCATTGTACTTTATCGAGTGGTTTAAAATGTTTTGTTTTTTATGTTTATGTGATTGACCCCCCAAACATCCAATGTGGGACATAATATATGTGGGAATTGTTCATAATTACACAAATGACATGATCTCAGCTGAGCATCTTATGTCCCTGATTGAATATTTTCCCTCTACCACCTTCACTATGTAATTTAATGACACCATGATGCCTAGATATTTGAAAACTATATAATATCTAATGGGGAGCTCGAGCTGGAGACATAATGCTATAATGAGGCCAAAGGTCACCATAAATCACCACTAGAGTTTCACAAGACCCATGTTTGGATAAAGAAATTCCATAAAAAGAATGATGAGCTCAATATAGACACTATAAAGTATGTATGGTAAAGTTAAATATCCATTTACCTTTCTATTAAATTTCAGTTACTAATAAACTATAGTGTTCCATGGCATTCTATAGTGAAAAATTCAGTTCCACTAGAGAAATGATTCATGTTCCAATTAATTTTTCAACCTTGAATCATAGAAACCATATAATTCAATCCAAGATAGAATTATTTTTTCCCAGGATTGAGTTTCTACACCATGGTCCCATGTGAATCATGTTGAAGAAGGAAGTTGTTTCATGGAGCATGCTTCACATCAGGGAGGTTCCAAATGTTGCAATATCATGGATTTGATAAAGAGACGGAGAATACACTATGGGTTATATACATTATTATGTCCCTGATCGAAAAATAGTCAAAGATAAGAGGATTTTTCATAGATTTTATATATGGTGTATGTGTGACGAAATGCCAGTCGTGTGTTTTTGAGAAAGAATAAGTTGTGGTTGTGGGGAAATTGGCTATGTCGTAGGCATAAAGATACTTGGAGAGGGAGAAAGTATTAAAGTTTATTCCATGGTAATAATTCCCATTCTATAGATGGTGATTTATTTGATGTTTTAGATACCCCATATTATAGG
Source organism: Viscum album (assembly GCA_963277665.1). Classification (NCBI taxonomy): domain Eukaryota; kingdom Viridiplantae; phylum Streptophyta; class Magnoliopsida; order Santalales; family Viscaceae; genus Viscum; species Viscum album. Next base: position 1,520,124,367 of record OY728150.1, read on the forward strand.
GATATCTATAGGATAATCCACTAGAATTTGAGGGAAAATTAGGAAACACATGCATGTACAACTCAATAACATTCACAGTGGTCCAAACACTCCATAAATCAAGGATGAATAACTAAATAATTTTAAATGTGATAAAATTTGATTTGTATATAGAGGAAATAAATTTATATTTCAAATAGAATATACATTTAGATTCCAAGGATAGATCATGGAGGATTCAATGCCTATAATTATGGAGGATAAGTTTTTGGGTGAGATGATTTGTATTGGATGCTTCCAAATGTAATTAGGCTATTGTAGTTTAGTTTTTTTTCAACTGTAGATTATTTTTATTTCTTTTTCATGTAATCTAAATTAAGGTTATAATAATATTTCTTCCATTATATCTCTTTATTATCTCTATTTCTCTTTCTATTATGATCTCTTGTACTCTAGATGATATGTAACTGACCAGAGGAATATCCCTAGGGAGTAATCCTATGTTAAACCAAAAACAATGTTTGACTTATAATTAGTTTAATATAAAATTTATCTATAATGGTCTTAATTATCATAGTGTTTATATAAGTTTAGGATTATTAATCTTCAACCATTATCACTTGGCTAAGGATGTGGATATGAAGCGTAGTTACTGATCATTGGGCACACAAAATTATCACAACTTGGTTAGAATAAGGTCTCCACATATATTGTGGTTTGTGTTTGTTATGTAAATTATGAATATGAAAATGATGGCTCTCCAAGGATGAATCTCTTGGGAGAACATAATTTATTTACTTATCTATATTCATTTTGTTTTTATGGAATCTTCATGTTGGGTTTAGTTTTTCATTTCATTATTTTTCTACAAATATTTTTCATTATTATCCAAAAATAAGAGTGAAAAAATAGATTAAGTTAATTTGGAATATTGTGTGTTTTATTGGGAAGATTCTCAAGTGATATGAATCTAGTCATCACTACGTTACGCTATGAAATAAATTATTTCCCATCATATTTTGATGTGCCATTAATATGAAGACTAAAATGTTATAATTTATTTCCATTTAAAACACAGTATGTACCCAGGGTTTTATCACTTGATGAGATTTATAGTCACTAACACACTATTAAAAATTAACTTAATCTATTTTTTGTGGTTTATTATTTTTTTTGGGAAATTAAAAATGAGGGGATACATAAAATTTAATGAAAAATTAAACCTAACAAACATATTAGATGAAAAATAAACTAATAAAAGTTATAATAATAACAGAATTTCTCTGAAGATATTTATGCATGGATAGCCTTCATTTTCCGTTATTCAATTTACATAATAAAGATAATCCATCATATGTGAGAACACCTTATTCTACCTATGTTTTGAATATATATTATACCCAATGATCATTATGTACACTACATATCCACCTTCTTAATTGAGGTAGAATGAAGGAAAATTTAGAATACAAACCTTTAATACACAGAGTAAGGATTAAAACCAACATAGATCATCATTAGATTAAACCAAAGTAGAAATGAAAAAATAAATTTTGTTCAACACTGTATTAATATTGATTGATATTATTCATGTATTTTAATCATAATCATGGGAACAAAATATCATAGTGTAGAGAGAGGGGGGAATAATGAAGGGACAGAATAAAAGAATAATTTATTAGAACATGCATGCATATTACATGGAATTGAATGAAATTCAATCTGTAAGAAAAAATATAGTGGAAGCCTAATTCCTTGGTGAATAAATCCATCCTGATCCTCTCTTATAATAACATATTTTTTATATTCATCAGAATAAAATCCTACATGTTCCAATCAATAAATCTCCATGTATTTTATCATTGAAATCATATTTTCTTTCCTCTAGTTCCACTATCTATTTTTTTCAAAATTCAAATTTTTCAATGATTTATTCTTTATTATAAAGAGTATTTTGAACTCATTGTGTGTTCATGAGTCCACTATGCATGTTTTTGTTTAATTTCACCCCAATTATCATGGTGTATCAAAAATACATATAAAGGATATCTGGTATATGAAATATCTATGAAAACCCCTATGCATTGTGGAAATGAATACACAGGAATAACCTCCACTAAATTTTTATTCTTTTTCATGGATCTACATGGCTACGAAATAATCTTCCCCCACCATAACACAACTTTTTCTTCATAAAAACTCACCACATCCATTTTGTGTACCACAATGACAATGATAGGATCTCTGAAATAACCTCTTTTATTTGATTATTTTTGAGCATGGCTATTGTGCAGTAGAGAACCCACAACTCTATCTCCATCTCTTTAAAAAAAATTCTACTACGATATGTGTACACCTCCATAGAACCATGAAAAAACATACGATGCATATTCATTTATTTAACATAGTCCATAGGAGATCACATTATATAAACTCGTCAAAAAATTCAAACTCATATCTTGGTTCAAACTCTATGATTATTACGATGCAAGGATGAGGCCTATTGAATATCTTATGTCAATTCTCCAGTGGATTTTTTTTCATTCTAGACATCCATTGAAAACTATAGTATAGTAGTGGTAGACATGATGTAGCAGTGTTTGTGGCTCTTAACCTTCATCATTCGGCCTTCATTGTGGCCAAATCGATCACCTTTTCCTTTTTATGGTATTTCTTTATCCTCATAAGGGTTACATTGTACTATAGTGGTGATTGATGGTGTTCCCTAGCCTCATAATGGAACTATAGATCAATCAAGAGCTTACAAATGATAGAAATAGATTTCTACATTAGTTAGTCATGGAGGTCCGGTGATATTGAGCTATAAATGTGGTTGATGGGAAATATCTGAGTGTTTTTTGTGTAATTATAAGACAATACAAAATAGTTTGTGTATGTCTGAATAGTTCTTGTATACATTTCATCCCATATATAATTTTGGTTGTTCACATGCATTATTGTAAACAATCACATTTTTTAATCCAATCAATCAATTCAAACTTCATCCAATGGAATCCTACAATCTTTTTTCATCCCCTCACCAGAGAGGCCCTCCACCCACCACATAAGGGAACTACCTTGTGCAACGATGTACACCTAGTTCCCATGTGTAAACCTACCTGCACACACTATATGCAAGTTATTTATCCATCTTCTGCCCATAAATTTTCTCTTATTTAGAGTTCTTATCCAATTGATCCTCTTGGTATAGCTTGGTGGATTACACTCCTTGGGTTGAGGTATTTTAAGGCTTGTAAATTGTTTATCAAAAATCTATAGAATAATCATAAAAAATATAAAAACATAAATTTATAGTCAGAATAAATATTTAAAATTCACCATTTCCATTTTTATAAATAAAATTTTATATTTTAAATATAATCCACCCAAAATTAAATACAATTTTATATTAAATGAAGAAAATTTTTTAAACAGTGAAATTAATTTTTAGCTTTTTTCATGTGAAATTTTTTATCATCAAATAACCCCACACTTGAACTATGGTTGTGGTCAATAATTAAATGTCAATAATAAATTAAATATGAACACCATTCCTTGATTCATTAAATATCACAGTAATGAAGGAAACTGATTGTCAATTGAAAATTAATCATTCATGTTTCATATAAAATATTCATTCAACTTCCCACTATTAAATGATATTAATCATCCCAAGTATTTTACTTCTTATTATTGTAACATGAAGAGACATATCATTCCTACCATTAATGTTTCTAATTTTTTTATAATTAATCATGACATTTTTTATTTACCACTCATTAAATTGTTAACACTCAGCAGTCATCGTAAAATTGTATATAGTGTTATGATTATAACATGAGTACGTAATCCTCCCATATGATTACAAAGTACCATACTTCATCCCATTGTATTAAAAAAATAACATAAAATCACGAGGACTTCGAAATTAAGGTTCTTATCACTCTAAATCTTAAGGTAGGTAGGAAGTCATGTTTAAAATAGTACGGATAAATGAGAGGGTTTATCACTAAAGAATAATCCAAGATATTCAAGAGTAATGTGTAATGAATGTATACTATTGAAAACATGAAAACCCCAGCATCCCAAAACTCAATGTAAATGTCATTATACAATTTATATAAAATGAAAAACCTACACCCTCTTGAATATTTATCTATTTTCACTTTTTTTCATTCTCATTTTTTCCATTTATTTATCTTTCATGATTATTATGCTAGGAAAAAATCTCACTCCAACCATTTAACCCGATTTGATAATATCATCAGTGTGGTAATGGTTATTTTTATTTCTCCTAATTCACAACACATTATTTTATTTTATATATATTATTTAGGACGGGTGGAAATGAAACTTAATCAATAAACAAGAGAATTTCCCAATACATAAAAAATAACCTCCAAATTTATTCCTTATAATTTACTGCATACCTTTTATTATTTCATCCATTACCCCGATATAGAAACTTTAAAACATCATAAGTACACATATTGTATATTAGGAATTAGAAATTTGGATTGTAAAGTATCTAATTCCAAACAATTTCATTCATTTATTTGATGGTTTAATCATTGATTAATTTAAAAGTGGGTCTCAAAGATAAGGAAAAATTAAAAAAAAATTAACAATCATAATAAATTTGACTTTTTCAATCATAACATTGACAACTTCCAAAACAATTTCTAGTAGGCTTTATGCTGCAACGTAACTCGAGAAACATTATCCATATAATATGGAAATTAATTGGTAATTAATTCCACTTTTGAATGAAAAATATGAAATTGTAAAATCACAAATTACATTAAAAAACAAAAAAAAATCAATCCACGTGAATTTTATGAATTCAATGCATTAAAAATGTAATAGAAATTTAATTTACCTGAATCAACCCATTCCTCTAAATCTTCATTAATAAAATTTATATATATGCACATCTCTAATCATTCAATGCCTAATAAATTAAAATTAAATATTATTTATTTATAAATTTTAAATATGGAATCATGATATTTCAATGAAAATAATATCTCATAGATCAAAACGTAGAAAATATTCTAAGTGTTGGCTGGAAAATTATCTTTTAAGACTTAAAATTTATATTCAAAAACAAATGTATTTGAATGTTAATAATTTTTTAAGTGAAATCTAATTAGAATAAACCAATATTTCTCTTTCTTCTTCCAGAAATTTCTACTGAGCTTCCTTGTCCCATCATCATTATAGACTTATAAAATAAGAAGAATCATGAAAGTGTAAGGACCTGTTCATGTAATATTAAAATAAATAGAGTATTTTGGATGAATACTATTATATGATCTAATTTAATTACAAATAATGAAAATTAAAATAACATTTCTAGAATATAAAATTGAATAGTCATGGTTTAATCTCTTATGTGGGCCATTGTTTTCGACTACCACCATAAATAAGCACCATATGTTATCCGAAATCTAATAGTTCATGGAGTTTCTTTAAATTAAATAACTAGTGCTTATTTCTTCTAGCTTTTTCTTATTCCTTTTTTCTAAGGACACCATGTATAGAGTACACAAAATCCACTCCAATGGAAATAATTTACAATATTCATGGTGTGTTAGGATAAAATAAGGGTCCCCGGACCTTTTTATTTCCTCTCATGCAACCTGTTCTTCACTCTCTAGTGGTTACTCAATTTATGTTGTTTCAATTTAATAATCAAAGAGAATGTAAGAATGTTCTTTTATTTGAGAAAAATTAATGTTAAAAAAATAAATATCATATTCTTCCCCTTCAATGTAATCATGATTTTTAATGATTTATTTAGGTAGAGCCACTTGGATATCCTCATGGAAATCTTCCAATTACAATTCATCATGATTAAGAAGCTCCTAATATTATATATCATGGGAATATTTATATCCATTATATTGGCCTAAGAAAAATAATTTTTTTCCAATTGTGAGAATTAGAAATAAAGAGAGGTGATTCTCAATTTGGTAATTCCCCAACAGCAGTTACCAAGAGTTGGGGATTTATTAAATAACATTGGAATGATTACAAGGAATCAAGTCCTGAAGGACTGATAGTTTAGTAGTCTTGGAAAGAAGATACATACATAAGTTCAACATCACAACTTGGAAAGAAATACATCACTAATTTATTCGATTAGAAACATCCAATTATCCTAGATTATGCATGAAATTCACTCATAACTAACTACTTCATATACTAGGGAAATGAAACCTATGTAAGGGGTGAGCTCAAATGCTCAATAAGGGTAATCAGTACAGCGAAAGATAACATAAACATCAGGCATGGTGAATAATTATAAAAACATTCCTTTACACATAGTAAACATGAACACATTATGGTTAGAATATGAGGTGAGTAAATAGTGACACAATAAAACATAGTCATGGTTATTCTACTAGTCAAATAACCACATGAACCATAATTATTATTTTTATAATGAGGGAATGTATAATTTCGGACAATCTGAAACATCTTTTCAAGGCCTTATCCCAGAATTATAAAAATGACTTAGGCCTCGGACCAAACCATATATAAGATTATGAAAGGCCTCATCCAATTCCATTTATTATTGCCTCATGAGACCTACCATTACACCGAGGATCTATAGCGGGCTCAAAAGGTCACATCTTAAGTCCAAGACATTCCTCATATGAAAAGGTTGAAACATAACATTAACATTCGTATTAAAACTAGCATTCTAAATGTCAATAAATTAACCATAAACCATGAATGGTATAAAAATAACACATCCACAGTCAAATATATTACAAAACCTTAAATACTATATGTAATATTTTTATCATTATTAATCAACATCAAATAAGTTTAAAATTTATCAATGGATTTTGACGTAGATGAAGTCAAAACCATTTCATAGAAATATCTCTTTCTATATTGAAAACATTTTAGAGTCGTATAATTATAAGAGAAAACATTTATTTTGAAAGTATTATTATAATATTGTAAGGTAAGATTTAATGATTTTATAATGGTGGAAAATAGCCACACCCACTATATAAGTTAAAAATAATATTTGTACCCTAATTTTTCAAAAATGTCACAAAGAACCTTGTTGTAAAATAACCGACTAATTCCTTTCAAGACAGATAAGGTACGATAAGAGTATAAATGACTTTAAACCATATTCTTGTAAATAATAAATGTGTTTTTAAGTACATTTTTAAGAAAACACGGATGTGGATGATAAAGAGGTCCCTGTAGATACTTACAAAAAAAACAACCTCAGATAACAAAGATATTGTAAAATTAACCCTTACCTTGCACTTTTCATTGGTGAGGGTATGTTTAACCTCCTATATAATTACCATAGTATGTTATTAAATTATATAATAACTACATACATAAATATGATATCATATATGATCCTCTAATATTTCTTTGTTAAAAATATTTTAGTAGTATCAATGTTTCGGGTGTCAAATGATTCATTTTACTTTACATGCTTCATAATGCATGCCATGTTTGTTATGGAAAGTATGTGTTTGATTGATATCCATAATGATATTATGTTCTTAAAAATTATTTTTAATCCTCAAATGAACATTATTCCTGAATGGTTACGATGGGGAAATGAATCTCCTCGCTTTTGTGTGGGCTGTAATCCTTACGTACGCACGAGAAACACTATCATTATATTGATTGAAAAATCATTCATAATAGGATGGTATATTACATATACATAATAATTAAAATGATATATTTATTATTTACAGCAGTTATACTCATTATTATACTCATCCAAATAATGAAGTGTTTGAATAAAAAATTACCCCACAATGTGGAGACGGTAAGTCGTACGTACGCATGAATGGTGAATTTGTCATTTAGAGGACATATAGAATAAAAAATAAGGTCGTAATAATTGTATAATAACATTATAGTATTTAAAAGGTACTGGATACAATATTTAGGTTTGGAAATGACAAATAAAGAGGATGTGTAAGAAGAAAAGAACTTGAAAGAGGGTGGTGAAATTATTACCTCTACTTTGGGTGTTTCCATTTAAGTTGATCCAAAGTGATACTAGGGTTGGATTTCAAATAAATTTAGGTCTTCTAGGTTTAATTTAGGGAATTTGAGAGGATATTTTGTTAGTTTATGGCTGAGAAAAGAAGTATGGATATGTGAAATTAAGATAAGGGGAAGTTCCTTTTTGTAGGAGAGGTGAGGGTCACTTTAGGAAAAGCTTGAAATATAATTTTATAATAAATTCATATTCATTTTTTAATGGATACAAAATAAGTTATTTAGAGTATTAAGTGTGGATGGGTCGAAAAAATCTCAACCAATAGTTTTAGATAGGTTTAGGTTATCATATTAACCTTATCTTTTAGATTTAACTCTTAGTGAAATAGTTCGACATTTACCATGTCTCTGTGAATATTTATATTATATGGTTAATAAACATACTATTACAAGACAGGAGAACCCCATGTTGTTCATTATTAATATATATAACATTATCTAAGTCCTTTGGCTAAATCTTATAATTTTAGGATTATTATATCATTTAATAATATAATATTTGTTTTTAAAACACATTTTTGTCAATTTTGACAATATTTAGTATTTTTTTTTGTTAAAGTCATCACAACATTATTATTTCGAAAAAATTTCATTTAATCAACCCTAAAATGTCATAGTAACCTATAAAATTAGTTTAATCCATCAAATGTTTAAAATTAGATATATTTGGATATTTGTAATTTCAATTATTTTAATCTTTCATTAATAAGGTAATTACTTAATCATTATTGAGTTAAAAATAAATTTAATTATTTAATGTCTAAAAATCAAAAATAAAATATCATTATATAGGTAATTATTTCAGAATTCTAGTGAATATTCATAGTCAAGTTTATCTTATATATAAAACTATATTAAAAATGTTATAGTTATGATAACTTGAGTTTAATACTTTTAACTCTACTTTAAATTAAAATAATAATAAATGTCCTAATCTAATCCATGTTGACCAAAATGATAATATTTTATTCCTATTGTTGTTTTTGGTATAATTATACATATCCAATATAATTAGGACACTTGTTAGGATAATTATAATATCATTTTTAACTTTAATCACCCTATTTTCTTTTAATCGTGGTAAATAAAAATAAAAAATTAATATTCATCAAAAATTATTTACATCTTATTGAACAAAATTTTAATTACTGATTTAAACCATTTCTCTATGATTTTTGAAATTCAACTTACCTATGTGGTAAATTTTTGTTTTACAAATTTGCTAACATGCCTAGAAGTAGGGTAAAAGAGGTTAAAAAGTTAAATATAATTTTAAAATCTATTTTTATTATAAAATGACTCCAATGAATTACATTGGCCTTATATAGGTATTATATATCTATTTTTACTTACAATAAATATAAATTAAATTAATAATTATATAAATAAAAAGTGGGTTTAAATAATTACGTAGTGCTTTTCACTATTCATAAAAAATTGAATGCTTTCGGAAAAATACCAAAAATCCACCCTAATCAAATTTTGATATTCATAATTCAAAAATTAAGTCTATTTTACCAAATTTAAATACTAGAAGTTTCATTTATTAATTTAAAATTAATTCACATTGTCAAAACACAAAAGCAGGTATTAAAAAAGTAAAAACTATCAAAAGATTGACATGTGTTTAAGTTAAATTTAAAAGTGAAATTACTTATAATGACCTAAATTGTATTAAATGATAAAAATATAATCTAATTATACTTAAAATACTTTCAAATTCATATTTTAACACTATAAATTATTTCGATTAGAAATGTTGTTTTCAATTAAAAGGTAGTATTTTTCACTCATCGTCAAAATATGAAAGATATCAGAAAAGTACCAAAAAAATAATCCAAACTAAATTTTTATGTTTAAATTCTAAACAAGAATTTAATTTCATTAAATTGATTATATAAAAGTGTCAATTATTTGTTTTAAAGAAGATTTTCCATTAAATAGGCGGTAAAATTGCATTTTTTTTAAAATGCATCTTTAATATGAAAAATTAAAATATTCCATATATTATTTCTTAGAAACAAAAAATATGAATGATAAAATTATATATGATAAATATATAATTCAAAATGCAGTTAATATTATTCCTAACAGCTTTTTTAATGGCTAGTTTGATAAGTTGTGGTGTGCTCGAACTCATTATTTCGTGTAGTGCAATTTATTGAATTATTTTGAAGAGATAACAAACAATAAAATCTTGGGGTGTTACATTCTCTACTCTTTCAATAAATTGCATCCTCTCAATTAGAAATTGTTCTTCGAAAATAAATAGTTAAAATAGAAAAATAACTTTTTCAAAACCAACATCGGAAATCGGTTTAATAAAATTTAGTCTGAATAAGTGGGAAATGGAAATTAAAAAGTCACCAACAAATTATGATCTCGATTAAGAGAAAATTGGTGGAAATTAGAGAAATGTAATAGGAGGAAAACGTAAATACTTATAGGGAGCGATTGAGGTCATCAATCACAAACAAGTGCACAATTGAGGGCCTCAAAATCGTCAATCTATGAAGATTTAAAATATAATCAGTGCAACAAAAACATAACTTATTAGGATAAGACATTTTTGGTTTTAAGGTCTCTTATCTAAGGTTTAAGAATTAATTTATTCATATAATAATATAAAATATATATATTGTACACGTATAGATTCATCATTTTACTGATTCCTATCACAAACTCATCTTTCACTCCAAATGATAATAGAATTCAAAAATATTCTACTTATCCTTATAATATAAGGTTAAAAACGAATTTATAAATAATTTGTAATAATTTTCAAAAAAACTAAATTACAAAAATCATGGAATTACGTAGGCCAGTGGTTGGTGATGCACCCTTGTCTCCCTTTGGATGCGGGTTCAAGTCACGCGCCCTTGTTGACATGACAGGTTGCCGCCCGACCTCAGAGTTGTCCTTTTTATAAAAATACCAAAATAATTCTAAGAAATTATTTAACCATAATAATAGTATCCAATGTCAAACTTAATCCATTCCAAAATTTAGACATATCCAAAATAATTCTGTCCAAACTCACAGTACAAAATTTATAAGGAAGGTAAACAAAATGAAGATCTCTTTGGCCACGTAATAACATATGAATACATTCATCATGTATTCTTTTAAAACATGGTATCACCCTGAATGACCTACATTTTATTAAAAGATAAAAATATAATCTAATTATACTTCATAACTTTTCATATGCATAATTTAGAAGTATAAATTATTTCGATTAAAAAAGTTGTTATCAATTAAAACATAGTAATTTTCACTATTTTTCAAAATATTAATGTAATTATAAAAGTACCTAAAATTTATCCAAACCAAATTTTTATTTCTGGATTATAAATAATAAATTAATTTCATTAAATTGAATATATATAATTGTTTAATATTTGTTTTAAAAAATATTCTCTATTAAATAAGGATAAAATTGAATTTTTTTGAAAAATACTTCATTTATCTAAAAAATTGAATTTCTCCTTATATTATGTCTATGAAACCAAAATATGAATGTTAAAATTATATATTATATATATATTTCAAAATTAATTTAATAGAATTCATAACCTCTTTTTGAATGGCAATTTTGGTAAGTCGTGGTCCGCCCGAACTCATTATTATGGGTAGGGAATGTTATTGAATTATTCTGAAGAGATAACATACTATGAAATCTTGGGGTGTTACAAATTATGTCTGAATAAAATTATATGAGAATGAGTTCAAGACAAGATAAACTCTCTGAGTTGGATTTTCATTTATTGTTTCTTCAGTTTAATTTCCCTCTATGGTTTCAGTGGAAATAGATGAAATTAAGTGTTAAATATTTTTTATTATATCCTATAATTCCACCACATGGTTGTATCCTTCTTCTTCCAAGACTGTAGATTGCTATAGTTGTTCTGGTTTTTCTTCTTTAAATATGGGGTGATCTTCTTCTTTTCAATTTTTTCCCATTTACTCATAAACTTATTTGAATCTTATTGACCTCCCATATGTACATTAACACATTATTCTTCGTCATCGCTCTCTTCTAGCATTGTATGTTATGTTTGGATCTATATTTTGAGATTATTGGATAAGGATAGTTTTTATGTAGGCATCCTCCTCTCAAAATTCTTGTACTAGAAATATTAATTGTGAAACTTCTTTCTTCCCAAGATCTGATGCTTGTAGAGGTTCTAGTTGAGGTTCCAATTCTGGTGGAATTACCACATTTGCCTTAAATTTTTTATAACAAATTTTTCCTTTATTAGTTATGTACACCAGTTTTATACGTGTGAGACATATAAAATTTCCATTCAACATATTCTTGGTCAATATATTGAGATCATCAATCCTTTGTTAGAGGGTTGCGTTATCATTTGAAACCACTTTTGCATGAAATTGATTGCAATAAATCCCTAATTAAAGAGGAATTATGTAATTCAAAATGGAATCATATATATTTTTTAGATTTTTTAGGAACCAATTAAAAATATTTAATAAATGTTAAATGACTAGTGAATGATAAACTGATTATCTCCTCGGTAATAATTCCATTTTTTGATGCACATGACATAAGGAAGTGAAACAATATACAATTTATTTCCAATAAAAACACATTATCTATCCACAGTCACCTCACTTAAATAACATCCCAATCAATCACACAATATTACATATTCACTTATTTTATTTTTGGGATTTATTAGTTTATGAATGAAATGAAAATTGAGGGGCAAATGATAATGCAATGAAAAAAATCCTAACATACAGATTCCATGAAAAATAGAATTAATTCATTTAATAAAATAGTGTAATTTTTCTTGAGAGATCTAATCATTTATTACCTTCATTATCATATTCAAATTTACATAATTAATACAATATACCAAATAAGTCATCACCTTCTAATACACAATTTTTCAATATAAAATGATCCCAATGATCACCAAGTACACTTGATATCCACCTCCTAAACCATGGTAGAGTAGTTTTAGATTAAGGGGCCAATACTCAGATAACCATATTTCGGATAACACCCAATGTAGATCATACTTATATTAACATAAATTTGAAATCAAATGTTGACTGTCTTTCAATACTATATTACTCCCCTAAGATATTTCTTATTTCGGTTATGATGCTGAAATTCCAGGAGTCGCAATGAAAAAATAAAAATCTAGAGTAGAGTAAAAGTAAAATAAACAAAACAAGAACACAAGGATTTACATGGGTTGGGAATAATCCCTTCATCCAAAGAGAGGTATAAAATCACTATAATTTGAGTGTGCAATTTACATGAGTTTCTCTCTCACACACATATTAAAACCCTAGGCCAATGACAGGATAAAGAAGATGATGAACCACTATTCCACCAACTGTTAATAAGACCACAACGCTATAGTGAATGGAGGCCACCCAAGTCAAAATTTATATACTGGATACCAGATGGAATTACAAGGAGCTACAAATATTGGTGGATGTAAGTCTTCATCGTAGTAGTGTCTATTAGTTAGCTCTGATATTGTGGTCAGTGTAGCTAGAATATCCCCCAAATTTTTTCCTGGGGGCCTTCATCCCCCGTATCTAGGGACCATTTCCCCTAAAATCCCCAAAGGGATCACCATGGATCTAAATCCACACAAGTTGTGGGATAGTTCATCGTATGATCCATATGTATTTGAACAGACCAGATCGAGATACACCAATCCAACAAGGTACTCATCAACCTGAGTATTAGAGATCACAGTGGAGAGACATAGATAAATAGACTAACTATATATGTGGAATGGAAGAATATATTGTTATATAATTCATGTTGATTACATGGAAAACAAAAAATAAACAACAACAATAAAATTAAACATCAACATCATAATTCCTCGCTGAAGCTATCAATCCATAACTTTTCCCTCATTATCTTATACACTATATTTATGAGAATAGAATCATCAATCTTCTATGATTCGAATATACATGTATCTTCTCATTGAAATATCATTCTACTTTAAATATCACATTTATATGTTATTATCACAATTCAAATTGGTTAGTGAGTCATCATTGATTTAAGGTGTGTTTTGACCTCCTTGTGTACTCATGAGGCCTGCATTCATGAATTTCATTATTTTTTCAATATTTTGGGGTGTATTCCATTTTTATTCTGAGGATATCTGGTGTCTAAATGATTTATGAAACCCCCATATATAGTATATTCATGAATACCATAATGTAGACTGTATTTGTTTTTTCTTTCTTCATTGATCAGTATGGATAATGTGTATCCACCCACCTCACAACCATAGCTTATTCTTTCTCAAAACATGCAACTTCCTTTCTAGGTACCTCCCTGACATATCCATGATCGATTAAACAACAAACTATATGTTGTTATTTTTTATAATGGTTATTTTTTATGTATAGAACACATGATACAATCTCTATATCATCAACAAGTCCTTACTACTTCTATATTGGTATCCTCCATGACATCATAAAAACAAATATGAAACATCGTTATTTCTCAAAACACTGGGGACCGTAGATTAGTCCCTAATCCCATATAATAGCCTCTTCTCTCGGTTCTAGCTCTAGGGTTTATACAACCCATGAGCGAAGCATATGGACAAGCGGGTGTAAATTATTCATTGGCATTAAACACTTAATTTCAGTTTTCTATGAAACACTATGACATATAATATGTTAAAAAAATAACCATGTATATGGATATTTTCCTTCATTATCTAGCCACCAATGTGGCCAGATCAAACTCCTCTTCCTTTTCATGGAATTTCTTTATCCTCAAAGGGAACATGCTAAATGCCAGTGGTCATTTGTGGAAACCATTGTCCAAATAGTTTAATTATTGATCAATACTGTTCTTCTCAATGGTTATTAGGGATTTTTTTGGTTTGTATGTGTGATGGTTTGATGATATTGATAGATTAAGGTGGAAAAGGGGACATGTTTGAGTGGGTTCCATGATATTTTTAAGTCAGACACCATCATTTTTTGTAAAAAATGAATAGGTCATGGATACACTACAACAAAAATCAGATGTTCAGTTAGTTGAGTACTTAATTATAAAAAATATAGGGTCTAAAACTACATGATCAAGTAAGACATATTCTTGTGGACATGTATTCACTCTCATTCCCACATGCACCAGAGAGGCCCTCCACCTATCCTCATATTGAATAACCTTCTGTATAGTTTCACTCTTATGTGCATGTGTGTTTGTCTACTTTCACCCACTGTGAATGACTTATGTCTTAGCGTTCCACCTGTGTATGATTTTTTATTATGAAATATTTCTTGCATGGTCCTCATATGTTGGTTATGTGGATTTATCCCTTTATTTTGAGTTCTAATTAGAGTTTTCCAACTTCTATAACCAAAAATGCATAAAATAATTTGAAAAAAGTCAACTAAAATTTCTTAAGCAACAACATGAATTTATAATTATTCATTTAAATTTTTATTAATAACAATTTATTCTTTGAATTTATTATACACATATTTTAATAAATCTAATTATTAATATCAGAAATTGATAATAAATGTGAAATTGTTTTTCAAAATTAAAAAAATCAAGTAAAATTTATGAGAAACAGTGGTCATTGCCATCTAGAAAGCAATGATAGCTTTTACTAAATATTACGTCTCTATAACATCATTATTAATATAATATCTTTGAATATATATATTTAAAGAATAATCCTTTATTACTATAGGAAATACCATGAACATGGTTTGTTCATAATAAATCATTTTCCATTAAAACAAAATAAACACATCTTAAATGTGTGGAATTGTTTATTTATTCATTTTTTCTAAATAAACTAATAATATTTAATCAATAATCATATAATATTTTACACAAAATTATAAAACAAAACAAGTGCAACACATGATGATATTCTTAGTTATATAAATCCATTCTCCTCCACATAATCAATTTTAACATTTAATTATTAAAATTTTATTTAGTGTATTTAGTAGGAATTTATATATATCATGAATATTTATTAGAATATTTTAATATAGTACTAAAAATTCTATTTTAGTTACCGATTAAATTTTTTTTTTAAAAACATATCCAAAATTTTTCCTACCACTTGTAACGTCCCCCAATCTGATACAACTTCATATAGCCAGAAATTGTTGGTTATGAGACCTCAAGTGAAATTATTCATCCACTAGAATTTTTTGACTCGCAATGGGGTGTGATAATTATAGTGGGGAGACTATATCCCCTACATTTAGTAGATAAACCACAAAGGAAAATAAATATAAGAGTGTGACAATAATAATAAAACAATTGATTACCCACAATAAATGCCAATTGATGCATTAAATAAATTATAAACTAATAATATAACATTATGGAAAGTAACATAATGTCATGCATGAAGGGATAAAAAATAATAGACTAGAAGACTCAACAAAAGACCCAAAATTCCCTAGTCTCGAACCCTTTGTTTGTTCCATCTCCATACTTCAGCACATACAGCTTGAAAACAATAAATAGAAAGGCCATTTTTTCATATCCAAACCAGCATCTATATAATCATTTCAGTCACCAAACAAATGCATGAGTGTAGGGTGATTAAAACATTGTAAGTCGACACCACTTTGTCTAAACAAAACCATAATGTTAATATGTATACGAAATAATGAAACAATAAATTTTAGTAATTAATTAAACAAATAAATTAATACCACTTCAATATACTTTGGCACCATGTTCGAATGTCTATAAACATGTTTTATAACCATGTATTCCATAATCATATAACCATGGTAAAGCATAACCTACCTCGGTGCCATGCTATAATGTCTCTAAACATGTGTTACGATATTTCCAATCATAATCGTACAACCAAGGTACAAATCACACTAATCTAGGTCAAAACATATATATAATCATTTCAGCATGTCAATTTTCTATATCACACTATATAACATTTAAACATTTTTTACATCTCCATGTTCACTATATAATCATTTTAGTATGAGTAAATATTCCATTCCCACTAAATAATAATTTTTTAATTTTTCACTGGTTATATCCTGTTGTATAAGAATCTCATCATGTGTCACTGGGAATAGCCTAGTATATAACCATTTCATTATGTGTCACTGGTCATTTCCTAATATATAAGCATTATAGAATTTATCAATATTAACAACACCCAATATAATCATTACAAAATTTATCCTAACACATAACATAACAAACAAGGATAACTCAATATCAAATTATTAGGATCAATGGTCAATTGTGAAAATTCCCATTTATCCGTCAATTAAATTTTTCACATATAAATTTTTCTTAACCAATAAAATTATATTTATCATAATATTATATTTGATCCAATCCATGGTGAATCAATATTAAGGAATTACATACAAGCCAAGTCATGCTAAACACACTTTAAGCAATGAAACAATTCATTTATATTCAAGGTTTCTCTCACACAAACAATACCTACAAGATAGGTCATAACCAAGTGGATCATAAGGGACTCCAAAGAATTATTCAAATCAATATTTAATATAATGAGATGGATGTATTATGGAGTAATTTCAACATTACATATACTCAATAATATAAAACCACAGGGTCTATGTTTAGGCCCCCAACCTCTAGATTTTGATCAAATAACCCTTATAATGGAAACTTACAATGGGGAATAAGGTGTTGATAATTACAAGATGGATACTAGATCAAAACGAATCATGATCAATACCAACAATTAACATGGTTAAAGTATTACACCATAATGGTTGGGGATCAATGGGAGAGGAAAAGAAAAAAAATAGAACCACTTACCTAAGGATCGATTGCAAAAACAGACATCCATAATTGAGGGAGGGGCTCCAAAATCACATGAATGGAGCCCTAGGGCCATGATGAAGAAATTAAAGAGGGTGAATGGAATACTCAACCACAAAAAATACATTAAAATATCATGTCAAAGAATAACAAAATGTGTAATACAGTTACACATCATGAAATTACTTTTAATGTGATACATTAAAAACCCTTCACCCTATCTAAATATTAAAAACACTGAAAAATAACATGATGTGAATTCTATTTTCATGGATTTTAAATGTTATACATGTGGTTTTCTAGAAAAATTTTCTTATAAAAAATCCAAACATTCTTTAAATATTCTCAACTTACCATGAACCCATAGTAACTCTTGACACCATTGTACCTAGAATCCACTAATTAAAAAAACATAAATCTCCAATATTTATGGAATTTACCTCTAAAATGTTCTCAATATCTGAACATGACATGGACACCAAGGTTCTAAAAATATCAAGGAGGGACATACTTGGAGAATGATAGGATCTTACAACTTCCCCACATTATAAAAACTCATCATCGAGCTACTCCAAGTATAACTATGTGGTCTCGGTGAACAAGTTTGGACATTGGGAATTCAAATTTGAATCCAACCCCCTCATTTATCATTCTAAACTCACAGATGATTCCATTACACTGAAATCAACAGTATATTTGTACCCTAGATATACTCCTCACTATGGTCAGAAATTCATATTTAATACACCTCAATGGACGCATCATAGCTATGTTCTATTTCATATATTTATATCACGTGATAAGGTTATGAAAAATATATTCAAATTTTTGAAATGTTGAACAAATCATGTTTGTGCATATAGAATCGGGTATGTGATAATAAATAAGATAATTGACCGACCCTTTCCACTATCCCAAACTTCTCGAAAAATCTTGGTGTTGATTTTTCATGTAACCTGATATAATGTTGTCCCAAACTATGTAACACCCAATAGAAAACAAGATGAAAGGTCTCGAACTGCATTGGCCTTATCTAAGAATCATAATATGATTTATTTCTACTCTATGTGGTGACCAAGTTTTTTTCTATCAACTGAACTTGTCACGACGTCTTTTATACAAGATTAGGCACAATAATCCCTGACTCACCTTCCTCAAACTAATTAATAGGTGAGAATCATGGCCTATAATAAAAATACTCAAAAAGTTCAATATGGATAGATTCATGGAAGCTGTTATTATATGAAAACTCTATGAGTTCTATATGCATCTCCCATGAACCACCAAAATCCAAAACACATTCTCATAACATATCCTCTAGAGCCTAAATAGTCCACTTAGATTAACTATCAGTATGAGGATAATATGCCATAAACAAAATAACATGTGATCCTAGAATATTCTAAATACCCTATCCTAAAAGCGATTTGAAATGAAGATCTTATTATAAAATGATACTCCTCAAAACAACATGCAATCAAACTACCACCCACATGTCAATACATTTCTAATCATCAACTATGAAGGTCTCTCTGATAGTAAATAAGTGGTATACCATTGTTATTATATCCAAGCTCACTCATACTACCTAATTCTTATGGGTAATTCATGGAAAACCTATACCAAAATATATAGAGACATCATCCCATTTCCACCATGAAATGGAAAAGGGTGTAAAATCTCATCTGGCCACTAATTTTGATATTTATTCTATTGAAGCATGAAACATCTTGACACAAATCCAGCCCCCTAATTCATCATTCCTATCCACCGTATTGTAAAATATCTTCCTGACTGGCCACAATGATAGATGTTGGACAAGTGGGTCACATAACATCAAGCGTGCCTCCATGTATGCCAAAGGACAATGACAAAAAACAAGAGTCAAAGGAGGTGATAGTGGGTAGACTATACCCTCCCAATCATAGTAACACATTGGTATAAAATAAAATATATAACAACAGACAACAATGGAATAAATATTATTTATAAGAAAGAGTATTTGAATAATAATAGTAAAAACTAAATAAAAAATTATAACCAATGCTAATAAAAAGAATGCATGCATGTATAGATGGTGATAAATTACTAAAGTAGTAGACATAAAATAGGAATCACGATACTGTAAAATGTAAAAATAAATAAAATAAATAAACTAACCAAGGGAATAATCCACAAGTATCCAAATCTACAACTCAGTCTCACTATCCTAACTCACACGTACAATAAATAAACCCAATGAATAGTCCATCGTCCTTTGATCATCAACATCTACTCAGTTACCCCCCATGAAATGGCATCCTGAGCAGGGTGAGAGATATAAAATCCCAGTAGGTTAACACCCATGGTGTCTAAAACTAAATCCAATTCATGAATATAATGTAAATAACTGTGAAGATATAAGCTGAAAAATAATAATCAATCCTGAATAAATAAATAAATAACATCCTTCTCGGGTTCTAATAGACCACTTGGAAAACTTTACCAGCTTCGACACATGGCTGGATTGGATTTATCAACCCTAAAAATATGAAAATAGTAATTGTATACATATATATATAATATTTATATATTGTATCCACCTGTATGTACCAAGTGAATAATGATGCTAATGGCCATATACCCAGAATACAATTTGTTAGCTGGATTGAGCGTAACTCAGTCATCCATAATGAGTCTTAACAGGTCTATAAGATCATGAAATATGGTATATTACATAAATCCTAATAGATTGTGAGATTTCATTGATGAATCATAGGATTCTGAGTGATCTATCAAGTCATAACTCTAAAGATGGAGTGTGGTGCCACAGCCCAATGTATTTATTGTATCAATGGTGTGAGATTTCATTACTCACCACCTAATTTGTGGTATCTTTACTTTTTGACATGAACAATATATCCTTTTCCATCGTTCCACAACCTATATCAAGGAATAATCATATAACAATAATAATAGTAATATTAATAACTAGAGTCGTGTTTCATTACCTCTCATGCTCAACATTTATTAAGAACAATCATAACTAAAGGAATTAGAATTAAATTTTTGCATTTTCTGAGAATTAAATGATCAATGAATCTTGGAAACCATTTTTAATTCATTTAATTTAAAACCATTTTGTTAAATCAAGGCATTAAAACCATAATTAAGCATGTATTTCAAAATAATAAAGTCATATCATTTAAAACATTGGAGAAATGTTATTATTATTTAATTATAACATGATTCATGGTCATACAACCTACTTAAAATCCAATTCAAACAAAAAATTAAATATATTCAAATAAATCAAGTCAAAGTGAAAAATATATTCAAATAAATCCATTCTATTTAATTAAAAAACTTAGTAATTGATCTAACAATAATCGAGTGGTAATGAGAAGGTACCATGGTTTAATTGGTAAATGTTCTACATGGGAAGTCCAATTTATTAAGAAATCCAAGCCTTTAAAAGAATCCTATTCCATTATTACTTTAGGTAGAAGTGGTAAATCCATTTAATAATAACATTTGATTCCATTCACAAAACATTTCGTATATCTTACAATGCCAAAAAGGGGTATATGTAATCATCATTGGCTAAGTCCAATCAATAATTAAAACACAAATCAATGCCTTATAATTTAGAAGACATTGTATCTAATTTGAGGGGTTTCATTATAAGAAACATGACATTGTTTTTCAACCAATTGATTTAGTATAATTAGGAAAAAAATATAAGAGTCACATATCAATTCATCATGAAAATGATTTTAGAAGGCTGTTGTACATAGAAATTAATTTATAGAGCTCACCATGGCACTTAGTGGGGTACCATTATTAATTGGGATAACAATATCCAGGGGACAAAATCTATACTCTATTAGGAATTCATTAAAATTATTCTGGACATTTAATTATTTAATTCACAATGGAAAATATAAGTCATCACATCCAAGGGGTGTCCAATATCGAGGTTTAGTTCCTCTAATTACATAACAATGATCAAATAGTGTGTATCTAGGTGAATTGATCAATTTAATATGATGAAATAAAATAAAAAGGGATGCTCAAAAACATTAGGCACATGCGACATTGACGCTATTTGATATTTGATGGAATTTTCCAGAAAATCATTGGACCATCTACCTTATTCATAGAGAATTCCACTCATCCAATCTCAAGATTTTATTTGATCTACATTGTGTGGAATATAAGAAATATTTATATTCCCTAAAACTAATACAAATGATATTTCACCATGATAACATGATTTAGAGGACTTGAAACAAATGATGATTCAATGTGAATTTAGGGAATTTTGATATGGATCTATAGACACGGATGACATTCAATTTTGATTATTGATGGATGAGATCTCATGAGTCCTATGTATCTCATTGGAGGAACACATTAAACAAAAGGACGAGGAAACACCCATTGAAGGGAGCAGAAAGAAAAAAAAATGGAAACCTAAACTCATTTAGGATGGTTTCTTAATTTCACCCACAAAAATGGGTCTTAGTGTTTTCCACAGGGTTTGATCAAACCGTGTACTAACCGTGAGGCACCCACTGCCAAGGAAACCCATCTCACATTGTTGTGTCGCATGGTTTTCCTAACTATGTGAAAACTATGCAAATAATAGTGCTTAGTTATTTCCTAAGGGTCACTAACAATGTGGGATAAGTGCACAGTTTGGATAAACTATGCGTAGCCTATGTGGGGACTATCTGCTCCTCTAAAACAAGCCTCCTGGTTTGCTGCTAAGGTCCTCATGGATTTAGACAAATCTTGTACCCTAAGAAGACCTTCAAAACATGGGATTTTGGGGCCCGACTCTCTAGAAACACAATGATTAATTCAAGGAAACCCTAGGACCATTACATAATTATAAAATACAAATCGATGTGTTCTATAACTCTTAATTACATTCTGATGCCCAGTTTAGTGATTTTCACATCCACTAAATTCCAAAATTAAAACTCACTTACAATTTTATTGTGGCTCAAAACATTGGTCATTACAACCTGCCCACCATAGAACTTCCCATCCTTGATAATCCATAAGGAAACAAAAAAATATCTTTTGACCTACATGTGTCATTATTTACCATTCAAATGGTCACATTGAATTTCTAATGATTTACACACCATCATGAATTTCTTAATAATAAAACACATAAGAAGTAAAAATGGATCCAACACTCAATCTCCAATTGAAATACAGAAATGGAGCATACCTTAGCTTTTTTTGCTAGAGGCAGGATCCTTCAGTATTCTATTTAAACTACTAAAAAAAGGTTCTCTACGCCTTTAGCTTTATCATAGAAAGGGGAAGATTCTGAACCACGACACCTCCACCATCAGAATTTCCGTTCAAAGCATTCCATTATGAATTATAGTGATGGATTTATTTCCTTTAATAGGGATAACCCTATTACATTTGAGGTCTTATGAGGGACCTCATCGAAAAGGAATGGTCAATTAATGATCGACAAAAGTGAAACTGGTCAGACAATATTTCCTTAAAAGACATTGTTGACCCTTTGACCACACCGAACATATCCCAAGGGAATGAATAAGATAGCTTTATTATGACCATACCCATTTACAAGAAGAAAAACTAGTTAATCCACTTTGGCAGACTCATATTGAATATTCCCGACATATAAGGTTGGCGCATTTCAAACTAATCTGCAATTCATTCTTTCGAGGAATCTTGTGTTTACAAAAATCCCATTCACTGAAGCCCATACCTAACATCCTATGATGTTCCCTAATCACACCATCTCCTAGTTATTTAAAACATTTGTGACTCATCATGGAAAAGGGTGTAACCTGATCCATCCAATTAGATTCATTACCCTTTATGCATTACCTCTGATCATGATGATAAATATGGGATAACAATGGAATTATCATACTAGAGTCCAAGGAACTCACCCTTAGTAGTCCACACTCTATGGTTATAATTTAGAAGTCAGTACCCAGATAAGACGTCCATATTATATCATTGACTAATCCTAGAGTAGCAAATGTCTAGCAGTCATGTCAAAGGAAAATAAGCTGTTTAAAATAGTTCTTCCAAGGAATTCCTACATGGTAACCTATTGTCACTATAGACTAACCATGCCGTGAATAAAACCATGCATCAATGGTACAACTCATATAGATATCACAATCAATCCCAACATATTTTAAAACATTGTATGACATAAGACTGATGCTTCATTAGTGCATCAATGATGATGTCAATATATGGGAAATGATTGTGAGTAAGAAAGAGTACGCTAAGTGGAGGTTAAATATTTCCTAGATGACCAGTTTAACTACTACTTGTCGACATCCCCTGAAAGGAGCTCTTCTTCACCTACCAACACATCATCATCCATATTGTGATGCCTTCACCACTCGATGAATTTTGTGATCATTCAAACTAAACCATCCATTTCCACCCCCATACAATGGTGTTTCTAAAATTTTCATCTATATCCAACCATTTATACACCATGATAACAAGAAATAACTCTCATTTACTAGACTCACCAATTACACAGGCATTTAAAAACTAAACTGATCATTTTCAAATGGTTTTATTTGGTTGTGTCCCTTTTAAGTTGAAATAAACACATTCA
This sequence comes from Viscum album, assembly GCA_963277665.1. Classification (NCBI taxonomy): domain Eukaryota; kingdom Viridiplantae; phylum Streptophyta; class Magnoliopsida; order Santalales; family Viscaceae; genus Viscum; species Viscum album. Next base: position 1,520,148,852 of record OY728150.1, read on the forward strand.
AAATAACTGACACAACCCTCCCCACTATTGGAGTGTTCTGGTTATATAAAATATCCATATACAAGCCACTCACAAGTTCACTAGATTATATTCATCTTAAACCCAATAGTGACACTTCTCCAGGTCATGATCACTATGTCAAATAATTTATCACTGAATCCCAAAACAACATAACCAGCATGTCCAAAAACCTAATCCTCTAGGAATTTAATCCCTATAGTTGGGAAAATTTGGAATCCTTTAAACCTCGGGCCACTCTACTCGAGAGTTGACCTAATAATTCACTCAATAGAACAAGGCTCAATGATCCCACTAAACTCAAACATTTCATAACATAATTTCAGAACTCACTGGGTACCGTGTATATCAATGCATACTACCCTTAAATTAAAAGAGTAACCAAAACACCATAAATATTATCCATTGTCTATCTTCCCAATGCATTCAAGTATTATATGTCTCGGAAAGGAAACTATATCAATGGCTAATTATTTCATATGATAATAAAATGGACTAACAACCTCTTCAGTCTCTCGTGGAAAGAATAACATGGTCACAAGACCTATGAAGAAATCAACAATTCTGGAGGCTTTTCTAACCTAGTAAAACCAAGAATTAATTGATGTTCACTCCCATAACAATGTTTAAGGATAATTCTACAAACCTTTCAAATAAATGAATAATATATAATCAAGGAGACCTATTAGAGAAAATGGCACTATAATGACACATAACATGAGAAAAATCACTAAATTTTTCATGGAAATTATGCTCTAAGAAAGATACCTACCATGATCTATCCCCTTAAGAAGGTGTAAGAGTGTACCCTATAACTAGGTCACTCAAAAAAAAGAATTTCACTAGGCTTTAGTTCCTTTAATTTAATATATTTTTTAAATTGATAAGGGCCTATAAAATCGATCATGTTTTCTTTCCCAGGAAATTTGAAGGAAAGATTAAACTACCATTCCCAGAGAGACTAAAAAAGGAAACCACTACAGGTTCCATTATTAAATCCATAACATTGATTATCATTAAATATCTAAACATTTATAGTATTTTAATACAAAACAAAAAGGCATAATAAGAAAGTATTATCAAACATAGTTTTTAAAAACTAAAAATTCATTGACATCCTGTTATCACTATGTAATTTATGAATTAAATTCCTTTTTTTGTTATAAAAGATAAGGAGACAGATGAGGGTCCCTCTTAGCCAACCTGGGTTCATCAAAATGCACCCAAATAAATTTTCTTCTTTATTAATGTTTCAAACACTTGTATTGAGATATATCATAAGAAATATGCACTAACTGACCATCTTGGGTCTATTTATGAATTGTAGGAGTTAACAATCACATGTGAGTTCGAAAGTAAAATTATTTCACATTTAAATATTTAAAAATACTACAAGTTTATATATCATGATTCAATTATATTAGTGGCCATAAAAAAATAAATAGAGATCCCATACACTTTCCATGATTGTATTTGGATCCCATTTAATTGAAACCAAATCACCCCAAATTTTAAACTTTAACTGATTTTAAATTTCAAGAAAATGACTCTAGACATATTTTCAATGCTCAAAAGATGGTTCATGTATAAATGATATTTTTTCTCAATTATAATTCTATCATCATCCTTATAATAGAAAATTGGTTCATGTATAAATGAAACAAATAAATTAAGCCCACAAATCCTTTTATATATCAAAAACATAACCAATAAGGATATCAAAATCATTAAACATAGATAAACATGATAAATAAATAGGCAGAATGTCTTATAATCATCTAACCATGTAATATAACAAGGAATTCTAATGAAAATTAAATATTGTCATTACACATAAGGCATGAAATCATACTAAGATAGAAACCTACTAATGAAACCACATGTCATGTCATATTAATGGAATGTTAATTTCTATTTTCCTATAATGCTTCATGTAATGCTTCATCATTTCCATACAAGACCAAGGGTAAAATAAAATATATCCCATAAATAAATATTTAGTTTAATGTACTATTCTAACTCAAGGGTAAATAATATCAACTATAATATCAAATAGCATGAAAAACATATCATCTGTAGCCACCATGAAATTTACCTATGGGTGAGGTGATCAGTCTCAGACACGACTATTTTCCAAGAATAAAAAATTACAATTTCTCTAATCTACCAATCAAAACAGCATGAATAATGAATAATAATGCTCTAAAACCACTTTGTAACAACCTGTACTGACAAACCACTAAGAAGGTAGTCGAACTGATGGGACCCATGGCCTCAAGCGTGCCTCCCCAAAATCCATAGGTTGTCAACTAGCATTGAGGATTTAAGGAGTTAAAAGAGGGGCGAGTGTAACCTCATAATTAGAGTATCACATTGGTATAACAAATAATAAATAACAACAGACAACATTTAAATCAATATTATGTAAAAAAGATTTTTGGAAGAATAATAATTATATATAATTAAAAAATATGGCCAACACTAATAACAAGAGTTAATCCTTGACTAGATGATGATACATAACTAAATTAGTATATATAAAACATGAATCACAATGTAATAAAATGTAAAAATAGAGAAAACAAATAAATTCTCTGAGGGAAAACTCCATGAGCATCTCAAGCTCTAGCTCAGTCTTATGCTCCTAACTCCCAGTTACAAGAAATCAATAAAAGAAGTAATCCATATTCCCACAATCATAATGATATACATGTTTATCCTAGTGCAATGGTGGCCTGAGAAGGTCATGTGATATAAAATCCCAGTAGGTTACTACCCATAGTTACCACAAATAAATATAGTTTTTAAATATAATATAATGTATTGTGAATTTATAAGAAGAATAACAATAAGAAGTGCTAAATAAATAAATAAATAAATACTTGTTGGATCCTTTTCCAATAAGACACATGACAGGCTCTACCTACTTCAAATCATGGCTAGAATAAATTATGATCTGTAACAATATGTTTATATTTATAATAAATACATAATATAGTTATATATCACTTCCACTTATATGGACCAAGTGTGTACTGATACTTAAGGTCATATACCTGGAATGTTAGTTATTGTTTGGACTGAGATTAACTCAGTCATCCATAAATAGTCTTAACAAACCTTTAATATGATGCAATATAGTACATTCCCTAGATCTAAATATTTCATGAAATTTCATGCATGACACTTCAGATAGTGGGTGACCTATCATGTCATCACTCTAAATTGGGAGCATGGCCCATTATCCCAACGTCATACATATTATTAATGGTACGAGATGCCTTGACTCAACAACTAATGCAAGGGACCATGATTTTCATCATTGCTCCAAAAATCCTGTACCATCATTATATGACCTATATCAAGGTGTAATTCACATAAAAATAAAAATAACAACAACTAGATCCTTGATACATTACCTCTCATGCTCTACAAATATTATTTTCAATCTGAACTATGGTAATAGTAATTAAATTATAGAATGTACAAAGTATAAATTGACCGGTGTGTCCATTAAACCCTTTAAAAATGATTTCATTTATATCCATTTAATTAATTAAAGGAATTACAACCATCATGAATCATTCTCTTCAATATAATCAAGTAATATCATTTATAACATTGAAATAATTTCATGCTTATTTAATGATAATAAGTGTTGTGGTCCTACCACCCAAATGAAACCAAATTAAATATAATAAAATAATCAATCCATCATTAAAAATCATTTCAAATTAATACATTCAATTTAATTAAACAAATATGTAAATTTTTCTAAATAGTCTCAAGAGGTAATGAGAATGTAACATCATCAAATTGGGAAATTAACTACATGGGAAATACCATTTATTAATAAATCTAACCGCTTAGAATATGCTTGTTCTATTAGTTATTTAGGTAGTAGTGGCCCAATTCCATCAATAATAAAATTTGTTTCTACTCCCAAAATGATCCTTAAATATAACAATACCAATATGGGGTATAGGTAATCACCAAATCACTAAGGACAATAAAGATTTATAATAGATATATCTGATTTATAATTTTGAATAAAACACACCTCATTCGAGAGGTTTTATTATAAAAACATGAAAATTTTTATTAAAAAAATTACATAACATAATTAAGAATCAAATATAATATTCACATCCCAATTAATCATGAAAATAATTTTTGAAGTCTACCATAAATGGAAATTCATTTAGAAATTTCACCATGACACTTTGGGGGTACCATTATTAATTAGGCTAAATCCAACAAGGTAAAAAAAATCCATACTCCCAATTGAATGCATATAAAGTGTTATAGGAATTTAATTTATTTAATTATAAAGGGGAAATATAAATCAGGACACCCAAGGGGTGTCCATTACTAAGGTTTACATTATATATATATATATAAATGATCCTTGGTAGTGTATCTTGGTGAGTAAATCAATTGAATATGAAGAACTCGTATAAAATTACATGCTCCGAAAATTTTGGTCTATGGAAAAACAACACTATTCAAAAATCAATGGAAATTTTGTGGAAAATCTATAGACCACCAACACTATTCATAGGATGTTCCACTAATCCAATATCAAGCTCTTATTTGATCTGGTTTGGATAAAATCAATGAAATAGACATCGCCCATGAAAATAGGGAAAATTAAATTGCACCACAATAACTAGATCGAGAGAATATTAAATTATGAAATATTCAAATGGAATTTGGAGATAACAGATATGGATCCGTATAGAGTGACAATGTTTGATTCTGATGATGAATAATGGAGATCTCTTAAATCCTAGGATAGGCTTCAGAGGAGCCCCTGGCACATAAGGAGGAAACACCTACTGGAGGGAGAAGGAAAAAAATAAAAGGTAAACATAAATCTGATTAAGGTAAGTTTCATATTTTCATCCTCAAAATTTTGTTGCAGGGGTTGGATGCCAGATTTACCCAAATCGTGCAGCAACCACACGGCACCCACTTCCTAGGAAACCCAACCCACAGTGTGGTGCTACACATTTTTCCTAACCATGTGCCAAATGATTGATGAATAATGCTTAGGTACAACCTATGTGGAACCAACCATGTATGATAGTCCAACGGTTTGGGTAAACCATGATTATCCCAGGTGGGGAACATATGCTACTCTAAAACATGCCAGATAGTTTTCTGCTGAGGGCCGCATGGTTTCAGACAAATTCTGCACCCTGTATAGACCTTCAATACTTGTTATTTTGGGGTCTGATGCTATTGAAACTCAACGAGTCATTCGAGTAACCCCTTGGGCCATTAATAAAGTTTAAAAATAACACATTGAAGTGTTCCATCTCTCGTAATTATGTTATGAATCTCTATTTAAATAAATTTCCATCCACTAAACAAGAAAAATTCAAATTCCCATATAATTTTACCTTGGCTCAAAACATGGTTTGTGACACTAGTACTATCTATATAGATCAAGATAAATATTTGTCAAAAAATGATATACCAACCATCTAGAAGCATGAAAATCTTTCGTCAGCTACTCACACAAACCCATAGGAACCCACACGTGGCCATAGAAAAGATGATAATTTCAATTACCAAAAGACCAGCCCAATTTTGTCTCCCCAACATATAAGCTATATATCATAACTAAGCCTCTAAGATCAAATAACTTCTAGGTATTTCTTCGGTAAAAAACATAGGTATAATAAATGATGAGGTATGAGAAACACATCCCTATAAATCATGAACATCTAGATGCATGTCTATAAAGAGGTCCATCACCTGACACTCATCGTAAGATTCATGCATTGCCTCTTCCTACACATTTTTTCTTATTTCATTAGAAACAACGTTTCCATTTCCCTATATATAAGACAAATCAGAGTTAAAAGACTTTAGAAACTCAACCAACACTCTCTTATGAAGGATTAGGTCCCACATAAAAAAATGTACATAAATCTATAGTAGTTAATGTATAGCACAAACCTATCACCCATTAGTTAATGCCTCCAGCATCTCAAGGTATATACCACTGCTGCTAACTCTAAATCATGAGTTGGATAATTACTCTCATGAGGTCTTGTATTTCTTGATCTATAAGAAACCAATAAATTCCCTTGTATTATATATACTCTTATTCCAACTCTATATGTGTCACATTACATAATATATTCTTTACTAGGCATAGGTAATGTGAGGATAGTTGTTGAGTTCATTCTTTCTTTCAAATCCAAAAATCCATATCAAAATAATATGAACAAACAAACTTCACTCCTTTTTTTGTTAGCCCGGACATCGGTAATTAAAAATAAGATAAGTCTTAGATAAAGAATAAATAATGACTTTCTAAACATATAAAGAACTAAATCTCAATGAAATTATTAGGAATCTCCCAAGATACCACAACTACAACTTTCTCTAGGTTCACTAACACTCCTTCCATTGAGATGACAAGGCTAATGAAGATCACTTTTTCAATCCATAAATTTCATTTGGTTATCTTGGCATAATGATGAAACTCTCTCAAAAAACTATAGATAATGTTAAGATGTTTGGTGTGATTGTATATTAATTGTAATTACACTATGTTTTCATTGAATAAAAAACATCACAAACTAGTTCAAAAAATAATGGATGATCTTATACATAAAGTCCATTAATATCAGTAATGCTTTAGTCAAACCAAATGGAATCACAATGAAATCATAAAATCTATAAGTTATCCTAAAAGAAGTTTAAGGTAGTTCTGATGATGTCACCCTTATGTGATTTTATCCTAGTCTCAAATATATCTTAAACAAAATCTTACCACTACTATGATAATCATACAGTCCATCAATACGAGGAATGGTATACTGATTCCTGATCATCATCCAGATTAACATCAAATAATTCAAAAACATAAGTGCAAAGACCCTTAAGCATTATTGGAAAAGTAAATAGAGAACCCCAAGGAGATGTAATAGGTCATATGAAACCCTTGGATTCCATATCTTCCATCCGGAATTTAAACTCAAAATGCTCTACTGGTTCTACTCGGTATGGTGGGATAGAAACCCACTCTACTCCTACCACTAACTTGATCTTGAAGTCAATATCTCACTCAGTTTGTAATCCATAGAAATTGTTAGAAATCCGTCTTGAAAATGTTATTTCTCTATAAGAAAAATATTTTTCTACATCCCATCATCATCTAGAGTAGGGACGACTATTTGAGCTATGATATAGTCAAATATTGATTGAATTGGTTCTCCATGACTTGACTGAAGATCCCAGTCAACTTGGTGATATTTTCTTCATTTTTCTGGAGATAAAAATTTAACACTCTTCTGGTAATATTTGATGTGATATTGTTATAAAACTAAACAATCCGTATAATTAATCAAATCAATGATTTTCATTTCAAGCATGAACGGCAACCTAAAGAAATGTAAACCTCAAATATCTATAGAACATTCCTTGAAATATTTGATATTCACATATCGCACTCTCAATGATGTGTTGATAGTTATAACTCCATCAACGATTTCTACATTGAAGCACGATCCTTTTAAAAAAGATAAGATAAAAAAGGAATGTAATGCTTCGATATCAAAAAACATAATAAAGGGTAGATGATAAAAGAATCATACCACTAATAGTAGATGATTATGTATCCACAATAGTCAGAGTTGTTTACATAATAGGCAGTGAACTAGCCCCTCTGCCTAGGGCTCCTGCCAGACTCCCCTAAGCTATATGCTATTTCAAGAAATATCATTCCTACACTGGGGTACCACATCACCTTATTTGATGATAATGTCTCATGGAACTCCATATACCTATCAACAAATATGTTGTTGAGTCCTTCCTAAAATCTGGTACATATCATGTTCCCCTGCCACTATTCTACTGTTGTCTGCCCCTAAAACCTTTTTAGGTGGCCTGTTCTACCCCAATGATGACACTCTAAATAGAAGGTATGAATAATGAGTCTTTTGTGGACTATCTAAACACACTAAGAGAAAGATAATGCAAGATGACCCTAGGATGGTTTACCACTCCCCTTACTTATCTGATCATTTTTTTCGGGTGAGAAATGTCATTGTGTCATTTACGTAGACTAGAAGAACAGTTAACAATTCTCCCTACTAAAATAGCATGGTCATTTATCAAGTCCTCCCTTAGATTCCCTTCTATGTTGAGTAAATGGTTCATTGCATCTGGAAAATATATCATACATAACATGTTCACATGCGAAGTGATATCAGAGAGAATACCATCTTAAAAATATATCGCCCTAGAGATCTCATAAACTGCCAAAGATGGTGAAAAGATTTGTGTGTTGATGAAATGTTCAGCATAGTCAAACATTGGCATTCCGTCCATTGTCAGTTCATGAACTCATGAGAATTCTCATCCCACAACATCTTGGGATATAAATGTCCCAAGATCTTCATCTTGATGCCCTTCCTGGATAACTCATATAGCTTCCCTTCCTTCGCCTTAATGTTTAACCAACTCTTGGTTGGTCCATGAATAATATACTTCTCAAGCTTCACCCCCTTAGTTGGGGGTGTCTCGAGATGATTAAATATAATATAGATGGATTTAATCTAGAACACAGTTTCTTTGCGGCCTCCCTCCTCAGAAAAAATAGGTGGGTTCTATAGCTGAAACTCCGTCATCAGCTCAGAAATTGAATTCATGGTGATAAAAATCTATTTTTTCATTGATCCCATGACCCTTGAGAAGCTTACATGAAGCTGAAAATCCATATGATCCTCAAAGACTACATGAGTCCCTGTTCAGCTATGAGAGGATCATGCAGATTTCAACTCTCCTGGTGCTCAACTCAAATATGACGAGGGTGCATTTTCTCTATGAGACAAACACACTCATTAAAACACTATCTATAATAAATTCTACATCAACAGGTAAAAAATAGATAACCATTAAATCCTGGTCTCTCTAAACATAGAATACAATTGTTTTAGCATGATATAATTGTTCATTTACTTGACTTATCTGGTATAATAGATATCTAATATAACATATCAATTGGAACGTATATATCACCTAAAAATAAATGTATCATTTTCATGAATAATAAATTCAAACATATGTCCCAGTGTTCCTATTATTATACATGCATACACATCTTCTTTCATAGCATTCCATGAGTATAAATCTCAAAATCGATAATATCATAACATGATAACACCACAAGACATGGCAATCCCTCTAGGTGAAATAACATCAACTGTAACATGTGAAGAACATAAACAAAAAATCACCATGGGCCACTCAGATTCCCTTCCATTCATTGGTTAGTTAATCCCATGAACAAGCTCATTAAAAAGATCTAACAGATCCTAGTCTCTTTTATAACATTCCCATATAGTAAAAAAATAGAAAATAATATTTTCCACTATGATACCACTTTGTAAAATCACCCAATCTGGCACTAACTGAAATGTCCTGAAGGGGTTGGTTACGATACCACAAGAAAACCTCCCCATTTTCCAGAGGTTTTCTACTAGAAATAGTGGTGTGATAAGTATAGTGGTGAGACTATACCCCCTATATTCAAAGTTTACAACATAGTGGAAAATCCATAAAATAAATGTATAAATATCTGACTTCAGAAACAGTAATAATACATTAGAACACCTACGATAAGAGAAAAATGAATCATCCAATAAATAATAACTAAATAACATAATAACTTTCTATAATTTAACTATATTACATGAAACAAGTAATAAAAAATAAAAGACTAGAAGACTCTATAAAATAATCCAAATACCCTAGTCTAGAACACCATGTCAGTTTCATCTCCAAATTGTATCCCATCCTATAATAAAACAATCAATTTTACGTTTCTTTTCCCTTGTATAACCTGAAGTCTGTATAATCTCCTTGTGTACCAAACGGAGGCCCAAATAGTATGTGTGTAAAACTCAGTAGGTTGAAACCACCATTTCTAAACAAAACCATTGTTATATTAAGTGTATGCAATAATTCAATAACCAAGTTCATTAATAAATAAAAAAATTAATCTCATACAAATCATCCCGCTGCAGCGTCATGCCATAATGTCCCCAATCATGTCTCACAATCATGCCAACCATAACAATTAAACCGTGGTTACAAATAACCTACCTTGGCACCATGTCGTAATTTCTCTAAGCATTCCTTGCAACCATTCCAACCATAACATTATAGCCAAGGTATACATCACACAAATCTTGGTCAGACCACCCCTATAACTATTTCATCATTTTAATTGGAAATAGAACGCTACATATGAATTTCATAATTTTTCCCTGAGCTCGGCCCGCTATATAAGAATTTCAAAAATAATCACTGGTCCAAGACGACTATATAATAATTTCATCATTTATATCTATGAATATCCCACTATATACGCATTTCAATGAGTGTCATTGGGGATAGACTTCTATATAAGAATTTAAACATATTTTATTGTGTATAGACTGCTATATAAGAATTTAATTATTTATCAAACTGGCCAATGCCCCAAATAATAATTACACAATTTATCACAACACATATCATAAAGTATATCACAATATCACATCATAAGGATAAATGGTTTATTATGAAAAATACCATTTATCTATCAATTACATATTTCATATATCAATTTTTCAAAACCAATAACATGCCATTTATCTCAATAAAAAAACCAAACATAGGTAAATCTATATAATGAAATCAATTACAATCCATGTAATGCTAATCAAAATTTAATCCATTAAACAATTAATTCAAATTCAAGGGCTTCTAACCAAAAATAGTATCCATAAGATAGGTAAAAATCAATTGGATACAAATGGACTACAAGGAACGATTCAATTCATTAGATAATAAAATCAGGTGCACTTATGTTGGCATAATTGGAATATTACAAATACTCGACAATTATCAAGCCATAGGGTTTAGGATTAGACCCCTTACCTTTAACTGTTAATAAAACTATGCTTCCAAAAAAATTGTCACGAACCAACCCGGGTCGACCCTAAACCGGTCACCCGAGCTGATCCGCGACAAGTCCCGAGGGGAGTTCCCGATCCCCCCGGGAAGGCAACTAGTGCCGGGCATCAAAACAAACCAGTTGGGAACGGTTTAGCCCATACCAAGATAAACAAACATAAACTGAACAAGCATATAAATAAAAAAAATAAACTGAACAACGTGGCAACGGAAAAAGAAATAAGCCAAGAACGTGACATACCTCAGGTGACCCTGTGGATCACCACGGTACGACAACCCTGCTTGCTCCCAAAAGTGATCCAAGACTAAAACCTGCAACTGAAAATTAATGTAGGCGTGAGCACCGAGATGCTCAGTAGGAAGCCAAAAACAACCACATCCTATGCCTCTGCCTTTAATAAGAAATCCAACCAATGCCAGTTTGGAAAATAAGATATACTAAAATAGTATTTTCCTTCTTTTCAAATTCAAGTAACAAGTATGCATTTTCAGGGAAAGCCTTTTACTTCCACTACATTTTCAGAATAGGTTTCAAGCATGCATTTAACATTTCAAAATGAAAAGAAACCAGTTTGGATTTAAATATGGTTTTCACAAACAAGGCATAAAGTATGAAACAACTGAAAAGAAAGTTATATCATTAGCAGCATGACAAAAAGTGATCACCACGGGTAATCCCTATAGGCAGCTAGAACAAGTGGGAACCTAAAGACCTCGTACCTCAGTGAAACGTGGCTTAGAAGACCACGACCCTCAGAAAACGTGGCTTAGAAGGCCACGACCCTCAGAAAACGTGGCTTAGAAGGCCACGGCCCTCAGAAATTTATATGTGTAGTTAGTGTTGTCGCGTTAATCCTGCTAGACAAACCAGGACGAACCCCTGCCGTGTCATCTAGCGTACTAGTCCTGGTCACCCACCTAGATACCCGGGTTTTCCCATTGTGCTCTGTTTCAAATGGTGGTGAGTTTTCTTCATTAAACAATCAAACAAGTACATTACACTTTCATTATCTAAAATTCATTCAACCTTTCACCACTGCACTCCCTACTTAAGTGCATTCCCCCTCTTTACATCACATAAATACACACAAGCCTTTACTCTAGGCACATATCACAAACCACTCATTAACACTTGCATCACATTTTATTTTCAAATTTAGGGGGAATGACTAAAAAGGGGTTTTCTATTTTCGCAAACCAAATCTTAAAGTGCCAACCGGGCCTTTCATAAAACGTTCTTAAGATGCCAAACATGCTTAAATACTTAAAGGGTACACTTTTAAAAATCAATCAGCGAAAAGGCCAAACACCTTTGGAAATACACATTACTAATTCAGAACCACTTAAGAAATCAATTTTTTCAATAAAAGGTCACCTAAGACCGATAGCATTAAAAATACATTTAAATTTACAAATCAAAGGCGAAATCATTTCTAGCAACCGTAACCCGATTTCATAGCATGTGGATATAGCATAGATGTAAAGCATATTTTTAAAACAAGCAAGCAATGATGAATCTCAAATTAAAGGCATAGGCATAGAGGACCTACCTCAAACTTGTCGCTATCTGCCGAAGGCCGCTCAAACCGACACTTGGCGCACACACGCACATGCATTTATACATATATATATACACACCCCTAGCTGCATTGCACATATTCCCCGCGCCATGAGGGAATATGTACAAAGAGGGTATATATATATGTCTTACCCTATGCATGTACGTGTAGGGTACTTCGACACCCGCGGCCCAAAACCATCGCAACAAAGTCCAACACACTACACATGTAATTTAATAAAACAAATCAAACAATGAAATAATCTATAAAACATTTCAGAAAAACACATCACATTAACGCACCCAGATAAAACAAGATACAATGTACCAAAAGAGCCCCAAAACACAATCTGCACCCCCTTTACCACTTAACAAATCATTAAAACATTTTATGAACCAATTATAAATAACAAAATGAAACTTTTTATCAAGAACGCACCCAAAGCCAGCTTCTACAACCAAGCGCACATTGAAACCACACCCAAAACACTAACTGCATCCTTTACACAGTTTGATGAAACAAAAATACATTTTATAAAATAGTTATAATAAGCTTGACACGGGTTTTCAAATAAAACACATCGTATCTCATATTAAGATACCACTTTAAAATCAAATGTATAATAAATTGTCTTAAAACTATTTTTGGAACCACATAAACAATTAAATAAATTAAAGAAACACTTACTACAACATTTTCAAGATATGCTTCAATGTTTTACCACAAATCTACAGCAAAATATTCTTGTTCGAAATCCAACGCACACAACTCCATATAAAAAAATACACTATGCACCACCTGCACATATTGATAAACTAATTGCACAATTTATAAAACACTATTTAAATAGTTCAACATGGTTTCTCATATCAACCACTACTCATATCATATAAACATAACACTAAACTCATAAACACATCAGAAATATACTAACCCTCAAGTAAAATCGAATTCGCATAAGAAAACAATCAATAACCATGCTAAATATATTAAATAAGAAAATTATGTCATCAATTAAAATTAAAATACAGAAACACTTACCACAGAGTCGTTTTCCCTAAAAATTTGATGTCAAATCCTCAATTGCATGTCAAACGCACCACAAGGAAACTGAAATACACCCTAATCCAGAATATTAAACAAGAACTCAAGATTAACCCCTAACATGAACATCAAACCCGCTGAAAAAAAACTAAATCTCCTAATCGAAACAGGGGTTTACCCAAAGGGGCTTCCGGAGAGGAGCGTCCGCGCAAGGGAAGGCTGTGTAGGAGGCTGGGAGGGCGGCCAGTGGTGAGGCGGGATGGCGGCACGAAGGTGGTCCGGCGAATGGAGGGTGGCGCGAGGGTGGTCCGGCGAATGGAGGGCGGCACGAGGGTGGTCCGGCGATGGGAGGAAGGCGGCGGTCGCGGTTGGGAGAGGAGGAGGCGAGACGGGAGGTCGGCGGTGCGGAGGGGTGCCGATAGGCTGCTACGCCGAACAAGGGGGGGGGAAGATGCGATGGAACCAGGGAGGAAAAAAAGAGAGCGCCGAAATAGGGGGGGAAGATGAAACCCTAACGCAAAGCAAAAGAAAAAAAAATAAAAGAGTAAATAGAATAAATAAAAATAAAAATATATAAATAAAATAAATCCTAATAATATATAATAATATTAATGAATCATAAAAAATAATTTAATAGAATACCAATTAAAATAATGATCTTAATCATTCAACAAATAACATGATTAAATCATTAAAAAAAAGATAATAATGATAATAATAACAATAATAATAATATAATAAAACAAACCAAAATAATGTCATTATTAACTGCGCCTGGACACCGTGTGTGGTCACTTGAGCGGTCGTGTGCGCGGTCGCATGCACGGGCGCGTTCGCGCGCTTAGTCGCGATTACGGTCGAGCACCCATAAAAGATCTCAAAATCCTTTTAAAATAGAACCGGTTCAAACTGCAACTCAAAATAAAGACTTAAAATAATTAAATTAAAATAATGCGTTGGTCGGGGTGTGACAATTCTCCCCACCATAAAAACTTTATGCCCCCAGAAAGTAACCCAGCCAAACGAGGAAACAAACTTGAGTTCGAAACTGAACGAGGCCAAAAAAATCACAACTCGGCGTAAATTTTCACTCCATCAGTCACACCCGACCAACTCTGAGGGAAACTGAAAATATAAGAACCAACAGGAAACGAGGAGGGTTCTCCCCACCACAAGAACCTGACTAGCACAACCGACATCGAGACTCATAGAATGAACTAACTCTGGAACTGCTAACTTGATCCAAGAGGGAACCACCACACAGACCAAACCTCGAAAAAAAAGGAACTTCAAGATTCATGGTGGGTCTCCCCACCATTTAAGAACTAACCAGCTTTAACCAACCAGTATAAACCGACATGAGATCTTTCGACCCAAACCAGAGACCACTGTGACAAGAGAAACCCAATTGAGAAATCTACCAAATAACGAACCTAACCATGACTCATCATTTCTACAAGAGATGAGCATCTCCAAAACAAGCATGCATTAAAACAAAATGGGTCACACTTGAGGAGGCGCAGCTGCAGGAATTACAAGAAATCAAGATCACCATGCCTTTTTACAACCACAGTGGGGTATTCAAAGAACAAAGACCACAACGAGAAAAAGAGACCTTTACGCCACTTACAGAAAAATAGAACCTTCAAAGACGAGGAAGCTTTAACCGAGAAATTTAAACCGTCCCTATTTTAGCACTAGAGACAATAGTTAGACCCATGTGACCCCCACCCAACGATTCCTGACTACGTGAAAGGCTTCACTCTGAGACCTGTGGCTGGAGCTCTGATGTCTTGAATCATTTGCTGCCCCGCAGTCAGGAGCTGACATTCTCCTATCGAGACTCCTCCTGACAAAGCCGCTAGAAGAACCTCTCTAAGTTCACCAAACAACCACACCGACAGCAAGTCTTCAATGGATGACAATGAGGCGACTTAAAGTACCCAAACCGGCCACACAAGAAGCGAACGAGAGAGTGGCCCGACTAATAGAAGATGGAATTGATAAGAAAACTTATCTGAGATGGGTTCCTCCGGTTCGCTCTCACAGAATGGGGAACCATCCCAAACACCAAAGGGGACCAGTCCTTGAACAATAGACGAAGTCCCCACACAAGAGAAACATTAACTGATTCTGAAACATTATCTTTGGAGAAAAGGGAACCAACTTCTTGAGATGCCCAACGTAGGCCTTCACTATTCGTTGGCATTGCTGGACACTCACGATCCTTGTCGCTTCCATCACCTCCACTTCCACAAATATAAACCAACTAATGAGAGTGGTCCTAAACACCTTCCAAGTCATACCATCATGCAATGACACTAAGGTTATCTCCTCCACCAATCCCAAGTTTCACCTTCAAATGGACCTGAACCAACACAGACTCTCTTAGCTTTAGGAGTTCCCAATAACCTGAAAACACCAACGACTTCACCAACCTAGATCGCTACCTTCAACAAATCACGATCGCCACAGGAGTTAGACAATGACTGAAGAGAATTCACTTCCACCGCCCCGCTAAGGGTCTAGGTAGAACCTACAACTAGAAGAGACTCACTAGAAACTTCTGGGACTTTTCTGGGCAGCATATTCAAAACAAGAGGCACGAATTCGAATCAAAAGTTATCATAAATCAAAATTGCACACCTCAATCACAAACGAAAGCTCAAACTCAAATCACTATTCCAACCACAATTCAGTACGTCAAAACCAAGAACTCACGAAAAGGAACACCCAACACGAAAAGAGAACGCTAAACAATTCTGCGCTCACTTTTCTAAAAATTTGAAAAACCCTTTTTGAAAACCATCTTTCAGCAAACAAAACAACTTAAATATCCACCGTTGATATCCCATGAAGTCTCACACATACATATCCATGTGCTATCTCAAGCACTAATCCACTCACATCACCAATTCCTCCACTTTCCACATGCGCACCTCAATGTATGTGATCACTCATAGGAATACCAAGGGTCAATTCATGACACTTCTCATTTTCAAAACAGATCATTCAACATAAAGAACAAATTCCCAACCAATTTGAAAAAAAATAACTTATCATCAAAGCAATACATTTCAAATTTCCAAAACATTTTCCAATTCACATTAAAAAAAGTGTAACTGAGATTTCAAAACAACTTCCAAAACACCTCTCATTTTCCCTTTTGAAACCTAACATTTGCTAAAAGAAAACAAATTTCCATTTCAAAACCACTTTTCCACTCTAACACCACATTCTCAATTCAAACCACCTTCACAAAAAACCATTTTCATTTTTGATATGTACTCACACCAACCAAAATTAAGGTCAAACATAACTCACATTAAAACATCTAAAAATAAGGGACTAGTGGTTATACCAACCCGGTAACATGGCTTAGCAGACCATGCTCCGAGCGGGCATCCACCACAGGAAGTATCTTGAACCGTGCACTCGGGTTGTACATGGGTCGCTACTCCATGCAAGTCTGCCGCGTAACACTGGCTCACTTCCTTGGTCATCCCTCATCCACACATACCAATCCAAAGAAGAAAATTCAAATCTTGGACTACCCCTGGAAACTCGAGTCTCGGGACGAGTAAGGGTTCATGACGTCCTTCCCACACCTACCTCTCGAGTCCCGAAACACCTAATCACCAAGCTACTTGACACCCCAAATAACAAGGGCACCTCTGATACCATTTTGTCACGAACCAACCCGGGTCGACCCTAAACCGGTCACCCGAGCTGATCCTCGGCAAGTCCCGAGGGGCGTTCCCGATCCCCCCGGGATGGCAACTAGTGCCGGGCATCAAAACAAACCAGTTGGGAACGGTTTATCCCATACCAAGATAAACAAACATAAACTGAACAAGCATATAAATAAAAAAAATAAACTGAACAACGTGGCAACGGAAAAAGAAATACGCCAAGAACGTGACATACCTCAGGTGACCCTGTGGATCACCACGGTACGACAACCCCGCTTGCTCCCAAAAGTGATCCAAGACTAAAACATGCAACTGAAAATTAATGTAGGCGTGAGCACCGAGATGCTCAGTAGGAAGCCAAAAACAACCACATCCTATGCCTCTGCCTTTAATAAGAAATCCAACCAATGCCAGTTTGGAAAATAAGATATACTAAAATAGTATTTTCCTTCTTTTCAAATTCAAGTAACAAGTTTGCATTTTCAGGGAAAGCCTTTTACTTCCACTACATTTTCAGAATAGGTTTCAAGCATGCATTTAACATTTCAAAATGAAAAGAAACCAGTTTGGATTTAAATAGGGTTTTCACAAACAAGGCATAAAGTATGAAACAACTGAAAAGAAAGTTATATCGTTAGCAGCATGAAAAAAAATGAGCACCACGGGTAATCCCTATAGGCAGCTAGAACAAGTGGGAACCTAAAGACCTCGTACCTCAGTGAAACGTGGCTTAGAAGACCACGACCCTCAGAAAACGTGGCTTAGAAGGCCACGACCCTCAGAAAACGTGGCTTAGAAGGCCACGACCCTCAGAAATTTATATGTGTAGTTAGTGTTGTCGCGTTAATCCTGCTAGACAAACCGGGACGAACCCCTGCCGTGTCATCTAGCGTACTAGTCCTGGTCACCCACCTAGATACCCGGGTTTTCCCATTGTGCTCTGTTTCAAATGGTGGTGAGTTTTCTTCATTAAACAATCAAACAAGTACATTACACTTTCTTTATCTAAAATTCATTCAACCTTTCACCACCGCACTCCCTACTTAAGTGCATTCCCCCTCTTTACATCACATAAATACACACAAGCCTTTACTCTAGGCACATATCACAAACCCCTCATTAACACTTGCATCACATTTTATTTTCAAATTTAGGGGGAATGACTAAAAAGGGGTTTTCTATTTTCGCAAACCAAATCTTAAAGTGCCAACCGGGCCTTTCATAAAACATTCTTAAGATGCCAAACATGCTTAAATACTTAAAGGGTACACTTTTAAAAATCAATCAGCGAAAAGGCCAAACACCTTTGGAAATACACATTACTAATTCAGAACCACTTAAGAAATCAATTTTTTCAATAAAAGGTCACCTAAGACCGATAGCATTAAAAATACATTTAAATTTCCAAATCAAAGGCGAAATCATTTCTAGCAACCGTAACCTGATTTCATAGCATGTGGATATAGCGTAGATGTAAAGAATATTTTTAAAACAAGCAAGCAATGATGAATCTCAAATTAAAGGCATAGGCATAGAGGACCTACCTCAAACTTGTCTCTATCTGCCGAAGGCCGCTCAAACCGACACTTGGCGCACACACGCACATGCATTTATACATATATATATACACACCCCTAGCTGCATTGCACATATTCCCCGCGCCATGAGGGAATATGTACAAAGAGGGTATATATATATGTCTTACCCTATGCATGTATGTGTAGGGTACTTCGACACCCGCGGCCCAAAACCATCGCAACAAAGTCCAACACACTACACATGTAATTTAATAAAACAAATCAAACAATGAAATAATCTATAAAACATTTCAGAAAAACACATCACATTAACGCACCCAGATAAAACAAGATACGATGTACCAAAAGAGCCCCAAAACACAATCTGCACCCCCTTTACCACTTAACAAATCATTAAAACATTTTATGAACCAATTATAAATAACAAAATGAAACTTTTTATCAAGAACGCACCCAAAGCCAGCTTCTACAACCAAGCGCACATTGAAACCACACCCAAAACACTAACTGCATCCTTTACACAGTTTGATGAAACAAAAATACATTTTATAAAATAGTTATAATAATCTTGACATGGGTTTTCAAATAAAACACATTGTATCTCATATTAAGATACCACTTTAAAATCAAATGTATAATAAATTGTCTTAAAACTATTTTTGGAACCACATAAACAATTAAATAAATTAAAGAAACACTTACTACAACATTTTCAAGATATGCTTCAATGGTTTACCACAAAACTACACCAAAATATTCTTGTTCGAAATCCAACGCACACAACTCCATATAAAAAAATACACTATGCACCACCTGCACATATTGATAAACTAATTGCACAATTTATAAAACACTATTTAAATAGTTCAACATGGTTTCTCATATCAACCACTACTCGTATCATATAAACATAACACTAAACTCATAAACACATCAGAAATATACTAAACCTCAAGTAAAATCGAATTCTCATAAGAAAACAATCAATAACCATGCTAAATATATTAAATAAGCAAATTATGTCATCAATTAAAATTAAAATACAGAAACACTTACCACAGAGTCGTTTTCCCTAAAAATTTGATGTCAAATCCTCAATTTCATGTCAAACGCACCACAAGGAAACTGAAATACACCCTAATCCAGAATATTAAACAAGAACTCAAGATTAACCCCTAACATGAACATCAAACCCGCTGAAAAAAAACTAAATCTCCTAATCGAAACAGGGGTTTACCCAAAGGGGCTTCCGGAGAGGAGCGTCCGCGCAAGGGAAGGCTGTGTAGGAGGCTGGGAGGGCGGCCAGTGGTGAGGCGGGACGGCGGCACGAAGGTGGTCCGGCGAATGGAGGGCGGCGCGAGGGTGGTCCGGCGAATGGAGGGCGGCGCGAGGGTGGTCCGGCGATGGGAGGAAGGCGGCGGTCGCGGTTGGGAGAGGAGGAGACGAGACGGGAGGTCGGCGGTGCGGAGGGGTGCCGATAGGCTGCTGCGCCGAACAAGGGGGGGAAGATGCGATGGAACCAGGGAGGAAAAAAAGAGAGCGCCGAAATAGGGGGGAAGATGAAACCCTAACGCAAAGCAAAAGAAAAAAAATTAAAAGAGTAAATAGAATAAATAAAAATAAAAATATATAAATAAAAGAAATCCTAATAATATATAATAATATTAATGAATCATAAAAAATAATTTAATAGAATACCAATTAAAATAATGATCTTAATCATTCAACAAATAACATGATTAAATCATTAAAAAAAAGATAATAATGATAATAATAATAATAATAATATAATAAAACAAACCAAAATAATGTCACTATTAACTGCGCCTGGACACCGTGTGTGGTCACTTGAGCGGTCGTGTGCGCGGTCGCATGCACGGGCGCGTTCGCGCGCTTAGTCGCGATTACGGTCGAGCACCCATAAAAGATCTCAAAATCCTTTTAAAATAGAACCGGTTCAAACTGCAACTCAAAATAAAGACTTAAAATAATTAAATTAAAATAATGCGTTGGTCGGGGTGTGACAAAAATGATCACTAGGAAGAAGGTGAGGATGATCACAAGAGTGATCCTATTTCAAAACCAATTAAGATGAAAACCAACAATGCACACAGTAAAGGATTACATGGTTACAGTTGGAGATCAAAGAGAGAATATGGGAAACCAATGTTTTTCCACATAGCAAAGGATTTATTGCACAAACATGTGTTAGGAATTAAGAGAGGCACTCAAAAATTACATGGGACGATTTCTAGGGTTGGGAGGAAGAAGCTACGTGTTGGTGAATATGAAAATGAACTACATAACATATCTTAAAATGGATGGTTGGGGAATTACATGATGTTTAACATAGTTACACATATTGTAATTATTTTAAGGGGATACAATGAAAAACCAATCACCCTGGCTGAATATTAAAAACACCTAAAAATTACACGTGTAATACATTTTCACATTGTGTAAATGTTTTGAGGATTGAATTCCATCCCATTTTCCTTATAAATAACCCATCTTTAAGGATTCTCAAATTACAAAGAACCCATTCCAACACTTGATCCATTTATATTTAGACTCCATTATATCTACAAAAAAACATACATCCCTAAACATTAGGTCATTTTCCCCTACAAAGCCTCTCTATCTCCGAAAAAGTCACAACGAAAAAAGGTTCAAATGGAAAACTTAAAGTGCGGCATACCTAAAAAATATGGGATCTTACACCAATACATTAAATGTATTTTATTCTTTAGATTTATATTTTTTATGAAAAATACAAACTAGATAAGAATAAATTGAATTAAAATATCAATCAATATGTTCCTACATACACTCATGAATTTACCATTATCCATGGAAATTATATATATTATATTTTGGTGATATAAAAACACTCTTGAATCATAATGATAATAATAATATTTAAATAATGATAACCAAATTATTATAATGACTTGATAACAATAAATTCAAATATAATTTAATTTTTTCTATCAGGATGGGAAAAAAGATGCATTGTTAAATAGTTGTTCTATCATTTATCATTGGGAAATCTCAGTCATTATAAAATATATCAATAAATTGACATCAAAATTAAATAGATGTTATTTGTCTAGTCGTAAATTAAGGATACACACCCAGAATAAATAATGTTCAGAATATGGTAGAATAAATAACTCAATCACCTTGTTCCATTTAATGTTCCAATTAAGATTCCAATTTTATATTGTTTGTAATAAATAGATTTTAGGGTTTATTTTAAACCTAAACATATCATGGTTTCTATCATACCACACATGGAATTGCTCTATCATTTGATCAGATCTATCTTCAAGAATCATTGGTCTTAATATGTAGTAAAAATTTTTTATAAAAGGATCCTAAGACAAATCATAAGAAAAAAATTTACTCAACTAATATGTTTTCATAAATGACCTATTGTTGAATAATGATGATAATAAAAATATCTCAAGGATACTCTATCTGTATCAACCCTTTTTATTTTATCGGTATAATGATTAAAGGTAATTGGATTCTTCTTGATACATTCTTAATATAAATAACTATGATTTAATTTTTGTTTTGCTAAAATAATTCTTCCAGCAATTTTATGAAGGGAGGAAATTTTATGTAATATGGGAATCAATCATAGCTACTTCTACCATAATATCTTTTTTCAAAACCTTAACATAGCTCTAAAGGTCTAATGAAATCATTGTACAATGAATATATTATTAAATCCTTTTTTCATGCCATTACAACTTGACCTTGTAGTTAATGATTAGTTTTATTATAAAATTATCCATCTCTATAATATAAGGAGAATACTTCTATAAAATCATATTATTAAATAAAAATAGAAATGTATGGGCTTTATTTTGATTAAATGTCATAGAAAATAACATTTCGAGTATTAGCTTATAAAATCATATGCATATCAGATGCACTGATATGTTTTTTTCCTTATCTATCACCCAACACATACGAGATTCAAACATGAGTATACATTGGAATGAATTTAACATTATTGATTTTGAATTATGAAGGATCTTGAATATCATTATAAAACATTCCAACCAATATGTGGAATTTAAAAATCTTTGATTTATAACTTTTATAAGATTATTTTTTTGAAAAAACCATGAAAATTTTCCACTTATTTTTTTAATGGGTTATGCCTCATATAAACACTCTAATAACATGAACTAAAAAACTCAAAAGTTTATAGGTACTTTCAATGTACATTATTCATTTTATAAGAGAATAATTGCTTTTTGGATGAATTTATTAAATGAAAATGAAATCATATCCAATGAATAACTATGAATTATTTTCATTTTTATATATCATAATGCTTTTTGACTCAAATTAATATAAATTCAACCTTGGTATTTTTCAATACATACTTTTATATTCAAATTTCCATTAACAATTATAAAACTGGACAAAAATCAGTTTTTTTTATGAGGTAAATTCTTCTAAATTTTTTTAACGACATTATAATTGAAGAATAATGTGAAATCGTTTTAAAAAAAAATACATATTAGTGAAATTATTTTCAATTTATATGGACTTGAATGTTATCTCTATCAATGTATACAATAATTATAAGGCACATGTCTGATCATAATTGACCATGTTTATAGGAACATATAATTCCTATTAAAAAAATACACTTCTAGATTTTTCTCAATCCCATGTCATGCATTCAATCCTTGGAAATAGAATTTCCCCTGCATATAGTATAGTAAAAAAAAATTTTAGGTACCTTACAAGTGTCGAAATTTTGTTTCATAATTCCAATTATAGTATTAATTAATTTATACCTCAAAACCATGATTTGATAAATTTTTATAATACCACATCCAAGGAAAGAAAATATGAATACACAAGATGAGGTTTTTTAAGAGAGCTCAAGAATGTTTCCTAATCTATAATTTATTTTAACTAATATAAAAGGAAAAAATGACTAGGAAATAGTTTATTATCAATGAAATAAGCATAAAAAAGAAATGAAAATTTTTTTTCCCGGTAAAAACTGAAACACAACTTCAAAATATCATTAACGTGAAATGGAGTATAAGATAATAATAAAAAACATGTAGATGAACATAATAAAATTTGATGAAATGGAGTAAAACAAATCCATCCATCGATAACTCAACTCCTCAAACTGAAGTGGGAAATATGTTGTTTCATTAGGATTTAATGTTTTTACATAAAAGTAAATAGTATAAATTTGTAATAAAGTGGTTCAATTATAATTAATTAATAAAAATTGCTTGTAATTAGTATAAATTAATAGTAATTAGTATGAATTAAAATTAATTAGTATTATATAGTATTAATTAGAAATAAATATTAATGAATAGTAATAATTAGTAATAATTTGCGGTAATTAGTAATAATTAAGAATAAAAAGTAATAAATAACTGTAATTAGTAATAATTAGTAAAAAATAATAAATAGAAATAAATGGTGGTAAATTGTAATAACAAGTAATAATTAGTTATAATTAGTTATAATTAGCATTAATTATCGGAAATTAGTAATAATTAGTAATAATTACCTATAATTGGCCGTAATTAGTAATATTTAGCTGTAAATAGTAATCAATACTACTAAATAGTAATTATTTGTCATAATTTGTAATAATTAGTAACAATTAGTGGTAATTAGTAATAATTAGGAATAATTAGAAATAAATAGTTGTAAATGGTAATAATTTATAATAAATATAAATAATTATTAATAATTAGTATCAAATAGTAATAATTAGTAATTATCGGTAATGATTAGTAATAATTAGTAAAAAATAGTAATAAATACTAATAAAAAGTGGTAATTAGTAATAAATAGTAATAAATAGTTTTAAATAGTAATAAATACTGATACATTGTAATAAACTCTGTATGTAGTAATAATTATTAATAATTCTTTATATATAGTAATAAATAGCAGTAACTGATAATAATTATTAATAATGAGTAATAATTGGAAATAATTAGTAATAAATAGAGATATATAGTAATACATAGAGGAAATTAGAAATAAATAGCATTATTATAAATGATTATCAATAAATACCGGTAATTAGTAATAATTAGTAATTATTATTAATAATTCGTAATAATGTGTAATAATTAGAAAATTAGTAATAATTAGTAATTGCTAGTAATAAATAGTAATAAACGACGGTAATTAATAATAAATAGTAAAAAATAATAATAATTTGTAAAAAAATTGTAATAATTTGTATTAATGAGTAAAAATTATTAATAATTAGTAATAATTAGTTTTAATTATTAATAACAAATAATGATTAGTAATAAAAAGTGTTAATTCGAAATAATTATTAATAAATAGTTATAAATAGTAATTTTTACTAATAATTAGTAATAAATAGTAATAATTAGAGGTAATTAGTATTGACTATGAATAATTATTAATAAATAGTTTTAATTAGTTATAAATCGTAATAAATAGCGGTAAAAAGTAATAATTAGTAATATTTAGAAATATTTATAATTAAATACTTATAAATATTAGTAATTATTAATAATTAGTAATAAATAGTGGAAAGTAGTAACAAATAGTTGTAAATTGTAATAATTTGTAACCATTAGTAATAATTAGTATTAATTAGAATAAAGTATCAATACATAGTAATAGATAGAATTGATTATTAATAATTATTAATAATTATTAATAATTTTTAATAATTAGTATTAATTACTTTAAATTTGTAATAAATAGTAATAAATAGTAATAAAGAGTGGTAATTAGATGAAAATAGTAATAATTAGTAATTATTAGTAATAATTATTAATTATTTTTAATTATTGGAATTAATTTGTAATAATAAGTAATAATCAGCGAAAAATTTAATAAATAGTAAAAATTATTAATAATTATTATTAAATTATAATAAACAGTAATAAGTAGTAATAATAAGTAATAATTAGTAATAAGTAGTAATAATTAGTAATAATTAGTAAATATTATTAGTAAATATTTATACTTTGTAATAATTAGCAATAATTAGTAATAAATAGTGATAAATAATAATTAATTGTAATAATTAGTAACAATTAGTAATAGTTAGTAATAATTATTAATTAGTAGTAATAATTAGTAACAAATAGTAATAAATACTAATAATTAGCGGTAATTAGTGGTAATTAGCAGTAATTAGTAATAATTATTAATAAGTAGTAATAGATAGTAATAAATTGTAATAAATTGTAATAATTAGCAATAATTAATAATAATTAGTAATATATAGCGATAATTAGGAATAATTAGAGATAAAAATAAGTAATTAGTATAAAATAGAAATAATTAGTACTAATTAGGAATAATTATTAACAAATATGAATAATTAGTAGTAGTTTGAAATAATTAGTAAATAAATGTAATAATTTGTTAAAAATTATAATAAATAGAAATAATTTGTAATAAATAGTTATAATTAGTCATAATTAGATATAATTTGCAAGAATATGTATTAATTAGTTTTTATTAGTAATAATTAGAAATAATTAGTAACAATTATATGAAATTTTTCAAAATTTGTAGTAATTTACTATAATTAGAGGTAATTTGGAATAATTAGTAGTAATTAGAAATAATTAGCTATAATTGGAAATAATTAATAATATTTAGGATTAATTACCAACAATTATAAACAATTACCAATGATTTGAAATATTTATGTAAAATTACTAATAATTATGAATACTTAGAAATAATTAAAAAAAATTACTTTTTTAGATCATGCTTATATTATATCAGCATTAACATAAAAAAATTATTTTATATTTTTTAGAGAAATATGAAATAAAGAAGTCTAAAATATTAATTATTAGAAGACTACGCTTGGATAAATAATAATTGGAATCCAAACATTTCTAGTATAATTCCTTTATATATTGAGGGTGTTGAAACTTTCTTATCACTTGCATCATCAAAATAATAATTTTTTCAAGACAGAAAATTGTGTGTATATATTAAAAATGCATAATTAGGACGTTTGACACATTTAAAAACATTTTGGGTCATCTATTGTGTTTTGGTTATTAAAATGATTATGTTTTTTTGTATCAACACGGTGAATGAGGATCTATAGAAGATACTTATAATTTGGTTCCATATCCATCGCTATTTCAAAATTTAGAACATGTTTGGGTTCTTCTTTATTCTCAATAAATTGAAACTCATGATTATATATATTTACCTCCTGAGTTGGAACCATCTCACTTTTATATGTTTTTGTGGTCTGGTGAGGATCCCTTATAAGCTGGTTGCTAGATTTGAAAATTTGAAGCGATTTAAAATTTTATAAATGTTAAATCATTTAATGGAATGTAAAAAACTATTTGGATTAGATATTATCTTTTGTTAACACATTGATACTTGAAGGAAATGTGTTTCCTATAGATTTCAATGAGAGAAAACATCTTGTTTGTAATCGAGGTCGTGGTATTTAGAAGGTGTATACATTTTAAAATAATTGCATCTTATATTATGGTGTAAATGAGTCGTTGAATAAATTTCCTACTTGTGGAAATTGAGGTATAATGTGGCATAACTAGGGATGTCTGAATTGATTCCTATAAATCAGTTGAGGTATTTCCCACTTACACCCATATTGTAGTGTTTAATTGTGTCTCAGAATACAAATTCATTGATATTTGGGCACAAAACAAATATTAAAACGAGTAAAATATTAATTCATCCCTCTGATGGTGATTCATGGATAATGTTTTACCATGTACTTCAATATTTTGATTCAAAAGCCTGAAACATGTGATTGGGTCTTTCTACAAGAAGTTTATGTCCATTCAGTTTTTACGGTAGTCAATATAATTATTGAAATGTCTTTATAACTATATCCATTTTAACTTCCCATAGTTGATGAAGGATCCATATATATTTTTGACCTTTCAAATTTCAAGATATCGGAAAAAGAGTATTTATTTTTATTTGAATCCATTTATTGATAAGTTAAATTTATTGTTGTATATAGGTGTTAAAAGATGATGTTGCGAAAAAAAATCCCTACAGAATGCAGCATTAATTTGGACAATTAGTGACTTCCTAGAATGTGGCATCTTATCTATTTAAAGTACACATGGTCTAAAATCATGTATGCACTTTATGAGATACAAAAAATCATTCATGATCATCAATGGAAGGAAACCATTTTTTTACTATCATCATTGATTCCTCCCAAACAATCATCGTTTTCGGAGGAACATATATCATTTCTGAAAAAGGTAAGATAAAAGTGATGGAAATACAACAATAATATAATGCATGGATTTAAAACAATTTGTATCTTCATTACATTGCATTATATTTAGAGCAACTATAAACCAATATAAATTTGATGTCTTTCGGAAAGATCACAATTGGATCAAACTAATCATTTTTTGAGATCATTCATATTGGTATGATTTGTTAGTCTATAAAATGTTAGATTTCATCAATATTGAGAAGAAATATTTTAATAATATATTTTATATAGTTTTGGATGCACCAGGAAAGATCAATGATAATGTAAATTAATGACTAGATATTTCCCAAATTTACTGGTGAATAGAATTTGAACTGTTTGAAAATGTCAGATCATAGAATTTCATTAATCCAAAAGTAGATTTATCAATTTCCAAAAATTGGTTTTTTTTTGGATTAAATATTTGAAACTTCAAGATTTTTAGGATTCCAATTAGGCTTAATGTGTCAAAAATGGTCATATTATCAGATTAAAAAGACATGATTGTCATGTTTTGATGGAAAGAGTTATATCAATTTGATAAAGTGGTTTTTTGAATTATATTATTTGGTATATGTTAATAGAAATATCGGGGTTTTTTTCAAGACATTTGTGCAGTGACAACAGACTAATATGCACTATATAGCATGTAAGAAGAAGTTTTCTAATTTTTATGTAAAGATGAAAATATCTCCCCATCAGATTTCATTAATTCAATGGAATTTTTGATATTATATTTTCTTAATGATGTATAATGTGGAGGTCTGGTACAATTTTGATAGACATACCCATTCAAGAGATTCATTGCAGAAATTAAAGAAAAAAGTACGTAACAAAGTAATGGTAGAAGGATCAATTGAATAAGCTTATTTGTAAGGGAAATTACTTTTTTTACTCTAATTATTATCAATCTGAATATACCACATAACATAACCTCATGGGACATAGTGAGGGAAATTTTCATGATGAAATTAATAATCAGTTATTATTTTCCAGTCAGACCAAACATGGCATTGTAAGAGTTCATGAACGATGGATTTCAAATGATGAACATTACATAGCTCATATAAATATTTATCTTAACTTTGATAAACTGAATCTATTATAATTGGAATGATCTTGTCACTTATTCGATAATCTATATTATAAAAAGTTATATTATTTTAATTATAGTTTTTATGTTAACCATATCAAGATTCATTTTCCACAAATTACAACGTCTTCTCATGAACAATGTCGGGATGAAAAATATTCAACTGGTTGAAAAAACTGGAAAGATAAATTATTTATGGTTAAACATATAACATAAATTTATTAATTGTTATATTGATATTCTTTTGACAGATTTTTAGGTATCTCAACATTCCGATAAAATTGATATCGATTGTGTACATTGTGCAACCCACTATCTAAAATGGTTAAATTTTATACTGCATATGTGGTGAATGGTTTTCTATTTCATACATGTTAACATGGGGAATAAAAATATAATAATTTATAGTTGTGTTTTCTTAAGGGGATCTCATCATTGAGAAATTTATGTTGACTTTTATGGCATGCTAGAAAAAATATTTGAACTGTGTTATTTGGGACTGAAATACATAATGATGTATAAATATCAGTGGTTGGATAAAGAGAGAGTCTTGTGTGTCCATATGAGCCATGGAATCATTAATATTAAATATAAAATGTTCCTTGTTGTAAATGAACCATTTTTATTTTTTCATCAGGAACAAAAAAATTTAATCCAGAATATCTTGCTACTTTAAGATAGTTGTGTGATTGGGGGAGTATAATAGAAATAAAATCTCAGTAAAATAATCTTATTCAAAGTGAATATGGTTACATTGAAGTTAAAGGAATTAAAAATTTCAAGAGACTTCTATAATTCTATATTTTTAATGAAGATAAATGAAATTCAATGATGACCCCACATAGTTAAAGGTCGACGGAGACAAAGATGTTGTTGATGTAACAAATGAATTTGAAATGACAAGAGATGATGAAACTAAAACTCATATGGTAAATGATGATACTGAGGAGGAATATGTGTTGGATCGGGTTATATGAAATATACACTAGAGTGGGGTGAATTGTTTCTTTCATTACTTCTCAATAAATCATGATGATAATCAATTCTGTCCTTTTATAATTATCAGATTGTTTATGCAGTGGAAATAAAAAATATCAGGAAGAAATGATTTAGAGTGGTTCAGGGAACAAATATACCCTAGTCTACTCCACCAATGCAATTTTCTATGATCTTGGTGATTTTCACTAGTCGGTCATCATTTCACAAGACCATCCACAACTGAGTGCAGACAGCTTACTCCTTTTCAATTTAAGGCTAAAATAGAGCCTTTTGGTTCTAAACTCAAAACCTATCAAATATAATAGTATGAGAAGCTGATACTAAAAATAGAGTAGTGTTATTTTGTTAATTACTTTTCAATTTAACTTCATAGTTGTAGTAGTACGCAACTGATAGTAAATGGATCGTTGTCTTCATAACGGTTGTTATTTAGGTAAGAGTGGTTCTGAATCGATCCAGTTGCAATTTGATCCTGAAATATATTCAGCAACAAATCAATAGTAGATTCATGACAGATCTCCAATGTGGAAGAAGTTAATATTAAACATTTCCCTTTATGATAAAAGTCAAAATCAGGTCGTTCTTTGTTGAAACACATCTGTAAATGATCCTTTTAAAAAATTAGTGAATATCTATATTTGTGAAACTTGAATATCTCTATAGATGAAATTTTTAATCACCGTGAATTCAAGAGATATCATTCCACCTATGTAATCTGTTGAATTCAGATACAAAATGTATATATAATAAAGATGAGTTCCTTATTCATAAATTCAAATCCACAAAAGTCTCCTGACATAATGTGATATTCAAATATTTATATAATTTAGTAGTCGTAACTTGCCTTAATAGTCAGCATGAAATCATACCCCTAAATCAATCATTTGAATTACGTATTAACAGATTTAAATCGGTCAATGATGCAATTTATAATCGGGCTTCGAATCTGTCTTGAAATTAGCCTGATATTCTACAAAAGACCATTGTATGATATAGTCACAAATTCAAATCTATGATGCATGAAGAAGTCAAACATAGGGTTCTAAATGTAAGGTTTATTACAAACGTTTGGTGGATGATCCATAATTTTTTCATTAACTATCAATCATATGGTATTTTATCCATACTTTTCATTTCGTCAGATCATAAGGTATATAATCCATACTTTTTGATAAAATGTATGGTTCATTACAGAATTAGGGTTGATGATTCATACGTTTTTGAAGAAAACATAAGGTTACATACATATGTATGGTTTTTCATCCAAACTTTATCATATAAAAAATGTATGGTTACTACCAAATATAAGGCTGATGAACAATACATTTCTAAACTCATTTAAAATTAATATAGGATGTAATCCTTATGCTATTCTCTCTATCGTATGATGTAAACAATGTTTCTAGATCACACTGAATATCTTTCCAAACATTTTTATAAATATTTCACAAGAATCGTATGCTTTAATATAATTTTAAAATTGGAATATAACTAATATTAATTTCCTAATATATACATAATGTAAAATCAATAGATTTACAAATAAGATTTCTTGTGAGCATCAAAGTCATCCTAAAAATATAGATTATATTTTAAAAAACACATTCTCAACTATCTTCCAAATGTTGAGGTTCACAAAACCCATAAAACTATTTATATATTATTTAATATTATTTAATGATAAAAAAAATATTTAATTTTTCTTCCAAATACCTATTTGAAAAAATACAATACTGGTTTCCCCAAATTTCTCTCCAAAGGTTCATAAATCAATTTTTTGATTCAATATAAAATATTATTTTATCTTGTTTTTATTCTAAGTTCTCCCTCTTTTTGTGATATCAAAAATAATGGTAGAATAAGGAAAATAACACATGTAGTGTAGTACTGAACTTGTAAGAAAATGTTATGATAAAATGTTTATCAATAAAGGTATTTGTTTTTTCTAATGTATAATAAAATAAAATTAAAAAACATAAAATATTATATATTTCAATGTTCATTGATAAAACAATATACAAGTACCTGAATGATCAGGAATCAATGCTGTTGGGATGATGGTTGGAAAAGGGGAATCTCAATGATTCTGAATAACATACTTTAACTCTGCCAAGTGTAACCTCAATCTCTCCATAACACCATCTACCAGGTAATTGATTAGATATCATAACTCTTGAGTCAAATAAATATATTTGATGGGGATCACTTAGAAAAACTCATGCAATCTTTCTTCCGTATCTATAAACTGATTGAGTTTCTATATGAATCTGACCATTAATTCTCTAATACCTGGTTCCCATGAGGTAATATGATCAAAAAGATGTTTCTGATAGTCCAAAAAAGAGGAAATGGAGTGCTATTACATTGTAAATCCTGCCATATGTCATCCATGTTGCTCATTACAGTTTTAATATCTTAGAATATTTTGATCTAATCAAGAGAATTACCTGATGTAATTTCGTGACTTCCTGTAATAGTTTCAAACTTTTGCTCAAAAATATTTTTCTTTTCTTCCAAATATGATTTCAATACAACATAAGATTAAATTTTTCAACTTATTCCAGAAATTCCATTTTAAAAACCTAAACCAAATTCTATGAAACAGAAATATCTTTTAGATGTTGAAATATCTGTTACTCTTTCTACAATTCTCTACAAAAAGTTACATTCTATGATTTGGATCTATTAAATTTTCTTACATATTGCTCAAAATGATCGAATGTAGAATCAGAGGCATCTTATGCTTGACTAACAACTAGATTTACCATGATTAGTGTTAAAGATTTGGCATTTGATTTCCCATTTTCATTCAGCTCCACCAGTTTCACGTATAATTTTTCTCCAGAAATTTCAACTGAGTATGATTCATTCGAAAAATCTATGTGAATTTCACAGAAATTTTCTTGAATAGGTTGATCATCAATCTCAACTTCCAAAGATAAGTGCTCTTCTTGAGCATCTTCTTCAATAATCTTTTCTAGAATCTGATTTACAGAGTCAATATGATCCTAAAATTGATCTATAATTTCCATTTCATGAGTTTTTTCAATCTGAGGTACCACCCTAGTTATTGTCACTACCTCAGCCTAATGAAACACTTACACTTCTGCTTGATATGAATCTTATTATTTTCTTTCTTCCTGAACAAATTCTTGCACAAACTTATAATTTAAATAATATATTGTTTCAAGAATTATCTATATAGTAGGTTCGGGACCAACTATTCTTTTAATTGAACAAAGATGTCATCTCTTACATTCTTCATCAGCAGGTTCATCTTCTATTTCAAATATGATTCTTCATTATGTCTTTGAAACATCACATGTTCTAGATTTGGCCATACCTTTTTAGATTTGTCTGGTTGCTCCCCCAGAGCAGATTCTTGATCATCTTCTGCTCCAACAGGAAGCATTTTAACTTTTACAATGTTATAGAAAAATCCAAGCATTCTCAAAGTTCCAGCATTCAACACACTACTATGATGTCATCTGACTCTCGCATCAAACAGTCTTACCATATAATTCTTGAACAAAAACATTGAAATAAATCTTCCATAACGATATAAATTCATTTGATCATCATTTTGAAAGTATTATTTAAAATATCAAATCATGTATCATTGAAAATTGAGCATTATGTCACTTAAAATTAGAAAAATTTTATACATAGCTGGAAAAATAATCTTCTCCATATCAGACATCCTTGGGGTTATACCAGTCTGAATAAACATAACCATAATTTTCTGATCTAGTTGTAAATATTTTACCAACATTTTCATTATGTTAGTAGAACCAAGAAGAAAAGAAATAATATCCTCATATATATTATTTATATCCCTGATTGACATTAAATCAAAATAAAAAACATCCACATACGGGCAGTTCAAGATCATTTCTATTTCAACATAAGAGATCAATAACTCCTCGTATTTGATCTTCACAATTATAGAATATTCTGTATCACCCAAAAAAAATTGAATAGTTTTAAATAATCTTCTCATCCCAACATCATACAGAAATTCAGTTTAGTACTCACTAAATGTCATTTCAATACCTTGAAAGGATAACACTTGCTTCAGCATTAGATTCTTCTGATACAGCCATTCCATATCAATGGCTTTTCCCTAAAGGATTTTTTGTCCAGTTGAACGTTGATTCTTCGAATAACTGGGTTCACCTTCTCGATTCTCTTTATTTTTACCATTACTATTGGAAGAACTAAATGATTGAGGTTCTAGGGTTTCAAAGGTGCAAGAAAAATAATACAAAATAGGTTAATGGTTTTGGTAGTTCAAAATGTTTTGAGAAAATGAGTTGTTTTGAAATTCGAAATGGGCTCTGACAAAGCCTTGATTCCCGTGTCACTATATACATAATAATCATTACAGAATTTAAAATAAATTAAACCATTTAGAGTGTATAATGAATTTATTACATATTAAAAATAAAAGGGTAACATGTTTAATAGATGAATGAAGAAATCATTAAATAGTGAAAAATGTAAAACACAAAACTGATCAAATAAAATTAAGAGTAAATAAAATTTATTCAAAAATAAATATGATTAAAATTAAAAATTAAATTTATTTATATTAAATAAACACTAATCCCCCTTAATAAATTCAATACATTCTATGGGAATTGGTTTAGTAAAAATATTATCTAATTAAAATTCAGTACATATAAATTATAAAAATATATCCTTTTTAAGATCATGATCTCTTTGAAAATGATCTCAAATAAAAATATTCTTAGTTCTAGAAGGAAATATAGGGGTTTTTTGAAATATTTACATCACTAATATTATCAAATGAAATATATGTTTTATCATAATTTAGTTCAATGTCGATAAGGGTGTATTTACTCCACAAAAATTTTGCACATCAACTGCATGTAGATACATATTATGCATCGGCTGTTGACAAAGCAACCAAGTGTTGTTTCTTACAAGGCCATGAAAGTAATGATTTTCATAAAAAGTTATAGGTATTTATGGTGTTTTTTCTATGTAATCTACAGATTCCAAAATCAGCATCTGAGTATGAAATTAAATTAAAATCAGATGTTTTTTGATAATGAAGATATTTAAAAATAGTTACTTTTAAATATCTAAAAAATTATTTTATAGGTGTATGATGAGGATTTTTAGGATTTTATTGAAATATTTCACAAATTCATACTGATTACATAATATCTAGCATTCAAGTAGTAAGATATAATAAAGTAACAATCATTCCTCTCTATAACATGTTCTCTAATGGTTTTTCATTTTCATCTAAATCATGTTTTATATTATTACACAGAGAAGTTTTATATGTCTTGTTGTTTTCATGTAAAATTTTCATTAGTAAATTAGTAATTTATTTACATTTATTCAAAGAATATCCAAATTTTTTTTGATATATTTTAATTCCTTAAACAAAAATTTTTTCTCCCATCATACTCATTTCAAATTCATTTGACATAATGTTTGAAAATTCATGAAAAACGTTTTTTATTTGTTGAACCAAAAATTACATCATCAACATAAATTTGAAACAATAAAATATTACAATCTATAGTTTTATAATTATGTGTTGGATATATCATATCAACAATAAAATCAATTTTCAAAAGGAAA
Source organism: Viscum album (assembly GCA_963277665.1). NCBI lineage: Eukaryota > Viridiplantae > Streptophyta > Magnoliopsida > Santalales > Viscaceae > Viscum > Viscum album. Next base: position 1,520,184,668 of record OY728150.1, read on the forward strand.
TAACATAAGCTTTCATACCTAGCTCTAGGTGCTTGTTTAAGGACATAAAGAGATTTTGTAAGTTTAAAAAAAGCCTTGTTTATGAGAATTTTCAAAACTAAGAGGTTTTTCAAAACACACTTCCTCTCTTAAATAACAATTTAAAAATCAATACATAACATCCATCTGAAATATAATAAAGATCATATGATAAGTATAGTCTAAAACAATTATAATTGCTTCTAATCTAGATAAAGGGAAAAATCACTCTTCATAATTTATACCTTCTTCTTAATAATATCATTTAGCAATTTGTTTTTATTTATTTCTAGTTATAACTCCTTGATTATCTTTTTATTTCTAAAGACCCATTTGGTACAATAACTAGATAGCCCCTAGTCTTTCAACTAATTTACAAAAAATCTTATATTTTGAATTGGATTAGTTCTTTTTTCATTGTTATCATCCAACATTCATTGACTATGTATTCTTCTATTGACTTATGTTCCAATTGAGATAGAAAGGTAGAAAATTCAAATATATTTTCTATATTTCTTCTAGTTTTTATTCTCGTGTCTAGGTCTCCTATAACTATTTCTAATGGGTGATTCATTGGAGTTCTAGATTGTCTAGGTAAAACACTATTATTTTCATCAGAGACATATTCTTATAAACTAGGCATAATTTTGTTTATATCAATTTCAAAATAATATTTTATATTTTCAAGTCTCATGTCATCATTAGGTTCAGATTCATCAATTTGATCATTTCTTTTGTCAAAAGTTTTAGATTAATCAAATTTCACATGAGCTGATTCATCAACAATACGTTACTTTTTATTAAAACCACTATAAGATTTGGAGGTGGCAGAATATCCTAAATAAATTTCTTCATCAGATTTTAGATCAAACATACCAATATTAATCTTGGTGTTCAAGATTTAAACATTGCATCCAAAAACATTAAAGTATTTTACTTTAGGTTTTCTGTTATTCCTATGTTCCTAGGGTGTCTTTTTAACAATTAGTCTGAATAAAACTCTACTAATTATATAGCAGAATTTTTTTAAAGCTTCTGCTCGGAAATAGAAAGGAAAACTATGTTCATTTAGAATAGTCTTAGTCATTTCATGAATAGTTCAATTTTTTCATTCAAAAATTCCATTTTGTTGAGGTGTCTGTGGTGTAGAGAATGTGTGTTTAATACCTAGTTTTGAGAAAAAGGAATTGAATTCATGATTCTCAAATTTTCAACCATGATCACATCTTAGTGAAATTCTTTTTAAATATTTTTCATTTTGAACAGCTTTTCAAAAACATTCAAATATAGTAAAAGATTCATTTTTTTATTTTTGAAAATATATCCATGTAAATATTTAATAGTAATCAATTAAAAAATATACATATCATTTACCAGCCAAACATGGTTCTCATGAAGGTATAAAAAGATCCATAAGGATAAGTTCTAATGGTTGAGATGTTTCAATTTTGTTAATTGATTTGAAGGTGATTTATGTTGCATTCATATTTTACATGAATCACAGAATATTTTACTATCAAATTTAGGACTAAGTAAATCAGAAACTAATTATGTCTCCGAAAAATTATGCAGAGCATAAAAATTGAAATATCTAATTTTTTTATGCTAGATCCAGGATTCATTTATTTTAGTAGTTAAACAATTTTCTTCTTATTTATATAATGATTTTATATCAAGGGTATAAAAATTTCAGTTCTGGGTGATCTAAATTTAAAAAATTTATCATTAAAAAAATAGAGAAGTTTTTAGATAAATCAACACAATAACCATCATCAAAATATTGAGAAACACATATCAGGTTATGATTCAATCCTTGTACATAAAGTACATTATTGATTGAGACAACTTCTATATCTCCAATAGTTCCAATACCAATGATTTTTCGATTGGAATTTCCACCAAAGGTGACTAATCCACCATCATTATGAGTTATATTTTTATTGTTTGATGATTTTCTACTCATATGATTGAAGAATCCACTATATATGTACCATATTCCTTTTCATCTTCTATTACCTACTTCCTGCAAAGTAATTTTAAAAATGGTTTGTTTTGGAAGCCATATTCTCTTGGGTCCCGCTATGTTAGCTAATAGTAATATTGGAATACAATCTTTCTTTGTTTTCCTATAATAATTTGTGTTAAATAAACTTTTGAAAAAAAGTCATTTTTAATTCCACTAATTTTTTAATTACGTAAATAATAGTTTCTAGTTCTATGTCCATTTTGTTCCACAGTAGTTCCAATTTTAACATTTTGTATTTGGAACAAAATAGTTTTTGTATAGTTTCTATTTCTCAACTTTACATTCTATTCCATATCATTCTTTATTAATTACATTCTTAACAATAAATTAATTCAAATTATGTAATAAATTTTTAATAAAGATAGAACCACCTTTGCAGGTTTCTACATCTACTTGTACCATTTTGATAATAGTTTCATGATCTTCAGTATTTGTGTTAGATGAGTTATATTAAACAATTTCCTCTTGATGCTATTTTATTAAAGTGTCTCTTTATCCCAAAAATGTATTTGGAATATTTTCTAGTGATGTTCTCTTTTCGAATAAGGAATCATATATTTCTTCTTGGATGTTGCAGTAGGTTTCATGTTTTTCATTTGAATATCTATGTTCTGAATTACATTTGGAAGAGTAATAACATTGTACCACATTATCATCAACCATGAAGAACATTTTTTCTTTTAGATTTGATTCTTATTATTTTGAGTCACAATTCAGTGAGCTTCCGGAGACTTCAGAAAAACTCCATGTAGCTTCCATTGATCTTTTATCATTGTGATCATAGTTAGTATTTTTTTGAACCGTTTTTCATTTCACTTTCTAGAAGAGGATCATCTGGTCTTATATTCCCATTTTCATTCATTCATAAAATATGAAATTATTTAGAACATTCTCATCTTATATTAAGGACTCTATAAATCCTTTATTCTTATTATAAAATTTTCTGAATTCGCTCGATAAATTTTCTAGTTCCATTTCTGAATCAGATGAGTCATAACATTCTTTCTTTTTGATGTCTTATTTCATATTTCTACTCTTCTTCTGAGTTGTAACTTTTAGAGAAGTATTTTCCCTTTTTATCAAGACATTATTACAATTAACTTAATCTTCCATCCCAGATTCATAAATCATCAGGGTTCCAATCAATTCTCTTATAGATATATTTTTCACAGGTGATGATTGACTAATGGCTTCTGATATTCCATTCCATTTTGTTGGTAGTACTCTCAATACTTTTATGGAAGTATCTATATGGTTTATAAGATCTCACAAGATAGTTTTTTTGTTGAATATCTCTATGAGACTTCCATTCATCTTAGTGATTCTTTCAACATCAATCATTCTAAATGTATCATATTTCAACACTGTTATATCATACGTCATTTTTCTAACATTTTTAGTTCATTCATAAGAAGCTGCAAGTGTCTTCCTCATCTCAGAAGAATTTTTGAGCTGAGACACTTGATTACATTCATCTGGTCCTAGACAAAAAATGATAGAATTCATAGATTTTTAATTTTAGCCATACTCTGATTTAGTAGCTGCACTCCTTATTTTAGGTTTCTCAAGAATTTCATGAGGAATAAGAATTTTTTAGTAGAATCTGTATCCATGATTCGTCATGTAGATGATCATCTTCGATTCCAACATCCATAGATTTATTCCTTGATTTACAGAGCCCGAATAATTGAAATTCCCTCTCATGTATTATAAATTGAGTTATCTTTATAATCCTCTACATTCAACATTAAATATCTTTATCAAAAAATCCCCACCTTTTATATCAATTTTTGGATAGCGTTAAACAAAATATACACAGAAGGGGGGTGAATTGTGACTCTCAAAACTTCTTGAGAAATATTAATGATAAACAATTTTTGTTCTTTTTTCTTTATTAGATTATTTATGCAGTGGAAATTAACAAATATCAAGACACATAGATTTATAGTATTTCGGGGCACAAATATCCACAATCCACTCCACCAGTTCTCTTCTCCATGACTTGATGATTTTCTCTAGTCGGTCCTCCTTTCATGAGACCATCCATAACTGAATGCAGGCTCTTGAAACCTTTACAAATTATGGATGAAACAGAGCCTTCTGGATAAAAACATTGAACCGATCAAACATCTTAGTATAAGATTCCGGTAATCAAAATTGAAGAGTATTGTTTTGATAAATATTTTACAATTCATCTTCATAGTTACAACAGTACGCAACTGACAGTAAATGGATCATAGTTTTTCGAAAGGTTTTTTTTAGGTAAGAGTAGTGCAGAATCGATTTGGTTACAATTAGATTATCAAATAAATTCAGCAACAAATTAATAGTAGATTTTTTATAGATCTCTAATGTAGAAAAAGTAAATCATCAACATTTCTCTTTCTGATAAAAGATAAAATCTGGATGTTCTATATATCAATTTATATATAAATTCTCATTTTAAGGAATCATTGAATCTATGTTTTTTTGAAACTCAAATATCTACATATTTGAATTTTATAATCACCGTGAATTAAATAGATATTTTTCCACTTGTATAATCTAAATAATTCTGATACAAATAATATATAAAATAAACAAGATCACCTTACTCTTAAATTTATACCTAAAAAAGTCGCATGACAAATAGACATATTCAGATAGTTGAATAACAGAGAAGTTGTAACTTTCTTTAATAATCAGCACTAAATCATCCTTCAAAATAGATCTTTTCAATAATGTATAAATGGATTTAAATTAGTAAATGAAGTGCTTTAAAATAGTGAATTTAGTCTAGATCTATATCAGCATGATATTTTGCATAAGGTCGTTGTATGATAGAGTTGAATATTCAAATCTCTGATGCCTATAGAATTCAAATGAAGGGTTCCAAATGTAAGGTTTATTACAAATGTAAGGTTTATGATCTATAATTTCATCATTGAATTTCAATCATATGGTATATGATCCATACTATTCTTTCCTTCAGAATGTAAGGTATATGATCCATACTTTTCTTTCCTTCAAATTGTAAGGTATATGATCAATACTTTTTGATAAAACGTAAGAATCATTACAAAAGTAGGCTTGATCATCCATAATTTTGTAATGAAAAAGTAAGGTTCCATATATATTCATGGTTCATAAAACCTACTTTTCTTATAAAAAAATGCAAGGTTCCTTACAAATGTATGTTTGATGAACCATTATTTTCTGAACTCCCATAAAATAAATGTAGGATACAATCCTTACTCTACATTCTCAAGCATATGATTTGAACAGTGTTTCCACAACACGCTGAATAGCTTCCTGATCATTTTGAAAAACATTTCACGTGAATCATATGATTTAATGTAATTCATAAAATGGGAATATTATGAATATAAATTTCTTGAAAAATAAATAAAGTAAAATAATTAGAATAAAAAATAAGAGTATTTGTCAGAATTAAAATAATTATGAAAATATAAAGTATTGTTGAAACAACACATGCTCAACAATATAAAGATATTGACACCATCAGATGTCAATATGAGAATGAAGTTGAAGATTCACATAGATTAATGTTTTATATATTCATATAGAATATATATCTATATATAATAGTTGTTTTCAAATGTTTCCTAACAACAATCATTTCATGGTTCAAATGGATTCAAGTCTTCTTCTTGACTTCCAGGAGGCTCATCTACCAAATGATGAGTAGGATATTGGATCATATGACTATCAGACTACTATTGGTTCATCGATGACTCGCATGGGTCATGTTCTTGAATGATTGATGATTCCTGGCCCCATCCATGAGCGATGTCCAAATCTCACCTTTGATACATCAATAAAAAGGTTTGTTTAATTGTGTATTTTAGTTAGTTTTCATTAATTATAATTAATATATATATATATACTGTTTTGTTGATTATTTGTTCTTTTTTAACATATTTTACATATAGTTATTGGAAAAGAGAGTTCTATATTGAAAAATTATTTTTCTGGAGCATGGTTCACATGAGATCAAATTGTCATTGATGTTTAGTATTGAATGTTCAATCATTGGTTGATAGGTAAATATATAGTATTTATTTTTAAAAATTATTTAATTTATAACTTTATATTATTAATTTTTTAGGGTTAATGGAATTCCATCGATGATATCATGCATGAATCTATCTAAAAGTTATGGCAGGGATATATGCATTATTATCTCCATTAGTTTTTTGCATAATTTGAGGAGAACATCAATGAGGAAAGTAGGTGTCATAGGACTTGATCATTCTTATTATGCACACTATCATTATTAGGTTTCATCTCACGTTTTGGATTTATTATGTTTATAGTAGATTTGTGGTTGTTTTCAGAAAAGGTCCTCAGAAGGTTGAAAATCTAGGGGAGACAAGAGGAGACACATCGAGCTAACATTTTAACATTCAATTCGCATAGGGAACTTAAGGTATGTACCATTTTTTAATTAATTTATATAACATTAAATGTAAAATGTTTATTTTATATTCATATAGGTAGTTAAACAACCCAATATTGTAGATTTTGATGGTTCTTTGAGGATGTAAAATGATTCTATCACTAGAGATATTAGAGATTATCACCAGTATTAGATGGTGTTCAATATAATTTCTTTCAGAGTTTTAAAATTTACTAAAAATAATGTTTTATTTATTTTCATTTTAATTTACAGTTGAAGGAGTTTCATGAGGTGGCGATGTCTTAGACATAGACTGAGAGTTTGGATTAGACTAGTGATCAGACCTATTTAGAAAGATGTTTTGAGGTAGAATAGATGCAGGTGATCGAGTATGCCTTTGAGAATGGTCGAGTTGTGGGTATCGACTCTCGATTGATGCGTATGAGTTATTATAGTACCACTGTAATGTTATTGTGAAACTCGAGAGAAGATTATGCTGAGTTATCATTATCTCTTACATAGTATTTAGAGCACCTTCCAGCTCAGAATGAGCTTACAGAGTGTATTCCTAAGGAGGAGGAAGAGGTATGTTGATAGCAGCAGTAGGAAGAGATGTGTCGATGGAAGCAACAACAACCTGAACAAACAATGGAGTACTTGTGATGACTGTATCATGTTTTATGGTTTGTGTTCTCTCCCATAGCTCCCTAATCTCCTCTAGATGATTGTCACCCTCAATGACTTATTTACTTTTTGTATGAATTTTTTGGTAATGTTTTTATTATTACTTATATTAATATTTCTATATAGTGCATTTTTTATATTGTTCTGAATATTGTGTTTTATTGTTATTATTATTATTTATTATATTATTTATTAAATTAATTTTATGATATGATTTTTTATTTATTTATTATTATTTTATTTTATTTTGTTGTTATTAATTTTTTATTGATTTTAATAGAGTGTTTTATATAATTTTTTTATTTGATTTATATTTTCAATAATTTTATTTTTTTCTATTATTTTAGTATTATTATTATTCATATGTTATTATTCCATATATTATTTTTTATCATTATTATAATTTTATTTTATTAATTGTTAGTAATATAAATTTTATTATTATTATTATTTTTTCATATTTTTTACAATAGACACGTCGCAAAAAGTCATTTACGATGGGCCCATCGTGAAATGCGTTTTTAAAAACAACATATAAACTATTTTCAATGGGCTGGATTCCCATCGTAAATATTTTTTTCTGCTGTTCCATCGCAAAAAATAGCATTTGTGACGCCATTTGCGATTATGGGGTAATTTTGATGGGACCTCATTGCAATAATCCTACCACAAATGGTTCAACTTCAAGATTCTATAATTTATATGTTATTATATATTGTTCAAGAAAAGTATTAATTGAAATTAATCCAAAATACTTGAAAAATATTAATATATTGATCTTTTACAATTTTACAAGGATTTTAGGATGTTTGAGTTTTTTTTACCAGAGTGTCTAAAATTAAGTTTGTTATACATGTTATAGTTCACATTTATCTATAGGTTAATAGCTTGTTTTGTTTTCTTGATGGTTGGATTGTGGTTTTTATATGAATTTATTAAAACTTCATATATAATTTTTTTTAGATACAAATTTTCAATGAATGTCCTTTAAAATAGATATTGTAATATATTTTTATACATGGAAAAAACGTTCACATTTTTAGATTTCAAGGAGATTAAAAAATTAATTTATTAAGACTTGTGTCTCAAATAAAAAATAAAGGATATAATGTTTGTATTGTGGTGTGATGATTAATGTTACACTATAATACATTCATAAGATAGCAGTTTAAATATTTTTTGACATTGCAATATGTGATGTCACAATATGGAATATACATTGGTTTCAAGATGCATTCATATTGAAGCTCATGAAAGGCCCATGGATCATTCCTAATCCCCACCTATTTTAATATTGATTTATAAAATCATAACCATCATCAATGGGAAAAATTTCATTTGACAATGAAATAATAAAAAGATTAAAACAACCCAAATGTACAATAGGACCACTCTATATATTTTTGAATAAAAAATTGATAATAAAGATTTTTAAAATTAAAACTGGACAAACTAAATATAATTTTATAAGGGAAATAAAAAACCCATAATAATCTAAATTTACCATTACCAATATGAAAATTACCCATTTATAACATAAGAACTGACATATTACCACAAAGTAATAATGAATGATGTTTTCTATAGCATAAATACAAAAGATGAACAAAATTCCAAAAATAGAAAAAAAATGCATCAACTACATTAGGATTCACCACCATGTAAAAAAACATTACCTACCACCACCAACACACTAAAACCATTATATTAAATGATCATATAAAATAACCAAGAGGTATCTACATTAAAATTATAATATATGATATGCATGAGCATAAAAGTCCCAGAATGTTTCCACTTTATAGACCATGTCTAACCATTAAAATTAATTCCATTTAATGTAATTTTAAAACAAAATATTGAATGTAATATCTCAATAAAAATTTAAATAAACTAATACTGAACGATTACATGAAACTATTCACTCTAAAGTTGATGAATTAAATACTTTACAAAAATCATTCATTAATGTTATTCATGAAAATAATACATTTTAAATAAGATATTTAGTACTAATGTTGAATATATAAATACCAAATATAAGGAAATAAACTAAATAGCCTCAAATTTAATAAACCCATAAAATTTCATAAATAAAATACTATTGTGATTTATTAGTTATTTCTCTAGTAAAATATTTTTATGAATATAATATAAAATCGAAAGCAAAAAATATTTAACCAAAACATCTCGTTCCCATTTAAATTTTATAAATTCCTATAGTGGAAGGAATAAACATAAAATTATCTTTATAAAAATAATTTTCACATATTTTCAATAATATCAAAATAATCATCAAATATAAGAACCACAAACATAATATTAATGAAAATATATAATATTCAATCATGAATTAACCTTAATTAACTTATAAATTAACAATAAAATCACAAACATCATAAGAACACCAAGTATCTCTAAGGAAAATCTTGGGAAACACATCAATAGTGTACATATAATTTAAATTTTTTTGATTGAACTACATTACCACTAGGTATTCCCCAATATAGCCTAATTAGTAAGTAAAATCCCATAAGAAGAGCAAAGTCATATCTTAGTGCCACTAACCTGAGTGGAATCATACACAATGGTAGTAATCATAATACAATTTCCCACCAATATACCTATGGCTTCACATTAAATAATATAATGGTTAACAATAAATATATAACATATATAAATATATATAATGAGAATTAATCCATAATAACCTTCACATATGATCTCTTATAATAGAAGATACCCTTTTAATTTGGTAACCATGACTCCACAATACACAAACCAAGTGAATAATGTGCTTGTACAATACGTTCTCTTGATGATCCAAAATTAAAACTGGTCTCTCCATAAAAATCACATAATCCTCCACCACTAACTCTCCCATGTTGTTGAAAAGGAAGTCATAATGAATTTATTTTTGAACCTACATCACAATAAATTCAACAAAGATCCTATCAATCTTCAATGGAATAGCTAACTAATACACCATAATGGTGATGTGCTCAAAAACCTAAAATGTCTTAATAAACAATGGATACCCCTTACTACCATTTCCAAACCACTAATTACAATGTTGAATATAAACATTAATGAAAACTTCATCTCATACCTCAAAATCTAGAGGAAACCTCCCCTAATATGTATTCATTATCTAATGATCTTGTTACACCTTGATCCTATCTGTAATAATCTAAACCTTTTCATTCAAGATCTAAACCACATCATTCCCAAAGATCACCAACTCCCCACACATGGTCTAGAATAATTAATATCTAATGTTTCACCAATATAGTTACTCAAATGGATACAAACCAATAGTGGAGTGGTACTTTCTATTATATAGTAAAATCCACCAAAGGTGAGTGCTTCAATATAGGACCTCCAAAATCATAATTACATGAACACAACATGTTTACCAAAGTTTGACTATTCTTCTTGGTTTAGAGATCCGTTTGAGTTTGAAAAGTAGATCTATGAAAAATAATTGACCCAAAAATAATTCTAGTTATCTCATCAAACTCGTGTGGTAAAATAAAGACCCTAATCATAGATGATTGTCCTCTACACGCTAGAAATCGTCACGACCTTATCCATATACACCCTCTCTAAAAAAATAACATTAAACAACTTGATTCCTAGGAAATGGACTAACTTCATTAACTGATCCATGATTTCCCAAATATAGTCACATTCACTTTTATTTGTAGGTACATAGGCAATTAAATCCATTGAAATTCATTCCCACTCAAACATTAGGACATCCAAAGGTTGAAAAATGCTCTAAGGACATAATTCCATTTCCTTGCCTTATACTAGACCAAACAACCTAACACATAATCTACCACTTATCACCTCATCACTGTCTCTCCAACATGATTCATTGTGAACTGATCCATATTATAAACAATCATATGTAAAACCATGGGTATAGAAGCTAGAACTAGATGACGATACACATTGTATTTAGTAAAAATCAAGTCGTCGCTTGTGTGTTGAGCTGGAAGGGGAGGCACAATTTTTTTCTAATGTTTTGAGTAGGTATAGTGATGGTTTTTCAGGGTGGAAACACATATGGTTCGAGGATCATTCAAATGTTATAGATGGAGTGTGGCTTCCAGGGTCATTCGATGGAGACATGCATAACATTTTGGCCAGGCATTAAGATGGGCATGCCGGTGGGCATCCCTTCTTGCTTGGCTTAACCATTGTTTAATTTATTTATTTAACATTAAGTGTAATCTGTTAATTCAATATTCATTTAGGTAGTCGAACAGTCTAATATTGTTGAGATTGACATTTATAGGAAAATGTAATGTGATCTTGTCATTAGAGATATTACAGATGATCACCAATGTCAGATTGTATTCAGTATAATTTATTTTCATGTTTTAAAATTCACTGAAAATATTGTTTTATCTATATTAAATTTAAATTTCAAGTGAAGGAGTCGCATGAGGTCGCGACGTCTCAGACGTAGACTGAGAGTCATGAGAAGAACGATGATCAGACCAATTCACTAAGATATAGTGAGGTAGCATGGATTAAGGTGATCTAGTATGCATTTGAGAAAGGTCAAGTAATGGGTATCGACTCTCGATTAATGCCTATGAGTTATTACGGTACCACTGTGATTTCACCGTGAAATTCGAGAGGAACACATGGAGATTCATCATCATCTGCTACATAGTATCCGGAGAATCTATGAGCTCAGGGTTAGCATATAGACAATATGTGTATGGAGTAGGAAGGTCTCTGTTGGTAGTAGCAACAGTATCTAGAAGAGATGTTTTGATGGTAGCAACAACAACGTGTGAAGACAATGGAGTACATGCGGTGTATTGATCATGGTTTAGGGATGGATTTCCCACCCCTTGCTCCCCCATATCCTTCATATTACTCTCCCCCACATTGACTTATTTAATTTTTATATGATTCTTCATAATATTTTTATTATTTCATATATATAAATTTTGATATAGTGTTATTTTTATATTTTTTGAATATTATGTTTTATTATTATTATTATTTATTCTATAATTTATTATATTATTTTTATGATATCATTATTTAATTATTATTATTATTATTATTTATTTTTTTCATTTTATTATTATTACTATTTTATAGTTATGAATAGTGTGTTTTATATAATTTTATTATTTTAATTATATTTTCAATAATTGGATCAATTTTCTTTATTTTTAGTATTATTATTTTTATTATTTTATTATTATATATATTATTTATTGATATTAATATAATATTTTAATAAATTTTATTCATATACTATTTATTATCATTAATTTTTTTTTAGTTTTTTATGACACACACGTCACAAGAAGTAATTTGTGATGGGCCCATCAAAAAATGGGTTTTTAAAAACCCTATATGAACTATTTCTGATACCTCGGATTCTCTTGGTAAAATTTTATTTTGTGATGATCCATCATAAAATATAGAATTTGTGAAGCTATTATTAACAATGGGGTAATTGTGATGGGACCCCATTAAAATAACCTCGCCGCAAATGGTTCAGTTTCTAGTATTAATAATTTATGTGTTATTATATAGTGTTCATGAAAAGTATTAATATAAATTAATCAAAATACTTGATAAATTAGAATATATTTATGTTGTATAATTTTACGATTTTTTTGAGGAAGTTTGAGATGTTTTGTTGAGAGTGTCTAAAATTATGTTGTAATACATGTTATAGTACCCATTTATTTATAGGTTTATCGCATAGTTTGTTATCTTAATGGTTGAATTTTGGTTTTTATTTTATGCAATTAATATCTCATATAGAATATTTTTAGAAATACATTTTTAATCAATTTCCATTAAAAATAGATATTGTAAGATATCTTTATACATGAAAAAAAATGTTCTCTATTTTTTATTTCAATAAGATTCAAATTTACTTCATTATTAATTGTTTCTCAAACAAAAAATAAATGAAATAAAATTTCGATTGTGTTGTGATGATTAAAGTAATGCAATATTGTGTTCATAACATAGTATTTTAAATTATATGTGGAATTACAATATTTGGGGTCAATATGTTGATTATACATTGGTTTCTAGAGGCCTTCATATTTATGATCAGGAAAGGCCCATTGAGCTTTCCTAATCCCCACCTATTTTAATATAGTATTAGAAAATCAATACATAAAATGATGGGAGCAATTTCACTTGATAGTTAAATAATAAAATGATCAAATCACCCAAAAAGTACTACCTGAACACTATATATGTTGTCCAATAGGAAAAATGATAATAAATAGTTTTAAAATAAAAATTAAAAAAATTAAATGTAATTTTATAAAGGAAATAAAAAAACCAAAATAATATACACATACCACTACCAATATGTAAATTACCCATATTTAAAACAGGAACTAAATTTTGACCACAATTTAGTGAAGAATGAAGTTTAATGTGGCATAAATACACAAGATGACAAAAAATCCAAAAAAATAGTAAACAAATACATCAACTACCTACAAAATCCACCACCATGGGAAAAGATAAAAACATTAACTACCACCACCAACACACTTAAACCATTATATTCAATGATCATCTAAAATATCCATGTGGAATATATATTAAACATATAAAATAAGATAGTATTGCGCATAAAATTCCTTGTATGTTTCCACTCTATTGTCAATGAATAAAAATTTAAATTAAATCCATTTCATGATATTTTTAAATATAAGAATGAAAATAATTTCTCAACCCATATTTAAATAATCTAATATTGAACCATAAGATGAAACTATTATCTCTAAAGTGGAAGAATTAAATATTTTTACAAAATCATTCACTAATGTCATTCTTGAAAATAATTCATTTTAAATAAGGGATATTTTACTAATGATGAATATATAAATACCAAATATAATGAAATGAATGAAATATCCTAAACATTAATAAACCTATAAAATTAAATAAATAAAACACTAGTGAGATTTATTAATGATTTTTGATAGAAAATGTTTTTATTAATTTATGTTAAAAAACAAAGGGAATAATATTTATCCAAAACTACCCTTTCCCATTTTAATTTAATCAATTTCTATAAAAAAAGAAAGAAACATAATTTTAATTTTTTGAAATTTATTTCCAAATATTTTCTATAATATCATGGGAATATTAAAATATAAAAACCACTATCATAATATTAATAAAAAATTAATATTCAATCATGAATTAACATTAATTGTTTAATAACGTAATAGTAAAATTACAATCATCCTATGAATGCCTAGAATCTCTACCGAAAATCGTGGGAAACACCGCAATAATGTTCATATATTTGAAAAATTATGCGATTAAACTAACTAACCACTTGGTATTCCCATACATAGACTAACTAAGAGGTATAATCCCATAAATAGAACATAGTCTTATATTTGGGTCACTACCATGATTGCAATCATAAACAAGTATAATACTCAAACCTCAATTTACGACCAATATACCTATGAATTCACATTAATGAAAATGATGGTTATCAATAAACTTATAAAATATATAAATATATACAATAACAATTAATCCATACACACCCTCACCTACGATCTCATCTAATAGAAGCATCGCCTTTAATTAGGAAACCATTACTCCACAAGGGAAAAGCCAAGGGAATAATGTGCATGTACAACACCTTCTCTTGAGGATCAAAAATTGATTCTCATCTCCCCATTAACATTACATCATCATCCACAAATAACTAATCCAAGTTTATGAAATGGATTTCATAATGATGATATTTTTTAATCTACATTATATTAAATTTAACAAAGATCTTGTTAAGCATTAATGGAATTTCTATCTAATACACCACAATAGTTATATGCTTAAAAACCTAATATTTACTAATAGACCATGGATATACCTATCAACCATTTCCAAACTACTAATTACAATGATGAATAGAGACATTAATGGAAACATGATCTCATACCACAAACTCTAGAGGAATCCTCCTCTTATGTGTGTACAATATCTAATATTCTAGTTACACTTTGATCCACTCTCGAATAATATAAACCTTATCATTCATGATCTTAACAAAATCATTCCCAAGGACCACCAACTCTTCACCCATGGTCTAACATAGTTAATATCTAATGTTTCCCGTATATATTTCTTCAAATGGATATATACCAAAAAAGATGTGGTAGTTTCTATTTTGAATAAACTCAACCAATGGTGGGTTATTCTAGTGATAACCTCTAAAATCATAATTATATGAACACAACATGTTTAAAAATGTTTGATTAGTCTTCTTAGTTAAACCATCCATTTCTGTTTGGAAAGTAGATCTATTGAAAAAAGTGAGGAAAAAATCAGTCAAGATATTCCATAGTACTAATGATTTAAAATAACGATTCTAATCAGATATTATTTTCCTCAACACACCAAAAAACATCATGACCTTATCCACATATTCCCTCTCAAGTAAAATAACAGTCAACTCCTTCATTCTTAATAAATGGACTGACTTAATTATCTGATCCATGATTAATATGAAATAATCACACTCCCTTTTATTTTTAGACATATAAGTGATGAAATCCATTTAAATTCATTCGCACACTATCTTTAAGACATCAAAAGAGTGAAAACTCTCTAGGGACATAATCCCATTTCGTTGCCTTATACTAACCCAACACCCTAACACTAACTCTACCACTGACCGCTTTATCATTGTCTGACCAACTTGATTCATCATTAAATGATACATATTTGAAAAATTCATATGTAAAATCATGGGTGTGGAGTTTTATGTGAATGAGGATATCCATTGTATTCAGTCTACATCGATTCACCGATTTTGTGTGTAGTCGGGTATGGAAGCTCAATTTCCTTCTCATATGTTGATTAGGTATGGTGACAGTTTTTATGGTGGAAACACATCTGTTTCTAGGATCTTCCTAATGTTCTATGTGGTGTGCGGTTTCCAGGGTCATCCGATGGAGACATGCATTAAATTTTGGTCGGGCTACAAGATGGCCATGCCGGTGGGTATCCGTTCTTCTTTAGATTATTTATTTTTTAATTAATTTATATAACTTTAAATGTAATGTTTTTATTTTATATTCTTATTGGTGGTCGAACATCACGATATTATAGAGTTCGATGTTTATGTGATGATGTATAGTGATACTATCACTAGAGATATTAGTGATTATCATTAGTATCAGATTATATTCAGTATAATTTATTTTTAAGTCACAAAATTAACTAAAAATATTGTTTTATCTATTCTAATTTTAAATTTCTATTGAAGGAGTCACATGAGTTCACGACACCTTGGATATAAACTAAGAGTTAGGATTTGACTGATGATCAGACCAGTTCATCTAGATGAAGTGAGGCAGCATGGTTTTACGGACCCATTATGCCTTTAAAAAAGGTCGAGTTGTGGGTATCGACTCTCGATTGATGCATGTGAGTTATTATGATACCATTTCCATGTTAGTGTGAAACATGATAAAATCTCTTGGAGCGCCACAATCATCTGCTACATAGTATCATGAGAATATCTGAGCTCATGGTGATCTTATAAGGAATGTGTATAAGGAGTAAGAAGATCTATGTTGATAGCTGGAGCAGCATAAGGAAGAGATGTATTGATGGAAGAAACTACATCATGAGCCGACAATGGAGTGTATACGACTTATCCCTTATGGTTTAGGGTTGGAGTTACCTCCCCTAGCTCCCTCAGCTCCTCAATATAACCCTCCCCCTAAGTGACTTATTTACATAATTTGATATGAATCTGATTTATCTTTTTGTAATATTTTTATCATTTCATGTTTTTAGATTTCGATATAGTGCATTTTTTTATATTGTTGTGAATGCTGTGTTTTATTATTATCAGTATTATATATTTTATTATAATATTTTTATGATATTATTATTTATTTATTATTTTTATTTATTACTTTACTTTACTTTACTGTATTATAATAATTATTTTTTTATTATTTATAATTGTTTGCTTTATATAATTTTATTATTATTATTATTTGATTATTTTATATTTTAGTAATTTTAATTTTATTATTATTATCTTTTTTTTAGATATTTATGACATGCACGTCGCAAAAAGTCATTTGTAATGGGCCCATAATGAAATGGGTTTTTAAAAACTGCTAATAATCTATTTTTGATGGGATGGATTCGAGCCGTAAATATTTTTTTGGTGATGGTCCATCACATAAAAATAGAATTTTCCTTGTTGTTTTCAGTGATTGGGGAATTGCGATGGAACCCCATCTCAATAACCCCACCGTAAATGGATCAATATCTAGTTTTGATAATTTATGTGTTATTATGTAGTTTTCATTATATGTATTAATATAAATTCATTAAAAGGACATGATAAATAATTATATATTTACATTTTAAAATTTGACAATGTTTTCAGGATGTTCGATATGTTTTGCTCAAATGGTCTTAAATTTTGTTATAATTCATGTTATCGTACACATTTATCTATAGGTCAATAGCTTGTTTTTTTGTCTGGATGGTTTAATAATGTGTTAATATTTGAAGGTATTAATATTTCATATAAAAATTTTATTATAAATATATTTTCAATGAAATTCCATTACAAATAGTTATTTTATGATTTTTTTCTACATGGAAAAAATGGTCACTTTTATAGATTTAAAGGAGATTCAAAAATTAATTCATTATGTCTTGTGTCTCAAACAATAAATAATGGATATAACATTTGGATTATATAGTTATGATGAATGTTACAAAATAATGTGTTCATAATATAACAATATAAATTTTTGTTGACATTGAAAAATTTGAAGTCAATATATGGATAATTCTTTGGTTTCTATAGCCATTAATATTTATACTTAGGAAAGGTCCATGGTTCTTTCCTAATCCCCATATATTTTAATATAGGGTTGCAAAATCAAAACATAAATCCATGGGGACTATTTTTCACTTGATAATGAAATAAGAAAAAGATTAAATCAACCCAAATCTACAACAAAACCATTATTTATGTAGTAAAATAAGAAAAATGATAAAAAACAGTTTTAAGATAATAATTGAACAAACTAAATGTAATTTTATAAAGGATATAAACAAACCATAATAATATAAATTTACCATTAACTATATAAAAATTACCAAAATTTAACATAGGAACATTCATATGAACACAAAGTAATAAAGAATGAAGTTTGATGTGGCATAAATACCAAAGATGAACAAAATTCCAAAAATTGAATAAAAAAATAAAGTAGCTTCATAAAAAATCCACCACCATGCGAAAATAATGAAAAACAAAACCTACAACCACCAACGCAATGAAACCATTATATTCAATGATCATATGAAATATCCACGAGGAATCTATATTAAACTTATAATATAAGATACGCATGAGCATAAAATTCCCAGTAGGTTTCCACTCTATAGACTATGCATAAAAATTAAAATTAAATCCATTTCATGTTATTTTGAAATATAACATCTAATTTTATATCTCAATCCATGTTTAAATAAACAAATACATAACCATTAAATGAATCTATTCACTGTAATGTAGAAGAATAAAATATATTTACAAAATCATACATCAATGTTATTCTTGAAAATAAGTCATTTTAAATAAGAGATACGAAAATAATGTTGAATATATAAATACAAAATATAATGAAATAAAAGAAATATCATAAACTTTAATAAACCTATAAAATTAAATAAATAAAATACTAGTGATATTTATTAATGATTTATAAAAGAAAATGTTTTTTATGAATGTACGTTACAAAAGAAAGGGAACAATATTTAACCAAATCAACACTTTTCCATTTAAATTTTAAATAAAATACTATAAACGAATAAAGATAATTTAAATTTTATGAAATTAATTTCCACGTATTTTTGATAATATGAAGGGATGCATCAAATATATGAACCAAAAAAATAATATTCCTATAAAATTATAATATTCAATCATGAATTAACCTTAATTAACTAATAAAGTAATATCAAAATCACAATCATCATAATAGCATCTAGAATCTCAAGAGGAAATATTGGGAATCACAACAATAGTGTTCATATAATTGAAGAATGATGTGATTCAACTACCTAACCACTAGTCATGCCCCTATATATCATAATTAGGAAGTAAAATCCCATAAGATGAGCATACATTTATCATAGGTACACTACCCTAAGTGGAATCATAAACAAGTGTAGTACTCATACATCAATTTCCCACCAATCTACCTATGGATTCAAAATATAGAGAATTATTTATAACAATCAAGAAAGAAAAATACATAAATTTAGAAAAGAAGAATTAATCCATACACACCCTCACCATGACTCCACAAGACACAAACCATGGGAATAATGTGAATGTACATCACCTTCTCTTGATGATCTAAAAATGAAAATGGTCTCTCCATAAACATCACATCATCCTCCACCACTAACTATCCCATGTTTATGAAATGGAAATCATAATGAAGATATTTTTGAATCTACAACACATTAAATTCAATAAAGATCATATCAATATTCAATAGAATAGGTTACTAATTAAACATAATATTGATAAGCTCAAAACCCTAAAATGTCCTAATAAACCATGGATAAAACTTACAACCATTTCCAAACCTCTAATTACAATTTTGAGTATATTAATTAAAGAAAACCTGATTTTAGACCTCAAACTCTAGAGTAAAACTTTTATAATATGTATACATTTTCTAATGATCATGTTAGACATTGATCCTCTCTCGAATAATCAAATATTTTTCATTAATGATCATAACCAAATCATTCCCAAAGATCACTAACTTCGTAACCACGGTCTATAATAATTAAAATATATTGTTTTTCCTATAAAGTACCTCGAGTGGATACATACCATTAGTGGAGTGGAAGAATCTTTTATAAATAAACTCAGACAAAGGTTGGGGCTTCAGCCGAGAACCTCTAAAATGATAATTAAATGAACATAATATGTTTAAAAATGTATTACTAGTCTTCTTGATTTAACAATACATTTGAGGTTGGAAAGTAGATATAAGAAAGATAGTTGCCCCAAAACCCATTATAGATATCTCATCATACTCATGAAGTTAAATAAGGATCCTAATCACATATGAATGTCCTCAACACCCCATAAATCGTCATGACCATATCCATATACTCCCTCTCTAAAAAAATAAATATCAACACTTTTATTCCTAGTAAATGGACTAGTTTCATTAACTGATCCATGATTAACCAAAACTAATTCCCCTCACTTATATTTTAAAATATATAGGTTATGAAATACATTTTAATTCATTACCACTCCAACTTTAGGACATACAACGGTTTAAAAAGGCCATCATGGATAAAATCCTTTTTTTACCTTATACTAAACCAAACACCCAAACACAAAATATACCACTAAATGATTCATCATTTTCTACCCAACATGATTCCTCCTGAAATAATAGATATTGTAAACACTTGTATGTACATTCATGGGTGTGGAGCTGGAAGTGGATGAGGAGACTAATTTTATTCAGTCTACATTGAGTCCCACATACGTGTGGATGTGGAAAATTCAGCACAACTTCCTTATCAATTTTTTATTAGTGATGGTGAATGTTTTTCATGGTTTAAGTTCGTCTGGTTCCATGATCTTCTTTGTTTTCTATGTGTTGTGTGGTTTTTATGATCATTTGATGGAGACATGTGGAAAATTTAGGTCAGGTGTCAAGATGGGCATGTTGTTGGGTGTCCCTTCTTCCTTGTATTATCAATGTGATTCTTACAGATATTTATTAGATATTGTTGAGTTATATGAGTTGAAGGGGATGGGTAAAATCCCCCTTCCATTCTCTTATTGTTGGTGACGTGGCCTTCCATACGATGGACATTTTATATTCCTATGTTTCACTCCACGTGCCCCGCCCATTCTCAAACATTGCACATTTCTCCAAAGATGTGGTCCCATGAACTTATGTAGTAGTTCATGTATCATATTTAATTCTTTATGATTCCCAAGATCAATATTTTTTATCCATCTTACACCCTTTCTCCTATCTTCAGTTGTCGATGATTCTGTTAGGATCCAATGTTACAATAACAAGAAGCCCCTCCAGCCATCTAGGGGACTTGGGTATCTAGACTGGGGAAGAGGGTGTGTTAGAGAATATATTTGCTTCCAAGAACTCACCAGAGAGGATATCGATTTTCACCCTTTTCACCAGGGGGTATCATCATGGTCTCAGTCTTTGCTAGATCATTCCACCGAAAGATTATTTGTGCAAGAGGAGTCAGATGTTGTAGCAAAGGTGAGAGTTGATGCAGTAAAAAAGGACAAGTGAAAAGATGGAATATTCCATGACTAAATGTGGGTGTAAATCTATAACTATGTAGAGGCTGGTGAGGTCTTAGGTTTTGGTTTCTAATGTAGGTTTGATAGAATAGAGTTCCATCTCCTATATTATTTGTTTGATACCTATTATCATATGGAATGCTTAGGATATTGGAGATCACGTGAAGTGTGCCTTTATGTCCTCTAATGCTCGACATCTTCATGTATTTTTTATAGCTATTCTGGAACCCAAACAAGAAGAGGATTGTACCTCTATCTTTTCCAATCACATGAGATTCACCAATAACATGAATGTAGGAATGTTTAATAGGTATATCTAGTTTTTCGTGAAATATGTTAATACTATGGATAGTGGGAGGTGTCTTCATAAATTATTACGAACAAGATTAATGCTGGGGGATTTGATATCTTCTTCTCTTTCGTATAAGAATCATGTGAGGCTTCTGATAGAACAATGTTATGGTAGTATCTTCTTCAAATTCTGTTGTGCGGTATCCCTTCATTCGTAGGAGGTGATTTTAACATAATTATGGAAGCATCCAAATAAAGAGGATTTGTTTGTTTATATTTTAATGCAATACATGACATCAAGGATTTCATGTATTCTATGGTATTAATGGATATAGGATTTTTCAATAGAAAATATACATGGTGTAAAAATTATAAAAGTTTTAGTAGGATTTGGTGTAGACTTGATAGATGCCTATCAAACCTGCAAGGTCTGGATTCATTTGCATTGACCTCAGTTACGCACTTACCGAAGTAGTGTCAGATCATTCCCCTCTCTTGGTGATGATGAAGAAGTAGGATTTAGTGTGCAGTACTTTATTTTACTCATCCAATTGGAATCAGTTAGGTGGTTTCCAGCATATGGTGAAGAACAACTTGGATTTACTGGAAGAGGTCATGGCTTGGTGTGGTCCCACAAAACTAATCCAATATATGAGAAATGATATACAAGAGTGGATATCCTCTAAAATAAATGCTGAAAACATATTGGAATAAATAAATATTGATATCAATAAACATGAAGACAATATTTTTTCCCACTAGGATGATCATAGATATGTTTTTTCTGAAAAAAAAAATATTAGATGAGAAATTATTGGAGGTTGAAAGGGATTGATGGAAAAGATCTTGATCCACGTGGATCATGGAGGGGTTAGAAATACAACTTATTTTCAGTCATGTCTAAAAAATAAAAAATGTAAAAATGAGAATCAATCTAAAACTTCAGAATTGGTCATTCATTTTTGATGTGGGAGTGGCTAGAAAGTTCGAGGTGGATTATTTTGGGGCACTACTAGGATGACTGAATGGCTTCAATAAATATAGGAAATGTAGAAATTCTACAGAGGAGGCCTTCAATAACATTATACCTATATTTTTGGGTGATTGTTACAATTATTTTGTGAAAGATATACCTATGAATGAAGATATTATTAATATTGTGTTCAGTAAGAACAAGAAGAGTCCTCCCAACCCCGATGTTTTCCTGAAATCATTTTTTATCAATGTTTGGGATATTATGAAGGTCCAAGTAGGGGAGGGTGTGTATGGTTTTTTAGAGGAGGCTCAATCAATACGGGTTTCTGTGCTCCCAAAGTAGGTAGCATTCCTGAAGTGAAGGAAGTGATTTCTATTAACAATATTAGTCCAATATGATTGTTCAACATTGTTTGTAAAAAAATTTATACTCTCATTAATAGAAGCCTATGAAGTTACATTCAAAGGATTATTTCATATGAGTATCATGGTTTTTGTGCAATTTAGAATCATCTAGAGGGCCATTGGAATAACTAATGTAGTGGTCGATGAATTTAATAAAAAAGTTAGTTGGATATAATATAATTGTCATGGTGTACATGGAAAATATTTATGATAAGTTGAAATATATATTTATTCTAAAGAAAATGAGAAATTTTGGATTCCATGAATGGTTTTTTGATTTTAGTTTCAGGTGATATGCCTCCCCATTAATTATAATCTCTATTATGGTTAAGGATTTTGGTTTCTTTAAATTGGTACGCGGAATAAGGCAAGTTGACTGTAACGCCCCGACCCTAGTTACCCAGAGTCGGTGAATTATTACATAACATTGGCATCATCACAAGAAAGATCAAATCTCGAAAGACCGATTGGTTTAGTAGCTGTGGAAACACTAGATATATTCATATGTTTTACATTACATCATAAAATGAAAAACTACTACAACAACATAATGTCTCCATAATCCACACTCATATCCCGACATAATATCCCTGCAGGTTATTCATAATTTACTTCTTCACTTCCTGGGAAAAATAAAACATAGAAAAGGGGTGAGCTCAAACGCCCGGTAAGGATAACAATATACCGGAAACTTTCATAAATAAGAATAAACATTTAAGTCTATGTATAACTAAAAGAAAAGCCTTTTAAACTTGAACTTCAACATAGTATGGAAAAAGTAAAATGAAATAATTCCATTTACTTGTTCACATGGATATTCTACAAATCAAATAATCACATGAAATATCAATAACCACTTTCATAATATTGGAATGCATAATGCCAGAATATCATAACCACATATCCAAGGCCTCGTGCCAAGACTACAAATAAGATTTTTCCAAGGCCTTGTGCCAAGACACTGGTTTGTCTCATGAGACCTACTGATGCAATTTTTTTGAAAATACTTACGTTTAAAATTGCTCAAATATACTCCAGTGTTTTTCTGAAAACATTATGCAAGCTTATGAAAACAAAATATCTAATTCTGAGACTGCTCGACTAATTACAAGCTATGATGGGTCCTCTCCAAATCCCTTCCTGTCTACCACACTCGAGAGTAGGGTTTTCGGAAAACATTTTTAAGCTTGTGTTAAATACGTTTACATTTTCACTGGATTTTCATGTATTTGAGAGAAATATCTATTTTTTTAAATCATTTAAAAATAACATAATTATAAAATAAAACATTTACTTTGAAAATATTCTTATAATATTTTAATAGAAGCTTTGACGATTTTATAACGACAGTAAATAGCCGCACCCTCCGTATAAGTTAAAAAAACATTCTTACCTTAAATTTGTCAAAACGTAAAAAGTGCCTTTTTTTTAAAACAACAGAAAGATTCCTTTAAAAACACAAAAGGGTATAAATGACTTTAACCCATATTCTTTGTAAATAGTAAAAAAATTTGAAATACATTTTGAAGAAACATGGATGTGGATGATAAAGAGATCCCAGAAGATTATTACATATAAACAACCTCGGATAATGAAGAGATTGTGAAATAACCCTTACCAATTTTGTAACTTATGAAACATACAACCCATAAAAGAGGTATCATACAATGAATATGTAAATACACATAAATTAGAGTGTATTACCCAAATAATATAATTTTGGGCAGTACATACACCACACAAAATGTAATGGTGGCAATATGGCATGAATCTCACGGGAATAAGGAGTGAGATGAAAACCCCTTACCACGTTAATCAACTGAGTCATATGGAAAAAAGTTAATAACCACCAAATTATTTCCAGAATAAAATGAATATAAAGATAATCATGATAATATATATCAAATGGAAGTACATAATACACCACTTTCAATAATTTAGTGGCGAACAATGGAAATCTCACGGAATTGAAAGTGAGATAAGAAAATCCCTTACCAATTTGGTAACTTATGAAACATACAACCCATAAAAGATGTATCATACAATGAATATGTAAAACACATAAATTAGAGTGTATTGCACAATGAATATAATTATGGGCAGTATATACACCACACAAAAGGTGATGGTGGCAATATGGCATGAATCTCACGGGAATAAGGAGTGAGATGAAAACCTCTTACCTTGCACTTTTCCTTGGTTGGGGTAGGTTAAAATCCTGTATAATGGTGAAATAATTGTTATTAAATTATAAAAGAATCATATATATTAGTATGATATCATATATGATCTTTTAATATTTATTTGATAATAATATCTTAGTATTATCGTTGTTTCGGGTGTTAACTTACTTGTTTTCTTTTATATGTTTTGTTACATAAGACATGTTTGTAAAGGATAGGTTGTATATTATTCATATCCAGAATGATATCAAGTCCTTAAACATCATTTTTTAAATCATCAAATGATAATTATACTTGAATGGATACGATGGAGAATGAATCTCATCGTGTTCGTGGAGACGGTAGTCCGTACGTACGCACGAGCGACAATATCATTATTTTGATATTAAAATAATATATAAATGGTTGTTATATCATATATACAGAATCATTAACATGTTATATTTATTATTTACATGAGCTACATATCATTATTATACACATCCAAATAATATTATATTGAATAACAATTACACCACGACGTGGAGACGGTAAGTCGTACGTACGCACGTATGGTGACATGTTATTAAAAGGGTGGATAGAATACTGAATATGGTTGTACAATATTTATAATAACATCACAGTATATATATGATACTGGAATTATTATTTTAGAATGGTAACAACAAAGGAAGAAGAAGTGGACGAAGAAATGAACTTGGAAAAAGGGTGGTGAAATCATTACCTCTTCTTCGGGTTCTTCCTTTTGATTTGATCAAAAGGGATCCTTAGGATGGCTTTATGATCAAAATAAGGCCTATAGGTTGTAGTGAGGGATGTTGGGAGAGTATTTGGGCAGAGTTTGGCCGAACCAAAAGGCTTTGAAGGTGTGAAGAAATGAGGAGGAGTGCCCTTTTATAAGAGGGGTGAGGGGCACCTTTGGAAAAGCTAGAGATATTAGTTTATAATAAATTCATATTCAGTTTCAAATGGCTCCAAATTTGACTCTTCAAAGGTTAAGGTGGGGATGGGTCGAAAACAACTCACCAAATATAATTTAGACAGGTTTGGGTACTTATATTAACCTTATCTTTAAGTATTAACTCTAAGTTAATTAGTTTCACTTTTGCAATGTCTCTTTGTATTTTATATAATATGGTTAATAAACATACTATATACATCCAAGAGACCCCCAATTGGTCAATTAATGAATAACCTGTAATGATATAAGTCTCTTGGCCGAACCATAGATTTTTAGGAATTTAATATCAATTAATAATATAATATTCGTTTTAAGAACTCTTTTATTTCAATTTTGACACTATTCAATAGTTGATTTTTGTGGAACTCGTAACAGATTGATTACTTATAAAAAAGTAAATTAGAGCAATCCTAATATATCATATTATCCTATAAAATTTGTTTAATTCATTAAAAGTTTCATATTATATTTATTTGGGTATTTATAATATTAATTATTTTAATTTTTCACTATTATAGTAATTACTTCATCATCTTTGTGTCATAAATATATTAAATTATTTAATGTCTAAAAATTATAAATAAAATATAATTATGTAGGAAATCTTTTTAGCTTTCTAATATAAAATCCAACATATATAACCCTATGTAAAAATTGTTTTGCTAAAAGATATATGCTTGTGTCATTTTTGTATTCATTTTAACTTAATTAAAATAAAGTGTCCCTATCACCTACAAGTGGCACCATGAGGTCCCCAAATCGACCCAAAGATGCCTATGGTCGAACATGTATCAACCAATAAGGCTAGGACACGTTTTGGGGTAATTTAGTATTATTATAATATTATTTTTTAACCCTTATTTACCGGATTTACCCTTAACCATGGTAAATAAAATATTTACCGCAGTAATTATTCAAAATGACTAAAAACAAAAGTTACCTATTTACACAATTTGAACATCCTGATTCCAAATATGGATTCCATTTTTCTAAATTCAAAACACATAAGTGGCAGAAATTAATTTAAAATTAATTCCCGCTGTCAAAACAAAAAGCGTGTTTTTTAGAGATAATAATTATCAAAAGATTGACACTTGTTTATGTTCGGTTTAATTGTAAAATTATGTCCAATGACCAACATTATATTAAATGGTAAAAATATATTCTAAATATACTTTAAAACCACTCAAATTCATAATTTATCACTATTAATTATTTTGATTAAAAAAGTTGTTTTTAATTAAAATTTAGTAATTTTCACTATTCATCAAAATATGAAAGTTATCCGAAAAGTAACAAAATTTCACCTTAGGCTAAATTAGATATTCCGAATCCAAAAATTAAGTCCATTTTGAAATATAAAATATATATAATTTAAAAAATTAGGTATTACTATTCATAACGGCTAGTTTGATTGGTTGTGGTGTGTGTTAAAACTCAAGGTTGCGTACAACAAATGCTACTGTATTATTCAAAGAAAGCGTACCATGGAAGTTTGGGATGTTTCATTTTAAATTTTTGATGTCCTCATATAGTCAAAAAGTTTAAAATATTTTATTTAAAAAGGGTTCACTATTAAAAGTTGATAAAAGTGCAATACTGAAAATGAATTTGTTCTTGCATTATATCTAAGAAACTCATAATATGGATTCTAAAATTATAAGGATTATATAAAGTTTAAAATTTAGATAATACTATTCATAACCTCTTTTGAATCGATTTTTGGTAAGTCATGGTGCAATTGAACTCGGTGTTGTGTGTAGTTCAGTTTATTGAATTATTTTGAAGAAATAACACATTATGAATTCTTGGGGTGTTACATTCTCATCTCTTCAATAAATTGCGTCCTCGCAATTTGAAATTGTTCTTCGAAAATAAAAGGTTGAAAGTAGAAAATATATTTGTGGGAAAACCCACATCGGAAATTGGGTTACTAAAATTTAGTCTTAATATGAGGAAAAGAGAAATCAAAGGGTCACCACCAAATTATGATCTCGATTAGGAGAACATTGGTGGCAATTAGAGACATATAATTGGAGGAAAAACGTAAATATTTATAGGTAGAGATTGAGGTCATCAATCACAAACAAGTATAAAATTGAGGTCCTTAAACTCATCAATCTATGATGATTTGAAATACCATCGGTTCAACAACACATAGGGTATTGGGATAACACATTTTTGACGTTTCAAAATATCATAGTTGAAATCCCACATCGAAAAATGAATTAATGAGGCCTCTATTTAAAACAAAGAGTGGAAAGTATGAAGATTACCGAAAATAACACATACTAGGGTTCCATGTAGGAAAATATGGATATGGAAGAGAAATATAACCATCAATTATCTGATGGAGAGTGGTAGAGAACATGGCTATGAAAAGGACAAAAATCCCAAAGCCATAAATTAGTGATGATTTAAGGTACCATCTAGGACAACATTTTTGTTCTAAGTTCATTTTATTAATGTTGAGGAATTTATTTATGAGATTGGCTAAGATCATAAGGAGATATACTTACTTTATAATTAGAGTTTTATCCATTAATAAATTTCTACCACAAACTCATATTTCACTCTAAAAGATAATAGAATGTAATTTTTTTTTTCTATTTATACTATTCGTACAGGGTTCCAAAATAAATGAATTTATAATTCATCTACCAGATATTTAAAAAAAACTACATTATTTAATCCAGGACATCTCGTGGGCCAGTGGTAGGTGATACACCCTTGTCTCCCTTCGGTTGCGGGTTCAAGTCTCACAGCCTTGCCGGACGCGGCGAGTTGCCGCCCGACCTCCGGGTTGACCTTTTATGGCAATCCAAAATAATCCAAACTAGAACTATCCAAAATACTTCTGTCCAAACTCACAGTCCAACATTTATAAGGAAGGTAAACATAATGTAGATCCTTTTTACCCCGTAATAGCATATGAATACCTTCATCATGTATTCTTTTAATACACTGAAACATCCGGAATTACCATATTCCTTATTGATTACATTCATTCTCCCTTATTCCATATAGAATGCTGGATATACTTCATCAATCCAAAAATGTTTTAAACCCCAAAAATGATGGAATATACAAATCATTAATCAGTTCCAAGGTAGTCAAGAATATCCAATATAATTTTTCCAAAATAATCATTTATTATTCGAAAATCACTACCTCGGTATCAGAACTATATTATGGTTTATCATTCTCTCAACCATATATTTTCCAAAAAATTATCCTGCTATTGAGTCACTTTTCTTTGTTCCACACAATCTCAAGTCCTTAATGAAATAGTACTGCAGTACAATCCTTATATACTCCATAATTATTATAACAAGTACATTGTTGATACTACACTCAATTGACATAATCAACATAAGAACTCTAATCATTCCTCTTCATCTGTGGTAGTATCATAACTTGATTATTATCCAATAACATCATTTGCGGCATAGTATGATGACTGGGACATAGGTTAGCGTAGTGTCCAAACTCCTTGCAAATGAAGCATTGTACATTTGAAATCATTTTCTTACCCTTGCAGTCACGTACTTTGTGCCCTTTTCCTCCACACTTATAACAAACTCCCATTCCTTTCAGGCATGTTCCAGGGTGTTTCTTTCCATAGTTACCACATATGGGAAAATTCTTCTTTTCCCTCTTCCCTTTATCCATCTTTCTCTATTCCATCCTTTTCTTCTCTTGCTTCCCTTCAAAGCCATAGGACTCAGTAAACTCTTTACCTACCTTATCAGCACATGATATTATTTTTTTCATATGATGATAATACATGCGAGACTATTTCTCTTGTAAATTCTGGCTTAAGACCATAAAATATATGATCCTTCATTCTCTTTGTATCATGTGCATTGCTAGAGTTCTCATTCCTTCTACTGGGCGCCATTTCTAAACAATGGCATACACTAGATCAGTTTATGAATCAAAATACATAATCCCATACTAATAAAACACTTAACATAAATTGAACTATTTATGGATAAAATACATAATCATAAAAATGTCTCCTTTGAGGATGTATATACTCATAAACCCTTCATAATGGTTTGTAATGAAAATGAGAATTATCCTAAGCATATCCCCCGGGAGTGTCGTAACCAAGATTGCAGCAAGACCCGTTGTCGTGCACCAGTTCCCGTTCGAGTCTAGCTCAAAGCGGTGTTTTCGGGTTTTACCCCTAGGTACATCTGTGCCATAGCCGCCTCTACCTGCTCATATCCAGACATGGATGTATTGCTCAGAAAACTCACAAAATCTCTACAATACCAAAATTCTAGGAAGTTCTTCTATACTAATCCTCAAATTTCATCTTAGGTCTACGTGATCTAATCAGAGTTTATCTAAATCTAGTTTCCAAGGTTTGTACTAAACTTCCTCTGATACCAACTGTAATGCCCCGACCCTAGTTACCCAGAGTCGGTGCATTATTACATAACATTTGCATGATCACAAGATAGATCAAATCTCGAAAGACCGATTGGTTTAGTAGCCTTGGAAACACTAGATATATTCATAAGTTTTACATTACATCATAAAATAAAAAACTAATACAACAACATAATGTCTCCATAATCCACACTCATATCCCCACATAATATCCCTGCAGGTTATTCATAATTTACTTCTTCACATCCTGTGAAAAATAAAACATAGAAAAGGGGTGAGCTCAAACGCCCAGTAAGGATAACAATATACCGGAAACTTTCATACATAAGAATAAAAATTTAAGGCAATGTATAACTAAAACAAAAGCCTTTTAAACTTGAACTTCAACATAGTATGGAAAAAGTAAAATGAAATAATTCCATTTACTTGTTCACATGGATATTCTACTAATCGAATAATCACATGCAATATAAATAACCACTTTCATAATGTTGGAATACATAATCCCAGACTATCATAACCACATAGCCAAGGCCTCGTGCCAAGACTACAAATATGATTTTGCCAAGGCCTTGTGCCAAGACACTAGTTTGTCTCATGAGACCTACCGATGCAATTTTTTTGAAAATACTTACGTTTAAAATTGCTCAAATATACTCTAGTGTTTTTCTGAAAACATTATGCAAGCTTATGAAAACAAAATAACTAATTCTGGGACTGCTCGACTAATTACAGGCTATGATGGGTCCTCTCCCAATCCCTTCCTGTCTACCACACTCGAGAGTCGGGTTTTCTGAAAACATTTTTATGCTTGCGTTAAATACCTATACATTTTCACACGATTTTCATGTATTTGAGAGAAGTATCTATTTTTTTAAATCATTTAAAAATAACATAATTATAAAATAAAACATTTACTTTGAAAATATTTTTATAACATTTTAATAGAAGCTTTGAAGATTTTATAATGACGGTAAATAGCCGCACCCGCCGTATAAGTTAAAAAAACATTCTTACCGTAAATTTGTCGAAAGGTAAAAAGTGCCTTTTTTTGAAAACAACGGAAAGATTCCTTTAAAAACACATAAGGGTATAAATGACTTTAACCCATATTCTTTGTAAATAATAAAAATGTTTTGAAATGCATTTTGGAGAAACATGGATGTGGATGATAAAGAGATCACAGTAGATTATTACATATAAACAACCTCGGATAATGAAGAGATTGTGAAATAACCCTTACCAATTTGGTAACTTATGAAACATAAAACCCATAAAATAGGTATCATACAATGAATATGTAAATACATATAAAATAGAGTATATTACACAAAGAATATAATTATGGGCAGTACATACACCACACAAAAGGTAATGGTGGCAATATGGCATGAATCTCACGGGAGTAAGGGGTGAGATGAATACCCATTACCACGTTAATCAACTGAGTCATATGGAAAAAAGTTAATAACCACCAACTGATTTCCAGAATAAAATGAATATAAAGATAATCATGATAATATATATCAAATGGAAGTACACAATACACCAATTTCAATAATTTAGTGGCGAACAATGGAAATCTCATGGAATTGAAAGTGAGATAAGAAAATCCCTTACCAATTTGGTAACTTATGAAACATACAACCCATAAAAGAGGTATCATACAATGAATATGTAAAACACATAAATTCTAGTGTATTGCACAAAGAATATAATTATGGGCAGTACATACACCACACAAAAGGTGATGGTGGCAATATGGCATGAATCTCACGGGAATAAGGAGTGAGATGAAAACCCCTTACCTTGCACTTTTTCTTGGTTGGGGTAAGTTAACCTCCTGTATAATGGTGAAATAATTGTTATTAAATTATACAAGAATCATATATATTAATATGATATCATATATGATCTTTTAATATTGATTTTATAATAATATCTTAGTATTATCGTTGTTTCGGGTGTTAACTTACTCGTTTTCTTTTATATGTTTTGTTACATAAGACATGTTTGTAAAGGATAGGTTTTATATTATTGATATCCATAATGATATCAAGTCCTTAAACATCATTTTTTAAATCATCAAATGATAATTATACTTGAATGGATACGATGGAGAATGAATCTCATCGCGTTCGTGGAGACGGTAGTCCGTACGTACGCACAAGCGACAATATCATTATTTTGATATTAAAATAATATATAAATGGTTGTTATATCATATATACAGAATCATTAACATGTTATATTTATTATTTACATGAGTTACATATCATTATTATACCCATCCAAATAATATTATATTGAATAACAATTACACCACGACGTGGAGACGGTAAGCCGTACGTACGCACGTATGGTGACATGTTATTCAAAGGGTGGATAGAATACTGAATATGGTTGTACACTATTTATAATAAAATCACAGTATATATATGATACAGGAGTTATTATTTTATAATGGTAACAACAAAGGAAGAAGAAGTGGAAGAAGAAATGAACTTCGAAAAAGGGTGGTGAAATCATTACCTCTTCTTCGGGTTCTTCCTTTTGATTTGATCAAAATGGCTCCATTGGTTGGCTTTATGATCAAAATAAGGCCTATAGGTTGTAGTGAGGGAAGTTGGGAGAGTGTTTGGGCAGAGTTTGGCCGAACCAAAAGGCTTTGAAGGTGTGAAGAAATGAGGAGGAGTGCCCTTTTATAAGAGGGGTGAGGGGCACCTTTGGAAAAGCTAGAGATATTAGTTTATAATAAATTCATATTCGGTTCCAAATGGCTCCAAATTTGACTATTAAAAGGTTAAGGTGGGGATGGGTCGAAAACAACTCAACCAATATAATTTAGACAGGTTTGGGTACTTATATTAACCTTATCTTTAAGTATTAACTCGAAGTTAATTAGTTTCACTTTTGCAATGTCTCTTTGTATTTTATATAATATGGTTAATAAACATACTATATACATCCAAGAGACCCCCAATTGGTCCATTAATGATTACCTTATAATGATATAAGTCTCTTGTCCGAACCTTAGATTTTTATGAATTTAATATCAATTAATAATATAATATTTGTTTTAAGAACTCTTTTATGTCAATTTTGACACTATTCAATAGTTGATTTTTGTGAAACACGTAACAGATTGATTACTTATAAAAAAGTAAATTAGAGCAATCCTAATATATCATATTATCCTAGAAAATTAGTTTAATTCATTAAAAGTTTCATATTATATTTATTTGGGTATTTATAATATCAATTATTTTAATTTTTCACTATTATAGTAATTACTTCATCATCTTTGTGTCATAAATATATTAAATTATTTAATGTCTAAAAATTATAAATAAAATATAATTATGTAGGAAATATTTTTAGCTTTCTAATCTAAAATCCAACATATATAACCCTATGTAAAAATTGTTTTGCTAAAAGATATATGCTTGTGTCATTTTTGTATTCATTTTAACTTAATTAAAATAAAGTGTCTCTATCACCTACAAGTGGCACCATGGGGTCCCCAAATCGACCCAAAGATGCCTATGGTCGAACATGTATCAACCAATAAGTCTAGGACACGTTTTGGGGTAATTTAGTATTATTATAATATTATTTTTTAACCCTTATTTACCGGATTTACCTTTAACCTTGGTAAATAATATATTTACCGCAGTAATTATTCAAAATGTCTAAAAATAAAAGTTACCTATTTACACAATTTGAACATCCTGATTCCAAATATGGAATCCATTTTTCTAAATTCAAAACACATAAGTGGCAGAAATTAATTTAAAAATAATTCCCGCTGTCAAAACAAAAAGCGTGTTTTTTAGAGATAATAATTATCAAAAGATTGACACTTGTTTATGTTCGGTTTAATTGTAAAATTATGTCCAATGACCAACATTATATTAAATGGTAAAAATATATTCTAAATATACTTTAAAACCACTCAAATTCGTAATTTATCACTATTAATTATTTTGATTAAAAAAGTTGTTTTTAATTAAAATTTAGTAATTTTCACTATTCATCAAAATATGAAAGTTATCCGAAAAGTAACAAAATTTCACCTTAGGCTAAATTAGATATTCCGAATCCAAAAATTAAGTCCATTTTGAAATATAAAATATATAAAATTTCAAAAATTAGGTATTGCTATTCATAACGGCTAGTTTGATTGATTGTGGTGTGTGTTAAAACTCAAGGTTGCGTACAACAAACGCTACTGTATTATTCAAAGAAAGCGTACCATGGAAGCCTGGGATGTTTCACTTTAAATTTTTGATGTCCCCATTTAGTCAAAAAGTTTAAAATATTGTATTTAAAATGGGTTCACTATTAAAAGTTGATAAAAGTGCAATACTGAAAATGAATTTGTTCTTGCATTATATCTAAGAAACTCATAATATGGATTTTAAAATTATAAGGATTATATAAAGTTTAAAATTTAGATAATACTATTCATAACCTCTTTTGAATTGATTTTTGGTAATTCATGTTGCAATTGAACTCGGTGTTGTGTGTAGTTCAGTTTATTGAATTATTTTGAAGAAATAACACATTATGAATTATTGGGGTGTTACATTCTCATCTCCTTCAATAAATTGCGTCCTCGCAATTTGAAATTGTTTTTCGAAAATAAAAGGTTGAAAGTAGAAAATTTATTTGTGGGAAAACCCACATCGGAAATTGGGTTACTAAAATTTAGTCTTAATATAAGGAAAAGAGAAATCAAAGGGTCACCACCAAATTATGATCTCGATTAGGAGAACATTGGTGGAAATTAGAGACATATAATTGAAGGAAAAACGTAAATATTTATAGGTAGTGATTGAGGTCATCAATCACAAACAAGTATAAAATTGAGGTCCTTAAACTCATCAATCTATGATGATTTTAAATACCATCGGTTCAACAACACATAGGGTATTGGGATAACACATTTTTGATGTTTCAAAATATCTTAGATGAAATCCCACATCGAAAAATGAATTAATGAGGCCTCTATTTAAAACAAAGAGTGGAAAGTATGAAGATTACCGAAAATAACACATACTAGGGTTCCATGTAGGAAAATATGGATATGGAAGAGAAATCTAACCATCAATTATCTGATGGAGAGTGGTAGAGAACATGGCTATGAAAAGGACAAAAATCCCAAAGCCATAAATTAGTGATGATTTAAGGTACCATCTAGGACAACATTTTTGTTCTAAGTTCGTTTTATTAATGTTTAGGAATTTATTTATGAGATTGGATAAGATCATAAGTTGATATACTTACTTTATAATTAGAGTTTTATCCATTAATAAATTTCTACCACAAGCTCATCTTTCACTCTAAAAGATAATAGAATGTAATTTTTTTTCTATTTATACTATTCGTACAGGGTTCCAAAATAAATGAATTTATAATTCATCTACCAGATCTTTAAAAAAAACTACATTATTTAATCCAGGACAACTTGTGGGCCAGTGGTAGGTGATACACCCTTGTCGCCCTTCGGTTGCGGGTTCAAGTCTCATAGCCTTGCCGGACGCGACGGGTTGCCGCCCGACCTCCGGGTTGCCCTTTTATGGCAATCCAAAATAATCCAAACTAGACCTATCCAAAATACTTCTGTCCAAACTCACAGTCCAACATTTATAAGGAAGGTAAACATAATGTAGATCCTTTTTACCCCGTAATAGCATATGAATACCTTCATCATGTATTCTTTTAATACACTGAAAAATCCTGAATTACCATATTCCTTATTGATTACATTCATTCTCCCTTATTCCATATAGAATGATGGATATACTTCATCAATCCAAAAATGTTTTAAACCCCAACAATGATGGAATATACAAATCATTAATCAGTTCCAATGTAGTCAAAAATATCCAATATAATCTTTCCAAAATAATCATGTATTATTCGAAAATCACTACCTCGGTATCAGAACTATATTATGGTTTATCATTATCTCAACCATATTTTTTACAAAAATTTATCTTGCTATTGAGTCACTTTTCTTTGTTCCACACAATCTCAAGTCCTTAATGAAATAGTACTGCAGTACAATCCTTATATACTCCATAATTATTATAACAAGTACATTGTTGATACTACACTCAATTGACATAATCAACATAAGAACTCTAATCATTCCTCTTCATCTGTGGTAGTATCATAACTTGATTATTATCCAATAACATCATTTTCGGCATAGTCTGATGACTGGGACATAGGTTCACGTAGTGTCCAAACTCCTTTCAAATGAAGCATTGTACATTTGAAACCTTTTTCTTACCCTTGTAGTCACGTACTTTGTGCCCTTTTCCTCCACACTTATAACAAACTCCCATTCCTTTCAGGCAAGTTCCAGGGTGTTTCTTTCCACAGTTACCACATATGGGAAAATTCTTCTTTTCCCTCTTCCCTTTATCCATCTTTCTCTATTCCATCTTTTTCTTCTCTTGCTTCCCTTCAAAGCCATAGGACTCAGTAAACTCCTTACTTATCTTATCAACACATGATATTATTTCTTCATATGATTATAATACATGCGAGACTATCTCTCTTGTAAATTCTTGCTTAAGACCATAAAATATATGATCCTTCTTTCTCTTTGTATCATGTGCATTGCTAGAGTTCTCATTCCTTCTACTGGGCTCCATTTCTAAAAAATGGCATACACTAGATTAGTTTATGAATCAAAATACATAATCCCATACTAATAAAACACTTAACATAAATTGAAATATTTATGGATATAATCCGTAATCATAAAAATGTCTCCTTTGAGGATGTATATACTCATAAACCCTTCATAATGGTTTGTAAAAAAAATGAGAATTATCCTAAGTATATCCCCCGGGAGTGTCGTAACCAAGAGTGCAGCAAGACCCGTTGTCGTGCACCAGTTCCCATTCGAGTCTATCTCAAAGCGGTGTTTTCGGGTTTTACCCCTAGGTACATATGTGCCAGAGCCGCCTCTACCTGCTCGTATCCAGACATGGATGTATTGCTCGGAAAACTCACAAAATATCTACAATACCAAAATTCTAGGAATTTCTTCTATACTAATCCTCAAAGTTCATCTTAGGTCTACGTGCTATAATCAGAGTTTATCTAAATCTAGTTTCCAAGGTTTGTAATAAACTTCCTCTGATACCAACTGTAACGCCCCGACCCTAGTTACCCAGAGTCGGTGCATTATTACATAACATTTTCATGATCACAAAAAAGATCAAATCTCGAATGACTGATTGGTTTAGTAGCCTTGGAAACACTAGATATATTCATATGTTTTACATTACATCATAAAATGAAAAACTACTACAACAACATAATGTCTCCATAATCCACACTCATATCACCACATAATATCCCTGAAGGTTATTCATAATTTACTTCTTCACTTCCTGTGAAAAATAAAACATAGAAAAGGGGTGAGCTCAAACGCCCAGTAAGGATAACAATATACCAGAAACTTTCATAAATAAGAATAAACATTTAAGGCTATGTATAACTAAAACAAAAACCTTTTAAACTTGAACTTCAACATAGTATGGCAAAAGTAAAATGAAATAATTCCATTTACTTGTTCACATGGATATTCTAGTAATCGAATAATCACATGCAATATCAATAACCACTTTCATAATGTTGGAATGCATAATGCCAGACTATCATAACCACATAGCCAAGGCCTCGTTCCAAGACTACAAATAAGATTTTGCCAAGGCCTTGTGCCAAGACACTAGTTTGTCTCATGAGACCTACCGATGCAATTTTTTTGAAAATACTTACGTTTAAAATTGCTCAAATATCCTCTAGTGTTTTTCTGAAAAAATTATGCAAGCTTATGAAAAAAAAAATAACTATTTCTGAGACTGCTCGACTAATTACAGGCTATGATGGGTCCTCTCCCAATCCCTTCCTGTCTACCACACTCGAGAGTCGGGTTTTCTGAAAACATTTTTATGCTTGCGTTAAATACGTATACATTTGCACTGGATTTTCATGTATTTGAGAGAAATATCTATTTTTTTAAATCATTTAAAAATAACATAATTATAAAATAAAACATTTACTTTGAAAGTATTCTTATAATCTTTTAATAGAAGCTTTGACGATTTTATAACGACGGTAAATAGCCGCACCCTCCGTATAAGTTAAAAAAACATTCTTACCGTAAATTTGTCGAAAGGTAAAAAGTGACTTTTTTTTTAAAACAACGGAATGATTCCTTTAAAAACACATAAGGGTATAAATGACTTTAACCCATATTCTTTGTAAATAGTAAAAATGTTTTGAAATACATTTTGGAGAAACATGGATGTGGATGATAAAGAGATCCCAGTAGATTATTACATATAAACAACCTCAGATAATGAAGAGATTGTGAAATAACCCTTACCAATTTGGTAACTTATGAAACATACCACCCATAAAAGAGGTATCATACAATGAATATGTAAATACACATAAATTAGAGTATATTACAGAAAGAATATAATTATGGGCAGTACATACACCACACAAAAGGTAATGGTGGTAATATGGCATGAATCTCACTGGAGTAAGGAGGGAGATGAAAACCCCTTACCACGTTAATCAACTAAGTCGTATGGACAAAAGTTAATAACCACTAACTGATTTCCAGAATAAAATGAATATAAAGATAATCATGATAATATATATCAAATGGAAGTACACAATACACCACTTTCAATAATATAGTGGCGAACAATGGAAATCTCACGGAATTGAAAGTGAGATAAGAAAATCCCTTACCAATTTGGTAACTTATGAAACATACAACCCATAAAAGAGGTATCATACAATGAATATGTAAAACACATAAATTCGAGTGTATTGCACAAAGAATATAATTATGGGCAGTACATACACCACACAAAAGGTGATGGTGGCAATATGGCATGAATCTCACGGGAATAAGGAGTGAGATGAAAACCCCTTACCTTGCACTTTTCCTTGGTTGGGATAGGTTAACCTCCTGTATAATGGTGAAATAATTGTTAGTAAATTATACAAGAATCATATATATTAATTTAATATCATATATGATCTTTTAATATTGATTTGATAATAATATCTTAGTATTATCGTTGTTTTGGGTGTTAACTTACTTGTTTTCTTTTATATGTTTTGTTACATAAGACATGTTTGTAAAGGATAGGTTGTATATTATTCATATCCAGAATGATATCAAGTCCTTAAACATCATTTTTTGAATCATCAAATGATAATTATACTTGAATGGATACGATGGAGAATGAATCTCATCGCGTTCGTGGAGACGGTAGTCCGTACGTACACACGAGCGACAATATCATTATTTTGATATTAAAATAATATATAAATGGTTGTTATATCATATATAAAGAATCATTAACATGTTATATTTATTATTTACATGAGTTACATATCATTATTATACCCATCCAAATAATATTATATTGAATAACAATTACACCACGACGTGGAGACGGTAAGTCGTACGTACGCACGTATGGTGACATGTTATTCAAAGGGTGGATAGAATACTGAATATGGTTGTACAATATTTATAATAACATCACAGTATATATATGATACTGGAGTTATTATTTTAGAATGGTAACAACAAAGGAAGAAGAAGTGGAAGAAGAGATGAACTTGGAAAAAGGGTGGTGAAATCATTACCTCTTCTTCGGGTTCTTCCTTTTGATTTGATCAAAAGGGCTCCATAGGTTGGCTTTATGATCAAACTAAGTCCTATAGGTTGTAGTGAGGGAAGTTGGTAGAGTATTTGGGAAGAGTTTGGCCGAACCAAAAGGCTTTGAAGGTGTGAAGAAATGAGGAGGAGTTCCCTTTTACAAGAGGGGTGAGGGGCACCTTTGGAAAAGCTAGAGATATTAGTTTATAATAAATTCATATTCGGTTTCAAATGGCTCCAAATTTGACTATTCAAAGGTTAAGGTGTAGATGGGTCGAAAAAACTCAACCAATATAATTTATACAGGTTTGTGTACTTATATTAACCTTATCTTTAAGTATTAACTCTAAGTTAATTGGTTTCACTTTTGCAATGTCTCTTTGTATTTTATATAATATGGTTAATAAACATACTATATACATCCAAGAGACCCCAAATTGGTCCATTAATGATTAACCTATAATGATATAAGTCTCTTGGACGATCCTTAGATTTTTAGGAATTTAATATCAATTAATAATATAATATTTGTTTTAAGAACTCTTTTATGTCAATTTTGACACTATTCAATAGTTGATTTTTGTGAAACTCGTAACAGATTGATTACTTATAAAAAAGTAAATTAGAGCAATCCTAATATATCATATTATACTAGAAAATTAGTTTAATTCATTAAAAGTTTCATATTATATTTATTTGGGTATTTATAATATCAATTATTTTAATTTTTCACTATTATAGTAATTACTTCATCATCTTTGTGTCATAAATATATTAAATTATTTAATGTCTAAAAATTATAAATAAAATATAATTATGTAGGAAATATTTTTAGCTTTCTAATATAATATCCAACATATATAACCCTATGTAAAAATTGTTTTGCTAAATGATATATGCTTGTGTCATTTTTGTATTCATTTTAACTTAATTAAAATAAAGTGTCCCTATCACCTACAAGTGGCACCATGGGGTCGCCAAATCGACCCAAAGATTCCAATGGTCGAACATGTATCAATCAATAAGGCTAGGACACGTTTTGGGGTATTTTAGTATTATTATAATATTATTTTTTAACCCTTATTTACCGGATTTACCCTTAATCATGGTAAATAAAATATTTACCGCAGTAATTATTCAAAATGTCTAAAAATAAAAGTTACCTATTTACACAATTTGAACATCCTGATTCCAAATATGGAATCCATTTTTCTAAATTCCAAACACATATGTGGCAGAAATTAATTTAAAATTAATTCCCGCTGTCAAAACAAAAAGCGTGTTTTTTAGAGATAATAATTATCAAAAGATTAACACTTGTTTATGTTCGGTTTAATTGTAAAATTATGTCCAATGACCAACATTATATTAAATGGTAAAAATATATTCTAAATATACTTTAAAACCACTCAAATTCATAATTTATCACTATTAATTATTTTGATTAAAAAAGTTGTTTTTAATTAAAATTTAGTAATTTTCACTATTCATCAAAATATGAAAGTTATCCGAAAAGTAACAAAATATCACCTTAGGCTAAATTAGATATTCCGAATCCAAAAATTAAGTCCATTTTGAAATATAATATATATATAATTTCAAAAATTAGGTATTACTATTCATAACGGCTAGTTTGATTGGTTGTGGTGTGTGTTAAAACTCAAGGTTGCGTACAACAAACGCTACTGTATTATTCAAAGAAAGCGTACCATGGATGCTTGGGATGTTTCATTTTAAAATTTTGATGTCCCCATTTAGTCAAAAAGTTTAAAATATTGTATTTAAAACAGGTTCACTATTAAAAGTTGATAAAAGTGCAATACTGAAAATTAATTTGTTCTTGCATTATATCTAAGAAACTCAAAATATGGATTCTAAAATTATAAGGATTATATAAAGTTTAAAATTTAGATAATACTATTTATAACCTCTTTTGAAAGGCTTTTTGGTAAGTCATGGTGCAATTGAACTCGGTGTTGTGTGTAGTTCAGTTTATTGAATTATTTTGAAGAAATAACACATTATGAATTCTTGGGGTGTTACATTCTCATCTCCTTCAATAAATTGCATCCTCGCAATTTGAAATTGTTCTTCGAAAATAAAAGGTTGAAAGTAGAAAATATATTTGTGGGAAAACCCACATCGGAAATTGGGTTACTAAAATTTAGTCTTAATATGAGGAAAAGAGAAATCAAAGGGTCACCACCAAATTATGATCTCGATTAGGAGAACATTGGTGGAAATTAGAGACATATAATTGGAGGAAAAACGTAAATATTTATAGGTAGTGATTGAGGTCATCAATCACAAACAATTATAAAATTGAGGTCCTTAAACTCATCAATCTATGATGATTTGAAATACCATCGGTTCAACAACACATAGGGTATTGGGATAACACATTTTTGACATTTCAAAATATCTTAGTTGAAATCCCACATCGAAAAATGTATTAATGAGGCCTCTATTTAAAACAAAGAGTGTAAAGTATGAATATTACCGAAAATAACACATACTAGGGTTCCATGTAGGAAAATATGGATTTGGAAGAGAAATATAACCATCAATTATCTGATGGAGAGTGGTAGAGAACATGGATATGAAAAGGACAAAAATCCCAAAGCCACAAATTAGTGATGATTTAAGGTACCATCTAGGACAACATTTTTGTTCTAAGTTCGTTTTATTAATGTTGAGGAATTTATTTATGAGATTGGCTAAGATCATAAGGAGATATACTTACTTTATAATTAGAGTTTTATCCATTAATAAATTTCTACCACAAACTCATCTTTCACTCTAAAAGATAATAGAATGTAATTTTTTTTTCTATTTATACTATTCGTACAGGGTTCCAAAATAAATGAATTTATAATTCATCTACCAGATCTTAAAAAAAACTACATTATTTAATCCAGGACATCTCGTGGGCCATTGGTAGGTGATACACCCTTGTCGCCCTTCGGTTGCGGGTTCAAGTCTCACAGCCTTGCCGGACGCGACGGGTTGCCACCCGACCTCCGGGTTGTCCTTTTATAGCAATCCAAAATAATCCAAACTAGAACTATCCAAAATACTTCTGTCCAAACTCACAGTCCAACATTTATAAGGAAGGTAAACATAATGTAGATCCTTTTTACCCCGTAATAGAATATGAATACCTTCATCATGTATTCTTTTAATACACTGAAACATCCTGAATTACCATATTCCCTATTTATTACATTCATTCTCCCTTATTCCATATAGAATGATGGATATACTTCATCAATCCAAAAATGTTTTAAACCCCAAAAATGATGGAATATACAAATCATTAATCAGTTCCAAGGTAGTCAAGAATATCCAATATAATTTATCCAAAATAATCATGTATTATTCGAAAATCACTACCTCGGTATCAGAACTATATTATGGTTTATCATTCTCTCAACCATATATTTTCCAAAAATTTATCCTGCTATTCAGTCACTTTTCTTTGTTCCACACAATCTCAAGTCCTTAATGAAATAGTACTGCAGTACAATCCTTATATACTCCATAATTATTATAACAAGTACATTATTGATACTACACTCAATTGACATAATCAACATAAGAACTCTAATCATTCCTCTTCATCTGTGGTAGTATCATAACTTGATTATTATCCAATAACATCATTTGCGGCATAGTATGATGACTGGGACATAGGTTAGCGTAGTGTCCAAACTCCTTGCAAATGAAGCATTGTACATTTGAAATCATTTTCTTACCCTTGCAGTCACGTATTTTGTGCCCTTTTCTTCCACACTTATAACAAACTCCCATTCCTTTCAGGCATGTTCCAGGGTGTTTCTTTCCATAGTTACCACATATGGGAAAATTCTTCTTTTCCCTCTTCCCTTTATCCATCTTTCTCTATTCCATCCTTTTCTTCTCTTGCTTCCCTTCAAAGCCATAGGACTCAGTAAACTCTTTACCTACCTTATCAGCACATGATATTATTTTTTTCATATGATGATAATACATGCGAGACTATTTCTCTTGTAAATTCTGGCTTAAGACCATAAAATATATGATCCTTCATTCTCTTTGTATCATGTGCATTGCTAGAGTTCTCATTCCTTCTACTGGGCGCCATTTCTAAACAATGGCATACACTAGATCGGTTTATGAATCAAAATACATAATCCCATACTAATAAAACACTTAACATAAATTGAACTATTTATGGATAAAATACATAATCATAAAAATGTCTCCTTTGAGGATGTATATACTCATAAACCCTTCATAATGGTTTGTAAAGAAAATGATAATTATCCTAAGCATATCCCCCGGGAGTGTCGTAACCAAGAGTGCAGCAAGACCCGTTTTCATGCACCAGTTCCCGTTCGAGTCGAGCTCAAAGTGGTGTTTTCAGGTTTTACCCCTAGGTACATCTGTGCCAGAGCCGCCTCTACCTGCTCGTATCCAGAAATGGATGTATTG
Source organism: Viscum album (assembly GCA_963277665.1). NCBI lineage: Eukaryota > Viridiplantae > Streptophyta > Magnoliopsida > Santalales > Viscaceae > Viscum > Viscum album. Next base: position 1,520,229,591 of record OY728150.1, read on the forward strand.
CTCGGAAAACTCACAAAATATCTACAATACCAAAATTTTAGGAAGTTATTCTATACTAATCCTCAATGTTCATCTTAGGTCTACGTGCTCTAATCAGAGTTTATCTAAATCTACTTTCCAAGGTTTTTACTAAACTTCCTCTGATACCAACTGTAACGCCCCGACCCTAGTTACCCAGAGTCGGTGCATTATTACATAACATTTTCATGATCACAAGAAAGATCAAATCTCGAATGACCTATTGGTTTAGTAGCCTTGGAAACAGTAGATATATTCATAAGTTTTACATTACATCATAAAATTAAAAACTACTACAACAACATAATGTCTCCATAATCCACACTCATATCCCCACACAATATCCCTACAGGTTATTCATAATTTACTTCTTCACTTCCTGTGAAAAATAAAACATAGAAAAGGGGTGAGCTCAAATGCCCAGTAAGGATAACAATATACCGGAAACTTTCATAAATAAGAATAAACATTTAAGGCTATGTATAACTAAAACAAAAGCCTTTTAAACTTGAACATCAACATAGTATGGCAAAAGTAAAATGAAATAATTCCATTTACATGTTCACATGGATATTCTACTAATCGAATAATCACATGAAATATCAATAACCACTTTCATAATGTTGGAATGCATAATGCCAGACTATCATAACCACATAGCCAAGGCCTCGTGCCAAGACTACAAATAAGATTTTGCCAAGGCCCTGTCCCAAGACACTAGTTTGTCTCATGAGACCAACCGATGCAATTTTTTTGAAAATACTTACGTTTAAAATTTCTCAAATATACTCTAGTGTTTTTCTGAAAATATTATGCAAGCTTATGAAAACAAAATAACTAATTCTGACACTGCTCGACTAATTACAGGCTGTGATGGGTCCTCGCCCAATCCCTTCCTGTCTACCACACTTGAGAGTCGGGTTTTCTGAAAACACTTTTATGCTTGCGTTAAATACATATACATTTGCACTAGATTTTCATGTATTTGAGAGAAATATCTATTTTTTTAAATCATTTAAAAATAAAATAATTATAAAATAAAACATTTACTTTGAAAATATTCTTATAATCTTTTAATAGAAGCTTTGACGATTTTATAACGACGGTAAATAGCCGCACCCACCGTATAAGTTAAAAAACATTCTTACCGTAAATTTGTCGAAAGGTAAAAAGTGCCTTTTTTTGAAAACAACGGAAATATTCCTTTAAAAACACATAAGGGTATAAATGACTTTAACCCATATTCTTTGTAAATATTAAAAATGTTTTGAAATACATTTTGGAGAAACATGGATTTGGATGATAGAGAGATCCCAGTAGATTATTACATATAAACAACCTCGGATAATGAAGAGATTGTGAAATAACCCTTACCAATTTGGTAACTTATGAAACATACAACCCATAAAAGAGGTATCATACAATGAATATGTAAATACACATAAATTAGAGTATATTACACAAATAATATAATTATGGGAAGTACATACACCACACAAAAGGTAATGGTGGCAATATGGCATGAATCTCACGGGAGTAAGGAGTGAGACGAAAACCCCTTACCATGTTAATCAACTGATTCGTATGGACAAAAGTTAATAACCACCAAATGATTTCCAGAATAAAATGAATATAAAGATAATCATGATAATATATATCAAATGGAAGTACACAATACACCACTTTCAATAATTTAGTGGCGAACAATGGAAATCTCATGGAATTTAAAGTGAGATAAGAAAATCTCTTACCAATTTGGTAACTTATGAAACATACAACCCATAAAAGAGGTATCATACAATGAATATGTAAAACACATAAATTCGAGTGTATTGCACAAATAATATAATTATGGGCAGTACATACACCACACAAAAGGTGATGGTGGCAATATGGCATAAATCTCACGTGAATAAGGAGTGAGATGAAAACACCTTACCTGGCAGTTTTCCTTGGTTGGGGTAGTTTAACCTCTTGTATAATGGTGAAATAATTGTTACTAAATTTTACAAGAATCATATATATTAATATGATATCATATATGATCTTTTAATATTGATTTGATAATAATATCTTAGTATTATCGTTGTTTCGGGTGTTAACTTACTTGTTTTCTTTTATATGTTTTGTTACGTAAGACATGTTTGTAAAGGATATGTTGTATATAATTAATATCCAGAATGATATCAAGTCCTTAAACATCATTTTTTAAATCATCAAATGATAATTATACTTGAAAGGATACGATGGAGAATGAATCTCATCGCGTTCGTGGAGACGGTAGTCCGTACGTACGCACGAGCGAAAATATCATTATTTTGATATTAAAATAATATATAAATGGTTGTTATATCATATATACAGAATCATTAACATGTTATATTTATTATTTACATGAGTTACATATCATTATTATACCCATCCAAATAATATTATATTGAATAACAATTACACCACGACGTGGAGACGGTAAGCCGTACGTACGCACGTATGGTGACATGTTATTCAAAGGGTGGATAGAATACTGAATATGGTTGTACCATATTTATAATAACATCACAGTATATATATGATACTGGAGTTATTATTTTAGAATGGTAACAACAAAGGATGAAGAAGTGGAGGAAGAAATGAACTTGGAAAAAGGGTGGTGAAATCATTACCTCTTCTTCGGGTTCTTCCTTTTGAATTGATCAAAAGGGCTCCTTAGGTTGGCTTTATGATCAAACTAAGGCCTCTAGGATGTAGTGATGGAAGTTGGGAGAGTATTTGGGAAGAGTTTGTCTGAACCAAAAGGCTTTTAAGGTGTGAAGAAATGAGAAGGAGGAGTACCCTTTTATAAGAGGGGTGAGGGGCACCTTTGGAAAATCTAGAGATATTAGTTTATAATAAATTCATATTCGGTTTCAAATGGCTCCAAATATGACTATTAAAAGGTTAAGGTGGGGATGGGTCGAAAACAACTCAGCCAATATAATTTAGACTGGTTTGGGTACTTATATTAACCTTATCTTTTAGTATTAACTCTAAGTTAATTAGTTTCACTTTTACAATGTCTCTTTGTATTTTATATAATATGGTTAATAAACATACTATATACATCCAAGAGACCCCCAAGTGGTACATTAATGATTAAACGATAATGATATAAGTCTCTTGGCCCAACCTTAGATTTTGAGGAATTTAATATCAATTAATAATATAATATTTGTTTTAAGAACTCTTTTATGTCAATTTTGACACTATTCAATAGTTGATTTTTGTGAAACTCGTAACAGATTGATTACTTATAAAAAAGTCAATTAGAGCAATCCTAATATATCATATTAACCTATAAAATTAGTTTAATTCATTAAAAGTTTCATATTATATTTATTTGGGTATTTATAATATCAATTATTTAAATTTTTCACTATTATAGTAATTACTTCATCATCTTTGTGTCATAAATATATTAAATTATTTAATGTCTAAAAATTATAAATAAAATATAATTATGTAGGAAATATTTTTAGCTTTCTAATATAAAATCCAACATATATAACCCTATGTAAAAATTGTTTTTCTAAAAGATATATGCTTGTGTAATTTTTGTATTCATTTTAACTTAATTAAAATAAAGTGTCCCTATCACCTACAAGTGGCACCATGGGGTCCCCAAATCGACCCAAAGATGCCTATGGTCGAAAATGTATCAACCAATAAGGCTAGGACACGTTTTGGGGTAATTTAGTATTATTATAATATTATTTTTTAACCCTTATTTACCGGATTTACCCTTAACCATGGTAAATAAAATATTTACCGCAGTAATTATTCAAAATGTCTAAAAATAAAAGTTACCTATTTACACAATTTAAACATACTGATTCCAAATATGGAAGCCATTTTTCTAAATTCAAAACACATAAGTTACAGAAATTAATTTAAAATTAATTCACGCTGTCAAACAAAAAGCGTGTTTTTAAGAGATAGTAACTATCAAAAGATTGACACTTGTTTATGTTCGGTATAATTGTAAAATTATGTTCAATGACCAACATTATATTAAATGGTAAAAATATATTCTAAATATTTTTTAAAACCACTCAAATTCATAATTTATCACTATTAATTATTTTGATTAAAAAAGTTGTTTTTAATTAAAATTTAGTAATTTTCACTATTCATAAAAATATGAAAGTTATCCGAAAAGTACCAAAATTTCACCTTAGGCTAAATTAGATATTCCGAATCAAAAAATTAAGTCCATTTTGAAATATAAAATATATATAATTTCAAAAATTAGGTATTACTATTCATAACGGCTAGTTTGATTGGTTATGGTGTGTGTTAAAACTCAAGGTTGCGTACAACAAACGCTACTGTATTATTCAAAGAAAGTGTACCGTGGAAGCTTGGGATGTTTCATTTTAAATTTTCGATGTCCCCATTTAGTCAAAAAGTTTAAAATATTGTATTTAAAAAGGGTTCACTATTAAAAGTTGATAAAAGTGCAATACTGAAAATGAATTTGTTCTTGCATTATATCTAAGAAACTCATAATATGGATTCTAAAATTATAAGGATTATATAAAGTTTAAAATTTAGATAATACTATTCATAACCTCTTTTGAATGGATTTTTGGTAAGTCATGGTGCAATTGAACTCGGTGTTGCGTGTAGTGCAAGTTATTGAATTATTTTGAAGAAATAACACATTATGAATTCTTGGGGTGATACAGTGACCCCCTATCACACACTCTATTCATCATGGCACAAGAGGCTCTTACAAAGAACATTCATCAAATCTTGGAAGAGATTTATATCATTCCCTTCCAAAATATCTTCTGGAAGAGCCTTGTATCCCATCTTATATTTACTGAAGACATTCTACATTTATCAATGGATAAAAGTTATCGGTGTTAGGGTACTTCAATATAATGTCAACATATAGAATGTTGAGTGACCAATGAATTAATATAATAAATATCAGTTTATTCATCTAGAATAATTGACCAAGAAGATGCACTAATGAAATTCAATCCATGTTGGGTATACAATGACATCAACTCCCAATGGATTATCATTGGGATCCTATATATAATTGACGATTCAAAAAGTTTTTCTTCCATTGTATCATTAATGAGTACATGGGGAGGATCTATTACTAGAAGAATCGATATATATCTTTTGAAGTGAGTATTATTTTGATTAAAAGTGTATATACTTATATTATTATGCATGTGTTATACATTAGTAAGCCACCGATGGGGACAATCAGATGTTTGGAAAAGTTCATGATAGCGTTCCTCTGGGACACAAACCATTCTAGACAATATCATTGGGCTTCGTAGAAATTCATGGAAAAGCTAGTGGATGAAGGATACATTTATTTATGAGATATAAAGGAAACCAATCATGCCATGAAATATAGGTTTGAATGGTATATAGTTTTTTGTAACTATTTAAGTTAAATGTTTATTAAGGATATATATGGGGGGAAATTGAAGAAACAATGTTTTACATTCCAGGAGGGTTTCATGACTAGTGCAGTGCATGATCAATTGTTTATAGGAGATGAAGTGGAATATTAACTTGATAATGGGCCATAGTGACATCATTTAATGGGAAAATAATTGGACATGAGATACATTCCATTTACTAGGTTTCTTAACTCCAACCATCTCGATCAAGGAGGATAGATTTTATAAATACTTCTTTAATATGATCTTGAATAAATACCAGAATTGTAATTTTGATATAATCATATTGGTGTATGAAATGGAAAGGTGTATAAGAATTGGTTCCAATTATAGAATATTTTTTAGTCATTTCTTCAGGAATAGGATTCACTCACATATTGGAATGGATGTATGGGCTTCAAAGTTGGGGTGTAAAGAGATACCATGTAAGATGAATTTTTTAGTTTGGTGATTGAGAAATGAATTGAACCCAATATATGATAACGTTCAAAAAAAGAGGAGTGGTCTTGACTTCTTGGTTCCAGTGTTGCATGAGGCTGCAATAGTAGAAAACATGGCATGTGTTCTTTCCGGGTGGCTATGATAAGTGGGTCTGGCTATTCTTGCAATAGGGAATGAATCATAGAACTATACGGAGTTCCATATAGGTTATGATTGAGGATTGATTTTGAGGGTCTAGACAGCAAGGGAAATAGGTAAATATTCACATAATGATGTTCACGTCAAAATTTTGGATCATATGGGATGCTAGGAATTGTAAAAGTTATGTTATAATGAACACCAATAATTATTTCATGGTGTGGATGATGTTTTTAGTGGTGGAGATGGGTGTGTTAAAAAAAGATGTTGTGTAGTTTGTAACTATAATAATATTTATTTCAGTATTTTTCTAAAACATTGTTATTATTCATTACAATAAGTGTAGGTGGGTCATATGGAAACCTCCTAGCATGGGGATGAATCTTAATGTGGATGGTCCATGTATCGATTGGGTGAAAATAGGGGTATATATAGTGAGATATAAAAAGGGTTTGATGATACTGAGATTCATATATATTTTTAGTTATGGTAGTTTTATTAGAGTAGAGATAAAAGCATTGGCTACCATCCTTTCTCTATGCTGGCATTTCAACTTAAATGTTTAAAAAGATGAATTTGGTTCTACTATGATTGTTAAGTTCTTCCATGAGATGTTTGATTTAACTTGGGAGATTGTCAATACAATAATTTATTGAAGACCTATATCAATCCTAATATTCCTATTACAAATACCTAGAGATAAGAGAATTATGTGGAAGATTTGTTAGCAATAAAAGGGAGTCCAGTCAAGAGATTGATTCTATACATCGTCTTGGGGTGCTTACATATTGATCATACGATTATTGTTAGGAACTATTCTCACAGAATTCATTACTTCCATCCTTTTTAATACAATGCATCATTGGATGCTTTTATATTTCATGATTTTATTGAATAAAAATTTAATATTCAGTCAAGATATATCTCATCCTATTATGGTCTTTAAAGATGAAAAATTATTCCCAAAGCAGGTAATGTCTCTGCAACTTCAAACCAACACCAATAGCTACAAACTCATGATAATTCTTAGATTTGTTACAATAATGAGGTTATAATTAACTATACCCATATGATATTGTTTCCTAGTTCTTTGAAACATGTGTTCTAGTTTTAAGAATCACTATTTCTAGGAATCTTCCATTGGATTTATTTATTGAACCAAAAACTCACAAAAGTTCATTATCCAAAGTGGACACACTTTCCAAAGGTATCCATTCGTTAAGTTTGAAATTTATGATACATATGAACTTGCATTGGTTGAGATGATGGCTTCTTGGACTCATCACACCCTTTTTTGGGGGAATTAATTTCTACTTTGGGAGTCTCTTTGTAAATTTAAGATATTTTCATGTATCCTTATTAATTCACCAAGTATATCATAAGTATCCCATGGAATTTCAAATCACTTATTAACATGTGTGAAATTTTGAATCATCAGTATCCATTCATGGTTCTTCATCAATGGAAAAATCTATATGTATTTGAGGTTTTCCACTAATGGTATCCTCTAATATACCGATTAGAGAATTTTTTTCATCATCATTGTGATGATACTAGTTTTTAATCCACTCAGTGGGGCACACTGAAATTTATTGTCATCTAGCGAGATGAAGGTTTGTTTTGATCTTGGGATCATGCCCGTAAAATTTTCACCCTACATATCCTTGTGAATGGAATCATAACCCTCATAGTTAGTAATCACTTAATAACACACATAATAACTTTTAAGGTAATGTGATAAGGACCTCTAAGTGAAAGGTGCATAGTCAAAACATAGTGTGGGACTTATGTTTAAGCTGACCGAGGAACATGGAAAGGATATGAGTTTCCAAGTAGGATCAGACCATATTGAGAATATTGACCAAGGAGAACATGGTTGATTTGAAGTATTGGGTTTGAACTACAAGGAGGCTACCTACATATCCCATATTAATAGGAATCAAAGCCCACATAGTTCGATAAATCCCATAAGAGAGTATGGTCCTCTGAGAATGACGAGTTTGGGCTTACTTCTTAAAAAGGATGCCGTGGTAATTTGAATATTGAATTTGTGGCTTATTTTATAAGGAGGATTCTCAGTGATCTTGATCCTTGAGAAGGCATCCTACGTATCCTGGTTTGAATGGGAATCAGAGTCCTTGTAGTTCTTTTTGTTGAGTGTTTGTGCACATGTTGTTACCATCACATATATCTAATCCCATGTGATTTATGCTCCATTTGAGAAAAAATAGGAAGTGAAAGACTCAACAATGACACATCAAACTTTTCCTCCTCTGCTGATGGAAGAGGGCGTGTCGACCGTGGAAGAGGGTGAGGCGATGAGCCTTCCTTCTGTTATATTTACATTTGAAAAGGGTCTAATGTATGGAGGAAAAGATGCAGGTGAGGGGATCACACAAAGATGATTTCCCTGAAATTAATACTAGTAGGGGGGAGAATTCATTTATGATTGTGCGGAACAGAAAGCATGAAGTGTACCTTCTCTACAAGAGACCTGAGGTTTCGGGTCTCCGCATTGAGAAGGGAAAGGCCAGGACCCAACCCTCCCCCAAACTAGAAACATACCAACATTGTTTCTCAGAGAAGGATCCATGTGATTATGGATATAAAAACCCACAAACACTTCATGAATATTAACCCCATTGTGAAACAAATGCGGTAAACCACTAACTGCAGAAATGGAAACCCAAATAAGAGACACACTGATGTGACTTTCCCAATGGTTTGATAAGTCCGGTGGTTTTAGTGCATGGTTCAACTTAGTCTCTTTCAGATAAGGGAACCAAGGAATGAGATACCCTTCCATGAATGGTTTTTAAAAAAGGTACATTAGTTTGTCATTTAGGTACCTCATGCATGTATGTCGCGTAGGTACACCACATTGATATATCGCATACGTATAACATGCTGGTATGGCGTGCAGGTATACCTCACAGGTATAAAAAACAACTAAAGAATGTGAAGTCCTTCAAAACATGTTTATCCCTTTTGATTATCTCTTCTATCATAGATTGGAGTGCTACCTGAGATAATTTTAGTGATCTTGGCGAAAGAGCTATGGAATGGAAGCTTTATAGAGTCCATCACTTTTTATAGTTCTCAAATAGGGAGCCCAAGGGCTCTATTTAGAGGCACAGATGAGGCATGTACAGAGGAATGTTGCTTGTGACGGTACTTAGTGCCACTCCATAGCGCAGGTTCTCTGTATAGGTGCATAAAAAATATTTTGGTACGGAGATCTTCCATGTAGGTTAGTCACGTAGGTCGGCCGTGTAGCTCGTCCGCGCAGATCTGTGAAGCTACTCTGTCATGAAGATCTTTATGAGTATTGTTTATTTTCCTTTGTACTCTTTTAACCTTGATTTGGGATTTGAAATATCCAAAGTTCATCTTCATAATATTTTTGGTCACATTCTGAAGTAGATTCAACCAAATCCCCCCTCAGGATTGGATCCAAAATATCCAAATAGGGTCGAGTCCTGAGGTTAAAATTTCGGGAAAAAATTATGTATGGACTGCTGAAAAGGGCAGGTTTTCAGTGTAGGTACTTCGTAGAGGTATGATGTGGAGCGGTTTCAAGCAGTCATGACACAGAGTGGTTGTATGCCATTCTGACGTGTGGGTCTTCAGTTCCCTATAAATATGTCTCAACCTTCATGATTTATTCACATGTGATTTCTCATAAATATTTGTTTTTGTGGCTCTCATAGAATAGCTCATTGTCCCATATTCTTCTCATTGTTCTCTCACTTAATTTCATTGAAATTTCATCTAGGTAAAATTATTTACGTGATGTAGCTACGCCATTGGAATTCACCGATGGGGTTGCTCTACGATCCTTTGCGAAAGACCTACGCAATGGACCTCATCGAAGGACCTGTATGATAGGCCTCATCAAAGGACCTACGTGAAAAGTGCCCATTGCCAAATTTTTTTATTCCATCCTTAATATTCTGACCATAATGTTTGGTAATTCCATTATAGGAATGAATGACTCATTTGATGACCCATACTGAAGAAGATATGGCTTGACAAAATGAAATGATGAAGATCGTCAGACCAGAATATTATGACGATATTGAAAGTACTCTTCTGGTGTTGTGGAAAGGTTTAATTCCATACCAGCATGATTATCCACAAATTCCTTACTTACCCTTGTACGGGAATTGGCTTCTTCAAGATGCCCATGTTCCATATGATAATATGTACTTTTTAAAGAATTGGTTTCTTCAATACTCCAAATGTAACTGCATGAATATTAGTGCAAGAGGGTTTCAAATTATAGAAGGAATAGTCCCTATTAGTTGCATTCTTCAAAAAAATGGGTTCACTTTTGATATGAAGGATCATGTTGTAGAGCCAAGACTGCATTGTATTTATTCCACCTTTCAGGCTTTTCAAACAGATCAATCTAATGGATGGAAGGAAGATTACGACCTTCGTTCTGGAGGAGGAGTAAAACCTATGTGGATGTGGTCATTATGGGTACGTCAGACATGTGCAGAATTCAAAAAAAGTTTATCAGATGCTCATATCTACGAAGCTGTTTGGATGGAGAAAACTTATGTTTATATAAAATTAATAATTTAATTTTTGAATTAATGAGACAATGTAGTCCACAAACGAACTCCTTTCATTTTATGAATGGTGAAGTAGGTATTTTTCTCTGGGATGTTTACCAAATAGCAGGAATTTCCCTTTGTGGGGAAATGTATGATGAATTCATCCTGCCTTCTATGACATGGGGTGATGTTACGAGAACCCCACCACTGGCCCATGAATTATTTAAGATAGCGAAGAATTTACTCAATGAAAATAAAGATATTCTTGCTTGATTGTAGATGGAAACCGTTTTAGAACCAACAATAGAGAAAGGTCCAACCTGCGGACGTCCTACTGATTGTCCTTCTGTAGATAACTGAGGCACTTCAGGCACAGATTGTCCTACACTGGAAAGGGAAGATTATATGCACTGGGACAATAAAGTCAAACACAATATAAATGAAAAAGTAAACATAGAATCTTTCCTTACAATGTGTATAAGCGTTTATTTGATTCCAGTTCGTGAATTCAGAGGTGGTGAAAGATCAGGGAATTTTATCATTTCATAAAAATTGGTAGAAGGGAAGTATATTGGGATAGAAACTCTTGTATAAGCAAGAATTTACTATCTCTGGAAGTATTTATACAATGGGAAGGCTGTATTTAGAATTACAGGGCCATTCCATGTATTGTGGGGTTGGATTTTAGTACATTTTTCTTCATAATCAGTGTTGAATTCAGTCTATGTTCCCAATGGTCGACTCTCTACATTATTATAGAATGTTTCTAGTATTCAACCTCTATACTTAATACATGATGTGGTGCTGAAGGCATTGAATATCTCAAGATAATTAAACTCCATTCCTTTTGGTAACCCACTAGTTGGAACATTTATTGATGATGGTAAAGAAATGAATTATGAGTTGAGATCTTATAAGATGGCATTCGAGGATGGCATATTATCAACCAGGATTGATGGTGAAATTATCTACGAGGATTACGTCCCCTATAGGTTTGCTCATTAGTTCAGATGCCTTCAACAATAAAACACTTTTCCACACACGCATGTCAGACCTTAAAAACACCCAATGGTAGTGCAGCAATTGTAGATTCTAACATCTTTAGAGGTATCCAAATTGTCGATTACATTACCTCTATCAGATGCATCGATCGTATTTGAAGCTGGGTAATCCAAAGCTTGGGTTTCATCTTATCCTCAAGGGAATTTAACAAAATGAATATATTGAGTGGCACCTACAACGGCTATTGCACATGGAAATCATGGTAAGATGTACAAGGCTAGAGATGATATAGAAGTTTCAGAGGTTTTAGATCCATCATGATGTCTTCGCAGAAGGTACACTAGGAAGTCCAATTCTAGAGAAGCAATACCTCAAATGCCAAGGAACTCCAGTCGCAACGATCAACTAGAGATTCCAATTACATCTGTTGATCTTTCCAAAGAAAGGAGTCCTAAAGAAGTTCCCCAATTAGAAGGTGTTGAATCACCTTCATAGTTAACCATACCAAGATTGAATTATGTGTGACCTTCATCCATTCATCATTGAGAGAGTGTAACCCATGATCTTAGGGACACATGGTCATTTCTCCGGCATGGCATTCGAATAACTGATAAAGGTGACATCAAGGAAACGTTTAATTGCAATATGGACAATAAATTGGCTGATATATCAAAATATATTGTGGAGATGGAGGTTTTTATATATTCCACTGAAGAAAAAAATCCCAGTCTCAAAACGAGTATCTCAAATGATGGAGTTAGGATTCCACAAAGGGGTAATTATTGACACTGAGAAAGAGTGGGATATTTATGTAAATACTATGAATGTATTTCCCTTTTTCTTATTTTTGTCTCATCTATACATTACCATTCATCATCATTAATCTTGATGAAAATTTATTTATGTATCATGAATATAGAGATGAAAGATCCAAAGAAATTCTCGAATAACCTATGTATGGTCCTACATGATCACATATTGATGCAATAAATGATCCTTCAAGGTCACCAGAACATTCTCTAGGAGAATGAATCATGACTGGGGTAATGGATGAAGACAATCCTCAACCATTACCTCAAGTTTTCCCTGCTAAGAAGAGTGTTTCAATATCTCCCCATGCCTTTGAACAAAAAATGCAAGAGAGAGATAGGATTGATCCGAAGTGTTCACCATATTAGTAAGTATTTATAATTTCCTTAGGGTATATAACTCACTCAATACACTCTAGTAACCACATCTCATCATCTTGTAAGATCTATGTGTCTTTCTTCTCTCAGGGGATTAAGAGTCAATTCAAGACCATAAAAACAAGCCCCAGGGGAAACCCAGGTTCATGCTAACGAATCTGCAATTTAAGTTGACAAATCATCAAAATATTTATCTATACCTGCTCATGGATCTACTAAGAGAGTGTAAATCCATTGTAAGATTAAATACATTTCTCAGTTGCTTTTGTAAAAGGATCCTGAAGTAATCACCACTAATATTCAAATTACTTCAATTGAAAAGAATGAAGATCTAGCGTAATCTATGAAAAATGCTGATGTTGACCCAAACCTAGAAATACCTGATGCTGACATACCAATATGAAAAGAAATTTTGTTTTCAATCATATAAATCTTCATTTTTGAATTCTACACATTGAAAAATTGTTTGGCTAATTTTTTTGGTTTTTAGTGAAATTCTTGATTTTTCGGTGAATATTAAAATACGATAAAATACTGTATAAACAAATTATCAGTAAAATACACTATTTATGACATCATTAGTGATGAAAGGCCACTTGGTTCAGAAAAACATTCCATTATTACTATTTTAGGTCACATAAACTAATAATATTCATAATCATGGGAAAAATTATTATAATAATGATTAAAATAATGAAAAATACCCCCTCTCCTCCACTATAAATACCACTCTCACTCCCTTATTCTTCCCACACCATTTATTCCTAGATCCATGACTATGTTCTACCCAATACTCCTCCCAAGGCTCTTACCCACGTCCTAGATCTGCTAGTCTCACCAAAAGATAAAAACCAAATCACGTAAGAAGGATCTCAAGGGGAAGAGATCAAGAGGTAAACATCATCTTTTATTTTCTTTTATTTTCTTTCTTTTTATTGTATTCTCTTCCTTTCCATTTTATATTATTTTGTGATAACTTCATTATTAATATTATAATAATGAAATTTTGTTTTCAATCATGTAAATCTTCATTCTTATTTTTCATAATTTCAATATGTAAAGAAATTGATGATAATGATTACATTATTTTAAACAAGAATTATTATTATAATAATAATGAAGTGATCACAATTTATTTATTAATCTAGGGGACCTAATGAGCATAATTTTATTGTTTCCTGGGTTATATAGATAAACCAAAAAATTTCGTATATTTTGACCTCTTTTTTTATTGCTCAATATTATCTAAATCATACAAAAAATGTATGTTTAGTGAGCTAGGACTTGAATTTTGTTCAGAGTTCCCTTCAGGATTCCTCGATATAATGAGAACCAATTCTTTTATTATTGGTAGTTTAGAGTCATGCATGATAGACTATAAAGGGATAATATTTATGGTCGAAATAGATTTGACTGTATATTTTGAAATTAGTTCCTAAACAAAACTCTGCAACAATGAATTGCTTTAATTTTATTTAAAAATTTCCAAGTGGAATCTTGAGCAATGATTTTTATGGCCACCAAATTTAAAACATGTATCAACATAAGGGGAGTCACTTCCAAGACAAAATTTACCTTTATTTGAAAAACCCGTTATGGTGGATGGTTTATGGTGGGCTAACTGGGGAATATGCTACATAGGCAGATAGTGGCATATTTTGACTGACATTCTTATCATGTATACAATTTATGCAATGTCTCCTAAGGTCACATGCTGCATAGTAAGACAAAATATCTCCATGAAGTTTAACATTTTACTATTTATTGATTAGTGAAAAAAAGATTTGGGTGACTCAAGACCACAGTGGGTGGTTTTTCCATGAAAATTAATTTTACGAATGAAATAGAGCTATTTAGACCGACATAATTCAGGAATAGGAAAACCATTTCTAAAATAATTTTTTTGTATAAGTCATGGATAAAATTTAAAAGAAAAGGGAATTTCTGATATCATAATGTGTAGATTTATGTCATGTAGTGAGGATGTTGTACTGTGCAGTTTTAAATCATGTAGTGAGGACGTTGTACTGTGCAGTTTTATGTCATGCAGTGAGAACATTGTACAGTGCAGTTTTAAGTCATGCAGTTAGGATATTGGTTGGCTATAATTTAAGGTCTTTAGATCTGACCATAAGTATGAAACTCTCCCAATTTCATGATAATTTCTTTGGATATATACTATCATATTCTGGTATGAAAGGGAAAATTGTATACTATGATTTGGGAATTTCTGAAACCGAGGAATGATATAGGAAAAGGGCTAAAAACATTAGAGGAAGTCTTTTCCTAGAATGAAGTTACCATTCTTTATATTATGGGGACTGTTTTATGCAGGGCCAACTGGGGCATATGTTGTATATCCAAATAGTGGAATCTTCTGACTGATAGTCCTGTCATGTAGGCAATTTATGCAAGGCTGCCTAAGGGCACGTGCTGCATAGTCAGACAAAAGATCTCTAAGAAGTTTAATGTTCTATTGCTAAAAGTCAAAGAATGTATATGGAGATTCATATTTTCTGAGGCATAGAGTTAGTTTTATAGATCAAGGTGCCTGAATATGGAAATGGTATTTCCAATCAGAATAACTAATGAATCATAAGAAATGAATTATACAATGGTCTGACCCAAACGTAAAAGATATGGTTTCTGCAGTTTTAGTTCATACAACTAGGACCAGAAATGGAAACATAATATAACATTTGGCCAAGTTATTTCACGGTTATTTCATAGTGCATCGAACACATGGTGAGGGAAATGTGTAAACCATGTTCTTTAAGACTTTCAGATTGTGAGAATGATAATGGGAAATGTATAATTGAATGACTATTTTGAAATGCAGATTCTTTTATATTATCATCAAAGATTAAAGGGGTTGAAGATACTATAACCAAGAATTAAGTTACCATTGATTGACTAACCCATTATGGTGGTTGTATTATCCATGCCCAACTAGAGGATATGCTGCATAGAAAAATAGTATTATCTTTTGGTTTACAAGCCTGTTATGTAGGAAACTTATGCAAGGTTTCCTAAGGGAACGTGCTACATAGTCATACGAAAGAGCTCTATGATATTGGAAACCCCGTCACTAGAAACAGTAATAATGATTATGAAAATATGAAAATATTCATGATTAAGAGTGTGAAATATGGAAGGGGTTTATTCCCAATGCATATGAGAAATATTATAACCAATATTGGCCCTGAATTTTATGTCCTTTATAGATATCTGACTGATATGTAAAATACATACATTCTTTGTTTCCTCTCAATGAATATAGTGATGTGCAGTTTTATGTCATGTAGTGAGGACATTTGCATCCCTATAAGTAAATGAAACGCCTTACTTATATAAGGAAATCTTTTACACAATTCCTAAGCTCACTTGAGCTATGCTTGGTGTGAGAAATAAGGAGTAGTAAGGGTCTCTTTTATAATACAAAGCTGACACAGATGAAGAATGGGGTGTTAGATTTCCATGTAGTTTAACATCATGCGGTCGGGACGAAAATTAAACAATTTGAAAAGAAGGACATATTGAAACTATATTATTGGATAAACCCCAAGTTTTACTATATGTTTTGATGGGTAAAGAACCAATTCATACATAGCTTTTTAAATAATTTTCTATATAGACTGGATCCTTATACACGAAATAAAGGGTTTTTTTATTGCAACTGGGCCCAAGATTATAGATCTAGGTGTCTCCACATATCTCAAAATAATTGAGAATCAATCCATATGTAGTTATTTAATCAATCATTCCTCGCGCTATGTTTGACATGAAGAATGGGAGCTTTTAACTTGTTCTGAGACAATGATAAGTCATTAAGACATAAAATGGTATAAGGGACAAATCATATATCTAAATAAAACACTCTGTATAGATCATATTTATATACAAGAGGAGAAAAGAAAATAAGAATATTTTTTTATTGTGACTGGGCCCAAAATGGGAGATTTTAGGCCTCTCTACATATCTCATTGAAAATGAAAATCAATCCATACGTAGTTCTTGAATCATGGTCTCTATACAGATCTGACTCTGACATAGGAAAGAGAGGGACTCATGCACTTATATGGAGTAGTGATGATGTCAATGATATATTTTACGGAAGCTTCTAACGTCTTATAGAGAAACTCTTAAGTGTACAAATGATGTCAAGCTGTTTAACATCATGTGACTAGGATGAAGATGCTACACACTTTAAAGTCACACAGCATGGAAGCATATGTCTGTTATTCAGTTTAATGTCTTGCAACTAGGATATAGTACTATGTAGTTTAATGTCTAGTAGTGAGGACTATGGTACTGTGTAGTTTAAATCCTTGCAGTGAGGACTTGATGTGTAATTACACAACGTATTTTTTCAAGAATCTTGCATTAGTTTGAGTTGTAATGAGATATCCATCAATTGAGATTAATGCATAGGATCCATATGAATAGACCTTATGTATGGATTAGTTTCCTTGCCACTTTGGTTCATGTTTTAGAAGTTTCATCCCTGGTATCATTGTAGTCTTAAGAACCAAGACTAATTCTCCTTGAAGTAAAGAATGAAGGCGAACATTATTATTAAAAGCTCACTCTATTCTATTCTGATAGACTACTAGATGATGCAATGTATGCACTATTTTTTCATCTATTCATTCCAACTCGTTGAACCATTTCTGAGACCTTTCATCTATAGACAATTGATCACATATTTCAACCCTATGTGAAGGCAATTGTATTTCAATTGGAAAAACTGCTTCGGTTCTATATACCAATGAATAAACAGTTTATTGGGTAGTAGTATGGTTAGTTTTCTGATAAGCCCATAAAGCATTCAAAATTTTATTAGGCCATGATTTCTTATCTTTATCAATCATCTTTTGTAGTATAATTGATAGGGTTTTTTTGAAAGCCTCTATCTGTCCATTGGCCACTACATGATAGTAATATGAGTGGTTGGACTTGATATTATGTCCCTGATATAACTTTTTTACTCTAGTAGAACAAAAAATGGTTAAATTGTCTGTTAAAATAGTATGAGGGATTCCAAATCTAGTGATGATATTAGTTATGAAAAAATAAACAATTATTTTGGATCCGACTTCCTTGAGAGGGATTGCATCATCCCATTT
The DNA here is from genome assembly GCA_963277665.1 of Viscum album. NCBI lineage: Eukaryota > Viridiplantae > Streptophyta > Magnoliopsida > Santalales > Viscaceae > Viscum > Viscum album. The sequence goes on from OY728150.1 coordinate 1,520,247,530, forward strand.
ATCAAAGAAATGAGTAGCAATGAGAATAAACTTGAACTACTTAGCCATGGATGGAGTATAGGGCCCTACTATATCCATTCCACATGTAGAAAATGTCCAAGAGTATTTAGATGTATGTAGAAACTCTGGGGGTTAATGAATAAAGTTGGCTTGCACTGGATAGAGATCAAATTTTTAAGTGAAATCTATAAAATCCTGCGTCATTGAAGACCAAAAATATCCATGAATTCAGATCTGATCAAAGATTCTGTGCCTAGATTGGTGTTCACCACATGCTCATTAATTTACATCTTTCATGACAGTTTCAGTCTCATCTCCTTCAATACATCAGAGGATAATTCAAAAAATGCCTCGCTTTTAAAGGAAATTTTGGTGGTCTCGACTCTCCTAAAGAGTAAAATTGGCCGCTCGTCACCAGATCAGTTCTTTCTCAGCCATATCTGGTGGAAGTACCCTATTTTAAAGATATTCCATGATGGAGGTTCTCCATACCATGGTATGACCATATGGATCAAAAATATGGAAAATTTCATTAATTTCATACATTATGGTTCAAACAAATGGAGAGACCACATGACGATGGGTTATGCTGATAATTGTTTCATCCCAATTTGGATATTCCAATTCTGTAGCTGCATTAGCCAGTGCATTTTCTTGAGCATTTTCTGATCGTGGGACCTAAGACAATGTCAGTTCTGAGGGAAATTCATCCATTAACTTTCTGACGTAATCCCAAAAAGGAATTAACTATTTTTTTCGGATACAATATTTCCCATTGATTTATTTTTTTACCAATTCTGAATCTCCTTTTACAATTAAATTATCCCTTTTCACCTAAAGGGATAATTCCAACCCTGTGAAGAGATCTTGATATTCTGCATCATTGTTGGTACCACCTTCCGATAATTGGTTGGAATAAGGAAATACTACCTTTTCTGGGGAAATAAGGGTAAATCCTAATCCAAACGTGTTGATTTTAGGGTGTTCTAGTCTCTTCCCTGTTGAACTTCTTGAAGCACCATCAAAATACAATTCCCATGTTTGGGAATTATCTTGAATAGAGAATACCACTTCAGCATGGAGCATAGTATTAAAAGATGTATCTTTTGTATATGGATGTTCTGCAATGAAGTCACCTAGATCTTGGCATTTTATTTCCTTTTGAGGAATAAACTGGATATCAAACTGTTGCAAAATAATCACCCACCGTGCTAGACACCCTATAAGAATAGGACGAATTAGGATAATTTTGAGCGGTTTATTAAGGGATACCAATTTGACCTTATGATGTTGAAAATAGTGTCTCACATTTCGAACTGAAAATATTATTTCCATGCAACACTTTTCAATATTTGAATACTAAGTTTCGTATCAAGCATAGTGCGACTAAGATATTAAAGGATGTTTTCACTCCCAACATCATTCTTTTCGGTGAGGAAGGCACCTAGTGATCTCTCTAAAGCTATCACATAGAGAATATGTGGTCTTCCTTAAATAGGTGGCATCAATACTTGTAGACTTAATAGATATTTCTTGATGGTATCAAATGCTTCTTGGAAATCTTCAGTTCATTGGTAGGTAACTCCCTTCTTCATTAATCTGTTGAAGGGTAAACACTTACCTGCCAAATTGGTGATAAAGAGAAGAATATAACCAAGAGTCCTTGAATTCCTCTTAATTATTTTAAATTTTGATGAGGTGATATCCCAAGGATTGATTTTTTTTCTCAGTATCAACTTCGATACCACGATGGCGTTCAATGAAGCTGATGAATTTTTCTACGGTTACACAGAAAGCACATTTCAATGGGTTCATCATCAAATTATGTTGCTGAAGATTTTTTAACATGGTTTCAAAATCATCCAAATGAATGGAAATTTTTATGGTTTTGAAAACCAAATCATCCACATAACATTCAAAAAAATTTCCCTTATAATGGTTTGATGCTATGTTTCATGGCACATTGGTATGTTGCACATACATTATTTAAGCCAAAGGAAATTAACCAATAAAAACACACCTAGAAGGGATTTAAAGGTTTTATATTCATCAACCACTTGGGCCATACAGATTTTTTATACCCAGAGTAATCATCCATAAAGGAATGAACTTCACATCCAACCATCGAATCAACTAGACATTATGTAATCGGGATTGGAAAATTATCATTAGGAAAATTCCGGTTCAGATCATGGAAATCAATGCAGATTCATATTTTCTCATTCTTCCTTTTCACTGGGACAATACTGGACATCCATTTGGGATAATGAACTTCCCGGATGAAGTTATCCATTATAATATTATCAACATAAGCTTCAATTTTAGAGGCAAGAGTTGGGTGTGTTCCCCATGCTGGTTGCTTAAATCCACGATGTTTTTCTAGAAAACACAAATAATGGATGGCTACATGAGGATTAAGACCTAGTATTTCTGTATAATTACAAGTAAATATACCTCAATTTTGCATTAGAAAGCAAGTATAAACCTCTTTATCTTCAGATGTCTTGGACACACTAATTAGAGTGGACTGTGGATCTTCTTTTGTACCCAGATTTTTTTCTATGAGTTCATCCACGGTGGTAGAGACACATTCTTCAAATGATAGAGGAGCATCCTCTAGATCTTCCTCTTCTTCATCATTATGTTTTACCTATTTTATTTCCACTTTCATTTTATATGATAAGGAAAAACATCCAGTGTTAGGGGTGAAATCATTATTTGAACATCCCGAAGAAAAGGAAACCATAACTGACCATACTAATGAAGAAAGGTCTTCCTATGGTAATAATGAGGGATTAATTGATTGAGAATCAACATCTTTATCTTAAACTATCATTTCTACAATTTATTCTACTCTGATTGAAGAAGTAGAGTATCATTATAGTTTAGAATATGAAATGAAAACATCTCCATTTAGGATTTCATCATTACATGGTGTGTTAATAATTTCTCCCATGTTGTCAGGCTCAATTGCCACAATTGATATTATTGAAATTACTAAATAATTGAATTGGTTTTGTTTTACCCTTTAAATTAAATTTAGGGGTGTCACATAATCTGTACTAAAATGCATGAATGGATTTGATGGAATATTTTCTAGTCCATTTGGTTTAGTAACTCGGGTTATTTCCTTTATCATGGACTTCATTCCTTTTGTGTGATAAAACTCTGCCTCAATGTATTGAGATTCACATGTTTTGAATAGAGCCTTGTCACCATAAAATGTCCCAATTTTACCACTGAAATAGTATTTCAGACATTGTTGGTATGAAAAAGTTATGGCTACATGTTGATGCAACCAAGGCCATCTAAGCCGAATATTGATGGCTATGTCCCGATGAAAAATCATGAAATCTGAATTATACATAAGATCTCCAGACTTAGTTCTGCATGTAATTTCTCCCATAGTTTCTTATTCATTCTTGTCATATCCTTGAAACATTAAGGTTGAATGAGAAAATTCATATTCAGTCAGGCCCAATCGACAATGTTTATGAATGGGAATGAGGTTGACATCAGAGTCATTATCAATGATGGCTCGTCAGATATCTATGTCATTGACCTTTCCAAACAGATACAAAGGTATGATATTCCCATGTACAACTTTCTATTCATCTTCATCCATAAAATATATGACTGCATGATATTATGCAGAATCATTCTCTATACAGTAAACCTCAGTAGTAGCAACATCAGTTTCAAACTCTTGAGGACATGATAAAGCCTCAATGAGTTCCTCTGGAACATCTTTTGAGTGATTCAAAGCAACCAGAATTGAAAACTTGGCCAGTACATGGGACAATTGTTTCAAGAAGCCATAATATTGGTCCAATGGTCTATGTTTCTCATCTTAGAGATGCAATTTTGTAGGTTCTTTAGAAGTTCATGCATCTGATGTAGTCATATTCTGTGATGAAGCAGAAGTGGGAGATATTCCTAACATTGGAAGATTAGACTGACTAAGTCTATTCACTTGTTGAGTGGAATATGTTGTGGATTCTAATCGGTCCTCCAAAATAATTTGGTTAGAACAGAACTTCACATTCATGGATGTAACTCATTGTTCCCGTTGAGCCCACTAAAGGGATCTTCCATGAGTTTTTACAGCATATATGGTACGAGCAGGGGTATAATTAAAATGTTTATTTCTAGAATTCCCATGGTTTCCCTTATATCCTCGACCATGACCCCTTCCTCTTGATCCCCAATTAGGCAAAAGAAATTATGGATCACTATATTCAGAATACCAATTGGCCAAAAGAACCGTTAAATGGATAGCATTAAAATAACCAAAGATTAATTATTCATCTAACGAAGATTCCTCTAGACATGTTAATTCTAGTTGTACCATTTGGTGGGGAAGTGCCCATTATTTATAAAAAGATGACATAAAATCTACTTGGGTGAAGAAAATCTTTGTCCTTGACACAAGTTCATATTCTTCTAACTTCTATTTGTCTTTATCATCGCTTTTATTATTTGAGGAATGGCCTTTTGATGAAGATGGTTTTGTTATAGTAGGAGTGGTAGAATACACAATTGGTTGTTTTAACTATGTTCTTAAAATAGCATAATTCTGGTTGATTGTTTTCCTGATTATCCAATCATCATTTTTTTTTCACACATTTACATTTAATCTCTTTATTTTCTCTTTATTCCTCTAGATTGGTATCATTAACACTTGCTAAATGAGCTGATGAACTTTTCAAATTCACTTTTCCAGAGTGTACCATCATTTTCAGAAGGTCTTTAAAAACAAAGCACTCTAGAATGGGGTGTCCCAATATCTGTTTAAAGGGACAATTATTCAAATGATCATCATCACCATTGTTATTTGTATTCTTCAGCCTTGGCAACTGAACCAAATTTTTTTCAATGGTTGGGAAGATGTAACCAGGAAATCTTTTATTCCTGAAAGAATAAACATTATCCTTTAATTTCTCAAAATGATTCTTCCTTTTACCACTTTGATTATATTTGTGAGTGGATAAATTTTTTTGATTCTCAAGAAGCAGAGCCCTTCGGTATGATTCATTTTTGGATGTAGATACAGTTACAGGTGCCTTCTTGAGTGTGACTGTATCAGCTTCTGCTTTTCCAATCCTCTTCCCTGGTGCTGATGGAATTACATGAGTTTTATCCTTAGTTTCTATAATAGATTCTTCTATCTGCTGAGAGATTTAAGTAAGGTCTCAAAACTCCCATGTGTATTTCACCGGGATAAATTGTGTGCATAATTATTCATGATGATTTGCCACACATATTGGCAGCAAATCATCTAGAGGGAGTGGTAGACAGAAAGAATATGTTAATCCTTTCCATCGTGTAATGAAATCTAAAAATATTTCTTTCTCCCTTCATTTTCAATTGGTAAGATCAAAAACATTCTTTTTTCGTAGAGTTGAAATAAATTGAAGAAGGAATTTCTAACAGAGACCTTCCCATCATATAATTGATAGAGATTGCAAACTTGTATACCAGACAAAAGCTGGTCCTTGTAATGACTACACAAAACACCTAAGCTTAATTGTTTCTTATTATTGAGGATTTCCCAACATAGGATCACAACGAGATACAAAATGTGTTAACTGTTGTTCTGGATCTCCTGAACCATTAAAGATAGGGAATGTGGTATTAAAAAATGGAGGAGGAGTAATTTCATCCACCCATTCCAAGTATGCTCTCTTTTCCAGCTGAACTAGTGTTCATCGTTCATCCATAACTTCTAAACGAGTCGTTATTTCCTTAATTTTGTACATAAGTATTTGGGGTTTTCCAGATGCACTGGATTTTGTGCAATTATTGCAACTAGAGTTTGATCTGGTGAAATGAACAAAAATACCACTGATGGTGGTGCTGATATTTTCCTTGAAAAACCCACATAAAAAGGTCTATCAGGATATATATGTTCATTCCTTGATTGTGTACCCAATGGTGGGAATTCATTATCCAAATATGTAGATTCTACAAATCCCATTTTTTGAGAATATCCTATAGTATTTTCATGTTGAGGACTTTCCTGGGAAGTACGTCAAGCAGAAATGATGTTTCAAAGTAACTTTGTATTATGTCATTTTAGCTCCCTCATTTCCTCTTCTTTCTGTGAAAATCTCTCCTTATTTGAAAGTGATTGACTATCTCTAGTGGAAAAGTGAGATTAAATCTTAATTTTTTATTTTCCCCTTGTTATAGGCCTTTTGGAGAGGGGGAGTTGATAATTTAAAGGCATACCATAATTTAGGGTAAGCCATTGATTTCATGTACAAACTCCTTCTTAATTTTCCTCTGTGTGTACCATATTATGGAAAAGATCTTCATCTTTTGATTCACCTGAACTGGACTTATTTTCTAGAGGATAATCTGCAATGGTGTTAATAAAATTCACTGATTCATAATGTATTTATGTAATTCGGTCAGTGTTTCTACTAAATCATATCCATTTTTTCATTCAAGATACCCTATTATCCTATATGAATAATTCCTTGGAATTGTTCAGCAGATAGTAACATGAAGGGAATCATTGGGTAGTTTAGTTGTATGCTTTCCTTGTGGATTCTTACCTAATTGAGAGAAAACTGACTTCTGTTTATGAGGGGATTATAGATGTGAAAAATCCCCCATCCCTGCATGTTGAGGCAGTTCCTGTTCTTATTCTTCAAATAATTGAACATTGTTTAATGATTTTGAAGGTTGAATTAAATGATCTCCCAACCTAGAAATATGGGGTGATTCTTGATCTTATTTGGATTAAATTCGTGCAACTTCTTTAGTGATTTTGTGGATTTTGGTTCGAACATTTTTTGGTGCATTACCTGACAATCACTTGAACCACCAGTTTCAGTAGATCACTATGCTATATCAGACTTTTGCATCCCTTAAAGCCTTACATCCTTCAAACGGGATGCTTGTTCAAGATTCTTAGAGGCTTTATATAAAAGTAACTCAACAACCTCTTTTCTTTGGGCCTGATTATGATGATAATTGGTTGAGGCCTGTTCTAGAGAGTAAATTTCATTAGATACAAATCATCTTGATTGTGGCTGACCATGGAAAATAACATTGCATGAGACCACTTTTGGCAGACATTGATGATTTTGGAGTGCAGTGAAATGCATTAATCCATATGCACCCCATACGTTAATGAGAAAACTATATGCGGAATCAGAAATTAATTTTTGTAGTCTCGTTAGAGCATTGAGACATGCGTGCTGAAGGGTTCTCTGTGGGTTTTCAAACTTTGGATGTTGGGAAACTGAGAGAGATGCCAAGTCAATTTGACGCTGCAACCCTTCTATTACCTTTACATTATTATGATATTCATCATATGGTAATACATTTGTATTCAAATGACAATGAGTTTTTCATAAGTTGAGACGAATTTCATGAATGCAATCTTCTATCACTTATTCTGGAAAGTTATTATGAGAATTTTCCAAAGGCTAGGACATGACTGGTATTTCATGTTTATCAAATTGTTTCCTCATGTTTAAGACACCTTCTTCATATTTCACAGGAGGTTTCTCTGCATGAATTTACTAGAGTGGATTCCCTATATTAGTAGATAAATGAATTAAATGAGGTTCAGATAATGATCGTTCCCTTAAGACTTTTTCTAGTTGAGAAAGGGTTTCATTTGTAAATGACAAGGAATCAGACATGATTGGCCTTGTTTTTTCAAGTGCCTCAAGATAGGAGAGATTTTTCATCGATACATTTTTAATTATGGAATTTTCATGACAATGTGAAATACTACTACAGAGAGGACTTTCGCACCGAATGCCATCATGGAGAGGATAACCATGATGGATTATAGTAAGGGATTTATCTTATTTCTCCTTGGTCTTCTGGCCACACAGTGTTTTGTCATGGCTCTCATCTAGAGATAGACATTCTCGATTAACATAATTTTCATTAACAAATCCTTCATGATGAAGTGTCTGATGAGGAATGTTATATATAAAGTTACTGCTTCCAAAATTTAGTAATGAGAGGTTTGGATCTTCATATGCAATAGATAAATTTCTGAGGCCTTCAATAACTCTAGCATTAAGAGGAGCTAAATCATAGATTGACTCTTGATTTACCAACGGTGTTTGGAGAGACTTCTTTTTGGATGTTCCCTTATACTTATTTGGGGCCACATGATGAGAGAAGTGGTTATAATGGGAAGGTGTATATCCCTACATTGGAGTGGTTACTGGAATGGACCAATTAATTCCCTTTGGAAAGGGTGTATGTTCTTGATCCTATTGTCTGTATGATATGGGGGAATATGCCACATGACCCTCCTGGACTAAAACATAGGTGTGTATCTGTTCTGGGATGGCATGCCGATGTGTCAACCCATGTGTGGAGATTGATTTATTTTTTAGTTCCTGAGATAATACTGAATTAGTTGTAAAAATATCCTGTCATGCTTCCAGAACATGGGCTGGGATATGTGACAGCCCTTTCACCATTGATAATATATGTTTGGTGACTTCAGCAGACAGGACATGAATATATGTCCATTATGTATTTGGAGTAGGGGTATGATTCTTCTCTTGTCCTCCTTTTCCTATCAATGTATATTGATAATACGCACACTTGGGGGTAGAGATTTGGGTCTACCCTAGATTTGTCATTGGGGCTTTTCGATTGACTTCTCCGGGTACTACCAAATGGGACTTTTTGTAGGATTGATGATCATTGGAAGGTGTATGTGGTTGTTGGATATTTTCCATCATTTATGGTTGATGAAAATACTTCAATAATATCAGATTATATTGCTGATAGAATTGGTGATTGTAAACAGGGGTATGTTCTTGTTTACCAGTTGCCACCATATTAGATAGGTGGTCCTCCTTAAATGCAGTCAGACGAGCCTGCTGACTAGCTCATAACTTGTGAGCAGGTGTATGTTCCAGTTCATGATACACCATCAAGTTTATCTGGTGGGATTGGTGAGTTTTTGTTAGACGAGCCTGTTGAGCAACAAAATTTAGACGGATGGGTGTATGTACACATTCGTTATTTTCAATCAAGTTAGGTTGATGGACTTTTTCCGTAAGGGGTAGTGGTATGAACCTTCACCATGTTGATTGGACATTGTCCCTAGTGGTTTTTCTTGTGTGCCCGAGTCTGAGAGACCTGGGCCGAACGTCTAGAATAAACACCCCCATCATGTTGGGGGTTCACTAGAACATGATTCTTTTGGCGGTGATTGCTGATGGTAGTCCCCAAAAAGGACTCATACATTCTGGAATTGAGGCCTTGAGTGTCCTCTTGATCCACCCACTTATAGTATGGGAGGGATTTATTGTTTCTTTCTCAGGGATAGAAACCCTGAAATGATTGGAGATAGTTTTTGGCCCATAAGCTTCTTGATCATTGGTTGGCGTTGGCTAGATGATCAAGGATTATTACTGACCTGGAGGGCCTGTCGAGAAACCTCTAAAGTTGGGATTGTACCGTGATGGTGATATTCTTTTACCATCACATTAGAGACCCAATGTTGAAGACACAGGGTTGGTGATAACATCTTCCTATGGATGAATATTTATCTTGAGAAGTGGTCGGGAAGTTCACATATATAGTCATGGAGAATTCCATTCTTTGGGTCGAAGGGAATTCTATGAAACACTTAGTACAACAACAAGATATGTTAAAGAGATATATTTTTATATGGATACATGTGTGATTAATTCCTTTTTCTGTCCTTCCTTTATCAATTTATATGGGACTAAGAGGTGGGTAACATTATTAACATTGTTAAGGATTCACGTCGGGTTCACCATTTTTGTTTTGCAGTTCCTTGAAACATGTGTTCTAGTTTTGAGAATCACTATTTCCAGGCGGTTTACATTGGATTTATTTATGGGACAGGAAATACCCAAAATTTCATTATCCAAAGAGGACATGCTTTCCAAAGGCATACATTTGTTATGTTTGAACTTTACGATACTTAAGAACATGCATTGGTCGAGAGGATGGGAGTTTGGACTCATCACACACTTTTGGTGGGAATTATTGTCTACTTCAGGACTCTCTTTGAAAATTTAATATATTTTCATGAATCCTTATTAATTCACCACGTATATAATATGTAATCCTTGTAATTTACAATCACTTATTAACATGTGAAAATTTTAGAATCATCAGTATGCATTCATGGTTCCTCATCAGTGGAAAAATAATTATGTATTCGAGGTTTTCCATCAATGGAATCCTCTAATATACCAATTAGAGATTATTTTAATCATCATTTTGATGATACTGGTTTCTAATCCACTCAGTGGGGCACTCAAGAATTTATTTTCATCTAGGGAGATGAAGGATTGTTTTGATCTTGGGATTGTGCCTGTAAAATGGGATACCTACGTATCCTTGTGAAAGGAATCAGAAACATTGTAGTTAAATTTCTCTTAATAGGACACCTCATACCTTTTACGTTCATGTGATAACGACCTCTAAGAGAAAGGTTCTTAGTCAAAACGTACTGGGGGACTTACGCTGAAGTAGCCCTAGGAACTTGGAAAGGATATGAGTTTCCAAGTATGATCAGACCCTATTGGGAATATGGCCCAAGGAGAACAGGGTTGATTTGAAGTGTTGGGTTTGAACCTCAAGGAGGCTTCCTATGTATCCCATATTATTAAGAATCAATGCCCAAATAGTTTGATAAATCTCATATGATAGTATGGTCTTATAAGAAAGACGATTTCAGGATTACTTTCTGAAAAGGATGCCTTGATGATTTGAAGATTGAATTTGGGGCTTATTTCCTAATGAGGATGCCAAGGGATCTCGGGACTTGAGACGGCTTCCTACGTATCCTAGTTTGAACAGGAATTAGAGTTCTTGTAGTTCCTTTGTTGGGGTTTATGTTCACATGTTGTAACCATCACATATCCCTAATCCCATACGTGTCATGCTCCATGTGAGAAACAAGAGGATGTGAAAGATTAAATAATTAAACTGTTGGAATTATGGCTATTCTATGCATGAATAGGAGTATGGTTTGTGTTTTTTTCAATCCTTAGTGGAATTTCAGAATGTGTTCCAGTAATGTGATCATACAGTTTATGCAGACAACAATATTGAAGTTGTCGTCGTTTCCAAGTGTTAGCCAAATTTTTGGGCCTCAAAATCGGTAAATGAAGAAATGGATTGTTGGTAAAAGGAGGAGCGCGCAAAGAGGTGGTGGTGCATCAAAAAAATGCATGTGCGTGAAATATTTGGGTTGGGCACGAAAAACGACGTCGTGCATGAAATAGTGGATCGAGGTTTTTCACGAAAATAGTGTTTCAGAATCAGAATGACGAAAAATGGCAAAGGCATGGGCTACAAGAAAAATCTAGTGATGTGTATGAAAAACGGTACCTGTGCAAAATATTATGCGATAAATGAGGGGTTTTTCATTCCACATAGTGTTTTGTGCCTGGGGGTATGAGATGCCTATAAATAAGAGGTGACCCCCTCATTTTGTATGGTAGAATACTGAGAGAAGATCCTATGTCTGATGTGCATAAATGTTCCACGTAAAGGGGATGTCACACAAAATTGCAGGTTGCACGAAAAAATCCGCGCTGCATAATATATTCTGGCTTGTGAGAATATTATAGGTTGCGCGAAAAAGGGAGAGCTACGTGTAAAAATTTTGGTGACGCGTAAAATATTCAGTTGCGCAATAAATTGTGTTTTTGAGCGAAATATTTTTTCCGTGCAAAAAGGAAATATTGTGCACAATAGTAAGGTATTGCGCACAAAGGTTTGGGGTTGCACAAAATTGTAAGTGAAACTTGTTTGCACGTTCTGGTTATCTGGTTCAGTGGTTCAGTGCGTACATGTGCATAATTTCCATAATTCAATGCAAGTAGAGTCTCGTGCTAAGTAGAGGCAAAGACTTCAATGCGAATATATTTAAGAGACCTTCACATCTTTAAACAGAAAGGAAATTCATCAAAAATAGAGAGCCAGGGGGAGTCAACGGGAGTGACCCGAGGGACGCAGTAGGCTATCCCTGAACAATTTTAAATGCAGTGATCCAGGGAGAGATTGATTGTTCCCAAACCATTGTAATCCACAACAAGTGAAGAATAGTGGAATATGGTATGAAAAACATCATGTCGGCGTATAATCCTTGGACGTAGTCCTTAGTGGTGAACATATTAAAAAGTTTTGTGTCATCTCTTTGCATGTGACTGTTTTATTTCTTCCCATATCGATCATACATGATAAACTACATCCTACCAATGTGGGAATAAGATCCATTAGTTTAAATGAAAAAGTTGATACCCTGATTCTCCCCTCCCCTCTCAAGGTGTCATATGGTCCTTCGGAAGCCTTACACTTTCCCTCATCCATTTATGGAAGAGGGAACGTCAACCGTGGAAGAGGGTGAGGCATAGATCCATCCATTTTTTCTATTTACATTTGACAAGGGTCCAATGTAAAGAGGAATGGATGAAGGTGAGAGGCTTACACTAGGGTTGTTGCCTTCAAATTGATCCTGGTAGGGAAGGGAGACTTCTCATATTCTTTCGTGGAACATCAAGTGTGAAGTGTACCTTCTCTACCAGAGACCAGAGGTTCCAGGTCACCACTTTGATAAGGGATAGGATGGGACCCAACCCTCCTCCAAATCGGGAACTTCCCAACACTGTTTATGGGAGAAAGGTCCACATGACTGTGGATATAAAACCCCATAGACACTTCATGAATCCTAACCCCATTTTGAAACAAATTTGGGAAACCTCTAACTTTGGAAATACAAACTCAAATAGTAGACACACCGATGTGCCTTTCCAAGAGGATTGATAAGTTAGGAGGTCATGGTGGAGGCTTAAAAATAGTCCCTTTCAGATAAAGGAGCGAAATAAGGATATGTGATTCCATGAATGGATTTTAAAAAGGTTACGTGAGTTAGTCGCGTAGTTACTTCATGCATGTAGGCTGCATAGGTACCCCGTGTTGATATACCACGTAGGTATAACGTGTAGGTAATTCGTGCAGGTATACCTCACATGTATAAATTATGACTAAAGAATGTGAAGACCTTTAGAACATACATATCCCATTTGATTATCTCATATCTCATATTTTAGAGGGCTACATATGACAATATGAGGGATCTAGTCGAAATATCTATGCAATGGGAGATTTAGAGAGTCTTTCACTTTTTTTCAGATCTCAACTGGGGATCCAAAAGGCTCTATTTATAGGCACAAATGAGGCATGGCCGAAGGAATGTTGCTCGTGCAGGTACTTTGCGTACCTCCACCGTACAGGTTCTCTGCGTAGGTTCATAAAACATCTTCTTGCGTGGATATATGTCGTGTAGTTCAGCCGCATAGGTCGGCCGCATAGATCTGTGAAGCTACTCTGTCAAGAATCACTTTCGTAGTATTATTGATTTTCCTTCGTACTCTTGGAACCTTGATTTTGGATTTGAAATATTCGGAGTTCATCTTCATTATATTTTTGGTTACTTTCTCAAGTTGTGTTAACAGATATCACTTCACTTTTCTCCATCAATACATATCCCATTTAGAGATGTGAAACATCAATTATTACATCAACCATAACTCCAAACTCTAAAAATTATATAACTGAAGCACAAATCAACTTTTACTTCAAGATATGGAAATTTACATAACCCAGATTATTCCACATGAAATATTTGAATTTCATAGTAATTGATGTAACATTTGAATCAATTTGACTGAAAGAAAACATGATTATTTGATAATATATACTAATTAAAAAATACTATAAACCTATGTGACGTTATTGGGTTCTACCCATGAAATAAGATCCTTTATGTTTGAAGGATCTACATCCACACCCGAGTGAGACACCATATCACCATTAAAATTATCCCTATACAATTAAATCATGCATTGGGATTCCTTAAAAAATGATAAAGGTTATGAAGCACATAAAAATGAGACCTGTATAATCAGTATAATACTACTATTTCATTCAATAGATGATAATGTAATAGAAAAAAACTACCATGAACTCATCTAGGAACACATGAAACATATATTACATGAGTCCCATTAAAATAAGTAATGTATTCATGACAATAAATTACAAAACTATAAACTCATGGTTCCTATAATGAAACTTATATGTAGTCCTCTCAATCACATCATTCATCTGGATAACCATAATATTTTTATTATTAAATTATATGAAGGGGGAAAAATCCATACACAATGCATAAGAAGAGTGCTACAGAGGTCTAAAATAGTGAATCTGGATGGAATCTTAGAGAAATAAATCCATCCTCTTAGAATGAAAATCACCAAAATTAGAAAAATACGTAACAAACATAATGGTAATGGCCATGGAGGGGATAAAATCACCCACTTTATTACCCTAACCCCAAAATTGAAGGAAATACATTTGATTATTGATAAGAATCTCTCACTTTCGAATAAAGTATGAAATTTTCCAAGGGATACTACATTGACCCAGTAGATAGGTTTGGATGATTTTAGAGTCCATCTTCACAACATACAAAACAATTTTGAGCCAGTTACATACTTCCACACCTATGAGAATCTCCCTCACCTGGTCTTGGAGGGAATCTCCAAGACCAAAATGGGATCAAAAATAAGGATCAAACTTCCTCGAGAATCCCGAAAAACCCACCACCCCGCATAATTCCCATAAAACATGAACTATCAAAATTGAGTTTGAGGCCCCATTAATGAGGAAACCAGCAGACCCAGTTCCCTTAGAGGCCATACAGAATGGAAGAGAGCATATTCCCATTGCACATGATTCTTTTGAGAGATGGGGAACCTCTCCATTAACTAAAGACTCAATAAAGGTCCATAAACATAATCATAACCCTATTAATGAGGTCTAACAACATGAATGAGGTTCCCTCATATCGAGTAGTTTACCTCACAGCCTAAATACACCAACAACCGATCACAAAAAATCAGAACTCACTCATTATACTCATAGCAGTTCTCGTGTACCCCTTGTAACCACATAGAAGATAAAGAACCATTAGAATATAACTAGGATGAGAAAATATTTATCTTTCCAAAGGTGATCCAAATCAACCAATACTAGTAGATTTCAAAGAATAAGTGATCTAGGGACTCTTCATGGGGAGTGGCAATACAAATACACTGTGACTCCATTCTAATTCTAATGTGCATGACATGGTCCTTAGTAGAAATCACATTCTTATAGATATAGAAAACAAGAAACTTAATATTGGAAGGGATCATATTCCACTAGAGGGTAGTATCCCAAATATTTTTCTTGGTTGGAATAGATTGAAGCCTTTGAATCTCCCTCCTCGAAAAAACTCTAGGAGAAAAGCTAGAAATGTGAATTTATCAAAGTAACTATTCAACTCAATGAGATTAAAGAGCCTATGTTTTTTATTTTAGAGGATATCCTGAGTGAAATCCATGTATCTCTTTACATGGTTGAATGTCTTGTATGTGGTCAGACACCTAGGGAATCCCAAAAAATCTCTAGCCCAGTTTTGATACCCAAAATAGATGTCACCTTTTCTAACTATCCACCTGGTGTACTTCTAATAAAATTCTATATGGGGTTGCATCTACAGACACATGAGGGAGGTATTATTATTAGTAGGGACTATATTATACCCATATCTTTTCTTCATGATTATTCCCCACAATGATCGCCCATCAAGTACATCCCATTCCTATATGGCATGTAGTCCCTACACCTCACTGGAAACACCTTTAAAATCAATTCTGCCCTCTAAAATACCCAACTCCATCCTGGAATAAAACTCCTAGTGATACTTTCCATCTCTGTTTTCATCCCTTAAGAATTCCACTATAGTATTCTCAATTCTAGAGATGAAGAGATAAGGAACCGGTTGGAGTAATGGATACAAACTCTAGAAGTGGAGATCAAGGTGCTGAGAGAGTCCATCAGGAAGCTATGTCTATGCATTCCTAGATTTCATTCTAGGTATTGAGTGCACCATTCCGTACATTATAACAGGTGGTAGATAATTCCCCCTTAGGATTTATCAACTACCCACTCCATTGATAGTACTTCTCATGATTTTCATTGATTCCATGGATAGAACTTATGCTTATGTTGAGAAAAATAATTGTATCATCTTCATACATTATGTGGGATACTCCACTAAGTTGATGTGCACACTAAAAAGGAATAAACTTTCCATAATTCATTCTTTTGTTGATGTACTGTATGAGGGAATTCTCCATCAGAATGAACAAACTAAGATATATTGGATCACCTTTCCATTAACACTAGCCAGATTTAATGAAGCCATACTATTTTCCCATTAATTCAATACTGAATCAAGGACTGTTGCAGGACCAGTATACGAGTTCTGAGACCCACTCAGAGAATCCCATTCATGAGAGGACCTTAAGGATAACGTTCCACTAAAGCCTATTATAATTTTTTTTTCTTTTCATGCTTTATGGAAACATTAGATACCGTATCCTTCTAGTTGATATCCCTTATCATATCCTATGCCAATCTGATTTCCCCCTTTATTGAACATCCTTTATGAAACATGTTATATTCTTTAGAAACACACTAAAAAAGAATCTCCAAAAAATTTCTATCTATGGAACTATCATGACCCGTCATCAGGACACGTGTTGTGACTACCACAAGCATGCCTCTCATAGGCCAGGGGCTGGCGACTAGCACCAAGGTGTAATACCTGACCAAAATGGGAAGGCATAGCCTTTATAAAGTAATCAAACACCATAGAGTAATCAAGAAGAAGTAAAAACTAACTTAAACTGGTTACAATAGTAAGTTTGGAAAGTAGATGGGCTAGAATACAAACCCAATTTGAAAGTAAAGTACAATTGTAAAGAAAGTACAGCAACTGAAAGTAAAGCATCAACGTCAAGCCGTCCACTAGAAGTCCCACCTGAAGGGTAGGTACAGATAGCCTCCTCAGCTCCTCGGGTCCAGCCGTCCGCTCCATGTACATCCCACCCAGTGGTCCACCTCCAGGTACCGAATTGCTCAACAAGCCTCAACCATGATTAGCGATGTATGTCATCTGCATCCAACAAAACATACTGCAGACATAGCCCATATAGGGGTGAGTATACGCTACTCAGTAGGGAACCCAAGACCCACGAAGGTCTCCCAGAATCCACAAAGGATAATCCACAAAGGAAATATACAATCATCAAGTGATATACAACTCTACTTAGGTATATTCCCATACATATACCTAAGTCATGAATACCAGTTTGGCTCCAATATCTGAGCCAAAGATCGATCATGTCACACAGGATAGCAGAAACCAATCCACGCAGGATAACACAACCCAATCCACATAGGAAATCAAGTCAATCATATAGAAGATATTTATTGAAATTAAAGACTCAGCTCACAAAGGATATACTTCTTCGTAAGGAGATAGATATGATCAGATGAAGCCACTGATTCATCGAAGGTGGGACCCACGTAGGATACTAGACGAGCTATGCTGTCGGACCCAAATAAAATACAGACCAGCTACTCTGCCAGACCCATGTAGGATACAAGGACATAGCCAAACACTACCAGACCCACATAGGATACAAGAACAGTAGTCATAGTCATCAAACCTATGAAGGATTTTAGTACGGTAGTCATCGTCGTCGAACCCATGGAGGATTTCAGTGCGGTCTTCATCGCTGCCGAACCCACGGAGGATTTCAGTGCCGTCTCCATCGCTGCCCAACCCTCAGAGGATTTCAGGGCAGTCTTTATCGCTGCCGAACCCATGGAGGATTTCAATGAAGCCTTCTTCGCTACCGAACACACAATGGATTTCAGTGCAGTCATCAGCATCGTTGCAGTCACAGCCAGCTCTTGGGTTCCCGCACACAGCATGCTCAATTTTGGGAGGGTCCGCTCCACAAGCCAAGGTGGTCGATACATTAACTGACATTTAGTCCAAATTTGATGTATTCCAAAGATCTGTCTCGACAAAAGGAACTCAACGTGACAAACGGTGTGTCAATCAGACGCCTAGTTGGAGAGTTATTGGCCTTTTCGTTTGAGGGGCCTGGTTGGTTTTTAAGTCAAAACCAACCCGACCACACTCCAACTGCATACAAACCATGAGAGGAGTAATCCAAAAGGCCCGTCTCATTAAGAGGAATCCAATGGAGTCGACGGCTCATTAATCGGACATCCGGAGCTCATGTTATAAGTGTCTCCTCTCCGAGGGCCCGGTTGGTTTCGTGCACGAACCAACCCAGACGTACACAAAGTTCTCCAAAAACTTGATTGTAAAATTCCAAAACGACTGACTCGATCCAAGGATCGCATCTCAACTGAAGGTGCATCGATCATATGTCTGTTTCCCATGATTCATGCATTTAAATGGAACTGTCTAAAAAAGGGGGGATTTGGGCCCGGACCAACTCGGCCCAAGACCTCCTGGGTCTGCCCTAACCGGGTCGACCCGAACCAGGTCCTGGTCCGACCCTTTAGGGTGCGGCCCGGCGCGGCCTGGGCGGCCTGGCCCAATGTGGCCGGTCTGGCCTGGGTGGCCGGTTTTGCCGGCCGGTGTGTCACCGCGGGACCCCTGCGGGTCCCTCCCTCCTTGCACCGGCGGACGGTGGTTCTGGCCACCACTCCCCACACGACCGAGATCTTAGGGTGCGGCCTTGTCCGATCGACGTGGCGTGACGGATCCACGCCCCTCCGTCATGGCCCTTCTCCGGCTTCGGACTTATCGTGGTTCTCCGGCGCGGCGCAATGACTCCGCTCCCATTCGCTGAGGCCCGACTCCAGCCGCGACTTCGTTTGGCCTCAATGGCGTGGCACGACAGCGCCACGCTTCTTTGCCACATTCCTCCATGTTTCCACGCGGTGCTGTTGTACCGCGCCACCTTCTTTCGAACCGCAACAACACAACAACAATGGGGGAGGAGAGCTGGTCGTGTTCATGCAGTCCGACCCCCTCCCGTTAAGTTGATGAAAAGAGGCCCAAATAAAAGAAGAAGAACATAAAGGAATATTTTGTGAACAAAACTCCAGACCCCTACCTTGATGAAGTGGTCGAACAAGGTTCGTCGTGGGAAAAGGACGTCGTGGAAGACAACATTGTGGAAGACGGCGTCGCGATTCGATGCTCCGTAAGCGTCGTCGGAGTTCTCCTGAATAAAGATGTGGCACATCTTCGTTCTCCAAAGAAGTTGTCTCTCTCTGGTTGAAAAGAAGTGAGGTGATGGTGTGGAGATTCCCTTGCGTTTATGGAGTTCTTCGTCGAAGATTCGGCGTTCTTCGTGTTCTTCGATGAGGAAGAAGATATCCTTCAAGAGCGCAAGAGTCCTCTCTTCTCTTCGGACAACAAAACAACCCCTAATAAAATACGTCTTGTTTTATTTTATTAACACACACGCAATCCATTCATTTGAAATTCAAAAATAATCTCATTCAATTAATTCACTTAATTGAAGAGTGTTTAATTTTCAAATTAATTTGAGGGTTGACTTGCCATTAAAAAGGGGGTTGTGGGTGAGTTACAAACTCAATGCACGAGAGGGAGGATAAAGGAATTGAAGGGGGTGGGGCTCGTGTGGGCCCCACTTCACTAATATCCTACATAGAGAAGTTAGGATGTAGTGGGTCCCATTCCAACCTCCATGCATAGTTTTAAACTACTTAGAATAGAAATAAAATTTGTAGCACAATATTTTATTTTATTCTTTAGCTAAACCATTTATTTAAAAACCTCACCCAAGAAAACGCGACTCTGGAAAAGGTTTTCCTAAGCAATTACCGGCGCTGCGATTTCATCGGTGCCCTCGGATATCGATTCCGAGAACCGGTTCAAAAGTTTGGAAAACCCGCTCATTTGTACATTGAACTTACCCGAGACTAACTTTGGAAAATGATTTCGAGCACACCGGGCCTCGGAATCAGGTGCCGTCAAAAACTGCGCACTCGTAAAATCCCAAAAAAAATTAAGCAAAAAAATTCCCTTGAAATTTACAGGTCTCTACATTACTCCCACCTTAGGGATTTCCATCTCCATAAAAATACAACACAAACTAGGGGAACAAATTAGGGTACTCAGCACGAATCTGAGCCTCCGGCTCCCAACTGCTCTCCTGAAGGTTCCAGTGCTTCCATCTTATGTGAACAAGAGAAATCGACCACCCACGTAGGACCCGCTCCTTTCGATCCTTTATCTCCACTGAGACCTCTGCAATAGTCACCCCATCGTCAATGTCTAACTCCCCATGGTCGATGACATGTGCCGGGTCATCCACGTATCTCCTCACCTGAGATATGTGGAAGACGTTGTGTACCCGGTTCAACTGAGGTGATAGAGCCAGGTGGTAATCCACCTCTCCTATCCTATTTAGAACCTAGAATGGTCCGATGATTCATGGAGATAACATGCCGCCTCGGCAAAATTGCTGTAATCCATGACGAGTTGAGACCCGCAAGAAGACATGGTCTCCATCCTCGAACTCTAGTGGTCTCCACCTCCTGTGAGCATATGACTTCTGCCAGCTCTGAGATGTCCTCATCTACTCCTGGATGACCCGGACCTTCTCTGTCGTGCCATGGACCATCTCTGGTCCCACAAGTGCTGACTTCACAGGGTCTGTCCATCACAGAGGTGATCTGTAAGGTCGGACGTACAATGCCTCGTATGGTGCCATCCCGATTGTGGAGTGGTAGATGTTGTTGTACGCAATATCAACCAAGGGTAGGTGGTCCTCCCAGCTATGACCAAAGTCAAGGTCACATGCACGGAGCATGTCCTAGAGAGTCTGAATGGTCCCCTCCGTCTGATCATTCGTCTGAGGGTGAAAGGTGGTGTTCAGACGTAGCTTCATCCTGAATACCTCTTGTAACCCCTTCCAATGTCGGGAAGTAATGAAAGCATATCGATCGAAGACGATAGATTATGGAACACCATGAATCTATACGATCTCCTAAATATAGAGGAATCCCAAGCTCTCCACTGAGCCCTGCTCTCTGATGGGTAAGAAGTGGGCCGACTTGGTGAGTCGGTCGAAAATCACCCAAATGGAGTCGTGACCTCTGGAAGTACATGGAAGTCCGGTCATGAAATCCATAGATATCCCATCCCACATGAACTTCGGGAACTCCAAGGGCTGCACCAAGCCTTCTGGAACCTGGTGCTATGCCTTCACCTACTGACTGTTGAGGCATTGAGAAACGAACTCAGCTACAACCTTCTTCATTCTCGGCCACCAGTACAGTCGTCTGAGATCCTGGTACATCTTCTCCACTCCTGGATGTACCAATAAAGGTGAAGTTTGAAACTCCCTCAGCACCTCCTCATGTAAATCAGCTGGTACCATGGTACATCCTCTGAAAAGAACGCTGTGCTCTCCTCCTATATAGAATCCATAAGGTGCATGTCCTGAGGATATCTGTGCACGCTGCGTCTCACAGTCAATGTCCCCACACTGTGCCTCTTTGACCAACTGTAGAAGTGAAGGAGTGACTGTGAGTGAATGAAGAAAGGCCACTCTATCTCTATCCATGAAGGATATCTGCAAAGCTGTTAGCTGATCCTTCACCTCCCCGGGCAGCTGAATGCCTGTCCTCCTACTGATTGAATCGGCTACTATATTCCCCTTTGCAGGAGTATAGACTATCTCAAAGTCATAGTCCTAGAGGAACTTGAGCCATCAGTGTTGTCTCAGGTTCAGGTCCTTCTGAGAGAAGATGTACCTGAGACTCTGGTGGTCAGAGTAGACTATAAGTACTTGCCCATCAGATAGTGTTGCCTCATCTTCAGTGCGAAGACCACTATTGTTAACTCCAGGTCATGGGTAGCGTAGTTTTGCTCATTCTTCCTCAACTGACGTGATCCAAAAGAGATCAATGTCTGCTTCTGCATTAGGACACATCCGAGTCTGGTCCCTGATGCATTGCAGTAGACTATGTACCCTACTCTATCCTCCTGTAGCCTCATGATTGGTGCGCTGGTCAACCACTGTCTCAGCTCATGGAAGCTCTACTGACATCTTTCTGACCACACGAAGGGTTTTCCCTTCTTTGTCAAAGCTGAGAGCGGTGACGCAACTCTGGAGAAGTCTGGAACAAATCTTCGGTAGTACCCAGCTAGACCCAAGAAACTCCTCACCTCTATCACGCTCCTGGGTGGCTCCCAAGCTATCACTGCCTCGATTCTCACAGGGTCCACCGCAACTCCCACCTCAGAGATGATGTGTCCCAAGAAGTGGACCTCACGTTACTAGAACTGACACTTTGTGAGTTTACCATAAAGCTGGTGCTCTCGGATTGTGTCCAGTACAACCCGCAAGTGTTAGGAGTGATCCTTCTCAGTGGTCGAGTATATCAAAATTTCATCGATGAAGACCATGACAAATCGATCGAGGTATGGCTGAAAGATCATGTTCATGAGACCCATGAATACTTCTAGAGTGTTGGTTACCCCGAAAGGCATAACCAAGAACTCATAGTGGCCATACCGACATCTGAAGGTCGTCTTCTCCACGTCATCATCTCGAACTCTGAGCTGATGATAGCCTGACTTGAGGTCTATCTCTGAGAACCACTGTTCTCCCTTGGGGTGATAGAAGAGGTCATCAATCCTCGGTAGCAGATAATTGTTCCTCACGGTCACCTGGTTGTGGTGACGATAGTCGACACACAATCACAAGCTCCTGATTTCATTCTTGGTGAACAATATCGGGGACGCCCAGGGTGAAACACTGGGTCGGAAGAATCCCTTTCCCTGCAAGTCCTCCAGTTATAATCATAGCTCTCGAAGCACTGCGGGAGCCATCCGATATGCTGGAGTGGATATCGGGGATGTCTCGGGGTATAAGTAAATATAAAAGTATACCTCTCTGCGAGGAGGTAGTCCTGGAACGTCGTCAGGAAAAACTTTTGCATATTGTGCCACCACTACAGGGAAACTAGGACTCCACACGTCAACTGCTCCTAGAATGAGGCTAGCCAACTGATGAGAGATTAGCTGTCCTCTTCTCTGCGTGAGTCCATCCTGTGCTTCAAAGGCTCCCTTCTCTTCGGTGAAGGTGAACCTGCTCCCATCGGTGCGAACACACCGCACCTCGGGCCTAATACAGTCGATCTGAGCATGGACTGTAGATAACAAATCCATTCCCTAGATGATGTCGTAAGGCCTCGACACCACTACAAGAATATACCAGCTGAAGGTCTCGCTTCCTAGAGTAAGCTTACACTAACAGCATGAGTGCGTAATCGTCGAGTCTGCTCCCGTAGGAGTCTCTAGCCGTAAGGATCGAGCAAACGGCTCAGTCGGAATCTCTGAGCTCCGACCAAGGTAAGAGACAATAAAATAATGACTCGCCCTTGTGTCTACAAGAACTTCAGAAAGGGTGGAGTATACACAGATAGTACCTCGAATCATCTCTGGTGCGCTGTGGTCGTAGGCCTTTACTTTCTGAAGCTGAGCCTGTCTCTGTCCACCAGCTCCCTGTGGTTGGGGTGGACCTCCTCATAGTGGTGGTGGTGGTAAAGCCTCAAAGCGTCGCGCACCACCTGCTGCTCAGCCAGCTCCCCTGCCTCATCCGCCTGCTCTCAGCGGACCGCCACAGTCGACCCTCTACCGCTACCTGGGTGGCCCCTCAACTGTCTGCTGCTCCTCTGCATGGCGGGTCAGGCAGTCACGTGCATGTGGCCATGCCCGCCGCATGCGTTGCACTATCTGCTCCACGGAAGGCTGGCTCTACGCCTCGTGACCCGAACCTCTGAGCCAGAGTCCTAAGGTCATTCTCCTGATGGTATGGTCTTCCTGGACCCTTGTGACGTCCGTCGATTTCCAATTGCAAACGACTCTGCTATGTGCTGCCCTGTGGTAGGTCTCGTTGATGGTGTAGGCTCAGCAAGAAAGATCTCAATGAGAGGATCTCTTCCCAGTACCCCTCCTTGTGTTGGAATGCTGAGAGAGATCATTGATGCCCTAATCTCATGCCTCAGTCCCTGCTCGATGTTTCAGGCCCGAAAGAATGGGTCTCGTACCATGTCCGACGAATAGTGCGAGAGATCGGTAAATCTGTCCGAGTACTAGGTGACCATCATGATGGCCTTCCAATGCTATAGAAGCTCTTAGACGCGCACTGCACGGAGGGTGGCTGGGTCGAACTCTGAGTGTAAGATGCTGTGAAAGTCCGTCCAGATGAGTGATTCCTCATCGTTCACCTGGAGCATCAAACTCCACCATCTGCATACTGCCTCTTGAAAGAGACTCGCTGCAAGGATCACCATGAGGTCAACTGGTGTCCCCACTAACCTGAAAACCCGCACAACCGCCTCCAGCCAAACCTCGGCTACCTAAGGGTCTGCCTCCCAGTGGAACTTGGCCGGTCTCTGATGCTAAAACTCATGCAGTACACTAAGGCGATGTGCACTCTCAGCAGCTGGGGCTGGTGTCATCGGTGGCTCGGAGGGTAGAGGTACCGCAGGTGCCTCCACTGAAAATGGGCCCTGCACCGAGGCCTCGTCGGTCAGTGGGATGTCATCTCGCACAAAGCTTGGAACCCTAGATGGCTGCCTTCATGGGGCCATCCTAAAAATAAACAGGTGTGTAGTGGTCAATACAGTATACCTGGTGAGATGACACAAAGTAATCACAAAGAAAACATTTGAAACACACATGCAATAAATTTTTTCATGCATTGAGTTGGAAATCAGAGGTCAGGATCCTGGTGTACGGATACGTCAGACGCCACACCAACACTGGACTCCCTGGAATGATAACCACACTCAATACCCTTAACACTATTGCTTCACATAGAAGATAGATCAGAGTCCTGAGTTCTGTGGTAGAATCGAACTCCTCTGATACCGATTTATCACGACCCATCCTCAGGACCCGTGTCGTGACTACCCCAATACCACCTCCCATTGGCCAGGGGATGGTGACTAGAACCAAGGTGTAAAACCTGACAAAAGGGGGAAGGAATTTCCTTTATAAAGTAAACAAACACCATAGATTAAACAAGCAGAAGCAAACACTAATTAAAACTGGGTACAATAGTAAGTGTGGAAAGTAAATGGGCCAGAATACATACCCAATCTGAATGTAAAGTACAACTGGAAAGAATGTACAACAACTAAAAGTAAAGCTGCAACGTCGAGCCGTCCACTGGAAGTCCAACCTGAAGGGTGGGTACAAATAGCCTCCTCATCTCCTTGGGTTCAACCGTCCGCTCTGTGTATGTCCCACCCAGTGGTCCACCTCCATGTACTGACTTTCTCCACAGGCCTCAACCACGATCAGCACTGTCCGTTGTCTTCATCCAACAGAATGTAGTGCAGGCATAGCTCGTGCAGGGGTGAGTATATGCTACTCAGTAGAGACCCCGAGACCCCCGAAGGTCTCCCAGAGTCCACAAAGGATAATCCACAAAAAAATGATACAACCACTAAGTGACATCCAAAACTACTTAGGTATATTCCTATACATATACCTAAGTCAACAATACCAGTTCGGCTCAAATATCTAATCCCAAGATCGATCATGTCACACAGGATAGCACAAACCAATCCACGTAGGATAACACAACCCAATCCACATAGGAAAGAAATTCAATCATATCGAAGATATTGATTGAAAGTTAAGACTCAGGTCACAGATTATATACTTCTTTGTAAGGCGATACAGATGATTAGATGAAGCCTCTGATTCATGGATGTTGGGAACCATGTAGGATACTAGACCAGCTAAGTTGTCAGACCCACATAGGATACATACCAGCTACTCTTCCAGACCAAAAGAGGATACAAGAACAGATCCAAACACTGCCAGACCCACGTAGGATACAAGAACAGTAGTCATCGTCGTCGAAACCATAGAGGATTTCAGTATGGTCTTCATCGTTGCTGAACCCACGGAGGATTTCAGTGCAGTCTTCATCGCTGCCGAACCCATGGAGGATTTCAGTGTAGTCTTCATCGTTGCCGAACTCAAGGAGGATTTTAGTGCAGTCTTCATCACTGCCAAAGCCACGGAGGATTTTAGTGCATCCTTCTTCGCTGCCGAACCCACGGAGGATTTCAGTTCAGTCATAATCGTCATCGTAGTCGCATCCATCTCTAGGGTTCCCACACATAGCATGCTCGATTCCAGGAGGGTCCTCTCCACGAGAAAAGGGGGGTCGATACATAAACTGAAACGTAGTCCGAAGATGATGTATCCCAATGTTCCGTCTTGAAAAAATGAACTCAAAGTGACAGACGGCGCATCAATCAGATGCCCGGTCTGAGAGTTATTGTTTTTTTGGTTCCAGGGGGCCCGGTTGGTTTTTAAGTCAAAACAGACCCGACCACACTACAACCCCGTCCAAACCTCAAACGAAGTAATACAAAACGTCCATATCACTAAGAGGAATCCAACAAAGTCAACAGATCGTCAATCGGACGTCCGTAGCTCATGTTATAAGTGTTTCCGCTCCGAGGGCCCGGTTGGTTTCGTGTTCGAACCAACCCGGCCATGCTCAAAACTCTCTAAAACCTTGAGTATAATATACCGAAATGACTGGGTCGATCCAAGGATTGCATCACAACTAACTAGGCATTAATCGGAGGTCCATAGACAATGATATGGGCATTTAAACAGAACAGTCTGAAAAAGGGGGGTTTTGGGCCCGGACCGACTCAGCCCAAGACCCCCTAGGTCGGCCCGAACCGGGTCGACCTGAACCGGTTCTGGGTCTGGCCCCATAGGGTACATCCCGGCCCGGTGGGCACGGCCCGGCCCCACCAACACGTCCCAGCCTCGCCGGAGTGGCCCGGCCTGGCCTGGGCGGCCCGGCCCGGTGCGGCCTGGCCGACCGGTCGGCCTAGCACGGGTGTGGCCCACATGGCCAGCTCGGCACTGGCCGAGCCATTGCGGAAGGGGGGGGGGGGGGGGGTGGCGCTTCCCCCTGATTGAGAAATGGAACCCTGCTTGGGGGCCCGTCCTTTTCCAGCCGGGGGTTACGACCCTCGGGTTTTTTGGAAACTGGCCAGCCGGTGTGTCACCGTCGGACCCCCGCGGGTCCTTCCCTGCTTGCGCTGGCGGCCGGTGGTTCCGGTCTCTACTCCTTGCACTACTGCGGCCTTAGCCCGCATCCTAGTCCGACCGACAGGGTGCGACGACATCGCGCCTCTCCGCCCTGGCCCCGCTCCGACCGGGGCCTCACCGTGGTTCTCTGGCACCGCGCAACAGCTCTGCGCCCCTTCACTGCAGCTCGACTCCGGCCGCCGCTTCATTCGGCCTCAAACGCGCGGTGCGATGGCATCGCGATTTCTTCGCCACATTCCTCGATGTTTCCACATGGTTCCATTGCACCGCTCTGCCTTCTTTCGAACTACAACAACACAACAGCAAAGGGGGAGGAGAGTCGGTCGTGTTCGTGCGGTCCGACCCCCTCCAGTTATGTTGATGGTAAGAGGCCCAAATAAAAGACAAATAATGGCAAAGAATATTTAACTGACAAAATTCCAAACCCCTACCTCGATGAAGTCGTCGAACGAGGTTCGTCATGGGAAAAGGACATCGCGGAAGACGGCGTTGCGGAAGATGGCATCATGGATTGATGCTCTGTAAGCATCGTCGGCGTTCGCCCGAAGAAATATGTGGCGCGTCATCGTTCTCTAAAGAAGGTGTCTCTCACCGGCTGTGGAGAAGTGATAAGATGGCACGCCGATTCCCTTTCGATGATGGAGTTCTTCGTCGAAGACTCAGTGTTCTTCACGTTCTTCGACGAGGAAGAAGATATCCTTCAAGAGCGCAAGAGTCCTCTCTTTTCATCGCACAATGAAACAACCCCTAATAAAATATGTCTTGTCTTATTTTATTAACACATATGAAATCCATTAATTTGAAATTCAAAATAAATATCATTCAATTAATTCACTGAATTTAAGAGCATTTAAATTTCAAATTAATTTGAGGGTTGACTTGCCATTAAAAGGGGGGTTGCGAGTGAGTTACAAACTTAATGCATGAGAGGGAGGTTAAAGGAATTGAAGGGGGTGGGGAATGTGTGGGCCCCACTTCACTAATATCCTACACATAGAAGTTAGGATGTAGTGGGTCCCATTCCAACCTCCATGCATAGTTTTAAACTACTTAGAATAGAAATAAAATTTGTAGCAAAATATTTTATAATATTCTTTAGTTAACCCATTTATTTAAAAACCTCACCCTAGCAAACAAAACTCTGAAAAAGGTGTTCCTAAGCAATTACTGGTGATGTGGTTTCATCGGTGCCCTTGGATTTTGATTCTGAGCACCGGTTCAAAAGTTAGGGAAACCCGATCGTTCGTTCACTAAACATACACAAGCCTGTATTTAAAAAAAGATTTTGAGCACACCGAGCCTCGGAATCAGGTGCCGTCTAAAACTACGCACTCATAAAATTCCAATGAAAATTAAGAAAAAAAATTCCCTTGAAATTTATTGGTATTTACAGGCACATTCCTGGAACTTATAAAAGAAGATACACAAAATGATGGGGGAAGTAGTGCTTGGGGGAGGATGGATCTTTGATCATTGGCATAAGCACAAGAGTTGTGAAACAAGAAACATGTATTAGAAGAAATCCTCATAAGAAGTCTTGAACCGTATCAGTAAGTTCCTTTCTAACCAGTTCCCAATATTTCGTAATGAATGAAAATGAGAAACCTCCAAGGCCAGGAAAACTATATGGGTTGAGGCCTTTTACCACATCATAAATTTCCTATTCATATATAATAGATTCAAAAATATAGTTGTCATCATCTAAGACCTCATGAGGTAATCGATCAAAAAATATCAGAGGTTCCCTAAGGGTAGACACCTTACATTAGAGGATGCGGACATTCTATGAGAATTATTTATTGAGACTCGGACATCACCCCAATCACATCGTGATTGATTAAAAAGGATTCATCCTCCAAGTTTCTATTCGGTATAATGTGTGGCTTCCTTTCATGGACACACGCATTGAAGAATGCGGTGTTTTGTAGCCTTCCATGAGCCACATGGCGTTAGTTTTTTCACACAACATGTGTTACTATTCCAAAATCATATCTACAAGGGCGTTGTTTTTAGGGAGAATGTTTATTGAAAGCATCCTCATCCGAGTTGGCCTCAATTCACGACTACATAAATTCCACTTCATGAGAGAGAATTTCCAGTTCATGGAAGAAGGAGGGATTCCTATTACTCCATGCATGAAGATCACCTTGAATAAACCTTATATTCTTTTTGAATAATACTCCACAAACATCCTTGCACCAGTATATTCATTGAAAAGAACACCACATATTGATAGTTTGATGTAGAGGTCAATAACATAAAAAAGTGAAAGCGATCACCATGACTCACTCTACTAGACAACGTAAAAATAGGGGTTGGGTGATCACATAGAACTCTAGGGATGTGGATAACCATAGCATTAGGATAGGCTAATGTGGAAATAATGTAGGAAAGGTATTGATTGAGATGACACCATGTTTTATTAGAACCTTCCAGATTATTTCACCATGTAAAACAGTCACAGGAGAAACCCATATTTGCAAGGCCATTATGATCCAAAAAAGCAACAAACCCCTAGATCTATTTGAGAGGATAAGAACCATGTACCATTTTTCTGATTTATAAACAATAATATTTAATTACCTTGCCACTATCCATATATGAACATCTGGGATGAAGCATCCCATGTTGTTCTAGAGGGACTCATGTTCCTAAGCCTCTCCCTTTTCATAGATAAAGAATAAAAATCAGAAATTCTCACCCTGACTAATTATCAGGGTGATAAACTGATAAGAGTAATAAATCAGATCCACTATAATGTTCAACATACAAAATATCTATATATGCTTTTATTAGGATCTGGATGCATAATATTATTAACACTAATTATTTTAGCAATGAACTTATTTGGGGAGAGTTGTTTCTTGTTTTTAATAACATCTTCTAGTGAGTACTTAGGATTGGATAGTTGTCATGGTATAAAGTTTATTTTTACTTAAGATCAAATCCCTTATGTATTCCACTGTATGAGTGATATCAGTGGAAAATAATTTATTTTGGATATGGTGGCAGTTGGGGTCGAAACTAAGGTGTTGGAGGCAAAAGAGTCATTGAATGATTTTTTGGGGGACCTTGTTTGGACACCCCTGGGGGAAGGTGATAGTTGAGTTATGTGGGACTCAACACAACTCTCCATTTAGTTATGAGGCATAAAAATCATATAAACATGTAATTGTTACTTTATTGCAACACATTATATCAATTATTATGGGTACCTTCAAAACATCCTCATGGAATTAATCCAGAAACATCTCAATAACCATGGGAAAAATATTCACCTAAACATCTATTGAATATGAAATCAAATTCACCAGATAAAAAGATATGGGATCCAAAAATATATGACCTTTATCTTTGTCCTTCTCATTGTTGAATACTATACTTTTATCCTTCCACATATAAGAAGCCAACTCTTCTAAATAATAAATACCTAAGCACATGAATAGATTAATTCAAGTACATTGTAAGAATGATATAATTTAGTTGTGTCTACAACATGATGAGACATCTCAATTATTGATTCTACCGCATAATCATCTTGTAACCCTAGAATACATGAAACATACTAGAGTATCCTTTGATTAGAAATGTTAACACAATGGGTACATGAATCCTCTCAACATTGATTCTTAAATCTTAGACCAAATATGGTTCAGTAATGGAATATAATTCACTATAATAATTAAAAATAAAATCCATCGTTGAAGTTATATAAATGGTGAATCAAATAATATCTCATCCAGGAATGATATATCCCCAATAAGAAACTGACCACATACAACTCCAATGTCTTTCTGGCCCTACTAACAACCACCCCAATGGTCGTTCACATTTCTAGGTCTCATAGAGAAATGAAAATCATGATTCTATCCACTTCCTGTTTAATATCCTCTTTCCTAGAATAATTACTATAAACACTGTTACTGAATATTGCTTGAATTTATCTATTACGGAGTATAAACAATAAGATGATTACTTACAATAAGTGTTCAAATATAGCTTGAAATTAACTACAAATGATGATCTTCATGGCTTCTAAACAAAAATTATAGTAGAAAATAGATCAAAATTGATTCTCTAAAACTTAATTAACTAGAAAAACATGAAAAATACCACTAATAAGAACTCCCTTCTAGTCTATTACCTTTAGTTTCCTGAATTTTTTTAACATATATCTATATCTATAGTCCACATATATTTCTGATTACTCCCCTCATGAGGAATTCAAGGTAGTGGATGAGTCCTCTCAATCATATGAACCTTAGCATGATCCATCATTTTTTTACAAATGTAAATAGAGTAGTAAAATGATGAATAATAGTATATAAGACTTCATTAGAGCACCATTATTTCATATCATTATCTAAAAATTATCATCGGTGAAACAATGTAGTTCATTAATTCAATTCTAAAGATCCCACATGCTCTTATTATCTAACTAATTGGAAAAGAGATCATATTGGACCGTTTCCTTTATAATCGATGAATGTAACTATATTTAAAACTAATATATAAATCATCACATGAAATAGAAAAATCATAATGTTCTATAAAAAATCCATAAAAAATTCACGAATTCTCTAATATAACTGAAAACCAATGGAACCAAATTCACTTTCATAATACTGATATGGCTAAAAAATATCTAAATCCTCTAACAAATTATCTATCTCCCAGTTAGATGAACTCCCCTAATGCTTCTCATTACATTGACACTAAAACTCAAGAAACATATTCCTATATGGAGAAACCACCTATGGTCAACCTTATCATCTTATCACGCCTTGTTAATAATGATTCTATAGTTAGATTCACATTTACTTTCACATAATGTTCCATAATAAACTATAAGTGAAATCAATCATGATTCATGTACCGCTCATATATTTAGACAAGAAAATCAATACAATATTCCCTAGTATGCTCAATAATCTCATTTTCCTTATGTCACATCCCATGGGGTCCTAAATGTTAATGTCCTTGAATATCTAAATTTATTTGTCATATTTTATGTTATATTGATATAGTTTCACTACCAAACCAACGTAATCATCACAAGTTTCATTATCCAAAATCCATGTTATATCTCAATATAATCTCTAATACAAATCTTTCAAAAACCACACCAACTAGAACCCCTCCAAGGCCTACAGATAATATAACTTCTATCCCTCAATCGCATCTCCAAAATTAAATCGTTTATATAACATCACAAAAAATATTAAACACAAAAAAGAAAACCATTAACCATAAAATTTACAAGAATAAAAAAGGAACCAATTAACAAAATACAATGTAAAATAAAACCAAATTTATTATACAAGTAAATGTTATTCTAAAAAATTTCTCCAAAAATGAAATACCAAAAAAAATTCCAACGAAAGTGAATCCAATAGAAACTCTAAGCTTCAAGCGAGTAACATCAACCGTAGTCACAAAATTCATTCTATAAAAATTAAAAAATATTTATGTTAATACTATATTTAAAAGTATATTTAGTATTATTATCCCTAATACTACTCATGTTAATGTTTAATATGCATACTTATGTTTTATTGAATAAACAACAAAACTAACTCATAGATAAAAAGGTAAATTATCCCTCATCCCAACCAAGGCTCACTCAAAAAATATTATATCCAATTATAATAACATAGTATCACTAAAATAAATATAATGAAGTTATCATACATTGAATTCCCCACTAGTATATTGACATAAGAATGAAATTCAATACACCCTAGATTCCTCATTCATTGTTCAACCATTCCCCCACACATCAAATCTAATATTATTACCATTTAATACATACCACAAACACATTACATAAAAAACATCTTATATACAATACAACATATCTTTGTAAATATATAACTAGATAATCATAATAGACCTCATTATAACTACACACCACAACCTTATAATTGTATTGAAACTTGAACATTATGGGCATCGACCGCTTTTTCACCTCCTACCATGAATGTTCTAAGATATGTACCATCATCACAACCACATAAAAAACTAATCCAATAAATCACATACCAAAAACCATAATCCATTACAATGCACATATATATATATATATATCTACTATTATCTATCCCAACCAATACTACACCTAGAAGGGAGAGAGTTGAAGAAGGAGTAGTCCACTATCCATTCCCTTTCCAACCTGGATGTTAGTAATAAAACCCAAAACAAAATATCTATAACATAAAAAAATTGTAAAATAAAAACATTGTATTTGATAGAGTATTCAATATACAACAATGTTCATAAAAACCTAGACAATATATTTCTTTAAATTTAATCTCTTCAATAGTTTTTAGAAAAGAAAACCGTGAGGCCAAATGAACATTAATATAGTATACCATTATATCATAGTGGTTAATTTGGTGGGTAATTATAGTAATAACTAAATTATTAAAATTAGGAATCTCTATAGATTATAAATATAATATGAATAATTTAAAATAAAATTAATTGTTTTTTTGGAAAACCGTATTTTTTCTCTCTAAAAGACGGTTCATTCGTTCTATGGTCATATAATTTATAAATAATTATTACCAAATTCATAATTTTTTTAAATAATTTAACATAATTACTAAAATGAACAGATCATAATTATATTTGGTTCAATATATAATATTTTTCTAATTTTTTTATTTATTGTTGAATAGTGAAAATTACCGATTTTTTAAAATGGCCTTTTCATTTAAATAATTCATAAGTTTAAATTAAATTTTAAATTAGGTTTAAAGTAAAATTAGTTTATTTATAGTAAATTTTATCTATATTTGGTCATTTGAATAAATTTAAAATAAAATTTTGATAAAAAATCCTTATATAATTATGAGAATTTTCTCATTGAAACCCATCTCTTTCGTCCTGTTAATGAGTATAATTTTAAATTGGATTCTGCCACTTTTATGAGTTAAATTTAGAAAAATAGAAACCATATTATTATTGCTTATAATTTATATTATTTAATGGGTTTAACTTAATTTTTTGACCATTGTGAATAGTAAAATAATTAAAAAATAATTTTCATAGTAAATGTATAAGCTAATTTATGGGGGGATAAATTAAGAAGATCAGGTTTACAAATGACCTACACACCTATCCAAACGCATTTTCTGGCTATATATTGACCCTATAACTTTATAGGGTCCATAATTATCCATTTTTAGAAGTACTAATTTTTAAAACGTTGGTGTAATGTAATCGTTTAAAAAATTCCTTATACATCCTCTCCAACAATTATAAATGGACACCCACTATCCTCCCATATTCAAAAATCCAAATACATTTGGATAGTAAAATAACTATCCAAGTGAATTTATTACTCTCCAAAAAAAATCTAGATCCATTAGTTTGATCATAAATACTATCATGGATAGTTTTTGGTAGAAACCTAAATAAGTTGTCTGAAGAAGAGATAACATTTTTAAAGGAGTGTTTTTATTTTGTTTCTTCATCCATCACCATAAAATGTTATTATACCATTAATATATAATAAAATCAGTATATTATATATATTTTTATGTTATTATGTTAATTTAATGACATATATCAATCTCCTCTTCCATCAAATGTAAGATAAATTATCGATCATGTGTACGGTGAAATACTGCCTCACAAACTAATGTAATTCGTTTTCCATCACCGCCATTCAAGGATGGATATAATGATGAATTTAACACATTTACATTATATTTATTATATTATTATTATCATTATTTATTTATAATATCATTTATAAATTCTTATTATCATTGCATTTAAAAATATGATAACTTGTCTTGTGTCTACGGTGGACTACCTCCTCACAACGCGATGAGATAAATTTTTCACTTCTCATTTACAAGGAGTGTAATATGGATGAATTTAATGAATATATATGATATATATTACATGATATATTTTATTTATTTTTAATATATATAACACCCAATGCTACCACTGTATGTTTCCCTTTGAGTAGTGCAGTAGCTTGGGTTGTACGCGACTTGGAGTTTTTACACACCATGACCAATCAAACTAGCTGTTATGAATATTAATACCCACTTTTTGAAATTTAATAAATTTTAATTTTAAAAATCGAATTCATTTTTGGATTGGGAATATCAAAATTAGCTTAGTGTGAATTGTTTGTATTTTTCTAAACACATTAAATTTTTGATGAATAGTGAAAAACATTGCGTTATTGTTTAAAACCAAATTTTTATTTAAATAATAAGTTATTTTATTTTATTTTGTTTTAGGTAAAAATAGATACATAATAAATATATATGTTCAATGTAATTCATTGGATCCATTTTATGATAATTTTAGATATATAAAATTTTATTTACCTTTTTACCGTCTTTTACCCACCTTCTAAGAGCATTTTAAAATTTTCATAAAACATAATTTTACCGCTTATGTGAGATGAATTTTAAAAATCCAAGAGAAACCGTTAATATCAGTATTTAAAATGTGGTACAATAAGAATAAAATATTTTTCGGTGAATAGTAACTTTTGACTTTAATTTACCACGGTTAAAAGAAAATACGGAAATTAAAGGTAAAAAAGATATTATAAATACCAAAACACATGTGAAAATTATATAGAATAAGATAAATTCGACCAAAAACAACTTTAATAATAAAATATTATCCTTTTGGTCCATTTGGATTAGATTGGGAGTTTTTTATTTATTTTATTTAAAGAAGAGTTAAAAGTGTTTATTTCAAAGTATAATAACTAATCCATTTTTAATATAAGGTTATACATAAGATAAATTTGACTATAAATATTCATAAGAAATCTAAAAATATTTCCTACATAATCATATTTTATTTACAATTTTTAGACATTATATAATTTTATTTATTTATGATAAAATGATGATGCAGTAATTACCTTATTAATGAAATATTAAAATATTTGATATTATAAATATCCAAATAAATGTAATTCGAGACTTTTGATGATTTCCAGTAATTTTATAGGTTAATATGACATGTTATGGTTGATTAAATAATTTATATTCTAAGTAATCAGGCTGTTAAGATTTTCACAAAAACCAAATACTAAATATTTTCAAAATTGACATAATTGAGTTTTTAAAAGAAATACTATATTATTAATTGATATAATAATCTGAAAGATCTAAGGTTCTTCCAAAGGACATACATAAGGTTATATATATTAATAATGAATCACTATGGGTTTGTGTGGCTTGTTATTGTATGTTAATTAACCATATAATATAAAAATACAAAGAGACACAGTAAATGTCAAACTTTTTAACTAAGTGTTTAATCTAAAAGATAAGGTTAATAGGGTGACCTAAACCTATTTAAAACCTGTGTTTTGAGAGTTTTTAGACCCATCACCACATTATCCTTGAAATAAATTAGTTTGGAGCCATTATAAACTGAAAATAATTTTATTATAAATAATATTTCAAGCTTTTCCTAAAGTGACCCTCACTTCACATATAAAAAAGGGTACTTCTCCATCTCTTAATATCACATATCCAAATCCTTTTGGCTCGGCCAACCCCTAACCAAATATCCTCAAATATTTCCTACCATCATCCTAGTGGCCTTCCTTTGGTCACAAAGCCAACTTATGGGTCCATTTTGATCAAATCACAAGGAAGAACCAATTGAAGAGGTAAATATCTCATCACCTCTTTGAAGTTATTTTCTTCTTCCACTTCCACTTTCTTTGTTTTTTCTATTATAAAATAGTAAATATAGTATCATCAATATACTATGGTGTTATTATAAAAATTGTACAACCATATTCATTATTTTATCCATCATATGAATGATGAAGTGACCATACGGGCGTACGTACGGCATACCGTCTCCACGTCGTGGTGTAGTTTTTTATTCAAACACATCATTATTGGGATGGGTATAATAAGGAATATTACTGATATAAATAATAAATATAACATGTTAATTATTATTTATATATGATATACCACCAATTACATATGATTTCACAATCAATATAATGATATTATCCTTCGTGCGTACGTACAGATTGCCGTCTCCACAAACGCAGTGAGATTCATTCCCCATCATAATAATTTTAGAATAATTTTCATTTTATGATATAAAATAATGTTTAAGAACATAATATCATTCTGGATAGAAATAAAATACATACTATCAATAAAAAACATGGCTAATGTAACCAATCATATAAAGGAAAACGGACCAGTTAACTCCCGAAACGATGATACATAGAAAATATTATTAAGAAAGAAATATCAGAGGATCATATCTGATATTATATTTATGTTTATTGTTATTATATAATTAAATATAAATTATGTAGCTATTATATAAGAGTTTAACATACCCTCGACTAAGGAAAAGTACAAGTTAAGGGTTAATTTTACAGTCTCTTTATTATGTGAGGTTTTTTTTACTTAAGTATCTAATGGGGCCTCTTTATCATCCACATCCATGTTTCTTAAAAATGTATTTAAAAAACTAATTACTAGACTATGGGTTAATTTACTTTATACCCTTGTTTGACTTTTTATAAAATGGTTTGAAAGGAATCATTCTATCGGGTTTCAAACATGGTACTTTATGAACTCTACGACAAAATTAAAATAAGAATGTATTTTTAAACATATACGGCAGGTGTGGCTATTTTCTGCCGCTATATCATTGTCGAAGCTTCCCATACAGGCATATAAAAATATTTTCAAAATAAATGTATTCTTTTATAATTATGTGACTTGTAAATGATTTCAAAATAGAAAAAGTTATTTATTTGAAATATTTTTCATTTCTTCTATATCAACATCCTTTGATTGATTTTAAACTTGATTAAAGTTGATTTATTATGATACAAATCTACCATATTGTATTGAATGCTTTGTGATATATTTGATTGTGGATGTGTTATTTTTATACAATTAATGGTTTATGGATAATGTATTGAAATTTTGTATGCAAGTTTTAATAATAATGTTTATGTTATGTTTAAACCATTTCATATGAGAGATTCACTGGACTTAGTAAGTGATGGGTGGAGGATTCTATAGATCCTTGATGCATCAGTAGGTCTCATGAGACAAAATAGAGCCTTGGCACAAGGACTTGAGAAAATCTAATTTGTAGTCTTGGTACAAGGCCTTGACTATGTGGTCATGAAGTCTGGCATTATGCATTCCATCATTATTACAGTGGCTATTGATATTTCATGTGATTATTCGACTAAAAGAATATCAATGTGAATAAGAAAATGAAATATTTTGATTTTATTTTTTTCATATTAAGCATATGTATGATTTCAAATGGATTTTTTTAGTCTTATACATTGCCTTAAATATTTATTCTTATTTATGAATGTTTTGGATATATTGTTATCCTTACAGATCATTTAAGATCACACCTTTCTTTGTTTTATTTTTCCCAGAATGTGAAGAATTTTTTTAGGATTGACCTGCAGGGATATGATAAGGATATAAGTGTGTTCAAAAGTGGACAAATTTTTTTTATGTTTTTATGTCATGATGTAATGTAAAACATATGAATGTATCTTGTAGTTAAATGGATCCTAAACTGATCAGTCTTTCGGGACATGATTCCTTGTATCATACTCATGTTATATAATAATACACTGACTCTAGGTAACTGGGGTCAGACCATTATAATATATCTCCCACATCCTTTCCCTTACACTCATTAAGGGAATAATATCACCGCAAATGTGTACGTACAACCTACCATCTCCACGAAGTGATGTGATTAATTTTCCATGTCTATCTATCAATAATGATTATAAAAATATATATAATTATTCATTATAATATTTATAACAATAATATCATTCTGGATATTACTTCACTATAAAATATGTGCACTAATAATATATTTCATGAAAAACCACATTTGAAAAATCAAGGCGGTTAACACCTGAAACAACTAATATAATGAAACATTCAATACAATAATGAAGGCCTTCAGGCTATTCAAAAAATTGTTCCAAACACTATAGCATTAGACTATATTGAGGCATGATGTAGCTGCTTTAGGGATCCAATATCAGTGGTCCAAGTGTTCTCCCTCTGCTGCCTTTCACTCCCCCTTTGTGCTTCTATATCTCAGATCA
Organism: Viscum album; assembly: GCA_963277665.1. Lineage (NCBI taxonomy): Eukaryota > Viridiplantae > Streptophyta > Magnoliopsida > Santalales > Viscaceae > Viscum > Viscum album. The sequence continues at coordinate 1,520,286,709 of OY728150.1, forward strand.
ACCACCCTACTCCTACTCCAACTTCAAGATTTCAAGAATATTCAACACCATATTTCCACATTTCACATATTAGGGTGTTAGGATTCATCTTTCATAGTGAAAAAACGTGGCTCTAGTATCTCACTATCCTAATTACACCTATTCATTTTCAGATGCACATGATGATGTGATGGGGTCTTGATCAAGGATTGGTGATTATGTGGATCCAGGCTCATGAGCTGAGATGATGAAGCATAGTACAATGTTCATTCTCAATCAATGTTTCCTTACAAATGTTCTGGATCATCAAATATTTTTCCCATATATGTTGTTTTTGAGTCTCTTCCCATTCTTATTCGGCATCTATTCGGTGTCCACTAGTTATCAGGATCGATGAATATCATGTTTATAGTAATCCATGGTGAGGAATGTTCTTAGTCGTATACACAGCCAAAAGAAGTTTGGACCTGGGACTTGTTTTTGGCATCATCCTATTTTAACATTTATGCATCTAGATGTTCAACATTTTCTAGGTTTCCTATTCCATTTCTTCATTATCCATCATGAATGACTCCAATTTGCCCGTGTTTGATAGATTCCATGATATTTTCTATGTTGTTGGTGGATTTAGTAAAAGTAAAATTATTTGAGTTCTCTTTTGGTTGTTTAAATCATCCATAGTGGCTCGACACTCTCATGGTTCAACGTTCTGGAGCTCTATTGACGAATCCCTCACCATCAACCATCCACCTTTGAAAGATATTGTAAAAATTTTCATAAATATTATTCTGTTTTTGTTATTTCTGTTGTTCTTGTTTTTTGGGGGTTGGTCTAATTCATGTTGGAAATGGTGGATCACCTTGGACAAGCTACCTCATCATGTTCTTCTTGTTCAGTTCTCACATAATAATAAAATTATTCTTTTAGAAAATTAAAAAACCTGTTTGGTGGCAATGAAAATAATAAAATATCATTAACAAATAGGTTGTAAAATATTATATGGGGATCATAATTGAACATTTAATTATGAATATGGTTATAGATTAAATTAATAACATTATTAAAACCATTATATATGAGATTAATTCATGTCCATATAAAAGGAATCATGAGGTAGGTGACTTCATCTAAATTTATCTTTATTGAGTCATATTTTAATGTTAGTCCCCTAATTTATTTCATATTGTGTATATAATGCACCATTGAAATAATATATCATGATTCCATAAAATTTGTGGTATTTTACATTTCAATTTTAATTATATAATCCAAATATATTTTGACTTAAAATTTCAACGTGGTAAATAACTTCATAATTGAATTACTTTTCAATGGGTTATAATAATTTTTCATTGTCTGTGATGTTGTATGATTTTGTGTGTAAATAAATTTGAATATATTATGTATTATTTACAAATTATTATGGAGATTTAAATTTTTACAAATAATTGATTCATTGATTAATCCTCCCATCAATTTTATGATTCTTTATGGGATTATTTAACAATATTATTTTAATCAGGATTGTTTATATTTGAATTTCAATTAAAATAAATTATATGATTATTTTATATAAAAAATATTATTTATCATCCTTTGGTTTTTCCTGATGTTTTAAAATAATATTACCATTTTCTTTAATCATTTTAGAATAAAATGGTTCAGAATATTTTTAATAAGATACTATATCATTTCTCACTTTAGTCAAAAATCCCTTTTCTAAAAAATTCATGTGATCATAAAATATATAAAAAATATTTTAACAATTATACAAATATTTTATTAAAAACATTTTTAATCATTATATTATTTTTACAAAATTGTTTAAAAATAATATTTTTTCCGCTATTTTGAATGAGGATATTTTAACCCTTTTTATAACAGTCTGAAAGGAAAGATTTTTATCTTATATATAATATATTGAATTACATACTATCATGAAATCAAATTTCATTAAATCTTATTTAAATATATAAATATAATTTTTAATGGTATTTTTTTTAATAGTTTTCGATTTTTAGGTATTTTGAACTATTTTCAATGGAAAAAATGGATATTTTAGTCAAAAATGAGTTAGAGATCTTTATATGGTATATCTATTCATCCTGGAAAAAACAATATACATTACTTATAAAATACTGGGGATTTGTTGAATTGATACCATCATTATTCTTTATGTGGATGGATTGCCATGGTTTTGACTGTGTAAAGTATTTCCATTCCCTTTCTTGATTCATTTTTTAGTAATTAATATTACCTTGAAATATCCACTTTCTAGTGACCATTGGACATTAAATTTCCAATAAATATATAGATTATCTGTCATGTATATACAATTTATTAAACTGTATAAAATTTCTATATATGATGTTTAATATTGAACATTATTTTATTGACTGGGAAAATGTTGTTAAATATGTAATATTTACTCAATAATGATTTTTTTGATAAGGAATATTGTTCATGAATTAAATAAATTATTCGATATATAGGGAATGATTTGGGAATGAAGATATGGGCGGGACATTGTTATTGATAGACCCTTGATTCATCAGTGGTATCATAAGACTAATGATAGGAATATCCTTAATTAAATGAGTTTGTTGGGTATATATACCCATATGTTTTAAACTCTCGTAAGAAATGTATTGATAGTAGATGTATCAGGATGCATGAGATAATGGTGCCTAATAATTAATAATTTTATTCATTAATAATATAGTTATTATTATCAATAAAATTTTCATAATTATATTATCTCTATATGAATTCCAATCATGGTTAAATGGAATGTGTTTTTAGTTGTTTTCCTTTGTATATTTATTACGCATTATCCAATTATGATAGTCATGTAATTAATTAAATGGAATGTATTTTCAATTAAATAACATTCCAAATTCATTATTCTAATCAGATTACTTAAATGGAATGTGTTATGATATTTACCTTTTTATATTTTTTATTCTTTATTGATTATTCTGCATTTATTTATGATAACATTCACTACACATAACTCTTACTGTGCAGCTAACATTACCCTTAATTTTTTTCCTTTTGCAGAAATCTACTAAATGTAAGATGAATTATATGCAAGGACACTATAGAGTGAATAATGTTATTCTGAAAAGACAATTATGTTTTACATTTTGTTTTAAAATATAATATGGGAATAATTTATCTAACTTATTTACAAAGACTATTATTCTATTTGATCCTTGAGGATGTGATTCCTTATATTTTATGACAATGTAATAATGTATAATCCAGCCTTAGGTTACTATATTTGGGATCATTATAATTGGTTTGAATGTAATGTTATTAGAAACCTTGGGAACTAGATTTAGGAAATCATATATTATGAATAATAACCTTTTAATTTACTTTGAGGATAGGTATAATAGAACATTGTAATGTATTGGTAAGGTATAGATTATGTGATGGTTTAGGAAATACAACCCTATATCTATGATATAAGTGGACATGGTTCTATAACAGACGTAACAATGGGTAATAACTCTGAGAATTGGGAATTGGACTTGACTCTATCAACACCCTGATGCATTTTAATGGGCCTTACTATGCACCAATTTTGACACTCCCAAAGGATATTCTTATGATAATTCACATATTCATTAAAAAAAATTATGTAGGATTTGAGAAGGTGATGACAATGAATGATCTAGGTTAAACCAAAGACATCTTGAATTAAAAATATTGTGTAATGATTTATAAATAATATAAATGATTATATGGTTTTCCCAATATGATAATTTTTTCTCACACAATGCTTTGAGGATTTAGTCAATGATTGGAACTTAAATGAATTGTGATAACATTGAATATTATAAAAAATTTGGTGACTATGAGAATTAAAATGGGATGATTATAAGAGTGAAACATATCATGATAATTTTAAATTAGTTATCTTGGAATATGATTATCAAACTATACATTAACTGACTGTTTGACTCACTAAAGATGAGAAGGAGAAAGTTGTATAAGATCTTAAGTGATGGAGACTATGGAGTAAATAGGTCTTGATTTCATTACTATTAGAAATGTGGAAATAGAGACCCAATAATTTTTCTAAAATGAATTGGAAAATGATTTATGTCTAGAGAAGAAGTGCATAAAATAATTAATTAATGAGAAAAAAATGAAGAGTGAAATGTTAAGAAATAAATCTCATCCTATAGATCAATGTATAGATAGTAGCCTTAAATTTGGGGATATCCATAATTATCTAAATCAATACACTTTTCTATAGTATAGCAACATTAACAAGGATGGAACTATATTGAAATAAAACAATAGAAGTATTTATGTATTGGGATTCAATAGTTTTTTTATTTTTTATTTTTTTTACCAATGGTATTTTTGTTTTATGAATTATTAATCATATATGGATTTTTTAAACATTTATAATAATATATATGTTCATGAATAAGATATTTATGGATACAATCATGTGTTTATGAGTTTAAAATTTATCATAAGTTCAATTTATTAAACAAACCTTTTATAAATTTCTGGGGTGGAAATATAACATGATTATTTATACTTTTGGAAAACATTTAAGAGAATATAGTAAATTGGTTAAGTATATAAAAAAGTTAATTGGGAAATAATTACCATAAATTTTGTGGACAAAATATTAATGTTATTGGTAACCTTTAGGGTTTATATTATAGTTATGATGAGTTAATTATGGGTTATTACAAACATGATAGGTTATAGGAATTATATTAATATAGTTTTAGAAAAACTACAATAGATATGTTGGGTGACAACCCATCGTGTCTGAAAAGGTCACATGGCTTGAACCCACAACCACATGATGAAAACAGTTTAGTTCTGACCACTATCCTACCTGATGTACAAGATAATATGTCATTATGTTTAGTTAAATTATTTGATTTATAAATATTAATAATTATCCAATACTTTTACTGTGGAGGTTTAGAGATTAATGTATATATTAGATAACATGTTATAGCAATATTAATTTTGGAAAATAGTTTGTGGCAAATGGGAAGACATTTCCCTCTTTAATGTAACATAAAATTGTTTAAACGTGAATTTCAGTTTTTTGAGAATAAAAAATTTGACTGTGGAAATTCTTTTCATGGAGTATGAGATGAATTATAAATTTATTGAAGCACATCCAAAGGAAGAAATTGTGATTATGAAATAGGAATGTACCAATTAAATATATTCCCTTATATTTATTGACAGTAAAAGAGTTACTAAACTTTAGGAAAAGGGTATTGAAAAATAAAATATTAAATTCATTTATTATAAATAAAATATTCTTTTAAATAATCATATATTTATGTTTTCTAGGTCCTTAGTATTCTGTTGATTAGTCAATTTATTCTGATCAATCAAATCTATCACTAACAATAATTATTTACAATTTTCCTCCATGTTTATATCTTCAATTTACACCAATTATCTTTTACATAGAAACAAAATTATGTTTTTTTCATATTCCTTTTGAACATTCCTTTATATATTACTAAGACGATATTTCGTTAACCCTTTTAACATATTCATTTTTCAATAAAACAAATTTCAAATATCAAACCCTTGATTTATGATTTCAAAATCAATTTGTGAGGATGTGATTTATTTATTGTGGGTATAATTTAAAACCCTTAACTTTTAATATATTAACATTTTATTAGAAGGAATGTGAAAAAAGTAACATCTATATTAAATTACCAATTAAAAAATATATTTCTTAAAATTTAATATATTCAATAGCATGCAGAACACACAACATTGAGGCTAAATGAACCATAATATAGTATATAGTTATAACCAAAACAATATATTGGAGGGAATTAATAGTAATAAAAAAATTATGAAAATTATTTTAATCAATTTATTATAATAAAATATGAATCATTTAAAGGAAAAAAGAATGTTTTTGTAAAATGAAGTATTTTTTCTAAATGATTGTTTATTAGTACATTGGGAAAAAAATAAAATTAATATTTACCAAATAAAGAATATTTATTTTATAATTTGAAATTAGTTTTTAAAATCAGTATAAAAAATTTATCTTAGGGTTAATATTTTGGTTTTATATAAAATGATTTATTTTTTGATAAATAATTAAAAATATTGTTTTTTATTTAAAATTTCCTTTTACATTAATTAATTAATAAGAATAAAATAAAATTAAAATAGGATTAGATATACTATTAGTTAAATTATATTAAAATTTAAATATTTTATTAAAATTGGGATCATTTTAAATATTTATTTTTATAATCAAACCTTTTATACTCATGATAATTCGCTCTTTAAAATCTCTTTTTTCCTTACTTCTACGACAATAATTTTAATTTTGATTTTTCCACTTATATGAATTGAATTTTTAAAAATATGTTAAATATTTTTATTAATAATAATTTATATTATCTAATAATCTAATCATATTTTTTTACCATTTTAAATATAAAAATATGAAAAAATTAATTATTCTGGTTAATGTAAAAAATGATTCATCAGTGGTTAAATTAAGAGTATAAGGGTTAAAATGAGCAAAGAACATACAACGTACCCATTTTTTGTCATATTAGGACTTTATTACCTATCAGGGTCGATAATGACGACATTTTTATTCTTTTGGAATGATATAAATTTGGGTGTAATTGAATATTTTAAAATTTTCCATGTGTGTCCTCTCCCCCACTTAAAAAAGGCCACACCCTCTTCTCCCCTCTCCATACTTAAAAAATCTATATGATTCATAAAATAGCCACCAAAATCACATTTTTAATCATCTCATAACTTCATATATATATTTTTTGTTTCAAAAGTTCAATATAGGAATTGTTTTTATACAAACCTAAATATGTTTTCTATAAAAGAGTTGATGTTCTTATACATGTGTTATCATTTTGTTTCTTCATCCAAATCCATAAAACATTATTAAAACCTGAATATTGAATAAAATAAGTATATTAAATATACTAGTATTTAATTATGGAAATATAATTAACTATATTCATCTCCACTTCCATAAAATGAGAAACGAAAATGTTTATTGTGTGTTTGGGGAACTACAACCTCGCAATCTAATGTAATTCATTTTCCAACACCACATTTCAAGGATAAATATAATGATGGATTTAAAAAATTTATTTTATATTATTATAATTATTTAATTATAATATCCCATGTACCTTATTACATTCCATGCAGTTTAAAATATGATAAAATCCCTCATGTGTACCGTGTCGATTACCACCTCGTGAAGCTATGTGAATCATTTTTCACTTACACATTACATTGAATGTAATATAGATGAATTTAATGAATATATATCATATATATAACATGATATAAATCAATTAATATTAATATATCCCCCAATTTATTACCCTTTGACTCATTAAGGGAATGATATTGTTGCTTGTGTGTACATATGGGCAATCATCTCCACAAAGTGATGATATTCATTTTTATGTTGAACCATCAAGAATGATTCTAAATATTTTTTTAATGAGTTGATATGATCTTTAAAAAATTAATATCATTATGTATATTATGGTAGTATATAATATATTCAAAAACTGAAACTTAAATAATAAAACTTTTATGAGAAAACAGGACAGTTAACACACGAAACAATGAAAATAATGAAATATATTTAAGAAAGTGGGGATAAATTGTTATAAGAGGATCATATATGATATAATAAATATTAATATGGTTCTATTATAAATTAATAACAATCTTAAAAACATTATAATGGAGGTTAAATCACATTAAAAAAACTAATTATGAAGTAATAGAGTTCATCTTAATTTATCTTGATTGAGGCATATTATAAAGTTATAAGCTTATTTTTTTAGATATCATATATATACTACCCATTTTAAATGTAATATAATGAATATTTAATAATTAATTTTATTCTATGTTTCATTTTTAATTATTTCATCTAAATTTATTTTTGACTCAAATGTTACAAAGTGGTAAAGAATTTCATAACTCAATTTCTGTTCATTGGGTTATGTTACCTCTTAATTTAATTTGAAATTATAAGATTATATGTGTATATAATTTTTACTATGATATATTTTATTTACAATTGTTTTATGTAGAGTTACATTTTATACATATAATTGATTTACCGATTAATCCCCCCGTTAGTGTTATGATATTTGAATGTCTTTTTACATTCTCATTTTAATGAGGATCATTTATACAAGAATTCCCATTAATAGAAATTATATGATTATTTTATAATAAGTCCATTTTATTTCACTCTCATATAGTTATTCATAATTCATTCAAATAATAGTATAATTTTTCCACTAATTAGTAATTAAAATTATTTAGAAAATTTATTAATAAAATACAAATTCATTTCAATATTTAATTGAAAATCATTTTTTCTTCCAAATTCATTTTTTTAGAAAAAGTTTCCATTTTTTATCATTATCCAAAATTTTTATTAAATAAATTTTTACCCTTTTGAGTTTTTAAAAATAGTGAGATGAATCTTCTCTACTCTTTCCGAATGATGATCTTTTTACGCTTTTTACCAGAGTGTGATTGCATTGATTGTTTAACTCATAGGAATTAATTTAATTTCCCACTATCTCCATCTATAATTTCATTGATGTTTACATTTAAATATTAAATGATAATTTTTTAAAAGAAAATATTTTTTCAAATATTCTTGAAATTCGTAATTTTTATGAGTTACATTCAATGTAAAAAGGGTATTTTCCTCAAGAATGTTTTTTAATATATTATTATGGTTTTTTTATTCTTCAATGATACCAAACCTTAAATTTAATTATAATACATTGGGAATGTATTGTATTTATACCATACTTATTTTTTATATGTATGGTTTTTGATCATTTTGGACATGAAAAGTATTAAGATTCATTTTTTTATTCATTTATGTAGTCATAAACTTTACATTGAAATATCAACATTAATGTGATCATTAGACATTAAATTTACATTAAATTTCCATTTTTTATCATGGATATACATATTTATTAATCCTAATATCATTTAAAAATCTATTATTTTTTATTTAAAATTATTTGATTATTGTAACATCCCAGACACAGGTGCCATGCAACGGTTGCCCCGAGCCCGGTTCGCCACGTGACCTCAACCGCATTTCCCCAAACGCCAGAGGCTGCCGACTAGCTGCGAGTCCCTAGGTCTAATAGTGGAGAAAATATTCCCTCATTTTTGAAAGTGTTGCATAGTAGAATACAAAATAAAACATACAATGACAACGGTAGAAGTAAACATACACAACTGAAATAACTACAGTAGTGGGTATAACCAACAGTATATAAGTGATGATGCTACATGTTTCAAGCTATAAGAAAGCATCTAGAACATGTTACATATCAGTGTAGTACAACAAGACACATAGTACAGAAAAACAAGAAAAATAGCTGGCAGCGGCATCACGAGACTAGGCTTGGTCCCATGCCCTCATACTCCACAGCAACAGTCAAGTACCTGTATATGGACTCCTTCACCTATCTACACCTAGAATAACGTAATCTATTTGGGCCGAAAAGCATGACCCAAACAGGGTGTGAAAAATATATCTCAGTAGGCAACCACCAAAGGCCCGTGCTCAACTGTGTGTAAAACATGTAACAAGTGTGCAGTAGTAAAATGCAATAATAAAAAAGTACTCAAAAGTAAAAAACTTAATAGTTAAATTTCCATTTTATTATTCAATGAATTCCTTTAATTTGGTAACATTTCTGTGCTTAATAGCACTAATCCCTCATGCCAACCAGAACAGTTCCCTCAGGCTAAAATAGTAACCACACACTCAGGCGTATGAAGTGTCTCCCTCAGGCACATAAGTGAAGCCCTCATGCCCCAAAGGTTGCCCTAAGGTGAAATATGACAGCCCTCAGGCTAAAACAGTCATGCCCTCAGGCCAATCAAAACAATGTCCTCAGGATAAATAGGTAATCGAGCCATGCCCAACATATAAAAATGCAGTATACAAGCATTTCCTATCAAGGAAATTCTACAGTTACTACATTTAAGGCGTACCCTCAGGTATACTGGCCAAATGGATATTCAGTGAAACACACCCCTCAGGATGGTCCTAGATCCAAGCAACAATCCCAAACAGAATTTTTGCAACTTTAGTTAATTACCTATATAGTTCTATGTAGATAAATTAGCCATGGCCTCAGCCTCACGACACCCCAATATAGGTTCGTAGCTCAAAAATGCACAAAAACGCACGACAATTAGTAAATAAACACAAATCCACCTACCTTATTCACCAATGAACGTTATACCCGAACGATGACTCTAGAAACACCCAAAAATGGCATGGATCTGACGAAGAAAAAAACCCATTAAAACGTAAATAACATACGTTAGGATAAGAATTGGCCAGAAAGGTACCAGGAGAGGAGAGGGCTTACCCATGCGGTTCCAACGAAATCGTCCGAAGCCGAAACGGATTCCAGACGAATGCCTGGTGGATCTTCAAAGATCCGGCTGCTTCTTTTGTCTCCAAAACGGCTCAGTAGTCTCCTCTTCCAATTGAGGAGGCTACTGCCTGTTTTAAACCAAAAAACAAAGTACACGTCGTGTACTTCTGAGTACACGACATTTACTTCTTTCATTTAACTGTTCATTTGGTGGCACTGCCACACTGTTCATCAGTCGACATGAGTACACGACATGTAGTCTCAAGTTCACGGTGTGTATTGTCGCCCAGCTGTCGGCTACTGCCCCGCCTTACTGTTTAGGCCTGCCGAATGACTACACGACGTGTAAGTACCACTACACGGCGTGTTGTCGGTTCCTACACCCCGCATCGCCGGAATGGCTACACACCCCATGTAATCATTCCAACACGGCCAATAGTACACGGCGTGTGGAAAATGTACACGGTGTGTAGTTTTGAAATTTAGTATTTTTCCCGATTTTCAACATTTTCTCAAAACACTTAAGGAAAAGGAAAAGTAGAAGCCCGTATCTTTAAAATAAGAACCAGGTTCTTACAATTATCTAGGTAAATATTAATGAATCCGTATTATTTACTCAATATAGTTATTTCTTGATAAGCAGTATTGTTCATTTATTAAATAGATATTAGATATATGAGAAATCACATGGAAATGAAAATACGGATGGGGATATTTATAGATATCCTCCTCATGTATCTTTAGTCTCTTGTGACGAATCAGTTAATTATCCATAGATAAATGGTTTTCTAGTGTATATGCACTATTCAATTTTAAAATTCCTCAAGAAATGTCTTAAAAGTAGAGGTATCATGATATATGAGATCATGAAGTACAATGATTTAGAAGTTCATTCATTAAGAATTTATTTATTGTTATCTATAATATTTTCTCAATGATATTTTATATAGAATCACTTTTTAGTTTATTTTTTAAATCTAAAGGTTTTTATAAAATTTATTTTCCCATAATAATTATTCATTATCCAATTATGGTAGTCATTTTATCAATTAAATTGAATGTTTCTTCAGTTATATTCCTTTCCTTATTAATTATTCATGTAAAATTATTTAAATTGTATATGCTTTCAGAAATTTACCTTTCGATATCTTCATCATTACATGACTTTTACTAAGAATATGAAGTCATGTTTATTATTTCTCTTTTATTAGTAATCCATTAAGTATACTTAAAATGATATGCAATTATATTCTATAGAGAATAATTTTATTCTAAAAACCATGTGGTAAAATTTGGGTTTGCAAATATACTTTGGGAATCTTGCATGTATATAGTTTAAAAAACAAACTAAATTATTTGGTCCATTGGTATTTGATTCATTGAATCTTATGTCAGTTTAATATAGTAGACACTATCTCTAGGTTATTGAAGTCAGGGTCACTAAAATCTCACATGGGAATTTTTAATGATACTTGACTCTTCTGATAGTGCATATGAAATAAATATAATGTTCCATTAATATAGTCATCTCATTCATTCCCATCCAAACGGTACTCAATTAAGAACAATTCCAAAAAACCTATATGAAATACCTCACCATCACCCTCTCTAACTAAATAAAAAACTGCGTGAATTACTATAAAACCAACCCTATTTTTCCATATAAATCAATCATAATAACATTCATAATTTTACATTTCAACACCTCATTAGTTTTATTTATGAATTAACATTTTCCAGAATTATTACATTAACTATTCTATTGATTTAATTTTTATTTGTTTCCATATATTTCTCATTTGGGAAGTAAATTATATTATTCATACTAGCCATTACTAATTATAAATTACTACAATTATATCATTTATAATTATTCATTTATAGTAAATTTATTATCAAATTCATCCCATTACCCATTATCAATTTCAATAGACCCAATCATAATTAATTACATTAGGAAACTTTTCCTAATCCAAAAATAAAAAAAAACATTCAATACAAAAAAATAATCCACATCACAAACCAAAAACCTCTATAAAATCCAAAATATCACTTTTTTTCTTTATAACTAACTATAACATCACATCCATACTCCCACGAAATCTTATGCACCACTATATTAATAAAACTACACCACATCACCACAACTATCTAGAAAAACTATCCATAACCACTTTTACAACTTCATGAAAAACCCAAAATAAAAAAACAATAATTGGAAACAAATCATCCATTAAAATTATTGAATTTTCAATTCATAATTATTTTGAATGATAATATTATTTTTTTTGAGTATAAAAACTATAGTGTTATATATTTAACATATCAATTCATTACTAAAAACATGTAAAAAAATTATAAAAGTAAATTCTCAAAATATCAAAAAGTGGATGGAAAATACATAATAGAAAAAATATGTATTCTTTATTAACAAGACCATCACCATATATAAAATAATAATGGATTTCATAAATCACATGTGAATACACGTCACCCATTAAATTTCCAATATTTGGATTCATTAGGTTTTTAGGTAAGCCAAAACCATCCAGTCAAAGAATAAAATCATGATGAATCTAAAATTTATACATAAATAATGAAGGAGAAATATAAAATCCCCTATCCGAATCAAATCATTAACAACTGCTATATGATATGATAAGGAAACGCTAAATCAAACACTAACGAACAGACATAGATCAGATATCATGTCTATTCTATAACGTTCCCCGTAAAAATTAAAAACAGTAATGAAAATAAATAAACACATCTGTCATAGGCACATTCATAAAAAAGAAAAATGGGACCAATCTTAAGGGAATCATAATTCACATTTGATAACAAATAGTTGATCACATGAAAACGAGGATCAATATAAACCAATGGATGGATATTTATCTCAAAATACATAACTATGGAAATATAGGGTTCAAGGGAAGTCTAGGACATAATAACTAATTCAAACATTATCAAATTTACAATTATCACATAAATCTGAGAATCACAACATGATATGTGTTCATCACACCACAATGGGGGAAAATTGAGAAAACCTCTTAAAATCACATTGTTATCCTCTGTTATCTAAGAGAGATTATTTTTTCATGAATAGTTATAACTACTCTCATTTTATAATATATATGATTAAAATAATTATAGAAAAGTATAATACTAGATCCACTAAATAAGATGGCACAAATCCCATCATTCTCCCATCAAACCTCATGTACCCCATGAACAACGAGATACAAATGAAGGCATCATGGTGTAATGACATCATATTAATAGAATAATAAAATTAAATAACATAGGAATTCATACATTAATATGTTCAACCATGTGGAAATCCCACTATATAACGATTAATTGTGATCTAATATACATTTCACCCCAATGAACCCATGTGATCTACAACATATATATTGGAAACATGTTTCTCCTTTAGACCACCAATCCACAACACAATCTACTATTGGGTAACCAACCTTGGATGAGGTGTAATATATATAAATCATGTATTATTAACCTAAATACCACTATATATAATAATAATATTGTAATATTCAAATGAAACCACTCCACTTTACTCCTATCCAAATCTCAATTTCTATGTGAAATGGGATACAATGCAACACATACTCTAAGATAAATTTTTTGTACCAAATGTTATTTCCTTCACTGATTTCCTCTAACACCAAAAAAATAATATAAAATTATGATTAATAATCCAACCAAATTAATTTGGAATATTTTTAGTCACATGATGGATTTGAAAATTTCTTATGATTCACCAATAAATCTAACAAGGTAAAATGTTGAAACTATAGATTATTTTTAAAATATTTTTCTCAAAAAAAGTTGACTGTTTATTAATTAATAGTTTATTTCATAGTTATAATGTATTTATATTAATAATGAAGAGGTTTTCGATGGAATAATAAAATAATGGAAAAGAAAATATGTATGAAAAAATACAATAGGGGAGATTATATGAATATACCAACATATGATGTAAACAATAATACATTAACATATATGAACATGATATTTTCTAATGAGAATATAATATTGGTTTTTGATGTAATATAAGGTACAATATTAACAACATAGATCAATGATAGAGTCAAGGTGAAGGTATAATTCCTTCGAAATTTAAAGAATTATTTCTCGATAATGGAAGTTTCGTGAATATAAATGATTTGATCTATCTTTTTTTATTGTTATGATAAGGAAACATATTTCTATTCTAGTATATTGTGGAAATAAAAATTGAATGGTCATGCAAGGATTTAGTAGGAGACATTAATGATCTATTTTGGGATTGAGGAACTGGCCATATCATGCTGTGGTTAATGTAACACAATAGTCTAGAACTAAATATTGAACATATCATGGATGGATTTTTTAAGATAACATTGATTTAAAATATAATTCATGTCTGAAATTTTATTGATCCATATCATGTTTAAATCCTTTGTATATAAAACATTTATCCAAGGAATACTAATGAATATTTGTGGGTTTTTTCGAATAAAGTTGGATTCGGAATAAATCATGTAATCCACTTTATACGGTAGAGTAGACATCATGATATTATGTTATGATGCCCAATATGTAACTGGTTTTTTAAAAATCGTTAGATGATTTTATTATATATTGATAACCTTTCTATGAGAATAGGGAGGTGAAAAATGTGTTAAGTATGTTATGATGGTTTTATTTCTTTTATTTCTTGAAATAAAGAGAAATAGAAAACTGTATTATAGTTAATGGTGTTTAGGATATTGAGATTTATGGTTTATATGGTAAATATTAGGAAATAACTTTTTGATGTTTTTGGGGTAGTTGTTTCAAGCATTAGGGTTTGTGGATTAATATTTTTATATGAAATCCATCTTGGAGGAATCTATAGTGGAGAAAATATTCTATATTAGTATTTTCTCATTAATATAATAAACAATTATCATGTCATTGGTGAGAACATAGAGCAACATGTTATTGAGTATAACGAGGTCATCTCATTTATTAGATTGTGTCATGATATAATTTCTCGATATTTAGATTTTCAATGTATTAAAACAGTAAAGGTTTTTCAAATATTATATTTGGATGTTGTGAATCATAGTGTAATGTGATAAAAGTGGACATAAAAATAGATGTGGTGGAGGTTATATATATTTTAGGGAGGGAAGGTCTAGAAAAATAAATTATTCTATATAAAATATAAATTTGGAGGATATATAATGAGGTTTGGAGCATTTATATGAGTCTAATGGAAATATTTAAACACATTATTTGACATGGGATACATACCAATATCACTTATTAAGGGATAGATGTGAATCAATCCCTACTATCAATAAAAGGGTTGGTGGTAGGAATATCATTATAAAATCTTTTTTTTAGGCCTAAAAAATAACATTGTTATCTCTATTTTGAAAGATAGAAGTGAAAATTATTGTTGATTCCATATTCTAATAAATTTCATTATGTTATGTTATAAAGAGAATGTATCACTATTTATCATATTCATATACAGAAGGATTTTGATTAATGATGAAAAACTACATAAAATGATTACATTTTCATTTTCTAAGAGATTTTATCAATACTTTTTTGATTTATTAGAAGTAATAAACTCAACAATATCATTGAATATTTTATTACATATTACCTTGTAGGATAATAAGATATTTGATATGGATTTTATTATATAATCAATCATGATGATATAATTGACAATGATTATGGTCTTCATATTGATATAGAATTTAAAAGCACATCTAAAATCATTTACATTTTCCATTAAGTAGTGTGTAGAGAATGAAATATAGGAATGATCTTTGGGAATTAGTGCACTATCCCTAAATATTATTAAAAACTGAATATTTTCATATACTTACTATGACTAAAAATCAATCCAAAAAATAGTTTGTATAATATATTTTGTTTTGTCAGAAAAATAATCACCATATGATCCCTAGATCTATACGGGTGTGGGTGATCCAAAAAATATCTCAGTGCCCTCTATTATTTATATTTTAGAATTCATGGAATATATTCATTTTAAATAATGATAATGGAAAAATATATTAAATTAATTACATACATGACATTTATAATATATGATGAGAGAAGATGGTTTTGGAGACAAATAATTTTATTTTGTGAATTCCATTATTTTCCTCATCCTGGTGATATGGTGCCTATAGACTCACACGATAAACATAAAATCCCTATGAAAATTTTTGTGGATTTATAAATAATATTATTACTATAAAGGGAAAATATGGTTAAATTTGGATAAAAAATTAATATAAAAAAAGTAAATATATACCATATATGTGGAAAAAATGAATGTAATTTATATCCTTGGTATATGAAAAAAATAAATGAAAAATGTGTTATCCAAATCAAGTAAAAAAATTATTTAATTTCTTATGAAATTTCAAGGTATATTTTTTGTTTTATATCATACACATTGTGAAAATATCATGCATGATTTTTTAAGCCTAAGCTTAATAAAAAAATGTTTTCTATAGTACGGAGAAATATTTTTAAAGAAGATATTATTTAATCATGATAGAAAACTATATTGTGGTAGGGATAGTGGATCTATGGGACTATAAGTTGCCTAAAATTGTGATACCATTCTATGTGGCCATGTCAGAAGGGCATGTGGATGAGTTCTAAGGCCATTAACTATTCACTAACGGAGTCATCAAAGATACTTCACTAGTAAGAAGTAATTTTTTAACGTTATTAATGAATAAAAGAAAATGGATATTGGAATGAGGTGGAACTAGATAGACATGACAATTAATGTAGTGAATACTTAGAAATATTTGGGTATGTGTCACATGATTACTATTTTAGGTTTTCTATACTCTTTGATTTGACTACATAGTATTTTTATGATTTATCCTTATTAAACATCATGATTAGAATCTTATAAAACTATGAAATAATTATCTTATTTTTTTTGAAGATAATTTGTTTTCATGTGGATAATACCTTAATGTGATCCTTGAAAATTAATATTATTCTATTTCCAGTCTACTATTTCTGTTATGATTTATATTTTTATGTTACTCATAGTTCTTTAGTGTAAATTTATTTTGTTTTTTAGATTTAATGGAAATATTTTTTGAATAAAATACGTTAGGTTTTTTATTTTTTAGACTTTCCATAATCATGTACCATAATTTAAATTTGGATCCAATTTTAATTTAAAATGATATTGCACTAATATTTATTCATTATGGAAAATCTATTAAATGTAAATTAATTAAAAAGTGAATAATTCAATAAAGCTGATAGCATTTTTCATGTATATTTTACTGGGTTAATATTTTTAATAGTCGATTATCGAATGATGAAATATATAATATTTGGTAATGGACATAGTAAGATGTCATAGATCATGGTGTAAGATCAAATATATGAAGGGTTCAATTACACTACATGATGAATGCCAATTATAGATATGATTATTTAGAAAATAATAAAGAAAATAAACATTGATAATGGTGAAAAATCATGAACACAAAAATAGTATATTCATTAAAATATTGGATATGGAATCCAGGAAATGTTGTGATAACTACTTAGAAAAATATTGTTTTTTATAAGACAATCAATTTAATAAATAACGTTACAGATATTATTCTAACAGAGGAAAAACTACATAGGAAGTATTTTAAGGAAATAATCAATGCATTGGTATTCATCTCAAACATGGTATTTTTATTCCAGTTTTTGAATAATACTACATGCAAATTTGGAATGGGAAGAATAAAACATTTTAAAATGTTTTTATCATTGAAAGTAGGTTTTTTTATTCATAAGGGGATAATACAAAAAAGGTTAAAATCATGAGAGGAAATAGTTAATTTTATTTCAAATCTTCAAAGATGAATTCATAAAAAAATTTAATAAAAACATTTAGAAAAAATATTTTATGTAAATATATCATTATTTTTTAAGAAATTTAGACTTGTCATTAATGTGGGGATGAAATTCAAGGAGAAATATATATTTAATCAAATAAATAATATGGGGGAAATGGGTATGATATTAATTATAATGATAATATTCATTATTAGTAAAATGTAAAAATATCATCAATGGTAACAAAACCTAAAGTGTATTGTTGAAATATTTAATAAAACATATTTGGAATCATGGAATATCTAAAAAATGTTTGAAGAGAGACATAAATAAGAAATACATATATCTCATATAGTTAATAAATTTTGTAATAAGGCTATTAAGGATTAGATTTTCATTGATCATTTTATCTAATTGATTGAAAAATGTGAGATGTTACATATTTGAAAAAAATAAACCGGATCATCAAATATAAAATATATCAGTTCCAAGTAGGTATTGTTAATATTACTTGAATATAGAATGTACAATAATTTAAAAAGATGTTTTATTTTTGAGAGGATATTTTAAAATGGATTGAATTTATGTATATAATATATTTACAATTTTGGAGAGAATAAAATCATTCGACTAAACATAGATATATTGGGACCATTAATGTTTTTTGTAATTAAAATGAATTTCAAATTATGTTTTCTCAGTGGATTCCATTAGGAAGAAGTGTATTCTGAATTTATAAATGGATTTCTCATCCACTAACTTGATAAAAAATTCTTATCATGAATAAGGTACTATATAAGATGAAGAAATCTCTTAGATATTGGTATTCAATACTTGAACAATACTTCAAAATTCCTAGGTTCGCATATAGATTAGTTTTTTAAAAAGATGTTTATTTATATAAGGATTATAATCCAAGGGTTATGTTGTTTATTTCAGTAACAGAATTTATCTTTAAGAAACAAAATATATATTAATATATGTATTTTTTTAAATTTTATGTGTAGTTAGCTTAAATTAACTCAATGATAATATTCTACAGAGGTACTAAAATGATTTTCCTATATGATCAAAATGTTATAACAGTAAAAATTTCTTCCAAAATTATTTTTTTAAAAAATAATGATGACAAATAGTTAAAATTATATTGTATAGTAAAAAAAATTCAAATTATACTACATTCCACAACATCAAGAATAGAAATATTATATGACACTTTATAGGACAAGTGGTATCAATTTTATCTTACGGAAAGCTGCATCATTTTATTGTAAATATTAAATTACTATATCAATGTTAGGTTTCAGTTTGATCTATTATTCCAAGGAATATAAAAATAAGTTTTTTTGGATTTATGATTTTCAAATAGTCTATTTAGGTGGAAGATATGAACCTTTTTTTAGCTTATACATTCAATATTTCATTCATTTTTGTTTAATAGATGATATTGAATAAATATAAAATATAATTCTGTACTAAATAAGCAAACTATAGTTGTTTTAACCATATATTTCAAATTAATTATATGGTTAAAATATATAATTTTTTATATATTTTATAATTCATATTATCTAATTGAAATTAAATGAGATAAATGAATTTCACTAAATCATAGAAAAAGACTGGTGAATCATTTTATAAAAAAGAAAATTGAGATAAATTATCACTTTATATAGGAGATATTTTAACAAGGTTTAATGAGAATGGGGTATGTGTTTAGAAAAGAAAAAATTAAAATTTTATGATTAAGGAACATTCCATGGAATATTTCATGATATATTGGTTAATATTTTGTGTAAAACCATATCGCACCACATATTAATTTTTAAAAGGAAACTATTCTATAGTAAAAAGTTGTTTTCATTTCACTGTTGTGTTTTGACTAATATATTTTTCTATTTTTAACATGAGGTCCATGGAAAGATATGTTTTTTTCATATTTATTAGTTAGATTTTTAAATTCATTATTATAACATTAATAAATATATATTCTGATTCATTGATAATAGAGTTGAGATACTGATAATAATAGTGTGAAACTATCACATACTAAAGTTGTAATAAACATACCCTATCTGGATCGACCCATCACCTGGCCCGATTCATCACTGTACTCGAAGGGAATTATAGAACCATACATGTATAAATATTGCTCATGGGTATAAAAAATGCACCCTTGCAGGGGAGTGGTTACATCATTGTGTGGATTTTCATTTCCTGAAACAGGGCACGATAAAGGAAAAGTATCCCTTTTCATGGATCAACAATCTCTTTGAACAGTTATGTGGTCAGGGATGATTCTCAATGATCGATCTCAATTCTGACTACCAGTAGTTACTGGTCTATGAGGTTGATATTCTTATGTTCGATTTTCGACGTCTCTATGAGAACTACGAGTTCATTGGCACTCCCTATGGTGTAAAAAATTATCCTTTAATTTTTATAGATTTCATAAACTAGATATTCCATCTTTACATGTACCAGTTTGTTATTTTCTTCCTTGAAAACATACTCATCTACTCTGCATCAAAGTAGGAGCACACAGAGAACTTGAAGATGGTTCTTGATTTTCTTTGAGAGAACCTTCTTTACAGAAATATCTCGAGCTGACAGTTTTAGATACATGAGGTTATCTTTATTGGTAATGTAATTTATGAATATGGTTTATATGTAGATCCTGTAATGATAAAAGTAGTTATTTCATGGGAAAAATAGATGAATGTCTCAGATGTATGAATATTTCTTGGTTTGGAAACATACTATAGAGGATATGTGGGAGACTTCACTCAGATTCTATCCCCTTTGATATCTATGACATGTAAGGGACAACAGTTTAACTAGTTTGAGTAGTTCTAGATGTCCATTGGGGTGTTTTGGTAGAGGTGACAAGTGCACTTGATTTGAGACAACCAACGGATGGTGTTGATTTTGTAGTGTATTGTGATGCGTGAGGATATGGGCTCAGTTGTGTGTTCATGCAACAATAGGAAGTCATCAAATACAGGTTTAGGCAGTTGAGATCCCATGAGTAGAACTATGTGACACTTGACTTAGAGATAGCAGTGGTAGTCTGTTCCCTGATGATATGGAGGCACTACCTTCAAGGAAATCACTTTGTGGTTTACTCGTACCACCATAGCCTATGGTACATCTTCACCCAGAGGGACCTAAACATCAGGAAGTAACACTATTTGAAGTTCTTATATGACTAAGACTTCGAGATTGTCTATAATCCAAGAACGGAAAATTTTGTAGAATATTCCTTTATAAGGAAGACCCCAGATCTCGTAGTGTGAGAAGATTCATAGTGGTTATATTCCTTGTAGATGGCCCTGGTGGAGCAGGACAATACAATTTTTCTATAGTCTATGGTGTTGACTTCGTAACTCCTTAAGAGTGTGAATGAGTCCTAACTGGTAGACATAAACTAAAAATTCATGTGTTATTATATATCTATTGGAAACACATCATATCGATATTCCTAAGTAGGGAATCACAAGATCTTGTTCAAGGGGAAGATATTTCATCTAGTCGCAATGTAGGAGGAGAAGATGAAAAAGTTCCACACATCTCCATTACATTTATATCCCAGTGTGGGGAAGATGTATAGGGATCTTCAGTGGTAGTTTTGGTGGTTTAGAATGAGATGAAGTGTAGCAGAGATTATGTCATGATGCTTCACCTTTCAGAACGTGAAGGATAAGCACAAAATCCTAGAGGGTTTGTTGAAGCCTCTTGAGATCTTGGAATGGAAATTGAATGACATATATATGGACTTCTTTA
The DNA here is from genome assembly GCA_963277665.1 of Viscum album. Classification (NCBI taxonomy): domain Eukaryota; kingdom Viridiplantae; phylum Streptophyta; class Magnoliopsida; order Santalales; family Viscaceae; genus Viscum; species Viscum album. Next base: position 1,520,308,821 of record OY728150.1, read on the forward strand.
TAATAATTTCACTCACAATGAAGGTCCATGACACCATATGGGTGATAGTAGACCGAATCATGAAGGCGGATCATTTCCTTGTTATTAGGGAGTAGAGTTCAGTGGAGAGTATGTGGTTGTTTTAAATAGTGGAGATCATACACCATCACGGGGTACCATCTATGATTGTCTCTACTCTTGACGTGCAGTTTACATCATGATTATGGAGGGGTTTGTAGAAGGAATTCAAGACCCAATTGTAGATGAGTAACACCTTTCACCCCTAGACTAATGGCTAGACTGAGCGCACTATCCATGTGATGGGGGATATATTGAGGGATTGCGTGTTGGATTTCATCTGGACTTGGTAGGATTACCTACCTTAAATAGATTTTTTGTATAAAAATATCCACATTTATAGAGCACCCAGTGGAGATAGAGAATCAACAGGGGATGACCTTGCTTGGATGGAACATCCCATTTGTTCAAATGTTGTGGGAGCACAGAAACATGCCAAAGGGTTCCTAAAAATGGCATAACCAGTTGCATGATCAATATCATGTGTTGGTTTACTAGATTTGAATATTATGGTCGAAAATATTGAAGGGGATAATTGCAAAGAACCAGATTTTCCATTTAATATTTTCAATTATATGGAATTATTATGAGTCTCTTAAAATTGAAAGCATGTGATTTCGAGGCCCGGGGATCCTGGAATGAATTTCTCAACATTTTTTTTGGGTACGTTCAGTAAACGCCTGAGCGGAGATTTCAAACTATTGAACTATTTCTCAGATTAAAAATATGAGGGAAACGTATAATCCGAAATTTCAGGATTCACTTAAGAGAGACATTACTTTGACTTTAGTAAGCATGAAGAAGAAGTTAATTTTGGTGGCTTTTAAAAGAAATGAAATAAAATAATCTCATTATTTTATTTATTTTCCTCCAATGGACAAGTGGAGTGTGGACCTGCAGTGAGTCATGAAAATGAATGACTTGACATGCCAAATCCAAAGTAATGATGTATTTGGGGGATTAGGGAGCTTCCTAATTTATGAGCCACATTAACTCTCCACGTCGTTACTTACTCTTCCCCTCTTCTATTAATATAGAGCATGGAGGAGGGGTTTCGGACAAGCTTCACCAAGAAACGTTGTTTTTTGGACTTCCATAATTCCAAGACCTTAGAGGATAGAGCTGACCATAGCAGGAGGTGATGTGTGACACCAAAATCCCAAACCAGAGTTTAACGTTCGATTGGCGGCAATGACACCTTGTTGTGGGGACGAAGAACAACGAGACTCCCTCAACCGTGTGTGCGATACAACATTTTGAGGTAGGGATTAATTATTTTACACTTTTTTAGTGGTTTAATCTTCCACATTATTGAATAACATGGAGAATGCGGGTCAACCTACAAACAGGTTGATCCGCGATTCATTCGTCTTTACGGGAGGATCACTGTAGGGTATCTTGCGGGGTTTATCTTGTGTATTAATTCAATTTTTATCAAACCCTTAACCCTTCTCATGTTTGCGAGATAACGCGGAGGGAAGAAGTCTAAGGAATCAAGACTTAACCCCCTTCTATCATTGCTATGTCTGTCGACCACCTTGGAAGACCCGGAGCACATCGACACATGCCACAAGAGGAGGGTCGTAGCTCGTCAGCTGTGATGAACAGAGGAGGCGTCTGGAAGGCCAGCCTGCTGCGGGGAGGAAGTTGGCATGACCTCCATGCCACCAATGAAGGGAAGCCATGTCTGATGCCGCGGTGAAGGCCGAACCTGCCTCTGGCGGGTTCCGCATCGACTGAGTGGTTCCCTTGTTGTGCCGCCTCCTCGCTAACCGAACGGCCTTCGGGCCGTTCATGAATCTAGAAGACTGGGGGGTTACACCCCCACGTCAGACCGAACTGGGTCACCACCCTTGGAGTGGGATGCCACCCTCGAAGAAGGATGTTGGCCTCAGGTTGGGCCCCCTCCCTCGCATTGGGCCACCGCCCTCGGACCAGGACACCTTCCTTGACCCGGCCGCCACCCCCAGGCGGGGCTACCGCACTCGGACCAGGCCGCCACCCACAGAATGGTCTCCGACCATTGACTGGGTCAGTGCCCTAAGTATGGGTAGTCACGCTCGAGCTAGGACACTTCCCTTGGAGTGGGCCACCACTATCGGACCAGGCCGCCTCCCCAGCAGGTCGATGCCCCTTACCGGGCCGCCACCCCAAAGGGACACTTCCCCTAGACCGGGCTGCCGCACAAGCATGTCGCTGCCCCAAGTGGTTCGGGCTGCCTCATAGGGAGCCACAAAATTCAGGAAAGGTCTCCCCTCCTTTGAAAACTACCAGACATCATCCTAGCCAGACCGGGTCGGGCCGGGTCGGTCTGATCGGGTCGGACCAGACCGGGTCCCAACCGGGCCTATAAACACTCAATGGGGATTATCATGAGGACCGGGTGCCCATTTGATGAATCGCTAGTGGATTTGGGACCCTTGGATCAAGAAAAACCTTTTTCATTACTAAATTAGTGTTTTGGAGATACATGGAGTATATCTGGGATTGATCACATCCAAATCCAACTGGGCCCTCGACATTGAAATGCCAATTACGCATAGACCGGGTGTCTGATTGACATGATGTCTGTTGCGTTGGAACACTTATGACATGGCGGGTCATCGGGTTACTTATTTGTGATAATTAGTGATGTTGTTGATGTATATGATGGCTTTGAGAGTGGTTAACAGAAGCGCATTACGTACAGAACCATACGATTGGCTGACATTGGACCACTACTGACTTTTCGACTCAGTGTGACTCAACGGCCACGGTACATAATGGGGTGGACTAACATAGAAAACCACGGTCGAGGTGGGTGGTTCTGTATAACTTGGTATGCCAGGGTGGGGAGCATTCATGGTACGCAATGGGGAGGAGTACCTTAGTAGACCACAATGGGGGTGGGTGGCTCTGTGTGACCCGACAAACCCATAGTATGCAATAGGGAGGAGTACCTCAACAGTTCATTGTTAGTGGGAAGTAGGTCTGTGTGACATGGTAGTCTAACTATAATCAATAAAAGAGGATTTCTCCAGTATAAGAGGTGTTCGACGTTTTGACTAGGGATGTTACTTTTTTCTACCCCTAGAATAAATCCTGGTGTGAGTTGTTTTTACCTTGTGCTTGTGCCTGAGGTTATGATATGTGGTACTTTACCTATGTGGTAATCTACCTTCCTGGTGTTACCCTGTGGTTTTTCGTTGTGGAACTCTTGGAAAACAATGGGGTCTCAGCTTTCCTACTGAGTATCATTATACTCATCCCTACATGAGTTTCGCCCAGACCTTGTTGTGTCTTGTGCAGACGACGTTAAACATTGATCGAGGATGAGGGAGTCAGGACAGAATGATGCTGGACGGAGGACTACTCTCCTTGACATGACATGGAGGAGATGAGCGACCGTGGAATGCAGTGGAAGTGATTCGTACCTACCCATCTGGTAGGAACCTCAGAGGATGACCAAGTAGCTCTTTTCATTTTTCATTCAATTTTAGTATACTTTCAGTCGTACTTGTACTTTTAAAGTTGGTCTTGTATTCTAGCCCCTTTTACTTCCAGCACACTTTTACTACAATAATTTTCTTCACAGTTTAATCTGATTTTGTTTAGAGACCATGTGTTTGTACAAGTTTACAGGAAATTCCTTTCAGTCTTAGGGAATTTCCTTTCATTCCTAGTAGCCATCTCCTGGCATGTGGAAGGTGGGCTTGGGGTAGTCACAGCACTGACCCTGGGGGACGGATCATGCCCACATGGTATCAGAAGAGTTCAGTTATACTGAAGAACTAGGACTCTGATATTTTCAATATGGCACTAGTGTTATGTGTTTTGAGTGTGTTTGTCAGTTTTTGGAGTCCAGTGTTGGCGCGGTGACCAACGTATCCATACACCATGACCCTGAATTCTGATTTCTGACTCAGTGCAAAAAAACATTGATTTCTTATGTTTTTAGAATTCTTTCTCATTTTTTATTGAGTCATCTCACCAGGTATAACATTTAACCATGGAAAAACTGTTTCATTTCTGGATGCCTCCACGAAGACATCCAACTAGGATTCCTAATATAGTATGTGATGACGGCCCACTGAGCGATAAGGACTCAATATAGGGCCCTCTCACAGTGTTAGCACCTTCCAGTGGTGTACCAGCAGCACCACTTCCAGTCGGACAACCGTTGTAACCAGCCCCACTAGCAGAGGATGCATGCTGAATGATCACATTTCTTGAGTTCCAGTGGTAAAGGCCTTCAACGATCTGAGGAGAGACGGACCCCCAGGCATCTGAGGAATTGCAGGAGACTGTGGCCAATGTTTTTCTCTTATTTGGGATACCAGCTGAATTTATGGTGATCCTGGCTGCCAGCCTTTTTAAGGAAGCAGCAGGGAGATTGGGGAGCCTGATTCTATTGATACAAGATGAGACAACCCTCATCTGGGAAGACTTTGAGGGCCTTTTCAGGGCAGATTTCATCCCAGCGACCTTACTCCATGTGCGTATACAAGAGTTGTTTCACTTACAGTAGGGCAGCATGCCAGTGGCCCAGTACTCAGCGAGGTTCACTGATCTCTCATACTACTCCACCGACATTGTATGAGACCCTTTGTATAGGGATTGAACCTCTGAGAGGGGTTTACAATGGTGGATCAAAGAATTGAAGGAATCCCTCAACATTTTGAGGGAGGCAGGGGTGCTTGAGCAAGCAGTTTTAGTGGAGAGATTCCTAGCTGAGCAGGGACCGAGAGCGAGAGCTACCACCAGATGACAGTTAGAGAAGTCATCTGCAGTAGGCTGTAGGCAGATGAAATAGAGGTCCAAGAAGACTAGACCTTTTTTGGATGACATCGGGATGTAGGGCCAGAGGTATGAGGTTCACAATGTAGAGGGAGACATGTGAGGGGCACACAGTGTTACACATGCGGCGGGTCGGGTCATATGGCTCGTGACTGGCTGACCCCCCATACCAACAATATATATGGTTGAGGGACTACCGAGGTAGAGGCAGAGGTTCAAACGACATGTTCTATAGAGTGGCAGATGTGGCAGAGGAGATGGTTGTGCAGTAGGTGCTGGGAAATGTTTTAATATTCTACTGCCACCACCGCCAGGTGGTCCACCTAGACCACAGGGAGAAAGAGGACAGGGATGAGCTCAGCTCCAGGTAGCTGTGGCCTATGACCACAGAATTAGTACCCCAATATTTCATATTTCGTTATCTCGTTAATGTAATTCAATAGCTTGCGAAATACACAACACCGAGTTTGAGTGCACTACCACTTACCAAACTAGTCGTTCAAAAAAGTGGTTACAAATAGTATGAACTTCATTTTTGAATCTTATATACTCCATATAATTTAATCATCCATATGTTGTGTTTCTTAGACATAATATAAGAACAAATTCAATTTTTCAAATAAAGGAAGTACTTTTCAGAAAATTCAATTTTACCACCTTTTAATGGAATTTTTGTTTTCAATAAAATATTTGACACTTTTATAAATTCAATTTTAAAAAATAAAATTCTTCTTTAGAATTTGGACATAATAATTTTGTTTTGGTAAATTTTTTGTTTTTTTCTGATAACATTCATATTTTGGTGAACTATGAAGATTACTAAATTTTAATTGAAAACAACTTTTTTAATCAAAATTATATACAGTGTTAGATTATATATTTTAATTGATTGGAAGTATAATTAGATTATATATTATTAATTTAATAAAATTTAGGTCATTATAAGTAATTTCTGTTTTAATTTTGATATTAACATGTTTCAATCTTTTGATAGTTTTTACTTTTTAAAAAACCCGCTTTTTGGTTTTTACAATGGGAATTAATATTAAATTAATAAATTCAACTTATATGTTTTAAATTTGGTAAAATATACTTAATTTTTTAATTCTGAATATCAATATTATCTTAGGGTGAATTTTTGGTATTTTTCTGAAAACATTCAATTTTTTGATGAATAGGGAAAAACAATACGTTTTTTTTAAAATCGACTATTTATTTAAATAATAATTTATTTTATTTAAATTTATTTAAAGTAAAAATAGATAAATATTTCCTAAATTAGTTAAATGTAATTAATTAGAGTCAATTTATAATATAATTACATGTAAAAAATTTTACTGAATTATTTTAAAATCTTTTTCCCACCTTCTAGTCACGTTAGCAAAATTGCATAAAACCTTATTTTATCGCTTCTGTGAGATGAATTTCAAAAATCCATGAAACATAGTTGACATCAGTAATTAAAATGTGATTCAATACGATGAAAAATAATTTTTTGGTGAATATTAACATTTGAATTTTATTTACCGTGGTTAAAAGTAAATAGTGTAATTAGAGGTAAAAATGGTATTATAATTAACCTAAATCATATCCTAATTCAATCAGATAAGTGTAATTCGACCAAAAACTAACTTAAGAATAAAATATGATCCTTTCTATCCACTTGGATTAGATTAGGACATTTATTATTATTTTATTTAAAGAAGAGTTAAATGTGCTAAATTCAATTTTTATTAACTAAACCATTTTTAATATATAGTTATACATAAGATAAATTCAAATAAAAATATTAAATATAAAGATAACACTATTTCCTACATAATGGTATTTTATTTATAATTTTTAGTGATTAAATAATTAAATTTATTTATGACACAATGATGGTGAGTAATTACCTTCTTAATAAAATATTAAAATAATGAATATTATAAATATCCAAATAAATATAATTTGTGACTTTTGATGAATTAAACTAATTTTCTCTGTTAATATGACATGTTAGGGCTGATTCTATTTTTTTTAAGTGATATGGTTTTTATTACTTTCATAAAAACAAAATTCCAAATAGTGTCAAAATTGACTTAAATTAATTTTTAAAACAAATACTATATTATTGGACGATATAATATTTATAAAAATATAAGTTTTGGCCAAAGAGATTAAATAATATTATATATGTCATTAATTAACCACTTGATATTTTCATGGAATTTTATAGTCTGTTTATTAAGCATATGGTGTAAGAATACATGAAGACACGTTAAAAGTTAAACTATTTAAGTAAGAGTTAAATCTATAAGATAAGGTTAAAACGGTAACATAAACTTGTATAATAACTAGTGGTTGAAAGGATATCGACCCATAACCACCTAAGTCTTGAAATAAATTTATTTTGAGCCATTGTTAACTGAATACGATTGTATAATAAATTAAAATTTTAATCTTTTCCTACAGTGACCCTCACCCCTCTAATAAAAGGGAACTTCCCCTTCTCTCAAAATCACACCACCAATGCCATTTGGCTCCCCCAACCCCTACCCAAATATCCTCTGAACTTCCCTCTCATATACCTATAAACCTTACTTTGATCAGATAACGAACCTAAGGAGCCATTTTGATCAACTCAAAAGGAAACACCCGAAAAAGAGTTATTAATTTCACCACCATCATTCAAGTACTTTTCTTCATCCACTTCCTCTTTCATTATTGATTCCATACCAAAATAATAACTCCATTACCTCCCACATAATTTAATTTAATTATAAATACGGAAAAATAATTTTCATTATTCTATCCATCCTATAAATTACATAGTCACCATACGTGCATATGTACTGCTTACCGTCTCCACATTGTGGTGTAGTTTGTTATTGAAACACTTCATTATTTGGATGTGTATAATAATGAGTATTACTTTTTAAAATATTAAATATAACATGTTAATGATTCTATATATATGATATACCATCCAATTACATACGATTTCATCATCAATATAATGATATTTTCGCTCGTGCATACATACAGATTACCGTCTCCACAACGTGATGAGATTCATTTCCACATTCACCATTCAACGATGATTATAAAAATATATATTATTAATAAGTATGAAATATATGAAAAAATAATTCTACTTAATATATATATATATATGTACTTACTTGTATCTTATTCAATTACTACTATTCAATACGATATAAAAACGGAAACAACGTTTATGCATACGTATGACCTACCATCTCTATAAACAGTGTTTTCTGTTTCATATATATATCTATTATACATAATTATATTCTAAATATATATGATATATAAATCATATTTTATATTCTGGATGTATGTAAATCATGATTTAAATTATACGATCAAGAATAACAAGTTAAAACATGTATGATAAAGAAAGCGATTATTACATGAAATGTTCATTTTACATTGAAATAATTATTAAATAAGTATTATTAAGTCATAGATGAATCATGTATGATATAATAAATATAAAAATGTTTATGTTATAATTTAATAAAATACTATGGTCATTATACAGGAGGATTAATGTTCCCTTGACCAAGGAAAAGTACAAGGTAAGGGTTAATTCCTCAATATCATTATTATCTGAGATTGTTTAAGAGTAAGTATTTACTGGGAAATATTTATCATCAATGTCCATATTTCATAAAAATGGTTTCAAAATTAATATTTTAGTTTTTTATGGATGTTTTTTTAACTATATCATCATTTTAAATGTTTTAAATATTTATTTCTCAAAATATTTTTAAGTAATGACCATGTTTTCAAAATGATTTTAAGGAATATTGATATGGAAGTCACTGTTTAAAAATTTTAATTCCATTCAAGGATTCAAAGTGGAATGGGACAATTTTATTTAAAAAGGTGATTAAATGTCTTCCATTTTAATTATGTGACTTTTAAATGATTTCAAATAAAAGAAATATATATTTCTCTCAAATAGTTTTGATTTCATCCATGTCAACATCTTTTGATAGGGTATACACTTTTTTGAAGTTTATTCATTATGATACAAATCATTCATATTGTATTGAAGGTTTTGTGATATGTTTGACTGTGGATGTGTTGTTTTTATACCATTTATGGTTTATGGTTAAGTTATTTACATTTTTTATGCTATTTTTAATATGAATGTTTATGTTATGTTTTGACCATTCATGTGAGGAATGCATTGGACTTAGTATGAGACGGGTGGAGCCCGCTATAGTTCCTCGATGCATCGGTAGGTATCATGAGACCAACTAGTGTGTTGGAACTAGGCCTTGAAAAAAATATTATTTTTAGTCTTGGCCCAAGGCCTTGACTATGTGGTTATGATGTCAAGCATTATTCATTCCATTAGTATGAAATTGGCTATTGATATTGCATGTGATTATTCGACAAGTAGAATTTCCATGTGAATAAGTAAATGGAATTGTTTGATTTATATTTGCCATATAATGTAGATGTTTATCTTTAAAAGGATTATTTTTTTGTCATATAAATTACCTTAAATGTTTATGCTTATTTATGAAAGATTATTCATTATTGATATCCTTACTGAGCATCTGAGATCACCTCTTTCTATGCTTTATTTTTTCCAGGATGCGAAGATGTATATTATGAATGACCTACATGAATATTGTAAGGGGTATGAATTTAGTTAATAGAGGCAATGTTGTTTTTGTTTTTCATTTTATAATGTAATGTAAAACATCTAAATGTATGTAGTACATCCATGGCTACTAAACTTATCGGCCTTTCAGGATTTGATCCTTTTTATCATTCCATTGTTATGTAATAATGCAACGACTCTGGGTTATTGGGGTTGGGGCATTACAATAACGCTTTGAAGATGATTAGAGGTATGATCTGTGTCTAATACTCCCTAGTTACAGTACTTATATACAAAAGTGTCAGTCACTCTTTTGTTTACACGACCCTCATTCGGTGTTCGGAGATTTATATGCAGCCATTGGCTAAGTCCTTAGGGATATAGAAGCCTACGTGAGTGGATTTGACCATTATGAACTTGTGTTGGAAGTTTGATCTTACTCTAGGATGTGAGAGATTTGGCTGGTATCTCCTAGCAGCCGCATCGTGGCCTTACGACATCATCTTGGCTATGGACTAGTAATCCACAGTCCATGCTCGAATTTACTGTATTATTTGGAAATTGCAGTGTGTCCTCAGCGACGAGACTATGTTTTCATTCACTGGATAGAAGATAACCTTTGATGCACATGATGGACTTACCGAGAGGAGGGTGTAGCTGATTACTCATCATTTGGCTAGCCTTACCCTTAAAGAAGTTGATGCGAAGAGTCCGAGCTATCCTGTAGTGGTTGACCAATATGCCTATGTCTTTCCTAGTGATATTGTAAGACAACCTCCATGTACAGAGGAGGACTTTTACATAGACTTGTACCCTAGGAAGACACCAATATCTACACCAACATATCAAATGGATCCCGCAGATCTTTGTGAGTTACTTGTACATTTTGAGGACTTTCGGGGAAAGGGGTTCATACGACCCAGTGTTTCTCTATGGGGAGCCCCGATTTTGTTCACCTTGAAGGTGGATGGGAGTTTGATACACTATGTGGAATATCAGTGCCTAAACTAGGTGACTCTTAAGAACAAGTATCCAACCCCAAGTATTGATGACCTTTTTGATTAGCTTAATGGAGCTCACTAGTTTTCGAAGATAGCCCTCCGATCAGGCTATCATCAACACAAGATACTAGATGATGATATGTAGGAGACGGCCATTAGATGTCAGTATTGACATTATGAGTTCTTGGTTATGCCTTTCTGCATGACCAATGCCCTAGCTGTGTTCATTGGACTCATGAACTGGATCTTTCTTCCATACGCCGATCGCATTGTGGTGGTGTTCATCGATGACATCTTGATATACTCGGTGATGGAGGTGGACAATGCCTATAATCTACAGATGGTTCTGGATACACTCTGAGAGTAGCATATTTATGGTAATCTCTCAAAGTGCCAGTCTTGTACAGTAGAGGTCCACTTTCTGGGACATGTTATCTAAGACAATAGATTTTCAGTGGATCCAACGAAGATAGAAGCCGTGCTAGCATGGGAGCCACCTAGGATCATGAAGGAGGTGCGAAGTTTCCTAGGGTTGGATGGATACTACTGGATATTTTTGCTTGACTTTTCCAAAATTGCAGCACCCTTTTCAGTTTTGAAAAAGAAAGGGGAAGTCTTTCTTGTGGATGGAGAGATGCCAACAGAGTTTCAAAGAGCTGAGGCAGATACTGAAGAGTGGCCCCATATTGTAGCTACCAGATGAGGGAACATGTATTGTATTCTACTACAATGCATCAGACACTGGCCTTGGATGTGTCATGATGCAGGAGTGAGTACTGATTGCTTATGGTTCATGACAGCTATGAATGTAGGAGTTGAACAACGCTACCCATGACCTAGAGTTAGCAGTAGTGGTTTTCACCTTGATGATGTGGATACATTACTTGAAGTGAGATCATTTTATAGTTTACTCCGATCAGAAGAGTCTTAGATATATCTTCTCTAAAAAAGGACTCGATCCTAAGACAACAACAAGGGATAGAGTTCATCAAGGACAATGACTTTGAGATAGTCTATACTCTTGTGAAGGGAAACATGGTAGCAGATGCACTCAGTAGGAGGCCTGGTCTGCAGTTGCTGAGTGTGGAGACAAAGCATCTAGCCACGTTTCATATATCCTTCGTGGGTAGAGATGGAGTTTCACACATTCAATCAATGAAAGTCACACCCCCACTTCTTCAGTGAGTCAGGGAGGCGCAGCTTGGGGACACTGACAGCGAGTCTCGATTTGCTCAGATATCCTAAGAGAAGGCACCAGATGGATTTTTATAAGGTAGGGATCATGTCATCCTCTTTAGAGGACGTACCATGGTACCAGTGGAACTATGGGAGGAGGTGTTGATGGAGTACCATACATCCCCTCTGGCAGTACATCCTGGTGTGGCGATGATATACCAAGACCTCTAGCAATTGCACAAGTTTCCAATGATGAAGAAGGTAGTGGCATAGTTTGTTTCATGTTTCCTCACTTGACAGTAAGTGAAGGCCGAGAATCAGGTTCCAGCAGGCTTAGCTCAACCACTAGAGGAGCCGTAGTGGAAGTTTGATAGGATCTCCATGGGCATTGTGACAAGGCTTCCACGTACGTCTAGGGGACATGATTCCTTATGGGTGATTGTTGACCGACTCACCAATTCATACCTCCATTTACCTATCAGAGAGTAGAAATCAGTTGAGGGATTGGGGCGCCTCTACGTATAAGAGATCGTGCGACTTCATGGGGTACCGTAGAAAATATTTTCTGACCATGACATATGATTTACATCCTTTTTGGGGAATAGATTGTAGGAGGCATTTAGGACTCGGCTGCGTTTGAGCACCACCATTCATCCTCATATGAATGGTTAGACGGAGTTGACCATTTAGACGGTTGAGGAAATTCTTCATGGATGCATCTTAGATTTTTTCCATAGTTGGAAGATCTCATGCCCTTGGTGTAGTATGCATACAACCAAAGTTACCACTCCTCCATTGATATGGCACCATTCGAGCCCTATTCGACCGACCATGGTGATCACCTTTATGCTGGAGAGACCCAGGGGAGTCGACACATATGGGTCCAGAAATGGTATGGGCTACCATTGAGAAAGTGCAGATCATCCAGGAGAAGATGAAGACTATAGAGAGAATACATTAGTCATATGCTGTTAAAAGACAAAGACCTTTGGAGTTTAGGGGGGACCATGTTTTCTTGTGAGTCTCTCCTCAACGGCGACTGTGAAGATTTGGTTGAGGTTTCTAGTTATCACATAAGATTATCGAGCCATTTCTGATATTTTAGAGGATATGCGAGGTGGCATACCACTTGGGACTTCCACCATAGTTGGATAATGTGCACAAAATTTTCCACGTATCCTAGCTTAGGAGAAAAATTCATGACCCATCTCAAATCATTAACAATTATGATCTCGACTTAAGCGATGAGGAGACATTTACGAAGGTTCCAGTATATATTGTTGATCGATAGAAGCAGACCTATTGTGGGTAGTTGAAACCTATGGTGCACTTTCGTTGGCCGCATGGGAACCTCCCGGAGAGCACATGGGAGCGGGCGTCTCATATTTGTGCTTAGTACCCTCATTTGTTTTCTTAGTGTTTGTTTTGGCTTTATGGGAAGTAAATCCCTAAGGTGGGGTGAATGTAAAGACCAAAATTTTTAAATTAATTTTTTCTAATTATATTGAATTATTACCAGTCAATGAAAATTGACAGTACCAGATTCCGAGGCCTGGAGTGCTTGGAATGAAATTGTGAACGTTTTTTATTGTGTGTTCAGTAAATGAATGAGTGGAATTTTCTAACTTTTGAACCATTTCTCGGATTAAAAATCCAAGGGCACCATTGAATTCGCATTGTCAGGATTCACTTAAGGGAGGCTTTACATTGACCGCAGTAGGTCCGGAGAATAATATGATTTTTTTGAATTTTAAAAGAAATAAAATAAAATAATCTCTTTGTTTTATTTCTTTTCCACCAATGGACAAGAGCAGTGTGGGACGCACGTTGATTCTTTCCTATGAATGGATAGACTTGCCAAATCTTATGTAACGACGTCGCTAGGGGATGATAAAGCTTCCTAATTTATGATCCCATTAAATCCTTGGGTATTTACTTAATATTCCACCTCTCTTATAAATATAGAGCTATTGGGAGGGGTTTCAGATAAGCATCACCAAGAAATGATGTTTTGTTGGTGTTCCATAACGCCATTCCCTTAGTGGATGGAGCCAACCCCTAAAAGAGGTGGCGTGCGACACCGAAACCCCGAACTGGAATTTGACGTTCGAGCGGCGACACAGAAAACCTGTTGTGGGGATGAAAAACGATGATACTCCTTCAACCACAAGTGCTCTAAATTGTTTCAATGTGGGTTTTAATTCGTTTATTCTTTTTGAATGGGTTCATCTTCCTCATTCTTTAATAACAAGAATAACACGAGTCAACTGACTAACAAGTTAACCCGCGATTCATTCGTATTTGTTGGAGGACCATTGAGGGGTATATTGTGGGGTTTATATTGATGATTAATTCAAATGATATTAAAACCTTAACCACCCTAATTTTTACAAGCTAACATGGAGGTCACGGGCCTAACACACTCGACTCGAACACTCCTCTATCTTTTCTACAACATTGTGCTTCATTGGAAGACTACAAGCACGTCGACGCATAACACAAGTGTAGGGTCGCGGCTCATAAACGACAGTGAATGAAGGATGTGGTCGGTATGACGATCGGTCCCGGGGAAGAAGGCAGCGCGACCGGTGCGCCACAAGTGAACAGAAGCTGCAGTTGAAGCAGCAGCGGAGGCCGAACCCACCATCGGCGGGTTTCGCGGAGACCTCGTGGTGCCGCCGCCTCGCCATCCGAATAGACTTTGGGCCATTTAGGAATCTGGGAGTCTATGGGGTTACACACCCATGTCAGACCGAACTGGGTCGCTGCCCTTAGGGCGGGCCGCCTCCCTCGCACCAGGCCACCACCCTCAGATTAGGCTGCCACCCTCGCACAGAGCTATCGCCCTCGGGCCGGGCTATCACCCTCGTACTGGGCATCCGCCCTCCACCCAGGACTCCTCCCTCAGACTGGGAAACCACCCTCGAGCCGGTCCTCCGCCCTCGTGACGGGCATCCGCCCTCGAAGCGGGCAGCTACCTTTGGACAAGGCCCCCACCCGAGTGGGCCGCCGCCCCCGGACTGGGCGGCCTCCCAAGCATGTTGCCACCCAATGAAGGTCGGGATGCCCCATTTCATGCTTCCCCTCTTTCGGGCCAGACCGGACATCAGCCCTGCCCAGACTAGGTCAGGACGGGCCAGTCCAACCAAGATGGACAGGACTTGATGCCCACTTGCCCATAATCAATCAAAAGGGCTTTCCTTGAGGACCAGATATATGTTTGACGAAATTTATACAGTGTTGGGACTCTTAGAGAAAGGTTTCTATTTTTCCTTAATCCATTAGAGTTTTAGAGAATCTTGGAGTACGACCGGGATGGATCGCACTCAAATCCATCTGGGCCCTCGGTATAGAAATGCCAATAATGCTCAGACTATGTGTCCAATTAACGCACCGTCTATAGGGTTAGAACCCTTATGACATGGAGGGTAATTATGTTACTTCCTTGTGATAATTATTTTTAGTTGAGATGTGATTGATGGCTTGGGGAGCGGTTCTACCAAGCGCAATACGTACAGAACCCTACGACTAGGTGAGACGTAACGACTATTGACTTTTAAACTCAGAGTGACTCGATGGCCATGGTAGGTGATGGGGTGGAGTACCAAAGCATCCCATGATGGGGGTGGGTGGTTCTGTGTTACCTGGTGGTCCACAATGGCGAGCGGTCACTGTTCGTGATAGGGAGAAGTAGCTTAAAAGACCATGATGGGGGTGGGTGGAACTGTGTGACCTAACAAACCCACAATATGGGATGAAAAAAAGTACCTCAGCAGTTCAAGGTTAGTGGGAAGTGGCTCAGAGTGACCCAGAAAATCCCACATTACTTGATAGAGGAAGAGTTCTCCAGCTGTCGAGGAGTTCAATGTTGTTACTGTGGAAGTTACTTGTTTCTACCCCTAGAATAAATCCTGGTGTGAGCTGTTTTACCTTGTGCTTGTGATTGAGTTTATACTTTTTGGTACATTAACTGTGTGTTAATAAACCTTTGTGGTGTTACCCAATGGTTTTTCTTTTTGGAACTCTAGGACACCTACAGGCTCTCGAGGTACCTACCATGTATCGTTATACTCACCGCTGCACAGGCTTCACCCTCACTTTGTTGTGTCTTGTGCATACGATGTACAACATTGATCGAGGCTAAGTGAGATAAGACTAGATGGTTCTCATTTGGGGAACGTTCGGAATGATATGATGTAGAGGAGACGAGTGGACATGGTGTGTAGTCTATGTGATCTGTACCTACCCTTCAGGTAGGAACCTCAGAGGACAAACAAGTAGTTGTTTTCCTTTTTCTATCAGGTCTACATTACATTCAGTCGTACTTATACATTTACATTTGGGCTTGTATTTAAGACCCTTTTTTATATAACTCTTTTTACTAATATATTTTACATCACAGTTGATTCTTGTTGGGTTCTCGAACTATGTGTTTGTACAGGTTTAAAGACAATGCCTTCCACTTTTAGGGAAAATGCCCTTTGGTGCTAGTCACCAACACATTTCCTATGGAAGGAGGGATTGGGGTATTCACGGCATAGGCCCCATGTGATGGGTCATGAAAATAATGATATAGAGACCTGATTTTTTCATTTTAATACTTGGATATATTTCTATATATATTTCAAGATCTAGGCAATCAGATGGCATGCGATTCTGCAGCCTGGTGTTCTCCGAATTAATTTTATAGAAATATTAACTATATTTTATACTATTCACACAAATGAAATAGGATAACTATTAGATGGTATCTTAGATCATAAATTCATGGCCATGGTTGATTCTGGGGCATATAATTTACCCTAAGAATGACATAACATTTTTCAGAACTGGTCTTCTTTAGAATAATTCTCTGAGGATGCAACCATAAATAAAATAATTAAATTAAATTATTTTATATCGGATGTTGATTCAAATAAATCTTTAATGGGGACTTGGATTGAAAATTCGATATTTTTTTTGAGTTCGTAATGCATTGTTTTACCTAAGAAGGACCTAAAGTGAGAGGATGAAGGATGTTCGGATCTCGCGACTGTTTGAGGGTACGGTTAAGTTTTTACCATTAACTAAATAACCTATTATAAATTAGTGATTATAGCTTCTTAATTATTTTTGGAACCTAATCCTCCCACCATCGATGGTGAATCTCTTTCCTCCCTCCCTTGTCGAATCATTGATGAAGTTTTGATAGAACAATGACTAAACAATGACGAAAAGTTGGGGAGTGTATTCTTGAATGACGAACATATCCAATGAGGTATGACTGTTTTTATTTTAGAACCCATGATTTCAATTCATAAATTATATTTAAATTCATTGTTCATTTCACCACTTTGAACATCAATGTCGATGTACCTTCTAACACGGCCTTTGACCGATCTATTTTTTTTACCAATTTTGTCGTGTTATTCATCTATTCTTCACGAAATCATTGTTTACTTTTTGGCACATCAAATCATCAATGGATCATTAAGTGAGGTGTAGGTATGTTAATATCATGATCCAAGGATTATGGATCAGTGTTCATCAGTGTTTTTAGGACCATAACATGTTTCATCTTTCCTCCAACCATGTATTTTCCAAAAAAAATTAACTTTTTGTTCAGTCACTTTTCATAGAACCTTATAAACTCAAATCCTCAATGAAATTTTACTCCAGTACAATCCTTATTTATTTCCATAAATCATATAATTGGTACATCATCAAACCAACACTGAAATAAAATAATTCTTTAATAACAGCATAAGAACTCTAGTCAGTCCTCTTCATCTGTGGTAGTATCATAACATGATTATTATCAAATAGAATCATTTGTAGTATACTCTGATGACTGGGATATTGATTCGTGTAGTGTTTTGACTCCATGAAAATGAATCATTTTACATTGGAAAACATTTTATTACCCTTGAAATCACGTACTTGGTGTCCTTTTTCTCTACACTTATAAAAAACTCCAATTCCCTTCATGAATTTACCAACGTGATTCCTTCCACAGTTATCACTTAAGGGAAATTCCTTCTTTCCCCTCGTTTCATTATCCATCACTCTCTCTACCATCCATTTCTTCTCTTTCTTCCCATCAAAACCATATAACTAATAGAATTCATTAATTATCATATTAACAAATGATACTATTTCTTAATATGATGGGAATACATGGGAGACTATTTCCCTTCTAAATGTTGGCTTAATACCATGAATGATATGAACCTTCATACTCTTTAGATCAAATGTATTTCTGGACTTCCCTTTCATCTACTGGGTGCCATTTCTAAAAAATGGAATACACTAGGTCAGTTTATGAATTTAAATGCATAATTCCATACTTTTAAAATACCTAACATAAATTGAACAGTCAATGGATATAATCCATAATCATAAAAACGTTTTCATTGAGGAACTATTTACTGATAAATCATTCATAATAGATTTTAATGAAAATGTGAATTATCAGAAGCATATCTCCTGGGAGTTTCATCACCAAGAGTGCAGTAAGGCCCATTATCATGCACCAGTTCCCATTCAAGTCTATCCCAAAGCGGTGTTTTCAGGTTATACCCCAAGGTACATCTGTGCGAGACCCACCTCTACCTGCTCGTATCAAAACAGAGATATATTTCTTGTAAAACTCACAAAATCTCTAAATTTCCAAAATTTTAGAATGTTCTTCTATACTAATCTTTAAATTCTATCTTAGGTCAATGTGCTCTAATCATATTTTATCTAAATCAATTTTATAAGGTTATTTCTAAACTTCCGCTGATACCAACTATAACACCCCAACCATTGTTACCTAGAGTCGGTGCATTATTACATAACATTGGAATGATTACAAGGAATCAAGTCCCGATTGACCATTCATTTTAGCAGTCTTGGAAAATAGATTACATACGTGAAGTAAAACATTACAACTTGAAAAGAAGAAACAATAGTAATTTACTCCATTATAAACGTCCAGGACTCCTAGATTATGCCTACAAGTAACTCATAACTAAATTCTTCATATCCTGGGAAAATAAAACATATGAAAGGGTTGAGCACAGATGCTCAGTAAGGGTAAATAATTTAGTGAAAGATATAAACATTTAAATAAATATGTGTAATAAAATAACAACCTTTTTAAACATAAACATGAACAAAATATGGCAATGATAAATCAAACATTACCATATAAACATGCACAAGGATATTATACTAGTCGAATAGTCACATGTAATTACTAATTTAATAATGAGGGAATGTATAGTACCGAACATTAATTCTTGTGCCAAGGCCTTGTGCAAGGACCTATGGGCTAACTATAATCGGACCCAAATCCAGAGCACCTCTGTGACGGGACTCCATCCCAGAGAGCCTCTCTAACTAGGATCCAACCAGGAGAGCCTCCGTAACTGGACTCCAACCCAGAGGGTCTGCTGTAACCGGACCCCAAATCGAAGAGCTTACATTTACTTGTCCCCAACCCAGAACATACTAGTAAAATATATTCATCTTAAAAAAAGGATGAATTATAACAAAAACATTCGTTTTAAAACTATCATATGAAATGTAAATATGTTACCCATAAAACATGAATGGAATAAAAATAAATCATCCATAGTCAAAAATATCAAAACACCTTAAATAAAACATTGATTATTTGTATCATAATTAATCAACTTCAAACAAGTTTAAAATCCATTAAAGTATGTTAACATAGATTAAAATGATCAGTAAAATGATTTGAGAGAAATAACCCTATTTCATGAAATCGTTTAAATTATCCCAATTTATAAAAGTAGTCATTTAATAGGGATTTCTGTATCACAGTGTCCCATACCACTTTGAAACTTTTTTAAAGAATTATCATTTCAAACATTCCTATCCATATAAAT
This sequence comes from Viscum album, assembly GCA_963277665.1. Taxonomy (NCBI): domain Eukaryota; kingdom Viridiplantae; phylum Streptophyta; class Magnoliopsida; order Santalales; family Viscaceae; genus Viscum; species Viscum album. The sequence continues at coordinate 1,520,328,329 of OY728150.1, forward strand.
AATTCCATCAAATCATTTTGAAAACATGGACATTAATTAAAAGGGTTTAGAAAGATAAATCTATCAAACATTTTAAATGATGATATAGTTAAATAGAACCTCCCATAAAACCTTAATAGATTAATATTTAATTAATTTTTATAAAATATGGTTATCTATGATAATCATGTCCCAAAAAATACTTACACATGAATAATCTCATATAATAATGTGATTGAGGGAATAACCCTTACCTCGTTGTAATCAATCGAGTCGTATGAAAAACAGTCAATAACCACCAAATAAATCACATAATATCATGAATATGAAGTGAATCATGATAATATATATCAAATGGGAGTACACAATATATCACATGCAATAAATAGGTGGTGAACAATGGAAATCTCATGGAATTGAAAGTGAGATAAGAAACTTCTTACCACGTGTCTGACTTGACTCGCTTGTATATTTCTAATTCTTCCTGAATAATAAACATTAGTTAATTTCTACTTTATTAAGAATATTTTAATGTTTATTATTCCTTTTATATCACTTATTTCCTTACAATAACAATTAGTTAATTATTTTAGTTCATATGAGACATATTGTCAATGTTCAGAATCTGATTCAAAAATGAACTTGTTATAAATAAAATTTGTCCTTGTAGTCAAAAGTACATTATATATAGAATGATATTACACATTTAGAATTCATATATATCATATATGTCCAGTATATATATGTATTTATAATAGTAAATAATTTTTGGAGATAATAAATGAAATAAACTGTTCATAGAGACGGTAAGTCGTACGTACGCATGAACGCTACTTTCATTTCTATTTTGTATTTTAATTGAATTAAAACATAATGATACATAGGTATTTTTTAATTATAGTATAATATCATATATAATATCATTAACTACATACTTTATACTTCCCACATATGTCATTAACGAGTCATATTACTTTGAGGGGGTGGTAGTCCGCTCTTCCTCAAATGAAATTATATCGTTTTACCCATAATAGAAACCATAAATGTATGATATAAATGGAAAATAAATATGCAAAATTAAAAAATAAAAATAATATATATATCATATATAAATAAATTCATATATCAATGGAATCCATGAGAGGGGGTAAGAGATAATCAAACAATCATCGTTTCGTGAAGCGTTAGTTTTCCAACCACAGAAACAATATGTTCTTCACCCATTAGATGGAGGTTTTTGTATGTTTAGTTCAAATACATATCATGAAAACATACTATTATATTGAGGATATTGGTTTTTTCATAAAATAAATTAATAAAAAGAGTTTATGGGAGATGGTGAAGAATAATAAAACAAAATAAAAGAAAATAATTTAAGATAAACCGTTACCTTTAATTTGGGTAACTTTATTTAGATTGAACCAAAAAGACTTTTTAATGTGACTTATGACTATGTTAAGGCCTTTAGGTCTAATATAGGGATCTTTAGAGCATATTTGGTCTGGTTATGGGTGAGCCATGGGGCTTGAGAGCTGTCTTGAATGTGTTAAAAGTGGTGTCCTTTTATAAGGGGGAGGATCGACTCTTTAGGAAAGTGTTAAAATATTATTTAATTATATATTGATATTGGGTTTAAAAAGGACTAAAACTAATTAGAGTCTAAGATAAGATGAATCATGTTCTATATAAATTCATCCAATATGAATTGTACAGGTTTTGGGAAAACTTTTAATATTAATAATCTTATTTATTAAAATAATTTATTAATGTGGTAAATACTACATCATCATTGTGTCATAAATAATTTAATTTATTTAATGTCTAAATATTATAAAAAAAATACAATAATGTAGGAAATCTTTCTATAATTCCAAAGAATATTTATAGTTTAAAGGATGAATTATATTACCCCATGTGAAATTTGAATTACAAGAAGATATTTGTTTATGTCATTTTTACCTTTACTTTATGTTAATTAAAATAAAGTTTTAGTATCATTCATAAGTGGATCCATGGTGTCCCAATATATACCAAAGGATTCCCATGGTCTTCCATGACACATCCAATATTTTTAGTACAAGTGTTAAGGTAATTTCGTATTATTATAATATTCTTTTTACATTGAATTACCCTATTTATGTTTAACTGCAGTAAATAAAAGCCAAAAGTTACTATTTACAAAAAATTATTTTCATCTTATTGAACAAAATTTTACTTATTGATGTTAACTATGTATCTAGGATTTTTTAAATTCAACTCATACGTGTGCTAAAATTATGTTCAATGAAAATTTTCAAATGCTCGTAGGAGATGGGTAAAATACGGTAAAAAGTTCAATTTTTTTTATATATCTAAAATAATTATAAAATTACTCAAATGAATTATATTGATCATATATATGAATTATGTATATATTTTTACCTACAATAAATTTAATTCAAATAAATAATTATTTAAATAAAAAGTCATTTTTAACTAAAAACTCAGTGTTTTTCAATATTCATCAAAAATTGAAAGTTTTCTGAAAAATACCAAAATTCACCCTAAGCTAATTTTGATATTTTGAATTCAAAAATGAATTATTATTTAACAATTTTAAAAAATTTCAGTTGAATTATTTAATTTAATATTAATTCATGTTGTCACAACAAAAAGGCGTATTTTTATGAAATAATAACTATCAAAAGATTGACACTTGTTTATGTCCAATTTCAAAGTAAAATTTCTACCAATAAACAAAACTGGATTAAATTGTAAACATGTAATCTAATTATACTTACAACCCATTAAAATATATAATTGTACAGAATAAATTATTTTTATTCAAGAAGTTTTTTTCAGTTAAAATATTGTATTTTTCATTATTCACCCAAATATGAAAGTGATAAGAAAAAAAACCAAAATTTTTTTAAACGAAATTTTTACATCCCAATTCTAAAGATGAATTTTATTATTTTTATTTTAATATATAATAGTTTCAAATATTTTATTTAAAAAGGGTTCTCCATTAAAAGGTGGCAAAATTGCATTTTTTTTAAAATACTTCTTTTATCTGAAATAAATTAATTTGTTCTTACATTATGTCTAAAAAACTCATAATATGGATTCTAAAATTATATGGATTATATAAAGTTAAAAATTCTATTAATACTATTCATAACTGCTTTTGAATGGCTATATTGGTAAGTCATGGTGCACTTGATCTCGGTGTTGCGTGTAGTGCAAGTTATTGAATTACATTGAAAAAAATAATGTACTGTGAAATATTGGGGTGTTACAACATTAGATGACCAGTAAGGGTATGCATACATTGGAAGATATCATGAATAAATAATAATAGTTAATAAAATAGTAAATAAAAAAACATATCCCATTTAATCGGTAACCTGAGAATAATATTTTATAAATAAATGATGATCAAATAAATCTTTATAAATAGTCACATAATCTTGAAACATATCCATTGATATTCTAAATAATAAAAAAACACATTGAAATAATTGATCCTGTTATGATGGAATGCATAATTCCAGACAACTGAAATAGTAATGATATTTCACAAGATAGATTAAATCAATGGTTAGAAACCCATATAATTTGGCCAACTAAATTATCTCACGAGACCTGTTGATTCATAAATGGGGTATAATTAACTGATACCAACCCATTACATACTAATTACAAGCCATTGATTATATAAAATTGGTTAATCATAATAATCATATACATTTTTTTGGAAAAAATAACCTATTAAATGTTAATTCGTACCCTAATAAAATAATCATTATCATAAACCATCCATAGTATTATGGTGAATCATAATAGAGTTGTACATCTTCATTTAGATTATTCATAAACCATCCAAAGAAAAAATATAAATGATATTAATACTACAAATCCCTAGTGTATCATATTATAAATAAATGGTTGACGTCTTTGATGAATATAAATACCCTAAAATTTTCATTTAAAAAAATTGACAAATAAACCTTTTCACGTTGAAAATATTTGTTAAAAAAATAATATAAAATATTTTGAAAATAAATTTTATTTTAAATGATAATATTATACATGAAAAATATTATTTAAAACATTTTGTGGTCATGATAACAGACAATTATGTTCATATCGAACACGTTATGAGAAAAATTCCTTTCACCTTTTCGCTAAATCCAAAATCAACCTTGTTTTGAAGACTACGTGAAGATTCCTTTAAAAAATTATAAAAATTAAAATTGGGTAAAGATGAAATAAATAAATCACTTGTAAAATTTTAAAATCATTTTAAAAAATGTTTTTATAAAACAATGATTTTGATTAAAAAGAATTTTTTACTGGACATTGAAATAAAGTTTGATTTTTTGAAAACCTTGTTCTCAATCATTTTAAATAAAAAAAGATTGAAAATATGGTACTATTAAATGAAAAAAGTTAATAAATAACCATATTATAATAAAATAAATTTATTATAATATATAAATATCCAATAATTTTCCCATTAGATACTTAAACAAAAAAATCCCGAAAAACGATGAGTTTGTGAAATAAACCGTTTCCACTTTAGTAACATTTCAATCATAATCCCTGTCAATAAAATAAATTCAAATTAAAAAGTATATACCACGATTGTTAATATTATATTGATATAAAATATCAAAATGATATGTATATTAACCAAATAATGTAAAAAGTGGTGAACATGGAATATTTCCGACGGAAGTAAAATTGATACGAGAATCCCTCACCTTTGGGTTGACTTCCATTGTTTTTTTCCAATCCTCATATATAGTAAAAATAAGATTATAATAAATATATTATATATGATTAATCATATATCTCATACCATATATTATTTTGATATTGTTTTAATCACCTATTTTTTTTTAAAAAATTCATCGTTAAAACCTCTATTTAATGTAATAATTGATTCATTTTTCATGTATTATTTAGTTCAATAATTATATATTTTTTAATTTGATCATGGTAAGATCATGTATAAAATGTTAAAAATTATATAGATATCATATATATTCATTATATATGTATTTTTAGAAATCTATTAATGTAAGTGATAAAAAATGGATTACACTCTTCGTGGAGATGGTAGGTCATATGTATGCATGAAAGTTGCTTCTATTTTTATAAATGGATAAAAAATGGAAATAAATATTAATAAATATTTAATAATACTTTATTATTTCATATATATCATTTGTATCAATAAAATATATCCTTATTACCATCCATGTAAAAATAAACTAACAACCACTTCACATCGCTATGTAGACGTGGTAGTCAACACGTATACATGATCAGAATAATTTTTTCCCAAAGGATTGGATAATAATAAGTTATATGTGATATTATATTTATAGATGTATTTTTATAAAATAAATATAATATATATTAATTAAATCTAATGTGGATACCTTCCATGTAAAGTGAATGAAATAAATGAATGGCATCGCCTCGCGAGGGAGTAGTCTGCCGTACACACGAGCGGCATTATTTTATCACCATTAGAATGTAAGTTAAGAAGTAATATGTGATAATATAATTAAATAATTATAATAATTTCATAAATATAATATAAACTTGTTTTATCCATCATTATATCCATCATTTAAAGGTGGTGATGGAAAATGAACTACATAGGTTTGTGAGGTGGTAGTCTATTGTACACAAGATTGACAGTATTGTTTCTTATTTGATGGATGTGGAGATGGATAGAGGTTATAAAATTATCATAATATCATATAATTATATAGATTATTTTGGTTTTATTATATTTTCACAGTTTAATAAGGTATGAAGGAGGTGTAATAAGAAATAAATCAAATAGTTATGTTTTAGAATTTTACATCTTCTTCAGATAGCCTCTGGTGGTTTATACTTATAACCCTCATAAAAGGTAATAATAACAATGCAAATGACTCTAGGATGTGGGTATTAAAGTAATTAAGGTATTTTTGTGTTTATATTAGAATATAAATTGTTTCGAATGTGTGAATAGGGGAGGAGAGTGGGTCTCCTTTTATAAGTGGGGGAGAGGACACACATGGAATTTTTGAAAATAATTATTTAAACCCACAGTTTCTATAATGAAGAGGGCCGAAAAAATGGGTTATTATAGAAACTAATTAGTTATTAATTCAAAATATGTGCATATAATTTTATTTTTAAAAGTTTTAGGTCATTTTTAACACTTTTATTCTTAGTTTTACTATCGATAAATCCACATTTACCTGATTCATGGTAATTAATTTTTACTGTTTTTAATATTCATTATTGTAAAAAATAATGTAAATTTATTAGATGAAATAAATTATTTGGATTCCAAAATATAGAATCCTTTTTTTAAAATTCAATTCATATAAGTGGAATAATTTAATTTTATATTGAACAAATTAAGAGATTAAAGAATGATTTTCCAAATAGAAAATTATCATAAGAAAATAATTTTTAATATAAAAATCCAATATTAAATTGATTCAAATGTTATAAATTAGTTTTAATGTAATATAACTGAACTTTTTTTTCTTTGAAACAAATTTAAATTATTATTTTATCTTTTAAAATAATTAAAAAAGGATGTTTTTTATAAAATTCAATTTTTTTCACTATTCTTAAAAAAAATTAATATTAATTGAAAAATATAAAATATTCAACCAAATATAATGTAATATTTATATATAATAATTTATGATTATTTTTTGTAATATATTTTCTAAAATTTGTAAGAAATAATTATAAATCATCGTCACCAGTGATTATTAAACTGCCTTTTTGAATAATACATTTTTTTCAAAAAAATAATTCTCTTTATAATTATTATTAATTTTTTATAATAAATAGATTACCATTAAATATATTTTATTCATATTTAAAAATATTATTTTCATAATTTAGTTATTTATATTCAATCCTTCCAACGTAATGACAATGTTAAAACGGTCATATTTAAATAATAATATTTTAATAGAATATCATGTTTCATTCAAACCTGGTATTGCATGCATTGATAGCTATAAAAGAGATTGGAATTATTTAAAAAATATATACTTTAAATTCTATAGGCGTTACATTTTCTTATAATCTTGGTGTTGTCTGTCATTTATGCTATCAAATTTGATGTTAGTTTTTTAAAATTTTTGGGTGTTACGTTCTACAACATTAAATAATTTGCATCTATAAAATTTAATATTTATCTCAATAATAATGGGTTTGAATCAGTAAACTATCATTCCTGAAATACAGTATTGTGATAATATTTATTAAAACATACTCTGGATAATAGAGAAATATATGTATAAAGGTCATATAGAATAATAACAATACTTGTATTACAAGTCGGACAACATAGATGGGATGTGAAGATATATACAAGAAAGAAAATCATAATAACCAAATAATGATAGAGAGTGAGGGAATTCATTGATCACAATATAGTGGATGATAAAGAAAAATTCAACAACCACAAATCCATAAATATATGATGATTTAAGTTGCCATATGATTCATCCGAAATGAAGTTACTAGGATAACATTTTTGTTTAACGATAATATTACTAGAGTTTAGAAATTCCATTAACATATAAAATAATAAAATAAGAAAATATAAATATATTATATATAACTCTTTCATATGAAAAATTTCATATTTTTGTCCTGCATCGATAAATTCCCACGTCATTTATTACACCATGAAATTAATATCCAAAATGAGTGTTTATGCTCGAAGAACATATATCATATTGTTATAATTAAAATTTATTCCTACTATCTCAAGATATTATACAAAAATAAAATTCAAAGCACAGGTTATCCAGTAACATAAAATTTTCAACTAAACTCAATCCATATATTGTTATCCTTTATAATAATCCAAAAAAAATTCTTTTCAATTTCAAAGACCAATAATTTTGAAGGAAGGTCACTAAATCAATATTATATTTCTCAAAAAATGTGGTTATTAATATTTCTTTCCAAATATATAAATACCTTCTTCACTATAAAAATTTATTTCAATATTCATGCTATTAAAAATTAAATCTCACGTTTTCAAATATATTCCCTATATCAATACATGTTAAAAACTCTATCAAATATTACATAAAAAATTAAACCTCTAAATAATTGCATGGTCACCAAAACTATCCTAGATTCATCTCGTTATTTTATCAACATCAAGAACATACTAGGGGTAACCAACCCTAAGTCATGTGTTTTTTAAGAGGTTCAATGTTTCACTAAATCAGTTTTATTGGTTATTGATACCATTCAACATATGGTATCAAATTATTTATGAAATATTATATGGTATAATCTTTTTAAATTTCATTATTGTTTTTTAAAAAATATCATTGATAAAATACTCTTCTAACATAATTATTGACTGAAAAAAATCATATTAATCATTCCACTTCATCTATGGTAATAAAATAATATTAACCCTGATATCTTATGCTATTTGATTTATATAACCTCAACTCTTTTGGAATTCATTTTCTTAGTGACTCATATCCTTATATTTGAAGTATTGAACATTGGAAATTTTTTCGTACCCTTTAAATTATGAGATTATAATATTTTCTCTCCATACCTATAGAAAACTACCATTCCCTTTATGAAAGTACTAGGGTGTTTATTTCCACAATTATCACAAGAGGAAAACCCTTTCTTTCCCTTCTACCCTTTCTCTATTTTTTCAATATTTTATTATTCTTATATTTCTTCTCTTCTAATACATAATACCTAGATAATTATTTCTATATTTTCAAATAACATGATATTATAAACTCATATGATGGGAATGATTGGATGATTTGTTCCCTATAAAATGTGGATAAATCCCATCAAATAAACTTTCACACGTATTCATTCGTTTATGTGTATTAATATAGTTATCATTATTTAGACTAGGTTCAATTTCTAAATAATGGAATTTACTACATTAGATCATAACATTATGAATCATATTTTGAATCCCAAAAATAAAAAAACACATTACAAAAATAGAAAAATATATTCCTTGAAAATATCATAATCATAAACATGATTTCTATGGGAATTTTTCCAAATAATAAAAAATATTTCTATTTCTTAATAATAGTTTCTAAGTAAAATGTGAATTATACAATGAATATTCCCTAATGTTTTCAAAATAGGTTTGTAGTAAGGATCATTTCTAGGCATAATGTAATTATTGAGTCAATCCATATGTTCCTTTTTAGAGATAATAAACCTTGGTACATATTTTCTTTTACCATGTCGTCTTATACTATCTAGATAGTAATGTATTTCTATGAAATCCCACATGATCTATATCTTAAAAAAATATCAAGAAATTATTATATACTTCTCCTCAATTTTTATCATAGTGTTATGTTCCATAATCTATGTTTTTATAAATACACTTATCATTGTTTCTACTAAAATTCATCTAATACTAACCATAATGACCTAGACCCCAGTAGCACAGAGCTGGTGGGTACATTATTTCATTTTCACTAGTTACATGGTATCATGTACCAACATACGAAATGTTTTAGTAGTGTTGGTAAAATAGATTCATACTTTAAATTAACATTATAGTTTAAAAATAATATACACAAATTGTTTTCATTGTGATATCCATTATTCCGCTTAGCATATCGATACATATCAATCAAAAAAACATCATAGTATTTGGGTGAAAAAAATCGTATGAAAAAGGTGACCTCATATTTTCAATAATGGTGTGCCTAAAGTGTAATGTATCTTGAATAAATGAGAATGATATGTTTTTTAATGATATTTAAATAAATAACAGAACATTTAATCAATAAACTAGGCATAATATGGAAGAATAAAAATTATAATAAATAATGGTATATAAATAAAAACATAATCATGAAACTTGAACATGGATATTATAACAAATAGAATAATAACAGTGAAATAAATAATCTCATAATGAGGGAATTCATAATTTCAGAAATCAAAAACTATAAATCACTTTTAAAATATGGTTTAAATATATGTATAGAAACCAATCAAATTTAGAAAACTAATTTTTCTTATGAGACTTATAGATGCATCGAGGGGATATCTATAATTAGGAATCACCCATTACATACTAATTACAATGAATTACTCATATTAAAAGCTCAAACATAATCACTATAAACATTTTTATTGGAAAAATGAAATATTAAATATTAACACATTCCCCAACCAAATAAACATATTCATAAACCATCTAAATTAATATAAATAAAAATAATAAAATTATACATCATTAGAAAAACTGATCATAAAACATTAAAATAATGAATAAGGATGCCAAAAATACAATATATACCTAGTATATATTAATTAAAATAAAATTTTGATGTTATTAATTAATATAATTTTCATAAAAATGGCATAAAAACATTTTTAAGGAAAATGAAATTTACACATTGAAAATCATTATCAAAAAAAATTATCACCAAATATTTTGAAAATAATATTCTTTAAAAATAACCTTTGAATGCTTATAAAAAATATTCAACATTTTGAGTGCTCATGTGAGTGAAAAATTCTATTTATGAAGTACATGTATAATCAATGATTCATTTCACATTTTCTATAAAATCCAAATGGGACTTCTTTTAAAAATGAAATGAGTATTCTTTTAAAAAAACTAAAAAAATAAATAAAAATTTATTTATAATATAAATTTTTAAAGATTAAAATAATTTTTGAAGACATTTTTAGAAAACATAGATTTTCAATAAGAAGAATTCTTGATTGAAGAGTTTAATAAATTATGATTTTCTTAAATACATTTTCCCAATCATTTTATGTAGCAATGATTGGTAATATAGTAATATTACATGAAATAGTTCATTAATAACTAGAGTATAAAAAATATATTAATATTTTGAAATAAATATAAAATATTTTCCCCAAAGGAGACTTTAAAAAAAATCCCAAATAATGATGAGATTGTGAAATAAACCCTTACAACATTGGTAACATTTGAATAAAAATCCCTATGAATGAGATAATATAAAATTTAAATTTAAATAACATAAAGAGAAATTTGATCATTATATAACACATCAATAGGGGAAATAAATACACCACATAATGGAATAAGTGGTGAATATTGTGTATTCTTCAGGGATGTAAAAATGAGACGAGAAAACCTTATATTAGGTGTGACATATTTTGTATGTGTTCAAACCTCGTGTATAATAAATATTGGTTTATTATAAATAAATTAAATAAAAATACTAATATATCTCATATCATATATGATATTCTTAGAGTTTTTATCATATCATCTTTATATTTTAAAGGTGAATGACTATGTTCGATAGTTTACAAGATATGTAACAACGAGCTTAAATGAACTATATAATCTTATTATTTAAATTTGTTAGTTATAAACTTGCAATTAATTAGGAGAGAATGAAAAATATTAATAATTTTGTTAAATATAAAATGGTCATTCTCATTGATAATGTATTAATTAATTCATTTTAAATAATCACTCAAATTTTTAATAAAATAATTTTATTCTTCAAAAATGGGTTTTCTTGCATTTTATATGTGAATATAATAATTATTTTTTGGAAATTATATAAAATTAACATCATTTTTATATAAAGATATTAAATTCTATCATGGCATAACATTTCTTATTTTTTTTGAAAATAATGGTTTTTGAGTGAATAGTAAAAAATGATGATTTTTTTAAAAATATAATTTATTTTCAAAAATTTAAACTATTTAAAAGTTCATTATGTTGTAAATTTTATTTTTAAAAAATAATTATTATTTAGTTATATTTCAACCAAAAAATGTTTTTTGAATCATGTTTTTATTTTATTTTAGTATAAGTTTATTTTTGTGTTAAAAAATGTTATTTTTATGAAATCTATTTGAAAAAAAAAATATTATTTATTATTTTTAATTAATTAAAATAATAACAATTAGGTAATGTTTTAAATAAAATATATATATTATATATCATTAAATATTAATTTAATTTCGTAAATGTTTTATTATTAGTCATGGAGTTAATGTAAAATCAACTTTTTCATGAAGAATACACTTCTTGAAAACATAGTTTTTCATCGCATCTTCTTGTTTTTTTAATTTAATATTGATAATGAAATGAATTTTATTTGGTAAAATGTATTCTATATTTGTAATAATAATTTTGATGTTATATTTCAAAGTTAATTTCATTTATATTCATAAAAATATATCCTCGTTAAAAATGATATATCTTAGTATAGGTAAAATAATGAAACGGGTTAAAGTTAAAGAGTAAAAGATTAAAATAATGAAAAAATAACTTTAAATGGGTGCTTAATATTTTTATTGACCATAAAAATAAATGAACATTTCAATAATAAATATAATTTTTTATAATTAATGCCACCCAAATCTGGTTGGCTTTAAATATAAAATAATAATTATTTAATAACATAAAACCACCAATACCCAAGTATAAATATCAAACATCATAACCCCATTTCAACTAAAAATACTTGAATCACTCCAAAAATCTACCAAAACCTCTCATAAAAACTCTCCCTTTATTATACAACCACTCATAATTTCATTTTTTCCTTCTACATTCTTCGAACCACATTATTCAATAGGGGAATAAAAACTCCCAAATATTGTATATACTATATTTTAATGATTATAATGTAATATATTATATCTATTCCTTTTATCATCTCCTCTCATTCAAATAAACGAAATCTTTTTCCAAATTATAGTGTTTAAAATCTATATGAATAATGACAAGTCATTTTCCATAACCACCTTAAAGGTTGATCATAAAATTATTATTATGATTCAATAATATTATAATAATTAAAATATAATTTATTTCCTCTTCTATAACAAATATTTAGACATAATATTAAATAAAATAAAACTAGTTCATGATGGACTAAAAAACCACCAAAATAAACTAAACTTTTATCATAAACATTTTATCAAATGAATGATCATAATTTTAGAAAAAAAGGATAAATGGGGCCTTTTATACTTATAATAAGTGAATTAATACCATTTCATTCCACTTGTGTAGTATTATTTCCATTTTACAAGAAAATCCACAATTATACACAAATGAACCGACAATGAAACCATAAACGAATGAAACTCAGACAACGAAAATAATGAAATTTTATTAATGAATGGGTGATAAGATGTAATAAATGGATTATATAATTTATTATATATTATTAATATAGTTCTATAATAAAATAATAACTCTATTTGAACCATTAATATTAATTTTTAACATGTTTGAATGATGCCGAACCTGATGTAAGTGATTTCTAAACTCCCATGATCACCAACTAATCGTCGATATAGATTGGTCATCATTTTCATCAACATTAAATAATTTAATAACAGTAGGTCATGGACCAAATTCAAAGAAGTTAATGGAAATATGAATAGTGAAGACCTATTTTATCCATTATAGTGATGGATTTTCAAAATTACTTTCCATTAATTGTGTTAATCATCAACTTCATAGATTATACCATGTTATGATTCTTTTGTGATATGACTTTTGAATATCATATATTATATTTCAACTTTTTTAGGTGTATTTACATCTTATTCAAATAATACCTTAATTTTATTATGTCTGTAATCAATGATATGATATTTACAAGGGACATTATTATAGAAATTATCCTTTAAAGATTCCATTAAAACTATATTTTCTTCCATTTTAGTATTTTATAAAATTGTTTCTCAAAATGTTTTTACTATTATATTTTGAATGATTTATGTAATTTATACTCATTTTTTACCTTTAAAAAAGATTTTGGAGGGATTATTTTTTACTATTACGAAAAAAATTTGAAATGAAAATTTTTTAACTTATACAACATGAGAGGATATTATTGTTTTCATGGTTCCTTAATTATTTGAAGCTTAATTTTCATGTATACATTATTACTATAAAATAATATTTTTTACTATATAAGTGAGAAACATTTCTAAAAATAACTGATTTTAAAAAGAAAAAATTATTTTCTATAAGAATATGTTCTAATTACAGTATTCATGTTTTATGATTATGATATAGTTTTTGGGAATTGATTCTAATAATCCGTGATTACGTTGTAAACTAATGATGGGTGGTTCTGTGAAAATACAAGGATGGTTGGATATGTTATTAACCAAATTCGGGTGGTACCATTATAAACCAATCACGGGTTGTTACATTATAACCTTCAATGCATTGGGTACTCCAGAGTTAGTGGTTTTCCATTTCTGTTAATCCATTTATAATAGTGATATGGAAAATGATGTCCCAATTTACTTAATTATATATTATACTATTATTAGTTTTCATGAAAATCATTTAATTATCAAAATTTAGTAAATTGTTCTATTGAAAAAATGTTTCCTTTTTCAGAGTAATTTTTTTTTAAAAAAAATTGGGGTTTTTACTGGACTAATGCTTTCCTTTATTTTATGTCCCTTACTGATATTTTGTTATCATGTCCAGTTTTAAAATGTTTTTCATAAAATTTCATGGGGAATATATACAACGATGATATCAAAGTGAAAATTGTAATGATTAATAAAAAAAATTATTTCATTCTAAAAATATTTTAATGGAAAAATGGATACTAGGAATACGTGTCCACATATAATGTATGGTTTTACCATTTATAAGTTATTCCTAGTTTTCTAAAACTCTAATCCTAACAGATCCTCAAGATTATAATAATTTCAGTTCGAGTCTGAAATCATTAGAATACTTAATGATTAAGAATGGTTCATTACAGTTGGTAACATAGGATGGTTTAAGTAATATTAAATTTTAGGATATTATTTAATAATAATTTACAATTCAAATATAACCAAAATGGTTACCATGGAAGGGATATTCATAGTTATTTTCCACAAATCGAATAAGTTTTAGATAACATAAAAAAATATATCGTAGTGTTTATCGTCTTCATAACATGGTATATTATGATTTTATTTATATTATCACAGTAACCTTTTTGGTATTAGTAAATTGCAAGATCTAGAGGGAACCAATGTTAAAAATGGATTTGAAGGAATGTGTTGTGGTTTTATGAATTATCATCTAAATGAAATGTGATCATTAATGAGGACACTTTTAATTATTCTAAACAATATATCAGGAGTAATGATTAACCACGTAAACCTTGGTGAGTTTCTTAATGCCTCAAATATGAGAGAAATGATGCCCCGAGGAATATTTGGTGACAATTAACATTAAAGGAAATTTATTAAATTGCTTATTTGTTAATAAGGTCAAAATAATTTTCTAGGATTATGTATTAAAAGAATATTCATATATATTAGATCGGGTAATGAGGTCATTACGAAATCCTCATCTAAGAAAAAATTAAAAATTTGATTAACTCCGTGTAGGGGAAATATATTCTCGATGATGTATCAATTGAATGTTTTAGATGTGGGAAGTATGTTCATTATGAAAATCAATTTCCTGCGAATAAGTCTCATTAATGAGCTCAATATGACCATATAGATATCTAGATAGAAATACCTAATTCCATTACAGTTGAATTTTTGGAAACTACACATAACATATGGAAGGTATGGATAATTTATTGGATCATGTTATGACATTATTAAATTGTAAAAAATGATTCATATTTTTTTATATGAAATAAGTATTAAGGATTAATATATAAAATCATGCTTTTGTGATTATGAAGAATACTGATTTATTATGATGTTTACAGATAAGGGATTCATGAGTTAGAGTATATATAAGGATGATGAAATGTTTAAAATTATTAACACTCTTTTTCTAATTGGGTTACCTTGGGAGACTTTTGATGAGTTTGAGTTTTATGTATGCTTTATGTTTATCATCTATAATAACTCTCTCTTAATTTTGAGGATATAATTATAATGGTATGGATAAAATTTAGTTTTAATATGACCTTTGGTTTTGATGTAATAATTGGTTATTACATTATTTGGATGCAAAATAATAAATAAATTATGGGAAAACCTTTGAGGTTAAAACAACTCTTAAATGTTGAATATATGAAATTAATTTTTATGTAAAGTTATATCATTTTGGAAATTTTGTGAAGATTTTATTATTATAGCTATAGAAAAAGGAAAACGTACAGGATGTGTAAAAAATCATTATATTCAACAAGGCCATGTTGATTTAACCCAAAACCTAATTGTGAAAAGTGTGCTTAATCTACCAGTATCCCACTTGATGTAATGGTTAGTATGAAATTTATTTTCATTATTTAAACTATATGATGGATAAAGGTTATGTTCATTTTTTGATCAAATGTTTTATCATATTGATCCCCATGGAATGTAAAATTGATTATTAGATTATGTAATCAATGTTATTTTGGTAGAAGTTCACTATTTTGGTTACATTATATGATTAAGGCACACTGAATACAATGGGATTTTATTTTAGGAATAAATTAGGAATTTTATTTTTGAAAATTATATGATCATAATGTGTTATTATTATGATTTAGTAAATATGTGGAAATGAATAGTATATCATAGAGATTATTTTATTTCAGATATTATACTTTTAGTATGTGACATTAAGAGTGATTGACCTTATTTTTGAGGATAAATGTTAAATTTATATTGGAAAAAAAATGTGATCAAATCCTTCTGACTTTTCGCTTTCAATTTTAGTGTGGAATATTTTTTTGAGGAATTTTAAGGTTAGCTATATGTTGAATGGCCTATATTGAACTTTGTGTATTATTATTAAATTTTCGAAATTAATGTACATTTATTCAAAGGAAAATTTATTAGTTTGGTGAATTATATTATATTTTAATGACAATTTTTTCATCATTAATTCCTAAATACATGATGAGTATTTAGTTAATCTTTAATGGATTTTTTTATCCGTATAAGTATATTTTTATGTTTTGAGTCTGACATATTCATCTCAAATACTTAGTGTTTGAAAAACAGATAATATTTTGGTGGAAATTTATTAATGAATGAATTTATACTTGTAAAGAAAGTATATATCCTTATCTTATTATTATAGGTACTAAAATAATTCCTCAAATATATATAAATTATTTTGAAAAAAATAATTTTATATGAATAATTTTTATATTGGAAAATCTATGGCCTTTTAACCCATCATAGATATCCAGTTTCATAATGGTTAACATTATCATTACATAGTTATCAATCACAATATATCCTCATTTTCACTTTATATTTTCTATTCCATGTCCATTTATTCAAACAAGGAGACCTAATATGATTTATTCCATATGACCTTCATACATTTCCTTTCTCACTTATCAAGTCGAAGATTTATGAATCCTTTATACAATGTGGGATTTCAAAAAAGATATTTTGTAAAGGAAAACCATTTTTTTTTATCATATTTTTAAAACACAACGATTAAATATAATAAAGGGGGTAGAATGCAACATCCTAATATTTTTAAAAGAAATGACGTGGTTCGATAGTTTACAAGATAGATAACACCAAGCATAAACGAACTATATAATCTTATTATGAAATATATAGTGGTCAAAAAAATTCAAAATTAATAATTAAGTATTTTTAAATAATCACTCAAATTTTTAGTAGTCTTTTTATTCATAAAAATTGGGTTTTTTGATATTTTTGTGATTATAATAATCAATTATTATAAATTTTAGAAAATTAATTTAATATAATTTACATCATTTTGAATAAAAATATCAAATTTCTCCAAGGGGATTTTTTGGATTTTTTACAAAATATTGTGTTTTTATTGAATAGTTAAAAATACAATTTAAAAAAAATATCATTTCATTTCAATAAATTAAGCAATTTATAAGTATCACTATTATTTCAATTTAATTTTAAGAAAATTTATTATTTAGTAAAATTTCATTCATATAAATTTTTTTGAATCAATTTTTTTTAGAATAGGTTTATTTTATGGTTTAAACATTATATTTTTTTGAAAATTTTATTATTTTATATATTGTTTATCCTTTTTAGTCAATTGAAATAATACCAAATATCGAATGTTTTAAAAGAAATTTATAGATTATATATCATTCAGTACTAATGTATTTATAGAAAATTATTATTATTATTAGTCATATAGTTAATATAAAATCATTTTTTTCTTGAAAAATACACTTTTTAAAAACCCTCTTTTTCATCCTGTCTGTAGGTTTAGTTATAGATTTAATTATGAAATTTTTTGAATTTAATTTAGAATAATGGGTTCCATATTTTTAATCAGATGTTCCAAATTATGTTTGGGGATTAATTTTATTTTTAGGTTATAGGTTCTAAATATGATCATCCAATGGGTTTTGGACAATTTTTAGGTCATAGGTAACCCTTATCTTCTTAGTTACACCACCGGTAAACCTATTTTTTACATTAACTACAATAATTTATTCTAATTGTTTTCACTATTAATTATGGTAAATAATTTAGTTGAAAAAATTATATAATATAAATTATTCTAATTCCAAATATGTTATCTATTTTAACCAATTTAATTTATTATTAAAACACAAACACAAAGAATGAGTATATTTCCAAAGAGAAAAGTATCATTGGTGTAGATTTTCATATTATAAAAATTCTATATTATATTAATTCAAATTCCCTAAATTAGTGAAATTGATAAAAAATTACTAATTTTTCTTCAAAAAAAAATTCTTAAAATAATTTAACATTTTAAATTATTTAAACGAAAATCTAGTTTTACAAAAAAATAATTTTTACTATTCATAAAAAAATATTTTAAGAAACTTCCAAATAATATACCAAAACATAATTTTTAAATTTACACTAAATAATTTCACTTTATTTTATCAAATAGATTTTATAAAATTTATTAAAAAAATATTCTATTTACTGTGCGAAGCGCGAAGAAGCCGCCTTTTAGAAAAATTGAGTTTTTCAAAAAACATTTCATTGCATTAAAATAGTTCTTATTTTTTATAATAAACATAAAAATATAAAATTTATTTTATATATGTGTAAACAATTTAATTTTCATAATTTATTTAATAATATTTAAATATTATATCTCAATGTCTATGTTATAATGGTCTTGTTTTAATTCGTAATATTTTATTAGAGTATTGTGTTTAGTTCAAAATAGGTGTCACATGAATTCCAAGCTATCAAAGAGATTGAATTTGTTTAAAAATATACACAATTTTAATTCTACATCTGTAAATTTTACTTATAATCATGGTGTTCTGTGTCACATATGATATCGAATATGACGTTCCTTTTTTAAAATCTATGGGTGTTTCCGAGAAACTCAATATTTTTCAATGATTGACCTTTGTTCTTGGTATCATCAATTATGATTAAAGAAGGAATATTTTTCTATGAAAACATTTTGTATGAGTTATGGAAATTTTTATTATATATTAATTCTATTTGGATTAAATAATACAGCCTTTTTTTTCGAAACGATAAACAGAGAATTCATGGAATATAATAATTTTTTTTGTATTTATTAATGATATATTGGTGTGATGTAAATGTTTTAAGGACTGAATGATTCGTTTATAAATCATTTTATAGTTTCTTATAAGAAAATATTATATTGAATTTTTTTAATGTGTGAATTATCGATAAAAAATATTTTTTTCTTGAAAATATTTCCTCTAAATAATGGAATCTCATTTTTTCATTTGTTTAAAAAAGAGGCAAAAGAATATCCCACACCAATGAAAAAAATAGAGGCACATAGTTTCCTTTTATTTTCAGGTTAGTATGTGTGATTTGATAAAAAAATCTAGATTGGATTACTCATAAACCATGTATACACATAATATGTTTATGTTTATATGGACAAAAGAATTTGAAGAATGTGTTGATGAAATGATGAATAAATTGGTTAATGCTTTGATATTGACTCTACCATCAGGAAATGATGGATTTTTGGTATATATTATTGCATCAAATAATTTAATTGGTGATATATTTATATAATAAAAAATGTAATTTCCTATGCATCAAGGTTTTATGGACTTGTAAATAGAACTATCCAACCCATGATCATGATTTGTAAGTAATAATCACTAAATGAAAGTTATAGATATATTGTCTATATGGTGAAAGATATGAGATATAAATAGATCATAAGAGTATAAAATATAACATTTCACGGAAATTTATCAATATAAGGATAATTAAATAACTCATGTTACTCATGGATTATTATTTTTTAATAAACTACTTCAAGGGGAAGGAAAATAATGTAATGTATGCATTACAAAGGAAGGATCATGGAGTCCTAACCAAAATGCGGATTTATAGGGATACTGTGTTCATTAATGGAATAAATATTGATATGGTAATTATTAGTGAATGATAAACATAAAACCTTTTTAAAATTATTTTTAAACCATATTCATTGGAAACTATAAAAATTTATTATCATGATGATGAAAATTATCTAAAGATAATTAAACCAGTGAATGATGAAATATTGGTATACATTTTTTATGATGATGGTGTTCGGAAATTTTGAATGAGGTTGTCTGTTCCATCTATTCATGAGCTATAAAAGAAAAATTTGAGATGATGGTCATAACTTAAATTTCCTTGTACACCTTTGTAGTACTATCAAGTATAATGATTTTATGGAACATTTTTGGTGGGAATGTATTATGGATGAAATTTATTATTATGTAACAAGATGTATAATTTGATAAAAAGTAATAGTTTAAAGACAATATCATAGAGGATACATAAATCTTATACCTATTATTATGTGGAAATGCGATGATATCACTATGTAATTTTTCACTGGATCTCTAAATACTCATTTAATGAATAGACTCTTATGGTTTATTGTTTACCAACTAACCAAATCGACACATTTTATTTCTATAAAAGATGAATTACCAATAGAACACACTGCTCAATATTAAGGAAGTTTTAAGATGTCATTATATAACCCTTTTTATTTTATTTAAACATGATCCATGAATTACAATGAATTTTTTGAATTTTTTTTAGAATAATATTGATAAGAAGATTCATTTTATCACTTCATATCATCCTTAAACAAATTTTCAATCTATAAGGACTATTCAAACATTTGAAGAAATGTTTAAGTTATTCTATCTTGACTTTCAAGGTATTTGGGATCATTATTTACTATAGGTTGAATTTACATTTAATAGTATCTTCTATTCAGCTATTCTAAGAGTGCTATGTGAATCATTATATGGAATGAGATGTCTTACTACAATTTGTTGCGATTAAGTTCATGAAAGGAAGATTATAGGCCCATAAATTTTTAAGAGACAAATATAAAGGTAATTATAATTTATATCCATATTAATGAGGATCATTAAAAGAAATTTGTATTCCAAAAATTGAGGGAAAAAAATTTGAATTTCAAGATGAAGATCACATTTTCTTTAATGTATCTTCATGGAAGAGTGTTATATGTTTTTCTAAGAACAAAATACTAATCCCTATGTACATTGCACCATTAAAAAATTTATAATTAATTGTATTTTTGGTATACCAATTGTAAATCACACCTAGCCAAACTTAATGACATGAATTTTTTTCATATCTCATTATCATTTAAGAATATACTAGAAAAACACATGTTCTCACCTATAAAGAAATAAAATTCAAACATGATATATCTTACTATGAAGATCCCATAAAGATTCTTAACACTCTAGATTTAGCTTTGCAGAGTCATATGACTTTACTACTTATGGTAAGTTAGAGAAATCATAATATATAAGAATTATCAAGGTACCTAGGGATGTTACTAATAATAATTACCCTAATTTTTTTAGATTGTAATATCCAAGAAAATTTTGAGAGTAAAATATTTGGAGGGAAGATTGTAACAACAAATATAGAATTATGGAAAGTGAATATTTTATTTTCATAAAACTGTATTAACATGTAAAATTTATTATTTCATATTACATACATACTAATTTTATAGGATGAATATTTATTTTGACCTTACTATGTCAAAATAATCATAGATTGAATTTTTGAAATTTCCCTTCACAAATAAAATTGATTAATAACTGAAAATTTAATATTTTTATAATCCAGAATCTATTTATAATAATTTCTATAAAATATTTATGACTAACCCTATATTAATAATTTTTATATATACATAATTACAAGATCATTTGGATGTAAAAGTGGCATTTTAAAAAAAAAATTAATTGTATAATGATTTATCATAATAAGTAAGTAAAATAATATATAATAATCCATGATTAGAAAAAATATTATATATTTTATATATAACTATATGAATTTAATTTCATATAATTATGATTACTAATCATGTTATTATTTTAATATTTTCTTATTATTAGAAAATATATTTCTAGGAAAAATTATTTTTCATCATGATTTATAGGATTATTTTTAAATTTAATTCTACAACTTATATGAAGTGAATCTGATAAAATGGTTTCTATATTTTGAATAAAAATTAAACAAAAAATATAATGGTGTTTTTTAATTTTTTTCATTAGGATTAGTAAAAACAACAAATAATATTTACCATGGTTAAGGATAAAATGAGCATGCCTTGGTGTTTATCTAAATATATATGGGTTAAAATGGACTTATAACTTTTTTAAATCATGTTTTATGAAGATATTTCTCCCATATACTATCTAAACTTCTAAATAGAGTCAATTTTATGTCAACTTTATATGAAAGTAACTTAATAATATTTTAAAACATTTAAAATTTATAAGTGTGACACACACCTTATTTATAAAAGGGAACATCCTCACCTCAATTACTCATGCATATAATTAATAACCAGTCATATTATTTCATAAATATAATTATTTATTTTCTAGAGGTGATGGTATTCCTAAAATACCAATCATAGGGTCATTAATATGATATCTAAATGATCTATTTCAATGAAGATGCAATCATCGTAACTGAACACTTTTATTTTTATTCTTATTTAACAACCTCTAATTTTATCCTACCAATTAAGATACAATAAGAATAAATCATACATATAATGATATATTATTATTTAGAAGTAATAATATTTCTACATATCATATCAATCAAATTAGAAATAAAACCATCACTTATGTGTATGGTGGACTACCACCTCGTGAACCAATGTAATAGGTTTTTCATCATCGAATCAAATTGATAGTAATAATGATTGAAATAATTAATATATATTATACCTAATCCATTATTATGATCATATAAATTTAATATATTATCCACCTCATTACCCCTCTCATAATTAATAAATGAAAACATTTCACATTCATATGTGTGGAGTACCACCTCTACCAAAAGATGTGATCCAATTTTCATGCCCGCTTTTCACATAAAGTATAAATATGTATCTGTTGAATATTTATGATTTATATATCATTATTAATATTATTTATATGATAAATCCTTGTTCAATAATCATGTAACATAACTTAAAATTCAAAACATAGATAAAAAGAAGCATTTTACACCTATGATAATGAAAATAATGAAAGATTGTTATCAACAGGTGATAAGTTGATATAAGTGGGACATATATGATATTATACATATTTTTATGTTTTTTATTTAATTATAATTAAAATAAATTTATTATATATGAGTATAAATGACCTTTAATAAAGTGTAAGTGTGATTTAAGGTATTTCGTAGTAATTTACATTCTATTTAGACATATTGTGTATTATAAACCTACTTTATTTTTATGATATTTATATAATATTGATTTTATGTATATATAAGGAATATATATTTAATCATTTTAATGAATATTTCAATTTATGTTTAATCTATCAAGGGGTTATAATTAAAAATTTAGATTGGAGGAAATAATTTATTTTACAACCTCAATAATTTGGGTTTTCGTATATATCCATTAAAAGAATATTACATAATATACTTCATAAACTCCATATATTACCATATCCCTTGATATTTCATTATGTTCCATGTTTTAATCCAACTTATCAACTCTTTCTCACCTGAATAAACCTAATAAATGTTTAAAATAAAATAATATCTTATTTCTATTTTTGATCAGGTATATTTTTCTGGAATATCAATATTTTTCAACAAAAAATTACAATAGTCATTTTAATTTTTTAAAATTATTCATTATGTACATTTTATATTATCCCACCATTTATACATGAATTTAATTTAAACATTCAAATTGTTTTTTAAAGTTCCATTTCAGCATCTTTTTTGAAAAATCAAATGGAAATTTATATTTTTAATGTATATTATGTTAACCGAATTTGTGGCCACAAAAAATTCATTACACAATTTAATTCTAATTAAATATTCAAATTCTTTTACCTATAAAATTCATTAATGTGAACTTATTTAAAAAAAATCTTCAATTTAATTATATTCTCTAAAAGAATATATTTTATCAAAAAATCTACCTTTCTGATGAATTAATGGTCATCTTTCATCTCTTGATTAGTTTTGTGTTATTTAATATTCACATGGAACATTCAATTTCTTGTGATAATATATTATAAAAATTTAAATTCTTCTTATACATCTGTATTCTTTATATCATACTGACTCAATATTTTTTGAACTATAAAATGAAACTTTTAAAGGGTAAGTATGAACCTATTAAATTCAAACAAATAATAAATACAAGATATAATCCTAGAACATGACTACTGGGCCCTGCTCCTACCGAGCGGTTATCGTGATATTTCAATCTTCCACCTACACATGACCGCTCAACTAGATGCCATGTAGAGGGTTTCACGGGTCTAGTACCGATGAAAAACCATACCCTCTTGTCATCCAAATCCAAATGGCATGCTCGAGTAAAATCATCTGGCTATGTATCCTTATCCAGAATAGGTCCTTGATGATTTTTGTTGCTACAAAATAAAAAAATCAAAAGAACGTCAAAAACAAAAACACAAAATGTCCCGACCCATAACATATTTCAAAGGTACCCAAATCAGAAATCAGAGGCACCGCTTAATAAAAAACAAATGAGACAAGCCACATGCTCCACACACATTCCGAGAAACCCACTACACGTCCATCATCATGAATTAAATAAATAACATCATTGAAAACAATGCATCATCATGACCTTCACGACACCTCGACGATTCATTTATATCTTGAATAGAAAAGCATGTGATATTTGATTCCACCACAATGTTTTTATTAAATGGATATAGTTTTTTCTTGTTCTTTTATTATAATTGATGATAAAATTTGAAAATTTATCTATTCACATAATTGTTAAACCAAACCATGGTTGGACTATATATACCATTGAGGAATGTGATAACAAGATATTTTTTTTAGAAATATAATAATTTCCTCCATATAATAGATCCATAACAAAGCCACACAAACATAGTGGATAAAAAAATAAAGGATTGGTATATAAAAAGAATAAAAATGATTACATTAAATGGAAGAAAACAAAGTGATGATATATATATATATAAAAAACAAATTTCTCATGAAATGAAAGGGAATCAAATAATATACTACCTTCCCTCTCAATGTGGGTGATTTTAGAACCCTTTTCCACCTTTAGGGGGAACACTCGCATCGTATTTCAGAAAAATGAATTTGAAATTTCTATACCCCTAAAAAATTGGGAATTATGGATGAATATAATCCTTTACTAGAAACATTAATTTCTAATTTCTAACAAATTCATAGACCAAAAAATAAGGAATTTTCATCCCTAGTCATAGAGGAACCATAACAATAGTACAATTCAAGAGCTACAATCACATATCCTTGATGATCATAAATTTACCCTCTACCTTAAATAAGTCTATAACATGAAGAGATAACAATATTTTTTATGTGTATATAATTAGAAATAATGGCAGAAAAATACCTCTTGGAACCTCTTTTATTCACATCCCAAAAACTATAGGATCACACTAGAAATGGAACTGGATAAGTGCTCCCAAAGCTCACCCTTTATTCCACTTCAAAATTTTAAAATATATAATATAAAACAACTATTTATTATTAATGGTAACCATTAACACGACATATTGATTTGAATAATTTTCATCTAAAAAATAAACTAATTTCTTTAAAAAATCATATTTTGGTGATGATACAATGATCTATGCATGAAATAAGAAAATATATTTTTAGCAGTATATCATTTCATGTACACCTCTTTATGTATCATTTATAGTATCAGAATAATCATACATTTATAATCCTCTACATAAATATTAACATTTTGTTAATTATATTATCCTTAAATCCACTTGATATTTTATATGGGGATATAAATTATAATGAATTAAATTATTTGAATATATTAGTAACTTCATCATCTTTCCCATTAGCACAATAAAACAAAATCATCCTCATATCCACATTCTTATCCCAAGATTGAGTATGAATATTTTACTTATTCTTATAAAAAACTATTATCACTTTCTATCATTCATATTCCAACCCCTACTAATATTAAATACCACATTAGAATCAAATTTTTTTCATATAGTAAGGAACTAGAAACAAATTCACTATAGTAAGAGATTAGGGACACTGAAAGTTTTTTACTTTTCATCATTACCTTCATTGTATCACATATTAGAGAGGATTTAAGTAAATAATCATATGAAGCTATAGATATTAATATTCCTATTTCGGAGGACCTTCATTTTTCAGGGAACCCCTCAGCTTGTAATTATTCAATTCTCACTCCATTAAGATTAAGGGCCACACACAAATTCAATACTAGGAAAATCCACAGAGTATCCTTAGGAAATAACTCTGAGAAAAACAATATTACTAAAGAATCCTCAACAACTAGATAAAAATAAAATAACATTATCTAGTTATGAATATACAAATAATCCATATCTAACCAAGATAAAGCCCCCACCTGTTACCTAAATCTTCAATACACTCCTAATACACAATAACCACTCGATACAAAATTGATGATACAATAGTTGGGTAAGAAGTGGACACATACAATGATATACAATAACCATTAAGAGAGTCATATATCATCAAATCATTCCTTACTAATAACTCAAAGGTCCCCATGCCTGTAAAGAAGGGGCTCATTGCTTCCCCGGAGAATGAGAAATTTTCCTCTATAAAATTGTAGCTAGCAATGAGATCAATACCAGATTCATACTGAATCATCTTTTGATAAAATTCTTCCTGACTAATTCTAAAATTGATTTTATTCATATGATCATGATATATTTTCATCTATATATAGTTTCATGGTGATATAATTTTCATGATATCAATGGTTAGATATTATATATGAAAGAATCCTACGATTGTGATTTTAATTCCCCATAAGACCATCTGATTATGAAAAGATTATTCAAATCCCAGGATCCAATGAAACAAATGTGAAGTATATGGAATCTTTCACATATGAAAATACAGGATCCACATGAAAATAATTAACCTAGAAAGACAAACATTTTAATAATTCTACCACCTAAAAAATAAAAAACCCAGAACATTCCAATTAGAGGCTTCATAAATTTATAGAATCAAGAGAACTAAAACATAACATAGATGATAAACCCAAATAAGTGTTCTGTAATAATCAATATTCAATAACATCTATCCAATCCGGATCAAATATTAAAATAATATCCAAAAGTGAAACATGGATGCATCTATGAATTCAAAATCTGAGAAATAAATAATTATTTCTACATAAACTATTATACAAGGTTTATTTAATAGCTGAATAAAATTTGATTATAAATATGTTATAGAATGTAGTGTGGGATAAGACCTCATAAATAAAGTCTAATATATAAAATATTCCACATCATTTCCTTCAGATGATGTCTATTCCACTTACAAAAAAAGTACGGTAAACTTCTCACATTAAAAATTCATAAAATTTTGAACAAAACATGGATCAGTGTTTGAAACTTTCCCACAAGAGTTCCCAATATAATGAATAAAGTGAACATAAATGGGTTTTGAGATCATATATAACTGAGGGTTAAATGGAAGAAGTCAACACCATAGTGGGAAAAAAGATACATATGTGTTTTAGTCAATGATATTAATTTTACAATTTGAAGGTCCATTAAATTTTTATAAATCTCATGAATATGGAAATGGCTCTTGAATTTAAATTTGATTAGAATAAAATACACCATTTTTCTCATTTACATGTCATTAATTAGAATGTTCGATAAAATTTTAAAGATCCACTTAAAATTGAATTATGAAATGATGATAGGGTATTTCATTCCTATAAGGACCCAACCTTATATATTACAAAATATAATGTTTTTATGCATGAATTAATTTTCTTTCTATCCTGAGGGTTTTCAAGTTTATTTTATTAAGAATTAGTTCATAACACATATATAAAAAATTACTATAACCATGTGTGTTCACAGCTATAAATTGATATAATGTTGTTTTTTCCAATCTATAGAGGTTTAATGAAGTAGTTTCCAAGACAAGTGATATTTTTAATCTAGTGGATTAAATGTTGAATGTGGCCCAGTTTTCCAATGTTTTCCAATGATTTTTATCTAAAAATCTAGAGTAATGGAAAATTCCCATGAAAATCATCTTTTCAGGATCAAAAAAGTGTTTTATCTTAAAGGCATGCTTTTGTGAAAGCTTAGAGTTTCATGATGGTTTTTTTTCATGATTGCATATTATATTTTGATGTTGTAGAATTAGATGAAATGAGTTTTCTAGGTGTGATATAATTTTTTGAATGTTATGGAGTTTCATTAAATCCATCGAGTTTCAGAAAAAATGTCGAGTTTCACAAAAGGGGATTTTTTTTGATAATATATTATGATGAGATTTATTTTATATATTAGTTTCTTTAGAAGAATCCTTAAACCTCTCATTTCACAAACTGTTTATTCAAAAATAATTCTAACATGAATCAGGATATATTATGTGAAAATAAGATTCATAAAAATCGTGGGTGAGAACTAATTTAGAAAAATGTGTTTCATTGAACGGTTTTGATGAATGTTGTGTATTTCATGAAATTCAGATATTTCATGAATGTTTAGTGTTTTACTAATGTCAGTAGGGTTTTGAATAATATGGGATTCGTGAAAAGTTTTTTTTGTAAATGATACTTATACAAGAGTACTTGAACTTGGGAAAAGATTATTGAACAAATTGAAGCATCATAATAAGACCTCTATAATGAAAAACATCATATTCATTTTCTCATATTTGTAAGTTACCATCAAGTAGATAAAATGGGTTAGACATCACCAAAATTAGTAAGTAAGGGTATGTCTCTAGAAGAGATCTATGAGAGGTATTGTTCCATCCACAAAACTATTCTAAAGGAAATTTTCCATCTGGAGATTCGTTGTTACCCAAAAATTGTAATATATAAAATCTAGTGAATATTAATCAATTCAGGTATGTCCAACACAATTTTAGAATATGATCCTTAGCCATCCCATTGTGGGGAACCACATATACTTATTATGTTTGGTTTCTATTTTAGCATATGTGTGCTTGGTAATTTCACGATTCCATCAAGTAAGTTTTACACGTTCCCACCAATATGGGTAAAATCTGTCTTATTCAAATAAAAATTTGAGACCCTAATTTACCCCTGTACTCCCAAGGTGTTCGGATGAATAACACAAACATATGTATTAAAAGTTGACAGTTCTACTCATTTTGACTGTTTCCCATAATATAACAGTTTTTAAATAAAACAAGGTTCATTTTAATTAATAATCTCTATGACTTGAAATAAGATTGATTCGTCTCACTTACACATCATTAAACCTTATGAAAAACATTTTACAACATTAAATGAAAAAATATCTATTAAGGGACTAAAAAATAAGAAAGAAATACATATGTTAGTCTATGAATGATTTTTAATTTTTTTAAATAAACATTGGGGATCAAAATAAATATTTTCTTAGCTATGAAATAAATCTCCTTGACCAAATATTTACATTCAAATTTTCATTAGAAATATTAAGGGGAAAAATTTTAGAAGGTTTTATTTTCATTCAGTAGAAACTCATAAGTGTTTTTACAAAGTATGATGTTTTACACTAAAAAACTATCATATAATTTCCATCTGACATAAGAACATTATGGTACACTGATAAATCATTATATTTTTTAAAAAACCCATATCAAGCATAGATAAAAAATGTAGATAAATCGGGGAATCATTTTATATATCACTCCTACAAATGGAATAACCAATACGATCAACATCCATACACAATCCACTTGAGGGAAATCATGACCAACCCATCCTTGATTTAAAGTGGAATCACATATCTTTAGAAAATAACTTAACAATCCAGCCTTGTCTTATAAAGTAACCATTTATCATGGGTTTTTAACAGAACCACCCCTCATCATAAAAAAAATCCAAGAAATATAACATAATCATAAAACATTGAAGCATTCATTTTATTCATCAAATCATAAAAATATTATTTTCATCCATATGAGAAAAAATTGGATTTGAAAATATATATTATATTTTAAAACATTTCTTTAAAATATAGATAACATAGAGATAATGGGGTTTTCATTGATGAAAACATAAAATATTTAGAAGGAAGTCAAATATCAAAAAATAGTTATGGTGGTATGAAAGGTAATTGACATTGTATTTGTTAAAATTTAACTTTCCAGTATTATGTTTAAAATAAATTAAAATTATTCCAAATAAAATAAAAAAAATCATTTTAAAACCCCTTAAAATAATGTAAAAATACATATCAAATGTCTTTTATAATTTATTTATGTCCGTATAAATCCATCTATAAAATAAAATATAAACATATATACATTGAAGAAAAATATATTGAGAATAAATATTAAAAATAATTAAAGAGGGTTTTATGTTAATGTGTCTCTTAGATTGTGTTTGATGAGTCAGGTACACTCTTTACCTTCCTCTTCTTCGGACTCCCTTTTATGGTTTACCCCTATAATATTCTTAGGTTGGTTTTATGATCAAACTAAGGATTATAAGTCATGGTAAGGGATGTATATAATGGGTTTGGGTAGGTATTGGATGATTCAAATAGATTATTATTACGGAATAATAGAGGAGAGAATGTACCCATTAAAATAATGGGGAGGAATAGCCTTGGAATTTCATAAAATATTAAATTTATATAAATTAATTTTCATGATATAGCTACTCCAAATTGATTATATTATAAACTAATTTGAGTATCAATGAAAATAAACAAAAAAAAATAAAAATTTTATATGTTTAGATATATTTATTTACCCGGATATGTTTGTTTTATACCATGTTAAGCCTTTTTTAGGATTAATATGATAACAAATTTTATACAATTTAGGGGTAAATATTTTTATTATAAAAGTATAATTGGCCCTTAAATAGAACATGTTTGATAACATAAACCTTATCCTAGTAAAATTGGATAATATATAATATTTAGTAATTTTAAAACCTTTAATAAAATATTATTTATTTTAAAATAACAAAAATGACAATTTTGGAACAATTAATTTCATTTTATTTTAAAGAGTACATGATAAATATGGAATTAAAATATAATACTTTAAAAACATCAATATTATGTTATATTTGTCTAGATAATTCATGGAACATAATAATTCATTCAATTTATTTTACATTTAAAAATTATAAATTCAATTACAATATTTTTTTTAATATTTGAATAATTACCACGTTAGTGTTGCATAATCGTTAAAGGTGACAGCTTATTTACTAAAAAAAAATAAATAAATAACCAAGTTAAGTAAAATTAATTAATATTTATAATTAATATTTATAAATCAACATATTTTATATTTATACCTATGTTAAAACAGATAACATTTATTAGAAGTAATATTGGGACATTTTTTGAATTATATTCACTTAAATATTATAATGGTCAAAATCAAAGCAACATGGCACCATGTTGCCATATTTTTTTAATATTGTATATTAATGGACAAAATCCACTTATAAAATTTGATGAAGACACGTTTTAGGGTTATGTTTATTTCTTAACACATAAATTTTAACACTTAATTATTGGATTTACCTTTTATCGTGATGACAAAATTACTAACGTTACAAATCATTTAATCAAAAAATATAAAGGTCCTATTTACCAAATTTTGAACCCATTATTCTAAATAAAAAAACCATTTTTAATGATTCAAAACACATAAGTGGCATAATTTAATTTAAATAAAAATTGTTGAAAAATAGTTTTTTAGAAAGCTTCCCTTTTAGGTATAAAATAATTTTATATTAAATAAAAGAATAAAATTGATTTCAAAAAAATAACTAGATTATTTTATATACAAATAAACTAATTAAAATTTAAATCTACTTAAAATGTTAATTTTAATTTATAAATAACCAAAAAGAAAATACAATTCTCAATAAAAATCAGTATTTTACAAAATTTAATGAAAAAAAATATTTTCAGAAATTTATCAAAAAGAAATCCTAGTATTTTTCTTAAATGATGAACAAGAAAATTAATTTCTTTTCTAAAAAAAATTTTATATACTTTATGAATAATTATTTTAAATAAAACCATATGATCATTGAAACCCCAATTGGGTTAGAAATAATAAATTTTTTCGTTTTGATTTAAAATTTCAAAATATTCCTATAATAAATATAACATTATAAAATAATAATAATAAATATTGAAAATAAATTAAAATAATTTATTAAAAAAATGATTGGGTTATTACAATTCCATCTTTACAAATTTCTATATATTGATAGAGTTGTTTTGAGAAGATGAAAATGGGTCACACTATATCCATTTTCCAGAATAACATGAGGA
Organism: Viscum album; assembly: GCA_963277665.1. NCBI lineage: Eukaryota > Viridiplantae > Streptophyta > Magnoliopsida > Santalales > Viscaceae > Viscum > Viscum album. The sequence goes on from OY728150.1 coordinate 1,520,361,151, forward strand.
GGAATTAATAATATTATCACTATAAAATTTAATAAATTGTTGATCATTCTTCATTTGATGTTAATAAGATAATAAAATATGATGGGAGGTAACATATACTAAAAACCAAGGATGTAACTACTTAAAAATAGTTTGAAAGAATGTAAAAAACATGTGTTCATGTGATGTTCTATCACTTTAACTATATCTCAACAAAATTATTTTCCTAATTAATCGAATATTTTATGAAATAATAAAATTGAGATTATATTTGGGTTTTTTGGGATATTATTAATTTAAATGATTAATACCCTACTTATTTCTGCTCACAAACTCTATGAGTATATCATTTTTTATTAAAGATCAAGTTGTGTGATCACATTAATGAAACATTAATTGTTGTAAATGTAGATATTATTTGATTATTAGGATAATAAATTATTATCAAAGAATTCATTATAGGCCTATATATATGGATCATATATTGACATCTGATAAATTACCACACCAACGAATTTATGTTTGTTTGTTTTTCTTAAATTATTCATAATTTATGAACATCAAAGGAAAATGTGATGTTTTTTAAAAAAAAAATTATAATGACCAATAAAAATATTTCCACTAATATATGTATAATATGGTTTTATATATTCTATTATTGGGATTACAAATTTTTGATATCCAATATAATTTCAACAATATTAAAAATTAAGAAGTTTCTTTGACCCAAATAGATAATAATAATATTAAAATTATTTGAGTGATTGAAATATTACCATATAATCTCTATATGAGAAATAATTAATGATATATATGGGGTTTAAATTACTGAATTGAAATGATATGATGTTCATGACCGAGATAATAAAGTGAAAGATTTATTACTTCATGTATGTTATTATCAATTTAATTATATATTTATGAATGGAGTTGATTAAAAGGGTGGAATATTTATATGAATGAACAACATTTTATCCCATTACATGTTTTTTGAAGTTATTAAAGATTATTACATTGTGAATAAGTTGATATGAAATTTAAATGAAAAACTCAATATAAATATATTTGTTATTTTAATCAATGTTTTATTTTATTTTTAGAATTCAAATAAAGGATAATGGTAATCAATTATAGGGAAGTAGAAAAAACCCACCAGTCACTAATAATATGTTTAGTAATTCATTATAGTTTAATAGTAATTCTGAACATTCAATTATTTTATATCATTACTAGTATATGTTTATAATTGATTAATTCAATAACATAATTTTTAGAATATATGATGAAAATAGTTCTCACATTGAAGAATAATGTGATATTTTATAATAAAAATTGTTTTAATGCTTTAAATAGATTCAATATCATTTAATATATATTGTATCATGATAAAGAATATAATAATTATTAAAATTGAAAAAAATTAAATGGGATTATTAAACTATAATATAAATTAATTCAAAGAGTAATGGTTAAGTACAAATAAAAAAATCCTCCTAAAATTTTTAAATATTAAAATATTGAAAATTTATATCTTATTTCACATAAATGAAAGTAGATCTGATTGAGTATGGTAATTCCAAAATAAAATAATTTAATGTTATAAGTTTTCATAATTGAATTTTATTCAAAAAAGTAAAGATAATGGGTATTTTTTTAAAGTATCACAATATTTTATTTAATCTGGAATTGTCACAATGTTATGGGGAATGTGAAGTGTAAATTAAAGGATTCAAGTATGATGGTGTTTTTATTTTTTGGTAACAATCAAAACATAAAAAAAATAAACCACAATAAAATAATGAACTATTAAATTGAATATATTGAAGAAAAATATCTTCTATTATTTCAACTGAGAATAAAGATGATGAATTGTTTTAATGAAAATATAAAACTCATTAGTGAAATCAAATTATTTAATAAAAATACATAAATATATAATTTTAAATTTGATATTTAAAAAATGAACGTTAATTCATGATTAAATTTTTTAAATCTCAATAAATTTTTTCCTACTTGAGATTATATCGTGTTTGATAAAATTTTATTTCATAATATATATATACGATGGGATTTATTTTCTTCAAGATAATTTATATGATTCTAAAATTTGTATAATGTTTATTTATTTTGGATTCATAATTATTGTCTAATTTATGGTTGTAATCAAAATCTACCAGGAAATGTAGAAACACGTCTAAAAAAATTTTCGGTTGTCCTACAATGATTCTCTCATAGAGATTATATTTACATGGATGTAATTATTTCATAAAGAGAGATATAAAAATGGGTTAAAATACAATTTCTTCACCAATGAAATTTTTGAGAGAATTTGTCAAAATAAATTATTTTAGTGAAAATCATATCAATAATGGTTCACATAATAATAAATTTAAGATGTATTATACAATGAAAAATTATACTATATAGAAATGATCCGGAATGTATGAATATTTGTTTTAAAATAAATAAAAAACACAATTATAAAAAAAGGAAAAAAATTATTTAAAAAAAATATAATTTCAATCATATTTGAAAATTTATACATAAAGGATAATTTTTGTGGTTTGGTGTGTGTGTTCAAAAGGATTTTATTTATATCTTTAATATATCTTTATCTCAATTTATGTTCACATTTGGTTTACGGTGTTTAACATATAAATATTAAAATAATAATGATGCACATCATCCGAAAATTTAGTTAATGTATAAAATAAAATTATTATACATGGATAACATTATGGTTTGTGTGATAAAAAATGATATAAAAACACTTAATGGACAAAAATCTTACAGAAATATTTGAAATAACATTTTATTTCCAAATCACAAAAGAATAGTTATAATCAAGAACATGCAATGGTAGATGGTATTATTTATAATTAAATAGATATACATAATACATGGATCTTGTATAGTGATATATTATGTGATTACACACATTCCAAAAGATGTTATTAAGGAATTAAATGAAATTTTGTTACAAATCTTTTTTTTAACCATGAATTTTAATTTTAGTTAAATTAAGGATGAAATGGTTATTCATTGAATTTATTATTAAAATGTATATTTTAGGGACTATATGAAAATATTTTTAAATGAACATAATTTGGATGAAATTAATTATTTCATTTTATTCCATTGAACATTTTTTTAGAATCAATAATGTATTGAAATTTTATTTTCAATCGAAATTGAAATTTATTTTCAAAATAATGGAAGTTTCTCTTTGAATAATTTCTATTATAATTTTTTTGGTGATTGCATTAATTTTTTTTAGAAATGTTGATTAATATTAAGAAATTCAATGAATTTCTTTAATTTATTTTTCTAGAATTTTAATTATAACTTGTTTAATTTATTCTCAATGTTTTTATAGAAATAATTTTCTTAAAAAAAATAGATTTTAATTATGATAATGATTCATTGTTTAGGTTGATCCACCATGTAACAAACAATAATTTATAAATGATATTTTTATATTGAAATAAATATGTGTTATAATATTTCATATAGTATTATATACAAAAAGAGACTTATAAAATTTTATTTCATTAACAAATAATTTTATATTAATATACATTGAATACAATTAAACATATAAAAATTAAAACTAGATGAAAAAATATAAAATAAGAAAACTGATATGGAAAAATATGGAACACCCCAATCTACTAGAATCATGTCCCCCACTACAATCATTTTATAGTAGAAACAAAATAGTAGTAAACCAAGAAACATTATAGTAAATGGAAATATATAATCTTGAGTGGAATTTAGTTGAATATTGAATCACGGAATGTGGAGGAATTTTTTGGTGGAAATGTGACTGTTGGAATAGTAATTTGACCATTGGAATAGTAACCTGACCGTCAGGAATAGTTATCTAACAGTGGAGAATTGAAACATTACCATTGGGAATAGTAACATGGCTATTATAATAGAAATATTACCTTAAAATAATAAATTTTGATATGAATAATATTTATCATTATTAATTTATGTAAATATAAATATAATAATATAAAAAAAATTCCTAATTAAAAAACTCAATGAAAATATCTGCATAATTTTAATAAGAATTATATTAATGTATTACGTAAAAGTCATAATTTTTATATTAAAAAATTAAATATTTCAGATATTAATTTTGATATATTGAATATCATTTTATAAATAAACATGTTAAAATTTTCCAAGGGTGGTTATATGGAAATTTTCTAAAGTACATCAATTTCCATATTAATATAAAAAATTTTGTTTTCACATAATCAGTGTTTTTTAAATTACATCATTCATGATGTAATACTGGCCTAATACTTTACATAACACAAGTTTCATCCATTATATATATAATTCCATAATTTATTCCAAAAAATAAAATAATCATAAATTCTAAACATAAAAATAATTTTCCATTATCTATTTTCAAAAGTGATTCATTAAAATAACATTTTTATTTTATTCCACTTTTCTTTTTAATAAACTAATGAAGTAGAATTATATAAGAGTTTAAAGTATTAAAACCAACCACATTATATTTATATATGATTTATATTGTTGAGAATTCAATCCTAAAAGTAACAACTTTGATATATTTTTTATTTAATATTTAATAATAAAAATACCCATCTCTTCAAGTATAAATAACCCCTCTCCCTCCCCTTGGAAAACCACTCATCCCCCAAATTCCAAATAAAAACCTCTATCAAAGAACTTCCTATCACACCACTTATAATCCTTATGGATTTTCTAGAGTAATCCAACTATAAACGTAAATGTCTTTTTAGTATCATTCAAGAGAAACTACACTGAGGATTAAGTATGTTTAAGTCAACTCATCTCTCTTTTTATTCATCTTATTCAAATTATTTTTTTATCACCCTTTAAAAAACCATATAAGATTAATTATGAATTAATTTAACATTATATCTATTATTACAACCTATTTTAAGTATCATATTTACTATTTATTGAAGTTTCAAACATCCCTTTCCCACTCTGCCGACAATGTCTCATCAATAGACGATTAACCATGAACATAGAAATTTATATGTAAAGAAATATAAGAAACCTCATGGATGGATATTAATAATTCTATATGATATATAAAAACAAAATTATATGTATTATAATCATATAGAATTAAATATACTACTATATTAGTTTAAATTATCAAAATAAATAAATCATGCGAAAACATGAAATTTTTAAGGGAAAAATAATATCAAAATGACTATCCATTAAATAAGAAAATTGAGAATTATAATCAAATGGATATAATTGATAAATAGTGGGGGAAATATCAATAAATATCTTCTTTATCAGTATGTGAATAAATATATTTTTATTATCCAGGAGGTGACAATGTAATGATATAAAGTGTGAATTACGGTAAGGGGAATCTCGAACCCAATTCCTTTTCTTTGTATTATGCCACATTCTCAACCACACTGGAATGAATTTTCCTATATTTTTTGTAAAATAAAATTTCATTATTATTTTCTTATTTTTTTAGGATAAACACATTTTCCTTCTAGTTTTTTTAGTCCAAATACAAAAATTTTCTAAAAAGACTTTCTTTTCAAAAAAATATTCATTTCCTCATGTGTTATTTCTTATCCAATGAATAATAAACTTTTATTCCAAAATATAATCTCCATTTTTCATTTGGTAACAATAAATTTTATTCATTAACATATTCTTTATGAAATCCTTATGAATTTTTTTTCTATGGGTTATTTGATGACTTATATTATTATAAATTCTCTGTGGAATGTATGATTATGTATGTATTATTTTGTGATGGGTGAGATCAGAATTATGATCCATTCAATGCATTGGGTAATATAATGTATATTGTAAAATTATTTTTAATATTTTTGAACATGATGCTAGTATTTTTCACAATGATGCTAACATGATAATTCACATATATTAGGCATGAACATAATGAATGCTCTGTTCCCAACTATGTGTCATATTTGACCACTATGACATGATGTTTTATATATGCATTGCCACATTCCATGAATTTGTCGCATATTTCCCTCATTATTTTGATGATGATCATGTTATTATGATATAATGATGATGATTTTTCTCACCCATCCTATATTGATTCATGTCCCATATTCATCCTATTACTATGATTTTATCTAAACCCTATATTTTATGTATATCCCCAGGTGACTACATGTACTAAGAAGAACATGAGATTTTAGAAGGATAATGTATAAGTCATTAAATAAATGTTAATGGTTTATTATGTGTAATTGATGTATGAACCTAATTTTCCCATGTCATTAAACATTTTTATCATGGATTGTAAAACTATTATGATGTTTATCATAAAAAGGATGTAATTGTCATGTAAGAAAACGAATGGTCACTATACATCACCAGCAACTACTACCATTCTACTAGCATCTACAATAATAGCCATCCCTAAGCTATCATTCATACAAAATGCTACCACCAGCCTCCTCCATCCTCCTACTATTTGCATCATCCACTACCATCCATCCACCTTTTCAATTTCTTACAATTCAAGAGGTCCACAGCTATTCACTCATCTATAGTCACACTTCTAACATTACTCATCATCCATCATCAAAATAACTATCATCCCTCTAATCCTTCTACCACTCATCTGCCTCTAAATCTACTACCACCAACACTCCATGAATATACCATTCTTCCAGCCTCTTCCTCATCAACCACAACATCTATCATCAACCACCACTTCCTCCATCAACTGCCAAACAAAGATCTACCGATGAGAAATTTATCAAATTCACTTAGCATATACCACTTAAATCTAGGATCCACTACCCAATGTCTATTACTCCTCTTGAAACAATATGCATCAGTACTTCAGGATGAGGTAGATATATCCATAGATCACTTACCAAATATCAATTTATCTATACCTACTAGATAATATAAACTCTCTAGGCATAAAATGCGGAAGAAAATACTTTATCTATTAAGAATACCACCACAATCTGGATAACCAAAACTCCACTATGGGAGAACCAGGACTGAGATTCTCTATGATGTCAAATCAAGTTGTTACAATCCCCCACCAATCTCATATTGCAGATGCTAAATCTGAGGAAGATAATCCTTCACTTGTTGATTCCACATAGGAGATATGAAGATAATGCCACATGATGCATATATATGTTCGACACCTGAGATCCCCCATCCAAATAGAGTCAGGGATGAAGAAAAATACACATTGCCAAACACCATTCCACTTCCATTAATGAAGATATCTCCTTGATACACATAGTTGAGTATGATGATGAACGAATTCAGCCATCAATTTATAGACTGAATAAGAAACCATAAACTTCAATGGTAAAAGAAACGCATGATCCACCAATTGAAAAAACCCTTGACCCGGAGAATATAAAAAATGAAAAAAAAACCCAAAATAGTATTAGAAAATATATATATATATTAATAATATATATATAATAATAAAGAAAAATATATTATAAATATATTAATAATAATAATAATATTTTAATAAAGATATATATATATATATATGTAATCATTTTTTATATTTATATAATATAAAAAATAGTTCAAGTACAAAAATTATAAAAATTATTGGACATCAATTATGAAGCATGATCCCAAAAAATGTGGGTTGTATGATGTTGGTGCAAAATATATGCACTTCAAGGGAACAAATTTATTCGAGTCTTGGAAATTTCATCAAACTAGCCCATAGACTAAATTTGTAATTGCTGCAAATAATTTCCCACATTTTACATTCTTGTATGTGATGTTGCTTTAATTTTTTTATTGCGTAAATAAATCTAGTAATTTGATGCAAGATTTGGATTCGTTGTTATTTTATATAACAATTATTGGACTAAAAATTTTTATTAGAGGGTCTTATAATCTTATTATAGTAAAGTAGGAAAATATATAGAGAATGTGTCATGTGGTGGTGAGAAAGATCATCTTAGAGGAGTCATTGTGAGATCATGATAGTTGTTGGTGGAGAAATAAATTTTTATTATCTAAGAATCATATAGAATGAAGAACATCCCTATCCTCTAAGTAGATGCATAGATAGTGAATAAGGAATTGTGATTTGGAGCTATTAGAGGTCATGGGAGGAACTAGAGTTGGAGTAGTGGGATAGATAAAACATTATAACTTCTTTACATTTTCTATATGCATAATTCTTCAACATTACTATTATATATATTTGATGCGATCTTGATCTTTGGATAAACTCATTTGGTGGATATGTTTTATTATTTAATTAATATTAACAAATCCATTCAATTATCGAATTTGAATCTTCTCTCTAATTATTTTTAGAAAGTTACTTTTTTCAACACATCAAGGGTTAGTGGAAACTAATCCTGATCAAACATAATTTATATTTGTTCTCAAAATATATGATTTCACTGAAAAGATAAAAAATCTCAATATATAGTAGCACACTGAGTTCAACTAACATATTCAACTCAGTGAAAACTGATTTGTTCTCACCCCTTGATTGAGTGACATGTGCATTTGAAAAGATGTATAAGCTGGCCATTCATAGAGTGAATTATGTAGTTGAAATGATGAATGATCCATTTATTCATGGGTGGAATTTTTGTTAAATATAGTTATCCCCTTTCAATAAATTCAAGGTTATTAAATTCAGATACATAAATGAATAAAAAACACTATAAAAACTATCCAGTTAATTTTTACTAATTCATAAGCAGATTTATATCATTAGTTTTTGATATTCTATCATTTTTATTTTATCATTTCTCTCATGATGCTTTAATTCACTTGCACTGACCCTCATACTCACAGTAAAATATCAATCTCATAAATGTTTCATAACCATTAAAATTTTTATCTCTCTCATTTCATAATTTATTTGGTTTCGTTTCTACTTTTTAACACAATTAAATAACATATTGTGAGTCCTTCCATATGGATCAACACCTTCTCATATCTAATATATTTTTATATAGGGTTGTAAATAATAAATATTAATGATTCCAACAACCACTTTTCATATATTCTAATCATATCTATAGAATGAATAAACGACTAAAGAAAAAAATAAAAGTTATATATATTATAGAATAATAAAAACACACAAAATAAATAAATAAAATCAGATATACTTAAAATGGTAAAAAAAATATACAAGAAAATTCAAAAAAACTATTGAATATGATAGTGAATGAAAACATGGTCATCAATTGAAAATATAAATCCCACCATACTAGATATTGATAGGCACATTAGGTATTTGAAAAGGAGAAAAAATAGAGGATAACAATGAAGTTGAGAACCATAATAACAAACCACATTGAAATGAGATGATAATGATTCACAATTTGAATGAATTATTTCTTCCTAATATTTCTAATAATATACCATGTATTATGATATCAAATAGGATTATAAATTTTTAAATAATCAATCCATGTTGTCCCGAATATATACCTTTAATGTAATGGGATTTGAAAAATCTTTTAACATTATTAGGGAATTCTACTGTAGTTTTTAGAATATTAAAAAATATTTCTATGTGAGTAAGAGATTAAATTGATACTTTTACATTTTTTCACATGTAAAATTCTTGGACTTGTGTTCAGAGATTGGATGAGGAACTTCATTACTCTTGGGAAATGATTTACAATTCTTTCACCATGAAATACCACCCAAGGAGGCTGAAATCTGAAATCAGAAATTAAATCAATAAATTTTTACTATATGAGGGGGAACTATTCAATTAATATTTGTATATATTTTGGGATTACATAGACAATTTACAAACAACTAATGCACTCCACAATTCCAATTAAATAATTTTTACAATATCCACACTCATTACCACTAAACATTGGTGGACCAATCAACAGGTGGGGATTTCAATGATAATATCACAATGGTGATGAAAAAAATTATTAACATGTTATCACAAAATGCACAAAAAAATTCTCATCGATAAGAACCATTGTGAGGAAATACTCTAATCCTGCTCCACAAGATGACGGGTGATCTTCTAATTTTTTCAATGAAGATACTCAATAATAAATTAGGTAGAAATATCACCACAATGGCATGTTTGGGTAATTAAAATCATGTCATCCCAATTTTGATATTCATTAATAAAATTAAGACAATGAAAGAATTTTTAGGTATGGTTTTAGTATAATTCCTTAGTTTGAACTATTTACAAAAAAAATATAATCAGGGGTATAGAAACTGTAACATCCCAGGTATATAAAGAACATGTCATTTTCATATTTACTAATATTTTTGTGGATTAAATATTTATATTACTATAAAGGTGATTTTATGTTTGATGGCATACCCAATACGCAACAACGGCTTTCTTTGAAATCTTACGTTGCACACCAATAATATAATATTATTATTTTAAATAGTAGTTAATGCATAGTCATTGTTTTTGCATGAATTGATAGAACAAACTAAAATATGATTATATATGTTTGTTAAATATTTTTACATTTATTCAATAATATTTAGTATCTTAAAATGTGAATGAATAGAATTTTAAGCACAAATAATCTAATATTCTTCAAAAGAATGATTTAACGCCTTTTAATAGTGAACCCTCATTAAATATTATTTTGGTCACTTTTATATGATCTATTTGAAAAAATAAATTTATATTTTAGAATTGGGATATCAAAATTTACTTTGGGTAAATTTTAGTTATTTTTCTGAAAAAGTTTATTTTTTATGAATAGTGAAAATACTGTATTTTAATTCAACATTGTCAATAAATATAATATATTTATATGTTTAGATTATCTTTTTAATTTTTTTTAAAGTGTAATTAAATTATATTTTTACCATTTAATCCAATGTTTTTCATTGGAATCAATTTCACTTTGAAATTGGAAAGAAACAAGTGTCAATATTTTAATAGTTATTGTTTCTTAAATACACGCTATTTGTTTTGACAATGGGAATTAATTTTAAATTAATTAAATAAACTTATATGTATTTAATTTGTTAAAATACACATCATTTTTTAAATCGGAATATCAAATATAGTTTAAGATGAATTTTTGTCATTTTTCTGAAAAAACATCAATTTTTTTATGAATAGTGAAACCACTTAGTAGTAGTTAAAAACTGATTTATTTCATTTAAATGAAATTTTACTACTTTTGTGAATTATATTTAGAGAATAAAACATACATGGTTGTTATTATTAAGTAAAATTTGGTTCAATAAGATGAAATAGTTTTTGGTAAATAGTTTCTTTTGACTTTTATTTACGGCGGTTAAAGGTAAAAATGGTAATTCAAGGTAAAAAGAATATCATAATAATTCCAAATTACCTTAACAGTCGTCCTAAACATATTGGATGAGTAATTTAAAACCCTGGGAATGTGTGGGTATATTTTGGGACACCTTGAATCCACTTATGATTGATAATGAAACTTTATAATAATTAACTCAAAGTAAAGGAAAAAATGGCAAAAACAAATATCTTTTATTAATCAATTTATACAAAGAGTTATATAAGTCATGTTTTCTACTATAAATATTCATTGGAAAGAAAATAATATTTACAAAATTATGTTATTTTTATTATAGTATTTAGACATCAAATAAATTAAATTATATATGTCACAACAATGATGCATTATTTACCTCATTAATAAATTATTTTAATAAATACCATTATAAATATTAAAATAATATCCAAAACCTATAAAATTCTTATTGGATGATTATATTTCAACACTTAGTCATCTTATATTCTAAAATAATGATTTTGGGACCTTTTGAAAACGAAAAGCCTTTTATAATAAAATAATTATTTCAAATATTCATAAAGAGCCCCTCCTCCCCCATATAAAAGGACATGCATTCTAACCAATTACTCACACCTATAAAGCCTTTTTGATAATCAAAACTATGAAAAATTAAGCTCCATACATCCCATTCCTCTTCATAAAAGCCTCACCTTAGGTAGAAGGAACATTTATATGTCATTTTGGTTCAAACCAATGGATGTTACCCAAATTAAAGTTAACAGTTTCTCTTAACTTATTTTTTTTATTTTACTTGTCCAAACCATAAACTATTTTTATTTATTTATTTATTTTTAAAAACCATTATCCTCAATATAATAGGATTTTTTATGAGACTTATTCTAATTAAACTTACACACACCTCCATCTCATGGGTGAAGAACATACTGTTCCTTTGGATGGAAAACTAACACCTCCAGAAATGATGATTGTTCAATTTTCTCATATCTCCTATCATGGCGGACATTAAGATGGAACTGAATTTATATATGACATTTATTATGTCTATTTTTTCTTTATGCTTCATTAATTTTCTTTTATATCATACCTTTATATTTTCAATTTTGGGTAAATGCGATAATTTCATTTGAAGAAGTGCGGACTACTGCCCCCTCTAAGTGATATGACTCATCCATGCGATACGTGGGACATATAAAGGATATAGTTAATTATATTATATATTCTATTTTAATGGAATTATAATATATCTATTTATAAATATTTTTTAATTCCATTTAAATATGAAATAGAAATTAAATGTGTGTTTATGTGTACGTATGGCTTACTGTCTCCATGAACGGTGCATTTCATTTATTATATACAAATGTTATGTACTATTATAAATAAATAGATATACTGGATATATATTATATATTATATCTAAATCATTAATATAATTCTGTAGATAATGGATGTTTGACCACATGAAAAATTTGTAATTATAAAAAGTTCATTTTTGACTCAAGTACCAAATAACAACAAAACGACCATTATTAAAATAAATGATTAAAAATTGGTTATAACATTGTAATAATTTCTATAAAAAGAATAATGAACTTCAAAAATGTTCTTAATCAATTATAAATTAATTTTAATTTATTATTCAGGATATTAAAGAAGGAACAGGTCAAGTCGGGCAACGTGGTAAGGGATTTCTTATCTCACTTTTAATTCTGTGATATTTCCATTGTTCGCCACTTATTCATTTCATATGATGTATTGTGTACTAACATTTTATATGTATTATAATTATTCTCATTATAGTAATGGTATTATGCGATTAATTTGGTGGTTATTAACATTTGGTCAAATGACTCAATTGATTTCAACATGGTAAAGGGTTTTATCTCACTTTTTATTCCGGTGAGATTCATGTTATATTTGTCACTATTTACTTTGTGTGGTGTACGTAATTCCCATTATTTATACTCTTTGTGTAATATAATTTCATTTATGGGTATTTAAATCTTCATTAAATGATTCTTCTTTCATGTGGTGTATGTTTTGTAACACACCAAATTGTTAAGGGAACTTTTTAACCCAAATTTCATTCATTGGGTTAATCATATAATTCTTAATTATGTCATGTTATGATTATGTATGGAATCACCATTTATTTATTTATGTTGTAATTTACACTCCAATTTGTGTGTATATACTTTTGATACACATAATCAATCCATTGATAAATTCTCAAGTCATCGATATGAACCTGATAAGAGTAATTTTAACTCAATTTCCATTCATTGAGTTAAACATCAAAGTCATTGGTTTTGTCTTAAAAAGAACATGTGTGAATGTACTCTTATCGGTTTACACTAAATATCCAATCTTATTGGTGTATTCTTATTTTTCAGACATTATTACGTCATTGATTTGTCCTTTATCTAAGGATACTATCTTTATAAGGGATTTCGTCTCAATTTACATTCCATTGAGACTTTATTATTGTTATGCACAAATTCACTCTTATATAGTGTATATACTATCATATGGAATATTATATCATGAATCCCTTTATTATCATTATATAATAATGTTATGATTAAATTTCATTCCTCAATTTGTTGTATTTAAGGGTCTCTCCTTTTGTTAAAAAATATTTATCTAAAATATCATTTTAAATGTTTTAATGATTTATTCTTCAAAATATTTCTCATTACTGTCCTTATTTTCATTATTCTTTTTAGGATTTATTTATATGGAAATTAATTTTTTAAAATGTTAATTCCTTTAAATTCTTCAAAGTGGTATGGGACACTTTCATTCAAAAATCACTTTATGAAATAATTTAAATTGGTTTGAAAATGGTATGATTTAGCATAGATTTTGTCAATATCTTGAAATGATATATTGTTTTCACAATGTGGTAATGTTATTATTAAAATGTTTATATTTAAAATATTTTTTGTGTAATGATTTTATAATAGTACAAGGACATTTGTCGAGTGGTTACGTGATAAACCAATCGACGGGTGGTACAATGATAAACTAGGATGGGTGGTTACGTTATAACCTACAAATGCATTGGGTATGGAAACCAATCATATGGATATTCCATTTAGTGATGTGTGTGGAAGTCAACTGTATGGTTATTACACTTAAGAGTGTTTACGTCCCAAGTTACCTTTATATGTTATAGCTTCTTTATATGAGTTTTTTGGTAATCTTTTGGTTACTAAAGGGTAAGAAATGATCTTTTATTCAGTGAAGAGTATTTACTACTTATTAAATGTTAAAATTGTTAAATATGATAATGTATTCATGGTTTACTTGATGTTTTGAAAAAAAATATTCTTCATCTTTGTGAAACCCTTACTGACCTTTTTATGCTCATCCTAGATTTTTGAAATTTTTGTCACGTGACATAAAGTGGAATAGGTTCAAGGATGGGATCAATGAAATGTCATGCTATCTAAAACATGGAACTAGACATGAATCTTCTTTTCAAGAGTTTTTATTTTTTGAAAAAATGGAAACTCAGTAGAAGTATCTACTTTGAAATTTTTGAGATGTAAAGTAATTTTTATGGCTACTTCTCTAAAACTATAAACCTGAAAATATCCTTAATTTGATTTATTCATGTAATTCAAGATTATGTAATTTTTAAGGCCGGGTCCTTATAGTTGGTATCAGAGGTCGGTTTAGATAACTTTATAGGTTAGGGTGTTAACTAAGCATAAGTGAAATAACCATAATTGTTAACATGTTAGAAAGAGTTATTGTTATTTTGAATTAGTTTATGATAACATGAATAAGTATATATTAGTAATCACTCTCATCATAAGATATTATGTGATGATATAATCATAGTGACCTTTTTGAAGTTAGTAAATGATTGGATCTATTTGGCACCAAAGTAATAGTGGATGTGAAGATAACTATGACATTTTCTGAATGAGAAACTAAATGAAATGGGAACTGCAATGAGGACTCTTGTGGTTCTTCTCAACTATATATCTGGCCTCATGATGTACAAATTAAAAAATGGTGATTTTTAGAAGGCATCATATATGCGAGAATCAAATACCTACATATGATCATGTAATAATCAAAAAGGTAAGTATGTTCAAAAACCTATGTGTCAAGGATGTGGAACGAAACACCTAGGATAATTATTCAAAGGGATTGGAACGTGCTATAGAAGTGGGAATGAAGGTCATAAAGAAATAAGATTCCATGGAATGAGGAAGCATCCAGTTGACTCTATGAAAGGGAAAGAAGTTCTTTTTTTGAATATTTTAGATGTTCTGTGCATGGTCATTATACAAATAGATGTCCTACAAAGATGTTTCTAGAATGGGATCACTAGGATCATACAAATATATAATTACGAATATATAATGCTATTCCAATTGAGGATTAAGATACTGATAATGACCAAGGAATGGTATTGATTATTTATTCACATATGTTTTGACCTTATTGAATCATAGTATATGATTCATGATTTTGTTTGTAGGAAATAAGTATTTCAGAATATGTTGGTAAAGAATGGTTAATGTATCATAAATAATGTTGAATGAGTAAGAATTCAACATATAATAGATTCAAGAGTTATGGTATATTTTAAGATAATGAAATACATAAAAGTATTAAAGATCTTTTGATGATGGTATTATATTAGAAAAAAATTTATAGTATGTGTAACTGTAAAGTTTGATATATGAAAATGTAATTCAAGGAATAATTATCTTTTCATTTGATGATAATTGGTGGAATTTTATTTTGGGGGAATCTATGTTTTTATTATGGACATGAGTTGATTTTCATTTTTTATAGAGTTGATTAACCTATCATAGTTAATATGTGGTTTTGTTAATTACACATTAGTATGAGACTTTAATAGTAGTCTCTTTTTATTTAGAGATAAATGTTAAGATTTACAGTGGAAGACTATATGACTAAATCCTTTTGAGTTTTGGGATACAATCTTAGTTTGAGTTATTTTTAAGAATTTTAAGGACACTGGTATATTGAATGGTCTTTATTGAACTTTGGGTACTTTTTGTTGACTTTTGGATATTGAGAGTAGTATCTTTTTTTATAAAGGATTATCCTTTTTGGAGATTATATGATCCTGTACAAACCATTTTTGATTTTGGATAATTTTTAAAGAGAGGGGAAATATATATATCTTTTTTTTGTCGATTATGTGATTCTTTAGAAGTTGATTCTTGTGCTTTTTATGGGACTAATTATTTTTTTAATTCTCATTGATTGAAGAAAAGAGTATTTTTTGGTAAAAACTTATTAAAGGATATAACTCTACTTGAAGGTATATATATTTTCTTATGTTCTTATTCTATGTAGAAATTAATTCCTCAAATTATGAAAATGGAATTAAAACAAAAAAATTTCGCCATCTACATTTCTTACTAGGTAACCAAAGACCGCTTAACAAATCACAATTTTGTGATTTTCTGTTGAATAAGTTTTTCTTATTCAATATTTCTATCACTCTCCATCCGAACTTGATGGTTTGTTTTCTCTTCCACATCGATCTTTTCTGAAATTTAATCGTACTATATGTTATCTCGGGTAAACAGTGTGCGTCTTTTTTTCTTTTGAATTGATCGTTTTATTGACTCCTTTTCAATGTGGGACTTTAAATGATGTTTCTGAGCCCAATTTTTAAATTGGGAGTACACCATTTCCAAAATGGGGGAAGGATGTAACATCCCAGGTAAATAATGAATATGAAATTTTAATATTTACTAATATTTTTTTGACTAAATATTAATTTTACTTTAAAGTGGATGCTATGTTTGATGGTGTACCCAATACAGAACAACAGGTTTCTTTGAAATCGTACGTTGCACACTAATAATATAATATTATTATTTTAAATGGCAGTTACAACATACTTTTTGTAGTGGCAGGAATGGATATAACTAACTGAAATATGATAATATATGTATGTTAAATGTTTTTATATTTATCCAATAAATTTTAGTGGCATAAAATGTGAATGAATCGAATTTTAAGCACAAATAATCAAATATTCTTTAAATGGTCTATTTATTTCCTTTTAATAGAGAACCCTATTTAAATATAGTTATGGTAACTTTTATATGATTTATTTGACAAAATAATATTATTTTTTAGAATCGGGATATAAAATTAACTTTGGGTTAATTTTTGGTATTTTTCTGATAAAGTTTATTTTTTTATGAATAGGGTAAAATACAGTATTTTAATTACAAACTACTTTTTAATATATTTTATTTATATGGTTATATTATATATTTAATTTGTTTTAAAGTGTGATTAAATTATATTTTTACCATTTAATCAAATTTTGGTCAATAGAAATAATTTCACATTGAAATTAGACATAAAAAAGTGCCAATCTTTTGGTAGTTTCCGTTTCTTAAAAACACGCTATGTGTTTTGACAACGAGAATAAATTTTAAATTAATTAATGAAAATTCTAGGTTTTTATTTTTGTAAAATAAAAATCATTTTTGAATTTGGAATATCAAATACATCTTATTCTTATTTTTTGGTAATTTTCGGAAAAATATCAAATTTTGATGAATAGTGAAACAACTTAGTAGTAGTTCAAAAACTGACTTTTTCATTTAAATAAAATTATACTACTTTTGTGAATTGAATTTAGAAAATCCGACATACATGTTTGTAATTAGTGAGTAAAATTTGGTTCAATAAGATGAAAATAATTTTTGGTCAATATTAACTTTTGACTTTTATTTACCGCGGTTAAAGGTAAATAAGGTAATTCAAGGGAAAAAGAATATCATAATAATAAAAAATTACCTTAAAACTTTTACAAACCTTATTGGATGAGTAATGGACGACCATTTCCATCCTTGGGTCGATTTGGGGGCCCCATAGAGCCACTTTGAAATGACAATGACACTTTATTTTAATAAACATAAAGTAAAGGCAAAAATGACATAAACAAATATCTTTTAGTTAATAAATTTTCAATTGGGGCAATATAAGTAATATTTTAGACTATAAATATTCATTGGAAAGATAAAAATATTTAATACTTAATTACATTTTTATTATAAATTTTATATATGTAATAAATTAAATTATATAAGACACAATAATGATGCTGTATTTACTTCAATAATAAATGATTGAAATAAATAAGATTATAAATATTAATATAATATCTAAAACTTGACCAATTATTATTGTATGGTTTTATTTAGAACATGAGTCATATTATTGTCAACTATAATGATTTTTTGGACCCTTTATAATGGAAGATAAGTTTATAATAAAATAATTGTTTCAAACATTCCAAAAGAGCGCCTCCTCACCCTTATAAAAAGAAACCACTTCTAACCTATTTCTCACACCTCTCAAGTATCTTTTCTCATCGAGACTCTTCCCAATTAATCTCCCTACATCCCTATCCTCTTTCTAGAGGCATTACCTAAGGCATAAGGCACTTTAAGAAGTCCTTTTGGTTCAAACCAAAGGAATTCACCCAAATTAAATGTAACAGTTTCTCTTAACTTCTTTTCTTTTATCTTACTTATTGAACCCCTAAACACTTTTTATTACTTTATTTCATAACAAAAGAGTATCCTAAATATACTGAGATGTTTTTATGATAATGATTATAATTATACATAGACACACTTCTATTTAATGGGTGAAGAAAATACAGTTTTTGTGGATGGAAAACTAATGCCTCATGGAATGATGATTGTTTGATTATCTCCTACCACCTATCATGGTGGACACTAAGATGGAACTGAATTTTCATATGATATATATGATGTTTATTCTTTCTTTATGATCTTTTATTTTTCATTTGTATCATACCTTTATGGTTTCCATTATTGGTAAGTGAGATAATTTCATTTGAGGAAGTGCGGACTACCGCCCTCTCAAAGTGATATGACTCGTTCATGCCATATGTGGGATGTATAAAGGATAGAGTTAATGATATTATATATGATATTATACTGGAATAATAATATAAATTATTATCATTATGTTTTATTACCAATAAAATAAGAAATATAAATTAAAGTAGCGTTCATGCGTACGTACGGCTTACCGTCTCCATGAACGGTGCATTTCATTTCTTATCTCTAAATGTTAAATACTATTACAAATACATAGAAATACTGGATATATATGATATATATGATGTCTACATCATTAATATAATTCTATAGGTAATGGATTTTTGACCACATGAATAATTTGTAATTATCAGAAGTTCATTTTTTACTCAGGTTCCAAATATCAACAAAAAAACTATTATTAACTTAAATGATTACATAATGATTATAACATGGTAATAATTGATATAAAAAGAATAATAAACATGAAAAAGGTTATTAATCAAGTATTAATTATCTTTATTTTATTATTCATGATATTAAAGAACGAACGGGTCATGTTGGACAACGTGGTAAAGGATTTCTTATCTAACATTTGATTCTGTGATATTTCCATTATTCGCCAAATATTCATTGCATGTGGTATATTGTGTACTAAAATTTGTTATATATTATCATGATTATCATTATATTTATGGTATTGTATGATTCATTTTTTGGTTATTAACTTTTGTTCATACGACTCAGTTGATTTCAAGGTGGTAATGGGTTTTATCTCACGTTTTATTCCCGTGAGATTCATGCTATATTTGTCAATATTTCCTTTGTGCGGTGTACATAAAGCCAATTATTTGTACTCATTGGGTAATATAAATTCATTTATGGGTATTTAAATTTTCATTTAATGATTCTTCTTTCATGTGGTTAATGTTTCGTAAGTTACCAAATCGGTAAGGGAACATTTTAACCCAAATTTCATTCCTTGGGTTAATCTTCTAATTCTTAATTATGTCATGATATAATTATTTGTGGAATCAATATTTAATTATTTATGTAGTAATTTACACTCCCCCTTTTTGGATATAATTTTTATACACATAATCACTCCAATAATAAATTCTCTAGTAATCGATATGAACTTTAAAAGAGTAATGTTAACTCAATTTCCAATCATTGAGTTAATCATTCAAGTCATTTGTTTTGTCATAAAAAGAACATGTGTGAATATAATCTGATTGATTTAGACTGAATATACAATCATATTTGTGTATTCTTATTTTTCACACATAATTATGACATTATTTTTTCCTTAATCTAATGATACTGTCTTTAAAAGGTATTTCGTCTCAATTTACATTCCATTGAGACTTCATTGTTGTTATGAACCAATTCACTCTTATATAGTGTATATAAAGTCCTTTGGAATATTATATCTTGAATACATTTATTCTCAGGATATAATAATGTTATGATTAAATGTTATTACTCAATTATTTTTATTCATGTGTATCTCATTTATTTAAAAGATATTTAACTAAAATATCATTTTAAATGTTTTAATGATTTATTATTATAAATATTTATCAACAATGTACATGTATTCAAAATGGTTTTTAGTATTTATTTATATGGATAGTAATGTTTTAAAATGTTAATTCTTTTACAAGCTTCAATGTGGTATGGGGCACATTGATTCAAAAATCAATTTATTTAATTTTTTGTATGGTTTTGAAAATGGTTTGATTAAGCATTGCTTTTGTCAATATCTTGAAATGATATATTGTAATTTTAATGTGGAAATATTATTAGAATTTTTTTTTTAATTTCCAATATTTTATGTTGTATGATTTTATAATGGTACTAGGACATTTGAAGGGTGGTTATGTGATAAACCAAAGCATGGGTGGTTCTATGATAAACCAGGACGGGTGGTTATGTTATAACCTCCAATGCATTGGTTATGGAAGTCAGTCGTATGGCTATTCCATTTAGTGATGTCTGTTGATGTCGACCGTATGGTTATTCCATTTAAGAGTGTTTATGTCCCAAGTTCACTTTATATGGTATGTGTTCATTAAATTGGTGTTATGGTAATATTTTGGTCATAAATGGGTAAGAAATGATCATTTATTCAGTGAAGAATATTTAATAATTCTTAAAGTTGAAAAGTATTACTTATGATAATGTATTAATGGTTTACTTTTTGTTTTGAAAAACTAACAGTTTTCCTTTATTTTAAAACCCTTACTGAGCTTCATATGCTCATCCCATGTTTTTGAAATGTTTTTCACTGAAAATATAGTGTAATAGGGTCACAGATGGGATCAAGGAAATGTCTGGCTATCTAAAACATGGAACCAGACATGACTCTTTTTTTCAAGAGTTTTTATTTTGTGAAAAAAATGGAAACATAGTAGAAGTGTCTGCTTTGAAAATTTTGAGATGTAATGTAATTTTTGAGCATAATTATCATAAACTATAATCCTGAAAAAATTTCAATGTGAAATTATTCATTTAATTTAAGATTATGTAATGTTTAAGGAAAGGTCCTTATAGAAACAATACAAATCGCCCTTAGAAATTGATGGGGTGCTTAGTCCTGCTCTTTCTACTAGATTTCTGCAACAACCTTGTTAGTAATTCAAACCCAAATAAAATCTAAATCATCTAACTCCAATGATGAAGTATGGGGTATAGTTCAATAGAAGATATGAATGTTTTATGAAAATAATTCAAAACATGATTTTGATAATGTGAAAATAGATGATAGGATAAAAAAAATTTAAATGAAAATGGGTTAGTTGAATAGAAATATCAATAGTATGCGTAAGGGTAGTCTTATGAGCACCACTAATGTGAATCCTAGAGAAAATGACATGGGTTTGACAACTACTAGTGGTATCCAAATGAACCCAACAACTAATAAAGTACCCAGAAACTTCTCAAAAAGAAAAACTATATGAATTTGAAAATTTCAATCTCGAAAATATTTTAATTTGTAAATTTGGAATGTAGAACTTCAAATAGTTTATATCCTTCTATTTAGACTAAAAAATTATTAAAAAAATCCTGAAATCAAGTAAAATTAAGAAAAGAAAAACCATTATGAAAAAGTTGAGGTTATGTTTAGTATAACAAAATTTTTTTATTAAATCATTCATTTTATATAAAGAATAAAAAGGTAAAAAAATAATTATAAACTAATAAAATTTATCTTCATTGTTAACAACTAAACATTTATATTATTTTAACAATGGACTTGATTCAATGACCATATTATAATAAATCACTCAATAAAATACATTCATAAATAAAATCCTTGAATATATCATCTACATATAATCTCAAATAGGATTATAGTGATTTATTATATAATTAGATACCATTAAATCATTGATACCCATTTGTTTTTTCCTCCATTGAACATTTTGATATAGTAATTACATAACCTACCATTGTTATTTTTCAACTTGTCGATATGTCAATTACATGACCATTTGTCATAGTAAATGACTTGTTATTGGGGGTGGGAGGAATCTTTTTTCCTTTTTATATTCTAATACTAGATATGTAATGTGTCCAGAATGATCCAATCATTATTGGGAGGCCCTTTTTAACCACAGGGGGTTGTCAATTATGTGTAAAAGTAAAAATTAATTTTTAATCTCAATGATTATAAAGTGGAATTTGATGTTTTAAAAAAATGAACCCACCAATGTCCAAATGATATATATATATATATATATATAAGTCTCTAAGAGTTGAAGAATCCTTGAAAGAGGTGGATTATGAGTTTTTATAGATACTTGAATAAATTAATGGTTCACCATAGATCCCTTCTAAAACCAAAATGGTTATAATCTCGATATAAGACAAGGAATCCTTAAATGGGTTTTAGTGGAATTCCCAAAATACCAAGATGAAATTACCATAGAACAAATTTTGACCCCCAAAAATGAATCTATATGTGAGGAAGACATTAAAAGAAATAATAGTTATAAAAAGAGTCCTTTTTTTATAGTACCTTATTTAAAAGGAATCATGATGACCTTAGACCTCCCAGGCCCAAGTGTCTTCCCTCCACCCAAGGACCACCCAATTAAGATTTCAATCCCCTAACAACTAATTTGAAATATTTTTTTAGGTTAGTGATCTACACAGCATGTAATAATATCATCAACATTAAAAAAATGTTATGAGTATAACCTGTTGGGTGTCATGAGGGAGTTTGGGTATGTTATTAGATGATATATTATTGATATTTAAGGTATAAGTCAATCATATTACATGAATAAAATCCACATAGAACATGAATTTAAAACAATAGTGTAATTCTAGGGAAATGTTAATTTAAACATGAAAGAGGAAGTTGGATATTACTTCATTAAGAAGGTTGATATTGGAATAATTTTTCTAATTTATGAGAGTCTATGGGTTAGACCATAAATATTTATACCTAATAAGGGAGGTTTCACAGTTTTTATAAATGAATTTTTTAAAAACATTCATGTATACAATGATTTTAGGTGGAGAGTCTACATTGATTATATAAATCATAACTCCTCCAATGGAAATGATCATTTTTCGAACCCATTTCTAGATAAAATTCATGAGGGTTGGTAGGAAATGAATTTTTTTATTTTATAGAAATTTATTATTTTTACAATAGGAATCCCATAGTCCTTAAAGAGAGAAAAAAACATTTAATTTTCTATTTAGTACATGTTTCTACATGATGATTCCCTTTGTCTTATTTTGCGGTTGTTCCACTATTAAAAGGTATATGATGGCTATATATTCTGATATGATTGAAATACATGTTGATGTTACTATAGATGATTTCACATTGTTGGTTTTGAATTTGAATACATTTTAAAAAATATGGAAACTATTTTATAAAGGTGTTAAGAGAAAAATCAAATCTTAAATTTGGAGAATTTTCAATTCACGATGACTGAATGGATTTCACTGGAATAAAAATGTAATTATTAGCGGTAGAAAAAACTAAAATTGAGGTAATCAATAAAATTTCCCACACCTGAGTATGTCAATGGAATTAGATGTTTTTAGGACATATTTTATTTTAGAGGATGTCTGTAAAGGATTTTTCTAAATGAAAAGGTCCACTCTTAACTCTTCTTATTAAGGACACACACTTTTTGTTATGAGAATTGTATATAATCTTTTTCAACCTTATAAAGAAACTCAAATAATCACTCATTATCACTAACATTGATTATGAATTATATGTTAATGTGATGTGTGATTCTAATGATCTATCATTAGGTGTTGTTTTAGGGAAATGGAAAGATAATTAGATTTGTGTCATTTATTAAGCTGGTAAGCTAATAGATAATTCCTAAAATAATTATTCCACCACTAAAAATGAGCTTGTTGATATTATTTTTCCATTTAATATTTTAGATAGTACTTGATTGGGTCTATGGATATTATTTCCACTCACCACTCAACCCACATGTACCTGCTATGTAAGAAAGACTCACAACCAAGGATCATTGTGTAGAATCTTCATTTATAATAATTTGATAATAAAATCAAGGAAAATGGGGGATGATAATGTAATTTTATTCCATGCTTATAGGATAAACAACATCCAAATTTAGGGACCAATGGATATCAACACATCATTCCTGGATGAAAAATTATTTTCTTCTTTTGTGAAGAAATATTCTTAGTTTGAAAATTATGATAATTTATGAGACGTAGGTGTCATTCCACATAACCATTAACAATACCAAAGGAAGAGGTTTACTATTTTAGTTTAAATACTACCTCTATGAAGACTATGTTCTTTTTACAAGACATGATGTTGGTATTTTGATGAATTTTTTGGATGGGAGTAAATTATCTCTATTATTAAAAGTATTCATTCAATGCCATGGGTTAGAAAACCTTGTATGGGAAATAACTACCCAAAAAGTTTTAAAAATGGGGTTCTTCTAGAGAACACTGTTATATGATGCTAGAATCTAAGTGATTAGATGTAACCAGTGATAAATTCATGGAATCATAGGTTGAAGGTAGGAACTACCACAAAAAATAACACTAAAGGATTAAGTTATCCATGTGGGAGATGTAGATTTTATGGGACCTTTCCTATCCTCTTATGGAAATGAATATATTCGTGTGGTTGGGGAGTATGATTCCAAGTGGGTAGAGGCAGTGGATCTTCCCAACAACTTTATTGATAGTGTGGTTAAATTCATCAAGGAGAACATATTTTCAACGTTTAGAGTACCCAAAGAATTAATTATAGAAAATGGATAAGATTTCAAGAATATATGTTCCATTATTTAATATATAAGTATGAGTATTCTAATGGAACTGGTAAAACCTACCCCCAATAATTTAGTGGGAAAGCTAATGTATCAAATATACTGCTCAAACAGATTATGGAATATAGAATTTCTATTTAAAGAAATTATTATTAATTGATGTTGGATGAAAATATATGGGATTAAAAAACATCTTATAAGACCCCCATAGGGATGTCTCCTTACATATTTCCCTTTAGAAGAATGTTCCATATTCCTGTTGAACTGGATTAAAATTAATTTTGGGTAGTGAAGGATCTGAAATATGACCTTATGTCTACCAGTGAGAGGTTATTATTGGAACTGGGTGAGATAAGGAAAATTAAGAGTGAATCATATGAAAATGATGAAAATTAAAAATATATAACAAAATCCTTTCATGAAAAAATCATTCAGAATATAGAATTTAAGGTTGGTCAAAGTGTGTTGATATTCAATTCTATGTTGAAATTTTTCCCATGTAAGTTGATAAACACATGGTTGGTACCCTTTATCATTATTATAGTTATTGTTATTGTGGTTATAGAGTTAGTTTGAATATAAAACAGAACATTTTTCATCAATTCTCAAATAATCAAACAATTCCTTTAAGTGGAGAACAATGGATTTTCTTCCATATCATTATTTGAAATCTGAATTTTTCTCAAGTCTAACAAAGCACTATTAATTAATGTAATTATGGAAACTATCCTATAGTTATATCCTATTTTCATTTAAATTATATTTTCTATGAATTCTAACATGTTTCTTGATTCTATTATATATTATTTCTCATGTATTTTGTCAATACATATAATATTAATACTAGAGTGTTATTGTTCCTAGAAATTAGGTAAGGGAAAACCAAGGGAGAAAAACACTATATTAACAAGACAAAACCTTCTAAACAAAATAGTTTGTTTATATTTTTCATCAACATTAAATTATGTATTCTTATCTATATTTCAATAACCTTTTAGAAAATTGAAAGTGCCACCCATAGCACTTTACTTAGGGATATGGAGGAGTATCATTTTAAAAAACTTATATGCTAAAATATCCCACCATCAGTGAATTACTATTTTTAATTTTTATTATTTAAATTATGATTATGTGTTACTACATGATGTAGTGAGCTAAGTGTTAGTAAATCCCCTAGATCTTCTGAAAATTGTGAATCTAGATTCTTTCCTAGGAGTTTTCTTGCTTAATTTTATAGAGTTCAAAATTAAGATAAGATATATGTAAAAATCGTATCTTTTACCCTTATAATACCTTTGAATTAAAAATTATTAATTCTAAAACATTGTTCATCAAGATATAGTTTGTACCAAATTAAAAATTATTTTTACTGTTTATAAGAATATGATGCGTGAACATTAAAAAATTAGTGATTTTGAAAATTCCTTTGTAGGAAGGTATTTTTTAAATTTTAATAACCCCTTCAACCATATTTAACTATTGAATTTCCAATGTATTTTTAGATAAGATATCTTTTACATTATGATTCAACATTGGAGACAATACTAATTTTTATGTTCGGGGAGAGGGGTATTTTTTGGGGCTAAGTTGTGCCTTAAATTCGAGACACATAAACCCCCCAATAATATTTGGGAAAATAAGTGGTCAAAATGTTACAAATTACCACACAATCTAAGGATATTGCAGCTCAAATTTTAACCTAAATTATTTCTTAAATTTTTGATAGTAACAATCCAGTTTATGGTGTGATTACATTGATTTTGATATTGTGGGGGTTTTATGTTTATTGAGTGATGTTACATACTATTTTTATGGATATTCTGTTTAAGAACTAAGAAAGTGAGTGACATATGTCATATCACAGAGGAATTTTTTTTAACATATGGAAACTAGAAATTTTTACTCAAAATAGAGGACCCACCCTTTTGAAAATTAAAAACCTTAGAGAGCCAACTCAAATTATAATCATATTAGTTCTATAAAAACATAGTAAAATTGGAAATTGTATAGTGACCTTTCTTTTTCTTACATTGCTATTATATCATTTCAAAGAAAAAAAATAAAATAATTTCAAAATGAGAATATGATGTTTTAGTTTATTGGAAAAAGATAAACCATATATATCTTTTGAAACATAAAAATTAAATATTTATTCAGTTCATTATTCTCTAGCCTCTTATTGGATCTTGAAATATTTTTAGTATAAGTAGTCACCAGCGGATATACATCAAAAAGGGGCAAGAAAATAGCCTAATAAGAGGATAGATAAAAACAAGAATTAAATTAACATGAAATTGGAATAATGATAATATATTATGACAATCATGAGATGAATAATTATAAAAAGGCTTGAAATGTGTAAATTGAAAAAAAAAATAAAAAAACATATCTTAGTGGTTAATTACTGCACATTGTTTTGAAAAAATCTAGCATCACTGTCACGAATACTTTACATTAATAATGAGATATATAACATTACACACATCATTGGAGTTCTATATAATTCTAGGTGCACCCTTAACATCATAACATCTACATTATTCTATATAATTATGGGTGCACCCGTCGCATCATAACATTTACATTATCATGAAGGACTCATAGAACATATATCAATAGTGGACATAAAATAACCCATATAAAGAAAGGGGTTTAATTTTATTAAGCATATATTCAGAATCATTGCGATCCCAAATGAATGAGAGAATAACATATTTGATATAAGGATCATCAACATTCAGTAAAGAAGAAATGATCTCTGTAAGTAATTTTTTTAAAGAAGTGTTCTTTTGGAAAAAAATTGTGTCTATCATAACATTAATTAGAGAACATTTATATCCCATAAAATTTAATATATTTATGAAAAATGATATTTAAGTAAAATACATAATTAAAATGTGGGGAAAGAGGAAAACACCAAAGAAATAGAGTTGGGTTTGAGAATTCCCCTTACCTTGTGTCTGAACGCTTTCTTCACATTAATATCTTAGATAATCACATTACATTATTTAATTAAAAATTAAATATTATTTTTACATAAATATAATTAATTATGGTTTTATCATGTTCTTTTATTTTCCTATTTATGAGTTATAGAGTTTAATTTTATTGGTCAAGAGTGTTTGTTTTCATTGTTTTCATGATCGGTTCATTTGAATATATGAATAGATCATCATTTAAAATTAAAATGAACATGAATAATTGATATTATATGTTAATAATGTTTTTAATTAAGATTAAATGATCTTACAATGGATTTAATTTTATACAATGATGATGATTTATTGGAAAAATGTTAATGATGATTATGTTAATTTTTTCGGTTCTTTGAACACAACGAACTCGTTTTGTTTTATAATTTTGTATTATGATCATATGTTATTTCTATAACAAAACAAGGGTCATAAAATACAATTTAAAATATTTTTTAAACCATATAATGGTATTATAAATATCTTTTAAGGTGTTTAAACAAAATGAAATTGCATCACCCCTGTTGTTGTTAAATTGACCCATCACGGGCGACGATTACATTTTTTAGGATAAAAGAGGGGGGGAGATTAATGATTGATGTTAAATTAAAATTAATTAATTATATTATATTATTTTAATATTTTTATCATAAAATTTGGATAAAGGGTGGTGACTAGATAATAAGGATTGAAATTGAAATTGAAAAAAATTAATAGAAAAAGTGAGAGGATTTACCTATTGAATCATCCTCTTGAGATCCTCCTCCAGTAACCTAGGATAGGTATTTTGATGAGAATAAGAGATCATGATTGTGGGGTAGGTTATAGGGAAGTGTATTTTTCCAAATGTAGACAATTCTAAAATCATGAGAGGTTTGAGGATAAAAGGGTGTGATGGGTTGTATTTATAGTAGTGAATAGGGGTGTTTTCTTATTATTTTAATCATTAGTTTTTTTCTCAAGATAAGAAATAATGATGATTATTGTGACTAAATACAGTAATCAATGCATATGAGTTCTAACCATTGGTGACAAACATCACCCATGACTCTAGCATGACTAAAAGATTCATATTTTTACCATTTATCTTAAATTATCGTCTTTTACTATTCACAGAAAATTCAAGTTTTTTAGAAAAATATCAAAATTTAAACATAACAATTTTTTGATGTGTATAATTCAAAAATTAACTAAATTGTATGAAAATAAATTTCTAAATATGAGTAATTTAGTGTTTAATTAAAATCGTTATTTAATTGGAAAATACATATTTTGAAATTATAACTGTTTTTATAACACTTTGAAAAATTACATAAGGTATCCTAATATTATCTTAAAATCATAAGGAAAAAATATATTAATTTATTAATACATATTATGAAACTAAATTTTATTTTATATTTTATAATTAATCAAAATATTTTAATTAAATATTTTTGACTTAAAAACTGACACTTAATTAATAATTCTTAAAATATTTATTACGTATACTATGATATAATTATATCATATTTTCAATTATAAAATACTAAAATTTTATTTATACATTCATGGGTGATTCAACTATTCTTTTGGCTGATTTATTAATTATATGGGTCATATTACAATTTATAAAGTCAAGTTACTATTTCATCACTATTGGTTTCTTAACATCAAGAAATACTTATTATTTCATTAATTGTTCATTTATAATTTTTTATATTGGTATATATGTTATTTTATGTGATTTATACTATGTGACATTATTTATGAAGGTATAAATTATATTGATAAATGTTTAGGTCATTAAATTCTTTCCGCCTATTGAAATTTCTCCCTCGAAATTTCGTTTTACATAAATAGGTGACGGTACTTCTCCTTCATCACCTCCTTTGATTCCTATATTTCTCTATCATATATATGGTTCCTACACAAAACCTTGAAAATTTGGGTTGTCTTATTGCGTAGAACGTTATATCTCTGTTCCAGAATCATTACAGGTTTCTTCTCATAAGAGAGATCATCTTCCAGTTGTACCACCCATGAGTTCAGTAGATATGAGGGATATGTTATATACTTGTTTAAAAGTAATATATGGACCACAACATGAACATGAGACATATTTTGTGAATGTTCCAGCTGATAAGCTACAATTATTTTACTATCAAGGATATCAAGGGGCCTATGTACCTTAGCTTCCCTTTCATTCCAAACTGTATGACTATCTTCTATGGTGATACTTGATGGAATCATTTATATGCAACATCAAACTCCAAGTCCCTTAAAGGGTTTTATTCATAAATCCTTTACCAACTCTACGAAAATTTGTTATGTTTCTAGATGGATTAAACCTTCTCTATCATCTCTGGAACACGATCAGTTCCATGTTTCTTTCCTTCAACAACTCCATCCTAATATGTTGGAAATCTACATCGCTTTCCATAGAGGGATTAATATGGAGACATCAGAATACTCGAGTGGAAGCTATTTTTTAATGAGAACTCAACCAATGGGAGATTCTGATCCCATCCACCTTTGAATTATAAATATTATTCTTTTAGCATATCTTTGAGTGTCTAAATAGTCCTTTCATATTTCCATAATTTTGGGTGTGAATGGTCATGCCAAAAATTTTATTCAGTACACTAATAATTTTGGGGACTCTTCTAGAACATATATGTGAACATGGGGTCATGAGCATATACAATCAAGAGTGGAAACATGTTGAGGAATACAATTTCCTTCACATATATCATGTCTATTTTTTCAATTGAAATATCTTCTCGAATATTGATAAAGTGGGTAGTCTTGGTGAGTCATTCCACCAGAATCCATATCGCATTATTTCATTTATTTCACCCCTTTCATTACTTCATTCACCTTATTGTTTATCTCTAGATCATGACTTTTTTCCTCCTAAATATTCTAATGGATATAATGATGGTAACTCCTTTGGGAAAGGTAGGATGTATTCCCTGATGTTATTACTTCCAAATCCATCATTTGTAAATCCATGAAGACTGGATCATTCTAAATATACAACATGGAAAGAGTAATAGGTTATTTTCTGCTAAGATCATCAACTACCTAGTTCTCATTTCCATGATGATAATCAATAGAGAAATTTTAGTATTTTATTGGGTATAAAAAATCTATTAACACATGTTGAGTTCCATTTATGGGAATATATACTTCAAGATCTTGTGATCAGTATATATGTCAGAATTCTCAACATAGAGGTATTGCATCCATATTTTCAATTGAAAAATCACAACTGGTAGATCAAGATCATGTTTTAGTTTGATCTACTCATGTATCTTCAAAAATTACGAGCCATAGGCTATTACATTATCATTTTACATTAGTACACATCCCAATCCTTTCTTGGAACCATTCTTGTTTGTCAAAAAAAATCTCCACTTTCAGTAATGTGAGTACATGTGCAATGATCAGCCCAATCTTTAGCTATTTTAATTTTTCGTCACAATCTTCAATCCATACATACATTATTCCTTTCATTTTTAACATATTTAGAGGTTTTGAAAATCATGAAAAATTTCTCACAAAATGTAGATAGTACCTAGATAATCCAAGAAAACTATGGATTTCGGTGAAACTAGAGGGTCTAGTCTTTTCCTTAATTTCCTTTGTTTTTGTATGGTCTATAGAAATTACCTATCTTGTTATCACATGTCCCAAGAATGTGAGTTGATGCTTTTAAATTTCAAACTTTTTGAACAATTCCTACAACTTCTCCTTCTTCAATAATTCCAACACAAGCCTTAGATGTTATTCATTTTCCTCCGTTCTCTTAGAGTAGATGAGAATTCCATCAAAAAAAACTAGCACAAATTTGTCGATGTGATGTATACAGACTCTATTCATAAAATCCATTAAGATAAACATGGAATTTGTGAGAACAAATGGAATCACAAGAGACTCACAGTGCACATACCGTGTACAAAAGGCAGTCTTCTAAATATCTTCCTTCTTTACCTTTAGCTGATGATAATCATAATGGAAATCCACCATTAAGAAGTACATAGATACTCTCAACTAATCAAAAAAGTAGTCAATCCTTGGAAGATGATACATGTTCTTTATGGTGATATATTTGAGTTCATGATATTCGATACACAATGGCATTGATCGATTCTTCTTATTGAAAATAGCACTATTAAAACCCAAGGTGATTCACTAGGGCGTATAAACCTTTTATAAAAATTATCTTGATGCATCTTCTTTAACTAATCTAGTTTTATAGGGGCCATCCTATAGGGACTATGTGAGATACGAGTAGCTCTAATTATAAGTTATATCGAGAACTCTACCCCATGATCTGGGGGATGTCCAGGCAACTCTTCGGGAAATACATTAATGCATTCCCTCGCGATGGGAATTTTCCCTAGGTTTATGTATTCCTCGGAAACAGAGACTCATTGAGATATGTGTAGCTCTGAGTATGATTTCTATTGAGAAGTCTCCCTCACAATCTGGGGTATGTATGCGTCACTCCTCGAGAATTAAATCAATGTATTCCCTCAAAATGGGAATTTTACCAAGGTTGATGTATTCCTTTGAATCAACTATTTGAGCGAGGTATTTTATTCATAAGGAATCAAAAACCACACCGTTGAAGTATTTTCCAAAGGAGATTCATGATCATCCTTGAATTTATATATGCGGATGGGATGGTTCGAAATATAAAATGATATTTCATTTTCCATATAGTTTAAATATTCTCTATATGACTAGATCCAATCTATTCTCAGTATTGCATCTAATTCTACTAAGGGAAGTATTACAAGATTTACTGGAATAATCTTCCCACATACTCTAATATGATAAGATTCAAACACATGGGTTCCAATAATTTCACAACATTTTATTTAAAAAATATCTCCACTACAGGGTTTCTAGGCTTCGATTCAATAGTTATAGTAAACATTCAATATATAAAAGATTGCGTAGAACCCAAATAAAATATGAATTTTTCCATTCTTGAGAGAATAGTAAGAGTACCTTGTTTGACTTCATTTTATTGATCCACTTATAAAGTAGTAATGGAATAAGACTTCCCATTCTCTATTGTATTTGGTGGATAATGACCCTGATTACCATTGGGAACTCGAGGATTAGTTCACTTTCATGAATAGTTCCCTTGTTCCCTATAGTTGTAGCATTGTACCATTGGCGGTGATATCCTTTCTTCCACAACATTATCCCGCTTCCCCATGTCTTTCTGACATTCCTAAGATTTGTGGTATTTTCTCCCTCACATGAATCATTTAACCATCCCTTTGAAGTAGTTCCAATGATTCCACTTCCCAAATTTTTTATATGTAGGATGTTTGGTATTCTTTCCACATTTTCATGAGATCCTCTATCTTGAAACTCCATATTTTATTTATTATCACCTTAGCTATGGGACCATTATCCAATCCAATCATCACATTCATATCCAATAGAACAACTTCTTCATAACTCTTAAAGTCTATAATTTATAGATCCTTTTTTAGGTTTTGTTTTAAACCACTAAATATTTTATCACACTTTCTATTATTGTTCATAAAAAACCCAAATCGTACCTTGCAAGGATTGTGAATTTTCTTCATAGGCAGTGAAAAATTCTCTTTTTTTAAATTGAACTCATTGAATTCTCTATCCATATTTGTAAACCAATTTCGAGGTAAATACTTATTAAGAATCATTATCTTAAAGTCTTCCCACTCCATTTTATCAATTTCATCCATTGGCTTGGTGTTCTTAATCAATTACCACCATTGGTCGGCCTATCTATTTAATTGGTAAACAATAAAATTCACCTTCTCTATCTCAAAGAAGTGAAGCACAAAAAAGATTTTTTTCATTGTGTTGACCCACTATTTCTCAACTAGTGGATCAGAATATTCACTAAACATATGTGGTCGTTGCTGTATAAATCACTCCATATCTAGTTTCTTCCTCTTAGGTTAAGGAAGACATTCAACATAATTCAGGTTATTATTCAGAACCAGAGATAGCTAGATAATAATCGCCATGAAATTTCCAACTCCACCTTCTACAAAATTAAGGATATTTTTTGGGAAATTTCTACATTGTACTTCACATGGGTGTTGGCCTAGTTTCTCCTGGTTCCAACCATTTTCTAAAATATAAATGGTTAGAAAAAAACATAAGTATACAAGTCATCAATAATAAATAAATTAGTAAATTTAACTATAAAGGAATAAATTTTGGGATCCCTATGTTTAGAAAATAATCTTGTGTGTTTACATATACGTAGTCTTATACTATGGTATTCTCTAAGGTTATCTAATCCTAATTCCCAAATTAACTAAACTTTCCCCTGATACCAACTATAATGACCATTATATTTCTTACATTACTATTACAACTTTTTATAGAAAAATTAAATTCATTTCCCTATGAGGATCAAAAGTTTTAGTGTCTTTGGAAAACTAGTACAATACATAAATTTTACAACATAAAACATAAACAATTATTTAATTCCTTCTTCTCTAGCTTCTTTTGGGCCCTTTAAATTTCATTACTACAAGTAGTCACCTTAGGATATATAAGAAATGGTTCATCTAAAAGGAAAGTAAGAGGATAAATAATAACACGAAACAATATAACTTGGGGTGAGCATAATTATAACATAAGACCATAATCAAGAGAGGAAGAATTATGAAAAGGAAATAAATGTTGTAATGCATAAAAATGTAACATCATGACTTAGTTTTTAAGTACCGCACATACTTGTGAAAAAATATAGCATCATGTTCATACACATTTCAATTTACTCATGAGATAAATCAAATTAATTAATGAATTATATAAGTATTAAATTATGGGTTTAACAATAAAATCATAACATTTACATTGTGTTATATAATTATTGGGGCACATGTTTGATCATAACATTTACATTATCATGCATGCCACAAAGAACATTATTAATATTTGACATAAAAGCACCCATGGAATGGAATGGATTTACATTCATAAAGTATACATTCACAAACATTGGGTTACCAAATAATTTAGGGAATAACATCTTTGATATAAGGATCATCAACTTTGAGTGAAAAAGAAACAATCTCGAGAAGTGGGGTTTTTGAACGAAGAGTTATTTTGGAAAACATTTTGTTTGTCATCATATGAATTAGAATAAATTTATATCCCATAATACGTAATATAATGATGAAAAAATGATATTTATGGAGTATCCATACTAAAAATGTGGTGAAATTGGGAAATTCAATGAATGATAGTTTGGTTTGTGAATTCCCTTTACCTTGTGTCTAAACGCTTTCTTAAAATTAATGAATTAAATAATCACATTAGATTAAAAAATTAAAAATTAAACAACCTTTAATAAATTAATATAATTCATTATGTATTTATTACGATATTTTATGGTCCTTTTGATGAGTTATAGAGTTTAATTTCATCATTCGAGAGTGTTTGTTTTCATAGATTTCATCACCTGTTTGTTAGTATACATGAATGGAAGTTCGTTTAAAATGAGGATGGACATCCAAATTTATAATTATATGTTATTATTGACCATAAATAACAATAATTTATATTAAAATTTATATTTTTATATACTTTGAGGATGATTCATTAGATAAAATTTAATTATTATTTGGTTAATTCTTGCGGATTTTCAAACACAATGAACACATTTTGTTTTATCATTTAGTATTATGAGTATAAGTTATTTCTAGAACATAAAAGGGTTATAACATTCCATTTTAAATCTATTTTAAACTATAAAATAGTCTTATTAAATTGTTTTGTGGCATTTTTGAAAATTGAAAGTGCATCGAACACAATGTAGGTAAATTAACACATCATTAGCAATGATTTATTTTTTAAGATAAAATTGAGGTGGGGGAGTTTAATGTTGTATATTCCATTAAAAATGATATAATAACCGAATATTTAAGTTACTGGAGTTATTATTCCATTTTAATGAAGGTAGGTGTTGATTGAATAAGAAAATATATTGGAATTAAAAGGAAGTTAAAAGAAAAAATGAGAAGATTTACAACTTGAATTATCCACTTGAGATCCTCCTCAAGGAACTTAGGCATGGTCATTTTATGAGACCAAGAGATACTAAATGTGGGGTTTGGGTTAGGGAAGAGTATTTCACCAAATATAGGAATGTCTCAAATGTTGAGATGTGTGAGGAGAAGATAGTGTGAGGGGTGGTATTTATAGTGGATGAGAGGGGTGTTTGCTTATTATTTTAATTATTAGATTATTATTTTTATCAAGACAATAAATAGTGATTAATCTTGTGAAAAAATAATGTAATTTTTGAATGTGAGTTCAAACCAGTTTTCACTGACATCATCTGTGACTCAAGCATGACTCAAAAATTCAGGTTTTTAGCATTTATCATTTTTTATTGTATTTTATTATTCACCAAAAAATCATTTATTTCAGAGAAATCCCAAAACATCACCCTAACCATTTTTAAGTATATAATTCAAAAACGAAAAACATTTTATGAAAATAATTTTCCAAATATGAGTAATTTAATTTTTAATTAAATTCAACATTTACATGGGAAATAGAGATTTTAAAATTATAACTCATTATGAAACACTTTGAAAAAATAAATAAGGTCTCATAAAATTATATAAAAATCATAAGAAATAAAAAATATTTTTTTATGAATACATTTTATGAAAATAAATTTTGTTTTAAATCAATAAATTAATCACAAAATTGTAATTAAACATTCTTGAAATATAAAAATATTGACAATTTATTAATATTTTATAAAATATTTACAAACTTATACAATGATATAATTATATCATATTTTCAGTTATAAGATTCCAAAAATTTATTTATACTTTCATGGGTGATTATTCTATTCATTTGGCTGGTTTACTAGTCATAAGGGTAATATTACTATTCTAAAGGTCAGGTTACTATTTCATCAGTATTGGTTTCTAAACTTCTTAAAAATACTTCTTTTTTCATTAATTATTCAATTATATAGTTTTTATTATGATCTATATGTAATTTTATTTGATTTATACTATGTGAAATTACTATAATATGAGATAAGTTCTATTGAAAAAAATTTGGGTTGTTACAAATTGGGATCTCATGGTGAGTAAATGAGACAAGGGAATTGAGTGTGCTATATGAATAAATCCATTTCCAAACACAATAAGTTATTTATATAGGGCTATGAAAAATTATATATTATAACACTCAATGATTTTATGGTATTTCTCTTTTTAAATTTAATTTCTTCGTGGCCATTGGTTTCACAAAACACCAAGCTTAAACGAACAATGATCTACAATTAAATATGATTGTTTTACATTGACCATTATAACCCAGAATTTAAATTAGAGGGAATGTAAATTATTTACCAAGTTATGAAATTTATATATTATATATTCAATTTTATTTTAATTTAAACCTAATGAATTTATTGGAATAAGATCATAATGAATCTAATTTTATGCATTAAAAGGCTATATTTTTCTAAAGGTGATTTTATCATCTTTTAATAGAGGGTTTTTTTAAAACTATATTTTTATAATTTTATAATTATATAGAAATAATTAAACATCATTTTATAAATTTTAATGTA
The DNA here is from genome assembly GCA_963277665.1 of Viscum album. NCBI lineage: Eukaryota > Viridiplantae > Streptophyta > Magnoliopsida > Santalales > Viscaceae > Viscum > Viscum album. The sequence goes on from OY728150.1 coordinate 1,520,399,182, forward strand.
AAAATTTTCATAGGGTGAAATTCTGGTATTTTTCGGAAAATAATTATTTTCCAACGAATAGTGAAAAATGCAGATTTTTATTAAACTCTTGATTTAATTGTATTAAAATCATATTTATGAATTGAATTATATATCGTAAATGGAAATAAAAATAATTTTGTTTTCACATATATGAATATATAATATATTTTCATCATATAATATTTAAATAAAAGTTTTAAAAATGATAAATTAAGTACTAGTATTTTTGTGAGACATGAATGTTTATTTACAATTTTACTGTTAATTGAATTATTTTACAAAAATATATTTAAAAAATAGATTAATAAATAAAAAAATTATTTTCTTATTATTATAATATAATTTTATGAAACTATACTGAATTTATTAATGTTCCATAAAATCAGTTACAATTTTAAAATCTATATTTTTCGAATAAATAGTAATTTTAGTCAAAAATTAAATTTATCATATTTAGAAATATATTTTCAAAAAGATTTCCATTTTTTGAATATGACTTGTCAAAAAATTGTTAGGGTGAATTTTTTGGATTTTTCAAAGATAGTTGAAATTTTTGTGGATAGTAAAATATGATAATTTATAGTATCTAACATTATAATAAAATAAATGAATGATTGAGTCATGGATTGTGTATGGATGAGGTAAGAACACATTGTTTCTAACTCAAATACACATGTTACTATATTTTTTCAGAAGAACCAATACTATTAATAGTCTTGAGAAAAAATAATAAACAAATCAATTGAATAATCAATATACAATTGTCTCCTCCTGTTTAATTATCACCACTCACAACCCCTTATCCTCACTCCTACAAAGCCATTAATCTATGTTATATTTTAAGAATTTCCACTCCCAAACCTATCCTCCACGTTTTGGTATTTCTAGTCCCACCCAAATACCATTTCCATGTCACTTAAAGAGATTCTCTAGGAGGCAACACTAAAGAGGTAAAACCTCCAATCATTGTCTTTCAATTTATTTTATTTTCTTGTCATTCCCTAAGCTCTACTGTAAAATGACAAATCATAACTAAATTATCTTTTAGAAACTATAATGTTTTTTTGTAATTGGTATATCAACCATAAATTCACTATTATTCCCCTTTTAATTCTAAAAATGAAAAACATCATCAGTGAGTTGTCGATTCACTACCTTTATGGATGCAAAGTTTTTAGTTCTCAATTCTGCCATAAAGGATGGTAATAAAACAATTATTATGGTTAAAAAATAATTTAATATATGTAATTCAACTCATTTAATATTCTGTAACAAATATATGTTCAAAATATTAATTTATACGACAAAACTAGTTTTTGATGATAATAAATTCAAAATTATTCTAAATGGTTTTCATTAAAGTTATATCTAGTAATTAATCATAATATCTAGAAAAAATAATATAAAATACCATTTAATATTATTTATTTTAATTAAGAACATATAATTTCAACTTTGGATAGATATTTCTATCTTACATGATCTTCTGTACATGTATACATGTGAAGTAATCATGAAATCCAATGAAAGAATCACTCCCAGATAATGAAATTGTATCTTACAACTCATCCAAAAGAAAAAAAATATTAAATTTATAATAAATAAAATACATTTTGAATATATTCTGAATAAAATTAGAAATTAATCTAATTTCATTATCCAAGACATTAAATACAAGTGCATAACACTTTCAGAAATGAGGTAAGGGTTTTCTCATCTCTCTTTCATTTTTGTGAGATATGCCTTATTCTCCAATATTTCTTATATATAGTGTATGTTTACTTACCTAGGATGTATCATACTAGGGATCTATTTTTATTCATGGTATTAAATGTTTCATTTGATAATTACTAACTTCATGGGAGATATGATTTGATTGATTACAAAGTGGTATGGGATTCTCCCCGAACCTCTAATTTTCATTAAGGTTACCCTTTCACTATCTTTAACTTAATATAATTATTCATTATTTTTATGTAATTATTCTAAATTATGTTCATATGTTCCAAAAACATGTATCTAGAATCAATTCATATTTCTTTTTTGGGGTAATATATGTTTTATATGGTTCCCTTCCCAATTCATCTAGGTAAGTAATCCTGATTAAAGGGAACTTCCTTATTTCTTACCCATTCTCAAGTACCACCCATAATATATTTTAAAACACCATTATTTTTATAAAATTAAACTTTATTCAAATAAAAAATATCATTGTTCTTTTCTAGTTTTATATAAATAATTTTAATGTCTCCATTAAAAAAAATCATATATTTTTTCTTAAACCACATCGAAGTTGCACGATTCTGGATTTTCTTTAAAAAATCATTTTACATGTTGGAAATAATTTATTTTTCAAAAATAATTTCATTTTCCTTAACATTTATTTTCTAGGATATACAAGGTTAAAATATTATTATATGACAAATATAAATTAATTTAAAAACATAACTATTCTTTTCAAAGAAAATGGGTATTTCTATAAATAAATTCCAAGTCATTTTATTAGAGTACTTTCATCTATGATTATAATTTAAATATTTCAAAGAGGTATATGATACTTTGATTTAAAATTATATGTTTATTATACATATTAGCAATTCATTGGACGTAGTAAGATATGTATGTGGTCCTCTATATCCCCTAAATACATAAGTATGTCTCATTAGACAAACTAAATCGGGTTTTTACCCATTTATGTATAGTGTGTTGGATGAATCCTTGAAGGTATGTCTATGATATATGAAATTTTGAATTCCCTAATTATGATATTAGTGATTGATAATACATGTGATTATTTGAATAGTAGAATATTCATAACTATATTTCATTCTCATGTGATTATTTATATTGAATTATTTTGTTTAGAATTTATTCCTACAATATTTGTTCATGTTTTTGATATAATTACATGTGTTGTTAGATATTCACATTGTCTTATTGTTTATGTTTAATTATAATACCTTGAACTTTATTTTTTACCCTTACTGAACATCTTCTATCACCCCTTTATTATGAATTATTTTCCGCAGGATTCGAAGATGTATATTATGAATGACTTTCAAGGATAATCTTTGAGTTTATGGGTGTTTCCAATGGATTTTTTATGTTTTCCTTTCAATGATGAAATATAAAAATTATGTTTTTGTTTAGTTTTAAAATGATACTAAAATTTCAGTCCTTTGGTAAGAGAACACTTGTTCATAGTACCGATTTAATAAATTGAGGCAGCAGATCTGGGCTACTGGGGCCGGAGACTTTATAGTTGGTATCAAGAAAATTATAGTTAAAAAATAGAAAATATATCTAGAAAACATATATTTGGTAACATAAAAAAATATAAATTAAATATTATCATATAAAAACACCCAATAAATTTTTTAAGGTTAAGATTATGTGGGACATCATAGAAATATATAGTTGTATAGATACTAGATTGGACGTGTTTCTGGTTCAAATGTTCCTAGGGTAAAAAATCTGAAAAATCGCATCATTCTTGACTTGGAATAACTTCGTAAATTACAATGGGCCTTACTACATAGCTGTTTTGACACTCCCAGGGGATAAGTTTAAGATAATTAACATTTTCTTTACAAACCATTATGAAGGATTTAATAGTAAAAATTTCCCCAAAGAAACTATTTTTATGATTATGATACTAACTATTTATAAGTTTCAAATTTATATTATGTAATTTTATAGTGTAAAATAGTAAATGTTGATTTATAACCTAAGTTAGTGTATTTTATTATTTAAAAATGGAACCTAGCAGAAAGAATGTGAACCTCCCTAATACACATATTATAAAGAGCATGAATGATTACATATATTATGATCCTAATTCGATATTTCGATGGGAAGTATTATCCAAAATGATATCAACATATAAGTAACTTAAATCATGTTATAACAAGAAAAATAAATAATTAACCAAGTATCATTGCTTAAAAATAAAGCAAGAGAAGAAGAGGGAAATGGAGAAAAATATGGATAAAGGGAACAAGGGAAAGAAAAAGTATCCCACATGTTATAATTTTGGATCGAAGCACCCTAGTACAGGCTCGAAGGAAATGTGAGTTTGATACATGTGTAGATAGAAATGATACCATGATCATGATTATAAAGGAAAGAAAAAAATTCCCAATTCATAAACTGTAAGTATATGGGGCACAATGCAAATGAATGTACAAAGTTTCAAGGAAATATAACTCAAAAAAACAAATGGATTATGTTCATGTTTTTTTGTTTCTATAATCTAAGGGGAATAATTAATGTATTTTGATTCAATAATTATGTTATAATATTATGGTTATAAGAATAATGGGATATATAAGGGTCATATTGTAGTACTTATTCATTAATGAATTTGAATCATATGATGAATAAGATAAGTAATCAAGAGAAGTGATTCTATTGTAAGATGGTTTTTTCGAATACACATGATGTGAAAAAAATAAAGTAACAGATATTTGGATAAAAAATAAATAGATGTTTATGGGATAATATTGGTGACCATGAAGCTGGTTACTGTTGAATAGCCCCAATAATCGAGTAGGTGATGATTTTATAAAAAATTTAAATATCTAATATATAGAAAATTATTTTCATAAATTGGATTCCATTTTTTAATTCTACACACTTGAAAATGTTGAGGGTGAATTTGTGTAATTTTTCTAGAATAGTTTAAATTTTGGTGAATTCTGAAAAATGATAATTTGAGTTATTAAAATTATAAGTAAATAAATAAATTATTGAGTCATGTATGATGAATGGATATGGTAAGAAATCATTGGTTAAAATAAAAATGAAATATTTACATTATTTTCCACAATATCTAACACTATATATAGTTTTGTGCCAAAAAAGTAACAAATGAATTAAATAATCAAAAAAATCCATTCTCCTCTACTATAAATACCACCCCTCACCAACTCTTCTCCTCATACCTCAATAGAGTTTAATATTTCTTATATTAGGAATATTTCCTCTCCTAAATCTCTCCAACACGTTCTAGTCTCATCGGTTTTACCAAAATTCTATTTCCTAGTCTCTTAAAATGATTCTCAAGGAGGCAACACTCAAGAGGTTATACCTTCTCTCTCTTTCACTCTCTCTCATTCAATTTTTTTTTCTTATCCTTCCCTCACCACCCATATCCTAAGTGACATGATAACTATAGTATCATTTATATTCTTTAATTATATGATTTTAATTGTATATCAACCTTCAATTATCTTATCTTCCCTTTTTTATTCTAAAAATGAAAATATTGTTCATGAGATGTTGATTTACCTTATTCACGGACGACGAGTTTTCATTTTTCAATTCCACCTTCAAGGATGGTAATAAAAATAAATTATGGCTAAAACTGAATTTAATATATTTAATAAAACATATTTTATGTTTTGGAACCAGTATGTGTATTTAATTAATTCATAAGACAAAACTAGTTCATGATGATAGAAAAAATGCCAAAATATTCCAAATTGTTATCATTAATGTTTTATCTAATGAATCAACCTCATATCTTGAAAAAAATATAAAATACAATTTAATATTATTTAATTTCAATAATAACATATAATTTCATTTCTAGATAAATGTTTCCATCTTACATGATATTTTGTACATGTATACAATTGAACCAATCCTAGAAACCACAGAAACGAACACTCTTGAATAATGAAATTCAATATTATGAATCATAAAAAAGATAATAAATTACTTAATAAAATTATAATATATCAAATACATGTTTAATATATTTATAATTAAATTATTAATGAATCTAGTTTCGTTATATATTACATTAAGTACACATTCAGAACACATTCATACATAAAGTAAGGGTTTTCTTGTCTCACTTTTATTTATGTGAGATACGAATTCTTCACCAATTTCAAGTGTATGGGGTATGTGTACTACCATTTGATGTATCATATCATGAATACATATATCATTATGGTATTTAATGTTTCATGTAATTATTATTTACATAATTGGGAATACGATTTGATTGCTAATAATGTAGTAAGAGATTCTCCCTCAACCACTAATATTTATTCTGGTTACACTTCTCTCTATCTCTTTACCCTAATGTAATTATACTTTATTTTTATATAATTATTCTAAATTATTTGTATATGTTCCAAAATAATGTATCCAAAATCATTTCATCATTATTTTATGTGAAAATGCATGTTTTATATGGTTTCAATCCCAATTCCACCTAATAAGCAAGCCAGATTAAAGAGAACTTCCAAATTTATTACCCATTTTCATATACCACCCATAATGTATTTTAAGACTCCATAAGATTTAAAAAATAAATATTTTTTACATGAAAAACTATATTTGTTCATTTTTTAAAATATGAAAACAATTATGACTTTAATCATTTTAATGATACGTATATTTTTCTCTTAAACCACAATGATGTTTCCTAATTCTACAGTTTCTTTAAAACTCTTTTTACAAGTTGAAATCATTTATGACTCAACCATAATTTCATTTTACATCTCATTTATTTTCTATTATATTCGTGATTATTTTATGATTATATAAAAAATTAAAATTATTTTTCAAAAGAACTATACTTTCCTAAGAAAAAGAGTGTTTCTCTCAAAACATTCCCAATGATTTTATTATACCACTCTCATCTGTGATTATGAATCAAATATTTAAAATTTTCATAATAAACATTTATTTAAATATATCGTTTTATTTGATATATAATGAATAAATTTGAATATGTAAGTGAATGGTGGGGCCTTATACATCCCCTCGATGCATCCGTAGGTATAATATGACAAACTAGATCAGGTTTTTACATATTTATGTATGGTGTCATGGTCGAATCCTTGACAATATGTGTATGATTTCTACCATTAAATATAAGGACCTAGCATTATAAATTACATTATATAATACCTTTGACCGATCTAGGTTTTTTAGATCTTGATACAAGCTTAAAATTTTATCATATTTGAGAGCAAATTTCACAAAAAAACCAAACTTAGTAGCCATGTGTGTAAAAAAATTATTGTGTCCAACTTTGGACTTCAATGTGACCTATAAAAAATAATTTTAAAACAATGGGTGAGTATTAAATTTCCCAATAAGGGGTTTTATAAAATAATTAATAGAAAAATTATTTTTAAAAATATCCGTTTAAAATAATTATATAAAAATAAAACATTTTCTAAAAATAAAATAACATTTCTTGTAGTATGTCATCAACATTTTTTAATGTTTACTAGAAATAATTTTTATAGAAATCTCGTACACAAGAATTTATAAATTTATATAATGTATAATAATAAAACACATTTCATAATATGCATACTTGAACAAAAATGCATGGATTGCTACATATATGTTTGGAGTTGGTCAAACTAAATTAAGGGTGACATGCAAGGGTGCATGTACAAATTAGCAAATGAGATAATATTTGCTTATAATTTCACAGTAAAAAATATAATAAATAAGTAATCACATAAAATGAAATTCATGAAATGATAGATGAATTTTGAAGTTTTGTATAAAAAAATCTGAAAATAGATGGAAAAAATTATTTATAAATTATTTCTTTAGTACATGGATCATTATTACATGTGTATTAATTACCAGAATCATATGTAAAATATTCTTATCCAAGGATATTATACAATTAGAATAATCCCATCATAGATTAAATACTAATCACATAATGAGGGAATGAATAATGCATGCCAATAATATTATTCTTTCTAGGCCTTGTGTTGAGACCATACATAAGCATTTTTTCAAGGCCTCATCCCATGACCACACATAACAATTTTTTCAAGTCCTCATTCCAAGACCTAGATTGGCTCATGAGACCTAATGATGCATTGAGAGGCAATAGTGGGCCTCACCCATCATATAAAATGTCATGGGAATTCCATATATGTATAATAAAGAGTATTTCTTTAAATCAAAGGGTCACATACCACTTTTATTTATTTTAATCATTATCATAGGTAAAATAAATTCATTAAACAAACCAATGTTCCCCATATCACTTAGATTTATTTTAATATTTATCATAGGTGAAATAAATTCGTTAAACAAACCAATGTTTCCCATACCACTTTGATTAAATAATATCTTTATCATAGGAGAAATAAAATTATTAAACGATCCAATGTGTCCCATATCACATTGAATAGATTAGTTCTTAATCAATATATTATAAATAAAATATTTTATCATAATTAAATTGATTTTCATTATTTTTTTGTCATCAATAAAACTAATAATGCACATTTAATAAAAAAATCAATATATAGTTTTGTCTCCTCGCAATAATCTTTTACGATAAAAATGGTTATCACAAAAAATTATAAATAAAACATTTCAATTATTGAAAAATCCATGTTCTTAATAATCTCATAAAATTTATTTTAAACCATGATTTTATTATTAATGAAATATATTTGAATGTTGTGGTAGAAATATAACTATAACTATATGAAGATGCGACATACTTAAATTAAACATAGAACGACGACATTTTATGCAAATTTTTTGTAAAACATGGTAGTATAAGATGTAAAATTGATGATTTCATCCTTATTATATAGTCATATATATATATATATGATAAATCAATATCTCATACTTATATAAAAATATAATTACATGTAACCTTAATTTCATCATTTTAGAATTATTTCACGTTAAATAATCAAAAAAAAGAAAATTACCATTTACAGAGTTAATATGAAATTAAATTTAAAACATAAACTTATATATATATATATGTGTGTGTGTGGAATACTGTTTTTGAAAACATAATTTTAGTTAGTGATCCTTGTTAAATATTTATTGGTTTAATGAGACAAACAATTACAACAAATATCACAAAATATAAATATTCTACATAGAAATGATTATCTATGGTTTGATCACAATACATGGGTATACATATATATATACAAATTTTTTATGAAATTATCTAGAGGGTTTTGATATCGCAAAAACTCATGTGACTTGGTCTTTGCGTAAACACCGATATACTCAATATTTTATTCATTAATTCATGAAATTAATTTTTAAATAAAGTGAAACCTTGTATTACTTTATAACTCAAAAGAAAAATAAATACCAAAGTATCAATTAATTGAATCTATGAATTAATTAATTTCATGATGATTAAATTCATCACATAGCACTAGTTAATTATTATCCACTTAAAACAATGATTATATAATTTTGAAATAATCATAATAATTATTAAATTATGTATCAAAATAAAATCATCATCATAACACTTTTAAAAAATCATTTATATTCACGTGTGCACACGCACAAATATATATATATATATACATATTCACACACACACAAATATATATATATATTCATATAAATATAGATTTATATCATTGTATAATAAATCTCATACATATAATTAGGGGTTTATGTGAAATCCATCATGATATAATTTTATAAAAACAAAAGAAACTATGCATCCCCAAATGGTTTCTTCTCAAATAAAATATATAAACCTCAATCTTGAATATCATGAAATGAATTTATATATGGATAATATTTTTAAATAAGACGAGGAACCTTTTTTTATATATAATTTAAACAAATTACCCTTCATTATAATTAAAAGATAAACAAAAGGATTGGTCCTTGAAAATATAGTATTATTAAAATAAAAATAATAACAACACGTAAATTTAAAACACAAATTAAGAGACAAAAATTTAATCAAACATTTTCACCTGAACTAGCATATAATTAAATTGAAACACAATTTTCATAAAATCATAACCATAAAATACAAATTATACTCCCATAAATTGATATATATTAACAATTAAACAAAGAATTACTTTTAAATAAATTTATATTACCTTACCAATAATTCTGAAAAACATTGTTAGAAATGAATAGCATAAATTTTTAAATAAAACATTTTTGAAATTCAACCAAAAAAATAAACTCATAAATATACTTCCCTTTACAATATATAAGGTTGAATACAAAATTTGATAACAAAACCCTTAAATGATATTAAATATACTCAGGAACAAAAAACCCCATAAACATAAATGATCTCTTACCTTAGTACCAAAACAATCTACAAGTGAGGTAAAACTGTGCAAGGTAGACAAAAGTGGAAGGACACTGTGATGGGAAAACACACTACCGGACTGGCAAAATTGGTTTTTACGATTCCATTTGCTTACTTTTAGAGTACTTAACACAATTGTGCATACAGCAACAGAGGAAAACCGAAAAAATCCACTATTTGTGCACTCATATTCATCCAGAGAGAAAAGATATAGGGCAAAAACTGGAGACATTGATAGATTTAAAATAAAATACCAATAGAAAATGTATTATTCAGACATAATTATATCAACAGACCAAAAAAATTCCATGATATGTTCATAATCAAAATAAATAATTGAAAACCACAATTTTATCACATAGTATAAGTAAACATTCAACTAACAATGATTTCAATGGAGAAAAAAACGGTGAACCAAATTGACAACAACATGTACTGTTACCAATGAAAATTCAACAAAAACACCTAAAAATGGAAAACATGGAACCTACCTATCAATGAATTGAAGGCCATGAACAGAGCACCTACCATTCTGAAGATCCAATCCCAAACTGTGATGAACAATGAACATCACTCGGAACCCTCAGTTTTGGAAGATCTAAATCCCTAAGGATGCATTGGCGCCTCACTGGTGCTCGACTTGCTCAACCCGGACAATCACCATGCCTCTGAGACTGAAGCCCCATCGTGACCACTCCCACATGTGATGTCGCTCGACCTGAACCTGAAGCACCCTCTACTCAAGGTCCCTAGTGATCTCACATTAAGTGATCTCTCCCTCACGAATGGTCAAACCATTCCCCATTTAGATGATTTATTTTTCTTTTTTATTTTTATTGTTATTATATCATTATTATTTTATTAATGGTTATAATATATTTATATTATATAATAAGTTTATATTTAATATTAAAATTTTTATTAAAATTTTATTAAACATAAATAAAAATTTTATAAAAATTAAACCAATCATAATTTATAATTTATATATTATAATTATTACATCACATATATATATATATAATATTTTCAAAAATATATAAAACCCATCGAATTATTCATATTAAATATTTATTTCCACAAATTAAACAAGTGCATTTAAAAAAAATATATTTTCATTAAAATATTTGATATTATTATTACAACATATAATAATTTAAAATAATAATTTTTAATGACATGTATATTATCAATATCTAATTAAAATAAAATTATAATTTTATAATCGTATGATTTTTATATTATATTAATAGTTTTATATAATTCAAAACTAAAATAGATATACATATTTTAAAAATAAAAAACAAATTAACTATATTCATATATAATTATCATTTAATATATTCTATTAAGTAACAATTTTGATAAAAGTAAATTTTATTTAATAAAATTAGTTATTATAAAATATTCTTTGAAAAAATAATAATAATATTTACTTTTAAAATACATTTGAATATTTTACATGTAATAAAACAATTAATTTCTATTATTATTTTAATAAAACACTTTTTAAAAATGTGTCAATTATAAATAAATCCAATTAATAATTGTTTTTTTATAATAAAACTAGGGTAATATTTTCTAGGGTGTTGCATTATTCCCCCATAAAAATAATTGCGTCCTCTCAACTAGTTTCATCATTCTAAAAAATAAAAATTTCTATTTCCATAATTATGAAAACTAGGACCAAAAGACTTCTAGAAAATACTGATACACATCAACATCTAATCTCCAAAGTTTTCTAGACCATTTATCTGATACCAATTATAAGGACTCAGCCTTAAAACTTACATAACTGAGCAACATTCATTGGTATATGTTCGTGAGATCTAGATACAAGTTTACAATTTTATATGAGTTCCAATACAATTAAAAAACAATAGCTAATCATCACATCTGCATGCATAAAAAATGATAGCGTCCAACTTTGGACTTCAAGGTGACCTATGAAAAATAATTTTAAAACAAGGGGTGAGTTGTAAATTTCACTGTAAGTGGTTTTTTAAAAATAATTAATAAAAAATTCATTTAAAAAATCATCCCATTAAAATAATTATATGGACATAAAACATTTTCTTAAAATAAAACAACATTTCTTATTGTACGTCATCACTATTTTTCCAACGTTACTCGAAATAATTTTTAGGAAAATCTCAAACACATGAATTTATATATTTATTTATAGTCTACAAATAAAATTTATTTTAGAATATGCATACTTTTAAAAAAAATCATGGAATGTTGCATATAAGTTAGGATCTGATCAAACTAAATTAAGGGTGGCATCCAAGGGTGAAGCTAAAAATTTGCACATGAAATAATACATGCATATAATTTCACAAGAAACTATATCAAAAATCACTTACCACATAAAATGAAATTCATAAAATGACAGATGTATTTTTTCTTTTGTATTAAGGTTCAAAGAAAACATTCTAAACATTCTTTATCAATTACTTCTAAAGTACATAAATCATTATTCTATGTGAATTTATTACCATAATCAAAAGTAAAAGATTCATAAACAAGGATATTCTACTAGTAGAATAATCACATGGCAGGTAAAATACGAATGACATAATGAGGGAATGCATAATAGAGGACAATCATAACATTTGGTCAAGGCCTCATTCCAAGACCATACATAACCATTTTGTCATGGACACATGCCAAGACTATACATAATAATTTTATAAATGTCTAATGCCAAGACCTATTTTGTCTCATGATACCTAAAAATCCATTGAGAGGCTATAACAGGCCTCACTCATCACATAATACGTCTTATGCATTCCTCAAATTTCTAATAAAAGTATGTCATTAAATCAAAGCGTCTCATACCACATTGATTTAGTTTTATAACTAACATAGGTGAAATAAATTAATTAAACAAGGCAAGGATTCCCATACCACATTGATTTATTTTAATCTTTATCATAGCTCAAATAAATTCATTAAACAAACCAAAGTGTCCCATACCACTTTGATTTATTTAAATATTTATCATAGATGTAATAAATTCATTAAATTATCCAAAGTGTATCATACCACATTGACATGTTTTGTTCTTAATCCATATATTATCATAAAAATATTTTCCATACTTAAATTGATTGTCATTATTTGTATGTATTCATTAAAATGAATAATGAACCTTTAATAAAAAAGCATATATAGTTTTGTCTTCTCAAAATAATCTTTTACCATAAAAATGTTTCTTACATAAAATTATAAATAATTCATTTCAATTTTTTAAGAAATACATGTTCTTGGTAATCTGAAAAAATATATTTGAAACCATGAGTTTATTATGAATGAAATATGTGACGATGTTATCCTAGACACATGACCATAACTATATGCAGATTCAGCATACATAAGTTAAATATAGAACAACGACATTTTATGCGTATTTTTTTTAAACATGGTAGTATAAGATCTAAAATTGAACATTTCATCCTTATAAACATGTCACACACACACACACACATATATATATATGAGAAAATAACATTTCAAACTTATATAGATATAAAAATTCATCTGACCTTGAATTCATCATTACAGAATAAATTCATGTCAAAACATCAATAAATGAAAATATCCATTTGCAGAGTTTATACGATATTACATTTTAAACATAAAATTATATATATATATATATTAAAAAAATTAGACTAATGGTTTATAAGACATTCTTGAAGTTATTGAACCTTTATAAATATTTATAGGTTTAATGAGGAACCCATTAAATTAAATTTCACAAAACATAAACAATCAACTATATAAATGATTAACGCTTGGTTTGAAGAAAATATTTGTGTATAAGTGTATATATATGAATTTTTCTTGAAAATAACTAGTGGGTTTTGATGTCAACAACACTCATGTCACATTTCATTTGTGTAAACACCCATATAATCAGTATCATAATCATTAATTCATGAAAGGAATTTTTTAAAAATAATTGATAACCTGTATTATTTTAAAACACAATAAAATTGAAGTCTCGATTTATTGATATAATGCATTAATTAATGGCAGGATCATTAAATCCTTCACATAGAAACAATAAATTTTTTTCTGCTTAAAATAATGCATATATAATTTTAAAATAATCACAACCATGATTCAATTATGTTTCACAATAAAATCATCATCGTATCATTTTCAAAAATAATATTCATATTCCCACATGCACACATAAAAATATATATAGATATATTCAAAAATATATATTCATATACATATATATGTATATAAATGTATAAGAACTATTATACATAGAATAAGAGGTTTATGTGAAATATGTCATGATATAATTTTATAAAAAAAAGAAACTATACATGCATAAATGGTTTCATATCACATAAAAATATATAAACTACAATCATGAAGATCATTGAATTAGTTTTTACATGCATAAATTTTTTAAATATGATGAATAACATTTTTATAAACATAATTTAAAGAACCCTTCCTTATAATTAGAAGATAAATAAAATAATTTTCCCTAGAAAATATATTTTTACTAAATTAAAACAATAACAACACATAAAAATAAAACACAAATTATGATACAGAAAATTAATCTAACATTTTCACCAGAATGAGCATTCAATTAAATTTAAACACAATTTTAATAAAAGTATAAAAAATATTAATTAAACATTCGGAAATAGAAATAACTTAAGCAATAGAGAAAGAATTATTTGAATATAAATTTATTTTTCCATTACCAATATTTATGAAAAAAATTGTTATAAAAGAAAAACCTCAATTTTTAAATAAAATATTCCTAAAAATAAACCAAACTAATAAACTAATAAATATCGTTCATATTAAAAATATAAATTTAAAGAAAGAATTTGGAAAAAAAATTCCTTAAAGAAAATTATATAGACTCATGATCTTAAAACTCCATAAACATAAATTATCCCCTAATTTGGTACCCAAAAAATCTGCAACTGAGGTAAAAGTGTGCATGGAAAACAGAAAAGGAAGGATAGTGTGATGGGAACATGCTCTCCAGTTCTGAAAAAATTTGTTTTTTCCCATTTCATTTTCATACTTTTATGACACATAACACTATTGTGCATACAATGAGATAAGAAAATATAATAAATTCATTTTGCGTGTATTCATATTCAACTAGACGGGAACAATGCACAATCAACATAGGAGATATTGAATTATTTAAATGAAATGACCAAAATATCATATATGATTCGGACATAATTCCATCAATGAAAAAAAATCATTCTAAGCTATGTTCATAGTCAAAATCATAATATAAAACAAAAATTGCATCACATAGAGTAATTAAATAGTCAAAGGACAATGATTTCAGTGGAGAAATAATATTGGAAATTAAATTCAAAAAAAATTAGTGTCGATAGTTAAAATCATACAAAAAGACCTAAAAGGGATAATGTAGAACCTACCTACCAACGATTTGAAAACAACAAACAGAGAACATACCTTTCTGAATATCCAAACACTAATCGCGATGAATAGTCAACGTCGCTTGGAACCCTCGATTTTGGAAGATCTGAAACCCTAATGATGCACGAGATCCTCGCTGATGCTTAGCATGTATGACCCAAACTATCTCCATGCATTCAATGTTGAAGAACCACTACGGCCTCTCCTGCCCGTGACACCGCTCAACCAAAACCTGAAGACCCCTCCACTCGAGGTCCTAGGTGATCTCACAGGCCATGATCTATCCCTCACATATGGACCCCCCTTTCACATTACATGATTTATTTCCCTTATTTTTATTGTTATTGTTATTATATTATTATTATTTGATTAAATTATGTAATATTTTTTTATTATATAGTATGTTTACCTTTAATATTATTATAGTTATTATAATTTTATAAAACATAAACCACGATTTTATAAAAATTAACCCAATCATAATTTATAATTTAAATTTAGTAATTATTACTTCATATATATAAATATATATATATATATATATATCATATTTCCAAAAATAGATAAAACCAATATAATTATTCAAATTAAATACATGTTTGCATAAATTAAACTAGAGCATTTTTTTACAAAATTAGGTCATTAAAATATTTGATATTATTATTACAACATATAATACATTAAAATAATATTTTTTAAATGACATGTATAATCTAAATATCTAATTAAATTAAAACTATAATTTTGTAAAAGTATTATTTTTTTATTATATTAACAATTTTATATAATTCAAAACTAATATACATATACATGTTTTTAAAATAAAAATCAAATTAACTACATTCATATATAATTATCATTTAAAATATTCTATTAAATAAAATGTTTGATAAAATTAATTCTATTTAAATATGTATTTTTTCTAAAATATTCTTTAAACAATGTAAAATTATATTTACTTTTAGAATAAATTTAAAAACTGTACTTTTAACAAAACAATTCATTTCAATTATTATTTTAATGAAAACCGTCTAAAAAATGTGTAAATAATAAATAAATCCATTTAATAAAATATTTTTATAAAATAACAAGGTAAAGATTTTAGGGGTTATTACATTACACTTTCCCTCATTATGATATTTTTAATTGATAGTCTATGTGATTATTAGACTAATAGAATATCCTTGGTTATGTTTCATTCTCATGTCATTATTTATATGGACTTATTTTTATCTGATTTTATTCTATCCATATAATGTTCAAGTTTATCTTTTAATTACATGTGTTGTTAGATATTAATCTCTTTTTATTGTTTATGTTTATTTATGATAGATTATATTGTATTTATTACCCTTACTGAGCATCTAAGCTCACCACTTTCTTATGTTTTATTTTTCTCAAGGACAATAAGATATATATTATGATTGACATATAAGGATAATCTTGAATTTTATAGTTGTTTATAATGGAGTTTTTTGATTTTTTCCTTTATATTTATAATGTAAAAATTATGTTTGTATATACTGTCTCAAAGCTACTAATCTATTAGTTCCTTTGGTGTGTGAATGCTTTTTCACATTAAAAATGTAACATCCCGACCTGGATGTCTCTAAACTGGTGCTCCTAACCAGTGGGTTACAAGGCTTCAAGAATACCTCCTCATATGCAAGAGGACGCCAACTAGTAGCAAGGGCCTAGGGTTTGATATTGGGGAGACTATTCTCTCATATCAGATATGAAACCGCAGAAAAATAGAAAATTATCTTACAAGGAAGTAAGTAAACAGAGTGAGGATGTAATAAACAACTAAAATAGAACATGATGTAATAAAAAATGAAATGTTGTAAAATCCCAAATAGTTATGCAATACAATGCAACAATAGACACCCACAGGGTCGACCATATAGATACTAGAGTACAAAAGAAACTAAAATTATATGTATATGGCACTACTACCAACTTCAGGCCAGACGATGTACCCGTCCTCCAGACACTTTGTAATAGCATTAACCTGATCATGAACTATATGAGAAACTCTCCTTGACCAGGAATCACTTAGCCTCAACCCCATCCACCAAGAAACACGTGCTCAACCAAAAAAAGCCATAAGTTCTACACGTACACCAAGATTCATGTGCATGGGTGATAAAGAATCTAATTAGTCCACCCTTACATGAAACTTGTAAATGTGCTATTATAAGTGTATATAAAAGGAAACTGGTTAGCCTCCCTAAGCCACAACTAAAATAAAGTAAATCCCATTGGGAAACCACAGTCGAACCAAGGGTCCATAATCCGTATCAACTGGTCAAGTTCCGCACTGGATGTCTATATCAATAGTTGTATTCATGTATAGTATGATACCTATACATACATATATAGATATAAATATTCATTGTTATTTGAATCAAATATAATGAATCCACATCATCATTTGATCCTTGGTTCTGTAACCCTGATCTCCTGGACATCCTATGCAAGGTAATTGAGTTGGATGTTGTTCCACTCAAGTCATGTATCATTAAGTCGATCTCTAGGTCTATAATAGCAATCGACATATACCTGCATTGGATAATGCCCTAATTATATCTCTGAGCAAGATAAATCTCCATGGGATACTTTTCCTATAACTAGGTTCACACGTACTCACCTCCAATTAGTAATAGGGATAGTGTATAACAACAGTCAATCTGGTAAATATGGATACCGTATACCTAAGGTCAATCCTGTAAAGAAGGATATCATATACCGATGAGCAATCATAAAAAAAAGGATATCGTATACCGATTTTCAATCCTGTAAAGAAGGATAATGTATACTATCGGTCAATCCAGGAATGAAGGATAGCGAATACCGACTGTCAATCCAGCAAAGAAGGATTTGATGGAGTTCATTAAGATATCTTATACAAGGTCACTGAGTCAGTCACCAAGCTACAAATGCCTATAAATATAGTCCAATGTCTATGTCCTATGTCAGATTCCATAGTCAGTCATGATATTCAGAACGTAGATGATCCCTAAGGGGCTTACCCTTAGGTGTTCTGTAAAGATAGAACTCAATGGTGAGATGTCGTGCTACACCCCTCAAGTATCGTAACTAATACATGAGATCATAACCATTCCGATCAAAGACCTGAGAGATCATAATCATCCCCACCAGTCTAGATTATATAATCTAAAATTATTCATTGGTTTTCAGGGCCATATGAATAGGGAACTCTCCTGGGAGACACCATGTTACACCCCTTGAGTCTCATAACTGATCTAAAAGAGCATAATCATTTCGATCGTAGGATGATGATATCATAATCTTCCCCACCACTCTGGATTATGTAATAAACAATGATTATTTGGCATATATTATCTAAATCAAGGTTAGAATAATCATATTCATCATATATCATCCAACATATGAGTCTTCCAAGGCATTACTACAACCAGAATCCATCTATCACTCACAGTGTACAATTCAACACGAAAGCCTTGACATCCGGATTCCAGGAAACACCTCTCAACATCCCGAAAATATATATATGAATATATATATATATATGTGTGTGTGTGTGTGTGTGTGTGTGTTTGTGTGTGTGTAATTAGGCTCAACATCCATGTACCAGGTAGTGCATCTGGGTATAAAATAATATATCTGGAATAACATTGCGCAGAAGATGGATCCCAATAAAGAATTCCTGGGTATCTCAATAAGTAATAAGGATCCCAGGGAGAACATATGGGAATTGTTATAGAATGAAATATTCCTTGAATCAGGCCTAATAGAAACTAACTTCGAATCACCTCTGGTAAACACTGTTGCATCAGCAGTCCCAAGGCAGAGACATAAACGAACGAGTGAGGGTGGCCCGAACACCTAACCCAACATTCCTGTCACAGCCTCATGGGATTAACAGTTCGAAGCGGGTTCTAAGTGATACCCAAACACAATCTATACCCAAACCTAATGTATAGATAAGTGTAGGTCAACCAAAGGCCACTCATATGGTCCCTTACATCATGTACTGAAAGGAATCCTACTCGAGATCCTGTAGGTAAACATAAGCGAATCCATCATACACGGGATCCTAAGCTATAAAATGGGAATGAGGAATCCTACGTTGGATCTTATAAAGGAATCAAGAAATGGGCATCCTACATGGAATACATGGTACAACACATAGGTAAGGGATCCTAACAGGGATTCCATAGATCAACATTCAGGAAAAGGCATCCTTTAATGGATCATTATAAGTAACAGGTCTCACGGCCTCACATGCCATAAGGATGCGTCTCACAAGGGAGACATCCCCAAAAGAAAAGGTCATGGTAGATATCTAATAGATTATATCAGATCCAGATATCAACTATGTTGGTCCGAGCAACAAACCTATCATTCACGTTCATGTATCACTTTCAGGTGATAACTAGATTTGATAACTAGAGGAAGAACCTCTTTGTTAGAATATAATCCTCAAAACACCTCTTTGGAGTCATCAAAATTCTCCACTGGTTTCATCATCACAATATATATAGTAAACTACTCAAAATGGACTACTCTTGGGACCAATTCTGACATTGGGGATAGAAAACATGAAAACCCCTCAATGGGTCACAAGGGATTAGTACATGGCATGTCCCCTTGGATACATAGCATGTACTCATACAATCCCACCTGGGTGTGTACCTCTACTAGCTTGGTTGTGTAAAATCCCTTAGTAAACGGTGTGTTTAAGGGGTACACGGCGTGTACCCGACATGGGTTTCATAATTGTGGCATTTAACCAGATTGTTCGTTTACTTATCCAAGCCAAGTTCATCTACATGGTCTGTCACCAACATGGGGTTTGTTCTTGTACTCCACACTGTCGTGTGCGCCTACACACTAGACATACCCATGTACTCAGCCACATGGAGAATTAGTAGTACATGATGTGTACAACCCTATACACTGTGTGTACTTCCAAAACATCATATTCCTAGAATGGAATGAACATGCAATGTGTCGCCCCAGGTTACACATAGTGTACCCTAGTTTCCTTGAATATGGAACCCTCAGATCGCCCGTAACCGCTGTTTAAACCCCAAAATCAACATATCAGTCCTATAGGTACTGTTAGCTATCATAATTAGGGATTATAATTAGAAACAAACAAATATAAAGGGGTTTTTCATAAAAAATTATAAACATCATACCTTCGGGCGTAAAACACAGATGCTTTAGTTGATTTCACCGTCTACAGATGCGGCACGTTGAACCAGCGCGTCGAGGGCTTCATGGCAGTACGCTTATTCCCTTATATCACCCAAATACTCTCCCTCTCCTTTTCTCCCTCAGGATGCAGTGAAGTTGGAGCCATTGATGGATTCTATGATAAGTAAGAATGAAAAAAGAGAAAAAGATAAGAAAATGAATAAAAGAAAAGGAAGGAAAAGGGGTGTGAACCAGCCCCGACGCTCAACTCATGTTTATGAATCACCTAGGAAGAACACCTTGTTCTTGAATAAATGGATGACATGGAATCTCAATTCGATGCTCCATTCAAAATTTACGACAAAATGAACATATATGAATAATTTAATATTAAATTTATTAAATATTAAATATTAATTATTCCACCAAATTTTTAATGGCTCTGACTCCAACCAAACACATGTCCCATGGTAAACACCCTACTCCATGACCAAGGGAGTGGAAAAAAAATTATTCAAGACCATCTATTAGGATAAAAACCCCATTTTACCCCTCAACAAGAATTCAAAAAAATTATAATTTATTCTCAGAACTTCAATCTATAAAAGGAGAGGTCTTTAAGATATCCCCACCAATATCCTACTAATCCCTAAGTAGAATGGGGAAAGGACCAAAAAACATGCACTCAACCCAGTAATCATCACAACCAAGCTATCTAGACTATCCAAAGTCAAACCAGATTGCATAAAAAACTTCTTTCTACACGAAATACATTCAATTATGACCATTATGGTACTCCTAACCATAAGAATAATCTTATTGTAATCTAAAATAAAAAATTATCCCAACAACATTTGACAAAACAACTAACTCTACTCCAGAGTTCAATAGAAAACAGGGGTCACTAACCTGAAATGACCAATGGTTCACTCCCCACTATATGACTTGCCTTACACCTCTCCTCAAGTGAAAAATCAACATGTTCCTTACTCAACAGGGAATAACATAAAGAATGAAAATGGATCTCGGTGTACGGTTGATGCTCTCTCAACATACTCAAGATAAACCAAGATAGCGTGTTGTCGTCTCTAATAGAAGTACAATATGATTCCACCAAGGAGTATACAGATCTATCTGATAAATTATCACATACAGTCAAAACAAAACCAAGATTCACCCATGGGCCAACCCTCTTACGGTACTTGATTTATTTTATGATGTCCCCTCTACCTCTGAGGGGCATTCTAGCACAACTTCTGGGATCTAAGCCCACAACAATGCCTTAAAACATCGGTCCTCAGTTTCTACCCAACCACTCACCGATTTAGGTCCAAATGATACCACACATAACCTTTGTGTATCTTTATCACATGACTCGTGCACTAGTGATTCGTCCATTCACAAGCATCTAACCATGATCTAACTACATTGGAATAACTAGAAACACCGGTCAACTAGGCCAAGAACCCTAATAGTTATGATCGTCAAAGCGAGTCTCAAAATTCCATAATTCCAGGTTATTCGTTAAAAATGAAGGCATCAACATGCCTATAACAAAAACTGGATTACCTACTATACCTCAATCACAATATGAGCATAAAAACAATATCACTGCCAAATAAGGAAACAGAAAAATATGGGCCATCCTCTCACACAGGTTTCCCTCGAATAAAACTGACGTAGAACTACAAGGTTCTCAGTTTAACAAAGGGTCATTATGTATCTCACCTATCCCTACAGAACTAGCCTCACAACTAGGTCACAAGATCTAACCACCTTTCCCAAATGATCAAAACCACTCAATAGAAGGTGAAGATCACAATGACCAAGGAGGGTCAAAGATGAAAAAACAGCCTACATGGTCATGATCCTCTCTGAGTATCCTCAGAAGGGACTGCCCCTAATAGGTCACAAAAATAATGCAGAAGAGAAACTGAACTGACACTCATTGGGCATCCTCATATGGGAAAACCTCATGGAGGTTGAGTTCCAATGAAACGTATTGTCATCTATAATTATTTTACTCATTAATCCAACTAGATAAGCACAAACCTAAGAAACAACACAAAAAATGGTAACATAAGTAGGGTATTATATTCCATATCGACATACTAGGGTCACTACACCTATCGTGCACGAGTAATAAGTCATCATCTTCACAAAATATTCCTCAATATAGATTCACATTACCAGACATTTGAGTGAAATATATATCTAAGCAGGCCCAAAATCCTTAGTAGTCAGTTAAATCACACACTAGAAGAACTATATGATTTGAATATTAGAGGAAAAATACATTACATGAGACACATATTTCCATTTTCATCCAGGATTCAAAATACATCCTTGCCCTATTTCCAAATTGCAAGAGCCATAGATCCATAATAATCATAACATCCGCAAAACATGTGCATCAATCAAGGTAAAAATCATATACAACTTTAAAATAATAGACCAGAACAACAATATCATACCCCTAATAACCATGAATTCTTATTGGAACAAGTGTTCTTGAAGCACCAGTTCGATATCCATCATTGGTTCTGGTACACTATAAATAATACTATCACTCGTATCCAAAAAAGTAAAGACCATGAAAAGAAAATAACTATGATACCACTTTGTGACATCCTAACTCGGATTCCGCTAAACAATTTCACCGAGCAGGTAGGTTTCAATGCCTCATGTACACATCCACATACACCAGAGGCATCCAACTAAATGAGATGGCCTAGGGTATGATAGTGGGGAGACTATGCACCCATAGAAGAGTAGAATCATCAAAAAAATAGAAAAGTATCATAAAAAATGTATATTAAACATAGTTTTGAAAAATTAAGAAACTATAATAGAACATGCTTTAATAATAACTGAAATGTTGTAACATCCCGAATAGTTTTGCAATACAATAAAACACTGCTCACCCACTGGGTTGATCATACAGAAACTGGAGTTCACAATAAAATGAAAGTAAAAGTACATGGCTCTACTACCAAATCTGAGCCGTACCACATACCCAGTCTCTAACCATTATCAAACTGCACCAACCCAATCAAGTACCACACGAACTGCTCTGCATTACCATGAAACACTCGGTCTCAACCCCATATACCATGAAACTCATGCTCAACCTAAAAAAGAAAACATAAGGTCTAAACATACACCAAGATGCACGTTCATGGGTGAGAAATAATATCAGTAGGCCACCCCTTCAAGCATCCTATAAATGTTCTTCTATAAGTCTATGAAAAATGAAACTACTCAGCCTCCCCGAGACACAACAAAATGAAAGAAAACCCCAACATGATACTACAGTCAAACCCAGGGTCTGTAATCTCTGTCAACTGGGAAAGTGACACCATGGATGTACATAACAATATGTGTGTCCATGTATAGAACCATACATATAAATACATATATATATATATATATATATGAATATACATTGGTATGTGAATCAAATAACATGAAACCACATCAACTGCTAATCCTTAGGTTTGTAACCCCAATCGCATGGATATCCTATCCACGGTAATTGAGAAAAATATCATGCCACTCAAACCATGTATCATTAAGATGATCTCTGGGTATGTAATCCTAGTTGAAATATTCTTGCTTCGACCAACACCATAATTATATCTTTGAGTTAGCTATATCTCCACACGGGGATACATGTCCTACACCTGGGTTCTCATGTACTCGCCTCCAATCACTAACAAGGATACCGTATAACTACAGTCAATTCTATAATGAAGAAATCCATATACCGATGGTCAAACCTATAAATAAGGATACCATATAATGACAGTCAATCTTGTAAATATGGATACTGTATACCGATGGTCAATCCTGTAAATAAGGATAACGAATACCAATGGTCAATCATGTAAATAATGATACCATATACCGATAGTCAATCTTGTAAAGAAGGATAACATGGTGTACGTCCTACCATCCTGTAAATGGTCACTGAGTAAGTCACCACACTTCTCAAGAATATAAATCTAGTCCAATGATTGAGCCCTAGGTCCTAGTGAGTAAGCAGTCACGACATTCATAACTTGGATGATCCCTAATGGGCTTACCCTTAGGCGGTCTATAAAGAGAGAACTCATTGGTTAGATGCCATGTTACACCCATCGAGTCTTATAACAGATACGTAAGATCATAGTCATTCCGATCAATGGTTGAGGATATCATAATAATCCACACCACTCAAGAGTGCATAATCTACAATGAGTTATGGGTCTTCCTGTCCATATAAATAGAGAATTCATTGATGATACAATGTGCCACCCCCTAGAATCTCATAATAGATCTAGAAGAGCATAATAATTTTGATCATATGACAAGGATATAGTAATCTCCCCCACCACTCATGTCACCCCTTGTTTTTTGTTTTTTTCCTTTGTACCAGATTATCCTTTGTCTCTTAGCTTTTTTTGAGAACCAAGTGTTCTAGATTTATATTTTATGTTTTGGAGATTTGGGTTCTTTTTTTAGACCTATTATTTGTTATTTTGAATTGTATGAGGAGGATATGGATTCTAAAATGTATTTATAACAATAAGAGTGGCATGTGTTTATGTGTTCTGTTTGATGGGTGGTTTACACACTTGAGTTATATTTTTTTTTGCGGTGAAAACAGTTATTTCTAGGGACTTTTCTAGGTCGCACAGTTAGAGAGAATAGTTTGTTTAACCATTAAATAAGTCTGTAGGGGGTTGTACAATTTATGAATGGTTTAAAAAATCATTAAAATAATGTGTTTAGACTATATAGCAGTAGACAGTGGAAAATTACACGGTTTGTGCATAGTTTTTCAAACCATGCGAGCTAACCAAGAAACCCACTAATGAAAGGGTATTTTGGTAATTACCCCTTCTTTTTAATTGGGCTTTCTTACCTTAGCCTCCCCCATTCGAACCATTCGATGAAAAAGCCTCCAATTGTGGTTTTTGGCTCCTACATGCACCTCCAAGTCAGATTCAAGGTGGTTTCATATTGATTCTTCACAAATATTGACTTTTTAGGGCTTCCCTATTCATATCCTTTGTGTTCATTACACATTCTTCTTCTCATAAAACCCTAGTTGTCATGTTGGCCAATTTAAATGCCTAGTGATCCCTACTTGTTTTAGTGGTTTTACTTTTTATGGATTTTTGAGGTTCGAAGTAGCCTGCCTTGGGTGCATGTGAGGTGCGAACGAAGATTCTCAGTGGATTAAAAAATTCATCATCATTTGAGGTTGGATCCCTTTGAACATGAATATTAATGTTAATATTTAATTAATTGATTGTTTTCAAAATCTATCTTAATAATTATATAATGATGTTTCATTATTAATATGATTGTTTCCTTTGAAATAAAATGTTTTTATTGATCACTTTCCATGTGTGATATGTATTTGGTTGGTTTTTCACCGCACATGATTTTTTAAATTTATTGGTTGACATAATAATGAGGTTTTTTATTTTTAAAATGAATTGTTTCATTGTGCTAAATGTATTTGTGATAGAAAAATGGTTATTGGTGTTTCTCAAATGGATTTATAAATTCATTTCGCATAGAAGTTTCTTGTGTGTAGTTTCTCAACAAATGTTTACTATGTGAAAAAATTGTAAGCATGTTTGGAATCTCTAAATAAATTGTTTTATTTGGAAAATAATCCTAGGTGTGAGTCATATGATTTCTTTGTTGACTATGATATGGGATTTTCCGTGATATGGGACCTACCTTGTGTAATGATGGTTTTTAAGGAAACGAATCAACCATGGGGTGGTGTCTGTTTGTGCGACACATATGATGGCATGTGCGCATATAGTTTGTTTCTTGATTTGATGTGGTGAACCCATTTTTGAACATAGCATAGGAACCAAGTAGAGAAATGAGGAATTTTGAGAATGATTTCAACATTGTTAGTTAATTCACTGACTAGTGTCCCATAGTATGTGGATATTTGGGTTTATTACTATGGAATTGGGCAGCTGGGACTATCATAAGATAGGGTGGATGAGAGTTTGGGTGATTAAATTTCATCATGTGTGGAATGATACTAAGGGTAGGGTCATAGTGATTCGTATTTTCTTATTATTCTATGAGTTCCTAGGTTATCCTGTGTTCCTCTATTACTTGTACATTTAGTGCTATTTATCTCGTTTTATAGGATTGTATTATTTATGCTCGGATTTTTTGTTTTCTTGGAAATTGAAAATGTTTGGTTCTTTAATTTTTTTTAAGAACAATGTTTTGAATGAACAAGTAATTCTCCCATTTTCCACTGATATGAAAAATGATCACTTCATACATGGTTCCTTTTCCCTTATTCCCTTGAACCATGTTTTGGAATATGAGATAAATGGATTTCTATGTGATTTATTTCCTATGAAATGTATATTGTGAAAAGAATATATTAATAAATTGTATTCTGGAATTTTTAATCAATGTTTATTTTTTTAAAGAATGTTCATTGGGAATAGAATTATTCAGTACTATCTA
Source organism: Viscum album (assembly GCA_963277665.1). Classification (NCBI taxonomy): domain Eukaryota; kingdom Viridiplantae; phylum Streptophyta; class Magnoliopsida; order Santalales; family Viscaceae; genus Viscum; species Viscum album. The sequence goes on from OY728150.1 coordinate 1,520,426,438, forward strand.
CTGAGTTTTAATGCCCATGCCTATAGTGTTTTCTTGTTTATTTTTTTTGTTTTTTGGTTCTGGCTACAGTTCAATATCCTTGTGAGATAGTTGGGTGTGGATTACAGAGTGACCCATGGGGTAACCTAGTGATGAATTGGTGTCATGTTTGTATTAGTCGTTTTGGAAAGGTTTTCTATTTAGTTTGTAGTATATTTATTTATAATATATATGATTTAAAGCTTGAAACCCATATTAGTTTTGTTTGACTATTTTTTTATTTAGATTCTTTTATTTGTTTTATTTGGAGAAATCATTCCCATTGTTGTCTCTAATGATTCCCTGGGAACTTGTCACCAGCCCGAGAGAATTGGGAATGAATCTCGATCCATCTCATGTATTGGCTTGGGTGACCATATCAAGGTCGTCCCGAGTTGTTTCATTATACAATAGTATCAAAATAGGTTTGATCTCTAGAGGACATTGCTTTTTTAAATCACCCATTACTTTTCAGGGTTGTAATGGTATAAGGAGTAGGATTGTTTAGCTCAAGGTGTCTGAATGGGAAGGTCGTCATGAACACTTTCTCATTCTGAACGTTGGCTTACCATGGGAGGGTCGGGTGTGTTGGTGTATTTTTTTCTTGTCGACTTTTTGGTGTTGGGAAATGAAAATGGGGTTGTGAAAGTGGCCTCTATGATCTCACTGGTCCTAGCGTGCCATGTGGATCCGGGGGTTTACCCAAGAATTATTCTTATGATGGTGATGTGATTAGAATATGGTCATCAACCATATGTTCAAGTCACCCATCGACGCTAGTTTTCCTTTTTTTGAATTGTCTGTATTTTCATTAATTTGAGATTTTTTTTGAAAAGTTCTTTTTTTCAATTGTTAAAAGATGAATTTAAAATGGTACCAGATTTGTTTTCGTAATTGGAAATGGATTTTCATAACTCTCTTTATAGAAAGATTAGAATGGTGATATTTTGTAAAATTATTTTTAGTTGAAATAAAAATTGATTAATGGGATTAGATCATTATAAAATAAATATGAATCTTTTGGAAATTGATTGTTTGTAAAAATAGAATTTTTTTTAAAAATAGTTTTTGAAATCATTCCAGAAAAAAAGAAATGATTATTTAGTCAAATGATTCATGATTAAATGATGTTTATGGAATTATTGTAAATTATTTGAATGATATTGATTGGTTTTATTTTTATTCATTCATTTATTCTATATTTTTATATTTATTTTGGGGTCATCTAGATTTATATTTTGTGTTTTTGGGAGTTTTTTCTAGGTGCACAGTAAGTGCACGATTTTGGAAAACCATGTGTACTAGTTAAACATGTGAACATTTGTTTTCTTTTGGTTGAGGGAGCACATCATATGCTTTGTTAGTCAAACTGTGTTTAAAGCAAGTGGGAAGCCACTAACTTGGTATAGAAACATGATGCATGGTTTGTGCAAGGATTCCCAAACTGTGTGACCAAATCGTGCAGGTGCTCATGTTGTTTAGTCAGCGGTGCGTGGTTGGCAGATGGTTTGGAATACCATATGGTGTAACAGGGTGGATAGAGATTTTGATTGGATGATTGGTTGGATGAAAAGTGATGTGGGTCATTCTTTGAGCCACACTCGATGGGCGGCTCCTCTTTGGTCTCCCCCCCACACTGAGGGTTTCTTCAAGATTAATATTGATGTTGTTGTCTCTATTAATTCAAGGGTCAGTATTATTATCATTTATTATACCATTTTTGGCCATATTGTGGAAGATCAGTTTAGGGAAGTGCCTATCTCATGGATCCATGTGGTTGAAGAAGCCTCGGCCATCCTCCAGGGGCTTCTTTTAGCCCGTTCAAAATTATGGCCAAAGCTTTTGGTGGAATCCGACTGCCTAGAAGTGGTGAATTCTCTCTCTACAATGGATGTGGATTCTCAGCCTTATGGCCTCAACTTAAGGAAGATCTAGTCCCTGACCGATGGATTGGATGCATGCAAATTTTCTTTCATCAAAAGAGATAAAAATTCTAAATCCCATTGGTTGGCTTAGTTTGGGAAACATTGGGGTGATCATTATTGGGTGAACTCATTCCCTAATCGGCATTATAATCCTGGTTCCCATGATAAGTAATTTATCCTTTCCTTCCAAAAAATGTGGCGTAACTGGGCATAGGGACCATGTGTCTTAAAAAAGTGAAAACTTGGGGTTAATGGAAAAGGTTGTTTTAAAGGTTATGTTTGCTTTTGTAATTTGATTTAAATAAAAAGGAGTGGGTTTTCTTAAAAATAATTTTGATGAAATGGAATATTGTTGAATTGTGGAAAATTATTTTGAATTGGGAGAAAATTATTTTATGATGGATATTTATGGGATTTTAGTTTTGAGTATGATTCCATGGTTTGTAATGTAGAATTTGAAAATGGTTCTTTACATTGTATTTAATAATTATTTTGGAATTTTTTATAAATATTGAGATTTTATGTGGATAGGGATTATGAAAACATCGCTGTATATTTTTGTTTTATAAAGAAGAAATGTTTTTCATCCGACCATTGGTACATCCTTGAGTACTAATATACATAGATATGGGTGGAAAGTGTGTGGATGATAATATGGGAGGATGAGTGCTCAGTATGATATGGTTGAAGAATACCCAGGGTGGCATGGTAATGTGAATGTGATTGAGACTCTACAGAATACCATTGGTGAGTATAAAGATATACCATGTTTATTTTGTTTTTCTAAAGTGTTCTTAAGCTGGAAATTGTGGTGTTTTTATAAGCCAATTTTATTGTGGTTTATTTATCTCTGCATTGGATGTATTTTTAATTTGGTGTGGTTCCTTGTGATTTATAGTTGGTGTTTATGTTTCATTTTGATCTTGAAATGTTTTTGGTATATTGGTCTTGAAGTAGTGTTTTGTGGTTATCTATAATGGTTTTGGGAATCTATAAGGTGATTTACCTCTTTGATAGTGTTTTTTATGTGGGTTTGGGTTCATAAGATGGTTTTGATAGAGCTCTTGGTTTTATCATTGTCATGTGTTCTCCTATATTCCCCCCCCCCATTAGCAATATTTCTAGTTGATCAACCTATGTATTTCATTCTCGAGTCGCAAAAATTAGATCCACCTCATTTAAGGATACCAAGTCCAGTTTGTTAGTGTAGATAGCTTTTTGGGATTGATTTTGATTGGATTCCTATTATGATGACTCTCTTGGTTTTGGTAGTTGTGTTCAATGGTGTTTGGTGTGTTTTATTGGGTTCCTTGTTCATTATACTCCTTGATCAGAGTGAGAAAGATTGGAGTCTGCATCTTCCATGTCCCTATTTGGGTAAAGGTGTCTGGTTTGAACTAGTGAGTTTCATAGGGTGTTATGAACATTATCTCCTAACTACAACAAAATTGACACATCAAACATCAGGGCTCTAACCATAGGCCTTACATTGAAGCTTTTCACACATTATGTAAATTAACAGGGGTGTGAGTTGTTTATCTCAACTCGTGTCCCCACAATTATGGGGAGATAGATTCCATGTTCCTAATGTGGTATCTCTGTCACTGTGAATTACCTCTTATTTTATAGTTCATGGTGGAATTTTCACTCATGAAATGTCTATGCTTGTACTTTCTTGGAGGTATGTTTTTGATTAATGGTCCTTTAGTGGATGACCAATGTGTATCCAATGTAGATTTGGTTGTGTCCATATAGAGGTGATGAGTCATGGGTAATTTTCAGTTGTGGTTTCAATGTTCCAATCATTGGGCCCTTACCTCACCTCCCATTGTGGTGGGGGTTTTTTGCAAGTGGGTGGAGTTTTTCATATATTTTTTAATCTCATTAGTTATTAATGGTGGGGAGACGAACTTTTCATCTTGTTGAAAATTATTCTGTGGGAAAACCGTTCAAGGTTGCTTCAAATGGTGGGGATTTCCATCAGACCACCCCATGTTGGTGATCTATTTTAGTTCTAGTGTTATTTTTGTTGAAGTGGATTTCATTTGATGTTGCTTTACATTTAAGTTTTCTTTTTGGATTTGGTATACATTTGGATTTTTGGAGTGTTCCCAATGGTTTTTTTTGAATTCTTCTTGTGAAGGGTAAGCCTCTAATTTACAGATTGATTCTCAGGATGTGGTTCCGGTTTATTGGTATGTTTCGAGGAAGAGGCATATGTTCTGTTTCATTATGTTGGTATGTTTTAATATCAAGTGTTTGGATCTTATGGGTTTGAGAATCCTTATTCATTGATTAATAAACTGGAAAATGTTTTGTCTTTCCTAGGGAGGAAATCATTAATGATGGGGAGAATTTTCACATCCATATTTTTGTTTTTCTAATTGTACAGGATTATCATTTCGCTCTTAGTTTTTCTTCCGAGTATTAGGTGTTACAGATTTAAGTTTTATGTTTTGGATGTTTTCGGTTATTTTTTAGACATATTCTTGGTTATCATGAATGTTAGGAGGAGGATATGGATTGTAAAATGAGTTTTTAATAGTATTAACGACATTTTTTTATGTGATACGTTAGTTGGGTGGTTTTCCCCCTTGATTTATATGAGTTTTTGGGAGAAAAGTGTGTTTTTTGGGACTTTTTCAAGGTTGCATAGTTATGGTGCAATGTTTGTTTAACCATGAAGTTTGTGTGCAGGGGGTCTCAGGGTTTGTGGATGGTTTAATAAAAAGCAGCCAAAGTGAATATTCAATCTAGCACTAGGTTCTTGGAAATCGCACAGTTTGCGCAGAGTTTTTTAAACCATAAGATTCAATTGTGCAACCCACATAATAATGGTTATTTTGGTCTTTTCTCGTTTTATTAACTGGGGTTTCTTCCCACAGCCTCCCCCATTTGAACCCATCAACGAAAATGCCTCTCATGATGGTTTTTTCCACAAATAAGCACTTCCAAGTCTAATTGAATGAGGTTTCTTATTGATTCATCCCCCAAATCGAAATTTTAGGGTTCCTTCATCTTCAACTTTGATTTCTTTACATTATCTTCTTCTCCTCTAACCCTACTGGCCATTTTGGCTAATTTACGTGCCAAAAGTTGCTTGGTTTTGGGGGGTTTTTTCTTCTTAGGGATCCTTGAGGTTGGAACTATCCTTTATTGGGTGTGGGTGAGGTGTGAATGAGGTTTCACACCGGATTCTATAAATACATTGTTATATGAGGTAGGACCTCTTTTACATTATTCTTTAAAGATAATATTTCATTGATTTCCTGATATTTTTCATTTATCTTAATCATTATATAGTGATGTTTCATTCTTAAAATTATTTTTACATCTGAAATAAAATGTTTTTCTTGATTACATGCCATGTGTGATATGGATTTGGTGGGTTTTCCACACCAAATGTTTGTTAAATTTTCTGGATGGATTTTTCAAGTGGTTTGTTATTTTTACAATCAATGTTTGGTTGTAATAAATGAATTTGTGATAGAAAAATGGTTATTGTTTATTCCCAAATGGATTTCTAAATTGATTTGGAATGAAAGTGGATTTTTTGTAGTTTTTCAAGAATGGTATGCTATGTGAAAGAATTGTAAGGCCTGTTTTGCATCTCTTATCAAATGGATTATTTGTAAAACCATCCTAGGGGTGAGTAACTAATCTGGTTAGTTAAATATTATATAGGATTTTCCTTAGTATGTGGACCCCCTTGTGTAAGGATAGTTTTTTTAATTCAATGGACCACCCATGGGGTGGTCGGGGAGGTGATGGTTAGTGAGATATGATGGAATGTGTATATATGGTTTGTTTCTTGATTTGATGTGGCACACCCATTTTTGAACATAGCATGGGAATCTAGCATAGAAAAGAGGAATTATGATAACAATTGCAGCATTGGTAGTTAATGCACTAACCAGTATCCCATAGTAGGTCAATATTTAGGATTATTACTAGGGGATTGGACCCCTCATATTTTCCTGAGTTACAGTGGTCGGTCGTTTGGTCATTTAGATTTCATCGTGGATGCCATGCTATCGAGGATGGGGTCATAGGTATTTTATGCTCTGATTATCCTCTGATTTACTAGTTTTTCTGTGTTCCTCTTTTACTAGTACCATTAGTACCATTTCTCTCGTTGTGTGGAATTGTATTCCATATGCTTGGTTTTTGTGTTCTGCTTGAAATTGTTAATGTGAGGTTCATTAAAAAGTTTTTTAATAAAAGTGTTTTGAATGAAAAAGTATTTCTCCCCGTTTTCCATGATATAAAAAATGAAAAATTCTTACTTGGTTCCTTTTTCACTTATTCCCTTGAGCCTTCTTTTGAAATATGAGAGAAATGGATTGTGAGGTGATTCATTTCCTTTAAAATGTATATTTTTTGAAAACCCTATATTTATAAATTGTATTTCAATCCTGTTAATAAATGTTTATTTATTTAAAGGATGTGCATTGTGAATAGAATTAATTAAGCCTTCCTACTATGTTTTAATACTCATGTCTATAGTGTTTCCATGCCTTTTTATTCTGCAGTAGGTTCTGGATTTCGTTCGATTACCTTGGATGATGTTAGGTTGTAGATTTAAGAGTGACCATCTGGGTCACCTAGAGGTTTTTTGGTTTCATGTTCAATTTTTTCATTCTGGTATAGTTTGTTGTTTAGTTTTTTGTGCCTTCATTTGTAATGTAAATGATGTAAAGAATGAAACTATAATAGTTTGGTTTGAATTTTTTATTTATTTATATTATTTTATTTATTTATATGCCGAAATACTTCCCATTGTTGTCTCTTATGATTCCATTTGTGCTTGTCTCATTCCCGGAAGAATAGGGAATGCCTCTCGGGCCTTTCCACGGATCATCTCAGGTTACCGATTTAGGGTCGACCTGGGTTGGTTCGTAACAACTCGGGTATGCATAATCTACCACAAGTCTTATTTCTTCATCCTTGAAATAACGGAGAGAATAATCATCTTCATCATATATCATCCAAGCTATGAGTCTGTCCATGGAATTCCTACTACGAGATTTTAAGTATCACTCAAGGCATAAATGTCGACATGTGTGGCTCAATAGATGGATTCCAAAAAACACCTCTGAAAATCACAACAAAATATATATCAGTATATATATATATATATATAATTTGGCTCAACATCGAAATATTAGGTAGTAACATTGGGTATACAATAAAATATCGGAAATAACATGGCTCGGAAGTTGGATCCCAAGAATGCACGTCTGGGAATCCCAATTCACAATATGGATCCAATAGGGAACATTTGGGCATCCCAAGAGAGAGAAAGACACCTCACGTCAGGCTAAACAAACACCAGCCAAGAAGAACCACTGGTAAACACTACGACATCAGAAAAACCACGTTAGAGACAAAACAATGAGTGAGGGTAGCCCAAACTGTCAAAACCCGTCCCAGTGGGGCCCATGTCATGGCTCCCTAAGCCCGCCTCCAATAGGCCAGGGGCTGGTTACTAGCATTGAGTAGTAATATTACTAACATGGGTGATATTTCCTAATAACATGAACAAATGAACACATCTCCAAGACCACAAATGATGAAATGTAACAACCACTAAGGAAAAAAATGCATGGATATAGCTAAACCCAACCAACAGAGTACGAAGAAATGTAAAGTACTAAAAGTAAACTGGGTCAGAATCCTTGTTCACTAAAAACATGAGTCTGAAAACTGCAAAGTACAACTTGTAAACACAAAGAGGTACTGGGACTGCTACTCATAGCCATATGAGTGCCTTGGCTTGTTGGAAACTCAGAAGGCTCGGTCATGTCCTGGTCCACCCTGGACTTTGTCAAATGGCTACTCGTCTGCACAAGACACAATATGTGTCGACAAATCCCATTCATGGGTGAGTATAACAATACTCAGTAGAAGATCCAGAAAAACACATAGAAATACACAATGGAAAGGCATAGTCATCTCAACACGGTATATTTCTACTGAATATATAATAGTCGAACACAAATCATATATACTCCAAACCAAGACCCATAGTCTAGAGACAAGTCACACAACCATGTACCCCCATTTAGGGATTCAGTACGAAGATTTCCACGAAGCACTCCTTCTGGGAGAACACACTCCATGAGTTCAGTAGATCTAATGATGTCCGTCCAAGAAGAATTGTTTGTCAGGAAACGTCAAGAGAGATAGTTACACTCTTTACAAGAGACACACTCCTAAGTGGGAATATTACGATAGATAGATGACCTCATTATGGGAGTCACACTCTTTAGTGGGAAAGATCATGATACACAGATGAGGATCACTGCTAGGGCCATAGAGGATACCACGACTAATAAAGATTCACCAGCTAGGTAGAGGATCAATGCTAGATAGAGTTGGTCACGTCGATTTCTGACTCTACTTAGGGTTATGAATGGATAGATGATCTCGCCTCGGGCCTCATGGAGGGATGTCGACTCTATCACTGAAAGTCCTGCTAAAGGGATCATACTTATGTAGAAGTAAATTATGCCTAATCTTCAGAAGAATGAGAATAATGGTTTCTAAACCAAATAAAACATGTCCAAGATATGGTGGACAAGATGACCATGCCATTTTCCAAAAAGTACATAGCATGTAGAAAAGTTACACGCTGGGTCGTCTGACCCTGGGTACTACCAGGGTACAACGCCATGTGTCGTAACGCTGGTTGTGTAGAAAAGATAGTACATAGTGTGTAGTAAGGTGTAAATGCAGTGTCCGAGTGACTGGGGTTAGCTCCGTGTATGCTGTCCATGTGCCCGTATATAGCCTAAACCCGTGTACTCCAACCAGTGTAATCGGTACACGGGGTGACCCACGTTACTGGGCTCGCCCGTCCTTGTGATGGAGTACACAGTTGTGTACTCCATCCCATGTCCATGTACCTTCCAAAATACAAGCTGATCATCATGGAAATTCCAACATGTCGTGTGACCAGGGTCACAATCCATGTATTTCCTCTCTTACCCCGGAAACCCAAGCCACCACTGGTACTACAAGGCATGCTCTCCTGAAGTACACACCGTGTATCCCGAAATTTTCCAGAAATGGCGCTCATTGCCGGCGCGCCACCCGTGTTGCTGCAGTCATCTATCAGGCCATGTGATCACCACTAAACTCCATAATCTGGGTATCCCTGATGTCCTAAGGTCATCTCCATTGTTTTCAGCCCTCCAATCAGCTCCAGAAATGCATTTTGATTCACCAACACGAATAACGGTTAAAGAACGACCTCTAACGATTCGGTTCGATTCATCTTTCATCGTCGTCGTCGTACATCCTCTAGGTCATCGCGATGTTAGATCTCTAGTTTTGGATTGTTGTGTCACAAAACGGACACACAACAATCCGTGGTTTATCTCTCCACGAAGAATTCCATGAACGCATGAAGAGGAAAGGGGTGGAAATCTGAAAAACAAAATTGAAGAATGAACCTCTGCCGTCGTTCATCACAACATTGATTCACACCCGTTTGTAGGATCAAACATAGAAGTATCAAAATAATAAAAAACAATCAAGAATTAATTCCCCGAGATCATCCTGATGAAACCCTTCCGCAAGAATTCACAAATATGCAGATCAACTTGTTCATGGTTGATCCGCATTCATCATTTAAATTCAGAAACGGGAAAAGAGTATTGAAATATCAACCCCTACCTCAAAAGGGATCGATTGCTGACAAAGTCGTCGCTACCGCCGTCGTCGAGATCCTTCAACTCGTTGTCACATCGATTCTCAGCTTTGATTCGTCGTCGTTTACCGCCGAGTGTTTTGTCCAAGGCTCCACGTATTCTCTAGAGTTTTCTATCAATTTTCCATTAACGACCATTATTCAATTAACCCTCTAAAATGGGGTAGCGCGTTTTTTAATTCCATCACACTATGGCATTAATGATTCATGTTTTCATATTTGTTTCATTATGACATGGAATTATTTATTAAAAACCTTCCCCTTCGTTGCGCAACATCGAATGTTTCCAAATAAAAAAATAAAATGAACATTGGCATTTATTTTATTTTATTTTACTTAAAATGACTAAAAATTAACTTTTTCCCCTAGACCTGCCCACACCAGTCATGGTTAGACCCATTCTTAGGTAAAGTCGTCATCTCAGATACAATTGTGCCCACAAATTTTTAATCCGAGAATCTGTTTGGAAACTGCCACATCTGTGTACAAGTGCCAACTCACATAACATTAAAAAAATTTCGAACCACCATTCCATGATCACTGGGCCCTAAAATGATGTGCCGTCATTGCGCCTGGGCTCGTAATAATTCTATATAATATTTAAAATTTATACTTAGAAAATCAAAGACATTACATTCTCCCCACCTTGGGACTTTGCGTCCTCCAAAATCCAAAACAAGACTACTCAAAAAGATGTGGGTAATGGGAACAGATTTGAGCCTCCCACTCCCACGTGCTCTCCTGAAGATTCCCGTGCTTCCACCGAATGCGCACAATGCGAATCGATCACCCACAGAGGATATTATCCCACCAATCATCGATCTCTACCAGGTACTCAGCAAAGGTCACTCCATCCTCGATGTCCATCTCGCCCTAGTCGATGACGTGCGATGTGTCATGAACATACCTCTTTAGTTGCGACACGTGGAAGACACCATCTATCTGATTCAACTGCGATGGTAGATCTATGTGGTACACCACCTCGCCAACTCTGCGCATTATCATAAATGGTCTGATGAACCTCAGAGATAACTTTTTTCCTCATCCAAATCACCATAACCCTCATCGAGGTGAGACCTGGAAAAAGACGTGGTCTCCATCCTCAAACTCTAGGGGTATCCTTCGCCTGTCATCATAAGACTTATCCTGGCATTGTGCAGTCTTTATACACTCTTAGATGATCTGAACCTTCTCGGTGGTAGCTCTCACCATCTTTGGACCCATGAGTGCTGACTCTCCGTGGTCGGTCCAGCAAAGTAGTGACAGGCAAGGTCTCACATACAAAGCCTCGAATGGTGCCATTCCAATGTTGGAGTGGTAGTTGTTATTACACGCAAAATACACCAGTGGTAGGTGGTCCTTCCAACTGTGGAAAAAGTCCATGATACAGGCCTGCAACATATCCTCCAAGACCTGAAGGGTCCTCTCCGTCTGACCATCGGTCTGGTGGTGGAACGTCGTGCTCAAGCGTAGCTATGTCCCAAAGGCCTCATAAAATATCTTCCACAACTGGGATGTAAAGAGGATGTCTTTATACGATAATATCTTCAAAGGGACACCACAACGCCAAACTATCTCCTGCACATAGAGGTGTCCCAATCTCTCAATGGAACTCTGCTCCCTGATAGCTAGGTAGTGGGCCAACTTGGTGAGCCAGTCAATGAACACGCATATGGAAGTGTGCCCCTTGGAAGTCCGTGGTAAGAATTTCATGAAGTCCATCAATATTACATCCCACTTCCAATATGAAACTTCCTGGGGTGAGCTAATCCCACCGGATCCTGGTTCTCAACCTTCACCAGCTGGCATGTAAGGAATCGAGAAACGAACCCTACTACTGCATTCTTCATGTCTGACCACCAGAACTGACGTCAAATATCATGATACATCTTTTCCACTCCATGATGTACCGCCAAGGGGGATGTATTAAACTCCCTCAGGACCACTTCCTAAAATGATACTGGTACAATAGTGTGTCATCTGAAAAAATGTATGTGCTCCCACCTTTTGAATATCCATCAGGATCATGTCTTGTGGATAACTGAGCACGTAAATCCACACAGTTTACATCTCTTAATTGTGCCTCCCTATCCCAATGTAAGATTGGAGGGGAGACCATCATTGACTGTAGGTAAGCTGTATCCTATTTGCACACGAAGGATAACTACAATGTGGCTAACTGCTTTGTCGCCTCACTCAACAGTTGTGAGTTCGCCCTTCTTCTAAGATAATATTCCACCTTGTTCCCCTTCCCAATAGTATAGATGATCTCGAAATCATAGTCCTGGAGGAGCTCTAGACAACACCTCTACCTCAGAGTTAGATCCTTCTGCGAAAATATGTAATTCAGGCTCTTGAGGTCAGAGTATATGATAAACCTATTTCCCATAAGGTAGTGTTACCACATCATCAACATGAATACTACAACAGCTAACTCAAATCATGGGTCCCATGGTTCTGCTCATGTGGCCTAAGCTAGTGCGAACCATAAGCAATCACTGCCTGTCTTTGCATCAGGATGCAGCCATGCCTGCTCCTGGATGTATCACAGAAAACTACGTATGCGACACCCTCGTCCAGTAATCTCATGATTTTGGTTCTCATCATACTCTATCTCAACTACTTAAATGCCTATTGGAACCTCTCCATCCACATGAAGGGTTTCCCCTTCCTGGTCAAGTACGTAATCTGGGCTGCTATTCGAGAGAAATCATTGATAAACCTCTCGTAATATCCTACTAACCTAAGGAATCTTCACACCTTTGTCATGCTCGGTCGTGCCTCCCATACTAGCACTGCCTCTACCTTGGCTGGGTCTACAGCTACTCCATCTGCTAAAATGACTTGTCCCAGAAAGTGGACCTCCTGAATCCAGAACTAGAACTTTGAGAGCTTCCCCAAAATATGATACTCTTGGAGTTTTTATTGAACTATCCGAAGGTGTCTTGCATGCTCCTCCATTGACAACGAGTACACAAGGATGTTGTCGATGAAGACCACTAAGAACCGGACTAGGTACGACCGGAAGATCTGGTTCATCAGTCCCATGAACACTGTGGGGGAGTTTTTCATGACGAAAGGCATCACCAAGTACACATAGGGACCATAGAGGCACCTGAAATATGTCTTCGGTATATCCTCATCCCGTACTCGTAACTTGTGATAACCTAATCGAAGTTCAACCTTGAAGAACCACCGTGCCCCTCTCTGCTGATCGAAGAGTACGTCAATTCTCAATAGTGGATATTTATTCTTCACTGTCACCAGGTTCAGGCACCAGTAATCCACACACAACCTAAAACTCTTGTCTGCCTTCTTGGCAAACAAGACTAGGTCCGGCCAGGGTGAAACGATGAGTCATACGAAACCCTTGCTTTGCAAATCCTTCAACGGCACCCTCAGCTCACAAAGCTCTACAGGAGCCATCCGATATGTTGGTGAAGAAATTCGTGTCGTCTCATGGTGTAATTCAATGCAGAATTGGATTTCTCAGCAGGGAGGTAATCCTAGATCATCTTGGGGAAATACATCCTCGTACTCCACCACTAAAACTGGGAACTGAGAGCTCACAACATCTACTGCGCCAAGGGTAAGCCTAGCCATCTCATGAGTGATCGGCTGCACCCCCCCCCCCCCTATGCATGAGCCCATTCTCTGCTTCCTGGGTATCCTTTTCTCTGACAAAGGAAAACATCATCCTATCAGGGTAGACACACCACACTCTTCGCCTAGAAAAGCCAATCTATGCTTGGACCGAAGATAACAAATCCATACCGACAATGACTTCGTAAGGCCTCGACGTTATCACGAAGAGGTTCCAACCGAAACTCCATCCTCCAAGGGTAATATCACACTATCTGCAAAGGTGTGTGATCATCAAGTCTCCTCCATAATGTTTCTCCAAGCAAAAGGATCGAGTCAACGGTTCTACCAGAATCTCATGGTTTCGCACAAGACATGTGGCGATGAAGGAATTAATGGCACATGTGTCTATAAGTATGGATGCTAGGGTAGAAAAGACACATATCATACCTCGTATCACCCATGGAGCCTCTGGGTCATACGCCTCGACCGCATGCAGCTGTCCCCGCCCCTGTCCCCTAGCTCCCTTAGCCTGGTGCGAACCTCCTAGGTGTGGTGGTGGAAGTAGATCAAAGATTCTACCACCAACTATACCTCTCCCTACTACTCTGCCATGTATTCCACCTAGAGGGTCTATCTTCTCCACTCTCTACGTCTGCCTCGATGGTCCATACACCGCTTCCCTGTCAGCATCTCGACGAGTCAGACAATCTCTAAGGAGATGTCCTCTACCATTGTATGCGTAGCACCACTTCTACCTAGGATGAGTAGATCCAGCCTGAGATCCCTAGATTGTCGATCCCCTATCCTGGGCCCTCCTCCAACATCTCTCAATTCATGATCCTTGTATCATATGTCAGCTCCCTGCTGTCGAGGCCTCTGCACCTGTCTACCTATAGGTGATTGTCGCCGGCTGTCTCTTCTCCTCCAAGACGCTCTAGATCACCAAATACCGCTCGAGCACCCCAACATATGTCGAAATGCATAAAGGTACGAAACTAGCTGGGATGTATCATCGTAGACCTCGCTCGAAGGTATGAGCTCTAAGGTTCTGATCCCTGACCATATCCATTGAGTACCAAGCGATTTTGGTGAACATCGATGAATAGTCAGCTACCGTCAAACTGACCTGCTGGAGTAGAAGATGCTCCTGAATGAAAATGGCTCTAAGCATAACCGGATAGAACTCCTCCCTAAATAGTTTCTCATAATTCAACTATTAAAGAGTCTCCTCATCGTGAGTCTCTGTGGTCAGACTCCACCATCGTCTCGTCGAGCCTTGAAGAAGGCTCGCCCCTACTATCACCATCTGGTCTACTGGTCTCCTCACTAGACGGAAAAATCCAGTCACCGCCTCAAGCTAGCCCTCAACTGCCTGAGGGTCAGCCTGGCCTCAGAACATGAGGGGTCTCTATCTCTGGAACTCATGGAGCGAACTCAGCTTATGCTTCTCATCAGTCGTTACTACAGGTACCACGGGCTGCTCCACTGGTGGTGGTATATCAAGTGCACCACCTGGTGGAAACACCTAGGGAACTGGTCCCTGTATCGAATCCTCATCACTGAGGGGGTCATCCACATGATCGTACTGCTGAATCCTAGTGGGTATGTGTCGCATGGGCATCCTGTAAGGAAACAAGATGTACCATAGTCAATGAATATATCTGGATAGATGACATAAAGGATATGGAAAACACAACACATTCCTATATGATGCATGTACTGTTCTTTTATTTCTCCAAAACTAGTCTTTTCATGTACCAGGTCAAAAATCAGGTTACCAAAGTCCTAGTGTATGGATAAATTGGCTGCCGCACCAACACTGTATTCTCTAGCCTAAACGTCGAGCTCAAAGCACTGAATAATGTTTCCCTATACCAATCTCAAAGACTCTTGGTCCTATGGTAGAACCTAAAACCTCTGATACCACTCTGTCATGACCCTTCCCAGTGGGGCCCGTGTAGTGACTCTCCAAGCCTGCCTCCAATAGGCCAGGGGCTAGTGAATAGCACCGAGTAGGCATATTACTGATATTGGAGGCATTTCCTAAGATCATGTGCACACACACACATCTATAAGCCCACAAATTATGAAATTTAAAAAACACTCAGGAACAAAATGAAAGCATACAACTAAACCCATCCAACATAGTATGATGGAATGTAATAAACAGAAAGTAAACTGGTCCAGAATACAATCTTGCTAAAAATTTGAGTCTAAAAACTAAAATGTCTAACCTGTAAACACAAAGATGTACTGGGACTGCAGCTCATAGATGTAGGAATGTCGTAGCCTGTAGGGAATTTAGAAAGATCGGTCATGTCCGAGTCTGCCCTAGACTCTGTCAAAAGGCTTCTTGTCTACACAAGACATGACACATGTGGGAGAAGCCCGTGCAGGGTTGAGTATAACAATACTCAGTAGTAGACCCCAAAAAACACAAAGTAATACGCATAATAAAGGCACATGCATCTCTTCAAATTATATGTATACTGAACATATATTAGGAGAACACAAATCAAATATACACAAAACCTAGACCTGTAGTCTAGACACAAGTCCCACAACCGCATACCCATGTCTAGGGATTCAGTTCAATGATTTCCATGAACCACTCGTTTCGGAAGAACACACTCCACGAGTCTGGTACCTCTAATGACGTCCGTCTGAAAAGTACTTTTTGTCGGGAAATGTAATGAGAGGTAGAAACACTCATTATGGGAGACACACTCTTGAGTGGGAAGATCACGATAGATAGATTCACTCATTACGGGAGACACACTCCTGAGGGGGAAAGATCACGATACACAAATGAGGATCGGTAATAGGGCCATGGTGGATACCACGACTCATATGGATTCACCATCTAGGTAGAGGATCAACAATTGGTAGAGTTGGTCACGTCGATGAATGACTCTACCTATGGTCAGGAATGTATAGAGGATCTCGTTCCGGGCCTCTTGAAGTGATGACAACCCTCTCTCAGAAAGTCCCACTAGAGGGACCATACTCTTATAGAAGGAAACGATGCATATCCATTAGGGGAACGAGAAGAAGGGGAACTAACCAAAACGAAACATGTCCATGATACGGTGGACAAGAGGACTATTCCATTCTCCAAAAAGTACATGGTGTGTAGAAATGTTACACACTGTGTTGTCTGACCACAGGTATTGTCCATGTATAACGGCTCATGCCGTAAGGCTGGTCATGTAGTTAGTACACGACATATAGTATGGTGTACATGCCATGTTCGAATGACTGAGGTCGGATCCGTGTACTCTAGCCATGTGCCCGTATATGGCCTAAAACCGAGTACTCCAACTCGTTTAATCGGTACACAGGGTGACCCGTGTTACTAACCTTGCCTTGTCATGTGATGGAGTACAAAGTCATGTAATACATCGTGTGTCCGTGTACTTTCCAAAATACATGTCAAGATTCGGGGAATTTAGAACATGCCGTGTGACCTGGGAAACACATCTTGTGTTTCCTCTATGACCCAAAAAATCCAAGCCACAATTTCTGGTACTACATAGCGTTTTCATCGGAAGTACAAGTCGTGTATCCCTGAATTTTCTAGAAACGACGCTCTTCCCCAGTGCACCTCCCTTGCTGACCTGTTCATCTATCTGGCCATCTGATCGCCACGAAACTCTAGAACATGGGTCTTCCTGACGTCCCAAGGTCATCAACGTTGTTTTTGGGCCTCCGATCGGCTCCTAAAACTTGTTTTGATTCACCCACACAAAGAACTGTCGAAGAACGATCACTCCCGATCTGGTCTGATTCATCTGCCATCATCGCTTTCACAACTCTACTAGGTCATTGTGATGTTCGATCTTTAGTTTTGGATTTTCGTTTCACAAAACAGACACACAAAAATCTGTTGTTCGTTGCCGCACGAAGAATGCATGAAGTGAAAATGGGGAGGAAATCCAACAAAATAAATTGGGGAACGAACCTCCACAGTCATTTGTCATGACATTGATCTTCTACCGTTAGTAGGATCAAACGGAGTATAATAAAAATAATAAACAAGAATTATGAATTAATTCCCTGATATCAACCTGATGAATCCCTTCCAAAAGAACTCATGATTCCAAGGATCAATGTGTCTATGGTTGATCTCTGTTCGTCGTTTAAATTCAGAAACGGGAAAGGAGAATTGAAATAACAACCCCTACCTCAAATGTGATCGATCACCACTGAAGAGGTCGCTACAATTGTCATTGATATCCTTCAACTTATTGGAACAGTGATTCTCGGCATTGATTCATTGTCGTTTGTCACCGAGAGTTTTCTCCAAGGCTCTACGGATTCTCCAGAGTTTTCTCTCAATTTTCTGTCAACGAACATCGTTCGATTATCCCATTAAAAAGGGGAAGCACGTTTTTCAATTCCATCATGTTACTACATTAATGAGTCAAGTTGTCATTTCTGTGTCATTATTTCATGGAATTAATTATTAAAAATTTTCCCCATCGTTTCGCTGCAGCGAATGTTTCCAAATTAAAAAAAATTGATCTTTTACATTTATTTTATTTTATTTTACTAAAAACGTCTGAACATTAACTTTCCCCCCTCGACCCACGCCGATCATTGTTAGACATGTTCGTAGGTAATGTAATCGTCCCAGATGCAATGGTGCCCTCATATTTTTAATCCGTGCATCTGTTTTGAAACTACCCCAACCGCACACATGTGTCGACTCACTTAAAATAAAAAAAAAATTTAACCACCATTCTGGGATCACCGGGCCTCGAAATGATGTTTTGTCACTACGCATGGTCTTGTAATAATTCTATGTAATATTTAAAAATAATACATGGAAAATATGAGACATTACAGAAATGCCTAACCTAACACTCCAGTAACGGACTGATTGGCTTTGAAGTTTGGAATTGGTTCTAGTTGACACCCGTACACCATCTCTACCCAAATCCGACCTATAGCTCGGGGTCAGTAAAACAAAAAGCACTCGATGGATCCCTATAGTCAATCACTGAAAGGAATCTTAGTCGGGATCCTCCGGGTAAACACGAGCGAAGACATCCTACTCAGGATCTATAGCTATAAAAGGTGATGGAGGAATCCTACATGGGATCATCTAACAGAAGCATGAAGGAGGCACCCTACTTGGAATCCTCAGTAGAGCACATAGATAACGGATCCTACAAGGGACTTCCTAGATCAACATACACGAAAAGGAATCCTTTGGGGATAGTTAGAAGCAACAGGTCTCACTACCTCATAGTCTATAAGGACACGTCTCATAAGTGGAACGTCCTCAATATAAAAGGTCATGAGAGATATCCCATAATTAATCATATATCAATATCTCAACTAGGTTGTCCTGAACACCAAACCATTAATTATTGTTCAAGTCTCACATTCAGTAGACAATTGGATTCGATAACTAGAGGGAGAACTTCTTCGTTTAGATAGAAGTCCCAAAACACCTCCTAGAGTTCATCAGAATGCTCTATGGGTTTCACCATCATGATCTACATTGAAAACTACTCATAATGGAATACTTCTAAGTTCAATTTCGACATCAGGGTAAGAAAACACAAAAATATAACAAAGTGTCACAAGAGATAAATACACGGCGTGTCCCCATGGGTACACGTTGTATACTCCCGTAGTCCCAGCTGAGCATGTAACATGACTGATCGGAGCGTGTAAAAGCCTCATGTACAAGGCGTGTTTAATGGGTACACGATGTGTACCCGACATGGGTTACATACCCATGTCCCTCAATCGGCTTGGCTATTTACCTAGCCAAGTAGTGTACGTCAACATGGTGTGTTACCCACACAGGGTCTAGTCATGTACTCCACATGACCGTGTACCCCTACACGGTTGACATGCCCAAGTACTCGGCCACATGGCCAAGTACCAGTACATGTCTTGTACACCCATATACATAGAATGTACTCCAAAAACATAGTATTCCCTAAATGGGATGAACTCATGATGTGTCACCCTAGAGTACACATCATGTAACTTGGTTTCCCTGAATGGTAAACCCTCAGATCACCTGTAACCCATGTTTAAACCCCCAAATAAACATATCAGGCCATTAAGGGATGTTTTAAAGAATAATAGAGGATTAAATTTGGGAAACAAAAAATCTAAAGGGGTTTGGTAGAAGAGTTTAAAAACGTCCTACCTTTAGGTAGAAACTGTCGATGCTTTAGTTGATTTCACTATCCATGGATGCCACCCGTTGAACCAACACATCGATGGTTACACTACATTACCCTTCTTCCATTATCTCTCCCTCATTATCTCCCTCACACTTGTCTCCCTTATGTAATAGTGAAGGAGGAGCCAGTGAAGGTGTCCGGGAGAAGGAAGAAGATAAAAATTGAAAAGGAGAAGAAAAGGAAGAAATGAAAAAAGAAAATGAAAATGAAGAAAATGTGGCAAGGGCCAGCCCCAGTGCCCAACACATGTTTATGTCTCTCCTAGGAAAAACGAAATGTTCGGGAATCATCCAAAAAAGAGAAATCTCAATCTACGCTCTGTTGAAATGTTACATTTGAATGAACATATACGAATAATTTAATTTTTAATTTGTTAAATATTAAATATTAATTATTATGCCAAAATTTTAACGGCTCATATTCATACCAAAAGTATATCCTAGGGAAAACATCCAATATAGGGACCAAAAAAGTGGTTAAATTTTTTTTTGAGATCATCTGATAGGGGAATCAAACATTTTACCCTTTTACAAGCATCTGAAAGCAAAAATTCACATTTCTGCTCAATAAAGAACTCAGGAAAATAATGAGTCTTTACAACCAATGTAATAAATTGAGAAATCAGTTACAGTCTACTCGAGTTGGGGTCTTTACCCATATGGATGGAAAAAATTAAAATAATGGTCCTTGTCAAAATGAGTTCATTGAGATGATGATAATTTTGAACTCAAAAGGTAAAGGAGACAATTGAATTATTTGAAAATAATTTGAGATGTATCAATGAATTGATAAATGAATGATTAATTGAACCTAGTCAAGAGTGACAATTAAAGGTGAGTCTTATTAAGATCTTATTTTCACTTAGATATAAGATGCCATCACTCTAATATTATTAACATGAACTAATATTAATATTGGGAAGTTAGTTATTTTATCTAGGAAAAAATATATTTTTAATAATGAATTAATTTGCGTCCCCTTGAATTCTAGTTTGCATTTTATCTTAGGTACGACCATAGTTAACCATCTTTGAAAATGCTGGCCATTCTCAAAAAAACATTGTCCTCTGAAACATAATGTGTTATCAAGATTCATTTTGATTTGATTGTGAAATTCCTTATTGGCATCTTTATAAAGGCAAAAAGGGAATTAATTTTTTTATGACCAAAATAATTTATGTATTGGGATCTCTGATGTAGGCAATGATTATAGGCTTTTCCACGTCTGTTTTTATGAAATTTAAGAATATTTTGTTACTAATATTTTATTTTCAATCAAGATTTGTAATCATTGTTAAATTGATGCTAAAACTACAATTATTTGAATATATTTTTAAAATGTAAATTATGGGGACTAGATTTAATATTTTTAAATAGACATAAATCGGATGAAATTAATTATTTCATTTTATTTGATTGATCATTTTTTGTGGAATCAATCATTTATTTAAATTTTATTTTCATCAGGAAAACTAGAGAAGGTGAACTCACAGACCATCCAATGTTCATGAAAAACCATGCGGAATGATGACTACCACTATGGTCACACCAACCAGAACTCCACTGTTCATGAAAAATCCATGCCACCAACGTTATTCATGAAAATACCCCATCGATGCATGCAACTAGGGGTGATGAAACCAGAAAAGATCATCAGTTGCTTGATTGAAGAAAGAATCACAAACAACACTGGAAGAAGAACCCCTTAAGCCACCCACTAAAGAAACCCCTGACGTTCTCTATATAAGAAAAAACATTAAAATATATTTATATATATATTTTAATTTTAATTTGTTAATAATAAAACCAAATATATATATATATATATTAACTAATTTGTTCCCACTCACTGATCGACTGACTTCTATTGTTGTAATGTTATATTATACCTTCATTCACATGTTGACCTTACAACAACACTATTTATCCACATTAAATCAGTTCCAAGAATTTTAATTCAAATGAATTAAGGATGGAAAATCACTATAAAAACCATCCATCTGACCCCCTTATACATCAACAGATTTTTCTCTGTAGTTTTGGATATTCTACCATTTTTTATATCTCCTACTGGTTTCTTGTACCCACAATGGTACTCATACTCACACAAAAATCATCCTTCATATCACTGTATCATCACTATTCCGATTTTCATCTTACTTATTTCTTGTTAAATTTTTTCAATTTTCCTTTGTGGTTATACACTTAAATAACATATCATATGTCCGTACATGTGGATCGAAATATGCTCATTGCTAAACATGTTTTTTGTAGGGTTATAAATAATAAATTTTCACGAGTCTAATGAAATCACATCATTGAGCCATTCATTATCACAACTAAGAAAAAATAAAATCATTAGATTGATTTCCTCAAATATGATATATATTTTGTCTCCGTTTGAATGATATTTCATTAAAAGTTGAAGGCATTGTAAATAAATTTTGTAAACTAATATTAACTCAAATAATTTTCTCATTATAGATAGATTGAATCATAAATTATTGAGTGTATATTAACTATTTGACTACACAAATATCATTTTTTCCTAGGTGAATAAGGTGAATGAATAATAGAATATAGAAAAGTGTCACTTAATCCAAAAGAACATGAATAGGCTTATAAAATTTGATACAATGATAAAAAGTTCAATTTTCAAATATGAGATAAGAAACTCTTGTGATGTTTATCAATATAGAAATATAGTTAATTAGATAAAAAAATTGTGTAAATAAAAAAAATATTCCACATGATCATATACATTTATATTTTTTAATTTCTATGTGTTTCAATTTTACAGAAAAAACGTATGTTGACAACATTATCAGTATAACTTATTTTTCATTTATATGTCTAAGGCTAGTCTTATATTTAAAATCATTGACACATCTATTGAAGATTACCATGTGGGAAGCTTAATATAATATTTTGGGAAACATATTAAATGAACAAATCTTCTTATTCTAATGTGATTAACTATATTTTTGGAGATGTTTTATTTGGGTTGTGAAATATATACCTGTAAAGATTATCTCACATGAATTAATTTATACTTTTGGAGGATTATGTAATATGTTATGAGACATCCATTGAGGGTAAACAATCATTAATTATGAGGTTATTAGTGTCATATATGTGTATTTATTTTACAAATAATCTTTGTTATGCCATTTTTCATAGAACATTGGAGACTATTGTATTATATTATTATTACACTTTATACTAACCATTTGGGATTAACTAAATATTGGAAGGACATATTATTATTATTTGGTATATTAATTTATTAATTGGGAGTTTATTTTAGTGCTTCATGTTTATAAAAACCATCTTGATTTCTCATGGTTTGGATAAAAATAAGAGATTGTAGTAGCAATTAATTATACATTTAAAGAGAGAATATTTACTTATTTTCCTGGTTTTGATGTTAAATGAATTCCATAAAACTATATAAATAAAATAAAATATTCATCAATAGAATTTATATTAGATTGTCTACTAATTTAATGTCATCTACATGGTAGATATTGTGTCTTGCTGAACATCATTTCTTTTTAATTATATATTTGAGGAATCTCAAGAGGATTTGATGACCACCACAAAATAATGTCAATTGGTAAAAAAAGTTCACATAATGTAAAAAATAATTTAGAAGTTGAAAGTACTAACGAAGGTTGATAATAAAGTTGATCTATGTTATTATGTCTTAGAAGACAATTATAGTTTGACATCTCATTAGAGACAAGATTATTGTTTCTCAAACTAAAATATACTTATTGGATTGAAATCATAAAGGATAAGTTTAACATGTAGAAATAAAAAATGAGGAAGAGTAATTAAAATACAAGGATTGAATCTCTTCTACAGAAAAAGATTTAAATACATTTTAAAATTAAGATATAGAAAAAATTTCTTCGCATATAAAAGAAAATAATTTAATAGAGACGAAATGGGGTTTTAAGGAGATGCTAAACGAGAATGGTGATGAATCATGAAACCATGATTTACTAAATTATATAGGATTTGATCAAGTTTATGGTATTGAAATAGGTCATTATTTTTATCAGGATTTAAGGGTAGAAATGATATAAATTATTTTCAATATATCTTCCCAAAGAAACTATAGTTTTTTTTTCAAAATAGATATAAAGCCATCATTTTTATGTGATATCTTGAAAAAATAGGTACAATCAATAAAAAAGGAATTCATTTTTTGATGATAATTATTCAAATGTAAATAGGTTAACAATGTATCTTTATGGGCTTCAACAAGAACCACAATATTCCTACTTAGTGATAGATGATATCTTATATTTCATGATGTTTGAGAAAGGAAAGGTGTATAAAAATATATAAATCATTGAAAATAACATTGGATCACTTATTAATAGAGTGTATAGTGATTCCATAATCTATATCTATACTAAAGAAGGCTTTTTTTCTGCTGACGTGTCTCCAAATGATGGCTCCACGTCACCAAAATTTCTGCTCCCGCCCCTCCAAACCCGATATTAGCGACCAAAATCCCATCTCTGATCGGGATTTACCATTTTTATTACCTCCCTTCCCCGTTTCACCTCCTCAATTTTCTTCTCCCCACTCTAGGGTTCTCGCACCAATCCTCAAATATGCTCTCCTGCTCCCCTCCCCTCCCCTTAACGAATCCCCTTTCTAGTCACGATTCCACCTGTGCGTGATCTGCCTTCATCTCCTCCGACATCAGCTCATTCAACTACGACTCCTCTGATTTCTGCTCCTCCAATTTCAGATCCTCCAACATCCCATGCATTTCTCCTTCCGCTCGAGCTATTGATATAAGGTTCCTGTTTTAGGTACTCATCTTCTGCATTCATATCAATCGACTAATTTCATTTCTTCTCTCTTTCATAGACTATTTTAACTAGACTATCATTCAACTCGTGTTTTATCTCCGACTTCCCTCCAATGCCACATGTATTTTCCTCAAAATCATTGTTACCTCACATAACCCCACACACTCTACCGAAATCTCTGATTCCTGCCCCGAATGCCTTGTCATTAAAACGGTAACCTCTGTCCTCAAAACCATAGCTCATTGGGTTAATGAAATTCTTATAGCTAACCATCTCCCGACTAAGGTAATTTTCAATTTGAATCATCCCTAGAACATTAATATTGGCATTTCACTTGATTATATTTGTATATTCAAAAAAGTTTATGTAATGTATTAAACTATCTGCATTCTGGGATCTGGAATTAGCAATCCACTTCCTTCAGTTTCAATCAGCAATAAGGTAATATAATTGATTTCACAGTTGTGTATTTTTTTACTACTATTTTCCCTCTCTAACCCTAAATCTCCACTTCAATACATAATTTTTATTATACGTACCCCCTGACTGAATTGTTTATATGCTCTATAATATTCAGTATTTATGTTCTCTTATGATTTATTCATAAGTTATTTTAATATAGATTCTATTATGAATTTAAAAATTTCCTTTTTGTATATGCATACTCTAAATATAGAATAACAACTGTTCATTTTCAAATTTAATGTTTATCATATTATCCAATCACTGTAGTGTTATTTTCAGTTTTTGTAATTTTTTCTTGTTATTTGGATTTTTTTTAAAATCTTCACTATTCAACTTTTAACTTATATAATCCATTATTTATGATTTTTTTCTATATGCATTAAATTTTTGATTTCATTAATACTATATCTTGGGGCATCATTTTTACTTAATATCTCTCATCAGCTTCCATTTCTAATTTTTCTTAGCCAACGTTACTTAATTTTTAATTTTTACCGTCATGTGATTGTTCTGAAGATATCTTTTATCTAACATAAATTTCATGTTCAATCCTTTTTAATATAAACCTGTAGTGTCAATAATGATATTATATATGACATATTTATCGATACCTGCATTTTTTGGATTTCACGAGTTGTGTTGACATCGAGGAACGAGTATTTCTATCAGATGGTCTCAGTTCAGATGATGTTCATACCATGGAAATCTGCACTTCTTTCTATGTTAGCATATTCAAATTAATAATCAAATTATTATCTTGACATTCATATGTCTCTATGTTGTATTCAATATTTAAATTCATGTCTAGGAAACTGGGATAGAACTCTGATTATTTTTTGATCATTTTATGTTAGAAACCACGATTTACATTGTTCCCAGTTTTATGTGTAACCGCATGCTGGAGTTTTCAATATAATTGTTCCCAGGTGGAAATTTACTGTGATTTTTTCATCATGCATGGACTTAAATCTATGGACAATGCCATCCCATTGTCCCTATTTACACTCTCATTCTCTCAGGTTGTCTTTCTACAACACAAGAGGGAGGTTGAGGTGCGATAACTAAGTTGCTATCTCCACTCTCATTCCAGGGTAAAAATATTATTCAATATCTTCTGGTTTAAACAACTATATATTTTAATGAAGGGAACCAAGAGAAAAATATGGGGCAATAGATCGACTGCAATACAAATTTATCTATGTACAATCTTCATTAGAACCATCACCAAGTAGTGTAATGATTCATTATCAGTTTATTTTGGTCCATTAATCTATCTTTTTCCTTCATTATATCATTCATTTTTCTATGCTTATGTTTATAGAATAAGATAAACATTAAATGTTTACATAATATTATGTCTTTTAATGTTATGATCGATTATCTGATTAATTGTAATAATAATAAAATCTGCATATAATTATATAGTTTCAAAACAAATTTAGATTGCGTCACTTTTCGGAGGCCAAATACATCCCATTGTCCATGTTTCCACTCTCATTCTCTCAGGCTGGATGTCTTCAACACAAGAGGGAGGTTGAGGTGCGATAACTAAGTTGTTGTCTCCACAATCATTCCCAGGTAAAAATATTTTTCACTCTCTTCTGGTTAAGACAACTATTTATTTTAATAAAGGGAACCAGGAGAAAAATATGGGGATGTGGATCAACCGCACTACAGATTTCTCTATTTACAGTCTTCACTAGAACCTTCACCATGTAGTGTAATGCTTCTTCCTTAGTTTATTTTGTCCCATTAAACTATCTTTTTCTTTCATTATTTCATTAATTTTTCAATGCTTGTGATTATGGAATAATATAAACATTAAATGTTTACATAATATTATTTCTTTTAATAATATGATCGATGATATGATTAATTGTAACAATAAAAAAATATGCGTATAATTATATAGTTTCAAAACAAATTCAGAATGTGTCACTTTTCGGAGGCCAAATTCATCCCATTGTCCCTGTTTCAGCTCGTCCGCCTTCGGCTCGACTACCTTTATCTCCTCCGCCTTTGGCTCCACCACCTACGGCTCCTCCATCTCCAGCTCCTCTGATTCGTGATTCCCATCAGGCCTTGCAATGGTACAAACTAAATCTTTTCTAATGTATCATCCTGCATTGAATTTAACTATTTTTCAGTATGGTTTCCTACTGTGACTAATTTTTTCCCTCAATTTAGCATGTTGTCTGTTGTATCCTCTTATCTGCACTGCTCCTGCTCTTAGTTTTCATCGCCCACTTATACACTTCCTTGCATATTTCATCTACTCAATGCTATTCAATGTGCAGCACCTCCGATTGAGTCTATATCATAAACTATTCACATACTCACTTTTCAAATCATAGCTCAGCTCCTACTTCAGCTTCATACCTTTTTCAACCTTTGGAACCCATGCCCCTACAACGACTTCTGAAGCAATAACCCACTTACATCAATTTATGGCTTTGCTTTGATGCTCAGTTGTGGTTTGACTGGGATTACCTTCATTAATTTCCTTCCCAATGATTGAATTTGTTTGAAATATATCCTATAACCCTATCCTCCTAATCCAAATTTTGGTTTAGAAATATAACCTAAAGATAGTATATTTTTTATCACTGCTTCAGTAATTCCCCCCCCCATTTGGATCGATGTTTTCTTTATTCGGATTGTGATGTGTGGATTCTTTTGATTTCAGGAGTTGGGTTCACATCTAAAAATAGGTATTTTATTGGGAATGTATCGGCCCAAATGAAATCGGTACCTGGAAATGCTTCTAGGAATATCACTGCTTCTTACGTATTCTCTTCCAATCTTCTAGACATAATATTAGTTTAAGAATTTTTTGGTAAAAATTTCGGTTCTCTTAGTTCCATGTTTTATGTGAAAATGCATAGTTGATTTTTTACTTCTTGTGGTAACTGATGTGTGGACTCTATTGATTTTAGGATATAGATTTTCATCTATGATCATGTTTTTTCATGTGAATGTGTTGGTTTAGATGAATTTGGTACCTGACAAAACATCATTATATTTATACAATTTCTGTTTCTACATCCACATGCAGTTATCCTTCTAACTATGCTTCAAATGTTATCATTCTCACATAGTGAAGAAGTTAATTCCTGATTAATGTTTATGGGATTATGGATTATTGTCTTAAATTTACATGCATGTAGTAGGATAAACATAAGAGACACATATAATTTATGGATAAAGGAGGATTGTTTTGTGGTTTTTACCAATTAATTCTTCATGTTGATTTGATTCATGTTTAAGAACTCATAAATTTTATATTGTTTAGAACTAAATGGGTTAATTATAAATTTATAATTATGTTCTTCTTGAGTTTTACTTCACAACACTTTAATTTGGATTCAATTGACAGGTATGAGTCGTTTCAGTTGTTTTTTCCTGTACACAAAAGGTTAATTCCTATTTTTCCTGCTTGCAAGGTCGCCTTTTGCATATTCAAAATTAAATTCTCACATTTCCTTTGGTCTTTTTTTATTTTAAACTGGCTTAAATTGATCTATATGAACATTTTTGACAGGTATGAGTTGTTTTTCTCATGTATGTGACTAAATTTAATACACAATTTCTGTGTAGTTTTGGTATGCCAATATGATTAAATTTAATACAAAATTTTTACAGTTTATTTGACGTAGATTCACTATAGTTTTCTTATAAGTTCTTATAGAACATTCATATGTAACATTTTATGCCAATTTTTGTAAAACCTATATATGTTAATTATATTTAGTAGATTTTTTCCGTTGAAGAAGCCTATTGAATCATGGGATGAGAATATGCATTTCAAATTTTCATTTGGACATTCATTTTTAGGATCATCCAAATACTTTCATAAACATATTTTTTCATTTTATATGGACCAATATTCAAATTTCATCACTTACGACCATTCCTTCATCAGATTAAACTATCCTTTTGAATTTGATAATGTTTACATGTGGTATGTCACAACCCCTTTCTTTTTTAATGAATCTTGAAATTTTGGTTTTTTATTTCAGTTTTCTACATTCAAAAAGAATAATGTTTTCCATAATGTTGGAGGGATAAACTTTATTTATAAAAAAGGAGTTCATTATATTCTACGAGGAAGGTGGTGTTAGAAATCTCAAGATGTCCAATGGTGACTATGATAGTTTAAAGGTATTTCCATGAAATAATATTTTTCTTCATTGATGAAATGTTATTTGGCCCATATATTACTCATGCATAAACTAATATATTAGTCAGGATTCCTTTAATATTAGTTTCTTTTTTCATTCTTATTTTTCAGTTAAATATTCCACTTCAAGACATTTACTAAGAGGGAGACCACTTTTTGATTATGAGTTCTCTAGAGGTGAAATTACTGCTTCAACCTCTCTTGTAAATTCCTCTATTACAATTACTAATATTTATCGTACTCCAATAACAGTTTATAGTTCTTGAACAGTTTTCAAAAAATAAACATTCATATTATGTTTCATTTTTTTCTTCATCTGATAATTTTTATGATATCTTTTATCGAACTTATTTTTCATGTTCAAACATTTTAATATAAACTTGCAGTTTTCAATAATGATATCATATATGACATTTTTATCGAACTATAATGGAACACATTGCTTGATCTCCATCCAATTATTGTCATCTGGGACGATTTATTAATATCAAATGTTTTCTCTATTTGTTGGATTCAATCATATTATTCATGTCTGAGAAAGTGGGATGTCACTCTCATTATTTGTTGGAGAATTTTCTGGTAGAAACCTCACTTCTCTTTGTTCATGGTTTTTTGTGTAGCTTCATGCAGGATTTTTCAATTCACTTGTTTTATGCTTGTAGTTTAATGTGATTTTTTCCTATTTTAGATTTATGATACTTCAATTATTTTTATTTCAGGAGTTGTGTTCGCATCGAATAACAAGTATTTCTATGGGAATCTCTCAGTTCAGATGAATTTGGTACATTAAAACTTCATATCATTTATATGTAACCTTATTCAACCTGTCAGTATGATTATTTTTATGAGATATTCATCTCTCTCTATGCTGGACTCAATCATGCTATTCGTTTTTTGGCCATGTGGGATGTCACTATGCTCAACTATTTGAATTCACTACTACGACCCTTCTCCTTTTATTGTCCACTTTTCACTATTAGGCGAAGAAAACATGGTTTTTTGATTTAATTCACTATCCAGAGCCATTACCATATTGTTAATCTATTAGCATCACCTAAGATTATTTTTTATTCATGGATTTTAATGGGTTTATGTCACTTTTTGGTTAAATTTACAATGATTGAAGACAACTATTGGATGTGTTCCATTGATTTATAAAATGTTCATTAATCTGTGCTACATTGAATTAATGCAAATGTATTTATGACCATGAAAGAATGATAGCACTTAGATAGACTTTAGGGATTTGATTTGGGTCCATGTTCTGCTCTTTTTCAGTTCAGTTCTTATGTTGAGTATATGTTGTGTTCTATTTCAATTCAGGTCTTAAGTTGGGTACATTTTTTTGTTATTTATTCAGTTCAATTCATTATACTACCCTTACATCATGCATTTTATTCTGTTCATAATGTACTTTTTTACATGTGACAATTTAGCATAGTGTACAGGGAAGGGGAGGGAGGAGGACGGGGGATGAGGAGGAGGGGGGAAAGGGTCCCAATAAATTTTTGTTAGTGGGAAGGGGAGGGGAGGGGAGGGGCTGGGCAGGTTGGAGGGGAGGGGAGAGGAGGGTACGTGAGGATGAGGGCAGGGGGAGGGGGCTGATTGGGGAAAAGGTTGGACAGGGGGGTGGGGAGGGGAGCAGGGGAGGATGAGGACAGGGGGGAGGGGATGGGCAGGTTGGAGGGGGGGGGAGGGGAGGGGCGAGGACGTAAAAATGAGGTCTAGGGGGAGTGGGATGCTTGGGGAATATGTTGGGCATGGGGGAGGGTTGGGGAGGTTAGGATGAGGGGAGGGCAAGAGAGGATGATGACATGGGGGAGGGTATTGGGATGCTTAGAGGGGATGGGAGGGGAGGTGAGGGGAGGGGAGGGGAAGGGATGTGGGAGGGGGATACTGGGGAAGGAGGATGGGCAGGGGGAGTGGTGGGGGAAGGGGTTGGGTAGGGGGAGGCTGAGCTGGGAAGGGGCGCTGCTGGGATTGGGTGGGAGACAAGATGACATGGTGGAAGGGGAGGGGTAGAGCTGGATAGGGGGGTAGGAGGAGGGGCTGGAAAATTGGGGGCGAAGGGGGTGAAAGGTTGGCCAGATTAACCAGTTTTTTATTACACCATGCACTGATTTTTCTATTAATTCAATTACTAGTGAGTTATCATTTTCATATTAATAATTGATTTCATTGAAATTTTATCAGGCTTTATTTCATAGATGACTACTAGAAACAACTGAGCCATTTTTTTGTGACGTTTTTGTCACTACACTACATTATCCAGACTTTTTTTATTGTAATATGTCTCATTTACTCACATTAATGTCAAATTATATATTTCAGGGATCAACATAACATTCAACAAACATGAAAAACCGTTACTCTACATCAATGATACATGGTAGTACTGGGAGGCTGTAGATTGTATCTGGGCCATGAGTGTGTTGAAGTAAGTATAGCTGAAATACATATATGACAAACTATACTATTTAATTTAGCTACAATAGATGTAATTTACATGGTATATTACTTTTCATTGAGTCAATTTTTTTTAGCATTACTTTGTGATGTTGGTTTATGCTTACTATATTTATGTAATGTCCACTTTAGCTGGAAGAAATTGGATATTTGTTCTACTGAAATGTCCTGAAGGAAATAGCTAACATCCGATGACAAAAACAAAGGATGGAATATCTAGTTAAACTTTTTTTACTTCTTTTCTTTTTCTTTCTATTTAATTCTTTTATGTTATCATTTTTTTATTCTACAAATTCAGATGTTCTTATTGTAAGAATTTTTTTCTATGCAAATATATTTTTCAGGAATTTGAAGTTGTATATTTTTAAAATGTGACATAGTTTCTTGGTGACATAAAGACTTCTAATGTTTGTCTAGAAATGTAAATTTCCATTTGAATGTTCTTTTCATTCATGTTCATTGGAATATTGTGCTATTTATATAATTTCAGTATAATAATTCTTTCATGTACTCATAATATCTCAATGACAGTATTACTTATGTAATTTTACTCATGTTATTTTTTAATGAACATTTCTAAATACTGTCGATTAGTTCTTTTTATTCATGTATTTTGAAATTGATACTTATGATTTTTTCTACAACGTTATGTATTTAATTTTCCTTATTCTTTTATATTTTCATACACGTTCATTTCATTTTTTCCCAAAAAGGTTTTTTTTACTTTTCAATCGACTATTATCCACTATATTCTCCTATATGTTTTATATGTTTTCAAATAATTTTACTTTCCTTCTATATTATCCTATATGTTTCCCTTATATTCTCCCTCAAACATTTCTATGGTTTATTTTGCACAATGATGTTATACATATGTTTTCCTTATGTATTATCATATATTCTCCAATATGTTTTCAATATTATCCTACATATTTTTCTATGTTAGTTTCATATTCTTATTTTCTAATGTTTTCAATTCTATATATTTTATCCGATTACAGTTCAAAAATAAGTATCACTATTTTTTTAAAATATATAAAATATTGATGTTCTTTATTAATATTGCAATATAGTTTTGAATTCTTGGAAGTCGGCGTTGAATGTATTGCCGTGAAAATTCACGGGTAAGTACTAGTTATAGTCATATTAAAAGGGAAACTTTTAAAAACATTAACTATATAAATGAATAATATCTTTAAAATGACATTGATTAGTCAGATAATAATTCCCTTCTACTTATAACTGGTGAATACCGTGGAATATATCATTCTTTCACAAGAAAATATTGTCACATGTTATTGGAATAACATCAAATAGATAACTCAATACAAATATAAAAATTTATAGTAATTGGGAAAAAATCATTAAAGGATAACAATGGAATTTTTAAGGATCAAATAGAGTTTTGAAAGCAGATTAAGTATCACCCAGACCCGAAACACTAGGTCCATGCAAGAGGTTTATAAGACCACTTGTTATCCTCTCTATAAGTATGAGGATTCCCAGTAGTGGAAAGGGTATAATGTCTATTACTGGATAGAATATAAACATGTTATCATTTTATTTCAATAATAATATAAATATAATTTAAAAATCAAAGAAACCTAACTACGAAAAATCAAGCCTTTAACAATGCTTGTAAAAGAGCATTATCCATGATATAGAAGAGATGATAATGTTAGCGATGTTAATTGGTTATAATTAATAGAACTTGCACAAATCACTGATAAAAACCACATTTAATAACACTAAAAAATCACTGATATAGGTGGCCTTTATCAGAGATTTTTTAGCACTGTTAAAGTCCACCATTATCATCACTTTTTTAGCCTTTTAAAAAGTCCCCCTTTTATAGTCCAAAAAAAGTGCTCATAAAGACACCACTGATATTGGGGATAAATGTTTTTGTTCACGCCACCACATTTATTAGCACATCCAACTCACCCACCTTTATCAGTGCTTCCCCACCCCTTTATTATAACTTTAAATAATCCCACCATCCCACGCGCCCCCTACCACCAGTGAGTTTTGATAATGAGACCACCAAATCATACAATAAATCTTTTTCCACTCCCCTATATTATTTTGTTTGATATTTTATGATATATCTATATATTTATATACATTTCATTACAAATTTTTATCTGTTTATTTATATAAATGTTTAAATATATATATATATATCTGTGTGCGTGTGTTTATATATATCTTTATATATATTTATATATATATATTTTTAAATACATTTATATAATATGATTTTTATGTGTGTGTATGTTTGTATTTATAAATACATAAAATCATAAATATATCGTTTATATTTAGATAATGTTTATATATTTTGAAATACATTTTATATGTAAATATTTTTAATAATTTATATAAAAAAATAATATTTTATATGTGAATATGTAAAAAAATATTTATATTTTGTTATATATTAGATTATAAATAACATTAAATTGTGAAAAATGATAAAAATATCAGAACAATAAAGTCAATTGGAATGAAATCCTTGAGAATAATTTTAATCCCCACCGGAAATGGGGAAAAATATCTCCTAAACAAGGCTAAAAGTCAATCGAATGTTTTGAAATAAGGGTTCCCCGACTAAAAACTCAGTTTTGGAAACTGTCTAGGAATTTTTAGTCCTTGAAAATTGTGACAAATGTTTTTTTGTGTCTTTTAGGGAATAGATATCACCGTAAGATTTGATTTGATAAGTGATATAGCCCAAATGGATACTCAGATCAATAGTTATGACCATTTGAATTTAGAAATACAATTTCAACTTATTTTTGTTTTTCTAGTTTTTTTTTAAATTTTCATTAAATGACTATTAAACAATAATCAGTTGTAAATTATTAATGAAAAATATTATTTAATTATTTTATAAGATATTTTCATTAAATATCTTATATAATGTGTGTAAATGCCTATTTAACCATCTCTAAAACATATTTTAAAAATATATATTATATTTCTATCAATATAAATATTTTTATATAATTATAAATTATTTTTTATTATTACATTTTAAATATACCCTTTTTCAGCGCTTGTAAAAATGAGATGATAATGACCCCCCTTTATAAGTGCTTTTTTCATGCACTAATAAATGATAATTTTTATCTGTGCCTTTTTACCAGTGCTAGGGGGTATTTAACAATGCTTTTTTATAAGCATGGGTAAACGCCGCTTTTTATAATATCTTTTTTAATATAACAGATAGGGGTATTTAACAACACTTATTTATAATAATGTATAAATACCCATTTAATTGCCCTAAAAAGGGACGTTAAAGACCCCTTTTAACAATGCGTTTTCTAGCATAGACAAAGGGGGTTTTAACATCAATTTTAGTTTGAACTATTAAAAAACTAGTTCTAGATAAACCATGATTGTAATAGTTGACATGGAAAACTAAACAGTTATAATGAAAGAATTCATATAACACAATTCATACAATAGAAAAAAATCTTGGTTCCAATTGAGGAAAGACATACTAGAGTATATGTTCAAGTGTGTAAATAAATAAATATACTGTTGTGGAATCTTCTGAAGTCAGGCCTAGCGCCGCCACTAACTCAATGATACATGAATAAGCTATCTTCGATGACCCCCATACTCAATCATACATCCTTATACATGATTTCTACATACACTTTGAGATTCCTATGGAATCTGTGAGTAATAGAACAAAATAGGATACCACCAATGTGTCATTAAATATTATGATTATGTATAATCTGTCTATTCCATGAAAATAATAAATGCAATAAAAAGTATATAAATCATATTCCATGTGACTATGTGATAACAAAGCCACCATGACCCATGTCCATACATGATACATCTCCACCAGAAGGATAATTGTATGGATGAAGGATGTGACCAAACCTGCAATATGTTTTCAATACATGTTACTCAGTATTTTCATGACATTAAGAAGGCATGTAACTCCTAATCTACAAGGTAATGAGTTATGGTCCATTCCACATTATCCTCATGACGTTAATTTATAGTGCATTCCAAAATCCTAACATGCTTTTAACCAATGTAAGGGTTTCCATCTTCATTGTCACACATCAAGTGCATCCACTCTGAAGAGTAATAATATCATAATGGCCCACCTATGACAACTACAATGGATAAGCCTCCAAAAGAATGGTAATACACCTATAAGGGTAATGTATACAATGAAAACTATATCATAACATTATAAAAAAGTGGTTGAAACATATAATAACATGTGATCATCATCAAGCATGGTAAAAAACCTACTCTAGCAATACTCATGGAATGAAGGATCATATATTGGAATCAAGGTAAGGAACACACCCATGAGAAATTACCATCAAGGAAAATCATGAATCTATGTGATCACATTATGAAACCAAGGGAAAAAGAGATTATGATGGCCCCAAATTTATATGAAGCTCATAACTCATGGTTTTTGGAGAATAACTCCATGGTTTATCAATGAAACAAATACCGAACCATGTCTCACATTAATAGAGAATGAGATCACATGTTATAGGATTATAACTATAGTTCTATATTGTCTTGAAATATGTTTATAAATGGGAAAAAATAAAATTTAACGCCAAGAATGGTATCCTAGGGTCACATGACTTACATAGTCCATCAATGGAAACAATTCTTAGATATATCGAATGAGGGTAATTACTTCACAAGATTTTTCATTAATTAAAAAAACGAATCTTGAACCCTGGACCAATTTAAGAATATAATCTGGAGTCTATGCAAAGATCATTAAATTATAACCAATCCATTAATGGAAAATATATGCAAGAACGATAATGTTTCATGATGATCATTCTAATGGAAAATATCTATAAATATTTACCATTCTTGATAATTCCATCTCTGGTCAAGGGGTTTGTCATCCTCATGTTGATACCTCCAAAAAATATACCACGGAATCAATAATATATTATGGTTATATCATCAATATATTATGGTCATATCTTCAATATACCACCATGAAGAGATCTAGTATTATTATTCATAATCACGTACACGAAGAATGCATGTTGTTAATGGAATATCTCAATTCGATCAAGAACCATTGTCAACATGATAAATCCTTCCACAATTTATGGATAAATGGAAAATTCATCATCAAATCATCATAGAAACTATAGATCCATCATATATACATGCCCTTTTATTAATTATGAAGAATGATTTTTCAGAGATCTATTGAAATATAATCATTTATCATCGCTAGATCAGCCAAAAGTTATATAGATATGGGGAATCATAGGAGAGACTTGGGGTAAGGGGGAACTCTTAAATTATGAATTGGGCCATGTGGTTCATATTTGAAAATAAATTAATTTTCTGAATGTTTTTAATTAAAACCTATGGTGTGAAATTAATGCACCCTCAGACTGGATTTATCTGCTACCCATTGGAATTCAATGTGGGAGTTGGTGTCATCAATGGTAGGATGATGAATAGGTAATAATGACATTGATTTTTCCATTTCCATCAGTGGTATTGTTGGGGTTTCAGAATAATGTAGACCCAATGAAGCACCACAAGATTTTCGATGGGTTCTACTCACTAGTTGATGGAATTCTTTCACCCACCACACAAACAAGATCTTCCTAAACTCTTTCACCATAAAAACCTAGAACTGTATCACCAATAACCAATATCCATGAGACCCATATAAGATAATAATTAAAATAGAAATTTGAAATTAATAAACTCAATGTGACACATACACTAAAATAAATATAGGATGTTATAATTCACTTAGATTATTGAATTCTTGTCCATGAGAACATCTTTCAAATGTTCTGTTCAAACACTACGAGCCATTATGCAAGAACATTAACCTCTCACTCCTAATCCTCCTCTTGAATCCATCCATGATTTTATAGGATGTGGACTCGTAGTACTATCTTATCTTTAAGTGAATTATATCTCAATAATACAATATATATTGGGATCTCACATTTGATAAACCATACTCTTTATTAATATCATTATAGTCCATTCCATGCATATGATAATCCTTGTACCTCTGAAACTGTGGAACATGAAACATGTCATTCATATATTAACAGAAATATGGATGATATGAAGTATAAGTCACTTCACAAACAAGCTCAGTTATCCTAAATGCCCCAACATATCTTGGTAACATATTACATTACTTACTCAAACATTGGTGGCCTAACTGAGGAACCACACATAGAAAAACTTTTTCACCTATAGAGAACTCAAAAGGAATCATCATGCTGGTAAAAAATTGAATTCCACTTGTTTTGAGTTGTGATCAACATATTTTAAATCAACTAAAATCTATTTGATGTATCTTGTACCAAACTGGACCCCACAACTTCTGCCTCATCATCCTCATTCTAACAATGTAGTGATCAAAATAGTCTACCTTAAAGAGCCTCATAAGGTTCTACCAGAATAAAATCATGATAAATATTGTTTTATGAAAATTCTATCATGTAAATGTTATTATCCCCATAACCACCGATGTTTATGAAATATGGTCAATTTATATCCTCAAGTATGTGAATCATATGATCTTACTTCCCTTCCATCATAGGATTGTACACTATGCCCAGTATCAAATGAGACCATAAGGACATCTCAAATCCCTACATAAACCATGACATAAATCATTAATCTATTTCAGATATTTTGTTCATGGGTGCTCCATGGAATCATCATATATCATATACATAAATCATTTTGATATCGTCTATTGAGTGAGTCTCACATATCTATAAGAAATTAGAAACATTCATTTACTGATCAATAATTTTATAGACATCATAATGGATCCATTGGATACTAGGTAACCCAATTAGAAATTACATCATGTATTACTCACACGTAAACATCCATTTAGGATTTGGCTAGAGTAGTCTACCAGGATGCTTATACTCAACCATAATCTACATGAAAGTATGTCATCTAAAACAAATCCTGCAATGTACCAATTTATCTCGAGATACTAGAAATATCACCTAAAGTCATGGTACATATCTTTTTCCCTATGATGTAAAACCCACATAGAGGTATGGATTCCCCACATCATATCTTCTTTGATGGAATCATGGACGATAAATATCCCATGTACATTGATCATATAATCACTATCCAACAACCACCTAGGTATCTAGTCACCTCTGGATATTTTTCCCCACATCAGAACACTCCCATGGTCATATTCCTGACTAGAATTCAACAATTATATAAGAGAATATGTGACAAAAAATGGGGAACAATCCATTGATACCTAGTACATGGGAACATTTATCCTACAATTAAAAAACAAGTGTATCCTATGAAATTAATCTTTAGAATGCAACTCACCGAGCTCCAAAGCTATCAGTGTATTATAGAAAATATTATATGAAATTTTATTGCCTTTACCAGGCATATATTAAATCTAAAATTAAAATTTTTATAGGTACTCTGAAAAGTACTACTATTGAATTTAGGGCGTCACTATATGAAGATATAAAAAATGATATTATGGTCTTGGTAGAAAACATACGTCTAGCTAATGAGATAGTGTCATAATCACATCAAAGTATAGACAATTACTGTTATCTCTATGTCATGGTTAGGACAACTCCACTCCTCATGTATCATTTAACATGACCCATAATCTTCTACACACTCCCTCTCCTTTAGAAATAATCTAAAATCAATGCTAGATATATTTTGGAAAATAACATAACCAATATCTTTCTAGATAATTATCTAAATAAGAACAATAATCAACCATATTTTTATCTCATGAATCACTAATTCTCACTTGATTGAGCAAAAAACACTAGTACATTAATTGTTAGTTCCATCATGGTTGATGATAAATGATATAATTCTGTGGTAAAATGATTTTAGTATCCCACCAAACCCTGAAATATCATGATCTCCAACATATTTTGTGTTTGTATCCACAACATCATTTCTTCCACTTTCAATCATTCTACTGATATACCAATCATAGAAATAATATGTACTAATAATTACACCTAAAAAATTTAAATGTTTCACTTTAAAAAATTGTCATAAATATGTTCTGCTTAAAGTGTCATGATGAACTTCTCAAGATTTATAGAATACTACTCAGGGGTTAGTGAGTAGATGAGGATGTTTTCAATAAACCCCATGATGAATGATTCCAAATATGGGTGTTATATATTTTTCCTGGGTAAATGAACACTACTAGCACATTATTTATTCCAAATGACAACCCCAAGTACTTGTATGGCCTATACTAGATC
Source organism: Viscum album (assembly GCA_963277665.1). Classification (NCBI taxonomy): domain Eukaryota; kingdom Viridiplantae; phylum Streptophyta; class Magnoliopsida; order Santalales; family Viscaceae; genus Viscum; species Viscum album. The sequence continues at coordinate 1,520,466,122 of OY728150.1, forward strand.
TATAATTCCATCTTCAGGATTTTCTGTGTAACCCATAAATGGTGACTTCCCGATTAAATATAAATCGTAGAGAACAATCACAATCCCAATAACTAATAAAATAGATATTAAATCATGGAAAATGGATATATATTCTTTAAAAACACATGGTTTACCATTATGTATTCTATATATAGTCAAATAAAACTATCCATCTTCTTAAAGAATAAAACTGGTGCACCCCACAGTGATGTATTCCACATGATCAATCTCTAATACTCTATGTCCTCTTCATTCTCCTTGGGATCCATAAACTCAGTTTGTTCCATATGATAAGTTGTAATTGAAATGGTTTATACACATTACATGAGATATATCTTAAGTCCACACTTCTGTTAGCTGGAAGTCCTATAAATTCTTCTAAAAATTAGTCTTGATAGCTATTGAAAAATAGAAAAAAACATGGGGGATTTCCCTAATTCTACTAAAATACCCATCCCTTTAGTATGAACTGTGGTTATCCCAGGATAACTCATGTATGGAGTAAGTAATCTAGTTTATAGATCCATCTCTCAGGCCGTCACTACTTCTCTCCCTTGGATGATGTAAAAAATACCATATATGATAGAAGTCAATGTGATCTTAGATTATAGTCATCTGATCCATTCCAAAAATCACATTAAAGCTCACAATAACCAAAAAACAAAAGTACCATAGATTTATATAACTATAAATGTATATAAAACACTCTAGGAATTGGTAAAGACCAAATTTATTCCCAATGGTGTATCAAGGGAATGTATCTTATGTGAAAACTTGACGGGTATGTGAATTCTATCAAAAACGTGTGGAAATATACGATTATAAGAAATAATGGTATAAAACATGGAAATAGAAAAGGTAAATGTGATCATAACCTTACCTCATATAGTATATGGTCACTCACCTCCATCAATTGGTTATTGATTCACTATATAAACATGACCTACCTCATATTTCTGAATCTATCCCCGAGACACATGATAAATTTGAGTAAGCATCAACCGAGTCTATTAATGGGGACCCTAGATAGATCTCTATGTTATAGATCCTGTCTATTCTACACCTATTCGGATTCATGGCCTTTAGTACCTAGAGAATAACTAATAAAGATTCCATGTATATCCAGACTACTGAAATTTTATCTATGGAGCTATAAAAACCTAGTGATAATGACTAACCTAGTCGATGAACTATGGGGACCACCTGAGGGGACTGAAGAATATATATATTGATCCACCTATAAACCACCACTTTCAATGTCCCTGCACTTACTATTCCTACTACTAGTGGAGAAACTCACCATAGAAGTAAGAGGTGCACCATCCTATGAATTAAAGGGTGGAAGAAAACCGACCAATTGATCCTTCTCCAAAACCATCTCAATAATAAATTTTTTATGAATAATCATTTGGTGTGATGTATGATCAAATCACTATACCTTCAATATTATATCGTGATAAAATATGATCTTGAAATAACTACACTTCTACAACTCCCTTCTAGCTAAGATATGTCTAAAGTGAAGCAACTGTGAGAAATAAACAGATTATGAAATTATCACAATAGACCTATGATGTAGCTCCATGAACTCCTTTTATTGGCCTAGATTCATTATGTTGGAACAAAAATACTTGAAGAAAAATTTCTTTAATTTCACATAGGGGAATCCCTCACATCTCACAACCTATCCCATTATAATCCACTAACTCATGAAAATTTTCTATAGTGCGAATGCAGCCAACATCACCTCTGTGTATTTTCGTGTTTCCACAACGATAAATTCAATATTTTTGATTTCTATCCAGTCATCTATATGAAGTGTCACTCTATTTCCATGAATGGTTTGTGGATACTCGAGTTGGATTTCATTGGCATAGTCGACTAAGAACCTTGGTACCCATGTATTGGATAGAAAAAATGGGAGGTATCCTAACTGATGTTGGCCTGCGGTATATGCTAATAGATTAGGTATAGGAGCATGATATACATAAAACTCTTATATAGAGGGTGGCGGAATAGGGGAATCATCCCAAGTAATACAAAATCATCCCATGTCAATTATTTTTGAATCAGTGTTCTTCGATGAAGAATATTTTGTAACATAAAAGGAAAAATAATAACTTTTAAGATTGATTCAAATCATTATATAGGGTCACAAAAAGGATTAACTAGGAGTTTATCGATAATATAAGGTATAATCCTGCAAGTTCTAACCAAGGTATCCACCCCTACATGTCATTCATTGTAACATATATATAACAAAAACAAAATAAAATTCTCATATTTATCTAATTAATGGAAACATAAATATATCACAACAACATGATAATCATATTATAATGTTGTCAAAAATAAAAGTCTATCCTGTATAGATAACATAAATCAAGGTATTAAATTAAAATAGTATATAATATACAACATGTATATATATGGAATGACATCATAAGTGATGAATTATAATGCATGAATACATCCAAATATAATAAAAGTAAAAAAAATATGATCAATGGTAAAAAGGATGTCTATTAACCATGATCTATCTATTAATATGAATAAATACATACCAAAATAACTCAAATTGTTCCCCTTTATAACATGTCCAGGGTTAGTCAAATGAAAATAATAGAAGTATTATATAATTCCACTTTGATACTCCTCTTCCTATAACACTAAGTCTGATATGGAGGATCACAAGACTTCATGTGAACCTCACCATAAAAGAGAGGCTTCCAATTAGAAGTGAGTGTTTATTATCCTTTAGTAAAGAGACTATACACTAAATTTCATGACCCTCATCCAATATTATAAAAATTATATAAATTCTAAAGTAATATGGGGAATAAATATTAACAATTTAACAACACATGTCACACAAATTATATAGTAAAAAAAAATAAAAAAATGATATCTCGTAGGTGAAAGAGAAAAATGTGTTTAAGTGATAGTAGGAAAATAAAAAGATAAAACTCCTCAAATTATACCCAATTATTTCATGGTACCACCACCAGCTCTATGATCTAGGACTCATTTGTCTACCATGGGGTCCTTTCCCCTTTTTGGATCCCTATACATGATGTCTATACATGCTTCAAGATCCCCATGTTTGGTGTGGATAATAAAAACTAGTAAGAAATCAACAATACATCATTAAATTCTATCATATATAATATGTGTATTTCAGGATAGTAATAAAGTCAAAAAAATCATATCAATCCAATGTTGAGTGACCAAGTTCTAAATTATCCACCATGATCCTAGATCATTCTTTATTTGGTTATATTCAGGAAAGATAATCATGTGTATGTTGGATGTGGAAAAAAATCATCTAGTATTGTATACATGTTACATATTATCATCACAATGTCAATTTGATAAGTTACATGGCATTAAAAATGAAAAGAATTCTAGCACATTACTTAGTAACCTCATGAAATCGTGTTTGAGGCTGGAAAACAAGGCTAACATGATCTAACCCAATATTGGGCCCACCTTCATCATCAATGCACATCATGTGTACTCTCTCTATAGGGAGAGATCATTACATGATTGAAAACCTTCCAGAAGTACCATGAAAAAACCTCCCAATGAATGATAACACATATAATATGGAAACTCATACAAATTGAGGCATAAAATATCATCCTAAGAACATGGTAGAGACGTATAACAACATGTGATCATCATCAAGTATGGTAACAAGATACTCAATAAATAATCATGGAACCAAGGATAAGATATTTTTACTATGAAAACATAGACACACACAAGTAATAAACATGAATAAAAATAAATAAAGTATAACATCACATTATGCAACCAAGAAAACAAGAGAATTTGTGGACCTCAAATTTTAAGGATCTTCCTAACTTAATGTTTTTGATGAATAACTCTAATGAACATCATGGAAACCAATAAAAAACAATGCCACACACCCATAGAGAATAATATAACACATCATGTATTCCTAAATCTAGTATTAGATTTTAATTAAGGATTTTTATAATAGATAATAAAAATAATTCCATGTTGATAGGGGGATTCTCGAATCACATACCATAAGGAGTCCAACAACAAAACCAATTTAGAGGTATGTCAAACGAGCAGGAGTCAATTCATTAGATCCATTATCGATTCAAGAAGAGAACATGAATTACTGTAAAATTCATGAAGATGTCCTTATGTATAGTTAATGATCATTGATTCATCATTAACCCATTAATATAAAAGAGTTTCAAGATTATATTCATGAAGGATACAGTATCTTCATGAATGTTCTTAAGTAACATACCAAAAAATGACCCATGTTTTGGATAATTCTATTTCTGGTCAAGGGGTTTTCCATTAACACATGGATACCTAAACCAATATTCCATGGAATCATCTACATATTAACATTATAACATAAATATTTCATAAATAATAGGTATAAGAAGATGATTCAAAAACCCATACTTGAATAAAGATCGTTGTCTATGGTTGATCATGATTCAATGAGGATCCATTGAAAACATACTAGATCCTTCACCAATCTATGAATAAATGGATAATTCATCTTTATAGAATCATAAATACTACAATTATACCATATATTAATTCACGTATATCAAATAGGAAGAAATATTTAGCATATATCTAAAGGAATACCACAATTTTAGTTAGTCTAGATCAATCAATGTTTAGAGAGGAAAGGGGGAAAATGAAAGAGTATTAATGAAATGGGGATGATCTAAAATTATTAATAACGCCATAGAGGTTCATATTTAACTAATAATGTATTCAAATGAAATTTGAATTAAAACTTATGGGGTATAATTAATACTCCCTCAGACTGGGTGCACCTACTACCCACTGGGCCTCACCATTGAGCTGATGGAACCACTGATCGACTAGTGTGCCTATAAGAACTAGTAGGGTTATATCAGTGAAAATTTCAAGCCACTGGATCCCTAATGGCTATATTATGGGGTCTACAATAAAATACAGAACCATTGGATCCCCACTGGATGGCCGATGGGTTCCCACAGCTAGAAAGGGGAAGCCTTCTTGCCACTACACAACCATGCCATTCCTCAACACTTCCACCTTCAAAAGATAGACCCCTATCACAAAAAACACCTCTTAAAACCTCATATCAGATAAAAATAAAATATATACGAGAAATTTAATACTCAAAAAATCTCATTCATCTAAATGAAGAGTTGTTGTGACAGATTGGTATATTACTCTACCCAATGACATTAATAAAAATCATAGTGTTTAATACTATAATTTTTTACCAATTTTAATGTATCCAAAATCACTTTTATCATACTGACATGATACATATCTTTTGAAATATACAAGTAAATTTTTATTAAATTCTGTAATGAAAATAACAAATCAATGTACCTTTAATATTTTAAAAAATCTAATTTACTTGTTGATCTTTTGGATCAAAGATATACTTCTATAGTATCATTCTCAATTAGAGTAAGATATATTTTAACAAGCACAAGAAGAGAATATTAGTTAATTTTAGAAAAACACAATCATTTTATATTGAACTATAATAAGATAAAACCTAAATTATTTAAATTAATATGTAGTGTGATTTAAGATAGAATAAAAAAATATCAATTGATTAATGGGTATGATATATAATGTGTACTCAATTTGAAACATAATTTCTAGAAAAATTTGAACTTATTGAATATTGAAATCAAATTCCAAATTAACATGTGAAATATTTAATGTTGTAAGATAAATTTGTAATATATTTCTCCTGTGAAGAATGTCATGGAAAAATTTATTAATCTCTTGATAAATTATGTCTTATAGTAATTAATACTGGATTTTTAATTCATTCCCTAAAAAATATATTATAAGTAATTTATAAATATTTTTTTTAATTTACATTCACATGAAAAATAATGGGGACAATGTCTGGGAATTTTTTCATAAAAACAGGTATAATTATTTTTCATTAAAGGGTGTACAAATTTTAGATTAAGGTTTCAAGTTGACTTTCCTAAATAGTGAGATATGAGTACTTGAAATTAGTCAAAAGTTAATTTTTATTTTTAATGAGTGTATCCAACAAATATAAATTGGTATATTCAAGATTACTAATGAATTGAGTTTATAAATATGAAATTTTTTTAGCTCTAAGGATAATTATTTTTTATATAAATATTATTTACAGTGATATTTGGATTAATCTCACTTACAAAACATTATTTAGTAATGTGGTGTCCTAAAAACACACCCAGTTGGGAGTGTATTGTGAATAGTTTTCAGAGTTAGTGAATTTTGTGCTATGAAGGTTTTATCGAGTTGTATTAATTATATCTATTATAATTGATTCATTATTGATTCATTATACATGATATGTTTAAAAATAAATGGAGAGTCTCAGTTTAAATTAAAATAATTACATGCTGATTATTAAAACATATCAGGACTGTGTGTTTTCGAAAATTATGTCATAAAGATAATAATTTTAAACATGGATTATGGTTAATTATAATTAATTCCATACATTTATTGAGGAATTAACCCAATTATTTTTTACATTAATTAAAAAATGGTTCTGATGTAAAACATTCATTGAAAATTTCATGGTTCCTTGTGTTAGAATGTAGACCATCAGTTTTTTAAGTAAGACAAAACCATATCAATGATTATTCATTGTCCTTTTATTTCAAAAACATCATCACGTTTTATTATAATGGTTTGAGGATTTTTGATGGTTGAATATACCATATTAATTTTTCACTTTTCTTATAAAAACTACTTCAGGGTTGGGTATATTTCATCAGGGAATAAAAGTGGAAAATAGTTGTTTATAAATCTTGAAATACTTAGGGTATAATGCGAGAGGAAACATCAAGGTTTGACATAGGAAATAAAATAGATTTAATCAATGATATAAATATTTATATGGGGATATCCTATTGGAATTTATGGAGATCAAATTTATGGATATGTTTTTTGGATATTTCAATTATTAATTGAAATAACACATTTTTATGTTTCCACACCATAGATTGTCCCAATATTAAAAATATTGATAATACATAGGGAAACATGAAACAACAAAAAGAGATAGAATCTAATAGATTATTTAGAGAATTATAAGAAGCAAAAGTGTTTTTTTAGAATATGAAAATTTTTTACGGTACACCTATTTTTTGGTGTAACTTATGGAGGATTAATGAATATCTTTCATAGTTACTTACTTTTATTTCTAATAAAAATTCTTTTATATTACATAATTATTTATTGTAATGAGTTTTATCCATCATAAAAATAAATACTATGTTATTTTTTATAACATTTGTAGAATCAATGTTGTTAATAACTAAATAACAAGGACATATCCACTCAATAAAATGAGTTTGAAAACCTTGAAAAAACTCTAATGTTCGTATGATGCTATTTATCTCTCACTATTAAATATAATAACTATTCTCCAGATAGATTATATACTATATTGAATAAATAGGATAATATTATAATTTTTTGGAGATGTTTTTGGTAAATTTAATTCACCTCCCTCCTTATAAAAATCACACTCTTTCTAGACACAATTAACAAAAAAATCACCCCACCCGATACATGTAATGGAAAAATATAATATTTCATGAATAATGTCAGATATAAATATCAATTGAATACCAATAGTAGTTATGTTCAGAGTTATATCCAATTTAATTCATCATCTACCAATATATTTTCATTGTTGTATAACCTTCCATGTCATATCTATCTCCTCCATGAACCATTGGTTTTCCAAACATATCATCTAGATACATCCCACCATAGTTTATTTAACATATTTAAATATATTAATATTCATACATTGCGATAATAATAATTAATATGTTATTCCATAAATACATCCACCCCCAAAGAATGTAAAAAGAAACTCCAAAAAATCAAACAACCAAAATTAAAATAAAACTAAAATAAAAATAGATTTAACTAAAAATTCATCATTAGAAAATTTTCACTATAAAATCATATAATCCAAATCTAATGGTTTAAATAAATAAATAATTTTACCCAAAAAAATCATATATTTTCATAAAACCCAAATCAATTATTTATATCATGAACCAAATATATTTTCCATGATTAAATAATATATAATTTATTAAGTCATTCTACAAATAAATTTATTTTATATATTAAAAATAATGAAAATAAATTAAAATAATATAAAGGAACAAATTAATGGTTATTAAGAATTATATAAGTGAATATAATCCACTTAACAAGGATAAAAATATTAAATAATATTTATTTTTTGGATAATATGACTCACCATTAAAATCAACCAGTGATTATTATCATTAATATACCATTTAATATATTTATCTTCTAATTATATTAATATAAAATAAATTAATGTGTGTTACAAGTAATATATACAAGATAGATATGATAATGAACTTATTGAAAAAAATTTTATGAATACTCATCATTGGGGGTTTTCACATTCTCTAAAAAATCAAAAAAAAATATATTCAATATCAATGAATGGCCCAAAAATTCTATCTAGAAATTACCTAGATAGGGTCAATGACATTTTAGGTTTTAATGTGATTCAATGATGGAAATTTATGATTAGTAAAATTTATTATTAGTCTTATTTACCAATGAATATTTTTGTTTCATTGTAATTTTCAAAATTCCTTAATTGAACAATCTTACATGTAAAAATATTTAAAAAAATGAATGGCTACCATGAAGAGATATTTAAGGATTCACATAAACAATTATATCCCAAAAAATAATTTAATGGATGGTAATGAATATTAATATTGGATATCAAATGGTTGGTAAACAAAATATCCCAAAATATTTGATTTATCCAAGAATAATACAATATAAAATGAAATTTACCTATACCAATTTAATGATTCTACAAATGAATAGATTATAATGATAAAACAACACTTATTTAATATAGTGTAAATAAATAGAAAAAAATTCCCAATAACACCAGATTAAGAATAGTGAAGCCATATATTATGTAATTTAATAATGTTTACCATTCACTGATTATAGTTGAGCCTCCTTATTCAATCACTGTGGTCGATGAGGATCAATAAGTATTAACCAAATGACTCATCCCTTAATTTTATATCCATGGGTTGAAATAAATCTCAATATTCTTGGGTGGTATTGTTCATAAAATCCACATATTCTAGCACCTCTTAGTGAGAAAGTATGGGGAAAATAAATCTTCTAGGGATGGAAAAAATGTACATGTATATTTCTAAATAATTATCACATATGTCTTGGGAAATCCTGCCTTTATATAATCCTTAAGACATTACCAAACATTTATATTCATTCACTCATAAATTTTAAATTTATGAGTAAATGGATTATGGATGTAAGATATTGTAACCATAAGAGATATGTATTCTAATTAAACGTTTCATTATTTGAAATATTATTGTCCATGGAAGCTTACATGTGAATGATTTTTGAGTATATAAAATTATTGTATGAATAACAATATTAATAATTTATTTCCCATGTGAAATATAGAATACAATTTTTCATGTTACATTTCCATATTACAAGACTCAATTATATATTATGATTGCCTTGGTTGTAGTAAGATATATTAATATTTATACTTTATGATATGCCCATAATAAGTCATTTTCTACTAATTTATTCCTATATATCATTTAATATGACATATTAATTTTTTATAAAAAGATATATTCAAATAATTTTTATATTTATAGAGGCTTTAGGTAATATCCCATCAATATAGTACTTTCACTAAATCCCCAATGGAATTGATCCATTTTACCTTATATTGTATCATATATAATTATTTAGTAAACAACGTCTAACAATCATTTAAGATATCTATAAAAAAAATGGGATATATATAATATGTTTCAGTGTTTATCTCTTTATATGTAATATCTTTTGAATATATGTCTAAAATAACTTTTTGAAAAACTCTATTTTTTGGAGTTGCACTCTAAGATTCATAAAATTCGATCCCAACTCAGTCAATAAAAATGTATGACCACAATAGTATTTGTGTCCTTGTAAAAAAAACTAATTCCAAAATTCATTAATATAGGTAGGGAGTGGAAACTAAAAAATAAATAATTCTACTAAAGGAATAAAGGGATCTGACATGATATCCTACAAACACTTATATCTCAGTTCTTTTTTCACTAGCAGTATCATATACAAGGATTCATTCCCATGTTATAAATTTTTCCAATACATCAAGTAATCATGAGTCATGGAGTATGTTAATATCATAAATCTTACTCATATATTCAGGATTTATTGAGTATTGAAATAAAACAAGAACTTTGAATACATCACATGTATTTTATCTAAATTTTTTATCCCATCACATAATAATCATCATGATTAATAAGTATATCACACATCTTATATAGGTATTTCTATAAAATCATTATGTTTATCTAAATCTAGGGAAAATATTCCATACACATAATATTAGGTAACAATACCCTTCTTCATTGAGTCTCAATTGATGACATGATCAACAACATTCCCAACCACCCCCTGATTAGCAATCTCTTAAAGACTGCGTATGAAATTAATAAAAAATACAGGTTATCATGCTATGTATCATTCAAACAATAGGTAAAAAAATATAAATATGAAATATGAATCCCTAGTATTCCAACGACATGGATTATGAAACTCAATGTGGTATACTTAGTGGGTTATCCAGTACATAAAACACCTTTTTTGCCTTAATTGTATATTATTTTTCTCTATAAAATATCTTAATAATAATAAACCTAAAATTTTAGGACAACCAATAATTATACATGATGAATATTAGTTTTGGATATATCAAATATATATATTGAGAGGTTATTTATAATTTCACTTCATTATATATATATTGATATTGTGGAAGTAAAATAATGTTGAGGTTGTGTTTTTATAACACAATTTATTTTATCTTATTAATTTTTTTTATTAATACATATGTTCATATTTATTCCTAAAAAACTTGTTATAATACTAGGAGTACTTATTATTTTATCACTTTTAGTGTTCTAGTATATACACTATAAGTCTACATAATTCTTGCAATATCTCTACGTCAGAATCAATTAAAAAATCCCATCACTATTTCTTTTTTGATTTTCCAACACTATGATTTTTTTGGAATAAATGTGAGACATATTAATCATATTTCTAATATAAAATATGGTAAAATTTTACTCCAACTATATTAAATAACAACATTTTATGTATAACGTACACTATCTTCTTTGTTATACTTATAATTATTTCCATGTTCATCATAATCATCATCATTCACATCCCATTCTAAATCATCATTTTTTATTAAATCCATTCATAACATAATGATAACCTTCAAATTATAAATTAAAAAATATTACATAAACCTTTTATGATATTTAGTTACATTTACATTGTATTTTACAAGAATAAAATTATATTTTTTCATATTAAACATTTCAATGTCCAGAAAATACAACAACTAATCTCATATAAACTATATTATTTTAGAAATATATCTAAAATAAAGAAAGTATTTCATATTTAAAAAAAAAAAATTCCTCGTGGAGGGAATAATTTTCAAATGAACTAATTTTTATATATATCATATATGGTATTGTATGTGTTTAGATATTTTTTTAAATAACCAAGGTATTATTTATTAAAATATATCTTATAAGGATGATCGGATATCATCCTTTATATTTTATAAAATGTTTCCGATAAACACATTATTACTAATAAAACATATTTATACTTAACATATTTAAAATAAAGTTATCTTATTAGATCATTCATAACCATTTGTATAAAAATTATTATAATATGTGATTGATAATTATATTATTCTTAAAAAAACACCTATTATCACATATTTGGAATAAATATAATAAATACACACTATATTTATTCAGATCCAATAAAACATTTAATTGATCAATTGAATACAAATTATCAATGTTGTTAATACTTGACCTATAACAAGAAGGAAAAAATTATTTTATAAACATCAATTATTATTTATCATTGATGAAGTATACATATGATAAAAAGTTACTAATGGAAATTTAGAATGATATACCCACCGGAATAGAAAATTTTAATTCTATAAAATTAATAAATAATGGGTAATCTCTATTATGATTCTATAAACCCTTTGTATATTTTATAATTTTCCTCATATAGTGACTAAACTCTATATATTGGATACAATTTCCTTATATAGAACATTTTATATTATAATTATAAGTTTATGTTGACTCTCCAGAACATTTACCCGTCTACTTATGGCTTCAAATTTTACAATTTCATATTTACTAACATCATGGAAGATGATCAGGGATGTACCCAATACTAATAAGTGATACATAACATATTGAAGTGATCACTCAATTTTTTTTGATCTCAATATTATAATAATATTTTACAATGTCAAAACCTTCATGAAAATACTTGTATAATGATGTAAATGTTCAGATAAAACATGAGTGGTAACCTTTGTCTCTCTTAATCATTAACGTAACTACTAATATTGATTATATAATTAGACATAGAATTAATCTCAATAATTTTACATAGGAATATTTCCTATGAAACATTATATATTTCATGACTTTCTTAATATTGATATATTTTTTTAAATTATCTATAATTTTCTAATCACATATGGTTTCATGTTGAATTTGGTGTTTAGGATCATTAGTGATAATAATAAATGTATATTTTTCAATAGAGTCCCATTTATTTTTATAATAATACTTTTTCTCATCATTACTAGTGTCATCAAAAATATTTTATAGTTGATGTGGTTTCTCTAACAGGTAAAACATCATTTCCTTCTCCAAAAATGTTAATTTTTTTTACTAATCTGGAATTTCCTATACATTAATCATTTGTTTCGCTATAATTTATCCCAAGGTCAAGTTCAATGATAATGATATAATATATAAATTAAATAATCCTTTATGATCTAAGTATCATATTTTATAATCATTTATTTAGGCCATTTAATAAATCATTACAACTAAATTGCGACCCCTTTTAAATTTTATTATATCCATTAGTTTTCTAGGATGCATGTTTCACTAAATAATGAGTCCATTTTATTGTTCATCACATTAATTTTCAATTTAGTTAGACCTTTATTCCAATCATATTAGATGTAAATCATTTTTGGTTGAGTGTATAAATCCATGATGAATTAACCATATGGAAAAGATCAACACTATTTCTCTAGTATCCTTTATCACTAGATTTCCTAGATAAAATTCACAAAAATCACACAACTATATTTTGTCTACTAATTCGTATGGATATCCATTTCAATAAAAAAATCACAAAACATAATTCATGGGCCCCCAATTTTATTGTGAAACTACTTGGTTAGATGAACAAGTCTTTTTATGTATTTTCATTAAACGTAATCTAAAATGTAGTTTGTTTAAATATATTTAATTTCACCGTATTATTAGAGGTTATTAACTTTATGTATTCACTTTTATAATGAATTGTTATAGAATCCATATTATTTATAGTAAATTAATATGTTAAAATCATATTTATGTGTAACTATATTATGTTAAGGAAAATGAAAAACTAATTCTATTATCATACATATCATGTAAATCCATATAGGCATGTTTTAAAATTTATAGAAGTAATTCAACACTATAATCCAAAGCTTACATAACAATTATTGATATAGAAACATTAATAATCATGTGTAATGAATAAAAAATACTAATAAATAAATAAAAACAATCATATGTTTAAAAATGAGATAATAATTTATGAAATATGATTAGATATGAAATTAGACACTTCTTAAATTTAGGAAAAAACTATAAAAATTATATAATTAAAATTGTGTAAATATTTAATATTTATTTATAATAGGAACACTTCATGTTATCATTAATATATAATTTAATTAAATATTTGATTTAAAAAATATAAACATTATATATATATACTATTTAGATATTATGTAAATTAATATTACCTATTTAATATATTTTATACCTTTATAATATTATTTATCAAAACTCCTTTTGATATAGTTTATATATTTTTAAAAAATTGGGTCTCAAATTTAAAGATTGAAAATATTATTATTATGAATAATTTTAATTTTAAAAATATACCACTTTATATATTTCTTTATTTGGTAATTTATAATCATTTAATAAAATTTTCATATAATTTCTATATAAAAAATTTATATCAATATTATAATGTATTCTATATACATATCATGGAATTTAACATTAACATATTATAATATAGATATTTATTTAATTAATGTTTTATAATCATTTAATTAATTAATTAAAAACACCTCTTATATAATCTGTTTACAAACACCTTTATCAATAATATAAGTATCCTAAAATACATTTTTCAATATTTTATTGACATTTTATAAATTATATAATTCAATTCATACTTGAAAAAAATTAAAATGTAATATTCTCATGTATATCAATTTTTCTGATATACAATATATTGTATGGTTCATCTTACATTATCATTTATTAAATTTTACTGTTTCTAATTATTGGCATCAATATAACCTTTAGTTCCTAGGATATATTATGCTATGATATTTTACATATGTAAATGAGATCACGATGCTCTATTTTAAAAATGTGGATTATCATTACCATAAGCTACAATAGAATATGTTGAATGATATGCTATGAGTAAAATTAAAGGACTTCAAATGTGTCGCCTACTATGATATCCTATATCATAAGGAATGACTATATCATAGTATGTTATATCTAGCTATGGAACAAAATTTTAATTATTTCATATGATATCAATTATGATACACAACCTGAAATTCATTTTTTCAGTATTTCAAACATTATTTTTTAAATCAAGACACATAGTAATGTTTTAATACCAACTAAAGGGTTTCTATGAATCAAATATATTTTATTCTATGCAGCATAAGTGAATAGAATTAATAATTCACTTGATCATCATTCTATGTAACTGAAACCCATTTATAAATTATATAAATAATGAATATCTCTCAAATATGTTAATTCAACTTCCCTTTTTTATCACTATGGTTGATAAAGATCATCAAGGATTGACCAAATTACTTTATCCTCTATAGTGAATCATTAGATAAAACTATACGGACTAACTCTTCCACAATTTCCACGATATGTTGGTATCACTCATTAATAATGGGAGAGGAAAAAAAGATTCTTGGGAGGGAATGAGACAACTAGGAGATTCTTCATGGACGAAACCCACTTATCATTGATATTGGATCAATTATATAAACCTTAGGTATTTATTAATCCTTTATATTCATTTAGTCATATGTTCATATCATATGAGTAAAAAAATTATGGATATAACACTTAGTAAACCAATTTCAAAATTTATTCTCTTAGTATATTTCATTATATTAACAATTATAGTCAATGATAAATTATTTGTAGTTTAGTTATAAGCATTAAATATTAATTATTTAATAAAAATATTAATCATAGAGTGTTTGAGTGAATCGTATAATATGATTATATTCATAACACTATCATATGACATAACCCAATCATATATTATGACTAGTTTCATAGTAGCATGATATATGAATATTCATGACTTATAATAACCCCTTAACAAGTCATACAATATTCTTTATTTTCAATATGTCACTCTAATTTATATATACTATCATATAAAATGATATATCCAAAATATCATATGATTTATATTAGATTTAGTTCATATCCACATCAGTAAATATTTTTAAACATTAATGTTTAATTGAGGAATTTATAACCATATAGAAAACAAGGAACCCATTGATGAACACTAACCATTTAATAATTGTGATAGGGGCTCACCAAAATTAATTAAAGGTGGTGTTTCAAATTTTCAAAAAATATATTATACCATGAATCTTCTAAGGGTTTTAAACCTAAACTAATTAATGATCTACATCATATCCCCAGAAAAGGAAAAAATATTATCATTACCTTCACTAAATACACAATTATCAAGAAAACTATTGATCTATGTGATATTTGTAGGCATGACATGTCATCCCATTTATAATAGATGTATGGATGATGAAAAAAATTTCAATCTATTGGCCCATAGGATACTATTCGTCCTCTACTATAGTATTAGTAGTTTTAATAATCACAAATCATGTCAATTCTTAGTAATCAAGCCAAAATATTTCAATCATCATTATTTAAATTTCAAAATGAGCAATTATATCAATATATAATCACACATCAATTTGGTATATTCTATTTACTTTTATATTGAATGAAAATCCATATAAATATATATTCCAAGAATAAGATACTAACACTGACAAAAGAAATGATATACCTATAATGTAGATGACCTACCGATGCATACGACTCACCGATGCAGAAGATCTATCGATGCATATGACTCACTGACACCAATGACTTACTGATTCATATAACTCACCGAAATAGATGACCTACTGTGTAAATCAACCCACCTATTGTAAAAGTGACATACTGTTGAATGGTGCTACCAACGCAAGGACTCACGAATAGTTATAAAGATTCACTGATGTAATGAGTCCCCGACATATGGAAAGACCGACAGAATGACATACCAATGCATTGAGTCACCAACAGAAGGAGATACCGACCAAGGAAACAATGATAGACTGTTTAAAATTTATTCTATTTTAAAATATTTCCAATGGTAAATTTTTGAGAGTTTTAATGTTACTGATTAATTTAATTCCTTTTATAGACAACATAAATGAAGATGATAGAAATATGAGGTACCGTGTCTACCTCAAATAAGGATATTATCGGGATGAAATAATATATATTGAGAGGAGGGCACATGAAACAAGACACATAGAAATTCTCACAAAAACACTAGAAGACATACTACGAGAATCATACTGAAGAAGGAGAACACAAAATTAATTATTCAACGATGGTTCTCTGAACGAGAGAGCTTATAATCATAAAATTTCTATCATCTCAGTAGAATCCAACAAAACCAAAGGAAAATAACCTCTCACCTTCTTAGAAGACAGAAAACAGTGCTCTATGACACTCTATTCGTAGTGTCAGTTTCCAGAAGAGGACAGAAGCTTCAACTATGATACATCAGAGAGTTCATAAATTAACAAAATCACACTCGGATCATATCTAATACTTTTCTAATATAATATGCTCTATTGTCTACAATTTAACACAACTTTTAAGCTCTATGTGTGTCATTACTAAAACACACACTATCTCCTATTATAAACTAGAGGATACTATATATTCACAAACACCTATATTCTTACACTTTTTCGATCCACGAAAACTGTGGAAGTGGTTCTGAGTGACCTAGGAATTCGATATCCCACAGAGAATAATGGAAGATGTCTCAGGAACTGAAACATCTTGGGTAATGTTTTTAACCCTATTCCATGGTGTGTAACAAAGATATATATATATATATATATATATATATATATATTTCATTGTGGGGTGTGATCACTTTGGGGAGTGGATTAGGAATCAGTATAAAACTTAACCACATAAATTATTAGATGTGTTTCTCAATTTAGTCTTTATCTTTTTTAACTTATTTTTCAGAAAACTAAATTATACTTTGAAATTTAGCCTTGGATAGTAGTTATAGCTATGTTTCCTTATTATAGTAGTTTCTAATGTTTGATCAATATATAATATTTTTATAACTGAGAATTAATTAATCATTTTTTAAATTATTTGTGCACTCAGACTATTATAATTTTACTACCATGGTTAAAGGTCATGTTTTATTTTAAATTGGGGGATCTTTAAAAATTTAAAATTTTAATATAAATTTTATAATAACATAATTCACCCCCTCTAGAGTGTCCTACTCACACCAAAATTTTGTATCAATGGTTTTCAAAATACATTGTTTGAAAAAAAATTAATATGTTTTCAGAAATGATTTTAGTTGTCTTTTAAAGATCTCAAAATTTCTGTTAGTTCTAAAATTTTAGTTCATTATATATATATAAATTATTAATTAGTATGGATAATAGATTGGAAGGTGTTTCTACCAATTGAAATCCATTATTCAATGGAAAAAATTATGAATAATGGAAAATTTAAAATAAAATGCACTCAAAAAGTATGGGTTTTTGAAATTTTTTCTTTAATTATAGATTAATATAAGATTCATTCTACTACTATAACTACTTGGGATAAAAAAAATAAGGCTGCATATAATAATAATTTCAAAAACATGATTTTCTTATACTGTTCTTTAGGAGACTAAGAATTTAACAGAATTTATGCATGTAAAACATCCCATGAAATATTGGACTCTTTATATGTTCTACAAGAATGAACCTCCAGTGTAAAGGAAATGAGACATAACAAATATACCATTAAATATTATTACATCAATATGAATACTGGTGAGCCTATTTTTTTCATGTATCTCATGTTTAATGATATTGAGAACACTATGATCTCCCTAGGAAGAGATGATACATCCATGGGGAAAATCATGAAAATACTCATAAGTTAACCAGAAAGATAGGCATGGGCCTCTATATCAATTAGAGAATCATGTGATATTATAAATATGTCATTAAAGGAGCTGATAGGCAATTTGATTATTTATGAAGAAGTATTCAAAGTCAACATGAAAGAGGAAGATGTACCAAAGAAAAAATCAGTGGCCTTTAAAACCACTACTTCTATGAATAAGGAGAAATAAGGCCACAATATCAGTATATTAGTACAATAAATAATTATTAATCATCAGAAAGTTATGAGGAAATAGATCAAATAGATAGATGATTTAAGATTTTATATAAAAGAGAGACATTTTTAGAAATCCCAACATCAATGGAGGATATAATAAAAAAGGATACTGGAAGAAATATTGGAAGAGAAGTGAAAAATATGATGAAATATTCTTCTATGTTGGTAAGATAAAAGGACATGTGAATGTAGATTTTCCTAATCTAAAATATAAAAATAAATATGAGGACATGTATAGAATGCATAAAATGGTCATAAAGGAATCATGGAGTGCTTCTTCCAGATAGATCAAGTGACTCAGAGTCTTCACATTATGAGAAGTCTAACATGGACAATATTTATTTTATGACAAACACATTTGAGGTAACCCTTGAGTATCCTGTAAAAAATTCTTATTATTTTGGAGATAAAAGTGATTAGTAAAATATTACTAGAGAAGAATTATTTGAATATTGTAATATACTTGATGAAAATTATAACGAAATAATTGATAAATATAAATATTTGAAGAAACATCATGCCTTGAATAGTACTATTAAATTTGAACTGGCTGTAGAGAAAGAGAAAAACGTTCAATTACTCAAGGATAACAAGGAACATAAATTATATAAGGAGTAATTGAAAAAGGACCTATTGAAATTTAGAAATGGAAAAAAATTCCCTTATACAGAAAATTTGTAAAAAGCATCCCCTAGATATACTACTAGTATATGATACCAACATGGGAAAAGAAATCTCACCAAAAACACATATATAACTAAATCTGGGAAATAGTTTTTTTACCAAAAAGATAAAATTCTGCTTCTAGATCTAGTTATGGTAAATATTTTACCACCACTAGTTTTTATTGGCCAAATAATGTATATTTTTCAAATTTGATACATACTTCATATAGAAAACCCATGAATCATATATGGGTTCCTAAATCACTGATTACTAATGTAAATGTACCTAAAAAAATATGGGTACCAAAATAAATTTTTGTTTGATTATTTTGTAGGAAAACTATTTGAAGGGATCCTGTAAATCCTTATGGTACATGGACAGTGGATGTAAACGACATATGATAGGAGATTACTCAGACATCATGAATTTAATAGTGATTTATTGTGGTCATGTCACCATTGGTAACAATGATAATAGAAAAATAATTATCTTATTCCAGATTGGTTACTCTATGTCAGTTTTAATATCTAAAGTATTTTTTTATGGGTTGAAATATAATTTTATTATAATTTCACAACTATTTGATTATTTATTTCTTGTGAAATTTTAAAATGATTCTTTTAATGTCCATAACTCTAAAAATAAATTAATATTTTCTACTTTTTGAAATGAAAATTTTTATGTTGTTAATATAGATTATTCATTTTCAGAAAATTTCTCTTGCTTAAGTGTATTTCACAAAGATTATTGGATTAGGAATAGAAGACTAGGAAACTGTAATATACAATCCCTTAGAGAGCTTTCTAAAAAAGAATTTGTAAAGGACCTACCCAAATGTGAGTTTTTCAAATGAAAAAGTATGCAATATTTTTCAAAAGGGTAAACAACACAAAATCTCTTTCAAACCAGAGAATGATGTTTCAAATTGTCAACCTCTCAAGCAGGTTCACAAGGATTTTTTTGGAACATCTATATTTTCTAGATTAAATGGGAATCACTCTGTTTATGTTATTTTAGATTATTATTCTATGTATAATTATACCATTATCATTGCTCAAAAGGGTGAGGCATGCTCTCATTTCACCATGTATGCTTGGACTGTAGAAAATATTAGTGGACGTTGGATAAAATCTCTATGAAGTGACCATGGATATGATTTTGAAAACAAATAGTTTTAATCCTTTTTCTCACATAATGGATATAGTCATAACTTATTTGTTCCAAAGACACCTTAAGAAAATGATGTGGTGGAAATAATAAATAGAACCTTAAAAGAAATTTCTAGAATAATGCATAATTATTATTACTTTCCTATTTACTTTTTGGTTGAATCTGTCAATATATATTTCTATATTATTAATATATTCTTAATCATACCTATTATAATGTGAAATTTCATTGATTTGTGGAACAATGGAAATCCCAAGGTTAATTACTTCAATATTTTTGGTCAAAAGGAATTTATTTTTAATACTAAGGATAATGTTGATATGTTTTCCACCAAGAGTGATAAAATAATTTTTCTAGGATATTCAATCTCTAGCAAAGCCTATTGAGTCATTAATAAGATAACCAAATGTGTGGAAGAATATGTACATGTCAAATTTGATGAAATATATCCACATGAACAAAATTCCTCCATAGAGAATCTTGAGGATAATATGTAAAATATGGATGAAAACGTTACATCTTATGACCATCTTATGAATGTATTAGTCAAAACATCCATTTTTGGAAATTCTGCTGATTGAAGCCAAAATGTTCGCGAACCTATTGAAGACCCTGAAATTACTATACCTTCTTTCTCTAGATCTATTAAAACCCTTAGTGACCATAATTTATATGTTGTTGTGGGAGATTTAGATAAAGAAACACAAACTAAATCTTCTCTAAGAAATAATTTTAAACATCATGCTTTCTTGTAAGAGCATCAACCTAACACATAAATGATGATATCAATGATGAATTTTGGGTGATGTCTATACAAGAGGAGCTAGATCAGTTTGATATGAAAAAAGTTTGAAAATATGTGGATACACCCAAATACACCATGACAATAGGAACTAAATGGTTGTTCATGAAAAAACTAGATGAACCTATTAACATAGTTAGACAAAAATCTATATTAGTTCCACAAGGTTATAGCGATGAAGAAGAAACAGAATATGAAGAAACTTTTCTTACTCGTGGCTTGACATGAGTCCATTATAATCTTTCTTGCATATGTCGCACTTCTAAATTTCAAACAATATCAAATCGATGTCAAGATTTCATTCCTATAATGGTATGTAGTTGATGAAGTTTTTGTTGTAAAATCCGATAGTTTTACAAACCCTCACATTACAAATCATGTTTTTATATTAACAAAATCATTATATTGTTTAAAGAAAGCTCTGAGGGATTGTTATGATCGATTAACTATTTTTCTTATTTCTAATGGTTTTACAAAAGGTATTGTTGATGCAATTATCATTATGAAATTAATTTATGAGGATGTTTTAGTTGATCAAATATTTATTGATGGTACTATTTTTCAATCATCAAGAAATTATTTATATATTGATATTTCAAAGTTGACGAAATGAAAATTTTAAATGAGTTTAATGGGTGACCTCAATTTATTTCATGGATTTTAAATATTTAAAAATAATGGAGGAACTATTTTAAATCAAAGTAAATATACTAAGGATCTTTTAAATAGATTTGGATTTGAAAGCACCAATTGTAGTAAAACTCCAATGGGTACCACTTTTATGTTGGAACTTGATGAAGATGGTAAATCTGTTAATCAAACCACTTATATAGGAATGATTGGAATGTTTCCATACATAAATTATAGTAGGTCAGATATTATGTTTGGTGTTTTCATGTATAGTCATTTTGTAGAAAACCCAAAATAATCTAATAATATTACTATTAAAATAATTTTCAAATACCTCATACATAAAACAAATTTATGACTGTTTTGTCATAGAGGAAAATCATTTTATTTAGATAGCTATTCAGATGTTATTTTGGTGGTTGTAATTTAGATATAAAAATATCCTCTTTAACATTTCACATTTTGGTAATGTATATAGTTTAATGAGGCAGGAATAAAATATTTTCTATTTCCCTATCTATTACTGAAGTTGAATACATAGCTGCTGGTATCGGTTATGGACATATTACGTGGATGAAACACACATTAATGGATTATGGATAACAATTCAGACATGTCTCTATAAATTGTGATAAGAAAATTGACATTAATATTTATAAGAATCATGTTTCACATTCTATAGAAAATCATATTTATGAAACACATCACTTTTAGATAGACAATTATAAAAAATTTGATATATCTTTAGAGATCATTGGAAGTAGACATAACATTGTTGTCATTTTTCTTAAGTTATTGAACACTAAATGAATAAACTACACTAGACTTGAGTTATGAATGATCAATATATAAGACCTTGTTTTTATGTTCCTTTTATAATTATAACTGATGTTGTCATGATGATACATTGTCATTACAACACTGATGCTGTGTCCTGTTGAAATAGTTTTCATGCCGATATTGACATCTTGTTATGCTGACACCATTAGTGTTATGAAAAATCTGTCATGCCAAAACTGATGACTCACTTTTTTATATGTTTTATGTTTTTTTCAAAATGACAATGTTCCATTGATTTTTTTGAACTCGTTTTATGATTTCATGATTGCATGATATCATAATCCATAAAAGGATATAAATTTGAATCAATTCACACTACTCCAAATCCCATATACTCTCTCAGACATTTCTCTCTCTATACACCTAAATTTTCACCTTCTAATAATTTGACTAAACTGATTGGGATGGAGCATGTGAAGTGATATCATGATGATGGAAAGTCTCATGCTTCTATGAAATAGAATGGTGAATCAACCAAATCTTCAACTCCTTTAATCCTGCTTTGCAAAACCATGTTGTAACTCAAGATAAAGTATATCTTGTGGAATGGATTTTAGAAAGAAATTCTATACAACTGAAGGTACTGTAAGATGAAGGATGGCTTCAGTGTTTCTCAAATAATTAACGACCCTTTTACCCAAAGCTAGTTAAGGAATTTTCCATTAATATGGATTTTTTTTTGGAATGAAGTGACGTCGCCTGGATAAATCCATAGTAAAAGTGAAGAGAATATCTTTCTCTTCAATAGATTGGGCTGAATGTCTTAATGTTACCCATTATGGTGTATTTGATGGTTATCAAGGTATCTCTCCACCAAAGAGTGATATGTTTTTCATTTAGATAGTGATAAAGGAAGTTACTAATATTAATGAGCACTAAAGACCCACTACAAAAGAGTTAAGTGGTGAATTTAGAATATATTTTATGTTTATTTTGCATCAAATCTATCCCATGAAATGGTAATTTTATTCTTTGAAATATAAAGATGACTACTTGGTTTATCTATTGAGAAAACTGATCATGGTATATTTGTGTATAAACCTTGTAGTGGACATGAATGAGATGATCAAACGTTTATTAAAAACAAATTCCCTATTCTTTCCAAGGAAGATATCAACTATTCTGAAAGAAAAAGTCTGTGTAATTGATAGAGAAGAAGATTTTCCTGAGTGCATTGGGGTCTTCATCAGTAAATAGATTTATAGGTTGATGAAAATCTACTAGAACCCATGGAAGAAAAAATGGTTGAAGATGAAGATATGATATATGATAATATCTATCTAGTAGACTATCCTACCATTCTTAAGAATATGGATCATCCTAGTTTGCGACCAAATGAGTAAGTTGTTTACTCTTTAGGAGAATAAGAATATCCTGTTACTATAGTTTGATATCAGGGATAAGCTATTGATGATAGTTGTTATCCAGACACCATTGAACCTCGCTACGGTTTTTCAATTGGACGTCCTAGTCCTCCACATACCATACACTATGACGAGCCCAATATTGAAGATAATGGGGATGAGAAGATAAAAGTCTTAGATAATAAGGAATATGTAAGTAAATATAGTGGCTATGAATTAGATGAAGAAGAATGTGAATATGGTGATAGTTGTAGTTGTACTAAAGATGAAAAAGGCAATGAAGATGGTAAAAAGAATTCAAATAAAGAACCCGTATCTAGACATGCTGATGATGAAATAATCAAAAGATATCATGGTCATCGTAAGGATGATTATAGTGAAGATTTTGTAAATTTCGACATTTTAGAGCAGGCTCATTTTGAATAACCCCATGAAATTTTTGTAGAAGTAAGAGAAAATGATGAAGTTAATTCTGAAGAGGAACCCAAAGAAATTCCCATAAATCATTTGGTTTATGAAGTAGGAATACCTCATGATGAAGATGAGAAACCAGTAATAAAATCTCAGATTGAGGAGATGCCTCAAGAAAGTGACGATCAAGTTGGGGAAGTGCGTCATCATGGAAGTGTATGTCTTGATACTATCACTCCTATAGATTATGATATAATGGTTGAATGGATAGATAAACCTAGGTATGTATCATTGTTATTAGATTATAATGATTTAGAAGATGATGTTTCTATGCTTGTTGTAATGGAATCTGTGGTTGAGACCCCTCCCAGTGAATCTTTCAGTAAAGAAGATTTTGAAATATTTAAATAAGTCTATTCAGCTGTCAGTATATTTATTCAGTCATAGATGATACATGAAATTATGACAACTATAAGAGAAAACAATTAGCTTATTGATGAATTACATTCTCTCAGATCATTAAGAGTGGAAATGAGGAAGTCTGGATAAGTGGTGTATGGTTCTAGTCAGACTGTAGGTATGAATGAGGTTGATGCCGTTATTATTGGAAAGATAGTGATATAGGAGATTCAACCCATATTTATTATAACTTCATATACAATTGATGCAAGAACTGATAAGTTTAGGAAAGAAATTACTGGACCTTCTTTTGAAATGAACTCTTTGACCTCAACATATAATGGTTGGGTGGAGACTATTCTTAAGTCTTTGAAAACTAATTCTTCAACTCCTACTAATAGTCCTTCCACATCTGGTATTTGCTCTCATACTCTGGATATTGATGCAATCAAAACTATTATAAAAGAGGAGATTTAATATCTATTTGATACCTCTGGTTTGGTCAGCCTAGAGAATATTAATAAGAATAGTGATTGTGTGTAGGATATGGTCATATTCTATACCAAGGAAGCATCTTCCACTCTAGAAGAGCTTAAAAAGAGTATTAATTAATATTTATCAATGATCTACTCTAAGAACCAGTTGAAAAGTCATTTTAAGTAGTTTTCAGAATATTTGAGATTACCCTAAATTACAAAATCATTCAATGAACATGTCAAAAAATTAAGGTACTTCACTCATCTGTTGGACAAATTAATGAAGAATAAGGATAAATTTTAGAAATCAATTAAGTATGGTGGTGAGATTATTGAGGATTTCATCAAACTACTAAATCAATACCTTCATGTACAAAGTGAAGTAATTTAGTTACTGTTGCTGCACCTCTTAGACTTCTTGGATCAGTTCCTAAACCACGAATGTCAGTTTCCCATGATTTGACTCAGACTCACCAATTAATCCAAGAATAGGTTCCAATGCATCAGTCATCCCAACACAAACCTAGTCTTGAACCTAATGTTCTAGAATGGTTGATCCTACCTCCTCTGAGAATTTCATTAGACTGTACATCTTCGAAACCAACAACTCTTGGACCCTCTATTAATCCTTTAAAAAAAAGGAAAGGAACCACTTAACCCTCGACAGTAGTGTGAATCAATCTCTAATGGGGATTCTTGCTTTATTTTTTCTATTTTTTTGAAGATTTTTCATCCATTTTACTTTTTTGATTAATGTAATTTTTGTGTTCCTGTCATTCCCCCATTTCTATTTTATTAAGTACATTGTGATATGTTTTCATTCTGAGCTCCCTATTATCTTTTTGATAATACCAAAAGGGGGAGAACCAGTTGGAATTATCCTTTTATACATTACCTATAATAATGGGAAATGATAAGTATGTTGATTTAATTTCACATATAATGTTTGTACTGCATAATGAAATGATTTATTATTATCGAAAAGGGGGAGATTGTTGGACCATAGGAGACTGTTGGTCCTACACATTAGTATTAGTAGTTTTAAAAAACTCATATCATGTCAATTCATATAAATCATGTCTGGACATTTCAATCATCATTATTTGAATTTCAATTTGTGAAATTATTTCTACACATGATCTCACATAAATTTGGTATATTCTGTTTAAATTTATATTCTAAGACAGACTCGAAAAATATATATTCCATCTTTAGAAGACTAACACCCACAGAAGAGATGAGAATCCAACAATGCAAATGACCTACCGATGCATATGACTCACCGATGCAGATGAACTACCGAAGCATATGAATCATCGATGAAGATGACTTACCTATGAATATGAATCACCGAAACAGATGGCCTAATAATGAAATCAACATACCATAAGTACAAGTGACCTACCAATGCATGGTGATACCGATGCAATAACTCACTGACAGATAAAATGATTCACCGATGTAATGAGTCACCAAGGTAAGGAAAGTCTGAAATAATGAAATAATAATGGGATGAGTCACCGATAGAAGGAGATACCGACCTAGGACTCAACAATATAATATATAAAAATTATTATATTTAAAATTACTTAAAACTATCATATTACGAGTGTATTATTGTAGCTGATTATTTTAATGCCTTTTTCAGTTATCTTAAATGAGGGTGTCCGAAATACAAGGTATTTTTCTACCGCTAATATTGAATATTTTCGGGCTGTAAAAATATATATTAAATATAGAACTCATCAAATAAGGCACCCATGAAAACCTACAAAACACACCAAAACATACAATGAGCATCATACTGATGAAGGAGATTGAACAAGGAATTGTTCATTCCTGGTTTCTGTGAACCAGAGAGCTTCCAATCATCCGATTTCAATCATCTCAAAAGCATCCAACAAAACCAATGGAGAAGAACATATCACCTTCCTGGAAGACTGAAACAATTCTCCATGACAATATATTTTTAGTTTTTTTTCTATTGCAGGAATCAAGATTCAACTATGATACCTAAAAGAGTCCAGAGAATAACTAAATCACACTCAAAGAATCTCTAATACCTTTTTAATATATTTTTCGCTTTTGTGTACCATTTAACTAAACTTTTAAGTTGTGTGTATGCCTGTACTGAAACAAAAACTATCTCTTGTGATAAATTGGAGGATACTAGATATTCTCAAACACCTATCTTCTTACAATTGTTTGTCCAGTGTAGAATTATGGAAGACATCCTCTGTGACTTGGTAATTTGTTATCCCATGGAGAATAGTGGAAGAGGTCATGGGACCTAGACCGTATTTTGTACTCTTAATAACCCTGATATAGGGTGTAGATCAAATACTTATATATATATATATATATATCACGGTGGAAAGTGATCGCCAATTGGAGTGGATTAGGTCTCATCTTGAAACTGAACCACTTGGTTTATCCACTGTGTTTTTCAATTTAGTCTTTCTCTATTTGAACATATAATTCATAAAACTAAATTTTAATTTATTAGTTAGTCTTTAATAGAAGTTATAACTATTTTTCCATAATAATTTAGTTTTAAAAGTTGTATCAATGTATAATATTGTTATAACTGAGAATTAATTTATCTTTTGAGATACTATTTGAGCAGTCGAACTATTATAATTTTACTACCATTGTTAACTGGTATGTTTTATTTTAAATTGGGGTATCTTTATAAATTAACCTTTTTAACAGAAATTTATATAGGATCTCAATTCACCCACTCATGATTTCTTACTCCAACCAACAATATTATTAACAATATTCATGAAAAATAACTAATTATAACAGATGAAATGATAACCACATCACTGATTCATCACATTAAAGAGAATATTCAATATAAAAAGATCATCATTAATGGTATATCTCGTATATATAACATGAGAGCTTCTAATATACTCTAATATCTTTAAAAAAATAAAATATCAATTTATTTTTATATAAAAATTTTATTTTATAAAAAATAAATATTGGAGCTTCATATAACTAAAAAAATAATGTCATTGTGTTGTAATTAGAAAAAATAAAATAATTGTACGAAAAATACTATTGGTCTAATCCATCATTAAATATGATTAATAATTTATTAATACGCCCAGAGACACCCTTGGATAACTATATTTGGAGTTTTAAATATCACCAATAATTTTTAATTGAAAAATTTGCGAATTAAAATAATTATTTTGAATAAATAGACATCAATTTATTCCATGTTGGTTTTTTTAATTCTCAATGAGAATAAGCCACTTTGTGTGGAAAGGGATACTCCATCTAGTCAATATTTTTAGGGTCCTCATCAAATTATTTCATGGAATATAGGGAAAAATATGAGGGATGTGGTATGTGCGTGGAATTCATGATATATTATTTATCGACCTTATATAGGATCTTTAAAAAAAGAGACTATGGATTTGGTATTATATTGGCCTGATAATCCTCTCAGAACATCGTCTTCCCCAAGATAGTAGACTATTTGGATGAAATCCTTTCATTCAATATAAGAATTGGTGTTCCTCTAATGGGTTTTTTTATTTTTCCAATAAATTCTAAATACAAGGATTCTCTATTAAATGAATCCATTTTACTAATTCCCTCAGGTAATAAGATATCATAAATCATATAGGAAATTCATGATTTCGCGACTCCTACATACCACATGATAATGTATTAAGTATTCCTATAAGTATCATGAGTAAAATACACTATATATGAAACCATTATATTTTTAAATAAAAGGATATTCTTTTGAAATTCCACAACATCATGCCATGTGTAACCCTTTACATGATTACTTATTCAATGTGGTGGGTTTCATAGGTTCAACTAATAGTTAACCTAGAAGGATGTCAAAAATGAAAACCCATTAACACATTAACCCAATGTATAAAACTAAAGGTATGTTTAACTAATATGATGAACATGATCTAATGTGACATACATCTATGGTGTCCCTATTACTACCTTCTTCACATATGAGTAATGAAGTTATATTAAATGAACTGGAAAATGATCCCTCATTTTGACAACCCATATAATTTAGAAACCTAAAATTTTGATGTATTATATAAAGGTACAAATAATAAAATCCCAAAAGATCATGATATGTATTGTCTTTATAAAATTAGGTATATAACATAATAACTTGAACAGTGATAAAACATCTCTATTTAAAAATACCATAACATTCCTTTAGGTTCTTTTGATCATCTAAAAGAGCATAGGATAACCTAGGGATTTACATAAGAATGATGTGATCTATAATGCATAGTATGGGAATCATAATTGAATTACATGATGAATGAAATATATATTTTTTCATGTGGTATATCAATGTGACATAAAATAGGTTGGAATAAAAAATGTGATCATCAAAGCATGATATATGAAGGTAACATAAAGGAAACATACTAATTTGGCACCAAAATAAAACGTTACATCATAAATATAAGTCAAGGATAACCCCAAATAAAACATTACATAATGTCAATTGGATGACCTCTCATTCACTACAAAGGGAATCACATGAGACATAATAATTTTACAGTGCATTTTAGGGCTATTAAATTCCAAGCCCATCGCTCGCATTTATATCATGTACATACATTTATGAGAAACATATATCATCATTAATATGAATTTTTTCATCATTATTGACACCATGACTAAGGAGTGTGGGTTACATGGAAGAAATTTTTTAATAAATGAAGGATTACTGCATCTAGTTGAATGAACATTAGTTGAAAATGGGATGGTTTTTCACTACACAAATGTTTGGTATAAAAAATCATTGTATAATTTCGGCAGCATAACGGGTGTGCATAGCGATTCACGGAAGGGATCAATGATATTTAAATAGTTATATAATCACCTTAAAATAACAAGTATAGTAATTTGTATGTTTAAAATCATACCCAAACATGAAAAGGATGATTTCAAAAGGCATAATATAAAGAAGGTTCTTGAATAAAGAGATGGAGATCATCTCTTTCTTTAAAAGGGTTCTTCTAAAAGCATGGAAGGACATTCTTAGGAGAATTGAGAAATCATTGGAGGGATATAGAGAAGAAGTGGTAGAGAAAATTCACCTTCACTGTTTTTTAGTGAATATAAATGGGATATTGTGTGGGTTTGTATAGAAAAATGGAGGGGAATTCTTTATTAATTTATAAACATAGAATTAAACTTTGTATAATAAAATAATAAAAAAACCTTCCCAAAATTGTTATCATGGTTTATACTTATAGAAGTGGACATCAATATTTTATAATTATATGAACTGAACTCCTTAAAATAACACCATAGGTGATATTAAATCGTGTCATGTTTATAATATTTTTTCATCACATTTTGGATTTTATTTTATCATAATACATAACATATATTTATTACATATTTAATTATAAACAAAAAATTAAATTTCCTCAGAAAATTATGAAAAATTCACCAATAGATATTTTCCATGTGATGATTTTATAAATAATTTTATTTATAAATATAATTCTATAAATATGATAATTTTTACATTTAAATCAAAATCCCCATTCATTGAAAAATAAAAATTATTCTAACAATATCATTTTTTGACCGTAATAAAAATTATATTTGACTTCATAAAATTATATTATATTTTATATATAAATATATATTATATAACAATGATATTTTATTCATATAAAATTTAATTCAAATATTATAATATTCATCAACATTTGTGTCTTGATGGAAACTAATTATTTATCAAAATGTAAAATTTGAATTTCATCATTTTAAAATTTAATTTTTATCAAAATAAATATAAAATAAAATATATAGTAATAATAAAAAAGATGAATATAAAAATTATTTTCTAAAAAATAAAAAATATATAAATTAATGTTGTTAGGGTCTAGAGACATAACCCTAAATTAAACCATAGTATTTAATATGGTTAGTGTGTTTGATGGTGTAAATTAATTGGGGAGGTTAAACAAATAGAGTTTGGGACTTTCTCTCCATAAGCTAGAACATTATCCATTAACAGTTCCAATCATGTTTTAGCTTTTGAATCTTGTATTGGGATTCGTCAAGCCGAAATACCAGTGATTACCTCTCCCTTAGAAGCCCTAATAAATGATATTTATTGGTTATGATATATCATTTCGACACTATCACTTCTTTAATTTAGTTCAATTAGTTTAATTATTACAATTAATATAATATAATAATATCATTCTCTGTTCAATGTTAATGTTATAAATATTAATGAATTGTAAGTATATTTTAAAATAGACTCGATGTAAATTACAATTACTAAAAAGAAAACAATTATTAGAAATTAAATTATAAATGTCAAAGTACTTATATTACACCCCTTAAAATACTTCACACATGAAATATGATTTTATATCCTGAAATAGATGTGGGTACATTTGGTTCATCACCTCTTCTCATTCCCATGTTTTTCCCCAATCAGGGGTTCTTCTATTTTACATTGACTAGTTAAGTTTTATTATTTTTTAAGAAATTATATCTATGATATTATATCTTCACCAACTACTCCTTTTATAGAATATGACCCTCTAATGGTACCACCTATGGATTTGCAATATGTGAGGGATCTCGTATGTACATCCTCAAGAAGGATACCTGAAACACTTTTTAAATTGAGATAGGTTTTGTTGGAGTTATATTAAATAAAAAACATGTAAGATATGATCAAGAATGTCAAATGAGTTTATGTATTTGGTATAAGTTTTCCCATATTCCCAGTCCTTTGGAATTTCATTCATGGTGATATAAAAAAGAAAACTTTAACTCTAACATCAAAATCTATATCACACAGACACTTTTTACACAGTTTTTAATTTTATTGTATATTTCATATGATATCTAATAATTTGAATCTTCTCTATCATCTCATATATAAAATTAGGTCTCATACTCTTTTTCTCTCCAACATCAACCCATCATGTCAGAGTCTGAGACCTCTTCCCATACAGAGCCTCAAAAGGACCAATTTTACTGCTAGAATAGAAACTATTGTTATATTATAAATCCTCTAGGTGAGTTTATTGATCCCAA
Source organism: Viscum album (assembly GCA_963277665.1). Lineage (NCBI taxonomy): Eukaryota > Viridiplantae > Streptophyta > Magnoliopsida > Santalales > Viscaceae > Viscum > Viscum album. The sequence goes on from OY728150.1 coordinate 1,520,498,799, forward strand.
CATCCTTGGAAATACCTTAAAAAATATCTAAATATATAATCTAGTGTTTTAATGGTTCTATAATACTGACCATCTATTTGTGGTTGATAATCAATATTAAAACATAACATTGAATGTTATTCTTGCTAATGTTTTCTCTAGAACCTAAATTAAGACATGGATCTTGATAACATATAATGGTTTGTGGAAATCCTATAAGACTTAACACTTCCCTTATGTAAATTTTGGAGAGTAAATTTAGAGATAAATATTTATTAATAATAACAATATTCCCTAACATTTTAAGGAAATTGAATACTACCGAAATGGTATTATGGACTTAAGATATCTTCAATAGTCCTATGGAAAAATCCATGTTAATCTTTTCCCATTTCCATATTTGTATTGGAAATGGATTCTTTAAATCATTTTACTTATATCATTGAGACTTGAATTTTTGGCATACTAATAATTGATATACACATTTTTCAGTATCTCTCTTCATGTTATCCCACCAGAAGTTTTTCATTGGACATATATACATCTTAGAGCTTCTTCAATAAATAGAGAATGATGAATTATGGGTATCATCCATAAGTTTTTTAATCAATTATGGTTTTTATAGGACACATATCTGGGTTCCAAAACATATAACATCATATTTAGAATATTTTAACTCCAAAATATGCACTAACTTTTTTCATAGCACTTTATCATATTTTTGGGATTCCATGATCCATTAAATAATCGATAGTTAAGAAATTATTAGAGAAAGGTCAGATGAATATTGTTTTATTACTCTCATTTCAATCCTTTTCATATCAAATAAGATTGGATCCCTATAAATCCTCATCTTGGATAGGGTTGTACGATTATTTCTTCTCAAGTAATATACAACTTTGTTCACCAAGGATGGTAATGGATTGAACAGTCATAATTTCTAGTAAGATCAAACCAACATCATTATGAAATATTGATCTACATAAGTGTGACTATATTATAAATTATTTTTTGATCAATATATATATATATCAGACATCCCCTTTTAGAGATAATATCAGGAAATATTTAACCCAAATATCACTACCACCAATTATAGATCATGTGTTGGGTAGTTATACTAATGGATCATTATTTAAGGGAATCAGTGGCCATAAATTTTTCATATTCCATGATCTCACAACCCAAATACTTATTCATTTGCATTTATGAGGATTTAAAATCCTTACATATTGGTTGTTAATGTCAGTATAGGTGTAATGATTAGATTCTTTATTAAGTCATAAATGTTTTCCTCATATTCATCTGTCCAAAAAACATGAATCTATTCCATGTTAGCTTGTATAATAAGATTTCATATTATGATATTTTTGTCCCTAATTGATGATAATACTAAACTATTCCAAGGAAACTACAGATTTCCATCTTAGATTTTGGGATGTGACATCATTTAATTGCCAATGTCTTTGAATGATCTATGGTTTTCCCTTTTTGAGTGATATCATACCCCAATAATGTTACATGATCCACCTAAAACATGAATTTATAGTACATCACATATAGATTTTCCTTTCACAAGGTATTATGAAAATTATTCTCCTAATCCTCATGTTCCCCCTTAATTTTGGATTATATAAGAATATCTTTAATAAAGATGACAAATTTTTTGACGAGGTGATTACAAATGATTCTATTCATCATGTTCATGAATATAACAAGAGTATTAGTGAATAAAAATAGTATTACTATTAAATATTAGTTTTAGTTCCTTATACAAATATATATCTCATGGATATCGACCATCTGAAAATTTATATGATAATATCCAAACCTAAGATCCTTCTTAGAGAAGTACTGGCATCCACATAGATGACTAAACAAGTAATAAAACAATTAAAGATAATAATTGTTTATTACCATGATCTTTTTTGTGTATGGTAGTAAATTAAAAGGTCTATTAACCCATCCTTCTTCTTAGAGAAAAATACCAGTGCACCCCAGGTGATACACATGGAATTATAAACCCTTTCCCCAGACTATCTTTTAGTTTCTTATTAGAAAAACTCATATTCAACAATGAAAATTATATATGGAGTCTAAGATATGTGAAAGGATATTGGAATTAGTTTTATCAGTAACTCAACCTCTCGTCTAAGAGAATTACAAAACAATTCTCAGGAAATAAGTTAATGAATTTACATACAATGGGCTTGTCATCATGGATAATCTTGTCTTTAGTATCAGTTATATGAACATGATACACATTGTGATTAGGAAATGATATCCATACATGAGATGATGAAGCCAAATAAGATTCATCCCCATCGTTCCACTTGTATAGAATCAGAGGGAGATTTGAGACTCTAAGGTTGATGTCATTCTCTTAGAATTTTATATTGGATATATACAAGGAAATTCAATCCATTCCAATAATAGAACATAACTCTATTAAAGTAATTATAATATTGTTTTATTGGAAATGTATCCCAAAAATTATTATAGGGGAAGAGTTCTATGATTCATATGCAACCACTATCCCATTTTCCATCATCTACAATAACTCAAATTCCATGATTTTGAGGTGGTTTTTGAATAGTTAAATTAAAATCGTATGGTATGAACGTATGTGTAGAAACAGATTCAAATATCATATTTGATATCCTAATTAAATAACTAGCATTCTTGTCCCCAATTCATTGCTGGGATCAACCTTAGTAGTTGATGAGGTCATAAGCCCACCCTCGATCTCTTGGCCTCGGAGGTTGTTTCCATCAATTTTCATCAAAAAACCATGAATTAGTGTAATTATTTTCAAAGGGTCCAAGTTGTTTGTATTTGAAACATTATACAATAGAATATGGATTTACTGGATCATTACATTCTTCCCTTACATTGATGGTTTTCTCCACTGGATAATTGCATTTTAGGTTCCCTTCCTTTCAACACATATACCATTTACTTATCCCATTGATGAAATTTTTGGGATTATTCCTCCCACACTTTTCAAATTTAGGGTGTTAGAACTTATTGCCCCATGATATTTCACCATCGTACTACCAGAATTAAAATCTATTCTATGCTACGTATCTCTATAACATAGATACACTTGAGATTTACTGATATCTATTTTAACATTGTGGTAACATTAGAAAATTTACTCATATTTATCAATATATTGAATTTCTATAATAATTCAAAGAATCAACATTATCATACAATGTAATACATAAACTTTACTTTCGATTGTTATAACAAAGAAGAAGTCATATCATACATGTTTTCTGATTATTTCCTCATAGTCCCTAAGGGATTCCAGATCCTTTTGAATAACGATGAGGAAATATCACTCCATTTTTGTCATTGTTTGTGAGGAAAATATCTATCAATTTTTTTCCTAGAATTATTTACACTCAATCACTTTGATATTCTGATCAGGTTTCATATTATTTATCAATATACAACATTGATTTAATTCTCCTTCTATACAACAAATATATAGAATGAACTTCTATATCTCAGAGCATTGAAGGTTGGAAATGAACATTTTAATAGATATGATACATTATTCCATGAGTAAAGGATTATAATATCCACTAAATTTATAATGATTTTATACCATAAATGTCTCAATTTCTATTTTCTATTTTAGGGGGATGTGGGGTTTTCCATGATTTATGTTTCTTTTATTAACTAAATTTAATTAATAATGTATCGTCATGATGTTTTTGATTACATATCCTATCATGTTTGGAATCCCATTTGGGTTTCCATCACATTTCCCCTCACATTGTTTTTTGAATCGATTAATCATATTTCCATCCATTGAAATAAATAAATATAAAATTATGGATGATTATTTTTAAACTATTAGAATAATAAAATAAAAAACATTAATATTAATGGGATAACACCTAAATGATATATATTCAAAACCTATGAATTTCATGGTTTCAATATTAGTTATCCATGCTCAATTTCATGAAATATAATCATATAGTCATTTATTCACATTATAAACTTCATATTGATCTTGTTAATTTACTAAAGAATACCCCATTTGCATGTAAATCCAAGTGTTCCACAAATCATTTTTTTGCACTAGTTGATGATGGAATCATGCTCAGGTAGACCATTTTTAGGGTTATTATCCATAGGTAAAATTGTTCTACATAAATACCACTTTTAATATTGATAAAGGGATATACTTTCATTGAATCCAGATAAATTATATATTAAAAAAATTTGTGGATGTTTTTCTAAGTTTATTATTTTATATATGGATTTCACTAGGTTTTTCTAACCATAATACCCCTAAATAACCAGACTATCCATTAATACCCATAATCGAAACCCATATATTTTATACATCGTAATTCAGTATTTATTATTCATTGGTACACATAATATAATATCATAAGATCATGAGGAATAGTTTACATGGTAAATTAAGTACATAATATAAAAACATGAACATGTATACAACCAATTTATTTTAAAATTCCATGATATACCCTTTGGATTCATTGACCTTCTCAAAATTAACAAGATATCCTTAGGACATACTTATGAAATATGTGAGATATAAATACATGTAAGTGAATAATAAAAGAATAAAACAACTAAAGAAATACATTTTAGGAAATAGGTATATAAATGTGACATAAAAGGGGTGATAATCATAACAATTATCATTTAAGCATAATATTTGATAATAACATTAATGATACAAAAGAATGTGGTAACAACATAAAATATGATATCATAAACATAATTCAAGGATAAATGACAAGGATTAATAACATAGTGTGCTTAGGATAACATCATATAAACCATACATGGAATATATTGATATAAAAACATTACTCAATGCATTGTAAGGCCATATAATTTTGGTCCCAACCATCACATTCATGTTATGTATATGTATTTGTGTTCTACATAGACCATAGACCATAAGAAAGTTTTTCTTCACTTTAAAACACATTATTAAAGAGTATGGGTAACATACATATAGTACCCTATTCAATTAGGGATAAAACATCCTCTACAATACCATTAAGTAGAAATGACTACCTGTATTCACTACACTCATGTTTGGCATGGAAGATTCAAAAGATAATTTCGGCATCATAACAAGTGTGCATAATGATTCTTGGAAGGGATTAATGATACTGACAATAGTATATCATAATTTGGAAACAATAATTAAAATAAAAGTGATGTGTTGTAATAGACCCTTTCATGAAAAAGTATAAATCAAAAGGCATAATATAAATAAGGTTCATGAATAAATAAGTGATGGAGTGGATCCACTACCACGAGAGGGTGTGTCTAAAATATTAGTAGGATCTCTTTAAGTGATCGGGGACACCATGGGGTGGGAGGATATAGAGAGGTAAATGCATATTAACTTTATCAAATAACATTTTTCAGTGAATGACAATGGGATCATAGTTGGGGTTTTATAGGAAAAGATTGGGGAATCATTTATTAATATCTAAACATAGTTATTGGACTCTCTATAACAAAATAATTTAAACTAAAATATGATCCAAGGTTTCTCCCATGTTTTATAAAAAAATGGATTATTTCTCATTATATTATTCATTTAATATATATGCCCAAAAAAATAAAACCCATGATGAAGTAAAAGTGATTCATGTTCAAAAAGAATTAATTTTAAAACATTAAAATATAATATATGTTTTGGGGGATTCATTTGATGTTTATAATATTAATTAAATATATTAAAAAAATATTATTTGAAATATTTAACATAATTCCGTTCATGGATAAACTATATAGTATTTATTAATCACTTTTGTTCTTTTATGATGTCATAATACATATCGTATTTAAATTTAACTAAAAATATAGTATAATAAAATTATGAAAAAATAACCATTAGATAATTTTGATATAATAATTTCATAAATAATATTTATTTAGTCAGGTAATTTTTATAAATATGATACTTTACACTTTTAAATCAAAACCATCATTTATGGAAAAATACATGTTTTTGTGATGATAACTGTTTTCTGACCCTTATAAAAAATTTAATTTTTTTCATAAAATAATATTATATATATTATAATAAGTATAATTTAATAAAAATATTTCATAATATAAAATATAGTTAAAAAATTATTTCATTCATCAATTACGGTTTCTTGGATTAGACAATATATTCCCCAAAAAATATATTTTAAATTTCATCATATCAAAATATAATTTTTACTAAAATCAATATTTAATCATTTATAACATATTAATAAAAATGATAAGTGTAATAATTATTTTATTAAAAATATAAATACAAAAATTCCCACTATTATGTTCTAGATACATAACCCCTTATTTGAGTAGTGTATGCCTAAATGAAAAGGTTTATAATGGTGACTATTTCTTTGGATGCATCATAAAATGTGGTTTGGGTCATGATATAAATTTTTTTATGTTATACCATAAATAGATTCACTCATGATTTAGTAATATACTATTATATTGGGCTTGTAATGGGAAAATCTTAGTGATTCTATCTCCCTCAGAATCTCTGATAAATGGGCTTCATAGCGTATAATCCTACTAGTCGAGGCCATCACTTCTTCCATCCATATCAATTTGATTTATCAATATCGTTAACATATAATAATCATAATGGTCACATTACAATGAATATATTTTAAACTCTTATGATTTTTATTGGTCTTAAATATTATAATATTTAACATAAAATAGTCCAAAATATCCAAAGTAGTGCATGTGTTTTCTATAACGTCATTACATAATATGAAATTTATTCATTTGAAAAGGAAAATTAATTTATAAATTATTGGGTCATTACAATCCTCTATGGTGTATCTACATGTTCAAATAATCACCTGATGCATGACTGAAATCGTTCTCATATCCCTAGAATCTAAATACCTTAATAGGAAAAGGATGAAGAATGAATAGAAATTCAATTGAGAGATATGTTTTTTTAAATCATCACTTTAACTCACACAACCCATAATCATGGTATTTTATGTATATAAATCCCTCAAGGACACTCCTTGGATTAACACAGACAATCTCACAGCTTATTAGTTAATGAGTTTTTCTACATCAGTTATATCCCTCCACGTATTCATTTTTAAATGTTTTTTATCTTATGAAACATAAAATTTACTTAACAAAAGTATAGGTAGAATTAAATACCGAATGTTTTTCATCCCACTACCATGCCAATGCAGTGGGATGTTATTACATAATAGAAAATAAAACATCCCAATTTAAATTCCTTAATATATAGAACCAATGAATACAAAATGGTTTTATAAGAAGGAAATTCATATAAATTGACATGCTTAATCATAAATTTTATATCGACCAAATATATGACATATATATATATATATATCAGGAAATATCCTTAACATGCCCCTATATGCACTAATGCCTAATAGATTTAAAAAAATTTCACATTATATTTTATCCTATATAATAATCAGTGAGAATATATTCCAAAGACCATTTGTGTATAATTTAAAACCCATTTTGTATGATATCATAAAATTCTATGTGTATTACATAATAGAAAATACCTTGTGAATACCCATCAAAAACACCTTTTGGATAAACTAGAAACCACTTCTAGAGATTCTCTATGAGTCAAAATCAATCCCTACTCAATCATCAACAACATGTGACCCCATTAAGTCCTATATAATTTATATCAAGTATATATCACAAAATTCATACATTCAATCAAAGAGTGTCATCTTTAAATGAATCAATTCTACACAAGCATTAAATAAATCTATAACTATATCAATAAAAAAATCATATAAATACATGTGTCTACAAGTTGCATCAAATGTGAGCCTGAATTTTCATGTGATCCCTTTTTCTGGTACATTGAGTGAGCATGGAACAAAAAGTATGTCAATAACATGTAGGATCCTATTATGTTCTCAATTCCTTAATTCTATATGATGTTGGTTAATGGATACATTGAATGTTATTGACCATGGTAGAAGAACTCATCATGTTCCCTTTAAATAAATAAAAATTACATTTTATATACCATCTATGAATAACCATATGCATCCTCAATCTATATAAATTGGGGTCTATATTATTATTAGCATTATACAATTAGAAAAATACCATCTTAGGTTATTTAATAAATAATGAAATAATAATAAACATACATAACATCAAACTAAAAAGTTAATCATAAATCCTTAATTAAATAAATAATCAATGTATGAATGTTCTCATATAAGGGATCCCTCAAAACTAATGTAAGAGGAAATAAAAATATAAACTATATATCCATAGAAAAGTAAATACATTGTGCATGACATAACAATGTTTATATTATGGATCCCAATAAAGATTAATACACATGATTACTATAGCCATTAATCAGAAACTATAATAATCCCTCCCATACTTGAGTTAGGGAAAAAATAAAGACATATATTTAGAGATCAATTAATATTTTTCTTCATGATACATATATAGATATCTAAAATTAAATAATTAAAATGTTTATATTTCTATTTATTATAACATTGTAAAGATAAATTCAAATAAAAAATTATTATTTTTTACCTAATAACACATAATCACCTCTCAACAATATTACATATAATATACTTCAAAATTATACTTATGTAAATATACATTGTGGGTAATTATTAATCACATTATATCTTTAAATTTTTTTACTACATCTCAATGAGAAAATCTAATAAAACATTCCCAATATACTCTTTACTTAGTAACATCATTGTAGAAGGAATTTTTGTATAATTGTGATACATAAGATTTATATTTCTAATGTTTAAATCCTTGAGCATATTCCATCTCATTAACTCCACAACATCTAATGTTATTATTTTAAATACTTCTATTTCCTAGTTAAAACACTTCCTATGTTCATCATCATCATCTTTTAATCATTTTTGATTAAAAATTTCCATGAAATATTATGGAAACTAATTTATCACCTTTTATTAATCTTTTATAGAAAAACCATAGTCCTATTAGAATATTTATATGAACTTTAATTTTAATAATATAATATTTTTTTGGATGAAATTCAAATTTTCAATGTACAATCATACTCCAACTAACCTATTATATATTTTATTATCTTAATAATATCACGCATAAATACAAGAACTCCCTTCATTTCAGAAAATAACCTATATTTACGTTAGTGTGAATATTTAATAATCAAAATATTATAACCATATCATATAGGGTATTATATGAGTTTAGAGTATTCCAATTTTTATAGATTATGATGAATCATTAACCAGGTTTATTAAAAACAACATCTCATATTGTTTATAACAACACATTGTTAAGAAAAAATATCACATCGCATATATGATATATATGATGAAAACAAATATCCTTTATTTAGAGACATTTGAGATTGATATATTTGTTATATAATATAATTTTTTGTATATATTATTTACTTTATCACATGAATTTAAATAACAAGATTAAAAAATTATATCATTTTTTTTCAAATTGTATTTTACTTAAAACATTCTGATGGTTTATATTTGTTGTAATATTCCTTTTAAAATGAGAGAAACAATTTCTATAACATCAATACCTATTAATAAATTCCATGGATATTATACTACCCTTAGGATATTTTAATAAATTCCAACGAATGGGATTGTTAATAAACCTTATTTATGACACATTTAAGATTAGATTATTTTAATTGACTTCTCGATCAATAATGGTTGTGTTTTCCAATTCACATTCCTTCTTAAATATTTATTTTTAACAACCATTTACTACTAAAACAACAAAAAAACCTAGAAATCATATTCCCAATGATTTTATCCCCAACACATTGAGAGTATTAGGAAATCATTTCTTCAACTAACGGAACTTTTCAGAAAATTTCTATAAATGACTATAGAAAGAATTCCATACCCAAAACATTACTTAATAAACCATTGATTAAATCTATATAGGAATCTCAGAAGCAACAAAATTCACCAATTGATCAACATAAAGAGTTTATTTATTTGGTAATATGTTTCTCTAAAACATATAATCTATTATTCATAATAATTTTTAATAAGTTACTTGTATTTTGAGTTGGTTACATTAGGATTATAACTTTCAAGGATTAATCTATACATTAATATTAATGATTATTATTATCTTCATCTATAATGGAATATTTTATAATATGAGTATCATGTTTTATAATAATTTAATAAGGAAATTTATTAATTTTTATAGAAGAAAAATGATAACCCCTTTTAATATCATTATATCAATTAGTGGGACATGATCTATAATTAAGCAATGAAACCTCTTTATGTTTCACTCTCCAGTTAGTTATTTTGATACACAATCATCCTAATCATATCATATGTGACTCTTGGATAGTTGAGTGGATAACCCTTTAATCAATCCATTATATGGTCAAACTCAACACTGTTAATCTAGTATCCTTCTAAGGGTTGTGTAGCTAAGGGTATCCTAAATTAGATAATGAGATTTTTTTACCTACCTCTTAGGTTTAGCTTTTTAAACTATTCATAAGACAATATAATCTGTGTACAACCTACATTGGTATAACCTACCTTATTTAATGAGAAAGAACATGGAATGTGTTTTCTTTGGATGAAATATAAAATTTTGTATCTCTAAAAGGGAGTAAATCTCACCATCACATCTCATTCTATTCCATTTACTTGCATTAATTATTCAAATGATTTAATTTGGAAACATCTTAATTCTATGAAACCAAAATGTTGAAACATAATTGAGGTGTAAATATTTAAACAAATTATAACCTATTTTACTAATCTAAATTAGAAAAAAACAATATTCATACATGTTCAAATAAATCAAATTAATATTGTACATGAAACCCATCCAGGAAATTTATTATAATTTTAGTAAATCTATAGTCTCTAAAATAGTAATATGGTTTCAACTAATATCAAATTTCCATTTTTATAGACAAGGAATAATTATCCGGGATAATGAGAAGTCTATCCCAATGTCTCTTTACCAAGGGATAAATTACTCAAGATAGATCTCAATTCCATCATAATTTAGATACCTAATATGTTTAAATCATAATTAGAAATTTAATTCGAGCTAATAACTAAATAATAGAAAATTTCCTTGAATAATAAATTTAAACCATTAATCATAACAAGCATATAACTCTATAGTTTCATGCATGAATATTTAGAATAAATTCAACATCAAAAAGTAAATCATATACATCAACAAAATATTAATATTATATATATAAATAAAAATGATGAAGTTAAATATATAAATGAAAAAAATATAGTTTATAAATCATGTAATCCATTTAGAAACAATTAAAAAAATAAATAATTAGAAAAACAATATGATTTTTCAATTTAATATAGGTAATTAAAAATTAATTAAATTAAAGAGGTTTATATTTTTTCTCAAAATGAGAACATACATATTATTCATTATATAGACATTACATTATATATATATAACTGAATGTACGTTAATAATTTTTATATTTCAAATCTATTTTGTAATAAATTTATATAATTTAAATATTACATATTTTAGAGTTATTTAATCCATGATCAAATTCGTTATCAAAAGTCCTTTTCATATGGTTTAAATTTTTTCTTTAATATTACCATTTAATTTGAACAATTATATTTAATAATTATGATAAATTCTAAATTTTAAATATAAACTCATTTAATTGACTGTAATTTTTTAATTGTTATATATTTTATAAATTACTCTTATAATTTATATTTATACAATTTATATTAAAATTATATGACATGAAATAAAATTTAAATAATGTATTTAAATATTAATAATTTATATAATAGAATATTTTTTATTAAATTTATTATAAACATTTAAATAATTAATTATAAATAATTTCTATTTAGTTCATTAGTAAACACTACAATAAATTAAATAAAAATAAAAAAACCACCTCTCAAGGAATTATCAATAATTATTAAATCATTTAAATCATCTCATAATATAAATTTGAGGAAAATAATTTTTTCTTATTCTATATTATATAATTATATAACGATAAACAACTTAATTATTGATTGGACCTGAGATGAAAAATACCAGTGGGCTATTAACCATATTTTATGATTGATAATCCCCTGCATAGAAATCATAACCGACAACACTCCACTGTAAAGGATTAATTATGTGCACATTTCTATCACAACATATGATATAGATCTAGCATTGAATTAAAATTTTGAAAATAGAGATTTAAATTCATATGATATCTATTAAATAATATTTAAATTATGATGAAAATTTTTACAAATATGGATCTACTTTTCATCCCTCACGACATCCCAATTTCATATATTTATTAACATTAAAGAACCACTCTAAGATTGACTGATGATGATAAATGTTAAAATGATGAGACTCTAAAGAACTCATATAGAGTTTCTTGACACACTCGACTTGCATGATTCCAAATACAATATAACATTGAATGAAAGTAATTCTATGAGTTTTCAACTCTAGACTTGCATGATCCTTCATTAAAAGTCACTATAGAACCGAAATGTTGTGAGTGCGTAAAACCTGAGCATTTAGGATTTGTCTATAAGGCTATAAACATCCATAAACTAGCAACATTTAATGATTTTGAATCTATTTAAAAGTTAAAAAACATCTAATATTTGTAATCTCAAAATTATTCACCTTGAGAAATCCAATCAATGAAACTTTAATAGACTCAATTTGGTGGGAAATTATATGTAAATTACCTCAATTAATACCTTTTATTTGTTTTCAAAATAAATTGAATATTCCACAAAATGGTTGTTTATGTAAGATAATGGTTAATTTAATGTATAAATACCTTAAAAAATACAAGGTCTTGTGAAACCCAAATCATGCCCAAACATGTGTTATGCTCACTCATTTAATACCCTCTTTATAGTGATAAAAAGCAATATGAGTGATAGAATATGGGACCTCATCCAAAAAATCTAGATATGTTCTCATAAACTCTATTAAAAATCCAAAATTAGTGTCCTGCATCATTGATCCATTAACCTCAAACATGTAGAGGTAGCTTATGCATAATCCCCATACATATCCTTTCAAAAACTATGAAAGATTTGTGTATCTTAATGTCAAAGAAATACTAAATCCCTTATGGTCATCCCTTTTTATGATCCAATCACCCTAAAATAATTACTTCAAAATAAATGGGATAGTCTTTTAGAATGATGGTAATCTATATAACTCGTCTTATGTGGTGTTTGTCTCATTTTCTATAGGGATACATACAAAAAGTCTTCGAGGATGAATACCTATAGTACTACCATATATCCTCCCATTGAGAGGTTTCTTGTGACTGATCCTAATTAATCTTCTTAGATTACATTGAACCTTATCATGAGTTCCTATATCTGTGTCATAATCCCATATATTTTTCTAACTAATCCTTAAACTATTAGCGTCCTTAGTGGAAATTTTATTTTGAGGGTATCTACTATATTCGATAACATGATTAGACCCACTAGACTCTAAACCATGAGCATCCACACAGGAAATTTAATTTTGAATGTCCTCATTATACTCTAAATCATGATCTTCCCCAAATAAACTTTAAAATGTGAGTCTCTCCACTAGAATATTAACTTAGCATGCCTCAATTATATTTTAAACCATGATTTCAATATTTTTTAAATCAAAACATAGAGTTACACTCCCATATATGATTTAAATCAAAATTTTATATCTCTATACATGACCATCATGATATTCCCTCATTTCATAACATTAAAACGACAAAACAGTATATAAGATATCTGATACATGCGTCCTACTAATTGTAAGGTCATCACCTGACTTAGGTAGAAAGTGATTCATATAATCAATGTACAAAAGGATAGTGACATGAAGGTCTTCACTAGCATTCCATAAATCTATGTTAGAGTTCCATAATAGGTAATAATATCTTTAGTGGGATGTGCTAAATCCCAACCTATCATTCCAATGAATGGTTAAAACACCATCATCCCATTATTTAATGGATTCCTTCCTTTGGATAGAGGGATCACATAACAAAATAATGGCCATTTCTCATATCTCGTGGTATCCATGTGGAATGAAAATTATTTACAAAATTTGATTTCATTACATCAGTACCTTTACTTATGATAAAAAGTGATTGAAAAAATAATATACATCTGAAATTAAAACATAATTTCATACTTATCATCAATTGTTCATATCGAATGATAATAATTAGCCACACCAGGTGATATTCCCATGATACTTCCTACAAAAAAGGGGGTCATAGGAATGCCTCTATAGATTTTGAAAACTCAAGGTTCCCACATATTATTATTCTATACATTTACGCTTATAAGGTGAAATCCACAACTCCCGCTTCTTTTGGAACTCCTCACCCCTTTCCCCGATAAATATCATATAATAGAGGTTGATCAATAGCATTATTCGCTAATAAAATAAGAAGGCATCATCAATACCCACCATATGGATTGGAATGATCTTTATATATTTTAAATATTCCAGGGGCCCAAATAATCATGGTATCATTGGGATAAACAACCACTTGTTACCATCTATGGCCACAATATGAGTTTATCCTCGGATTACATCGATACTATCACCCCCAATATTAATGAGGTTGGGGAAGTCCACGGTAAACCAACCCCAGTTCCTACTCAAGAGTTTCCATTAAGGTATCCCTACAACCTCTACTATTAAAAATGATATACCACCCATCTCTCAGTATAATAGGTTTATAATACTCCCATTTTGGACAAATAGATCTAGGATATAGAGTGTAAACACTTGGGGAAGACCACCAACTGTGCTCTACGATTGGCCTCTATAGTAGTTATCATCACTCATGAATCTACAATCACATCCAAATATTTCATCTCACCCGTTACATTTTACACCATTGTATGAAGCAAATTATCTATCAGAGTGAGATCAAGGACCTAAAGTCCCACCATGTGTTCATTGTTTGCTCCCATAAAAAATGTATTTATCCAAAGCATTCATATATGAACTCACTAGAAAAAATAATTTTTTATCCTTAAGTTCCATCCCTATGGTAAAATTATTAAAGAAATACCATAGTGTTCCCCCTTGTGACACCATAAAATATGGAGGACAACCCCATAGTATCAAAAATATTGACTATGAGAATCCTCCTCATGATGTATGGAAGCATGCACTTGGGAAACTCATGTGTCATCACCAAAAAGTAACGATACACCTTGAATAGTGTATTTACATTAAACATTAATGATAATAGAAAGTAGTGTTCGAAAGGAGAAAACTGTTCACCAACCACCATATCCCATAGAGGCAAGGCACATAGTGGTTGGGGTTATCCATTCTAGAAGCCCAAGTGACAGATACAATTGTACTATCTACATGTACAAGTTCATGTAAGATGTAATTTATTCTATTTAGAGACTATAAAATATACCATCCTAATATATTCATCATTATGTTAATATAACTATACTATGGGAATGGGAGAGGGGTTATGATCTAGACCAATATTCATTAATGATGAAAAAAATCATGAGGATCCATATGTACCTAGTGAGTTCCCAAAAATATGTTACATGGTCCTCAATATACATATACATTATATTTAAGGTTTATATATCATTTAAAACAAATATATATCTAGGGTTATGGTCTCAAATATGATAGAGATCCCACACAAAGGTATTCTGTAATGCAGTTTCTCATCAGAACCACTTATTCCTTACCAACTGTTCAATAGAAGAATCCTAGTGTGGTCGAAGATCTGTAGATGGGTTGGAAGAGAGTTAATTCATTCATAAATAAATGGAGTATCCCTATAAATAATATTTGTTAGATGAATTTAACATATGGATTTCCTTTTCCACAATGTATAAACCAATCATGTTATGGCCATGTATATTCCCCGGCTTCTTAACCCAAAATATAAAAAATGATAAACTTGTGTAATTCCTTCGGTATATTATTTGACAGGTATTGAACTACATTAAGATATTATATTTTATATATCATTTAAGTTTGAATTACCTTAGGTCACTTAATAATTGGTACAAAATGTTGGACCATGATTCAATTATTATGGAACAACACCATAACTCTGGTGGAATCTTTTATAATATATAGTGGATATATACGAAAATCATTTTAATACTATATAATATCATAAAAAATCATATCCACCTATTTTTTTCATGGGATAGGGTAAATATACATTCCTAACATTCACTACTATTGTATATCAATATAAGGATCTTAGTGTGTATCCATTTGATTATATGACTAAATATTCAGCAACCACCAATAATATGATGCATTTGATCAAAAATAAATTTATTTCACATCAAATTGATGAAAATAAATGATGAAGAAGGTAGTGAAAATTTTCACCAGGAGAACCAATTTTGATAAATAAATCCACTGGTGGTGTTAATTTATGTCAATAGAGAAATGAAATAAATCTAGGGAGTCAACATATCATGTTTCTCTCTAATAATCGCCTAAAAAAATGAAAAAACAATGATGTTTCGATGAAATTATATATTCCCAAATATTCTGCAAAAATATTTTTAGATTCTTATATCACTATTTTGAGAAAATTCTGTTGTATAATTCATTATCTCAACGTCAAGATCCTCATATTATACATTACTATTTAGTGTGATATTTATTGTGAACCTTCTATACCACAAGTGCCAATTAATCAACCGATGAAACACAGTCAATAAATCCGGACCAAGGTAGGTGTCTTAGCCAACCTGATGTAAAACCAAATAGTAATAGTGGTTCACTCTTCGATGGATCAGAATAACATCCCACCTCTATAACATGTCCTCTACACATCAAGAATGAGATGATAAATAAGTAGATGAATACCAGAGGTTGTAAGTTTGAATGACCTAATCAATTAACTCATTTATTTAATGAAATCATTTAAAAACTGTAGGAATTAATATATATCAAAAGGAAGATGTAACCAAATTAGGTAGACCACATCCCCACACCACTAAATTTCAACAATATAAGCTTCACATCTTTTATTGGAATAGGTTACCCATTAAACTTCTTCAAACATTTTTCCTCTTGGAGTGGTATGATACTATGGAAACTATATTTTTAGGAGGCATGTAACAACCTAAAAATTTATAAATTAATTTCCCATTTCACGTGAATTAATAAATTATTATGTAATGAAGTTATAGAATACCCATGAACTACTTAATTTATTTTAGACTATTATATGATATAACTTTTACATTTAAAGGAACATTAACCACCATAACCATTGATAATATAGTTGTTGAACAATGGGTATTATGATTAGTATATATTAAGGGTTATGATAAATAAAGTTGTCACATACAAAATAAGTGATTTCATAAACTATTAAGATCAGTCCCTATGAAGCTAATTTATTATAGAATATGAGGAAGATGGAATTACATGGATTTACCCTTAACTAATCCAATTCCGAGATTCAATAAAAAGTACAATTAAAAACATTTATGGTAGAATATCAAGATTATTGAGACCATTTACCAAACCATGTTCTCTAAACTGCCCCAAGAAAGTGTCACTATAACACACCTTAACCTTAAGGAATACACTAGGGTAATAAGGGGATATGTATCTAGAACATATCTATAATAATTTTTAAACACTTTTTAATAAAATTATTATTATATTTATCAATTTTTTTTTATTAATTTTAAAATTATAAAATTTTGTGTTTTATAAAAAAAATATTTGTATTTTCTGAAACTGAAGTTGTATTTTTTTGGGAAAATATAATATCAATCAAGAAAACCTTTTTTATAAATTCAATAATTTATGAAATAAATTATATTTCATTTAAATATTATTATTAAATAATATTTATTTTAATATAAAATAAATTATAATTTTTTGAAGAGAAAAATAATTTTTTATGTTCCTAAACGTTGTTATCATGATAAAAACATTTTCATACATAAATGTGGTTATTTATTTAAAAAATTAAATTCTCATAATTAGATAATTATTTTTATAAAATAAATATTATTTTTTGAAGCATCATGATTAATTTTCAAATAGTGATTTTGTCTAATTTTCCATGACAGTGTAATTTTTTTTGGAAAGAATAAATACTATATAAATATTTGGCACGTATTATGACATTATAAAATCCCAAAAGTGATGTAAATTATACAATAAAGGGAATCTATTTCCAAAAGTATTTTTCTCAATTAATATAATATGTTTTTATGTTATTTTAATAATCTTATAATCCCTTAATGAATCCATTAAAACCTATATTATATTTTGATTTTTTAAATTTATGTCATTAATAACATGACTCACCTCCACCCCATCAAGGGTATTATTTCACTAATTTTGTTTCTTATAAAAATTAAAATTCTAAAACTACTTATGTATTCTAAAATTAATGGTAATTACCATGGGAAGGTTTTTAGTTTTTGTTATTTTATTATATAGAGTGCAAAACCTATGTTTATAAAATAAAAAATAATTTACCTCTATTTATCAATAAAAAACCCACCAAATAAACTAATTTTCTATAATAAAAACCCATTAATCAAGAATCTACTAAACATTTACATATTTAGATCCCTCCTAGGTCGTCCCAAATCTCTTTAAATCTCCACACAATCATTTTGAAGGGCCCTCTCACATTAAGGGATCCTCTCATTCACTTCCTTTTTCAAGAACAATCCTTATATTATACATTTTGATTTTTAATTATCATGAGTTTATATGTTTTTAATAACACCTATTAATGAAATTATGATTTCTAAATAATTATACACCCCTTTTACTCTCATTAAACCCTTA
This sequence comes from Viscum album, assembly GCA_963277665.1. Lineage (NCBI taxonomy): Eukaryota > Viridiplantae > Streptophyta > Magnoliopsida > Santalales > Viscaceae > Viscum > Viscum album. The sequence goes on from OY728150.1 coordinate 1,520,517,690, forward strand.
TATTATTAGTTATGAACACTCTTTATGATACATAAATTATCCTTTAATTTTTTCATGGAAATCATTTTTATAGTGAATACCCATATCCATTTCCACTCAACGATTTTGTAATAGATTTTCCTAAACTTCATTATTATGGTACACACAACTATATAACCAATAATCCATAATCATTGGGTTAAAATTGATTAAAATTATTCTTTTATTGTATAATCTATGTGAAACACAAATGCATATACATGATACAAATGTAATAAGTGGACCTAGAATTAAATATCCCTCCAATGCATGGGGAAATGTTTTTATCTATTAAGATACCATGTACATTGTATGGTAGGTTATCTTAATTAGACCATGTTATGATGACTTGGTGGTTATCCCTAAATTATTCTTATGATATCATGTATTATGTTGTTTCCAATTTAATATATTGCCTTGATGTTTTCATCTTTTATCATGCTTTGATGATCATGATTATAATTCTAACCCATTTTATGTCACCTTGATATGATAATTTCTAAACATCTTTTGGTTTCATCATGATTTTATTTTTTTAGTCCTTATCATTGATTTTTAGCTGAACCATTTCTTATATACAACCCAAGGTTATCCCTTTCATTTTTAGATGATCAATCGATCCTAAGGTCATGTTGTGTATTTTTTAATGTTGATGTTTTACCCCTATTCATGTTATTCTAATTTGGACTATATTTATTAAAAAACCTGGCCTCATTATCATATATGATTTTTTTATTTTTAAATTTATTTAATGAATCATTAATTATGTTTTATAAAAGAAATGGGTTGTCAAGGGTGGTATTAGAGTAATATTTATTTATTTTTTGGGGACTTTGGGTAGAGAAACCTAGTGAAAACCATAGGGAGAAGACAAAACATATGGAAATATATCTCAATTTTGATAAATTATAGAGTATGTGGTTTCCAAAAAAAATCATTCCTACCAAGATACTATAAGTGGATTTGGCTCTAGAATAGTTATACCTAGTGTTAAAACCTCTAAAAGGGAACACTGAATTTGTATCCATCATCACCTAGTGCATGAAAAAAATTCCTTTATCTAAACCATGTTTGACACTTCCATAGGATATTCATTGGAAAAATCACATCTTTATTTTGAACTATTATGAAGGGAACAAAAATTCCCATAACATATATTTTGTGAAATAGATAATGGATAACATAAATTGATACCATGAAATTAATTGGTTATTTAATATATTTCTTTCATTAGTTATCCAATTAATTTTCATGGTTTCCCTTTTATGTTTTTTATAGTTTAGAAATTATCAACCTTATATTTCCCTCTATTTATGTCAATTACTAGAAATATGAGAAATTGAGTCAACAACCAATGTGTGGGGAAATGTGATGAATACCAAAAAGAAATTCCAAACATGGTGGATGAATGAATCGATAACATCATGATAGTAATTTCTCAACTATATAATGTCCTATATAGAAACATTAATTAGGTTTAAAACATTCACCCCCCTAAGAATGTGCATGTTGTAAATGAGAGATTTATGAGAAAAAGGAATCTAACATTCATTTTACAATCTGAACCATTAATTTTATAACAATGGATCAAATTGAATGAAAATATCTCATCCATACTTTAATGATATATTTTTGATAAGTTAATTTTTTATGTTTATCATATGGATTGATATGCTTTACAATGTTGGTTGTTGATAAAAAATATAAATTTTGATGAGGATATCAAATCAATATTGTTGATTGAATTCCAGATTTTTTTGATAAATATTTTCCTCACACTATCGAATTTGAAAATAGGGATATATTTCTTTACCCGTAATCAAAATGATGATAAATCAGTCAAGGAATATGATAAAACATCACAAGACATTAACAATACGCCTATAAAATTTTGACCTCCCTTAAAACTAATGTTCACCACTACATTTGTGGCACAAATATGAGTTTACTAAAACCTCTAGATATTTTTTACTATGATTGAAATGATGAAATTTTATGATGTTCCCTCATTGTTAAAGTTGATATCATCAAAAACATAAGTTCTCATTGGTCTTGAGATATTAAGAATGTAATGGATTATAATTATTTTGGTTTGATAGATAAATTTCATGGGGTAAATAATTTCCAACACCACACATGACAAAATTACAGGAAGAATAAACCTAGAGATTTTATGTGGAGAATAATGAAATTCTTTTGGTGCTGGATGTAAGGGGACCTAGCAAGAGATTATTGATGGGAGAAACACAACATTGTAATGATAAAAAATGAATTCTCTAGTCAAATATCAACATATTTTCCAATTTTTCAAGTTCAAGGAGCAATGAAACTATGTGAATCAATACACTAAGACAAAAGTTATCAATGAAAATTGATGATAATGACATCAAAGGCCTTGAGCACAATGAAACACTTATCAAATTAAAACTACTGAGGTGGATCCCCATAAGCAATTGGTTATAGGTAAAATTGTTATTCATTAATGTATATTTAACATATTGTTTGATTCGAGGTCTATTTTTATAGCACATATGTTTTGTATAGCTATTCAAACACCACCTCAAAACATGTAAGTCATGTTATCGAAGAAGAAAAAAAAATGGGTCATTTGTTTCATCCTAAGTATAAAAATCATCCATTGTATAATCTTATTTGTAGAAATCCTAGAAAAACTATTGATACACCCTTTTTGGAATTTGATGCTATCATTGGAATGCATTCCATATCCTTGTATAGAGGTAATAGACATTTGGAGAGAAGTAAATCACCCTTCATGTCAAAAATCTTTCTCTAATTCTATATAGGAGAAATGAGGATAATGAATCTCCTTTGGTATCAATGTATCAAGCCTAGATATTATTTTATTATCATAAATCATATCTATCTCATATTATTTATACTATATATAATATCATCCTTGTTTACATGCCCATTATAATGGATTTCACGAACACGTTTCTTGAAGAATTACCTAGTTTTCCTCCCAACCGAGAGGTTGATTTATTTGGAAATATTATAACCAATTATTTGGAAATATCTCTGAATACATAAAGAGTTTCCATTTTTAAACATGAGGATATAAATAAGAATCTATACAAGAAAATGAATAAAGGGTTTATACTCCCTTGTGATTCACTATGAGGTACACTGGTCCATTACATCAAGAATAGAATGGGTCAATGTGACTCTATATTGATTATCGTGATCTTAAAAAGATCAGGATAAATAAAAATTATCATGCACCACTGTATTACCCTCGGTTTATTGTATGTAATCCTTTATTTATTCTTTTAATGGTTATAATGTTTAGGGTGATGAATGAGAGAGTCGGGTGAACTTGTAATGATGTTTTGAGGCAAAGGGGATGTCGAATGGGAGGCACAAAGTTTGTCTAAAACGTGCGGACAAACCATACGAAGTGCGTCTTGGAGGTAGTGGATTCCGCAAGGGTGGGGCACAGTTTGTCTAACCATGCAGCCAAACCGTGCGAGAAGGGCGGTCGAGGCAGTAGCTAACGCACGGTTAGCGCACGGTTTTTCAAACCCTGCTAACTAACCATGTGACCACTAAAACGATATCCTATAGAGGTGGATATCACCCGTTTTTGCCTCCATGTTGCTTGTTTTTCCTCATAAGAGGCCCTAACTAGGGATTTTGGTTCACTTATGGTCAAGGAGGGTACTCCCATCATTCTAGATGCGATATAAAGGCTTCTCTTAGCGAAACGAAGCCGAATTTTTGAGGTAAGTGATTGTTCGTGTTTGGTTTCTTAGATCTACTTAGATCTAATTCGCATTTCCTCTTGGTTTCTTAGATATACGCCCGTTATGAGTAGATATATGTGTGTGGATTCCAAATAGGATGATATTTCATCTTGGTTGTGTGAGGAGAATAGATCTTAGGAGGATTCTTGGAGAATCGGCCCAGTTTTCTTGTGCATTCTCTGTTTGTTAGTGTTTTCGTCAAATCCTTTGAGGTAGGAGGCTTCACTCTTTACCCCCTTTATTATAATTGATTGTATTAGTTTCAAAATGGATTATTTGATTGGTTTTGATTGTGAAAAGAATGGAATAAATCTTATTTAGTGATGATTTATGTTTTTGCTGTAATTGTGAAATCTTGGTGAATTGTTGTGCAAAGTGATTTGGCTTCTTGATTTTAAAATGATGATTTTAAATTATGTATTTCCAGAAAGTGTAAATGGTTTGATGAAAAATGGGTTTTCAATAAAAAGGGAGTTTTATTGAAATGGTTTGAGATTGGAATAACTTTGATGGAATTGGTTTTAAATAAAAAGGTAGTTTTATTGAAAGAGTTTGGAATTGAAATGGTTTGGATTTGAAATGGTTCTGATGGAAATGGTTTTCAATAAAAAAAAGTTTTTTTATTGAATGGGTGTTTTGGAATGATTGATGGGCAGATGTGGTGTGCGTTTATATTGCATTCGGGACATATAAGGGATAGGAGTCTCCACCATCAGTGTTGGGATGGATAAGGGTTTGGGATCTCCCTTGTCAAACATTCATATTGAATTTGGGACAGATAAGGGTTAGGGGCTCCCCCATCAATGTTGGGATGGATAAGGTTTATGGATCTCCCCCATCAAGCATTCATGTGAATTTGGGTTGGATAAGTGTAAGAAGTCTCCCCCACCATGTTTGGGATGGATAATGGTTAGGGCTTCTCCCCTCCTCAAGGTAGCATGCATGGTTGGTTGCATGGGATTGTGAAATGCTTGGGTATGCCAAAGATGGATTTTATTTGGAATAGTTATAAAGATAGATTAGTTATTTTTCTAAAAAAATAACTTGTTAGAAATTTGGTTTCAATTGATCTTGGATTCTTTTGGTTATGAATGGTTTTAAAAACTTGTTTATATTTAGTTATAAAATGCTTTTGAGAAAATGTTTTGTATAAACTGTTTTTAAATAATTGTTGCTAAATCTTCTATCCTAGTGGCATGAGTAGGGAAGTCATCGGGGAAAACCTACTAAGTTTTATACTCACCCCTTCTTTGGAATGTTGGTACTTTTTTAGATGTCATTTTCCGAGACATAGGTAAAGGTAAGGCATCTCATTAGTAGTGGTTCATGGTGATGCTTGGAAGATTTGGTGGTGCTTGGTGCATGGAGCTCGGTGCAGAGCCATGGAGTATGTCTTGGATTGTGTTGGGTTTTTTGTTTCATCTTCTTCTTGGTACTCTGATTTGGTGTTGGTTATGTAGTGATTTGTGGAACAGTGTAGTTCTCTTTTGTTAATGCATGAGTTGGTTGTTTCTTTTGTTCATGCATCATATAGTGAATGTATGGTTATGGTTGGTTTATGGGCTTATTTCTTAAAGAGTAAATTATCCCAAAAATTATATTTGTCACCCTTCGGCATTTATTGCAATCCTTTGGTGTCTTGGGGATGTTGCTTAAGGCCTAGTAATGTCACGTTGTACTCTTATGGCGGAGTTTGTATCTCAGTGCTTAACTTGTTAGCAGGTTACAGCAGAGCATCAAAGACCAGCTGATATGTTACAATCATTACCTATCCCAGTGCGCAATGGGATCAAATAACAATGGATTTTTTACAGCTCTTCCATGAACGGTCCGGAAACACGATGTCATTTGGGTGATAGTGGATTGGCTTACCAATTCAGGAAATTTCATCTTTATTCATGAAACTCATTCGGTGGAAGATCATTCAAAACTCTATATCTGAGAAGTGGTAAAGAGGCATGGTGTACTAGTGTCTATAATCTCAGATAGAGATCTAAGGTTCACATCTCGTTTCTGGCGATCCTTACAGAAAGCCATGTGAACTGAGTTGAATATGAGTACAACGTATCATCCTTAGACAGATGGACAATCCTAGAAGACGATACAATATTTGGAAGACATGTTTCGGGCTTTTGTAATGGATTTTGGTTTCTCATGGGAGGATCATATACCCTTAGTGAATTTCTCATACAATAATAGCTGTCATGCCTTGATACGCATGGATTCGTTTGAATAATTTTATGAGCGTTCTTATCATTCTCCACTATGCTGGGTGGAAACAGGTGAAACTTCACTAGTCAGGACAAACCTTGTCCAATAGAAAACAGATAAGATCCAGTTGATTAGAAAGAGGATGGAGACTCCTCATAGTCGTTAGAAATTCTATGCAGATCACCGTCGATGACTGTTGTCGTTCGCTGTTGGTGATCATGTCTTCTTGATGATCTCTCCAAGACATGGAAATCGTCATTTCGGGAAGAATGGAAAATTATATCCTAGATACATTGTCCCTTTTGAGTTAATAGAACAGGTTGGAGAGGCGGAATATCAGTTGGCATTACCACCACGATTCATTTTGGTGCATAATGTGTCCCATGTATCTCAGTTGAAAAAGTATTAGCCTGATCTTGACCATTTGATCAGATGGGATCACGTCGACCTAGATCTGGATGCTTCGTTGATACATATCCCGTTATGGATTGTGGATAGGCATGAGAGAGTCTTTCATGGAAAAAGCATCAGTCTAGTGCGGGTTTTATGAAAGCATGGTCAGATTTTGGAAGAGACTTGGGAACACGAGAACAAAATGAAAGAGCAGTGGCTAGAACACTTTCAGGCAAGCGATGGTTTTCTACGTTCCGGGGACGGAAAAGCCAATGGTGGGGAGAATATAGTACCCCCGGTTTCTGGTTTGTAACCCTTTCTTGATGATTTTAACATTTATAAAGATAATGGTGATGAATGAGAGAGTCGAGAGAACTTGTAATGATGTTTTGAGGAAAAGGGGAAGTCAAACAGGAGGTGCACGATTTGTCTAAATCATGCGGCCAAACTGTGCGCAGTGGGTCCTGGAAGAAGTGTCTTCCGCACGGGCGGCACATGGTTTTTCTAACCGTGCGGCCAAACCGTGCGATAAGGGCGGTCGAGGGAGTAGCTAATGCATGGTTAGCGCACGTTTTTTCAAACAGAGCGAACTAACCATGGGGCCAATTAAACGACATCCTATAAAGGTGAATCTCATGAGTTTTTGCCTCTATGTAGCTTATTTTCCACCTAAGTGGCCCTAACTCGGGATTTTGGTTTTCTTAAGGTCAAGGAGGGTTATCCCATCGTTCCAGAGGTGATCTGAAGGCTTCTCTTGCCGAATCGAAGCTGAATTTTTGAGGTATGTGATCGTTCATGTTTGGTTTCTTAGATCTACTGAGATATAATTCTCATTTTCTCTCGATATCTTAGATTTATGCCCGTTATGGGTATATCTATGTGTGTGGATGCCAAATATGATGATATTTGGTCTTGGTTGTGTTAGTAGAAGAGATCTATTGAAGATTCTTGGAGAATCAGCCCGGTTTTCTTGTGCGTTCTCTATTTATTAGGGGTTTTGTCAAAACCATTGAGGTAGGATGATTCACTCTTGACTCCTCTTGTTATAATTGATTGGATTAGTTTCAAATTGGTTTATTCGAATGTTTTTTACTATGGAAATCATCGAATAAATCTTCTTCAGCTATGATTTATGGTTTTGTTGTAATTGTGAAATATTGGTGAATTGTTGTGCAAAGTGATTTGGATTCGAGAATTTACAATGTTGATTTTAAGTTATGGATTTTCTGAAAGTGTAAATGGTTTGATGAAAATTGGTTTTTCAATAAAAAGGGAGTTTTATTGAAATGGTTTGAGATTGAAATGACTTTGATAAAGTTGGTTTTCAATAAAAATGGAGTTTTATTGAAATGGATTATAATTGAAATTGTTTTTCTTTGATATGGTTTTGATGGAAATGGTTTTCAATAAAAAAGTTTTTTATTGAAAGAGTGTTTTGGAATGATTTATGGCAGATGTGGTGTGTGTTAATATTCTATTCGGGACAGATAATGGTTAGGAGTATCCCCCATTAGTGTTGGGATGGATAAGGGTTAGGGATCTCCCCCGTGAAACATTCATATTACATTCGGGACAGATAAGGGTAAGGGGTCCCCACCATTAGTGTTGGGATAGTTAAGGGTTAGGGCTCTCCCCCATCATGCATTCATGTGCATTTGGGTTGGATAAGGGTATGAAGTCTCCCCCATCTTGGTTGGGGTTGATAAAGGTTAGGGATTCTCCCCCCTTCCCGTTAGAATGCATGGTTGGTTTCATGGGATTGTGAAATGGTTTGGTATGCCGAAAAGGGATTTTGTGGAATTGTTCAAATGTTGGATTGGTTATTTTTCTGAAAAAATAACTTTTTGGAAAATTGGTTTCAATTTGTCTTGGATGCGTTTGGATAATAATGGTTTTGGAAACTTGTTTATATTTAGTCATAAACTGATTTTGAGAATTGTTTTATAAACTGTTTTTCTATAATTATGGCTAACACAACTATCCTAGTTCCATGAGTAGGGAAGTCATCGGGGAAAACCTATTGAGTTTTATACTCACCCATTTTTTGGAACATTGGTTCTTTTGTAGATGTCGTATTCTAGGGCAAACTTAATGGTAAGGCATCTCATTACTAGTGGTTCATAGTGATGCTTGAAATATTTGGTGGTTCTTGGTGCAAGGAGCTCGGTGTGGAGCCGTGGACTGTGTCTTGGATTTTGTTGTCTCTTTTGTTTACTCTTCCACTTGGTAATCTAATTTTTTGTTGGTTATATAGTGATTTTTGGAACATTGTAGTTCGCTTTTGGTAATGCATGAGTTGGTTGTTTCTTTTGTTCATGCATCATATAGTTAATGTGTGGTTATGGTTGGTTTCTGGGTTTATTCATTAAAGGGTAAATCGTCCCCCAACATATAATTGAAACACTTTGGCATTAATTTCAAGCCTTTGGCATATTGGGGATGTCACTTAAGGCCTATAAATTACATGTTGTACTCTCAAGACAATGACAATTGGCAGGTCATTACAACCACATATTGATGACATGATAAATTAGATACATGGAGTACTATTCTTCACCAAGGTGGATCTTTGGTTGGGATATTATCTAATAAAGGCTAGGAAGGAGGATATCCAAAAAACACCTTCTCATAAAAAGGTATGAGCACTACAAATTAATATTGATTCCATTTGGAATAACTAATACTCAAGGTAACATTATAGAGTTGATGAATAGAGTATTTAGGGATAACTACGACAATGTATGGGTATAATTTAAATATTATATACTTATTCACAAAAAAAAGTAATGAGGAACATGAGGAGCATTTTAATGTTATACTAAAGAATGTTTTAAATGAAAATTGGTATGTAAATTATAGTAAATATGAGTTCCTGATAAAGTAATATTCTAAGGGAATTATTTCAAAAAAAATTAAAATCGAAAGAGACTTCAAAAAATTAGGGCAATTGATGGATGGACCAATCAATCATCTATGAAATTAATCAATAGTTTCCTTCTATTAGCTGGGTATTATCTTCTAATTGTGATACAATTATCACAATTTTCAATCCTGCTAACCAAGATAAATTGCAAGGAAGTTATGATTTTTTGGGATAATGTTTGTGAAGAAATATTTAATGGGATAAAAATTGGCTAATCACTACACTTTTACTCTCATTACCCACCAGTAGGAAAGGAATTGTGAGATACAATGATGCGTCCAAAAAGGGACTAGGTTGTGTACTCATGGAATATGAAAAATGATAGCATATTCCTCAATACAATTAATGAACCATGATAAGAAATAATGAACTCATGATCTATAATTGTCTATAGTGTTCTCCATGTGGATTATTTTTTGACCTTATTTCTACAAGGAGAAGTGTGACATATAAAGAGATTATAAAAGACTCATATATATATTCACTCAAAAAGAGATCAATATGATCCATTGGTACTGGTTATAGATGATCAAGGATTATTATTATTCAAACAATAACCATCCAATTAGGGTAAACAATGTGGTATATTCTTAGAGGGGAATGGATATTACAATCCTATCCCTGATAATGATTTCATGGGATCCAATTTTCTTGGACATGAAAAGACTGAAAATGTTAATTTTAAAAAGATATTAATCCTACCTTTCTCAAATAATTTCTCATCCATCCATTCTAGAGATGGTCATGGAGGCCCAAAAAGCTAATGAGGTGATACAGATAATGGTAGTGAATATCCCGAAGTTCAAATTTTCTAAATACTGAGTTATAAATTTTTTAACCCTGATATGTGTACCATAAAAACTATCATTGGATAGGAAAATCAAGATTATTTTCATATCTCATACTTCTCTATTCATCCAAGAATCACTATGATGTATAGATATATAATGAAAACCATCCACAAGGATAACATGAAGAGAGGGATTCTAGAATTTGTATTTTGATGCTTTTTAAGACAACATGTAAATGATGAATGAAAAATTATAAGGGTAAGATATAATTATTTTAAATACTAGTATGGAAATTTTAAAACATAATGATGGATTTCATCATAGGACTCCCAATAGATATCAAGTAAATAATTCCATCCGGGTGGTAGGCTAACTCCATTCAAATTCAGTGCATTTTTTTCTATAAAGGACGTTTTTTATCTTAAACAACTCTGGAAGATATAATTATGTAATGTGTTATGATTTAATATAGTTTCAGTATTCATTATATCTTATTGATATTGAGGATTACCTTGAGATTTTGGACAAGACTTGAACCATCATTGTATATTGAGTTTTGTTTCAGTACTGCTTATAACCCATATAAAAATGGTCTATTTGGGAGAACCATTCAAACTATAGAGGAAATATTGTGATCATATCTAATGGAAATCAATGATTTTTTTAATGAGAACCTTCCTCAACCGGCGATCCCATATAAAACTATTTTACATTATAAAATTAAAATGGAACCATAAGAGGATTTAGATGGGAATATGTGTCAGACATTAACATAATGGGATGTTGTTGGACAGAAGAAGTTGATGTGAACTAATATTTCAAGTGAGATGAAAAATATTATTCAAATAAATCAATTTCCTAAGAAATATTGAATGTTTCTATAAAAATTATATGCATGCAATGGTCCCTGGGATATAGAGATTGAGGATAGAGATAAAGTGTTCATGTGAATGTTTACATAGATGAAATTCATGAGGTTTGGGAAGAAGGGAAAGATTACTCCAAGATAAATCAGCCCCTTTGAGTTCCTTTACTGCATCAGAGATGTGGAAATTCGATTATAACTCCCACTAAACATATCTCAAGTACATGATGTGTTCTTTATCTCTCTCTTAAGGAAGTAAATACCATACCCCTCACATCCACTAAATATAGAGGTGGTACTATTGGGGAGTGATATTTTTATTAGGGTATTATAGTAAAGATCATAGATCTTATATACAATGTTCTATGAAATAAGGAAACCCACATGGTCAAAGAACTATGGTAGTAAAACAAGTGTGAGGAAGCAACATCAAAATCAAAAGAGCTAATAAAATAAAAGTAACATCATCTATTTTTGAGTATGAAATGAAATTTCAATAGTGAAATATCTATATGAGGTAAGAATTTAATAAACTAATAATTTATTAATAAATTTCACATTGAAAATGACTAATTTCCTTATTATGTAATGAAGTTATAGAAAACACATGCACTACATCAATTATTTTGGATATTTATAAGTTATATCCAGTTAGAAGCATCATAAATATGAATAATGTAGCCATTGTAAAGTGACAGTTGTAAATATAATATATTTAGGGTTATGATAAATCCAATTTACATAGATGAATGATGTGATGGCCTCAACCAGAAGGATCATACACTATAAAGAAAATTTATTAGGGTATATGAGGGAGATGGAATAACTAGGATATTACCTTGAAGAATCCAAATGCAATATTCAAAAATTGAATTATGATTGAATCGTTTTATGGGAAAAGATTATGATTTTCATAATCATGTCCCAAGCCTTGTTCATAGAGACACCTTAAGAATGTGTCACAATCGAACACCTTACCCTTAGGGAATATGATATTGAAATAAGGGGTTATAAATCTAGACCTAAAATTTATGAATTTGTTTATGTTTATATTTAAAAAAATATTGATTATATTTTAATTTTTATTACCTTTAAAAGGATTATATATCGAGTTTGATAAAATTATAATTTGATATGATGAAACTCAAATTATAATTACTCAAAAATATATAGTATCAATAAATACAACCTTTTGATGAATTCAATTTTTTTAATTAAATAATATTAAAATAACATATTATTATTAATAAATATTTATTTAATTATAAAATATAAAATTACTTTATAGAGTGAAATATAATTTTTATAACAGCTAAGAAACTATTATTGTTATAAAAACATATATTTTTTCAAAAATGGGAATTTTGATTTAAACTACTAAATTATCATATTTAGATAATATTATTGAATAAATATATTAATTTTTAAATCACCATGTATAAACTAGAAAACGTTGAATTTTTCATAGTTTTTTGAGATAGTTGAAATTTTGATTAAAAATTAAATATGGAATAAATATATGGTATGGATTATATCATATTAAAAGTCCAAAATTTATATAATTAATAAAATAATTATTTTAAATTAATAAAATTTTATTTAACCTTTAAAATAATTGTGTCTTTATGTCATTTGATTAATCTTATAATTCATTAATTAATCCTGAAACCCCTATATTATATTTTAAGGTTATAAAATTAAATTTTTAATAACATGACTCACCACCTTGTCAGAAAGGGTTTTATTTAAATGAGTTTAGTTCATAGACTAATAATTTTAAATTTTTTATTATTTTATTATATAGTGTCCAAAGCATAAGTTTGGAAATATTTATTAAGTTTACCACTCTTTTTATATAAAGACACACCTAGGCTATCATTACACTTCACCCCAAACCCATGATATAAGAATTTAATATACCTTTCCATATCTATATCCCTATATGGTGTTTAAAATATTTTAAAAAGATAATCCTAATATTTTAGAAGCACCCTCTTCGTGTAAGGGATCATATCTTATGCGTCTTTTGTCATGATCATTTTTTATATTTTACATTTTTATTTCAATTTATTCATATTGTGGTATCGTTCTACACAAACCTTATTCTTCCCTTATGATTTTCAAGTGATTAGAGACTCCTTTCACTATCACTAATCCCTTCTATAAATCATTAAGCATACCCGTTATGCTACCAAAATTATGATGAAAATTTTCTATTCCAAACATTTGTGCAGTGAATATTAACCACAATACCAAGTCAAGGGTTTTAAAAATGGTTTCCCTATACTTAACTGATTGGGTAATTACATTTATGTTTCCAAAACAGCTTAATATCAGGATTAATAGTTATTAAAATGTCTTAATTTGTATGATATGTATGGTAGAAAAATGTATGTAAATGATAATAATGAGATGGGTGGGAACATAATTATATACCCATCAAATGAATTGGTTATTTTTTTATCTTAGGATATTCCATGTATGGTTCATGAAAGGTTATACTTAGAACACTATGTTATGATGTATTGGTGGTTAGACTTGACTTATTTTTGTGATGTCATGTTTTACATTATTGAGACAATACCATGTTGTCTTGATGTTATCATATTCTATCATGCTTCGATGATCATGTTTATGATTCTGACTCATTTTATGAATCTATTATATGACTGTTTCATAAGATTAATTTCATTTGTAATGTTATGCATTTTTTATTCACTTATTATGATTTATTGATCACCCCTTTCTTATGTATATACCAGAGCTATGTTGTGTTGTTTTTTAAGATTAATGGAACCAAAGGGAATGTTATGATATTTTAAAATATTGATTTTGTATCCCTATTCATGTTTTTAGGTTACTCACCTGATTTCATAAATGAAACAAGCTTCATGATCTTTTAGAATTGTATTTTGTGTACATTAATGTAATAAGTCATGAAATAAGGTATATAAAGGATATGTGTTTTCATAATGTATCCAAGATCAGTTACCTTATTAGATTTATAGCGGAACTTTTTTGGTATAATAATATTGTATGAGTATAAATTTATGGTTTAGAGGATATTTATCAATTCTTCTTATACAATTTCTTATCCATGCAATGAAGTATGAGTGTCTGTGACCTATAAAAGTGAAAAGAGTGAGATAATAATTTATTCACTAGAATCACATCACAAGGGAGGGAAATGACATAATCCCATGACATTTAACTCCAACAGGAGAAGATATTGGGAATATTAATTGAGAACATCTGGTATGAGTTAGTCTAGACTCAAATCTCTTTGATTTATCTAGAAGGATTTTAGGAGTATGCTAAGACAGTATTGTATATAAATGCGGCTATTCACTAGACAATGAAGAAGTATCACTGCATAATCCATTTTATATAATAGATTATAGAAGGGAAAACAATTACCATCATTTATAATTTTTCCAATAAACCCGTTGGATCAGATTACACTATATATACACAACTGGGGGGGTGAATTGTGTCTTTTCAAAAAAAATTATGAGATTGTGTTCTGACATTTAACATTAATCATATAAAATGATGTAGTGGAAATTTAAATACCCGAAACACAAGATGTATAATGGTTCGGGGAACAGAAAGCCCCTAGTTCACTCCACAAACACTCTACTCCATGAGTTTGGTGATTTTCACTATCTGATCCTCATTTCAACAGATCGATTCAAAAATGAGTACAGGCAGTTGACACATTTACAAATCCAAGGAAAAATAAAGCCTTCTGGTTCACTTACAGAACCTACACAGCTTAGTACGAGAAGCCGATCACGAAAGAATGATTTTCGTATTCTGAAAATACTTTCCAGATGTTATTCAAAATTGCAACAACATGCAATTGACAGTAGGTAGATCATCACCTTCAGAAATAATATTCTTCACTTAAGAGAGCTTCTGAGTCGATCCCATTGCAGTAAATAAAAAACTAATAATTCACAACTTTAGCAGTGACAGATTCACAATAGATCTTCGATATAGAACAAATGAATCTTCTATCATGTTCCTTCCTCTTTAACAAATAGAGCTTTGACGCTCCTTTTGAAACAGCAGATCGGTATGTTTCAGTATTCTCATTTTTCCATTTTTCATAAAAATAATAAGATCACAAATGATCAATTAAAATAATGTCTATGCAGTTTCAAAAATCCCATATAAATAAAAGAACGATAATAACTTAACCTGTAAAATTAGATCCACAAAAGCCGCCTTTTTTACTCGCGATATTCAAACATTTAAATTTACAGATTAGTTGTAACTTCCCTAAAGACTCGGCATAAAAAGCTCCTTTTAATTCGATCAAAATATTGATTAAATAGTTTTGAATCAATCAAAATCGAACATTAAAATAAGATTTAAATCTGGCTTGAATCCGCCCAATAATCAGCGTACTGACCGATGCATAAAAATATCGACTTTAAATTCTCCGACGCCAAACCTAAGGTTGAGTCGAACTATATGCATCCTCTAAACGTAATGTTGATAACGTAGTATTCAAACGTAAGGTTCACAACGTAAGGTCGTTAATGTAAATTCGACAATGTAAACTTGAGAACAAACATAAGGTTCATTCCAAACATAGGGTTTGTCATCCATACTTTTCTCTTCAACTTTCAAACGTACGATAAAATATCCATAAATTTAATTGATCCATACTTTTCCAAGAACATATGGTTGTTTACAAAAGTAAGGTTGATGAACCATACATTTGAGAAATAAACGTAACGTTTAATATTTACGTACGGTTCTCCTTTCATAATTTTCTGATATCCCAAACGTAGGGTTCCTTACTAACGTAGCGTTCTTCTTCCATACCTTTCCGATAACATATGGTTGATTAACCATACATTTTCCTTATCTCAAAATGTATACACGTTTTTAATCCTTACACTACGTTTATCAACGTAGAGTATGAACAGTGTTTCCAGAACACGCTCAAGTAGAATTCGAATAATTAGCGCATGAATAGTGTTTCCAGAACACGCTAGATACGAATACATTAGTAATAAATTCCAGTTATTCAAGAGTAAAATAAAATAATAAATTACTGCTAAATAAATAACAAATAAAATCATTAAAAAATAATTATGGGTATTTGTGAGCATCGAAATTGTCATAAAGAGATAGAGTATTAATATAAACTCCCCATTAAAATAACAATATTATGTATTGTTGAAAACAATACTCGATCAACAGTATCCCCCTTTTTGATGATCACAAAACCCATCAAATAGTTAATGATACTAAATAATCTTAAAATTAATTACATATAGTTTTGAAATTTTGAAAAGATATGTTTTGAATATGGAAAAGATAAATTTCTCCCTTTAATTTATCCATGTTTTAATTTATTCCCCAATAAAATGAATTACACGCCCAAATGAAAAGATGTTTTTGTTTATCCAAATTTCTCCCCCTTTTTGTGATATCAAAAAGAATGATAGAATAAGGAATAAAACACATATTAATGTAACACTAAACATAAGTAAATGCTATTATTAATCGTCTAGTAATAATTCAATATAGATTACTGGCATATTGAAAAAAGAACAGTAAAACAAGTATATATTAATAAATAGATTTTCAATAAAATTACAAAAATAATAAATATAGGAATCAAGGTTTTGGCAGTTAGCAGGTAGGTTTTATCTTCTCTGGATTGTAGACTTGATTTCTGCTAATTGTTCTCTAAACCTTTTCATTAATCCATCATCGAGGTGAATAATAAGATCTCTGGCCTCTTGATTCATATGAATATCTTCAATGTGATTGGCTCTGAAAAACTCGTGAATCCATTCTTCTTTCTCCATAAAAAATGACACCTTACCTGTGAATTTATCTAAGACAGAGCGGATTCCAGGCTCACTGGATGTCAACTGATCAACCAAGAATTTCTGATTATCTAATAGAATCGATAATGGATCACTGTTGCACTGATGATCTTGCAACCTGTCATTCATGTTTCTCATTGCGGTTGTGATACCTTGAAATATTCTGATTAAATTTTGGTGAAGTACCTAATCCACTAGAATCACTATTCCCAACTGATGTGAAGTGTGTCTCCACAAACAACTTATGATCTAGGAAATTTGATTTCATAACCATTTCAGATTACAATTTGGAAACAAAATTTAGTATATCCTCTTAAAAAAATTTCATCTTCTTTCCTTGAAATAGAACTCTCCTTATGCTTTTCAAATTTCAACTGTTCTGATGCTAAGGTGCTTCTCAGATAATCATTCCCACATTGTAGTTGAGATAACTTTTTATACAACTCTTCAACTTTTCTATTCCTTGAATAAGAAGCACCATGTGCTTGATTCGCATTCTCAGGCTCTATGTGATATAGCAGTACTAAAGGTAATGATTCAATATCCAATTTTTCTTTCTCCTTGTCCTGAGTAGGTTGGTCAACAGTTTTTTTCTCAGAGTCCTTTTCAAACACTTCCATTGAAAAATCCTCTTGAAGAATTTCTATGTGATCTTCATAAGCATGATCATCATGAACATATTCAATTTGTTCTTCCAACGAAATATCTAAAATGACATCCTCTGGAGTTTCTTGAGGTCTGTCCACTTCCTCACCATGATCTACCTACTTTTCTTGTTGAAGTAAAATGGAAACATCAGCTACAACCTGTTGTTCTGATCTTTCAACTACAATTCTTTCAGGATCAGGATCTGTAATAGTGATATTATGTTCTTGAGGTTAGTCAACAACCTTTTATATAACAAATCTGTAAGAGAGTAAATATCTTGTTGTTATGTCAGGGGAAGTATGTTACCCAATCACAGGTCTTCTCCTCTGAGTTTGAAGTCCCTCATGACTTCTTTCTTCCACAGTTTCTTACACATCAAATATGATCCTCCTTGCCGCAGTGATGACTCTCGATTCAGCTTGTCCATACTTGGACTTTTAAGATTGAGCTTGAGCACTCTTTGATTCATCATCTTCTCCTACTGGCAACATTGTTTCTTTTATACTACTCTAGAAACCAATCTTTCTTAATGTTCCAGCATTAAACACATTTCTGTGATGACAACGTACTCGGTCATCCACCAGTCATACCATGTCCTTTGTAAACAAAAACTTGGAGATGAATCGACCAAAAGGATAAAAGTTCATTCTGGAATCACTTTTACAATAATATCTTAGGTATCTAACCATATACCTTGGAAAATTGAGTTTAACATCACTGAGTAAAAGATACATTATATACCTATCGGGATATAATATCTTTTCCATTTTAGACATCCTCAGTGCAATCCCTATTCGCAGAAATTTGACCGAACATTTATGATCAGGCTCCAAATCCTTGATAAGCATTTTATTTACAATCATAATACCAATGATAAACAACATTATTTCCTCATATTTATGCATATAGTCTCCAATATTTTTCAAATCGAAATGAAAAAATCCCTCATGAGGGTAGCTGAGAATATGACCAATTTCTACTAATGAGATTGAAAAATCTTTATCCTCTATCATAGCCATCATACTGTCCTTAGTATCTCCCTGACTAAACTGTATAGATTTGAAGAAGAATCAAAGCTCTACCTCATACAGAACTTCTGTATTCTCACTGTTGAAAGTCTATTCAAGATTCTGAAATGATAGTGCTTGTTTCAATAGGAGATTTATCTGATATATCCATTCTAGATCAATCGCCTTGCCTTGTATGATTCTTCTTCCTTTTGAAAATTGTATCATGGAACTGCTGATTTTGGCTTCATAATCTCTTTTATTCTTTTCCATCATTGTGAGAATCTCTTAAGGTTTGTACGTTAGGGTTTCAGAGGATCGAATATTAGTGTTGACGAGCAGAGGTGTTGTTTGAGGGTTCAAAAAGGATTTGGTAGAAATGAAATGGTTTAGAAGTCAAAGGAATTTATGAGAACCTTGATTCTCGTGTTTCTAATAATCATTAAATATTTTTAAAAATAAATAAAATAGATTACACGGGGAAAAGAAACTTATTCTGTTTGAAAAACAAAATAGCTAAATTATTTTAAGCAGAATTAAAATAAAGAACTTTTATAGTAAAATAAAATTTTATTTAAAAACAAATAAACCTATCTCCCCATTAATAAAATCAAACCGTTCAGTGGAAATTGGTTTAGTAAAAATATCATATAATTGAATTTTATTACTTACAAATTCAAAAGATATATCCTTTTCAAGAACATGATCTCTTAGAAAATGATGTATGATATTAATATGCTTGGTTCTAGAATGATTAATAGGATTTTATGAAATATTCATAGCACTAGTATTATCACCTAAAATAGGCGTATTATTAAAATTTAGTCCAAAGTCCATAAGAGTGTTTTTAATCCACATCACCTATGCATAGAAACTGCTAGCAGAAATATACTCTGCCTCAGTTGTTGATAGGGAAACTGAATGTTTTTTCTTACTTGACCATGACACTAAATATTTTCCTAAAAAGTGACAAATTCTTGAAGTTATTTTCCTATCTAATCTACAACTCCCAAAGTCTGCATCTGAAAATGAAATCAAATTAAAATCAACAGTTTTGGGATAATGAGGAGATTGAAAAATAGTTCCTTTTAAATATCTAAAAATTCTTTTAACAGAAGTTAAATGAGATTCTTTAGGATTGAATTGAAATCTTTCACAAAGACCTACTGAATACATTATATTTGGCATGCTAGTAGTAAGATAAATAAACTAAAAATAATACCTCTATATAACTTTTTGTCAACTGATTTTCCAGTTTCATCCAAATCATGTTTTATATTATAGCACATAAGAGTTGTATATGTCTTGTGGTTTTTAATGTCCATATTTCTTTAATAAATCAGTAATTTATTTGCTTTGATTCAAAACATTTTCAAAATCTTTTGGATTAATTTTATGTCCTAAAAATAAATATAGTCCTCCCATTATACTCATTTCAAATTCATTTTGCAGTAACTCTGAAAACTCATGACAAAAGGTTTTATTAGTTGATCCAAAAATAACATCATCAACATAAATTTGAACAATTAAAATATTAGAATTCACAGTTTTTTAAATAGTGTTGGATCTTCCATTCCAATAGACAAATAATTTTTCATAATAAAATAGCTTAATCATTCATACCAAGCTCTAGGTTCTTATTTAAGGCTATAGAGAACTTTAGTATGTTTAAAAACAGATTCTTGTTTTTGAGAATTTTCAAAACCAGGAGGTTTCTAAACATAAACTTCATCCATTAAATAACAATTTAAAAAGGAATACTTAAAATCCATATGAAAGAATTTAATGTTCATATGAGATGCATAGGCTAAGGGGATTCTAATGGCATATAGTATAGCTTCATGTGCAAAGATCTCATCATAATCTATACCTTCTTCCTAATTATATCCTTTAGCTACAAGTCTAGACTTATTTCTAGTTATTACTCCTTGATCATCTTGCTTATTTCTAAAGACCCAATTGGTTTCTATCACTGGGTAGTTCTGTGGTCTTTCAACTACTTCTCAGACTTCATTTCCTTTGAACTAGTTTAATTTTTCTTGCATTTCTATCATCCAACTTTTATCATCTAATGTTTCTTCTATAGTCATGGGTTCTAATCGGGATAGAAAGGAAGAGAATTATACAAGATTTCCTATATTTCGTCTAGTTTCTATTCATGTATCTAAGTCGCCTATTATTGTTTTTAAAGTGTGATTATTTAGTGTTCTATTCTGTATAGGAAACACACTTATAGGTTCTTCAGTATCATGTTCTTCCGAACTGGACTGAATTTCAATTATATCTTTTTAAAAATCCTATTTCAAGTTCTCAAGCCTCATGTTATCATTAGAGTCAGATTCATCCATTTGATCTGTCCTTTTATCAAAGGGATCAGATTCATAAAATTTTACATGAACTAATTATTCAACAATCCTTCACTTCTTATTATAGATTCTATAAGCATTTTTGCTAGCTGAATATCCTCAGAAGATTCCTTCATCATATTTTGGATCAATAATAGCAATATTATCCTTGGTGTTCATGATGTAAACCTTTCATCCAAAAACATTAAAGTAGTTAGCTTTAGGTTTTCTGTTATTCCAAAGTTCATAGGGTGTCTTTTTTAAAAGGGGTCTAATTAAAACTCTATTCATTATATAGAAGGCTATGCTTATAGTTTATGCCCAAAAGTAGGTAGGAAGACTGTATTCATAGAGCATAGTCCTAGCCATTTCTCGAATAGTACTATTTATTCTTTCAACAATTCCATTTTGTTGAGGTGTTCTAGGTGCAGAGAAGGTGTCTTTAATACCCATATTTGAGCAGAAGGAATTAAATTCCTTATTCTCAAATTCTCCACCATGATCAATTCATAATGAAATTATTTTAAAAACATTTTCATTTTGAACAGCTTTACAAAAACATTCAAATAAAGTAAAAGCATTATTTTTATATTTTAAAAAGAAAACCCATGTAAATCTAAAATAGTCATCAACTAAAATAAATACATATAATTTACCAGCCACGCTTGCTACTTTTTAAGGTCTAAACAAATCCATATGGATTAGTTCTAGAGGTTTATATGTAGCAATTTTGTTAACATATGTGAAGGATAATTTTTGTTTCTTGCCAAGTTGACACGCATTACAGAATCTATCACATTCAAATATGAGACTAGGAAAATCAGAAACTAAATGTTTCTTAGATAACGTATTTAAAACATATACATTACAATGTCCAATTCTCCTATGCCAGATCCAATATTCATTCATTTTAGAAGTTATGAAATTTACTTGTTGTTTACACAAGGAATTTAAATCCAGGGTATACACATTATCAGTTCTTGGTGCTCTAAATTTATGCTATTTATTTTTGTAAACAGAACAAAAATAGTTAGAAAAATCAATAGCATAACCAAAATCACATAGTTGAGAGATACTTATCAGTTTGTGTTTAATTCCTTGTACATAAAGTACTTTACTAATTGAGAAAGCTTTTGGATCTACAACTGTTCCAATACCAATTATTTTTCCTTTGGCATTGTCACCAAAAGGGACAAGTCCACCATCTTTTTGAGCGAGTTTAGATAAATTCAATGAGTTTCCACTCATATGACTTGATCATCCACTCTCCATATACCATATGTCCTTTTTCCACTTGTTACCTGCTCTCTGCAAATACATTTACAAAGATTTCTTTGGTACCCATATTTTGTTGGGTCTAGTGGTGTTAGCTAGCAAGGATCTGCAACTCTAGAATTGCTTTGCTTTTCTAATTTAACATGATTCAAATAAATCATTTGATACAAAATATTTCATAATTCCACTTATTTGGGGTTGTATTAAGGATAAGTTTTTAGAAATATGTCCCTTTATTCCACAGTAATCACAATTTACTCTTTTTTCACTTGGAATAAAATATTTTTTGTACAGTTTGGATTTTTCACATTTACTGCCAATTCCAAATATTTCCTTTATGATAACATTTTTCCCAAGAATTTCATTTAAAGTATTTCATCCTTTAGTAAAAAAAGGGATGTAGTTTTATAAGTTTCTACTTCGGGTTTTCGTGATTTTATCTTTAATTCATAATCTATATTTTTAGAATTAATTGAATCAAAATTTTCAGTTAACTCCTCATATGGTTTCAGCATTGTATCTCTTTTATAAGAAATGGCCATATGAAAATTATTTAAATACATATCCTTATTAAATAGAGAGACATATTTTTCTTCAAGCATACTGCAGTAGGCTGCATGTTTTTTATTAGTGTAATTAGATTCAAAACTAGAATCAGAAGAGTAGTAAGATTGTACCTCATATATTTCTTCCATAAAACACATTTTGGATTTGAGATTTGATTCCTCCTTCTATGAGTATGATTAAAAAGTACTACTGGAGTCTTCAGATACACTCCATGTATCTTTCATGGATTTCTTGTCCTTATGATCATAGTCATTTCATTTGAAAAATTTCATTCTCTTGTCTTCTTTTAGATGAGGACAGTCAGGTATAATATGTCCCATTTTCTTGCATTCATAGAATCTAACTTTCTTGTCATCTTTTTTGAAGGATTTTCTGAAGACCTTCTTCTTTTTATAGAATTTTGTGAATCATCAGGCTAGCTGAGCCAATTACACATCCGAATTAGATAAATCTGCACTCTATGACGTCTCTTTTACATTTGTCTTCATCTTTTGGTTTTTTAATCTGTGATGATGCTTTCAAGGCAGTATCCTCTCTTTTGATAATCACTTTATGTTCATTAGATTCATCTTCTATCTCATCTTCATACATTATTAATGTTCCAATCAATTCTCTCATGGTTAAACCTTTGACAGGTGTTGACTGTCTGATTGCTACAGAGATTCCATTCCATTTTGTAGGCAGTACTCTCAATACATTTAAAGATTGATCATCTTGTTTAATGGGATCTCCCAAGTCAGTTATGTTATTGAAAATATCGATAAATCTTCCATTAATTTGATTAATAATCTCACCATAAACCATTATGAATGTATCAAATTTATGATTAGCAGTGGTATATCTCATTTCCCTGATATTGTTAGTTCCTTCGTAAGAAATAACAATAGATTGCCACAGTTTATATGTTGTTGGGTATTGAGATACTCTGTTAAAATCATCAGGTCCTTGACCACATATAATTGCATTAATTTCCTTCTAGTTCATGTCATAATATTCTTCAGTAGCTAAACTCCATGTTTCATGTTTTTCTGGTATTTCATATGGAGTCAGAATCTTGGAATATTCTCTGTATCCAAGGTTTTTTATATAGATAATCATTCATGACTTCCAGCATCCATAGTTTTCTCCATTAATGTATGGTGCTCTGACCATAGACATTCGCTCTCTTGTATCAGTCATCTTTCTCTATATATAATCACTTTCATCTTGTTAATGCTTTTCCAGAAAGCTCAGCCTATGATACAAATTGTTGGATTGGATTACAAAAAATCTACACGAGAGGGGGGTGAATTGTGTCTTTTCAAAACTCATTACAAGATTGTGTTTTGCCTTTTAACTTTAATTAGAAAAAATGATGCAGTGTAAATTTAAATAGCAGAAACACAATATGTATAGTGGTTTGGGGAAAAGAAGGCCCCTAGTCCACTCCACCAACACTCTGCTCCACGAGCTTGGTGATTTTAAGTATCTAGCCCTCATTTCAACAGAACAGTTCACAACTAAGTATAGGAAGTTGACACCTTTACATTCCAAGGCATAACAAAGCCTTCTAGTTCACTTACAGAACCTACACAGCTTATTACGAGAAGCCGGTCACTTGAGGAATATTTTGGTATTCTGAAAATACTTTCCAGATGTTCTTCACAATTGAAACAACATGAAAATGAATGTAGGTAGATCGTTCCCTTCATAAATAATAATCGTTACATATGATACATTCTAAGTCAATCCCATTGCAGTAAATATAAAAAAAATAATTCACAACATTAGGAAAGATATACCCATAGTAGATCTTCAATATAGAAAAAGTGAATCTTCTATCGTGTTCCTCCCTCTTTAACAAACAGAGCTTTGCCACTCCTTTTGAAACAACAGAAGTAGTCGTAACTTCCCTGAAGACTCTTCATAAAAATATCCTTTTAATTTGGAAGAAACATTTATAAAACGTTTTTGAATCAGTCAAAATCGTACTTTAAAATCAGCTTTAAATCTATCTTGAAATCTGCCTAATAATCAGCGTACTGACCGTTGCATAAAAATATCGACTTTGATTTCTCCGACACCAAACGTAAGGTTGAGTTGAACTGTATGAATCCTATGAACGTAAGGTTGATGATTTATTCATAAAACGTAAGGTTCACAATGTATGGTTGACAACATAAATATGAAAACGGAAACTTGACAACAAACTTAAGGTTTATTCAAAACCTAGGGTTGGTCATCCATAATTTTCCCTTCAACATTAAAACGTACCATAAAAGATCCATAATTTTACTTGATCCATACTTTTCCATGAATGTATGGTTTCTTACAAAAGTAAGGTTGATGAACAATACTTTTGAGAAATAAATGTAACGTTTAATATTTACGTACGGTTCTCCTTCCATACTTTTCTGATATCCCAAACGTAGGGTTCCTTCTTAACGTAAGGTTCATCTTCCATACTTTGCTAATAACGTATGGTTGATTAACCATAATTTTTCTTTATCTCAAAAAGTATACACTCTTTTTATCCATACACCACGTTTATCCATGTAGAGTATGAACAGTGTTTCCAGAACACGCTCAAGAAGATTCCGTATAAGTAGCGCATGAACAGTGTTTCCCGAACATGCTAGATATGAATACTTTAGTAATAAATTCCTATTATTTCAATAGTAAAATCAAATAATAAATTCTTGCAAAATACATAACAAATAAAATCATTAGAAAATAAGTAAGGGTATTTGTGAGCATCAAAATTTTCATAAAGAGATAGAGTATTAATATAAACTCCCCCTTTAAATAACAATATTATGTATTGTTGAAAACAACACTTGATCAACGAAACCAATATAGATCCATGTGGTCCCTTTTAATTATCCCTTTAATATATAGGTTTAGGTGGAGTGTGCTACACAAGGTTCCCAACAAACACAGTAGCCATACCCTTTGAATATCAGAATAATTTTTTCAATTCAATAATGGGTGATATATTTATTGGATTCAACATATATTCTATAAAATAGAAATTTTAAAGTTTCAGAATATTAAGAAGCCAAAAAATGAGTTGATTAACCATCCCATTTGTAACTACTACCACAAGTACCTCGGACACACCATCATTGATATCTTCATCTTCAAGAATTTTCCCTAGAAGATGGTATATTTTTTTGAAGTGCATTTGGAATATAATAAAGTGTATGTCACATGATTTTCATCATCCCTTGGTGATTATTATTATACTAGGGATAATTCGTGTATGGATAAATTAGTTAGAACCCATCCTTGACAATTCTTCCTATACGGTCGCACCACCACCTATAAGTCATTCAAACATTGAAGATGTTAGTGTTGATGTCCTTAGATAGCATAGTGCCACTATAGATTCCAAATCTAGTCTTTACTATCATATATTTCACACCCACCCACATTGTGTTGGAATTTTGTTCCCAATAGGCTCTAGGGGAATCCAATAATAAGGAAAAATAGTTTTATTCTATAAATATCATCATACTGGTAGGACGATGTTAATCTAAGGGATATAACATACATGTTTAATCCTTAGAATACATTCACCAAAGGTCCTATGTTAGGGGAAGTAATTCTATAGGCACTCATAAAACCCTTGGTGGGTTCCCTTATAATATTTTTTATGATTTTGTGTTAAGAAGGAAATAATTTATTTGAGCTTAGATAGAATTGTAGTACACTATTGGTTCCTGTAGTTTTTTTTCATGTCAAATTATTTTTTTAGATCTCATAACTAAGACTCAACTATCCAATAGAAAATATTATTTGAAAACTGCCTATCAAATACCTATACCCCTATTAGTTGGCCCCCCTAAAATTCTAATCCTAGAAAAGCCAATTTGGTATTGAATTTTCCCATTTAATGGATGTAACATATGTTTAAGGATCTCAATAGTATCAAAATATGGATCTCATTCAATGATTCAATTCACTTATAAGTTGTTTTTCACATAGACCTAATCAAATCCTTGGAGATACCTCTTGAGTTTGATCCTAAATTAGATGATGTAGAGGCATATCATGTAGAGGATATTTTTAAGTCCCCCGACCCTATTCTCCTATTTTAGTTGTGTGATTTTTTAAATTGTTATTATATTATAGAATATTACAACACAATGATCATGTTTTTGTTGTCCATAAGATTCTAGTCATAATAACCTTACATTGTGAAATTTCATATTTAATAATTAGAGTATAAATAATTATTATATAATGTTATCTATAGAACTGATCCCACACAATATTACACTTAATTACCTAGGTAAACAGGGGAAAAGTAAATGGATATATGTAATTCACCATTATGGATATCATACAGTAGTAGATAATGATGTATATTAATGTAATGAGAAATGTAGTGAGAGTAAATAAAAAATGATATCATATCAATGGATACTTAATACTAACAGAATATTATATAAAAAAGTAAATGATCTCATAATTATGGAAGTTATTGGAATCCATGATCATAGAAATCACAAAAAACCCATCAAGGACTTATTCTAAGACATCATCCATAATGGAATGGACACTAACATTACCCTATCATAGTTGTCTCATGAGACATACCAATTCAACAGGAAGCTAAATAATTCTTGGTACAAATTTTCATAATAAAATTCCAGTTACTTCCATCATATTATAAATGTGCATAGTCACTACATAGAATAATTTTCAATAATTAACAATATATTTATCCATATAAAAATCTCATAATGAATGTTTTCTTATACGATTTACTCTTATCAAACAAATGATTATCGAGTAATATCAGTAGAATTATCTAGTTGATGAATTAAATATTATGTATTGGTAAATTACCTTGAAATTTATTATGTATAATTATAGATTCATATCTTTCAAATAAGTACCCTTATTATGTGATGAATATGGAATTGTAGTTATCATGTAGTGGTGATGATTTTTTCGATAATTGGGATAAGTAAATGAAATACATGTATTTATAAAGACTAATATCCATAAAATTAATGACCAGTTGCCTTCTAAAAATGGGTATGTAATCACTCATAATTGATACACATTATGTATATACAATTTCCTTGAGTAAAGTCTTCTAAGACATAATTAATTGATGAAAAATGTAAACTTGTGCCAAAATCAACATTAATCAACTTGGAGCCTAATAAAGGGTCCACAAAATAAATAAAAATCAACCTTACTTAATCAAATCCTAAAAATTAGAAACCATAAAATGATAATAGGATAATTATATGGTACATATGTGTAATTTTTTTTATTACCATATAACATAGAGTTTTATGCTGCTTTTGATAATTTAACCATTACAACAAATCATTAATGTAGTATAATGTGAGTGAAATGGGGTATCAAATGTATATGATATCATAAGGATTGTACATGGAATAATATAAAAATAATATTATAATAAAAAAATTTAAATTTAAAATGATACTAGATTATTTATTATAATAATAATTTAAATGTCAGAGAGAAGTAAAACTCCTTACTTGGACATGGTAACAAATTTTGAAAAGGATAAGATGAGAGATAGATTGGATAATATATCATGGATAAAAATTCATAGGGATGATAATATAATATTATTTTAACTATGGAATCATATAATATTGGATTTGTTAATAATTTATAACAACATAATTAAATTTTGAAAATGATCAAGATGGATTTTGAATTTTTACTGCTCTTGATATTTTTATCCCAGCCTCGACCACTTGGACCAAAAAAGAACTTATTTATTTAAGTGATATATATTGGAGATTCTCTTTGAGTGGGAAATAATTTGTTAAAATTTAATTTGGTTTTAGAGAAATAAAAAATTTGTGGGTATTTATTTTTTGAGGTGAGTGGAATTTCATGTAAAAAATTATTTCATATTTATTTTTTGATTATCTTAATTTATCCACTACCAAGATAATTTTCCATTAACACTATTTATTATAAAATATAATGTTTACTTAGAAAATATGGTATGTATCTCATAATTGTTATTGTTGTTTCAGTCTTTCACACACACACACGCACATATATAATTTCCTATTTATCATATTTCACCGTATATCTCTATTTTTATGGTATTTTACCATTCATATAAAAAAGTTCCAAATTTTACACCGTGAATAATTTTTGAATCCTCTTTCCAAATATAAAACCATTTTCATAAAATTCATCCTATAATCATTTATTTTGTATATTTTTTAAAAGGAAGTTAAATTTGATAAAAATGTAGAATCAAAGTAAATAACATTTAATTTCTAAAAGAATCTACAATTTCATACCACTCAAATTTTTTATACATTAATTATTATCAAAAAACATAATACCTTGGGGTAATTTATGAAATAATTGTACTTAGATGAGTTGGTTTAGTTAAAATTTATCTTTTATGGATTTTGACTACCATAAACTTATCCCATAGATGATACACCTTGAACATATATTTTTAAAGTTCAACATCAGTTTGGTTATAATAGAACTCCCTTTGATTCTATCTAAATCCCAATATTTGATAAATGAGATTTATATGTGATGTTATTAATATTTTAGACCATGGTTTCTCCCTTTGGCATCAATAATCACTCATAGTTACCCTTAATATACTAAAATTTGAATAGTCACTATATAACGACTATGTCACCAAATGTCAGAGTGTCCAATAATAAAAATTCCCAATGTCCATAATTATTAATTTCCATGTAATGAAAATATTTACTTCTAATAGATTTAGTTAAAAAATATCATTAATAATACTTATCATTTCTCGTTCTATTATTATGTCAATTCAATGGTCCTATTATTTTTCTATTATACTATTCCTATTATAGTAGTGATATTCATTAGAGATTATAAGAAAGAGATATATAAATAATATTATAATTATTTATTTTAATCTATTATCAATTATTAGTTGTGGATAAATTAATAAATATTTATCATTTATTTCTCGTTCCTTTCCCTTTAAAGAAATATTTAGTACTTTCTAAAATTTTATCGAGTATTACATTAATTATCCCTAGTATAATAATTTCATCCTTGAAATTTTTAAATTTATCATGAAAAAATTAAGATATGTGTGTATCATTACATCAACAGGAAATAATGTTTTCTCCATTACAAATAGATTCTTCTAAAATATCTTCAATAGTTGTATTTTTCAATTTCGATGAACTTTATCTCTATTATCACGATTTTGAATCGACCTGTTATTATTTGATAATTCAAGATCCAAATGAACCTAATAAAACATTATAACATAAGATGGGTCAGGTATATACTTCCATATAAGTGATATATGGAAGAATTAATTCAATTTATATAGTCTTGTTGAAATGGTTAAATTATATGTGACATATCATATCTACTATAATATTTAAAATTGCCAAATGTACCTTGGACTTAAGTCCAATTTCATTCCATATCAAATCACATCTCTCCATATAGATATCATTAGGAAGCCATGGTCCCCTAATTAGAATTCAAGATCCCTTATTCGATAGTCAAAATAACTATTCTTTCTACTTTGAGATTCCTTGATATTATTTTTTTATTATTATCTTCTGTAATATATATTCAACATGTTATGGACCCAATAAATTCAATTCACTAACACTCACTCAATCTATTGGAGATCGAAATCACATTCCATAAAACATTTCATATGGTTCCACTTTTTTCTATAGTGATAACTTTTATTATATGAATACTAAATTAGGGATAAACATGGATATAAAATTCCATTAATGTGATAAGATCATGTCCTTTCAATTACATCCAATGTTTGTATTGTCCTTATATAATTTCCATCTATTTGAGGGTGATAGGTAGTGATATAGCTATACAATTTAATTAAAGTCTTAAAGTTACTCTTCCATTATTTGATGTTAACCATGGATCATGATTAGAATCCATTGATAATGGTGTTCCAAGAATTCCCAAAACATCATTCATACATAACCAAGAGAGACGACCATATGTTAAATCTTGTTGAATTACAAGATAATTTGATTACTTTGTATTTTGATCTCCAATAACCCATATTTCATTATTTTTATGGGTTGTATTAGGTATCCATGTAATGAAATACATATTAGTATTATACAAATTCCACTCTCGTATAGGCAAATTATTAATAACCCTTTTGAAAATTTTCATTACACATTCATTTATTGGATTACTAAGCATCTCATTGAATAATCTACAATCATTAAATTTATATTTTCTCACTAGAAATTTTCATAGATGTGTTTATAAATTTTATTACTTCTTGGATTTATAGATTATTTTGATAATAGATTCTCATAAAAGGTATCTTTATTGGACTCTAGTATTGATGGATCACATGACCTCTTGAAAAACTATAAAACTCCATTATTACAAAAGTAAATAATATAGTAATTTACCATTCCATAAATATTCCACATTCTTCTATTCGGACTTATCATTATATTGAAAATTCATTATACTATATAATAATGAAGGTAGTGTAATATCCTGGAAAAAGAATAATTTCCCCCTTTCATTATAATACTTAAGTCTATTCATACCAAATCAATTAGAATTGGATCATTCTTCACTGACATCATATATATGATGTTGTGGTCTTTTATAATCATTTCATTCACTACAATGTTTTCTATCACATTATAGTAATGTATATCCTAATCAGAATCCTTTAGTATTTCCAAACAATAATTTTTCCTCTCTTTATGATCCTTCCGAGTAATGGTATATTTAAAACTCTTGTTTTCATTATATATATAACATATCTCTCCATAAATATAATGTATCTATAATTTAATTGAAAAGATCACTACTTTTTACTATAAATGATGAGTTGGATAATTAATATCATTAAATTTCAACTATTGATATAGATTACCAACCAAATTATTACTTTTCAACACAACACATCCAAGAACATTCCATAATTTATAACTATAATTAAAAAACCTTTATTTTCAAGATGGAAGAACCAATACAATTCAAGTAATGCCCTAATAATTGTAAAATAGTAACTTTTATTTGACATTTTATAAACATATAGGGATTTATGTTATATTTAATATTTTATAAAAATCTAATATATCTTCTATCATGCAATGCATGAAATACTGAGTAATATTTTTCGCATACAACAAAGAGTGTCTTCAATATCTTCAAATACACACAATACTGAGTTTTACTGAACAACAATATATTATTAAAACAATATTAATAAATATTATAAGACACAAACATGCCATTAAATTAGAGTTTATGAGTAATATTCAATAACTTTTTAAAATATATGGTTGATAAAAATATAAAATGAATTCATTGGTTTCCAATAAATATGAAATGAGTATAAGAAAATATTTAATATAAAGGATAGTTTTTATCACTAAGGTGTTTTATCTGAATAAATTAATCTAATTGAAATTAGTATATTATATTAATGTAATTTATATACTATATATTCAATAAAATATTTTTCTACATTCATCCAAAAGATTTGATATACATAATAAAACAATCGTGTTCTTTATTACTCACTAAAACATGATTTATTACATAAACTTAACTTGATACAATATAAAAGATCGAGAGGTCTAGTATCGTGGGGATTAGGATCATTACATAACAATTATAAACATGAAATAAAATATCTATATTGAAAAACATCCTTTACATGACCTCTATATTCCATCGTACTTAGCATTTCATGGGATAACCTGAGGACATGCATAAGAAAAGGGTGACCAATAAAGATGAGTAAGGGAATTATCATGGAATGCATGAGGAATATAATACATGTTATAAAATAGGTATATAATTTGAGAAGAAGAGAACCATGAACATAAAGGAATGATAAATCATGATAATCATATCATGGAAATGTGGAAACTAAACTTAACATGTAATTCAGCATGATCCAATTCTCATTGCACATGGAGAATGAGTATACCCTAATTTTACATGAAGCATGAGTAAACTCTCATTTATCTTGATTACCATGAGTCAAAACTCATTACACATGACGTATCATGATACTATACTTTCCCTAATTCATTGGAGTGCTATCAGGGCACATCCTTCTTAATCATTTTATTTCATGCATAAGTGTGCCACATAAATCATATAACACGGAATAAATCAACATTATACGTTATTCCATGATTAAGTAATGGGTAATAAATACATGAATGTTACATTAAATATGTATATTTTCATAAAGGTTAATACCCCTAATAGATACATGGGTAAGGTATTCACTACAAAAAGATATTGTCATGAAAAAACAGGGTGCAATTTCGGCAGCATAACGACATAACATAAGGAATCATAAAAATGGTTAATGAGAGTGAAAAGGGTTTCTCGTCATATGTACATGAAATGGATAGTAAGGGAGTGTTATAGATATATGTCCCAACAAATGTAATGGAATTAATGTGAGAGAAAGGTTTATCCAATTATCCAAAAATAAAAAGGGTTGAATGTCGGAGGTGAAAAATCATACCCCAACATTTGTAAATGAAAATAAAATGGAATAATAGTATTAATAAAATTGGATAAAAAGAGAAAGGTAGGAATCCCTTACTTGGA
The DNA here is from genome assembly GCA_963277665.1 of Viscum album. Classification (NCBI taxonomy): domain Eukaryota; kingdom Viridiplantae; phylum Streptophyta; class Magnoliopsida; order Santalales; family Viscaceae; genus Viscum; species Viscum album. The sequence continues at coordinate 1,520,550,942 of OY728150.1, forward strand.
ACTGTGATACCAAAATCATGGGAGAGGCTTCAGAGAGGCTTCTTGGGAGCGTGAAGAACATTGGGAGGATTCTTGAGATAGGAGGGAAGGGTTTGGTCGAACTCCAAAGGCGTTGAGTGAAGGGGAAGTGGGATCTGGGGTGGGTTTATACAGGAAAGTAGAGGGAATTATTTATTTTTTAGGTTTGGGAAACATCACTTTAAAATAATTAAAATCTCAAACCAGCCCAATGTGTTTGGCCCTAGTGTTTTCCAAAGGGGATTGAAAACAATATTTTATAAGTCCAATGGCCTATATTCTTAAAATAATACGGTTTCTTATGTGGAGGTGAGTCACACTCTCAAGGAAAATAATTTAAAAAGACATAATGTTTTATAAGCCTTGAAGGGTCCACTAAAGCATTGTAAAATTCATCAAACAAACCCAATATCACATTATATTAATTGTAAAAAAAATATTGGCCAAAAATAATGTCTATAGTATTTTATTACATCACTATTGGGTCATTATGATGTCATAAAATGCATTATATATTTAAAATATATTTAATTTTTTTTCCCAAAAATTTGACTATCTTAAAAAATTATAAAAAATTCACAGTTGGATAATTTCCATGTCTTCATTTAGAAAATAATATTCATTTTATCTAAATATTTTATAAATATGTGAAATTTACATTTAAAATAAAAACCGACATTTATAAAAAATGAATGGGTTTTGAAAAAAACTTCTTTCAAACATTAATTAAAATTACAATTGCATTCATAAAATTATGCGAAAAATTTATGTTTAATAAAAAAAAATTAACAATAATATTAATATTTTATTAAAATATTATTTAATTCAAAAATGCATTAATTGATCTAAATAGATTTCTTTGTTAAATATTACCTAAAAATACTATTTATGCTTTAAAAAATATGTTCAAAGTAACAATAATAAAATTAATTTATATTAATTATTATATAAAAAATAATTCATATAATAATAGTGATAAGGTCTTGTTACAGGAACCCTTATAAAACCCACATAATACCTTAGTGTATAGTGTATGTTGGTGACAAACTCTTGGGCTGGCTCATATAACATTGCCCGAGTGGTAATCTCTATATACATCCAAATCTCTCAATGGAGGTTCTGCTTCAGCTTAACATATTCAAGCTCGGCATGGGCTTGGTCAATAGTTAATCCCAAGGACTCCACCTCCTTTCTGATCTCTGGCAAATGGGATTCGTATGGGGAAATTCTACCGGATGAGGCCATCGCTTCCTTTGTCTGAGTAAGTTGTATTTGTTAAATCCCAATATTTTTACTAATTTTTTTATCACTATTCAATGGCTATATTAGAAATGGTCAAAACACTTGACGGTATCATAAAATACAGAAACATAAAACCAATAAATTTCACGTTTTATATAACCAAAATAATACATTTAATTAGATCAATAGAAATTTCCATTAATGAATGTTTTGGATGTTTCAATCATCCACCCTTAAGAAATTTTTCCTTCAAAATATCCTTTTCCCGCTCTAAAAAAATTGAGGATAACTATGATTAATCATTTCCTACGATTCCCATACCGCTTCTTCAAACTTGATTTTCACAACACCTTGACGTAGGGCATTGTCTTATTTCATAGAATGTTTTATCTATGATCTAAGATCTTTACTGGTTTCTCCTCATAAGAAATATCATCCTAAAGTTATACTACCTAGTAAGAGATTATATGTAAAGTCTATGGTATGTACTTACTTATGAGGGATACATGAAATACCTAATGTACATTTTCCATTGTTGGTGGAAGTGTTAGTTGATAGGCCACAACCACAACATGATCATGAATCTTGAAGGGACCGTTGTACCTAGGACTTATGTTCCCTTTCTTTTTAAACCTCATTACCTTATTCCATTGAGATATAAATTGAAATAAAATTTCTACAACATTAAACTCAAGGTATCATCAACAATTATCTTCATAACTCTTCTGTCGACTCTCGGATGCCATGATATGATGTTGAATGTTTTTCCCCTTCTCCACCATTTCTTCTACAAATTCTGGTCCTAGAATATTACACCCATAGACTTCATACCAACCTACTAGTGTTTTTCACCTCTTCCCATACATGGTTTCATAAGGTTCCATTCATATGCTCGAGTAGAAACTATTATTTTAGGAGAATTTAACTAGAGGAAGATGTTGATCCCAACCTCCATTAAATTACACTGAACATGATCTTAACATATCTTCTAGTGTCTGAATAGATCAGTCAGATTGGCCATCAGTTTGAGTATGATAAGCTCTACTAAAGTTTAGTTCAGTATCTAGAGCATGTTGAATACTCTTCCAAAACATAGAGGTGAATCTTGGGTCTCAATCATATATAATAGATAGTGGGACTACATGCAGATTTACCACTTCCCTGATGTATATTTGTGATAGTTGATCCAATGAAAAATCATCCTAAATTGCAATAAAGTGTGTAGAATTTGTAGGATGATCCACAACAACCCATATTGCATTGTTTCCTTTGGATGCCTTTGTAAGTCCGGTGACAAAGTCCATGGTGATGTTCTCCCATTTCCATGCTAGTATGGGTAATGGTTGCATCATCCCCTTAGACTTCAGTCTCTCAGCCTTCACTTGCTGGAACACTAGTAACTTTGATGTAAATTCAGTGATCTCAATCTTCATATTACCCCACCAATATTTATCATGTACATCTCAGTACATTTTTGTGTTTCATATGAGAATAGAAAAATTTGAACTATGAGCATCATCCAAAATAACATTCTTCAGCACTGAACTTGATGGAACACATAGTCTTTTCCGAAATCACATAATTAATTCTTCATTAACATTGAACTCTTAGGATTTCCCTCTTCTGATATCTTCCACTTTCTTCTAAATTCTCACATCATTCTTTTGAGCATCATTTAACCATTACATAGTATAAGGTTAAGAGATCATTACTAAAAATATTGATGATATTCCCTTCATTATGATTCCCATGTCCATCTTCATAAAATCTATGATGATTGGATCCTTTTAAATTTTCATTAGTGATAGAATCACTAGTTCCTTTCTACATAGAGCATCTGCCACCTTGTTCGCATTCCCAGGCTGGTAATGTATTGAGCAGTGATAGTCTTTGATCAGTACTAACCATCTTCGTTGGTGCATGTTCAACTCTTTCTGTGTTAATATATAATTGAAGATTTTTTGGTCCTTATATATTTCAAACTTCTCCCAAAGAGATAATGACACCAAATTTTAATGTGAACATTACCATATCCAACTCTATATCATGTGTTGGATAATTATTCTCATGAAAATTTCAATTGCCTTAATGCACAGGCAATGAATTTTTCATTTTGCATCAATACAAATCCTTGGACCTTCTTCAAAGCATCATTGAATACCAAAAAATGTTATCCACTTGTGGGTAAAGTGAGCACGTGCGCATTGATAATCCTCCTTTTTAACTCCTTCAAACATTATTCACATGCATTACTATGGAAAAACATTACTTGTTTCTGAGATAGCTTGGTATGAAGGTTGGAATAATCATGAAGAATTTCTCAAAAATGGTCAATAATATCTAGCTAAGCCCAAGAAGATATGGATATTTGTTACCGGTGTCGGCCTCATACATCCCTCAATTGCATCTTTTTTGTAGGGATCCATAGATATCCCATTAGTTCTGATGATATGAACCCAAAATGAGACCTTATTCAACCAGAACTCACACTTGTTGTACTTTTCATAGAGCTTCTTCTTCCACAAGGTCTCTAGTACAATTCATTGATTCTCCTCCCTATCCTCCTTGGATTTGGAGTATATCATAATATCATCTATAAATACTACCCCAATTTTGTCGAGGTAATCCATTAAGACTCTATTCATCAAGTCCATGAATATTTTTAGAGAATTAGTGAGTCTAAAATAAATTACTATGAATTAATAGTGCATGTATTGTATACAAAAAGCATTCTTGGGGATATAATCCTTCTTCAACATTACTTAATAATATCTAGACCATAAATCCACCTTGGAAAAATATTGTGCTCCATGAAACTGATCGAACAAGTCATAAATTTGTGGGAGAGGATATTTTTTATCGTGATTTTGATAAGCTCACGATAATCAACCCAATGGTGCATTTTCCCATCTTTCTTATTGACGAAGAGGACTGGTGCACCCCATGATGAAGCACTTGGGCATATAAACCCTTTAACCAGATTCTCCTGTATTTGTTTCTTCTACTCTTCAAGATCCACAACAGCCATTCTATAAGGTGTCATGGATATTGGAAATGTTCCAGATATAAGATAAATTGAGAATTCAACATCTCTTCTAGAAGGAATACTAAGAATCTCCTTAGGAAACAGTTCTGCGAATTCCCTTACAATAAGAATGTCTTCAAAAATGGTGGCCTCCTTAGACACAATAATCTGATCCAGATATGCGTTCTCATGGGGTTGTAATATCCACGCTTGAGATAATGGACATAACGAAGATTCATCTTCCTCTTTGCAATTATATAGAATTGGGGGGGGGGGGGTCGATTTTCCATATGGAGAGTGATTTACCTCTCACGAAATTTTTGATAGCTCTATATAAGGAATGTCATTCCATGACAACAATTGCATCCAATTCCACCAGAGGGAGTATGACAAGGTTCCCTAGGATATTCAATCAAGATATTATGATAAGGGGAGTTATATTCATGGGATACAATGATTTCTCCATTTTTCATACTCATCAAAATCATCACTTCCATGATTTATGGTGGTGCTGGGATTATTCTTCTAAACTTTTGGGATATAAAATAATGTTTAGAACTAGAATCAAAATGTCTGTTCGCTATTGTTAAATGAATAACTAGCATACCTATCAACACTTCATTTTTCGGGTTCACTTCAGTAGTAGTGATGGAAAAATCTCACCCTTGCTGCCTTGGAGGTATTGGATGCCTCCAAAAACCCTTGTCTTAGGGAACTGATTTGAAAAGTTCCCAAGTTCTTTGTAGTTGAAGCAATGAACAATGCTTTGTGGGTCAAGCAGAGAATTCATCTCTTCTATCACATCTTCATGTTTTTTCCTTCCAAAAATTAATAGCCTGATGCCCTTCTCTTCCACACCTAAATCATTTCCTCATCCCCTTCATGAAATTTCTAGGTTGATTCATTTTGCACCTTTGGCAAGTTGGGTGACAGATCATCTTAACACCGTTGTATTTATCTATCGGACCGCCATCATTTATGTAAACCTTATGCTTCTTATCCCTATGATACCCCTGAGATTCTCTTATCTCCATTTCGACCTTGGGGGCACATTAGGAAATTTCCTCATAGTTGTCGAAGTCACGGATCACCAGTGCTTTCTGCAGGCCAGGTTTTAGCCCACCAAAGAAGTGGTCAACATTGAAGTCAGTGGTAATGACAAATCTGGAGGCATATTGTGCAAGCCTTGTGATTTTTTCTTCTTACACTTTGAAGGATTCGTTTTCAATTAGCTTGAGGGGAAGGAAGTACCTTTCTATCTTAAGTCAGAGGGTGCATAAAAAAAATTTATCTAGAATCATCTTCGAGAAATCTTTCCATTACAATGCATTGATCTCCTCCTCAGGATTTCTATTTTTGATCAACCTCCTCCATTGATTAGCTTCAACCTACATACGATAAGAATCTAAGAGAACCATCTCTTGTTCATAAAATTTAAGGATGGAGAAGTTCGTTTCAATGGATTTGACCAATTTTTCAACGATTGAGGGATCAGATTGTCCATTAAAAGTACGAGGCCTTTGTCTCATGAAGCTCTCAATAATGGAATGTTTATTATTAGGGGGGTTGAAAATTCTTTTTGACCAATGTTTCTATTCCTATCTTGAGTTAACTAAGGAGAAAGTGTGACAATGTTCGTGATTCCTGCTCCCATCATGTTAGGCATCTCATTTGCATAGTCATCACATTGATCTTCCCATCGATTGTTAGCCCGAGTCCTCCTATTACTGGACTTTGGCTGGAATAGAAGGAAATTTAGGGGTAGCACATAAAGTGTAATCCATGGACAAAATAGAAGACTTATAAATAGCTTTTATTTCTGTAACTTATGAATCTATAGGTTTCAATATATGTTATCCATGATCTACTTTCTAATATATATATTCTTAGCATTATTTTTAATTGCCTTATTAATTGTTCATACTAAGCTTGTGAGTTCACCAATGGATATCACCCCTGGTGTTTCGTAACCAAGAGTGCATCAAGGCCCGTTTTCATGTACCAAGATACCCCAGGTTAAGCCTGAAACTCCTTGTCGGGGTATTCACCCCTAGGTACATGTGTTCCAGATCCACCTATACTTGCTCCTATCTAGACATGGATGTATTTGCTTGATAATACACTTACTAAATACTCACAAAAACTTAGGGATATTTTTATTATAGTAACTCTTGTCTCTAATGCTTTACTGGGGTTTTATAATCCTTATCCCAAAATAATTAAACATATCTTTTGATACCAACTACAAGAACCCTGTTCTTTATTACACACTAAAAGATGATTTATTACATAAAACTCACTTGATAAAACACAAAAGATAGAGAGGTATAGTGTCTTTGGGGATTAGGATCATTACATAACAACATAAAACATCAGATACAACATCTTTATTGAAATGTTCTTTTAAAAATCCACTACATTTCCCTATACATAGCATTTCATGGGATAACCTGAGGACATGCATAAGAATAGGGTGATCTATAAAGCCCAGTAAGGGAATAAACATGTAATAACATGAAGAATAAAATACTTGTAAGAAAATAGGTATATAAATGTATAAAAAGTGAAACATGAACATAAAGGCATGATAAATCTTGATATTCATAACATGGAAATTTGGCAAAAACACATAACATGGAATTTAGCATGAGTCAAGTCTCATTGCACATAGATCATGGGTAAACACTCATTGCACATGAAGGACGAGTAAACCCCAATTACACATGAATTATAATGATTCAAAACACATTTCATATGATGTACCATGATACTATTCTTTACCCAATGCATTTGAGCGCTATTAGGGCACACCTTCTCAAACATTTCATTTCATATATAATTGTTCCACATGGATCATAAAACATGGAATTAATCAACATCATAAGTTATTACATGATTAAGTAATGTGGAATTAATACAGGAAATACCATTCAATATGTATATGTGTATAAAGGTGAAAACCTTTGATAGAGACATGGGTATGGTATTCACTACAAAATGATCATTGTTGGAAAAAACGTGGTGCAATTTCAGCAGAATAACAGTGGGACATAAGGATTAATGAAAATGGTTGATGATAGAGAAAAGGGGGTCTCATAATATGTGCATGAAATGGAAATTGAGGGGGTCATATGGATACATGTTCCAAAAAACCTAATGGAATTTAGATGCATAATAAAAAAGAATTACTTTTATGTAAAAGAGGTAAGTGAAATCCCTCACTAAATTTCAGCATGGTAACAGGTGTACATGGGAGGAATTAATTAGAGAGAAAGGGGTATCCCATAATGAAAACATAAATATGGAAGTATGGGGGAGGTTTGAAATCATACCCCAACATTTTTAATTGGAAATTAAAGGGCATCACAATATTAAGAAACATGGATAAAAAGAGAAATGTAGGAATCTGTTACTTAGAAGTGCAATCTCAAAAGCATGGGAGAGTCTTGAGAGAGGATTCTTGGGAGATTAGGGAACCTTGGGAGGATTCTATAGAGAGTATGTCAGAGTATGGTCAAACATAAACAGAATTGAGTGAATAGGAACTGAGAGCTTGGTTGAGTTTATATTGGAAAGGAGGGGGAATTCATTATTATTTTTGTTTGGGACAGCTCACATTAAACTAATCAAAATAACAATCCAGACCATAGTTTTGTCACATAGTTTTTTACAAAGGGGAGTGGAAATCAATATTTTATAAGGACAATGGCCTAACATCTTAAAACAATAGGGTTTCTTATGTGGAGTTGAGTCACACTCTCAAGGAAAACAATTTACCAAGACAAAATGTTTTATAAACCTTTCTGGGTCAACAAAAGCTTTTTAACATAAATAAAAAAAACCCCAAATCACATTATATTAATGGTGAAACATATATTGTCCGAACATAATGTTTATATTAATTTATTACATCACTATTGGGTCATTTTGATGTCATAAAACACATTACATATTTAAACAGTATTTAATTTTTTTACCCAAAAATTCGATTGTCTTAGAAAATTTAGAAAAATAAATTGTTGGATAATTTTGACTTCCTGATTCCAAAAATAATATTCATTTAATCTAAATAATTTCCAAATTAAGTGAATTTTTTCTTTTATATTAGAAACCAACATTTATCGAAAATTCATGGGTTTTGACAAAAACAGCTTTCGATCCTTAATAAAAATTACAATTGCATTCATAAAATTAGACGATGTTTTTTATTTAATAAAAATTAATTTAATAATTATAATAATATTTTATTAAAATATTTTTTAATTGAAAAATACTCAAATTCATCAAAATATATTTCTTAGTTGAATATTATCTAAAACTAATATTTCTTGTTTAAAAACAATTTACAAAGTAATAATAATAAAATGAATGTATATTCATTATAAAAAAATTCACATAATCACAGTGCTAAGGACTTGTTACATAACCCCTTATAACACCCACATATGACTTTAGGGTAAGGTGTGAGATGGTGACAGACTCTTGGGGTGGCTCGAATAACATTGCTTGAGTGGTAATCTCAATCAACATCCACTTTTCTCATATGTGGTTCCGCTAGAGCAAAAATTATTAAAGCATGGCATGGGCTTGGTCAAGAGAGAATCCTAATGATGCCACCTCCTTTATGAGATCCAAAAAATGGGCTTTTCATAGGGCAAGTCTATTGGATGAGGTCATCCCTTCTTTGTCTGAGTAAATTAGATTTGTTAAAAACTTATATTTATACTAATCATGTGATCACTGTTCAATGCATATATTAGCAATGGCACAACTCTTAATGGTATTTTAGAATCCAGAAAAATAAAACCAACGATGTTCACATTTTATATATCCATAATTAGAAATTTAATTAGATCGAAATAAATTTTAATTAATTAATGTTTGGGTCGTAACACATAAGATATGATGAAACCAAATTTTACACATAAAATCTATATTTTTATAATGACAATTTTAAATCATTTTAATGAAAAAAATATTTTAAATCTGAATATTTTCACTTTTAGAAATTTAATATGAATAACTAAATTTCATTATTCTATTTAAGATAGTAATCTACATTATCACCCCAGTTTCAAGTAATTAAACATTTATTTATGATTTATATGTTTGTAAATTATTTTGGTGAAGTTTTAGAGGGTTTGAAAGGCTTCTAAAATATTTTGGGGATTTTATAAAGGTGCATAGTCGGTGATTGGTTTTTGGATACTATGAAACTCCAACAGGAAACCATGTATAATGTGACATGGGAAAAGAGGAAAGAACATGGTTTGGCACATGGTTTTTCCAATCCATACGACCATGTAGGATAAACCATGAAATATGTAACAATGACCATATATACAGTTGACACACGGTTAATTTAACCATGTGAGAAAACGATGTGGGTCCTCAATGAGTTAGTGGATAGAGCATAATTAGAGAATAGTTTTTCCTAACATTGAAACTACCTATGGACAGTTTGAAAACAAGATTTTAAAAAGTGGTTCTGTGTTGGAATTAGCATTAAAAAACCATTTTTTTATTTAATCATTAACTCAATGATTACTCATGGTTTGGGAATCTTTACCCACAGAATAATAAGTGATCCAAAGGAGTTTATTGGTTCATTGAAGCCTAATTCCAATGGTAAGTCTTCATTTATGGATGTTTTTCATAGTTTTCATATATTCACTTTCTTCCCAATCTCCGTTTCTTAAATCAAGTCCTCAGTGGATATATATAATGTTTTTGATTCCAATCATGGTTATATTTGGCCTTTTGATGTTAGGAGTCGATATTTAAGGTCTTAATTGGAGATTCGACCCATTTATTATTGGATAATCATGGATTTAATTGTTTTCGTAAAAATTCCTAAGGTAAGTGACTTCAATATCAAATCCTATTATTATAACATGAAGGGTTTGTTTAAAATTGTTTACATTTAATGAAATTGATTGTGAAATTATTGTGAAAATCATGGTAGAACATTATTTAGTGATGGTGTGTGGATTTATAGAAATTTTGGAAATTTTATGAAAAATTATTTGTTAAATGGTTTTAAAATATTGATTTCATAAATGGTTGCTTAGTTAGAATCTGTAAAATTGTTTTACATAATGGTTTTAAATAATATGTTTATTGAAATTGTTTTGGAATGATGGTTTTATCATGGTTTGACATATTAGGTTAGAATGTTTCCATATTTCATTTTATGAGGCTTGGATGAAATATGACATGGTGCTCGTTGTTAATGGTGGAATAAAACATGGGATTTTAATTACCTTGTGATTACTTGGTAGATTAATTAGAAACCACTCATGAGTATGGTACTGTCATATTGTCATACATGTGTAGATGTGTATGTTTTTGGATTTGAATTGGATATTCAAAAAGGGTATGTGAAATTGTTTTGAAGAAATTTATTGGGCTTGTCCATGGATCATAGTTCTTTTTTTGAAAAATATTTTTCTTAGAAATAGTTTTGGATTCGAGGTCAAAAATTTTAAATTATATTATATCATTTTTTTATATTTTTTGTAAATATTACATCATGATCTATTCTATTCATGTTAGTAGAGAAGTCATTTGTTGAAAGCCTATCGGTTTTCATTACTCACCCCTACTTTGGAACGTTGGAGATTTTTTAATATATTTTTTATTATCACACATGTAAAGGTAATTCATCACAATTCATTAGTGGTGCTTCATGATATATATGAATTTATTTGGAGCTGTATTATGGAGTTATGTCTTAGATATTTTGAGTTTTGTTAGATTATCTTCCTCTATGTACTTGATGTTAGTTGCCTTCTATTTTGGTTCTCTATGGTAGTTTGGTTTTGATATAAATGGAATTAATTTGTGTTATTTTACATTTTTATCATGAATAATTTAGTGGTTTTGGTTATGGAATGTTTGATTTGTGTTTTTTATTTATTAAATTGTAAATTTTCCGCCAAATGTATTGAACCCATTGAAAATTATTTCCATCCTTTGGCATCCTGGGGATGTCACATAAGGCCTTGTAACAATTCTAACTTGACTCAATCCAATGAAGTTGGGATAAATGTTACATGTGGTATCAACTTGTTCATTCCTTGACTTACAAGTAGTTTGAGTTTGTTCAATCCTTGGTTATCAGTTTTGTCAGTATTCAAGATGAAATTCATTCTGGTGTATTTCTTGTGTTGGGTCGGAAAAAAGTAGTAGGATTTAAAACAAATGAAATTTAGATAATAAAAAGTCATAGATAATGTTTTTATGCTGAACATCATGTAACTATAGAGTTGGGTAAATTAGTTTTTAGAGGCACTTATAAGAATTGTAATCACATTGTAATGGGTTTATCCAATGAGAAGACCATGAAATTAATTTAGAAATGACTTCCCACTATGAATACATATTTAATTATGAGTAATAATATATGATTGGATACAAGAATTTTTATTTTTGAAAATTATAAAAAAATGTTTTCAAATGTGAGATTTTCAAAATAGCATGCTGACATTATTTTCAATATAGTTTTATTTTCAAAATGATAGTGGAATTTTCAAAAATTCATGAACGTGGAAAATGTTGAATTTTCGAAACCAATTTTTTCATAGTTGTGAAATTGTATAAATTTAAATTTATAAGAATTCAATTGATAGATAGTGATACATATTGCGTTTTTTGTCTATATACAAAAATGGAACCTAATAGGCATTGCAGAAACTAACCAGAGCATTCTACATATAAGTTTGTTTTACCTAATCCATAGGTGAACCAACAACTAGTTTGGATTATAGTACAATATGTTTAGGTTGTGGAAAGAGGTAACATGATAGATAAACCAAGGAAAGTTGATCAATATTTCCATTTCCAAATGTATAATCCACCCATCATTCAGGTTGATTCAAAATTAGAGAAGGTAGAGGTGTTGATGAACATGATGAATCAAATATTTTATTTTTTAGAAGCTCTAATATAGTTGAATGTCATTTTGTGGAAGTATATGTTATAATATATTGAATACCAGTGGTGGGATTTAAAGATCCGGATAAATTAGAAGAAGTCCTTTCATGTGAGGATTTTGAATAATTTTTAAAAAAAACACTATTCTTACATTTTTGAGATCACAAGCAAATCATACATCATCAACATGAATTAGGAGAGACTCATAGTAACATAGAAGGAATCTAAATTCATGAATTTGGTCTGATTTAAACCAGATGTTGCTCCTAGTTAACCCTTAAAGGCACATAATTTTTAATCGAGGCTAAGGAAGGAGATTCACTCAATGATGTTCTCTATTATATGGATTATATGAATATGTTAAATATAAAAATAGTGGTACAAAGGGATATACTAGGAGATACGAGTAGTGGGAGAATGTTGATACCTATTGGAAATAGTGGGTACTCTTATGATGATAACAAGAGATAGAGGAAAACTTATTTTCATGTTAGTGGGATGGATGTGAATCAAATTACTAGATTGGTGAGTCTTACTCCAAGACCCATGACTAAATATGGATGATTCCAAGGTGGTTCCATCAATTACATGAAGTAATAGTATACATTACCACCTAGATAATGACCCAATTTCAACAAAATAAGGCATAATAATTGCTATTGTCATATTTCTCTGTGGTCCGATGTTCATTACACTACTCATGTGTCATATATGTTGTATGGTTTGATGGGATGGGGCAGCATAATACCTATTATTAGCAGAATATATCTTGACATGGTGATTATAGAAATACCATGACCCCTTATAAAGGGCTATGTCAACTGGGAAATAAGGATCAATGTTCAACGAGTATGAAATTATATGTATTTGACCATGTTATTATGGATGATCAATCTCGACCATCGATGGTCAGAGGTATGATTATTTTTAATTCTACCATTATGAATTCTTTGTTGGATATGTGTACTACCCATTCCTCTTTTTCTTCTCATATTTTTTATATTCATAGATTAAAAGTTAAGATGATTCCTTCTATGTTGAAACCTGAAACACCTTTTGATAAAATAGAATGTTGAGCCTTTGTGTGTAGAGAATGTTCTATGACTATTAATGGAGCTGAGTTAATATGGGATTTCATTATTATTGAGATATATGATTATGAAATAATCATAGGTATGGATTCTTTGACTATATTCAAGGCTCACATAGACTATTATATTAGAACATTTAGTTTCATGACTAATGATGGATTCAAGAATAGGACACTGAATTGTAACAGTAGGTGTAATGATATTGTTGGTACCATTAGTTGTAATGATCTCATACTAGTTGGAAACATTAAATTTGGCATCAATGGAAGATATTGAGGATTACATTTTTTCAGTAGTTCTTGGATAATTTATAAGTGTTTTTTCAAAACATTACTTAGGTATTCCAACCATAATCGAAGTAGAGGTTATGATTGATCTCAATCTAGGGACTAGTCCTATTTCAATTCCATATTACAGTATAAAACCAACATAATTAAGGGAATTAAATTTGTATTTGTAAGAGTTATAACGAAAAGGGTTCATTTACCCTAGAACATTTATATGGATAACAATATCTATGTTTATAAAAAAGGTGGATAGAACTCTTCAGTTGTGTGTGGATTATTGTATGCTTAACCATGATATGATAAAGAAAATATATCCACCTCCAAGAATTGATTATATGATTGATCAACTGAGGGGATTTCAATGATTCTCTAAGATTTACTTTCAATTAGGATATCACCAATTGTTGGTTCAGAAAGAGGATGTTCCAATGTTTTATTTGAGGAGTATATATGGCCATTATGAGTATGTGGTTATTCGTTTTGTTTAATAAAATGCACAAGAAGTCATTATGAAATTGATTAATTTTATAATTCAATGATATTTGGTTTTTTTTGGTGTTGTTTGTAGATGACATATTGGTGTAATCAAGGACAATGTATGAGCATGGAAAACAATTAGAAAAGTGTTGGGAATCTTGAGATATCATCATCTGTTTGAAAAATTATCAAATTGTGATTTTTGAAAACAAGAGAAATGATTACATGGCCATGTAATATCTAAAAAAAAGAGTTAATGTGGATCCAAAAATGATATAGGTTGTTATATCTTGGAAACCTCCAAATAATTTCTTGGATATACATTGTTTCTTTGGTCTAGTTGCTTATTACTGGCATTTTTCCGTGAATTTTAAAGACTGGACTCACCAATAACAATTTTGACAAGTAATAATGTTCAATTATACTGGAATGATGAATTTCAAAAGTTTTTTCAAGAGCTTAGGTTTCTTCTTACATCTTCATCAATCATGGTTTTTCCAGAATCCAGACATGGGTATGTGTTGTATTGTGATTCTCTAGGATCATGTTTGGATGTGTTCTCATGCATGGATATCATTTTATTGCATATGCATCGAGATAGTTATAGTTTCATGAGAAGAACTACCCAAAAAATGATTTTTAGATAGTTTATGTTGTCCATTAATTGAATATATGACATCATTACATCCTTGGTGAGATATTTATAGTGATTATGGATCATAAAAGAATGAGGCATATTTTCTTAGAATGGTATTTGAACTCTAGATAAATAAGATGGATGCATTATCTTAGAATTTCTGACTGTGGATTGACGTATACACCATCTAAAGGCAAAATGGTGGTCTATGCATTAATAAAAAATTCATATGATCATTTGAAAACGGAATATTAAGGTATGTGGTAGTTTATGTTAGTCCAAACTGACATGAACATGAAATTTGATGACCTAGGTGACGTTGTGGTTTTAATTCTAGTTTCATTCATTCCTAATTTTGTTGTGATAGTTAAAGTGGAAAATATTTTCTATTCAAAATTTGTTTCTATGAGGTCAAATGTCAATGGTGTGGATACCATTTAGGCATGGAAAATTTATGGGAGTTCATTTTTATGGTTTTTACAATGGATGGTTGTACCTATGTCTTGATAGGAAAATCTTCTTCATGTATACCACCATTTGAGATGATATTTTCATCATTAAATACATCATATGTATAATGAATTGAAAGAATAGTTTTAATGGGTTGGTATAAAAAGGAATGTGGATGATTTCATTTCAAGATTCTAAAAATGTCAGAAGGTTAATGATGAACATAAAGAACCACTAGGTATGTTGCAATATCTACAAACTCCTATGTGGAAATGGTAGACGATAGCTATGGAATTTATAATAGGTCACCCAAGAATAGTTCAAAAACATGATTCCATATGAGTGATATTTGATCGACTCACAATGTCATCCAATTTCACCCAATTCGTGAATCTCATACAGTGGAGGAATTATAAAAAATCTATATATGAGATGTAGTAAAGAGGAATGGAAGACTAGTTTCAATTATTTCAGATAGTGTCCCAAGTTTTATGTCTCATTTCTATAAATTCTTACAGAAATATATTTGGACTTAGTTGGACATTAGTACAATTTATAATCCACATATGAATGGGAAATTCAAAAGGATGATACAATAGTTGGATGACATGATGCAGGTTTGTGTAAAGGATTTTGGTGGATCATTAGGGAAGAACGTACCATTACTGGTGTTCTAATATAACAATATTTATCATGCCTCAATTCATATGAACCATTTTAATAATTTTATGGGTGTCATTTTCTTTCACCACTTTGTTGGTTGGAAATAGTGGATACATCACTAGTTGGGATGAGCTTTTTCCAAGAGACAATGGATAAGATTCAGTTAATCAGGAAACAGAAGAAGTCAGAATAGTGTCATCATAAATCGTATGAAGATCATCGTCGACTATAATTTTCATTCAAGGTGACTGATCATGTGGAACTGAGGATATCTCTAAGGATTTTTCATCGTCATTTTGGGATGTAGAGAATGTTATATCCTATATACATATTCCATTTTGATATGGTTGAAATTTTTGGAGAGGTGGAATATCGGTTGGCATTTCTACCATGGTTCAATGTGGTGCTTAATGTGTTTCATGTATCCTAGTTGAAAAGGTATCAGCTTGATCCTGACTATGTGATATTATGGGATCCAATTTTCATGGAGTTCGATTCTTCATTGGTTCATATCTGATTTCAAATTGTGGATAGGAAATTTAAAGTATTTCCTAGAAACAAAATCAGTCTCGTGCGTGTTTTTTGGAAAAAATGTGAGATTCAGGAAGATACTTTGAAATGGCAGAATGAAATGGTCGATCAGTGGCCCAAACTATTTCATTGAAATTATTTTTTTCTAGTATTTTGGGATGAAATTTTTAATGTTAGAGAGACTATAACACCCATGGTTTTAATTAAGTAACACATTATTAAATTTTTTTATGTATATAAAGTGTTTGGGTGAATTTTGGGAGGTTTTATAGGACTTTTGGAATGATTTTTGGAATTTTATAATGGTTCATAGTTTGTTCATAGTTATGTGAAGCTATAAAAATCATATTTTGAAATCAGGAACTATGAGATAAGTTCTAAGAGGAAGTCACACATTTCGGCACACAGTTTGTGAAACATGTGTGACCACCCATGAGAAACCAAGAAAAGTGCGATTGTGAGCTTTTTTATCGTTGGTTCATGGTTTGTATAACTATGTGGGAAAATGTTGTGAGGTCCTCCTTGATGTAAAGGATTACACATGGTTATCACATGATTTTTTCTAACTGTGTGACTAACCATTCATTGTTTAAAAACAATATCATTAAAATGGAAAATTTTTATTGGGGTTAACTTTAAACCCCTATTTTTGCTCTATTGTGGACCTAACTTAAAAATTATTCCGGCCAAATTTTCTTAACCTTCCCCCATTGAATATGAAAAAATAAGAAGGCGTTTCTTGGTGTGTTGAAGATCAATTCATGTGGTATGTCTTTGTTTATGGTAGTTTTTCAAAGTAGTTTTAGATATAAATTCTTCCATCTGTTGGTTTCTTAGACCTAGTACAATATAGATAGATCAAAAGTAGTTGGCTATAATCATGGTTATATTTGGCCTTGTTGATGATATGGGAAGATATCAAAGGAAGGTTTTTGGAGATTAAACATAGTTTTTTATTGGATAATCATGTCACTCTTCGTTGTCTCTATAATTACCAAGGTAGAAGGATTTAATATATAATAATTTTATTATAAATTTAAGCATTAGTTACAAATTATTAAAATACATTGAAATTTATTTGTAAATTAGTGTTAAAATTATGGTAGAAACATTCTTTAGTGATGGATTGTGGATTTTTGGAAATTGTGGAACTGTTTAATAAAATTAATTGTAATTTTTTTGAAATGTTTATTTAAAAAATAATAGTTTGGTTTGATTTTAGAAAATGGATTTTGAGAAAAGAAATTCAATAAAAAATTTTTTATATTTAAATGGTTTTGTAATGATGGTTTCAGAATGGTTTGTCATAATGGGTTGGTGTGAATTAATTTTTCATTTTAAAAATCCGGTTTAGAATATGACTTGGTGCTATGTGTTAACGGTGTAATGGGACATGTGATTTTAAATACCTTATTATGACTTGGTAGATCATTGAGAAAATGCTCACGAGTAAGGAACTATAATATGGGCATGCATGTGTGGATGTGATGATTCATGGGTTAGTGGATTGGAATGTGATATATTAAAAATGGAATATGAAATAGGTTTGGAGAACATTATTTTTTTATTTCCTTGGAAAATGAGTTTGGCGTGGAAAAATATTTTGCTTACAAATAGTTGTGGTTTTTATATAAAATATTTAATTTTTTTTTATAATTGTTTTATATAAATTGTTTTATGTAAATGTTCCAATATGTTATATCATAGTGTTGTTAGTATGGAAGTCATTTTAAGCAAGCCTACTGAGTTTCATTACTCACCCCTACTTTGGATATTTGGTGATTTTGTAGATATTTTTTGTCGAGAAAATAGTAAAGGTAAATCATCAAACATATTTTGTGGTACATAAGGATACATGGGAATGGATTTTGTGTTGTATATTATATTTATGTCTTGTAGTCTTTTAGTTTTACCGGTTTTTCATTCATTGTGTACTTGATGTTAGTTTTCTTTCAATGTGGTACTCTGTTGAAGTTTTGTTTTCATTTCAATACAATTAGTTTGAGTTATTTTACATTTTTATCATGATTCATGTACTTTTTTAGTTCATGTAATGTTTTATTTGTGTTTTTTATTTTTCAAAAGGAAAATCATCCCCCTATTTCATTGAATCCATTGGTATTTATTACCAGCCTTTGGTATCTTGGGGATGTCTCTTTAGGCCATGTATAAATTACGCGTTGACTCAATCCATTGAGGAAGAGTGGAATGATACAATTAGTTATTTATATAAATTTAATATATATTATATATACAATGAAATACGTTTCACCTTCATTCAATAATATTAATAGGTATAATATAAGACCAAACGTAATTTAAGATAAAAAACTATATTTTTATAAATGCAATTTTTCCACCATTTAATGTTGAACCAAATTTAAAAATGAATATGAAAACATTAAGAAATTTAATATGAAAAATTAAAATTCCGTTTTTAAACAAAACATCTAAGTTATGTTAGGATGAATTTTGGTATTTTTTGGAGGAATTTCATTTTTTGATGAATATTAAAAAATACAAAATTTTAATTGAAAAGTATTTTCCCTCTAATTTATTTATATGGTTAAATTATATTTAAAATTTATTTTAATTTATTTCTATATAAATTCTACATATATTAATACATTTTTTTGTTATTTGATTCATTTTCACATTGAAATTTTATATAAAAAATTCTATCTTCTAAACATTGTTTTTAAAAACCCACTTTGTCATCTATACTGCAGGATTAATTTTAAATTAATTTCTTCCAGTTCTATAACATTATTTTGTAAAAATGTATTCCATATTTGGAATCACAATTATATATAATATATAATACATTCAACTTAGTTTTTTTTACCGAAATTATTAGTGAATATAACTAAAATTAATTACATCAATAAAGAGAAAAATTTTCATAACATATAACTAAACCTTAAACTTAAGTGTCAAAATGAATTGTAAAATTTTATAAAATCCATTTTATTTCAATATTTATAACATATCATTTATTTTATGAAAATTGGACAATTATTTGAGCCACATGATATGATAAAAACATTGGTGGAATTCCCTTCTAAAAACATTACAAAAATGCCACTCCTCCTCCTCTATAGAATCAATCTCACCACTCCCACTTATTCACACCTCTCAATACATTTTTATCATATAAAAACAAAAAAAATTATATCCCAAGATCCATAAAATAATCCTAGAATCTTAAATTTTGGCATAAATTAAACCAAATAAGTTCATTGGTATAAACCAAAAGGATTTATGTGAATAATATGTAACGTTCTTGAATGATCACTATTGTTTCATTAACTTATCCACCACATAAATTTTTTTAATATAATTATTATATAATAACATAAGTATCATCAATTTAATTATTTGTTTTTATTATAATATTTTAACCTACAATTTATTCATACATCCATCAAAACGGGATACACAATAATCATTCGTGTGTACGGTATACTACCACAATGCAAACTGATGTCATTCAATATTAAATTTTCTAAAATTAATGGTTGGAAATAATAATGTATTTATAGTCTCTATATTATAAAGATTATTTATAATTTATTTATTATTTTGGATCTTTTTATATAACCATACATTCATACATTTCATATTTCAATAATACGATAACATCGTTTGTGGATGTGTAGACAACCGCCTCTTGAAAGCAACGTGATTTGTTCAAATATTACATAGAATGTATTAAGAATGGATTTATTGTAAATATGTAACATATATGAGATAAATATTATATATTAATTTTATTATATATCATTTAATTTTCATTTGTTTAAATAAGACAATGAAATGGTAGTAGCGTTCTTACGTACAAACCACATTCCGTCTCTATAAATGGTGAATTTCATTTCATATCTAATAATATTATTTACTATTATAAATACATATATAATGGATATATATGATAAATAAATAATGTTTTACATTCTTAATATGATTAAATCCTTGTCTACATAAAAATAACATAAATAACAAGTCAAAATATACTAAAAAACTAGTCAATGAACACCTGAAGTAGTAAAAATAATGACTTATTGTTAACAAACGGATAATAGGATATTATCAAAAGATAATATATGATACTATAAATATGTTTTTTATTCTTTTATATGTTATTAAAATGTTCAAAAATATTATACATGTGGTTAATGGATGGTCAGTCGAATGGAAATGCTAGGTAATATATTCATGTCTCACTTTTCTTTCTATGAGGCACACACCATTTTCACCATTTATTTATTTTTTATAGTGTATATACTATCCCTATATTTTTATATCATGAATAAATCTTTAAATTATTTCTTTAATGGGGACTATAATTCAAAAGATACCACATAGTAATGGATTATTATCTTATTTTCTTTTCAAGAGGAATACACAATTTTCACCACCTAGTTTTTTTATGTGGTCTATAGAAATACATTTTTTATATATTATATCATGAGTTATTTTATATTAATTGTATTTAAAGTTTCATTTGAAGTTATCTCTTTTATGGGGCTTATGGTTCCAATGTTACTAAGTAGTTTGGGATTTCATATGAATTCCCATTTGTTGTGGAAAACATTATCATTGTGCACCTAATTTTATAGATATGGGGTACGTAAATCAATTTTAATATATAATATAATGAATTATTCATTATTCATGGTTTTTTTATTTTCAGTTTGAATTATTTCATATAAGGATATTTGTTCTTAAAATTACGAAGTGCCATTGAAATTTCATAACTCAACTCCTTTTCAGTGGGTTATATTACTACATCACTGTCATTAATATTCTTTGATTATGTGTATAATGAAATTGAAAATATATTTATGTATTTAAAATTATCTTATGTGTATTTAAAATTTATAAACATAATCGATTAAATGGTTGAGTCTTACTTCAACGTTATGGCCATTTCAATGGTATACTTCACAGTCCCATTTCATTCAAGATTGTTTACACTTGAATTATTATTAAATGAAATTATTTGATTTTTTTTATAAACCATTTAATTTTATTCCCCTCTGGTTCTTCACCTCCTTTTCATGAAATATTACCATTTTTTCAATCATTGTTAATTAAAATGTTCTTAAAAAGGTTTTTATGAAAACTAGAATCCATTAATCTCTTGGGTCGGAGATCAATTTCATCTCAAAACCAGTTTTAATAAAAATGTTTTCAAGAAATATTTTTACCATATTATTAACTATTTAAGAAAATAATTTTTACCCTATATATAATTTTTTATGTTTTAAATTAATTTTCAATGAGTTTTTTAAAAATGTTTCTGAAAAAAAGGGTATTTTCCTAGAGAATTATTTGAAAAGATATTTTTAGAGTATTTCAGTTCATGAATGAAAAAAACATTATTTTTACTCCACATGGGGTATGCTGTATTAATATGATACCTATTATTCCTATAGATTTTTTATTATTGATTTGTCCAAGGATTGTATTGGCATTCACTTCATTGATATCTTCTTTAAGTCCATTTGAAATGTTCAATTCCCTTTGATCATTAGACATTTAATTCCCCCTAAGTATCCATATAATTTAGCATGGATATTTTTATCCTAAATAATGAATAATTTTTACATAATATGATTACGTTTATAGTTATTTTATTATCTGGGGAAATATTGATAAATATGTATTCTGTATTCAATATTGATATTTCATAAGGAATATTGTTGAATAATTAAATCGATTACTCGAATTGAGGAATGATTTTCACTGGTAGTAATGGGTGGGGCCTAGACATTATATAACCCCTTGATGCATTGATTGGTTCTCACAAGGAAACTTAGTTATTCATATTAAATGTGTTTATATCTATATATTTAAACTATCTTGTGAAAGTAATTGCTGATATAGGTTTTCTTGTTCCTCAGTCATGACATACAATATTTATGAATTTCATTCAATTTTCTTCAAAATTTATAATCCTTGATATTTTCTCAGTGAAAAAAATATGTGGATGAATTTCATTATCATTTTATTTATTTGAATGTATGTTTTTTTCCATTTTTTACATATCTATATTGATTATTCATTATCTAGTTATTCTAATGAAATGTGTTTTTAATTATTTAATTTGACATATTCTTTATTACATTTCCAATTATTTAAATGAATTTTGTTTTCTATTATTTTCCTTTCCATATTATTTACGCACTTCCATCTATGTTTATTTATTATATGGAATGTTTGTTCATTAATTACCTTACCATTGAGATTATTCTTATTGATTCATTATTGCTTTCATTGTACTTACCCTTACTAGGAATTTGAGCTCACCATTATTATGTTTCCTACCCTAGGATTATCTAAAGTGTGATATTAACGGTATGATAGGATACAAAAGATGGAATAAGTTATTATATAAAACAATTATGTTGTACTTTTTTTATTCATTTGAAATAAAAGACTCATTCATGTATCTAGTTTACTAGGTATACTAAACTGTTTAGTATCTTTGGATGTGATTTATTTCAATATTATGCCAATGTAGTGGTGGCATGACATTGGGTCTAGGATGCTAGGTTCAGGTCGCTACAGTTATTATTTGAGCAGGTTTAGTAGAAACCTTAGGAAATAGGTTTAGGAAAACATATATTATGGAACATAACCCTAAGATAGACTTTGAGAATTGGAAATTAATCACATATGTATTATTTATATTAATAGTTATGTATTCCATCAATGAATTATGATATTATGTTTGATCATAATTTCTATGTCATAACACCACTTTTTATGTTTTATGTAAGGGGATTTTACCAAGATTACGGAAATTTTGGGGAAACTTATGTAAAGTAAAAGTAAAAAAAATTATTTGAGGAATATTGATATTAAATTTTAGAGATATGAGCTTAATGGTATGGATATAATTTTGGGTTCATATTATTAGTAATGAAATCATAGTAATATTTAAATAAAAATACTAGACTTCGTAAAAAAAATAGGTTATATTGAAAACCATAGAGAATGTAATATTAAATGATCATATTTCAAGGATTTCCGTCATATTTATTTTAGAAATTATATTAAAATTGTTTTTAAAAAGGAAAAACTATAAGGTGGTGGGACTTGAACCCAAGAGTATAGAATGATAAGAGTTTCATGACTACTACTGGACTTTTCAATGTCCTGGTTATGGATTAATTATTTCTAGTTAAATAATTTTATGAATAAATATTAATGATGATCTATTTGTGTTAATTTTTATGTATAGAGATTAATTTATTGACCATATGGGATTTGGAGAATAGTTATAGACTAAAAACTAACATTATTATTTATTTTGGAAAAACATAGTACAAGAAGGATCATGGGGGTCTAAAATTGTGAAGACCTAAAGCATCATGAATAACAAACTTAATACCCACCCATGGTAAAGAACCTGGGACAATGAAAAGGAATATACATTAAGTTGGGGAAGCTGTAAATTCCATGAAATCCACAACCATGTTCCCATATCACCAATTGTGAGTGATCTCAATTTTATTCCCTAGGAGTTGTTTACATTTCATAATGGTATATGAAATATTCCAGGGAAACTGTATTGTACCTAATGGTGCTTTATAGAGGATTATGGAATCCATCTCTACCGACATATGCATTATTTTTCTCTGACTACATAGTTCTAATCTCGTGGCCATCACCTTCACCTGAGCCTATAAAGCATCGCCCCTACCATAAAAAGATGAGAACATTTCTACAACTGACCCCTCTTCGTTTTAGATGACTCATCCACCTCACATATCTCGATGATAAGATTTCCATACATGTTAATCATGATACATTGGTGGGGAGGATACAAATGGACCCAATTACCCTATCCCTAATTACTATACTAGTTGAATAAAATTTTGTTCGAAATAGGGTCTATAACCAAAGGGGCAGTATGACGATCTATACACTACTTGACGAGATCCTAAAAACGTTATTCCTTTCGAATGTGATTATAGTCTTAGAACCCCTTAGTATTTTATGGCACACATCATTCCAAGACTTATATAATGTCCAGCATCCCACCAAGAGAATAACAGCCCTCACATTCCTTTTAGGTCCATGTTCCCCCTCTCCTGGAATCCTTACATTATGAGAGAAATCTTGTAGCCCTCCATGGATATTCCAGCCACCAAAAGCTCTAAATTCTTAGCAAACCCAGTTGTTCGACTCAATATCAAATAAGAGATGCCACACCGTTTATTGCTTGGGATCACGACAACACCTGCACCAGGAAGCGATGATCACACCCATGCGATGAATGTTATCTTCAGTGGAAAAGGCTAGGTTCCTCACCCTCCATAGTATGATGATTAATTTGGATATAAACTCCATGCACAACAACATCACCCCCCAACGGTCTTTATAGGACACATCCCTCCGCACATTAGAAAAGACCTTAATTAAAAACTCACCCAACACGAGGCCTGAAAATATGATTTTATCTAGATCCTCATTGATAGCAATGTTATTGAAATAAGCATGTTGATTCTACTAAATAATATCCTCAATTAAACGGGGGTGGCCAATTTCCCCCTAATGGATAGATTCAGAGTCGGGAATCCCCAGAACCACAATCCTCCAACCCCCCCCCCCCCCCCCATTTTGAAGCCAGAAGTTGACGTCTCCTCTTACCACCAGCCAATTAGAGTGATGATGCATAAACTCCGTGTACGTCTCGATCAGGTTCCATATCTTGGTTGGACACGTATTCTACTCATTCACATTCAGACCATACATATCCTGCATTATCCTACCTCATATTGTTCGACCTTCCATAGCCCCCCATGCTATTTTATTATGGATCCCATGCATGGTCAAGGTAAAAATACTCAAATTAATTCCCCCTTCAGGGAGAGTTCTTCCGAGATGCTTCCCCATGTACTAGTGAAGCCTACCTTCCATCTAACAATCCCAAATTAATGAAACCAAAATCTTCTCCATGTTGGCGATTACACTGTTATGAACCATCAAGGTGGACATTATGTGCATAGTAATGGAAACAAGAACACTATTAACAAGGGTTATACGGCCCCTAAAATAAAAGAATCAGTTTATAAAATTGTATATGTGCCCTATGATTTTGTTAAATATCTTATTAAAATGATGAACACTAAAATAAATAGGACTCACCAGCACCCCAATATATTCCCTACTAAATAATCCCATTCTCATATTTAATATGTCATCAAGGACCCTTACGTATTATTCTAATGTATTACTAGTTGAATAATAGAGGCTTTTCTCCCAATTTATCACATACCCACTCCACTTTCAATATTCTCCTTGAATCCCATTCATCATATACACTGACCGCTTACTACAATTGATAAATAAAATTATATCATCCAAAAACATCAAATGCAAGATACCCCTTATTGCATGCCTATTCTGTTTTGAAATTACATTACCCATTTAAACACCTCGATTGATATAAAAACAATGTTCATTTTTTGAGAGGATGAAGAGAGTGGGGGGGGGATCCCCTTGCACGAGCCCTCGACAATCCTTGAGTAACCCAAATAGAAAGACATGCAACTTTTTTATAGACCTTACGATCTGTTAAAAGTAATATTTTAGTGCTTAAAAGGGGTTTATTCTACGATATACACAGCATGAATTAAAGGATGAATTATAATTTGATCAAAGAAAAACCATAATATGTAATCGTTTATATGAAACTAAATCTTTTTAAGAAAGTATATTTTCTTGTATTCTTGATTATTAAAATAATTCCTCAACATTACGAAAAGTATATCAAAATATAATGTTCACCTAATACCTTATTTTATTGTTGAACCAATTGAATTTTAAATCATCATATATGTATGAACATTAGAAATATAACATTTAATTGATCATTCACTTTTTTTGATTGATGACCTCAACCACTCCCAATAAATATTTATACTTTTCCTCTAAGTCTATATTTTCACTTACCACTAATATTATCTTAAATGGAAACCAAGTTATAAGATATTCCATGTGACCATATTACTTATCATACTATTTTATTAAGAGGATATTTTATAAAATATTTTATGACGTGGGATTTGAACATATAAAATATCAAACAGTCTATTACCAATATAGAGTTTAAATTGCGAGGACACAATTTATTTAAGGTGGGGGAGAATTTAACATCCTAGAAATTCTAAAATTGTAAATTTTATTTAATAACATATATCCTCTAGGGGATTTATGGAATATTAAATATTTGAGATAAATATAATATATTCTACAACTTTAAATTCATGAAATACTGATTTATCTTGTGTCAGACACGACAATGAGTTTCCATTATTACTTAAGTTACACACAAGACTGAGTATTACTGAAAATAAATATATTATTAAAAAATTATTATTTAATATAATAGGATATAAACTAGTAGTTAAATTAATCATTAATATTATTATTAACCATCTTATGAAAATATATTCTTTATAAAAATATAAAATGAATTCATAGGTTACTATTAAATTAGAAATGAATAAAAGAACAAATTGAATATAAGGGAATGTTTTCATGATCAAAAAGGTATTTTATACTAATAAATTAAATTTATTATAATTAGTTACTTATATTAATATAATATATATATTATATATTTAATAAATTATTTGTGACATTCAGTCAATATATTTTCTTGGTATAAGATAATAACAAACCTAATTTTTCACATAGAAACCTATATTTGTATAAAGTCAATTTTACAGCCTTTTAATGGAGAACCAATTTTAAATATTAATTTTGAAACTTTTAAAAATTTAATATGATAATATAAAAATAATATTTTAAATAGGAACAACAAAATTAGGTTAGGGTTATTTTTTGTTATTTTTCTTAGATGTTTCGTTTTATGACAAATAATAAAATATACTGAATTTTCAATGAAATCTTTTTTTATCGTAAAATTTAATTAAATAAATAAATAATATTTTAAATCGATTTTAAAGTAAAATTAGATATATTAGACATTAATAGATTAATTTTAATTAATTTAAATCAATTTTACATTTAATTTTTTTATAAAAACATTTCAAACTTATGAACATATTTATTTTGAAAACCCACTTTGCCATCCCGACTATGGGATTATTTTTAAATTTATTTCTACCACTTATGTGACTTGAATTTGGAAAATTGGATTCAATATTATGAATAATAATTTATACTGTTTGATAAGGTAAAATAATTTTATACCAATATTATTAGTGAAAGTAATTAAAATTAATTACAGAGAATAAGAGAATCATTTGAATAAGAAGGGACTAGACATTAAACTAAAGGAAAAAATGACCTAGTCACTTGTAAAAAATCCATTTTGTGTCCATATGTGTACATTATACATTTTTTTATTTAATTTGGAACATTATAGGATCCATAGTACATGAAAACATATGGGCGGAATTCCCTTTTAAAAAAATTACAATAATGCCAATCTTCTTCGACTATAAAAGGAACTCACCTCTCCCACTTATTCACTCCTCTAAATCCATTTGTATCATAAAATAACTTCCCAAATAAGATCATGAAGTACCTATAATCATCCTATAACCCTCGATTTTGTAATAAATCAAACCAATGAAGTATTTTGTTATAAACCGAAAGGAGTTGCCTGCATAAGAGACAACATTCTTCAAATATCACTTTTGATTAATTTACTCATCCAGCCCATATATTATTTTATTATAATTATATATATAAAAAAGTGTATTAAATAGTCTTATATAATTTTATACTACTAAGTAAACCTTAAATTTCACACAAATCCATCAAATTGGGATACACAATCATCATTCGTGTGTACGGCGGACTACCGCCTCGCAAACCGATGTCATCCATTTTTCCATTTACCACCTTTCACGGTTGGAAATAATGGTCAATTAGTTGTTTATATATTATATATATAGTATTTACAATATCTTTTTTTTTAATTTTTATATAACTATACATTCATGACTTCCATTTTGTGGGAATATGATAACATTGTTTGTGGACGAGTGGGCTACCGCCTCCTTAAATCGATGTGATTTGATTAAAAATCATATGATATGTATTAATAATGGTTTTAATATAAATCTATAATATATATTAAATAATTATTATACTAAAAATTTAATATATATCATTTAATATTCATTCATTTAAATATGAAAACGAAATAGAAGTACCATTCATGCATACGTTCGACCTACCTTCTCCATGAATGATATATTTCATTTCATATCTCTAAATATTATATATTATTATAAATACATATATAATCAATATATATGATAATTTAATCATTTTTTATATTATTATGATTATTAAATAATGATCGACATAATAAAAAAAAAATTTATAACATACTATTAAACTAGGAAATTAAAACCCGAAATAGTAAAAATAATGAATGATTATTAACGAAAGGGTAATAAAATATTATAAGAAGATAATATATGATATTGTAAATATTATTATTTTTATTTTATAAGTTATCATTAGGTTTATAACCCTTATAAATGAGGTTTAATTATGTTCACCCAAAAGGAAACACATGGTAAGGGATTCTTGTCGCAATTTTCTTTCTGTCAGACATACACCATTCTGACTGAATATTTGTTTTGTGTGGTGCATATATTTCCCCAATTTTATTATATATCATGAATAAATTTTAATACATGGTAATTATAGTTTCATTATAAATTATTTTTTACATGGGGACTGTAATTTAAATGTTACCATGTAGTAAGAGATTCATGTCTCACTTTTCTTTCTGTGAGGCATACCCCACTTTCACCACTTAATTATTTTGTGTTGAGTATATAGTACTGATTTTGATATATTATATCATTAATTAGTATATATTCATGGTATCTTATGTTTTATTTGTAGATATATCTTTTATTGTGATTATTAATCAAATGTTACTATGTTGAAAGGGACTTCATCACAATTTCCATTTTTGGAGGCATAATCTATTATTGTGAATCTACTTTTTAATATATGGTGTACATAATAGTAATTTTAAATGTAGTATCCTGAATAATTCATCATTAATTTATTTTAATTTTAATTTTATTTATTTTATCTAAGGTTAATTGAACATATTCATACTAAGGAGGACTCTGAACCATATGAGGATAATGATGAATGAAAACAAAAAACATGCGTATTGAGATGCCTGCTGTATTGAGAAGCAGCTGGGGGATGCAGTTGATTCCTGGATGGATGAACAAGATGCAATTACATTTCAGAAATACACGGATAGTCTCTTCACCGCAGAGGAATACCATGACATCCTAAAGCATATGTTCATTAGGCTGGTAGAGGAATATAAAAGATATCCTGATTTTGATTTCAAGGCCATTCCATGGGAGTGAGTTTATTTCTGATCCTTTTTCATTTCACCAGTTTCATCTTTGATCATGATTTTCTATCTCTTTTTGGAATGATTTGGTTTTTCAGAATGTTTCTGATTCAATTGCTTCAGTCCGCACAGTACAAGATATGTCCATCTGAGTTGTTCTGTTTTTTTTGTCACTGGAAATCTCGGTTTGTCACTGGAATTCTCTGCTTGGATTCAAAATTCCTGAATTCACTTTGCATGACCTCTGAGGCTCTGTTGATTTTGTTGTTTTCCTTTTTTGTTCTCTTTCTGTATGCATAATGGATTGTGATTTTTCACTTTTTTTCACAGCATGACCTCCTTCTGTTGCAATTCTGGAATGAGATGTTTCATTGCTGGAATCTTGTACTGCATGATCTCCTTCTAGGAGGTGATGTTGTTTTTTTGGCATTCTGTTGGTATGACCCTGTTTTCTCTACGCTAGAATCTCATGTGATTATATTAGAAGGTGATATTGCAATACTCGTCAACACTCTGAACAGTTTTTTGGTCCAAACATTTACTTGATTTCATTTCTAACTGGTTCTCTCAGTTCTCTAAGGACTTTCTCATATAGTGGATTGCTGGAATCTCCATGGACAATACAGTCTTTGGAGATCATAGAATAGTTGAAGGAAGTGGGAGAGATTTTTTTCATGTGGATAAAGAAGCAACGTCGAGCAACTCTTCGGATGATCAGTTCAAACAGACTTGATTTGGCGAGTCCCCTCTGGACAGTGCATCACATGACTTTAATGGATTTTTCTTGGTATATCTTTGTTTGTAATTCTCAAAATTCTGGCTGGTGTAAATTCATTGCACCTCGTGTTTGTAATGGTACTTTTGTTTTTAATAAATTTCCTTGGGGATAACCAATTCATTTCCCCTCTTTTTTTAAAAAAAATTAGAAAATATATTGATATATTTAAATTACATTAGGTGGATTTAAATTTGATACACATAATCAATTAATTTTTTTGAGTCACACATCAATGTTATGTTCCTTTCAATGGTTTACTTGACAATCCCATTTTTCTCAGAATTATTTACAATATAATTTCAATTATATTAAATTATTGAATCACTATTTAATAAACCCTTTAGAGTTATTCTCCTATGTCTATTCATGATTTTTTCATGTAACATTACCATTTTCCAACTCTTTGGTACATAAAATTTTTAACTAAATGTTTTTAAGAAAACCTAAATCTACTTATCTGTTGGTTCATTTATCTATATTCATTTGAAACGATTTTTTATAAAATGTTTTAAAAAGTATTTGATCCTTATAAAATTAGTTTATCAATTAAAATATATCCATTTATATAATGTTTTATTTTTTAAAAGTTATTTTCAATGTAAACTTTTGTCAATTTTTTTGAAAACAAAATTATATTTTCCTTAATAAAAATTTTAAAAGATCTTTTTATAGTATTTTTATTCATCAATGACAATAACCATTTATTTTTATTCCACTTTGGATATGTAGTATTTATATTGTAATTATTATTACTATAGATAATCAATTATTTATATAGGAATGGATTATATTAACATTCACTTCCTTGATTCCCTGGTTAATCGCCATGAAATATTCATTTTCCAATGATCATTAGACATTTAAATTAACTAAATTATACATATCATTTATTATAGATATGTTTATTTAATAAACCATATATCATTTTTACTTATTTTTTTACTTTTATAGTTATTATGTTCTGCAGAAATATTTAAAAATCAGTATTCTTTATTCCATAAGGATATTTGATAAGGGAATGTTTTTATCAATTAAATAAATTACTCAATATAATGAATGATTTGGATTGTATATGATGTGTGGGGTCCAGAAATAATATTTTCCCTCGATGCATCGATAGGTTCACATGATAATAATTAGATGAAATAATTAAATGGATTTCTACTCATACTTTTAAACTATCTTGGGAAACATCTTGACGACATATATATTCATGTGTCTTATACATGAAATCCAATAATTAATCATTTAATTCATTTTTATTCAGTATTTATAATCCAACAGATTCTCACTATGATAAAACCAATGGATGCATTTCATTCTCAATTTATTGATTTAATGTAATTGGTTTTCAATTAATTTCTTTTTCATATTGATTATGTTTTATATAGTCATTTAAATGTCATTAGTTTTTAGTTATTTAACTTTCTATATTGTTTATTCATTATAAATTTTTTTAAATAGAATACCTTTTTAGTTATTTGCCTTTTAATATTTTTTGCACACATTATTTTCTATTTATTGATTATATGGAATGTGTGTTTTGTTATTACCTTTCCATAGTGATTTTTCTATTTGAATCCTTATTTATTTCACTTTACATAACCATATTGAACATTTCAGAACACTGTTATTATGTTACCCTTCCCCATGATTCCTCAAAGTGTGATAAGAAATATATTCAAGGATATAATAGATTTCTTAAATTTATTATAAAAAAATATTGTAATTTATGTATTCATTTTAAATAAATGATTCTTTTCTGTATCTAGTTTACCTAGACTACTTAATTTTTTTGACTTTTATGAAGCAATTTTCTTGTATCTTTGTTGATTTAGTTGTAGCACAACACCAGTGTTAGGCTATTGGGGTCAGACTAGTACTATTGAATTTAACTATCACATTTTAAAATATTCAAAATATTATTCACAATTCCTTGTCTATGTGAATTTATTTCCATTTCATGTTAACATGGTTAACTGGTGATTTAATCAAGAAAATATTTCAAAGAACTACTGAAATTTTCTTGTTAAGCCTAGTAAAAAATAAATTTTAGTTATGTTTTTGGTTCTTTTTTATTACTTGAAAACTATTTCTTTTTAAGGGAGAACTGTTATATCATCCTTTTAAACAATATAAACTTAGAAAGAAATTTATAAATTCTAAAATACATATTTATTGATTTTAAAAAAATTTAATTTCTACTCAGAGCCTCATGCAAATTTTTCAAATGTCATCAATGATCCTCTAAACATTTATAATATGTAAAACTATCATCAATTAATACAACAAAAAGTAATGATATTCTCCGAATACTCCATTCATAAAATCGTAAAACACTTACGGTGTAGTTTTCAATCTAAAAGGGATTATTGTGTATTCACTATGTCGTTACTTGATTTCTACATTCTTGTTTATTACATTTAACTAATAATGAAAATAATAATTATAAATCCTTAAGATTTATGTGTCCCCTCTATTATGATAAATTATTCCTTAAATATAATGAAACTAATATAGTAATTCTATTGATTTCCCAAAAAAATGGCTAACCTCATTAAATCGTCCACTTATTATCAAATAAAACAATAGCTTCCCATAGTGAAAACCATTTATGAATATAACCATTTTCACATAAGGTTGATAATTTCTTCATTAAATTATCTAAATATACTTAATGTATTAAATCTTTTCAATATTGTGTCTTTAATATGAGTTTTTCATTAAGGATGATATATATGGGGAATTTAATAACTCTATTAGGGGGAATCAAGGTAATTTATTGATAAATACATTAATATACTCTTACATAATGGGTATTTGTTCTATTATCAAAAATCCTATTACCCATTATATATTAAATTTCATCCATTTCATCCTTGATTATTTCATTAAGATGAGGTACTAGGGTACTTCTTGATAAGATCCAGGTAATGAAATATCTATTTCAAATGTAAGTAATTCTGTAAATTCCGTATTATTATAACATATTTCTCTCTATAGTAAATTGTTTTTTTATAATTAAAGACTCAATACATCCCCATGATTAGAAAAAAAATCCAATTTATGTATTTGGATTATATATGTAACTAGATAATAAACATAAATTATAATTTAAACTACCCAGTATATAATTTTTTATATCAAATTATAAACACATGTTTTCACTAATAAATCATTAATAAATTAATTATGGGGATATAGAATATTATCTGAAAACATGCATGTTATAATAGAGTGCATATATCTATAATAAAATATTTCATTAGACAAAATTCAGTTTATTGACAAAGTATCCACTAACACATTATTTAAATACTCAACTTTGATCATTGTTATTAATAAATATAGTCATTGATCCCAAAGAATCTTATAGGGAATATTCCGTTGGATCATGGGTCATTTATTAGTGTAATGTACCATTTAGTTATTATTAAGAAATTTCATATTTATTTGTTCCCTATTTATTTTTCAGTAATGATCTCCAAGATATTTTCCTTCACATTTAAAGAATACACCCAATCACTGTAACTATCCATACTGATATTTCATCCCATATTTATAACATATATGGAAATCCACTATTTCATTATATTCTATTCCAGTAACACTTTCCGTATGAATATCTTCCATACTCTTCTTATATGGATTTACCATATAAATAAATGATTTGTAATATACTTCATATAACATAATAAATCATTTTAAAATATTTTTATATAATGAAATTTTTTGAGAGACTAATGTTATTTGATGAAATTTCTTTAAACAGTCAACAAAATGATCAATCTTGGATTTTTGTCGCATAAATATTAAACAATATAACTTTTTATCATCCTGAACCATGGCTTATAAATATAACTATCACTTCTTCTTTTAACCATTACTTTATGAATTTTATTTCCATCTTGTCACGTTTCTAAAAAGATAATCATTTTTCTATATAAATCATCATAAATTCCTTCCACTCAATGATTCAATATTTTTATTCATTCTTAGTACTTCAAATCATGGAACACTATTGGTAACATCTTCCATTAAAAAAATATAAAACAATGACAATGTTTTCCATTAAAATAGACACCAATTCCATAAAGACATTACCTAGATACACTATCCTCTCCTTTTCCACAACTAGTGGATCCACTAAATGAATGATATTTTTTCATTATAAAATATTCCAAAGAGATTGATCCATGTTATGGGGAAATTAGTTTCTCTACGTGGGAATGATTATTTATCAAAACATATGTTCCTTTCCTCGTGATAGTAATAATTTTTTATACAAAAACTTTAACATTATTATCTATATTATCAAGCGAATCCTCACATTATCCTAGATTGTTGTCTTTTTTTCTATTCTATCTTGTTATTCCTAATGTTTAATAAACAAAAAAACTCATTTTTAATATTATAATCTATTAAAATATAAAACATGACATATTTATTATTATTTCAAAAAAATTACCATATTTATATAATAAAAATAAAAAATTACAATAATATTTCTAACACAATGAGATTTTAGAATATAATTCTCTTTAAATAATTTTATTTCTTATATAACTTGTGTTAAACGAAACTCCATGTTTAAAGGAACAACAACATACCATTAAAATATTATTATTTGATAGTTATCACATAGTCATTGGATTGGATAGTATGAATAATACTAACTAAATTATGGAAATAATGTGGTTACATATGTATAAAATTAATTTCTATGTTATCAATTAATTAAATATTAAAATTAAATATATTATTTCAAGATAAAAAATATGTTTTTCTGAAAAAATTTTATGCGCATTATTTTTTTATCATAATAATTTAAATTAAAAACTATTGAGGAAATATTTTAATAAAATGTATATATTATATATTAAATCAAATGTGATAATATTCATTTAATATTGGGTTTTAATGAACCATGTTTTATACCGAAGAATTTATTTTTGTAAAAAAAGGTTTTCATCATATTTTGAATGTTTATTTTTAAATAATTTTTTTCACTTATAGGCATTGAATTTGACAAAATTGAATCCATATTTGGAATTAAGATGTTCACATTTTTTAAATAGTCTCCTTTTATTTTCAGCCATTATGAATATTAACCATGGTAAAATGTAACATCACATTAAAGGGTAAATCGTGTTAAGGTTGGTTTAAACTAATTGATAGAGATATATAATTTTCATATTAATTACTATTAGATTAATTTAATTATACCATTATCACCTTAGGCTAAAATTTTATTCTTTTAATGAGCGTTTATCAGGGAAAATGACCTATGTAACATTTAATGAAAATAATTTTACATAGTGTCACTCTCTTAATTTGAAATATCTATTATGCATCCACATATGGCCAAAATCATGTGATGAAATAATATAAAATTAAATTTGAAAAATAATTAATTCATATTCATGATTGTTATTTTTTTATAATTTTTAGTGATTATATAATTAAAATAATTTCTTCTTCAACACTAGTACATTATTAATACAAATAGTAGAAAAATAAAATAAAAAAATTTGATAATATTAAAATTAATATAATTTTAGAGATTTATAGTTTTTTAAGAATATTTTAGATACTTATATAATATTATTGATGTTTAAAAGGATTTAATTATTGTTAAAACTTTATATTTATGTATTTTATATAAAAATAAATGAATAGTGTCAAAATCAACATCAATAATATTTTATCAAAATAATATTTTATTAAATTACATAAAAATAATAATAATAATGGAATGGGACAATATGTATAATATATTGAATATATTTTAGTACCTTGGACATTTATTAAGCATTAAATTATAAGTAAAATAATAAATCTTTAAGAGTAAAAAATATATTATTGTGATTAAAGTTAAAATTGATTAACCATGTGGGTAATAAAAAAGATAAGGTTTATAATATCATAGAATCCTTCCCATTTATTATTGGTTATTTGGATTTGAACACCAAAATTACTTATATATTAATACCTATCCATATATAATCATGTTTTCAATAAAATTATTTTATCAAAATTTAATATTTTAAGAAATTCCATAACTGCCCCTCCCCACAATTATAAAAGGGAACCCCTAATTTCTCTAATTCACAACTATTTGATCCTTATATCTCAAAAATCCCAAAATACCCACCTCATAAAATTCATTATTCAAATTATAGATTTTATTACCTTCCCAAAAAACCAATGATATGATTCTTAATTGGATATCTAAAGGAGTTCTTTCAAAGAATATGTAATATCCTTAATTGATCTCTTCCTTTTTTACTTATTTTTCACATATTTTAAATATATATTATTTATCAAAAATAATTACTTTAATATATTTAATATACTAAAATATTATTAGGATTATGAAATCAGCATTATCAACCCTATTTCGTATCAAATGGGAAATGAATGTTTAGTCTGTTTTTATGTACGAATTAGTGTCTCCAAATAACGATACAATTCATTTCACGCAGCCATATTTAATGAATGGTTATTGTGATGAGTTTAATGTTTATATATTTTAATTATTAAAAAATTATAATTATTAATTATAATATTACATCCACCTTATTACTTTTCAATATGTTTCAAAATAATAACATCGCTCGTGTGTATGTGTGGACTACCACATCCAAAAAGTGACATGATTAGTTTTTTTACATGGATCGTATTAATGATGGATTTAATTAATATATAGTGATTTTATAATATAATAATTATTCTAAAAAGAGTATTTTTTATTTACGTTTCTTTTATTCCATTTTAGGAAAATTAAAAAAAACATCCTTCTGCATATACAACTTACGATCTCTGTGAACAATGTAGTTATGTTTTATCTCTATATAGATTATGAATGATTATATATATATATATATTAATAATATTAATATATTTATTATTTATATCATGATTAAATTATTTATATTAGGCACCCTTGAATAATTTATAATGATTAGAAATACCGAACTGAGATTTACATGAAAAATAATATACTTAACACCAAGAAATGATAATTTTAATATGTAATTATTGATAAAATGGTGTTTAAATGTTATAATGTTATCATATAAGATATTATATATATGTAAATGATTTTTAATAGTATGATAATAAATTAGATTTTTTATACAAGTGGTTTGAGTGTATTCATCGAAAGTGGAACCGGTAGTAAATGATTTTTGTCTCAGTTTTTTTTCTATGATACACATGACATATTTACCACATGATTCATTTATGAGGTCTATATAATTCCATGAATTTATTTCCTATTACTTATTATTAATCATTTAGGTTAAAATATCCAAAAAATGTTCTTTATTTCAAGGGGCATATGTTTTAACTGTTACCAATGAAGTTAGAGTTTTATGTCTCAATCTCAATGATTATTAGGATTGTTTGTGGATAAAATTTTTTATGAAGATATTTAATAATATATCTTTCAATAATCTCTCAAATTTTATTTCAACATTTTTAATTCATTTATAATACATTTTTTAAAATTATGTTCCTTACAATAAGCACTAAAGAGTCTAAAAATATGTTTGTAAGGATAATTGACTTTATTTTTATCTTCAGTCAATAAACCTTTTTCTTCCAAATATATATTTTCTAAAAGTGTTTTAAACAAGTTTTTTACTAATATTATATTAATTTTAATGTTATTTTTATACATGTTTTTATTTTTATCAAATTGTTAAAAAATTAATCTTATTGTCATTTTCTGAACAATGATTTACATGACTTTTTATACAATTGTTTGAAAATAATGTTTCACAATAATATATATGATATGAATGAAATTTACTTATATTATGATTTATTAATGATATAAATATTCTAATAATATTTTCCATTGTCATTTTCAAAGAAAAGGTTTTCCATAATATTTGGTAATTTTTTATGTTTTAGAATAGTTATTTCAATGAGGAAATGATATTTTACTCAAGAAATATTATAGTGATACATTATAATAATTATTCATCTATGATAATTTACTTTGATGTTATTTATTATTTAATATTGATATGATACAATGAAACCATCCTTCTATATTATTTGTGTATATTATTGTTA
This sequence comes from Viscum album, assembly GCA_963277665.1. Lineage (NCBI taxonomy): Eukaryota > Viridiplantae > Streptophyta > Magnoliopsida > Santalales > Viscaceae > Viscum > Viscum album. Next base: position 1,520,589,545 of record OY728150.1, read on the forward strand.
TTATGAAAATATTTTTACAAACCCCATTTATTTTTATTGGTTTTCATTATAATGTTATAATTGTTGATCTTATGGAATTTTTATGAATTAATTATTATTATAAGATGGTTGGTTCCATTAAATCCATCCAAATAATTAGGAAACTATGGATAACTCATGAGATAAATATGTTCTGTGTGAACCTGATTTCATGATAAAAATTTTATACAGTCATAAATTTCAGGTCTATAATATTTTTCGTGGACATAGTTTTGATGTCCATATGTTTAATTATGGGCCTCAACTTCTTGTTTATAAGGTTATGTGTTTGTTAATTTTTATGTACTTATGTTTATGTGAGTTCCTGATTTTGTGTCAGTAAAATAATGAGTGAAAATGTTTATATCAATACATGTTTACATTGTTAAAATATTATTTTTATGTAAATAAATAAAATCTTTTACCAATGTTATGACCCCAAGGATGGTGATCATTGATTCCTTCCTGATTCATGTATTATAATATTACATGCTTATTTCCATTAATCATGATTATGATCTTTGATATATTGGGAATTGTTTTCAAATTTTGATATTATGTTCACATGCCCTTATTCTAAAGTTATATCTATGTGATCACTGATATATTCATTTTTTAACCTTATTGTGCATCTAAGATCACCCATTATTATGTTTCCATTTCTCTAAGTTATAAAAAAATGTTTCAAGTAATTAATATATATGAATAGTACTATAAGGAATGAATTTTTTGGGGGTTATTAAATTTCTTTCATGAATAAGATATTTATGTATCTACTCTCTAAATAAACTAAACCTTTATGGTATTGGAATGGATATTAATTTTATTTATTTTACACTCATATAAAATTATGTAATATTTATTTGTTAAATGTTTTTGTGCCTATATTTGTTATCACATTTGTGGTTAGTTAATATTTATGTAGTAGGATTAGAGAACTTTTTCGAATCATTAGGTCTATGTCTATGTATTGGATAACATCCTAAAGTCCTTGTACGGAATATATTATATGGTTATCCTAGTAATAAATCCATGTATGTATACTACATGTTTTCGTGGATTTGAGTAGATAAATTTATTGGTTATAACCACAAAAATAGTTGGTTGAGTATACCTTGACCATCATTATGTTTTACAGTCATTCTTCCCTTACTATGCACCAAGTTTATCATTCCCAAGGGATGTGATTAGGTAAACTCATATTTTTATTTATGAACCATTATAAAGTGTTGTAATAGATAATTACCATGAATGAAAAAGGATTAAAACATTAGGGAATCTCAATAAATATATTCATGAATATATGATTGTTCACTATGATTTTTGTTTCTTTATTCATACACCATGTACTTGGTCTTAGTGAATTCATGGAACCAGAATGAATCACATGAGAAACAAATGTTATCCCCAATTAAATGACCATCCTCCTTATAAACCAAATGTATTAACATGTGGAATGCTACATATTGTGACAATATAAACTTAAATCTCTAAATATTTTACTGGTAAAACAAATAATGTGGAGCTTTAGAATTCCTCAAGGAAGGATAAACATGTTATTAAATATTTTTTATGTGAAAAAATCTACCCCCTTTATATGGGCCTTATTATCCACTGGTTTCCAAGGAATGGATACATATGAAGGAAAATAAATTTTTTTCGTCTATTTTCAAACCATATTTTTTTAGAAATACCACTATATTTTGGAAGGAAAACAAGATCAATGGGGAATAAATATTAATAATATGAAAAAAAAGATGATGAAAATTGACTCTATGTAATTTTATGAGTTTAAGTAGAAAATTTTTAGTAATAAATTCACTCTAATTAAATGATCAAAAACAGAGAAGGATTTATTTGAGCTTATGTAGAAGGATGACGAATCCATTGGTACCTATGAGTAATACTTTATGAGACATAAAATATATGATTCTGGTTTAATAAAAAACCCTAAAAATGATCATTTCATTAGTGGTATTAAATAATTTCTTCAAAATTATTAAACCACAAATGTGCTTGGAAGCTACGAAGAAATAATCTGATGTGAAATCGAATTGGAAATGGTATATGGAAACCCTCATGGTTTTGGAGATAAAAAAGTATTGTAGAGTTTCATGGATGCACTAGTTTTATTTCATATAGAGGGAAGAGAAATTTTCAAACTCATACTTGTAAAAACACATGGTAATAAGAATTCATTTGAATTCATAAATGGAACAAGAAAATTTTTCAAATGTGAGAATCCTACCCATCGAGAAAAAACATCTATGTAATGTGAAGAAGATAGTTAATCAAATGAATGGATATGAATATCAATAGAGTAAACCACTCACACTTCATTTCAATATACGTGTTCATTTTGGGAATTATGAAAATAAATGAACTAATACATGTTCTAATGATGTTAATAAGCCACAACAACATCCAAATTAAAAGAATATATTGAAAACCTATGCAACCACATTTGCTGAAGTGAACCAATACATTTTGGGATCAATTATCCTCCACCCTATATGAGGGTTTCCATGATAATGATTTTATAAATAATACCTATGAATTAGTTTTCCCATTATGAAATTTGATGTAATTTTGAGTACTGAATAACTCTATCTTTCTATATCCAATTTAAATTTTTTGAATAAGGAAATAATATTTGATATTATGACATTATATTATAATCCTCTATCTGCGTAAGGATTAACCCAATGAACATATTTTTAGATATTATTTAACGATTAATGGGTACATTGTATTTTACAGTCATATATGAATTTAACATGACTATATTTTGGGAAATTAATAGGGCAAATAAATTTTTGTATGATCCTTTATGAATGATTAAAATTATTTTAGGAAAATTTGTAATTTTACCTTGGAAGGATATGAGATCAAATCCTTATAATTTTTGGGTTTCAAATTTTGACAAAAATAATTTGGGGGTAATTAAGGTTAAATATTTATAAAATGTAATAAGGTGATATTTGGGTTTTATTTTTGAATTTTTATAAATAACCATATTTTATATATCTATATTTGACAACATGTGTTAACTATTTTGGATTTGGTAAATATTTAAAGGAATAAGGAATCACATATGAATATTATGATTCATTAATGGTTAATTTTATTTCATAATTAAATAATTTGATGAATTTAACTTATTTATAATTTTTTGTTTTGAAATAATTACCTTAAATACTTTTGTAATGATAAAAAATTATTTATTCAATTAATAAAAAAATAAAATAAAATATTTAAAAATATTAAGAGTATTATAATTTGATTGTGAATTAGTGTTCCATAATTTTTTTAGATAAATAAAATATATTTGTGTTTTTTAAAATGATTAAATTTGAAATAAAGCCGTGTATTTATATATTTTATGTAAAATTAAAATAAATGGTGTCAAAGTTGACATTAATGATGATTTATCAAAATAATAGTTTATTAAATTATCTAAAAATAATAAAAATATTTAAATTGTAAATGTGGATAAGTTATGTTCTAAAATTTTATCACTTGGATATTGATGAGCAAATTATTTTCTTATATGTAAAATTATAACCCTCTAAGAGTAAAAAATGTGTTATTGAAGTTAAGGTTAAAATTGGTTAATCATCTTGTTAATAAAAAATATAAGGAGTAAACATTCACCGAAACCTATCCAACATTTATTCATTGATATTATTTCAATCCCACCCTAACTTATCTTATAATCCATATCTATTTGGAAGAACATGTATAGAAATTTTCCCTCAATAATTTAATCATTTATGAAATTTGAAATTTGCCCCTCCCCTCAATAATAGATAGCCACCAATAATTTTTCATTTTTCACAAAGAATTGAGCCTTATAGATTTATAATACCATAAAAACTACTTATAAATATCCATAAAAACATTATATTGGTGTTTTTCTTCCCAAATAGAATAACACTTAGATCCTTAATAGGAGGTCTAAATGATTTCATTCAAAGAAGAGGGAATTACCTTAACTGGTCAATTTTTTATTTACTCTTTATCTCATATAAATATATTTTATTTATCATAAAATGATTGATTAATTAAACTAAATATATATAAATTTTATTAGGATTACTATATCACAATTAACCAACGTCTTTCTTAATCAATTGGTATGTAAAACTATTTCTCATGCCAATGTACGGCTTTCCATCTCCATGGAGAGATAAAATTCATTTTACTCCACCATAATTAATGTATGGTTATTATGATGTGAATAATATTAATAAATGCTACTAAAAACATAATTATTGTTGTTCTGAGTGAGTAAATGAAGAGGTGTGAATTGAGTTCCTAATTAAAATATCTGTAAATAAAAAGAGTAATATAAAGACCACTGAATAAAATTAACTGGACAATTTATAAAAACCTTAGATTGATATATGATATATTGTTTTAAAACATTTCTTATATATTGATTAGGTCCCAGTTAAATAATTGTATAGAAATACATTAACTTTTTAGATAATTTACTAATACAGGAACATATATAAACACTATTAATGATTAAATATCAAATTAATTGTTTTCTTTCTTAATGAAAGGTTATCTAGAATATTATATAAAACAAAAAAATAACATAGTGTCGTAGTGGAAATAAACAAGTGGTTCAGTCTCAAGGTGACACATAATCCCCTCCACTTGGAAATCGCCTGATGGAAAGAAGATTATAAATATAATCAAAAAAATATAAACCCTAGATTATTTATATAGTAAAAAATAACAATATATAGAGGCTAAAAAGCATCTCCCACAATTATACGTTGAATGAAAGAAAAACACATGTCACGTATAGACATCTTTCATATTCATAGTGGGAAATAGAGGAAAGAAGAAGATAATAACAAGTATTCTAAAATAATATTAAGGAACTAGCGTGTGTTGAATTATTGGAAAAAAAACATCGAATAATTAAAACTGATTTTAACAATATGAATAGAAAAAGCATAGGACAATTTGTTCTTTATGTTCATAATCCCCATATCAGCAGTGGTGATGATTATGTGCTTTGTTCTGGAAAATTTGATGTAGAATAGGGGATTGCAGAAATCTACAGGTATTCTTCAGTTGATCTTTGTTTATTGTTTCAATAAATCTTGATAATTTGTTCAGTTTTTCTATATCGTTTATCTTAACAAATAGTGAATCAACATGTTTGAGTGAATTCAAAAATTTGATACCAAAAATTTCATGGTCAACCATAATTGTTGTATATATGTATCGTATTATTATTTAGAGAGAGATATCCTTCAAAAATGTATAGTAGTGCCTATTGAAGGAAATCCACATTTCTCGGATCAGATATTAATAAGTCTTCAAGACTTCATCAAACTATCTAGGAATAGATCTAACCATTGATTCATTCAAGGAGAAGACCTCAAATTAAAATAGTAGAAGGAATCTAGTGGAAACTCTACATACAGTAACTTCTTTGGCATTAGCAGTGACTCGCCTCGGGCAGTATCTCATCCTGGAAATAATGGTGAAATGTCGATAGTGGTAGCGGACACTTGAATCTAGTGGTATCACATCCTGGTAGTAACAATGACTTGATTATAGTGGTAACAATGACTTGATACTGTCAGTAATGGTGACTCGCCATTATAATTAGCACAAATATCATAAAAGAAATATGTTAATATAAATTGATATCATAAAACAAGTAAAATATTAGTATGAAACTAATCATGTTTTGTGAACATTAATATAATATTGTGTCAAATATACTCCATTCAAGGTGATTCCAACATCCCCCCTTTTGATGGTAAAAAAGATGTCATATTATAGATCATGCACTAAATAAGTAACTACCAATAATTAGAGATAGATGTTATTTTAAAAACAAGCAGCTTATAACTAAATTCCCAATTATCTCCCCATTTTAGATTATCAAAAAACAAAAATAGTAGTAAAAGGGAGAAACGAAAAGAAAAAAAGGGTTTGCATTTATTTTATTGAACAAATATACATGAGAAAAAAGTTATATATTAAATGAAACAAATTATAGAATACCTATCAAATAGAGAAGAGAAAAACAAATTCATTCTTTAGAAGATCTGAGTAGATCAGCTTTGGCCTTTACATTGTCTTTTTCCCTATCTCTATCACTGTCCGGAGAAAAGACTATTGAATTATATATTGGGGAAATTGTTGTAATAAATGGTAATTTGGTCGTAGGAGGCAGTTCCTCCTTAAAAAGTACTAGTCTGATATATCTTAGAACAACAACTAGGGACAAACTCAGAGGCTGAAGTGGTCGAGCCATAAGACATTTTGACTGAGAGATGTGAGTAGGCCTCTACTGAACTATTCCATTGGATGTGGTTTAAAGAATTAAATAAACAAGAATTGATTGTAGATCAATAAAATTTTTTTGATCGACATATAGATAAGTTTTTAGAATATTATTAATGTCTAGAATTATGGAAAATAGCCTTTCTATTACATTAATGAAATATTCATTTTCATCTAGAAACCTCTAATGTGCTGGTGTGAGAAATTTTAACTGACTGACATGTTCTTTAAAGAGTATTTTCACTGGTGAGATCTTGATTTTCTTATAAAGAAACATTAAATTATTAATAATGTCATTATTAATGTAGATCCTTAACTAATAATATTTGAAATAATTTTTATCACTTATTTATCTTTTCTGAGTTCACTAGAATACTCTTTTAAGAATTAAAGGATATGTTATCCATGAAGATGTATTTTCCCAATATATTCCTCATGACTAATTAGATAGCCTAATGAATTTATGTGTTCTTCTCCAATCTATTGTTGTATCAAATATTTATCAAATTGTACTGCTATATGAGGCAGTGCAGATGAAGTGGAGGAAACAGTATCTAATCTATCCTAATTCTGAAAAATGGGTGTCATGAAATCTGAAACAAATGTTTTCAGACTCTCTACTGAGTATTTAAAATAGTCTAATTTAGATTTAAACCTTATATTTATAAGCACTATTTATTTTATTTGAAATCTATCTCTTGGTTGGATATGAGATATAACCAGTTCAACCAAATATTGAACACTTTCTTCATTATGAAGGGATATGGGGGAGGTTTCTTCTTCATGACATTATAAAAATATGAAGCAAATTCTTCCTCAAAGACTCCTTATATAAATTAATATCTCTTTGTAAATAATTTAAATCATATCGGGTTACAAAATTTGAAGGAAATATTGACTGAGCAGTGGGAAAATTTATTTTCTCAGGGGGTACCTCATATAGTCGTGTTGTTTACATAGGAATGAAAGGATATAAATCTCTAAATTCATCAATATCATTAACTAGGAACCCTTCTCTTTTTATTTCAGTGACATAATCTAAATCAATGTATGTCAAACCATGTATTAAAAAACCTGTATATTTATCCCATTCTTCAAAGGAGAAAACTAAATATCTAACATAGAAAAGAATTGGAGTGTGGATTTGTATTTGGGATCTTTGACCAATTTTATTTCTTGAGGGCACAAGTACTTGTTGTTGCAGTTGATGTTTTTTTTTCTGGAGACTGTTCTACTACATCTGACTAATTAAATATAAGGGTTGTAAACTACACCTCATTTATAGTAGGAATATCTTCAATCAGATTGGTTTCTAATTTCCCTATTGATTTTAACTGAGTTAACTATTCATCAGGATTGGGAGTTTTCTCCACATTCATATAGATTCCCTATCCTCTGTATGAATTTTTGGAATATCAAGCATCAATATATCATTAAACTAACTTTCTTCTCTGAGAATGAATAAAATTGGTGTAGATGGTTGAAATTAAACTAACTATTTTTTCAGATCAACAAGACCAACAACATTCATTCCAGTATCCTCATGATAAGAACCACCTTCTTTATTTTGATCAACATTGTAATCAATGTCAATATCATCATTTCCATCATTAGTATTCACATTATGAGATTCATCATCTTCATCCTTATCATCCTTTTAGGAAGATTCATCTGATTCCTCAATATCCAAAATCTCTTTATCAACCATTTTAGAAATAATATAATTTCCTCCATCATCACTTTATTTACTTCATGTCTTAGAGATAGACTATTTAAATTAGGAATCTCTGGATACTTCTATATTTTCTTCATCATCATGCCTAGGTAAGAGTGTTTCTCTAGAAGCTATAGGGCCGAATAAAATAATATGTTAATTAGATACACTTATTGAAGATTTTATGATCACTAGATCACTACCTTCATCAATTGACACAACTTACTCATCTTCTTAATATCATTCAATAATTACCTTTGTAAAAGAGTACATAGATGTCTCCTAAAATTCAAGACTGAGACCTACCATGTCCTTCAGTCTTTTTGGGTGATCAATAGGGTTAAAATCATCACACAATTTTTCATTATCCCTAACCCAACATCCCATATAGGGATTCCAACTTACATTCACAATTTTTGTAATTTATTTTGATTGGAAAAAACCACCCATTTTATCCCAGAATTCTTCTCCAGGATTAAAATAACCCTTTTCATATAAAATGGAAGAAATAATTTTTTTATAAATGAATGAGTTTTATCTGGAACTCTTGTTTCACATCTCAAGCATATGAACCATCAAAAATCTACATATATTTATTCTATGTCCTTTATTCATCATATACATAATGTAGACATATTGATTCCACATTGTGTTGATGCCCCCATTACTTAGACATAAAACATGTTGAACAAACATAAATTGTAGATTTCACTCACCATCATGTTCTATATCTATTGGTCTCATCTTGGTTCAGTCTCAATCCAATTCTAAGAGATACTATTATAACTTATCTTTAGGTATACTACATTGGATGTATTTATAGGCTCCATTTTGAGGAATCTTTAGACATTTTCCCTCTTCCATTAAATCGAAATAAATCCCTTCCCCATTTATATTGTAGATAATTCTATTGGTTTTATCCCCAAAAATATATCACTCATTCTGATAATATTAAAATTCAACCCTCGGACAATACACATCATGATTTGAGGTAAACCAATTAATCCACTTCTATTTTTTTTACCATTAACACTAGTGTATTGCTAGTTGGAAGCCACTGTGCATAAATTTATTTCTCTACATCAACTATAAAATTACTCAGATGTTGGTTCACTGAAAGGGCTTGAAAACTGATTCCATATACTTATCATCTATTGGAGGTCCTCATCTCTAATGGATTTGATTATGTAACATTCTTCATATGGACCGTTCAAATCAGTTGAAGGCTTCATATGGAACAAGGAAGAGGGAAGATTGGTTTTGAGGAAGGCAAGGAATCAGGAGTTCTAGGTTTGGTTGATGTAATTCTATTTTATGTAATCTTGATATTTTTATCATTTAGGGATTCTAAAATAATAATAATAAAATTAAGATAATAAAAATTTAATCTGTACAGGAAAATCACAAAAGAAAAAAGATAATGGTAACATAAAAAAGGAACGGTGACTCATTCAACGGAGAATCATCAATGGTGACTTGTCTACTATGAATTATCAATGGTGAATTATCAAAAATGACTCATCAACAGTGACTCATTCAATGGTGACTCATCAATGGTGACTCATCAATAGTGACTTATCGACAACGACTTATCAACGACAACTCATCAGTAGTGACACATCAATAGGGAATTATCAATAGTGACTTATCAATTATGAATCATCAATGGTGACTCATCAATCACATTTTATCATTCCTAATTCATGTTTGATTTAGTTTAATCAATCAGTATTCAAAATCTACCTGAATATATCTTCTAGTTAATGATCATTTTTTAATTAATCCAAAATTTATATCACCAACTGGATAATGATCTCTCAAAAAGTTATGTATTACATCAATATGTGTTTTTCTAGATTGAAATACTTAATTTTTGGAAATGTTTATTGCAATTTTGTTATCGCAATTAATATGTACATGGATAAGTTGGTATCCAATGTCTAGTAAAGTATATTTAATCCATAATATTTGTGCGCAAAAACATCCTGAAACTATGTACTTAGCTTCAGCTGATGATAGTGAAACATAATTTGGCTTTATACTACACCATGATACTAGATATTTTTATAAAAGATGACGTGCTCCAGATTTTTTTTTCTATTAAATATCCAACCACCAAAACCCAAATCTAAATAACTTACTAAATATAAACCATGTCATATTGTGCATAACAATCCCAATTTGGTTTTATACTTGAGATATTTAAAATTTATTTTTAAATGTAGTAAATGAGACTATTTTCAATTGTCATGGATGTGTGAACAAATACATACACTAAAAATAATATCAGGCCGACTAGTAGCTTGGTATACAAGACATACAATCATACCTCTGAAACTAGTTTGATCTACTAATTTCCAAATATCATCCGGATCTAGTTTACTGGTGGTACTCATTGTAGTATCACTACGTTTGGTACATTCTAGGCCAAAATATTGTAAATTATCATTAGTTTTTTTACTTTGAATTAAAATAATTATTTTTTATTTTGAAAAATCTATAATCCAAGAAGAATTTTACTTTACCCTTTAAGATCATTTCAAATTTATTTTGCATCAAATTTAAAAAATCAAAGCATATTAAATCATTAGTAGATCCAAAAATAATATCATCTACTTATATTTGTACTATTATAACTTATTTTGAATATTTTTTATAAGTAGGGATTTATCATTTATATGCTTTGAAAACTACTTGAAATAAGAAAAGAGGTAATCCTATCATACCAAGATCAAAGAGATTATTTTGAACCATACAAAGTATTAGTTAATTTCAAAACATGATCTGGAAAATGAGGGTTTTGAAATCATAGTGGTTGTTCAAAAAACATCCTTAATTATTAAACCATTTAATAAATAACATTTAACATCTATTGAATATAGTTTGAAGTCCAAATGTGCTATATAGGAAGGAGTATCCTAATGGAATAAGTATTGCTACAGGTTCAGAAGATACATCATAATCAATACATTCTTCATAAATATAACCTCGCACAAATAATATATCTTAATTTCATATTATTGTTACAGATTCATTCACCCTGTTTCTGAACACCCACATAGTTCCAATAGTTACGGGGTATTTAGGTCATTCAAAAAGATCTAAAACACCGTTCCATTAAAAAATTTTATGTTCTTATTATATACCTATTACCAAGAATTAATCATTGATGTTTATAGGTTCAATTTTTGACAATATGTCTTGATGTTCAATTTGATTTCCAAGGGAAGCCTTGATCTATGTACCTTTATCTAAGATTCCAATTACTATATCTAAAGGTTCATATCTATGAGTTTTAATGGGTCTCTAAAAATAGGGGTTGTAAGGATCATTATTTTATTCTTGATCAGGTTTGTTTAGGTCCCTGGTTGTAGTGTCTTCTTGTTTAATAGAACATTCAGATGGTTTGGAATTGAGATTCAACGAAGAAAGGTCATTATTAGGGATTCTAAGATAGTCATGGTCTCATTGGGATCAGTTTCATAAAACATGATAAGAAAAGATTATTCCATTGTTCTGGTTTTCTTGTTAGAATGTATATAAGATTTTCTATATGATTAGTAGTGAAGGAAAATTCTTATATCTCTCTTGGAAGTTAATTTTTCCAAATTATCCATTTTATTAAGTATAAACACTTTGTAACCAAAAACTCTAAAGTAATTAACCATTGATTATTATTATTAAATAACTCATAAAGTGATTTCATTAAGAGAGGTCTAAATAATACTCTATTAATAGTATATCAGGCTGTATTAACAACTTCAACAAAAAATTAGACATGTAAGTTATTCTCATTCGACATGGTTCATGCTATCTATTGAAGAGTTATATTTCTTCTTTCTACCACACCATTTTTTTCGTGTCCTAGAAATATAAAAGCTGTGATTATAGCCATTTTGAGAATATAATACCTCAAAGTCTTGATTTTAAAATAACTTAACATTATCACTCCTTAAGGTCTTAATGATAACTACACTAGGGTTTTATATAGATTCTGAATAATTAATAAAAAACATGATTCAATTTTGTGAACTAGAATTAATAACCCTTTGTATCTTGAGAATTAATCTACAAATAAAGAGACATAGTGTTAACCATTTGGACTAGAAACTATACAAGGTCCAAAGACTTCCATATGAAATATTTCAAGAAGCTGAGAGGTTGAATCTCTTTTCTTATAGTTAAATGAAATTTTATAATGTTTCTCTTTTTGGTTGGGATTACAGAGTCTACCATTTAAGAATTCAAGCCTTGGTAGGTCTCTAACTAACCCATTCCTAGTTATCTTTTAAGTAAGTGAATATTTAAATAGTGTAGTCTCTTATGCCAAAGACATGATTTTTTATGAAAGGAACCTATGTAACAAATAATGATTGAATATAATGAATTTAAATCAATTGAATAAATATAATAATTTATTAGATAAGTAAAAACTAAATCATTTTTATCATTAAAAACATGGAATGAATTATTTTCGAATTTCAAATAAAATCCCTCATAAGACTATTGGGATATGCAAAGAAGAATGTATTTTAAACCATCTACATATAAAACTTTGGAAATTAACTCAGAATTAGAATTTCCAATTTTGACAAGGCTGAGGATTTTCCCTTATTCAGTGTAACAACAGGTGACATGTCCAATATCAACATTAATGAAATTACTGAAGATTGAATACTCACCAATCATCTTTCTGAAACATCCACTTTCAATATAACATATTATTTTGTTGGAGGTTCTCAAACAGGTTTCCAACAATACAAAGTTTATGCCAAATATTATTTTTGTACCCAAATCCTCTTCGGTCTAGATAAGTTAGTAAATATAGATTTTGGTATCCAAACTTTCTTAATAGGTTTCCTACAAATAGATATAATACATCTAGAGATATAATCATTATTAGGTCTAGTTGAGTAGGTATTTGTATTATATAAACTTATATCATTAGAACTCTATTTAGATATGGTATTTTTTTGTATTTTTCCCGGTTGGTATCATTTATCAGCATTATACTTGGGAGAATCATGTATTCCTAGTATTTGAGTTTATGTTTTCTTATCATTGGAATGTTTTTATATGTCGTTTATTAAGTGTTCATTTGAAAATATTAATTAATTGTTTTCTTCCAACAGTGTATCGTTTGTATCTTTTTCAATTATAAGATTATTTTTAACAATTACTACTGAAGCATGAAATTTTTTGAGAGACTTATTTTTATCATTCAGACTCATTATTTCATAATTCTTAAGTCACTTTAATAGTATTTGGAGGCACTCCGTGTTGATTTTATGGATTTATATTTTTCTCTTATCCTTATCCTCATGATTATTTTTATATTTTAATTTTATGTAGTTAGATTTAATGTGGCATTTCCTCTTGAATTCATAATTGGTGACTTCATTTTGTGTGTCATCCATTTTCCAATCATTTTTACACTTTATTTTATTTTAATAATATCCTCTGAAAATGAATTTTTGATGAACATATTTTTCCTATATAATTTTATGAATATTCTGGCCATGTGTGTGATTTCATCATCACACTCGTCAGGGGATCGTTATTCACTTGAATCTTTGGCTTGTACTATTTCTTTTTTGGAGGTAATAGATTTGAGGATACTTATTTTCTTTTGGGTTTATCTTCATCAACCACATTGTTGAATTTTGGTTCTTATTCATAAATCATCATCGTTCATATCAATTCTTCATTGGGTAATTTACTAATATCACATGATTCTATTATTGACACAGATATTTATCTCCATCTCTCTAGTAAGTATCTATAAAGTCTTATCACATAACCTTATTCTATCACTTTATTTCTATGTGAGTGCATAGTATTCATTATTTCATTGAACCTGATATAAATATTAGAAATACATTCATCATATTTCATTTTAAATCTATCATACATTAGTGTATATGATCCTGTCAAATTTAATAGACATTTTATGTTTGATCATTTGAAATAGAAAAGGTATCTCACATTTAAAAAGAAGATATGTTAGTACATATTCGATTGAATTCATCATCTCCCAAAGCACAAAACAAAGCATTCCAAACTGTAAAATTATTATTGTATGTTTTTTTGTAGAATTACTCCAATCACTTGTAGGAGTTTCTGGTATTTCATATTGTTCTTATATTACAGTCCATATGTCAAAACCTGTACTTTCCAAATTAATTCCCATTTTAATTTTCCAATGAGAATTGGTTTTTTCATTAAAATATAGAGGTATGTTTGTATTATATCCTTCTTCTATATTATTCATAAAGAACTACAATTTATAATAGACAAAAATTTGTGATCTTTATAATAAAACTAAAATTATGTAAAAAAGAAAAACATAAACAATTATTTAATAAATAATATTGGTCAAATAAAGTAACTTAGGAGGGGGTGAATTGTGTTCCAAATTAAAATTTATATATGTAAACAGACTAAGATAAAAACGCCTAAACAAAATAAACTATCAAAGTAATGAAAACAACTGATCGATATAAGATCTACCATTTTAAAAGATTTCATAAAGGGTGATTTGGTCTGAATTAAATTATGGTTTAAAGATACCTTAAATTTTGAGATCAATTTACTTAGATAAAAACAACTATAAACACTAGTTAAGATTAATTATCAACTAATTTTGTTTTGTTAATGAAAGGTTAACAAAAATTTTATATAAAAAGAAAAAAAATAACATTGTGACACTCTAGAAATTAACAAGACGTTCAGTCTCAAGGTGAGACCTAATCCCCTCCACTAGGGAATCACCTACTAATAAGAAGATTATAAATATAAATAAACCAATCCACAACATGGATTATGTATATAGTCAACAAATAAAATATTTCAAGGATAAAAACCATCTACCATAGTTATAGGTGGGAGAAAAGAAAAAAATAGTTAACACATGGACCTATTCCACAAACATATTGTGAAATAAAAGAAGCAAGAAATGAATAATAAGTATTATATAAGAATATAATGTATAAAATGAGTGTTGAATTTTAAAAAAACACACTTCTCAAAAGTAAATTAGAAAAAAATAAAAAAAATATTATTCTGATGTGTTCAGCATGTTCATAATCCTTAGATCATTAGTAATAAGGAGTCTTTCTTTAGTTCTGGAAAATTTCATGTAGAACAGAGGATAGTAGAAATCTATAGGTATTATTTAGATTATCTCTTTCTGTAGACTCAATTAATCTAGGTAATGTGTGTAGTTCTTCTATGTCACTTATCATCATAGAAAGTGAATCAACAATTCTGAGAGAATTCAATATTTTGATTTCACCCTTTTCTAGGTCATTAGTAATTGTTTTATATGTCTATCTTCTTGGTGTTATGAGAGAGAGATCCTTCATGTATATATATAAGTGCATGTTGAAGGATATCCAAATTCATCAAACTATATTTCACTAAGTCATTAGGAATTGGTCCAACTATACAGGAATAGATCTAATCATTGATCCATTCACACTAAAGACCTCAGACCGCAATAGTAGCAAGAAGCTGGAGATGACTTCGTCGATGGTAACTCCATTAGCGGTAGTAGTGACTTGCCTCTAGTGGTAGCTCATAGTAGTGATAATGATGAATCGCCTCTGGTAGTAGAGGTGACATGAATATAGTGGTAGCTCATATTGGTGGTAACAATTACATGATTCAAGAGGTAACAATGACTTGATATTGGTTGTAACAGTGGCTCTCCATTATACATAGATAAAATATCATAGAAGAAATATGTTCATATAAAATTATATCATACAACATGTAAAATATTATTAATAAATGAATCATGGTTTGTGATCATTAAAATATGATATTTCCTAGAATACTCTATTTAGGAGGTTCCAACAATTATAATTCTGTAACTATGATTTCACATCAACCTTCTTACTATTAAATCCATTGGGAAACAATACTGTTTTTCATGCGTATGTGTGTACTGCCACCTCCATGAAATGATGTGATTTGTTTTTTCATTTTTACATGGATTATAATATGGATAGATTTAATTAATATAAATGATGTTTATGATATAATAATTTTTTTCAATGGTGAATTATTATTTACCTTTCTTTCATACCATCTATCGGAATGTGAATACAACATTCATGAATACGTATGGCCTACCGTCTCCTTGAATAGTATAATTTTTTTATCTCTATCAGTTATGAATTATTAAATATATATATATAATAAATATTATTGATAATTATATCAATAATTATATTATGTGTATGATTTCACCAAGATAAAAGTAGAAGGATAAATAATATTATACTAAAATTATCTTGAAAAATGAGATAGTCAGCACCCAGAAATGAATATTTTAATAAGGAATTACTGATAAATGGGTATTTAAATGTTTGAAAATGATCATATGTGATTTTAAATTTATTTCAGTAATTATAATATAGTATTATAAATAATTTAAAGTTAACTATAGATAAGGTTAGAGTGTTTTCAAAGCATGTGGAACTCAATGTATTGGATTTTTGTCGAACTTTTATTTCAGCGAGACATATTCTATATCACCACTTATTTATTTTATATATTGTATATAATAATATAAATTTTTTTTATGATCATTGTTATTAAATTTATTTTATTTACATGTCCATCTATGGTTATATCTCTTGATGTAGATTATTCTTCAAAAGGTACCAAAGCAGCAAGGGTTTTATGTCCCAATGTCACTATTTATGGATATTGTTTATTATTATGTTTCTTATGAAAAATATTATGATCTATCTATAATTAAAATAATTACATTTATTCTCTTTTGTTTAGTTATTTAGAATACATTTTTTCCATACATTTTTATCACATTAAGTACTTGAGATACCAAAAATAATTTTTTAAGAAAAATAAACTTTGTTTCTCTCTTAGGTTGAAAATCAATTATTTTTCATATTAATGTTTTCTATAAAATTTAAAAAAAAGGTTTTTAATACTCTACTAATATTTTTTAAAGGTTTATTTACTAATGTCTTAGTTTTTACAAAATGGTTAAAAAGTTATCTTCTTTTAGTTTACTAAATTATTACTTATTGAATTTTCTACAAATGTGTGAAAGGAATGTTTTATTTTAACATATAATACAAGAAAATAAATTCATAACTCCACAACTGATCAATAATTTGAAGATTTCATAACATGGTACCAAGTATATTTTAAAAAAAATTAATATTTTTATTTTTTTAATTTTATTAATGGTTATTTAAATGGGGATGATATATTTTCTTCATGAAATTTTATAGAGATCCTTTAAAATAAATTTTCACCTATGATAACATCATTTGATGTTAATTATGATTTATTGTGGATATAATTCAATGATACCATCCTTATTCTTTATTTGAATTTATTATTATTTTTACGAAGTGGTATTTAATGATCCATTAATATTTTATGGGTTTTGTTATAAATTTATCATTTATGATCTTGTGGAATTTATATGAATGAATTATGACTTTTTTATGGTTGGGTATGTTAGAAACCTCTAATATATTGGGTAAATAAGGATATATCATGAGGTAGATATTTTTTATATGAACATGATTTCATCATTATAATTTTTTGCAAGGACCTAGAAATCATGTCCATAAGATTATACATGGGCCATGTTTTCATGTCCATAAGTTTCATTGTGGACTTGGATTTCCTATGCATTTGGTTTTATTATTGTTACATGTGATTTAAATTTGCTGTCAATGATATTTCAATATGTTTTTGTTGAGTTTGGGTGAATTGATGATGCCTATAGATTTATTATGGATTCATAGAATTGGATTTCACACATTATAAATTCACAATGATTTATATTGTGGAGTTTGTTGATTTGTACTTATGTTTGAAACATATGTTTAGGTTGTATAAAGAAATTTTTTTTTAAAAAAAAATTAGTTTATAAGTTGAAGTATTTTGACTCGTTTGGTGGTGTAAATTATAGAATGAATGTGGAAACTTCAATATGTGAGAGTAATAAAAATAAATCTAACAAATATAGCCAACATGAAGGACCTGGATCCACAACTGAGGTGGGAATGTCAACCTCCTCAGAGAAAACATGGGGGAAAAGGGTTGGAATAAAACCTAAAGTTAGGCACAAATAATCGCAGGTTCTATTATTCATATATGCATGGTGGAAGGGAGAACATGTACGGGGCATTACCAGTGGGGGATTTAGAATTATGGATTCCCAATGGTAGTGGTTGAGTGATATTTCATAGCCCTGATCTATTAATAGTCTGATGTGGGACATGGGAGTACAAAATATTGTTCACCCATAGTTAAAAACCCTATTACAACATCATTAATGAGAAGCAGTCGAGTTGTGCCTTCTATTTGATCCCCCACTGTGTGACTTACAATTTAATAATAATGTATGATGTGATTACAAATTAATGAATCCCTCAGATTTTTATTCAACCCTGAATATTTTAAAATATTCCCCATTATTCCTTTCAACAATTTCTCTATCCATACAAAATTGAGAAATATAAATAACATCACTTGATATGTTAAAGCTCAAGATAAGGATAAAAAAACTAAAGTCAGCAGGAAACTTTGTCTTGAACATGAATGATTATCATACAATCATTTCATGAATTATGTTATATCCAACAATGGTTGTTGAAAGTACAAGATTACATGGAAGAATCCATCACATGATGATCTTCTAAACCTGATATCGAGTGAAGACCCCTACTAAATCCATCACTTGAATATTTGTGATCGTATGATGATCTATGATCGTGAGAGCTTCCTTATTTTAAATGAATTATCATTTGGATTATTCTGATTTTTTGATATTATTCTAACTGAATCATAACACGATCAATTGATTCATCATATTAATTATAAGCAGTGATATCATGAATCACTTGTTCATTCTAGTAGTTCTGTCAAAGAATCAATGAATATCTACATTAAAGAGATCTGAAGATCTTTGGGAAGTCCTCAACTTGCCAAGAAAAATATATCTATAATATTTTTATAAATCATAGCTCATCCAAAAGTTGATGTTTCTAAACATAGATAGAATGAGAGATCTTTTTAAAAACAAATCACTCATGAGATACATTTTTTTAAAGGGGGAGAAGCCCGAAAGATAGAGGTCTTGTGAAAAGGTCATGATAGTCACGAAGAAACCAGTGTCACACAAAAAAGACACTGAGGGAAAACATTTGTCTCATGAAGGAGTATCCTATGGGAATTCTAATCATAAATAGGATGTTCTAGAAATCACCTCCTACCTTATGATGAAATGGAAGAATATAAAATCACTAACTCAACGTGACATGGGAATATGTTTGAGAAGAAACTATTGACCACCCATATTATCACATGATTTGTTAATAAAGATCATTGTGATCTTATAAAATATATTATCTTAGGTAGTATTAATAAAATATAATATATTTTGGCGATTATTATACAATTATACGAAGGAAGAATTTAGGTCTTGAGATGTCTTCTTACAAATGAATGATAAAACCTCAAGAAATGAGGTCTTGTGAATAATTCAAGGAGTACTCATGAACACACACCATGTCATGAGAAGAACATATGTGGGAAACATTATATATTGCCAATATTTTGAGACCAACCCATGGAAAAATCCTATGTTATGCAAAAGTATTTTTTAAATCACATTTTTTCTCATGGGAAGACATTTTCTGAGGCACATTCAGGTCACACAAAGATATTAAACTAATCACATAGTTCTGGTTTTATCATACGATTAACATGATACAATGAATAATATAAGAAGAAAAATTTTCCTGAAACCCACTGTACCCATGCAATTTATGAAAGAATAATTGAGATACATGAAATAATTCTGATTCCATGTAATCATTTAATGTAGTGTACTTGATTGATGTGAGTTAATAATTAAAGAATAATAATTTCATGTCTGTGCAAGTTATATATTTCATAAAATATTGATGAAAATTGTGTGTACCAATTGAACATGATTAATTGATTCTGGAACTTCAAACAAAAGGAATCATATTTCGAGAATTTTTGAACTAATACAACTGTTCATTATAGGAGATAAAAACTAATTTCATAATGCCAAAAAACATCATCAGAGGCCGTAGAAGATACATGAAGAGTACATGAGAAATTGAGATACTATAAGACTGCGGTGGATGTGTATTGATCACCCTATAGTGGATTATGACTTCATCATAGGTGAAGTCCTCTGTTGGGTGTTATGATTATTTGAAGTCTCTTGATTTGTGCTTAGAGCAGAAGGAGTCTCGCAATTAGGGATAAAGAAGAAGTCTTTCAGTGGTATATCTATAAAAACATAAACTATTGTTTATATCTAAGAATTATAATCACTTTTTTATAATGACACAGACTTAAACATTACATAATCTTGAATTATATGAATAATTAAAATTGAAAAGATTTTTAGGTTTAGAGTTTTTCAATAATTAGGCATAACAATTACATTACATCTCAAAAATTTTAAAGTAGACACTTCTACTCAGATTCCATTTTTTCACAAAATAAAAACTCTTGAAAAAAAGATTCATGTCTAGTTCCATGTTTTAGACAGCAAGAATTTTCCTTGATCCTATACTAGACACTATTCCTATTTATTTATTAGGAAAAAACATTTCAGAAACAAGGGAAGAGCATAAAAAAGTCGAGTAAGGGTTACACAAAGGAGGAAAACTATTAGTTTTTATAAACAACAATTAAAAAATGAATATGTTATCATAAGTAATACTATTTACCTTTAGTAAGTAGTTAATAATCTTCACTATAAAAATATCATTTCTTACTATTTTGTAAAAAAAAGATTACTATAAAACCCATATAAAGAACACATAACAAATAAAGGTAACTTGGTACATAAAAATCCTTAAGTGGAATAAACATACAGTTATCTTTCATACACATCTATAAATGGAATATCCATACAGCTAACTTCCATACCCAATGCATTAGAGGTAATAGCGTAACCACCCATCCTGGTTTATCACGACACTACACGTCATTTGGTATATCACATAACCACCTGTAAAATGTCTAAGTACCATTATAAAGTCATATCACATAAATTATTGTAAATATAAACATTTTACTAATAAAATTTATACTGTGTTATTACAATATATCATATCAAGATATTGACAAAATCAATGCTTAATCAAACCATTTTCAAAACCATTTTAAAAATTTAATAAAGTGATTTTTGAATCAAAGGGTCCCATTCCACTTTGAATATTTTAAAGGAATTAACCTTTTATAACATTAATGTCCATATAAATAAACCCATAAATCCATTTTAAAAACATTTACCTTAATGATAAATTTTGAGAAGAATAAATATTTGAAACATTTAATATTGTATTTTAGTTATAGACTTTTTAACCAAATGAGAGACGCTTGGATACAAATAATTGAGGAATAAAATTTAATTTGAACTTTATTATATCATGAGAATAGTTGGATTCATGATATAATATTCCAAATATAGTATATAAATTGTATAAGAGTGAATTGGTGTATTATAATAATGTAGTCTCAATGGAATGTAAATTGAGACAAAATCCCTTATAAAGAGACTATCCTTAGATTAAGGACAAATCAATGACATAATTATGTGTGACAAATAATAATACCCCAATATGATTGGATATTTAGTGTAAATCAATAAAAGGACATTCACAAATGTTCTTTTAAATATAAAACCAATAACTTGGATGTTTAACTCAATGAATGAAAATTGAGTTAAAATTACTCTTATTAAGTTCATATCGATGACTTGAGAATTTATCAATGGAGTGATTATGTGTATCAAAATTATATCCACAAATATGGGAGTGGAAATTACAACATAAATAGATAAATAGTGATTCCACACATAATCATATCATGACAAAATTAATAATTATAAAATTAACCCAAAGAATGAAATTTGGGTTAAAATGTTCCCTTACGGATTTGATAACTTACGAAACATACACCACATGATAGAAGAATAATTCAATGAAGATGTAAATAACATTATATGAATGTCTATTACACAAATATTACAAATCATGGGGAGTATGTACAACACCCAAAGGAAATAGTGACAAATATAGCATGAATCTCACGAGAATAAAATGTGATATAAAACCCTTTACCACGTTTAAATCAACTGAGTTGTTTCACAAAAAGTTAATAACCACAAAATTAATCATATAATTAAAATAATATAATGAGAATAATGATAAAAATATATCAAATGGAGGTACACAGATATAGCACATGTAATGAATAAGTGGCGAACAATGGAAATCTCACGGAATTAAAAGTGAGATAAGAAATCTCTTACCACGTTGTCTGACTTGACCCATTCATTCATTAATCTCCTGAATAATAAAATAAAGTTCATTTATACTTGATTAAGAACATATTTAATGTTTTTTATTCCTTATAAATCAATTATTAACTTGTTATAAATATTAAGTAGTCATTTAAGTTAATAATGGTCGTTTTGTCGATATTTGGTAATTGAGTCAAAAATGAACTTCTTATAATTTCAAATTGTACATGAGGTCAAACATCCATTTTCTCGAGAATGATATTAATGATGTAGATATCATATTTATCATATATATGCAGTATATCATTGAATTTATAACAGTACAGAAAATTTGGAGATATGAAATGTAATGCATTGTTCATGGACACGGGAATCCATACATATGCATGAACGCTAGTTTCATTTATATTGCTTATTTTAATGGAATTAAAACATAATTATTCATAGATATATAATAATTACACTATAATATCATATATAATATCATTAGCTCTATCCTTTATACATCCCACGTATGGAATGAATGAGTCATATCACTTTGAGGGGACGGTAGTCCGCACATCCTCATATAAAATTATTGCGTTTACCCATAATGGAAACTGTAAAGGTATGCTATAAATGAAAAATACAAAAGAATAAAGAAAAACTATTCATAATATATATCATATATACATTAATTTCCATCTTAATTTCCAACATTATAGGCGGTAGGAGATAATCGAACAATCATCGTTTCGTGAGGCGTTAGTTTTCCATCCACAGAAACAGTATGTTCTTCACACATTAGATGGAGGTGTTTGTAAGTGTAATTCAAATACATATAATAAAAAAATTCTAGTATATTTTTTTTACTTTTTTTGTTATTAAATAAATTAATAAAAATAGTTTAGGTGTTGGAGAAGTAAAATAAATGAAAAGATGTTAAGAGAAATAGTTACCTTTAGTTTGGGTAACATCCTTTGGATTGAACCAAAAGGTATTCTTAAATTGCCTTATACATAAGGTAAAGCTTCTAGAAATAGGATATGGATGTAGGGAAATTAATTGTGTAGGGGTTGGATAAGCCAAAATAAAATAGAGGTGTGAGGAATTGGTTAGAAGTGGTGTCTTATTATAAGGGCGAGGAGGGGTTCTTTAGGAAATTAGGAAACAATTAATTTATTATAAACTTATCATCGTTTTAAAAAGGATTAATAAGAATTAAAATAAAATATAAAATGACTCATTGTTGAAATAAAATTATCCAATAATAATTTGACAAGTTTTGGAGAATAGTTTAATATTTATAATCTAATTTATTTAAATCATTTATTAATGAGGTAAATACAGCATCAGTATTGTGTCTTATATAATATAATTTATTTTTTGTCTAAAAATTATAATAAAAATTCCATTATTTATTAAATCTATTTATCTTTCTAATTAAAATTTATAGTGGAGAATTTTACTTATATAACCCCATATAAAAATGATTTAGTAAATGATATTTGTTTATGTCATTTTTTCCATTACTTAATGTTAATTAAAATAAACTGTCATTACCATTCGTAAGTGGCCCCATGGGGTCCCAAAATAGACCCAAGGATTATTAGGGTCATTCATTACTCATCCAATGTGGTTTTGAAAAGTGTTAAGGTAATTTGGTATTATTATGATACTCATTCTAGGTTGAATTACCCTATTTACCTTTAACCATTGTAAATAAAATTAAAAGTTACTATTCACCAAAAAATATTTTAATCGTATTGAACCACATATTACTTACTAATAACAACCATGAATGTCATATTTTAAAAATAAAATTCACAAAAGGAGTAAAATTTCATTTAAATGAAAAATTCATTTTTTGAACTACTACTAAGTGGTTTCAATATTCATCAAAATTTGATGTCTTTCAGAAAATACCAAAAATTAGGCCTAAGCTATATTTGATAATCCAAATTCAAAAATAATTTCTATTTTACCAAATTCAAAACATATAAGTTGAATTTATTAATTTAAAATTAATTACCATTGTCAAAACAAATAGCGCATTTTTAAGAAATAATAACTAAAAAAATATCGACATTTGTTTATGTCCAATTTTAAAGTGAAATTAACTCCAATGACCAACATTTAATTAAATGGTAAAAATATAATTTTATTAAACTTTAAAACCAATTAAAAAGATAATCTAACCAGATAAATAAATTATATTAAAAGGCAATTTTCAATTAAAATATAGTTTATTTCACTATTCATAAAACAATAAACTTTATCAGAAAAATACAAAAAATCTACCCAAAGTAAATTTTTATATCCCAATTCTAAAAATGAATTTTATTTTATTTAATAGATCATATAAAAGTGACCACACTTATATTTAATGAGGGTTCACCATTAAAAGGCGGAAAATCACCCTTTAAAAAAAATTTAGATTATTTGTGCTTAAAATTCCATTCATTCACATTTTCAGCCACTAAATTTTTTGGATAAATGTAAAAACATTTAACAAACATATATAATACTTTTTTAGGTATTTCTATACATTCACTCTAATAAAACGGTTATGCATTAACTACCATTTAAAATAATAATATTATATTATTAGTGTGCAGCGTAAGATTTCAAAGAAACCCATTTTTGCATATCGGGTATGCCATTAAACATAGAATTCCATTTAAGGTAAAATTAATATTTAAACCAAAAAAATATTAGTAAATATGAAAATTTCATGTTCTTTATTTAACTGGGATGTTACATCCTTCCCCCCTTTTGGAAATTTTGTCCTTGCAATTTTAAAATTGAGCTCAGAAACATCATTTAAAGTCCCACATCAGAAAAAGAGTCAATAAAACTATCTATTTAAAAGAAAAAATAAAACACAAAGTTTACCCATGATAACTTATACTAGCATTTCATGTAGGAAAACATGTATATGGAATAGAAAATTAATCCTCAAGTTCTGAAGGAGAGTGATAGAAATCAAGATTAAGTGAATGTTAATCAAACAAAAATTGTAAACTTGTTATGTGTTAAGTGGAATTTGATTACCCAATAGGAAACATAAAATAACAATGTATTTTTTGTTTTAAGTTATTTTTAATAATTTGAGGAATTCATTTACAATATAGATTATGAACATAAGAAAATATACTTACTTTCAAGTAGAGTTTCATCCTTTATTAAGTTTTTACCAAAAAATAATCATTTTTTCAAACAATGATCATTCAAAAAGACTTTTTCACATAAAAAGAACTAGAATCAACTTCTAGAGAATCACATATTCAACGTAAAAATCTCTATATATTTCTCTTGTCTTTAGACAATAACCTAAACCAAAAACGGCTAGTACGAGATCCTATAATCCCCAAAAAGGATAATCCTTTATAAAAATAAATACTACTATTAATCTCTAATATATTAAATAAAGTACCCAAAGTTCAATAAAGACCATTCAATATTCCATTGTCCTCAAAGTTATTCAAAATAACCCAAAATAAGATTATAACCCAAAACTCTAATTGATCTAGTCACATAGCCTTCCACTATAATTTTTTACATTTATCTCCAAAAAAATTAACTACTCTTAAAGTCTCAAAATGAAGTGTAATTAACCTAATCATATATCAACTATGATAGGTTAATTATTTCCATAAAAAATACAAATCACCATATGTCCATAATAAAAACATATATTCTCCCAAAATAAAATTTCCCCACTACTCATAAAAATAAAATAAAATTATTCCTTTAATAACATTTTCATATATCAAACTATAGAGTTACACATTCTATAAAAAGTCATCCAATATAAACTCATCATCAAAAAAGCCATAATACTTTTAATTATTTCATCATCATAAAATATACCATAACTATTGAATCCTTTAAATGTTAACTTCTTACTCATACAACATTCATGATGATCCATTAACTATTCTGTACCGACTTATACTGAAATAATTATTTCCTACAAACAAAATCATGAATCATATCCTAAAATTCAATAATATCAAAACATATGCTAGAAAATAATCCATACCTTTCAATGGTAATTGTATGTTTCTTTATCCTCAATTGTAATGGAATTAGGTATTGGTAAACTTATATTTGTACAATTTTGGTGATCCAAGTCTTGAAACATCATTGTAGGACATCTGTTTTTATAATGACCATTCACACCACATTTAAACATTAAATTGATCCCTCAAACAAAACTTCTTTCTTGTTCCTAGATTCAACTGGATTCTTCATTTCTCAATGGTATATTCCTGTTTTATTACCTTCATTCCCACATCTATAGAATCATATCGTCCCTTATAAGCATCTTCCTCGGTGATTCTTTCCCCATCCTTGACACATAAGTTCTTGAACATACTTACCATTATTATTATTCCTTGAACATCTGTAGGATTTGTTTCTCGCACATATGATGCCGTATAAAAATCACAACGGTTCAGGTTATCAATCATTACATCGGATAGTTAGTTTATAATAACCAAAAGAGTCCTCATTGAAGTTACCATTTCATTCAGTTGTTTGTTCAGAAAACCATCACAGTTTTATTCACATCCACTGTTACTTTGGTGCCAACTAGATCCATCCATTTACTAATGCCAAAAAGGTTACTGTGAGTATATCATCATATAATATCTTATGATGAGGGTAAATAATAATATATACTTATTCATGTTATCTAAACCTCATTCAAAATAACTACAACTCTTTCTAATATGTTAACCATTAAAGTTATGTCTCTTATGATTAGATAACACCCTAACCTCTAATGTAATCTAAACTGACATTTGCTACAAACTATAAGGACCCTACCTTAAAATTAAATAATTTGGAACTAAATGAATAATTCACATTGAGGATCTTTTCATGTTAATAGTTTTAGATAATTAGGAATAACAATTACATTACATCTCGAAAATTTCAAAGTTTACACTTCTAATAAGTTTTCATTTTTCACAAAATAATAACTCTTAAAAAAAGATTCATGTCTAGTTCTATGTTTTAGACCGTAAGATTATTCCTTGAGCTAATCCTTGACCCTATTCGACTTTATGTCATGTGAAAAACATTTCCAAAACATGGTATGAACCTAAAAAGCTGAGTAAGGGTTACACAAAGAAGGAAAATGGTATGTTTTTTCAAACATCAAGTAAACTATGAATACTTTGTCATAATTAATACTTTCCACCTTTCAGAATTAGTAAATAGTCTTCACTGAATAAAAGATCATCACTTACCCTTTTGTAACCAAAAAAATACCATAAATACCACATAAAGAACACATAACATATAATGGTAACCTGGGACAAAAATAACTATAAAATCGTTTTCCACAGACATCACTAAGTGGAATTTCCATACGACCAACTTCAATACCCAATGCATTATAGGCTATAACATAACCACCCATCCTGGTTTATCATGGTACCCACCGTCCTTGGGTTTATCACATAACCACCCGTCAAATGTCCAAGCACCCATATAAAATCAAAACACATAAAATCTTGTAAATATAAAAATTTTACTAATAATATTTCCATATATCAATTACAATAGGTCATTTATAGATATTGACAGAATCAATTCTTAATCAAACCATTTTTAAACGCATTTAAATCATTTAATAATGTGATTTTTGAATCAAAGTATCTCATAACACGTTGAAGATTTTAAAGGAATTTACATTTTAAAAAATTAATTTCCATTTAAATAAATCCTCAAATCAATATTAAAAATATGAATTTTAATGAGAAATATTTAGAAGAATAAATATTTAAAAAATTTAAAATGATATTTTAGTTAAAGAGTTTTTAACAAAATGAGAGATGCTTGAATTCAAATAATTGACGAATAACATTTAATCAGAACACTATTATATCATGAGAATAAATGCATTCACGATATTATATTACAATGGACAATATTTAAATTGTATAAGAGTGAATTACTGCATACAAACAATAAAGTCTCAATGGAACGTAAATTGTGACGAAATCTCTTATAAATATAGTATCCTTAGATTAAGGACAAATCAATGACATAATTATGTGTGAAAATTTGGAATACATCAATATGATTGGATATTCATTTTAAATATATCATAGGATAGTCACACATGTTATTTTTAAGAAAAAACAAATGAATTGGTTGTTTAACTGAATGAATGGAAATTGAGTTAAAATTACTCTTATCAAGTTCATATTGATGACTTGAGAATTTATCAATGGAGTGATTATGTGTATAAAAAGTATATCCACACAAAGGTTAGTGGAAATTAGAACATAAATAAAAAAATAGTGATTATACACATAATCATAGCATGACATAATTAAGAATTATAAGATTAACCTAATGAATGAAATTTGGGTTAAATAGTTCCCTTACTGATTTGGTAACTTAGGAAACATACACCACATGAAATATGAATCATTCAATGAAGATATAAATACCCATAAAATAAATCATATTACATAAAGAGTACATGTCATGAGCCGTACGTACACCACACAATAGAAATAGTAACAAATATAGCATGAATCTCATTGGAATAAAAAGTGAGATAAAACCCTTTACCACATTGAAATAAAATTGGACTTATGACCAAAATATAATAACCACGAAATGAATCATATAATACCATGAATATAATGAGAATCATGATAATATATATCAAATTTCAGTACACAATACACCACATTCAATGAATATGTGGCGAACAATGAAAATCTCATGGAATTAAAAGTGAGATAAAAAATCCCTTACCATGTTGTCCGACTTGACCTGTTAGTTCCTTAATCTTCTAAATAATAAACTAAATTTAATTTAAACTTGATTAAGAACCTTTTTCGAGTTTATTATAGTTTTAATATCAATTCTTACAATGTTATAAAAATTATGTAATCATTTATGTTAATAATGGTTGTTTTGTCGATATTTGGTACTTGAGTAAAAAATGATCTTCTTATAATTACAAATTTTTCATGTGTTCAAACATACACTATCCCTATAATTATATTCATGAATTTTATATCATATATATCATATATATATCTAGTATATCTATGTATTTATAATAGTACATAACATTTGGAGATAAGAAATGAAATACACCGTTCATGGAGATGGTAAGCCATACGTATGCATGAATGCTACTTTCATTTATATTTCTTATTTTAATTGAATTAAAACATACTGATACATAGGTATATTATAATTACAGTTTAATATCATATATAATATCATTTACTATATCCTTTATACATCTCACGTATGGCATGAACGAGTCATATCACTTTGAGGGGGCGGTAGTCTGCACTTTCTCAAAGGAAATTATCACATTTACCCATAATGGAAACCATAAAGGTATGATATAAATGGAATATAAAGAAGAATAAAGAAAACATAAAAATAATATTTATCATATATAAATTCATTTCCATCTTAACGGACACCATGATAGGAAGTATGAGATAATCGAACAATCATCATTTCATGAGGCGTTAGTTTTCCATCTACAGAAATAGTATATTCTTCACCCATTAGATAGAGGTGTGTGTAAGTGTAATTTGAATCCATCTCATAAAAACATAATAGTATATTGAGGATACTGGTTTTGTTATAATATAATGTAATAAAAAGATGTTAGTGGTTGGAGGAGTAAAATAAAAAAAAGAAGTTAAGAGAAACCACTACCTTTAATTTGGGTAACTTCTTTTGGTTTGAACCAAAACGAACTTCTTAAAGTGCCTTATACCTAAGCTAAGGCTGCTAGTAATAGGAGAGGGATGTAGGTATTATAATTGGATAGTGGATGGATGAGCCAAAAAGCTCTAGAGATGTGAGGAATTGCTTAGAAGTGGTGTCCTTTTATAAGGGAGAGGACGAGCTCTTTAGGAATGTTTGAAACAATTATTTTATTATAAAATTATATAAATTTTAAAAAGGTCCAAAAATCATTAAAATCGAAGATAAGATGACACATGGACAATATAAAATCATCCAATAAGAATTGGACAGGTTTTAGATATTATTTTAATATTTATAATCTTATTTATTTAAATCATTTATTAATGGGGTAAATACTGCATCAATATAGTGTCTTATATAATTTAATTTATATGATGTCTAAAAATAAAAATAAAAATACCATGATGTAGTAAATATTTTAATATTTCCAATTAATATTTATAGTAAAAAATATGACGTATATAACCCCATGTAAATATTGATTTAATAAAAGATATTTTTTTATGTCATTTTTTTCTTTAATTTATGTTATTTGAAACAATGTGTCATTATCAATCATACATGGCTCCACAGGGTCCCAAAATCTTCCCACAGATGACCACAATCATCCATTACTCATAAAATAAGTTTAGGACAAGTGTTAAGCTAATTTGGTATTACTGTGATATTTGTTTTACCTTGAATTACCCTTTTTACCTTTAACCATGGTAAATAAAAGTCAAAAGTTACTATTCTCTAAAAAAATTTCATCATATTGATCCAAATTTTAATTAATAATAACAACCATGAATTTAGTATTTTCTAAATTCAATTTAGAGAAGTAGTAAAATTTCATTTAAATGAAAAATTCAGTTTTTAAACTACTACTAAGTGGTTTCACTATTCGTCAAAAATTGAAGTTTTTCTGAAAAATACCAAAAATTCAGCCTGACCTATATTTGATATTCCGAATAAAAAAATGATTTCCATTTTACCAAATTAAAAACATCGAAGGTTCATTAATTAGTTTAAAATTAATTCCCTTTTTCAAAACAAATAGCTTGTTTTTAATATACAATAACTATCAAAAGATTGACACTTGTTTATGTCCAATTTCAAAGTGAAATTAATTCCAATGACCAACATTGGATTAAATGGTAAAACTATAATTTAACTACACATTAAAAAAAATTATAAAGATAATATAACCATATAAATAAATTATATTAAAAGGCATTTTTGAATTAAAATATATAATTTTTTACTATTTATAAAAAATAATGCTTATCAGAAAAATACCAAAAATTTACCCAATGTAAATTTTGATATCCCGATTCTAAAATAGAATTTTATTTTGTTATATAGATCATATAAATGTGACCAACACTATATTGAAATATTTTTTTCCATTAAAAGGCGGTAAATACACCTTTTAAAGAATATTAGATTATTTGTGCTTAAAATTTGATTCATTCACATTTTTAGCCACTAACTATTATTGAAAAAATGTAAAAACATTTAACAAACATATATAATAATATTTTAGTATGTTCTATCCATTCCTGCCAATACAAATTCTATGCATTAACTACCATTTTAAAAAATAATATTATATTATTAGTGTGCAATGTAAGATTTCAAATAAACTTGTTGTTGCGTATCAGGTACGCCATCAAACATAGCATCCCCTTTAATGTAATATTATTATTTAATCCAAAAAAATATTAGTAAATATGAAAATTTCATGTTTTTATATACCTAGGATGGTACATCTTTCTGTCCTTTTGGAAATTGTATCCTTGCAATTTTAAAATTTGGCTCAGAAACATCATTTAATGTCCCACATCACAAAAAGAGTAAATAAAACTATCAATTTAAAACAAAAAAAAAAGAAACACAATGTTTACCCGAGATAACATATAATAGGATTACATGTAGAATACATAGATATGGAAGATAAAACAATTCATCATGTTCGGATGGAGAGTGATAAAAATCATGATTAAGAGAAACTTAACCAAGAGAAAATCACAAACTTGTGATGTGTTAAGCAGTCTTTGATTACCCAGTAGGAAACATAAACTGACAACGTTTTTTTTGTTTTAAGATTATTTTCATAATGTGAGGAATTCATTTACTATATATAATAAGAATATACGAAAATATACTTACCTTCAGGTAGAGTTTTATAATTTAATATGTTTTTATAAAAAAATTATATTTTATCCAAACAAATACCATACAAAAAGACTTAATCACATCAAAAGAACATGAATAAACTTTTAGAGAATCAAATAATTCAAAAAAATTCTATATATATTTCCCCTATCTTTAGACATTAACCATAACCAAAAAAATTTAGTACGAGATCATATAATCCCCAAAAGGAGAATCTTTTATAAAAAGAAATACCACTCTTAATCTACATAATTCAACAAAAAGATCCCAAAGTTCAATAAAGACCATTCAATATACCATTGTCCATAAAATTATTCAATGTAATCCAAACTAAGATTGTTACCCAAAACTAATAAGGTTTTAGTATCATAGTCTTTCACTGTAAATATTAACATTTATCTCCATATAAAAATCAATTACTCTTAATGTCTTATACTGAAGTTTAATTAACCAAATCACATATTATCTATGTTAGGTAAATCATTTCCGTAAAAAACCCAAATCACAATATGTCCATAATAAAAACATAGATTCTCCTAAAATATAATTCCACTGATACTCATCAAAAGAAAAGATAATTATTCCTTTAATAACATTATTATATATCAAACTTTAGGGTTACGCATACTATAAAATGAGTTCCAATATAATCTCATCATCAAAAGCGCCTTAATACTTTTAATTATTTCAACATCTTAAAATGTACCATAACACTTAAATCCCTTATATGTGGACTTATTACTCATTGAAAATTCATGATGATCCATTAACCATTATTTACTAACTTATTCTGAAATAATTCTTTCCTAAAAACAAAATCATGAATCATATCCTAAGTTTCAATAATGTCAAAACATTTGTTACGAAATAATCCATACCACTCATTGGTCTTTGTCAGTTTCTTCATCCTCAATTAGAATATAATTAGGTACTATTAAACATATATTTGTACGATACTAGGGATACCATTCTAAAAATATATTTGTAGGACATATATTTGTATAATGACCATGAACACAACATTTATAAAATTCAATTTATCCCTCAGAAAGAGCTTCATTCCCTTTTATAGTGTCAACTGGATGATTCCTTTTTCAATGGAAGCTTCTTGATTTATGACCTTCATTCCCACATCTATAACATCTCCCCATCCCTTTGAAGGATTTTCCTAGGTGTTTTCTTCTACATCATTGACACATAGGTTTTTTACCATACATACCTTTATGATTATTACCTGAACATACATAGGGATTTGTTTCTCGCATATATGATGACTTATAAAAATCAACAAGGTTCAGGTTTTCAATCATGAATCCAAATAGTTTTTTGAGAAGAACCACAAGAGTCCTCATTACAGCTCCCATTTCATTCAGTTGGTCATTCAGAATACCGTCATAGTTTTCTTCACATCAACTATTACCTCGGTGCCTACTAGATCCATCCTTTTACTTATGCCAAAAATGTCAGTGTGAGTACATCATCCTATAATATCATATAATTAGGGTAAATACTAATATATACTTATTCTTTTTATCTTAACTCATTCAAAATAATTATCAATCCTTATAATATGTTAACCTTTATGGTTATTTTACTTATGCTTAGAAATCACCCTATCTTCTAAAGTTATCTAAACCGACCATTGATACCAACTATAAGAACCCGACCTTAAACATTACATAATCATGAAATAAATGTATAATTAACATTGAGGATCTTTTCAGGTTTACAGTTTTATAGAATTAGGCATAATAATTACATTACATCTCAAAAATTTTAATGTAGACACTTCAACCTAGTTTCCATATTATTCACAATATAAAATCTCTGGAAAAAAAGTCATGTCTAGTTCCATGTTTTAGACAGCAATACTTTTCTGTGATCCCATCCTTGACCCTAATCCACTTTATGTTCTGTGAAAAACATTTCAAAAACATGGGATGAGAATAAAAAGTTTAGTATGGGTTACAAAAAAAATGAAAACTATTAGTATTTCAAAACAAAATGTAAACCATGAATACATTATAATAATTAATACTTTTTACCTTTACGAAGTTGTAAATACACTTGATTGAATAAATGATTTGTAACCAAAAGAATACCATAAATCCCATATAAAGAACACATAACATATAAAGGTAACTTGGTACATAAACATTCTTAAGTGTAATAACCATATTGTCGAATTTCACAAACATCACTAAATGGAATAGCCATACGGCTGAATTCCATACCCAATGCATTGGATGTTATAACGTAACCACGAGTCCTGGTTTATCATGACACCACCCGTCTTTTGATTTATTACATAACCAACCGTCAAATGTACAAGAACCATTATAAAATCATAACACATAAAATATGTTAAATATAATCATTTTACTAATAACATTTCTACATTGCAATTACCATAATTCATTTCAAGATATTGACAAAGTCAATGATTAATCAAACCAGTTTCGAAACCATTTAAAACATTTTATAAAGTAATTTTTGAATAAAAGTGTCCCATAACACTTTTAATCTTTCAAAGAATTAACATTTTAAAACATTAATTTCCATATAAATAAATCGTAAAAACCATTTCGAAAACATGTACATTAATGATAATTATTTTGATAAATAAATCTTAAAAACATTTAAAATGATATTTTAGTTAAAGTGTTTTTAAGAAAATGAGAGAAGCTTAAATACAAATAATTGGGGAATAACATTTAATCAGAACATTATTATATCATGAGAATAAATGGATTGATGATATAATATTCCAAAGGATAGCATATACATTGTATAAGAGTGAATTGTTGCATAACAACAATGAAGTCTCATTGGAATGTAATATGGGACGAAATCCCATATAAAGATAGTATCCTTAGATTAAGGACAAATCAATGACATAATTATGCGTGAAAAATAATAATACACCAATATGATTTTATATTCAGTGTAAATCGGTCAGAAGATATTCACACATGTTATTTTTAAGACAAATTCAATGACATGGATGTTTAACTCAATGAAAGGAAATTGAGTTAAAATTAATCTTATCATGTTTATATCGAAGACATTATAATTTATCAATGAAGTGGTTATGTGTATCAAAAGAATATCCACACAACGAGGAGTGGAAATTAAATCATAAATAAATAAATAGTGATTCCACACATAATCATAGAATGACATATTTAAGAAATAAAAGATTAACCCGAGGAATGAAATTTGGGATAAAAAGTTTCCTTACCGATTTCGCAATTTACGAAACATACACCACATGAATGGGGAATTATTCAATAAAGAAGTAAATACCCATAAATTAAAGTTTATTACACAAAATTTAGAAATTATGGGCAGTACGTACACCACAAAAATGAAATAGTGACAAATATAGAATGAGTCCCAAATGAATAGAAAGTGAGAAAAAACCCTTTACCACATTGAAATCAACAAATTCGTATGACCTAAAGTTAATAACCACCAAATGAATCACAGAATACCCTGAATATAATGAGAATAATGATAATTAATATCAAATGGTAGTACACAATACACCACATGCAATGAATATGTGGCGACCAATGGAAATCTCACAGAATTAAAAGTGAGATAAGAAATCCCTTACCTCATTGTCCGACTTGACCCGTTCATTCTTTAATCTATTGAATAATAATTTAAAGATAATTAATAATTTATTAAGAACCTTTTTAAAGTTTATTATTATTTTTATATCAATTATTACCATGTTATAAAAATTATGTAATCTTTTAATTTAATAATGGTCATTTTGTCGATATTTGGTACTTGAGTCAAAAATGAATTTCTTATAATTAGAAATTGTTCATGAGGTCAAACATCCATTATCTCAAGAATTATATTAATGATATATATATCATATATATCATATATATATATACACTATATATATGTATTTATCATAGTACATAACATTTAGAGATAATGAAATGAAATGCACTATTCATGGAGACGGTAAGCCGTACAAACGCATGAACACTACATTCATTTATATTACTTATATTAATGGAATTAAAAAATAATTATAAAATTGTATATTATAATTATATTATAATATCATATATAATATGTTTTAAAATATCTTTTATACGTCCCATGAATGGCATGAACGAGTCATATCACTTTGAGGGGGCGGTAATCCGCATATCCTCAAATGAAATTATCGTGTTTACCCATAATGGACATCATAAAGGTATTATATAAATTAAAAATACTGAATCATAAAAATAATAAACATAATATATATCATATATAAATTCATTTCCAACTTAATGGCCACCATTATAGGAAATAGAAGATAATCAAACAATCATTGTTTCGTTAAGGTGTTAGTTTTCCATTCACAGAAACAATATGTTCTTCACCCATTAGATGGAGGTGTGTGTAAGTTTAATTCAAATACATAACATAAAAACGTACTAGTATATTGAGGATACTGGTTTTGTTATAAAATAAATAAATTAAAAGTGTTTAGGGGTTGGATAAGTTAAATAAAAGAAAATAAGTTTAGAGAAACTTCTACCTTTAATTTGGGTAACTTCCTTTGGTTTGAACCAAAAATACCAATTAAAGTGCCCTCTGCATAAGGTAAGTATTTTATAAATAGGAAATTAATGTAGGGAGCTTAATTGGCTAGAGATTTGATGATAAAAAATGCTTGAGAGGTTTGAGGAATTGGATATAAGTGGTGTCCTTCTATAAGGTTGGAGGGGCTCTTCAGAAAAGTTTGAAACAATTATTTTATTATAAACTTATCTTCATATTAAAAAGGTAAAAAATTCCTTAAAGTAGAATATAAGATTACTCTTGGTCCAAATAAAAACATCCAATTAGAATTAGAATGGTTTTGGATATTATTTTAATATTTATAAGCTTATTTATTTAAATCATTTATTAATGAGGTAAATACTGCTTCATTATTGTTTCTTATATAATTTTATTTATGAGATGTCAATAATTTATTATAAAAATACCATGATGTATTAAATCATTTTATCTTTACAATTAATATTTATAGTTGAAATTATGACTTATATAACCCCATGTAAATATTGATTTACTAAAACATATTTGTTTATATCATTTTTGCATTTACTTTATGTTAATTAAAATAAAGTGTGTTAATAATTCATAAGTGGATACATGGAGTCCAAAAATATACCCAAGGATTCACATGGACTTCCATTACTAATCCAATAAGTTTAGGACAATTTTATGGTAATTTGGTATTATTATGATATTCTTTTAACCCTAAATTACCCTATTTACCTTTAACCGCGGTAAATAAAAGTCAAAAGTTACTATTCACCAAAAAATAATTTTCATCTTATTGAACAAAATTTTTCTTAATAATAAAAACTATGTTTCTTGGATTTTTTAAAATCAATTTTATGAAGCAGTAAAATTTCATTTAAATGAAAAAGTCAGTTTTTAAACTACTACTATGTGGTTTCACTATTCATCAAAAATTGATGTTTTTCAGAAAAATACAAAAAATTAAGCCCAAGATATATTTTATATTCATAATTTAAAAAATATTTCCATTTTACCGAATTCAAAACATAGAAGTTACATTAATTAATTTAAAATTAATTTTCATTGTCAAAACAAAAAGCATATTTTTGAGAAACAATAACTATCTAAAGATAGACTCTTGTTTATGTCCAATTTCAAAGTGATATTAATTCTAATGGACAAAATAGTGTTATTTGGTAAAATTATAATTTAATTACACTTTAAAACTAGTTAAAAATATAATCTAAACATATAAATATATTATATTAAAAAGTAGTTTATAATTAACATAGTGTATTTTTCATTATTCATTAAAAAATAATCTTTATCAAAAAATTACCAAAAATCTAGCCAAATAAAGTTATCTACCCGATTATAAAAAAAATTATTTTGACAAATAGATCATATAAAAATTACCACAGCTATATTTAAATAGGGTTCACTATTAAAATTCTCTAAATCAACATTTTAAAGAATATTAGATTCTTTGTGCTTAAAAATTGATTCATTCAAAATTTAAGCTAGTAAAATTTATTAGATAAATGTCAAAATATTTAATAAACATAGGTAATCATATTTTAGTTAGTTCTATACATTTCTGCCAATAAAACGACTATGTGTTAACTACCATTTAAAATAATAATAATTTATTATTTGTGTGCAACGTAATATTTCAAAGAAACTCATTATTGAATATCGGGTACTCCATCAAACATAGAATACCCTTTAAAGTAAAATTAATATTTATTATAAAAAATACTAGTAAATATTAAAATTTCATGTTCTTTATTTTATAGGGATGTTACATTTTTATAGTAAAGAATACATTTTTGTGGACCAACATGGAAAGGATTAGGTCTATGTACCAAACCTTGTAAATAGTGTGTGCTTATATCTCTATTACTACCACTAATCACAAAGTGATATTGAGAGATAATAATGAGTGGACTAAGAAACATAAAATATTAAAAATGTTTAATTTTTAGGAAAATGAATTTGTAAGAAGAAACTATTGATAAAACCTTACCCTCTTAGTGGTCAATTCAGCATGGGGTACAAAAATTGTTATTAGAGGGTTATGTATCCTCTAAAGATCTAATAAGTATTCAAAACGTTATAGAATATAAATTATTTCAATATAATAATTGTTTCAACATTTTATGGGAATAATTATCATATGTGGAAGAAAAAGATTATACATTATCTCATATCAATCATTCTAGAAGGGATAGACAATGTAATAGTGGGTTTTCCACCCATTGTAGATGATTCTACAATGAAATATTATGATAGGTGTAATATGGAGTTAGATATAAATTATCAAAATTCTATCTTGATTTATCTAATAGAAAAAGTCATCACAAAGGACATTGGACTCAAAACTGCTAAGTAGAGTAGGGATAAACTCATAAGAATCTATGAAGTGAATGTAATTGTTATGGAATCCAAATTAAAAGTTGGGAGGAGTATGTTTGTGGACATTATAATGAATTTTTAATAATGTATTGATTACTATTTCACCATATTAAATGTGATTATCATCAACATTTGAGGATTTGTAGAAAATTTGGATGACTCAATCATTATCAAAAAGCTAATGTGTAATTTTTAAAATTGTATTGATTCAAAGGTATAAACTCTCGAAGAAATAGATTATTTATATCTTTACTAAATACATAACATTAAAAAATTATGAGCTGTGGAAAATTCTTGTTTTCAAGAAGATAGATAAAATTTAAATAAACATTGAATCCATGATAATTGGAAATGTTATGGAAGATTAGCCTAAAGAATATGAATAATCGTAATGTGAGTAGG
This sequence comes from Viscum album, assembly GCA_963277665.1. Classification (NCBI taxonomy): domain Eukaryota; kingdom Viridiplantae; phylum Streptophyta; class Magnoliopsida; order Santalales; family Viscaceae; genus Viscum; species Viscum album. The sequence goes on from OY728150.1 coordinate 1,520,629,201, forward strand.
AACAGGATTAATAAACTCACATTATATCCATTATATAAAATGGGTTGAGTAAGGGATAATGGAAGGGAAAAGATAAGTAACCACATAAATTCATAAATTGTAGTAGCATTAGTACTTCTTGTAAGATGTGTCCAAATAATAATGCTGAAGAATCAAAATCAAAATTATAATAAGATAATTAAAGAGACCATAATCATAAATATGATAAGAAGAAGAATAAAAAATATATTAGAAAGAATATAAATCATATGATAAAGAATAAGAAAGAATCATCATTAAGTTGTTCTTCAGATAATTATGTTTTTTTCTTTTCCAAATAAAATAGAAGAACTGTTTCATCAATCAATAGTGATACTGAAGGGGGATGAATAGAAACTGAATGAAAACAAAATGAACAATTAGAATTTTTTATAGAATATATCAAATATCAAATAAAATAAGTGAATATCATCAAGAAATTAAATATAAAACTAACCTCTAAAAATAATAATGAATAATTTGTTCCAGTTTATGAATAAAATAAGTATATGATCTATAATGAAGTATATTTTGTTTGTGAGATCAAGATATAAAAATTAAAAAATAATGAAAAATATATTATTATATGTGATCTTGAATATAAGGTTGCTTCTAGAAAAAAAAATATTTCTTGAGACACAATCCATATTTGTCATTATTCAATATGAGTTGAATACGACCAGATAAGTCTACAGTTAATCTATTTATATCAAGTGAGAAACTTCTCAAGATAGAGAGAATAAAGGTAAAAATGAACTTAATAATTTTTATGGATTTTTTACTTATAATATAATAGGTATAAAATCCAAATACAGTAATATAAGGGCCAAATGGAATAAAAACCAAATCTCCCATATCAGGGGAAGATAAAAATTTCACCAGAAGGCCACAACCCCCTAGAAAAGACAAAAATAACATAGATATTGATTTTTAGAGAACCAATATGGGAAACCAATGTTTCAAGTATATTGTTGGTGTTTTAATAATAATGTTGATAAAGAAAACACTTTCTGGTTGAACAAGTATTTACTTTTAAGGAGTTATGAATCAATTGTGGGTTTCAATGAGAATGAGATAGAATACTCTGAAATAAAATAACATTTTAATAGATCTACACCAAAACTATTTAAACCAAACAAATTTAATATTCTATAAGATGTTTGTGGTAGGCTCATTTTGAATGGTCACAAGGATGAGGTATGCATAAAAATTATGTAAAGGGAAGTTACCCATTCTTTGTAAATGGATAGGTTTTAAATGAAAAACAATGACAAGTCATTTAAATATTTTTAGAATACTGATAATATAAATAAATGTTTCCACATTGTTTGGAAACATTATTTTAAACAAGATAAATATTTATGGGAAGCATGGATACATGATAAATCTAATAGAAAATAAATTATCTCAAAAAATGATGTGAAGGTTAATGAAAATATATCCAAAGTGGAATATTAAAAATATATAATATTGAATTTTATAAAATTAGTCAACAAAAATAATAAAGGAATAAATAAGATACTCTAATCCATGATTCTCAAAATAAGCAAACGAGTTCAATATAATCTTCCCTTGTTGAGATTAGTAGAAAATAATGGCACAGATTGAGAGGATTCTCCTAGTATAAATGTTTATTCTAAGAATCCATGAGGCAAATCATTATTACCTATTATTTTATGTCTATTTTACTAATAATGTAAGGAAATAAAGGATATTTTTAAGGCTGTCACATCTGGACAACAAGTTAAGATTGTACTTAATACAGTCTATAACTTCCATGAAATGGAAGAAAATCGTGCATCCCTTAAGGGGATAAACCATGAGAATGAATATGAAATACATGGAAGTAATTAAATATTAATATTCAAGGTATTAAATTAAAAATTTTATACTTTGTTCTTAATTTTATTATCTTATCAATTAAAGGGGACTGTTTGGGTGAAAAAAAATCAGATAAAGGGGGAGCATTATCTTTTGACCTGTTCTTTTTATGTGTTTTTTGAATTATGCGAAGGATTTAACTCTTCATTTATAAATTTAATTATTTAAATCCCCTTTAATTTCCATTAATATATTATAAGCATGATTCCAAATTCATGGTGTTTATGGATTTCTTAGACATACTTGGTTTCATATCTCTTATTTTATACACCATGTTTTACCATGTAGATATAGAGTACATTAACTATAGGCTATTTTCTACGAGAATAATGTGATATCATACATATCCAATAAGTGATCACATAAACGTCATATAAAGGAGGCAATTTTAATTTTAGAAGAAAAATGTGATTGAATAATTCCCCACATGTGCCTTTCATTTGATTGTTAACGGGGGAGAATTGTTTTGAAAATACATTTTTACCATTTAATGTGTTAATATATATTGAAAAAGGGGTATATTATTGTAAACTATGATAGAATTTATATTCTATGATATCAAAATATGTGTTTGTTGAGGTTTGATAAAGTTATGATTCCTGGAATGTTGGTATGGATTAATTGAATTGGATTTAATTTTTGAGAAATTATCACTGCTGTTATACTGTTATGATTTCTGATCTAGACTTAAGTTGAAACAACACTTTTATATTTGGTTAAGAATAATTGTTTACATCATCTATGTTTTGAGATTTGTTTATTTTTAGAATTTACATGGTGTATATTATTTCATGAAAGTGAAAAATCATTTATTTGAGAGTAACAAAATTATATCCAACCACACTAGCTTGCATGAAGGACCTGTAGCCATTACTGAGGTGGGATGGTCAGCCTTGGCCAACCATCAGGGAGAAAAACGGTGTGAAGCACACCATTAGCGGGGGGCCATAGAGAACATTCCTCATGGTGTTGGGAGGAATTATGATAGGGATAATTGATAGAAGGCAGTACTGGAGGGGGTTCGAGAATATTGTAAATTCAAAAGAAGTGGTTGAGTGATATACCATGACCCCGTCCTGTGGAAAGTATGACGTGGGACTCAAAATTTCATTATACAATTCACCTATTTTTAGAATGATATTTATAACATCATCTTTATGATGCGATCAATCTACACCATCTATTAGATCCCATGCTATGTGATTTCAAATTAACCAATCCAAAACCCTGGATTTACAAATTTATCCATACTTGTTCTGAAATATGATGTTTTCTTCCTCGTCTCAAGAAAGAATATTCCTTTGTTAGATTGAGACAACTGAACAAAATTGCTCGACATATAAATGGATCAAGATAAGAATGTATGAACTAATATAACCATGAAACATCATCTTTCATGCAATCAATTAACATATTGTTATCACATGAATTCCATCATAAGAACCAGTAGATGAAAAAAAATGAGAATTAATGAATGAATCCATCACATAATAATATTTTGATCATTTGATTGATTAAATACAACCACTAAATACATCACTAGAATTTTTATGATATCATGAAGATCTACATTCGTGAGAGATTCTATCATTTAAATGAATTATCATTTGTATTATTATTATTTTTGGAGATGATGTCAACTGGGGAATCACCTGATCAATAGATATAACATGCGAATAATACATTATTATCTCACAAATTTTGTAATCATTCTAGTAGTATTGTATAATAATCCAAGAATATCACCATTCAAGAGATCCTAAGATCTTTGGGATGTTCCTCAACACACCATAAAAATCATTGTTATACTGACCATATACATCGAGGCATGTATGAGAGTTTATATTGATAATAATTAATATTTTGATTGTTATCATTAAAATAGGGCAGTAAAGAGATAACATCTCACCAAATAAAATATTCTAACATTTTATTTGTCTTGTGAATAGGCCGAGATAGACACAGAAAAAATACTGTCCCATGAAAGAGATACTGATGTCAAACCTTTGTCTCAGAAATGAGTATCCAAAAAAATTATAATTTCATGAAGGAATTGAAGAAGGTATACATTGATATAACCTCTTTTATTTTGATGTATGGTAGGAGTAGTCAATTATGGACAAAACCTTTTATGTGAAGTAGATTGAGGAGAATCAAATGCGAACTTATCTTTTCAAATAATTTTTTTATAGAGCATTGTGATCTAAAAAACACATAAATAGAGGATGTATTCTTAAGGGAGAATATTACACATTAATCTTATATGATTATGTGATGGATGAATTTATGTTCTGAGATATCTTTTTGCTAAAGAAGGAGGAACCCTCAAGAAACCACGTCTTTTCAAGAAGTTGAGAAAAACTCACGAACACACACTATTTCACTAGAAAAATATACAGAAGAAACCTTATCTCGTATGATGAGTATGAGATAGTCCCCAAGACACAACCTAAGTCACGCACATTTATCTCGTGGAAAACATTTTTTCACATGTGAAGACATTTGGTGAGCCACACATGGGTCATGAAAAGATTGTGAACAGATCACATAACCTTGGTTTGATCAAGTGCATTACACGATATAATGAAGAATGGAGAATGAAATGTTTTCATGAAACCTTTTCTAACCATGAAATTCATACAAGAATGTATTATATACATGAAATAATTTAGATTCCATATAATCCATTCTTGAAGTATACTTGATTGAAGTGAGTTGAAAATTCATCATGAAATAATTTGATATTGTGAATGTTTTTTCATGCCTAAAATTTTGAAGAATTCTGTTTGAACCTATTTCATACATTTAGTGGAGGCCGAGACATCATATAGAAGAAATCATATCCCGAGAATTGTTTAAATGAGAAAAATGGTCAATACATATGATCATAATAAATTGGTCAACACTGATAGATATATTCAATGGATGTTGAAGGTACTTGCAGTGCACAAGGGAAAGTCAGATCATACATGCTCCTGGAGGAAGATTAAAAATCATCATACATTGAATCATGACTTCATAAGAGGTGATGTTTTTTATTAGTTTGGAAATAATTTTATGTTTTTGGTTGGAGTTTGGAAAATAATGAGTATCTCGATTAGAGATAGATAATAAGTCTTTCATTTTGACTTACAAGAAAAGAAGTCTCTCTATCGGATCTAGAGAATTTTTATAACATGTTTTATAGTAATGTATCCATGTTTGGGGACTATCATGTAAATTATTAGATCTTTTTAGCAAAACATATTTGTACCATGTTTCTCTATATCTATTAATACCACTTCACCTAAAGTAATATTTAGAGATAGTATTGATTTGATCAGGAACCTTATAAATTTTGAGAGGTTGAATTTGAAATAAAATTAATTCATAAATCGAAACCACTAATTCACCCCACCCCCTAGATTGTAATCTTAGCCTGAGGTATTATAATATGTGGTCTATATTACATGTCCATAAGATTATGGGGGGGGGCTGATTTAATATCCATAACATAAAGAGTGATGATGTTTCTATTTATAAATGTTCACAATGTTTTATGGTTACGTGCATTCCAAAAAATAATGTAATATTCCAAAGTTATGGTCTCGTGGATTATTATCTTTGATTACGTCATGATATATGTCATATAATCTATCACGATTTATTACATGATTCAATATTACGATCTTTGATATATTGGTAATGGTCATCCAAATGTCAAGATAATTTCTCATTCACTTATTTTCATTTTATGTCTATGTGATCATTAATATATTTTTTTCTACACTTACAATGAATTTATGATCATCATTTCTCATATATACCTTTTCCCAAGGTTATGAATAAATGTTTTAAGTAGGTTATGTCAAATAAGACTACTACGTTTGATGATAATTATGGGATATGTGGAATAAATATCATGAATAATATTTTGATATATTTAGTTTTCAATGACACTAATCCTTTACTGTTATGGAGTGGATCTAAATGTTATATATTGTATATTCATATAAGAATATATAATATTTATGTTAGAAGAGTTTGGGTAACTATAATATTTTGAATTTTCAAATGGTAAAATTTAGGTTCTTTACCAATGTTATTTTGAGTCTAATTCATAAGATTACTACCTACCATTACTCTGATATGAATTATAATACTCATATCCCTAATAACCTAGAGCTTGTAATTTTTCTATTTAATGGTAATCATATTGCATGAGATTAAGTTTCCATTATAATGGTCTAACAGTACTTAAGAAGAAATATATATAAATTACATTAGATAATTATATATTACATAATTTTCATACAAATCATTATTCCAAAACCCTATCCATAATACTAATGACACACATTATTGAATTTCATTTCTAGAGGAAATATGAATAAAAAGTAAAATACAGATCAACTTCTCCATAAGGGATAACATATAATATAAGATAATAAGTAAAAATAATATTATAATAAATATTGATGGATTAGATAAATAAATTATTCCATATCAGTGTATATATAATCCTAATATAATAATATGGATTAAATTAAATGATATCCTGATTATTGGAATGATGGGAATGTATAATATAAGTCATTATAAACATACATTGTGGCCTTATATAAGAAATAATGCATAAGTTTTAAAGACTCTCTAATTACCCTATCATAGTTTTATCTTGATACCTACCAATTAACTAAGGGGATTTATAATTATAGGCCTCCCTAGTCATATAAAATTACAATGGATTCCATAACATATTAAAATATCATACCCAATATCTATAATAATGTTCTAGAATGAAAAATTCATAAATAATTATCATTATTAACTAATTAATATTTACATAAAATATTTTTATATATTTAACTATGGATTATATAGGAAATTTCTAGATCTTTATTTTAAATTGTTGCTGGAAAAATAAAAAATACGGGTAGAGTAATAGTTAAATCAGAACCCCTTGAATGATATTGAGAATGAAATTTAAATTAAATTACAATGACTGATGATAGGATCAGGATACAAAATATTAATGGGTATGTAGATACACAATTCCTTAGAGAACATTTTGTATAATAAGGAATATGTCTCATGATGAGAAAATTTGAGACAAAATTACATTACCTTGTATCCCTACGTATATGAATATACTCTAGGATCATGTATACAAAATATAAATATCCCAACAACTAATTTGAAAAAAAAATCTCATACATGACCTTTAACATATAACTTTTATAATTATTTTTATTGGTATATTTGTTAGTTTTTATTTATTTTCAATATCACGTGTGATTAAGAATCATTTAAAAAATAATAATAAAAGTGTCGTGGTTCTTCATTATTCTAAAAAATATCGTTATTTCTAGATCTCAAAACGTAATTTAATTGAATTTTTTAATTATTTCAAATTTCAAAATATTATTCTATTGAAATTTTGGTCACGATCCATAAAGGCATAATTGACTATAAGTATGTTTCTGGGATTTTAAATGAACAAATATTTGTATCTTAATTATTGAGATTAATATTAATGTTACCATTGAAGAACCAAAATTAATTAATTATATACATATATCATATATTATCATTAAATAAGTTCTCATATTCATTCATGATGTTATATTATTGCATAGATCAAGTAGGTGGTTAGTTCGACCCAAAAAAGAAAACACTATAATTAAAAGATGATTATGATTGTGAAAGTTGTTTATATAGAATAATAAAATTACCAAATAAGAATAATTATGTTATTAATATAAATTTCTGTTTTTTAATAACATTTAATGATAAATTAATAATTAATGAAGTAACTATATGTAAATCTTGATATGTTACATCATTGAGGTAGCAGTCCGCATAATACACAATTTATATTTTCCTTTCACAATGAATGAGAGGGAAATAAGGTTGATTGTAATTTAACACCTCAAAATATTAATTTTATATTATATATAAAACATTTATTCATAAGTTACACTTTTTTAATAAGTGATGATAGTAAAATATGAGAAAATTATAGTTGTCATTTCAGGGAGGAGGCATTCCATACCATGCACAAATGTATATTTAATTTTTCATAATAGAAGATGGGGAAGCTAGTTAAAAGATATTAACATCGAAAATTAAAATTAAATATGAAACATATATAAATTTAATTATATAATATTAAAAAATAGGGTTGATATGGTTAGAGATAATGGAAACGATGTTTTAAAATCAATTATACACATTGAGAACCTTAGTATTCTAGTGGAAGGTTCCTTGGAAATAATTTTCTTAAGAAAAATTCTATAAATACAGGTTAAAGAAAAATGAATAGAAATATAAGTAATAAAACATCATTTTTTCATGTGGAAACCGAATTTTTAGAGTTTTCTTGATGGGGTGATGAGAGGCCCCTTTTATATAATGTTCAAATGGTATTTTTGTAAATATTTGAACTAAATAAATAGAGGGAACATTTTTCACAAGTATAGTGACTGTGAAAATGGAAACTAATTGATTAGAGTTTAATATACGGTCTATAATATCGTAACCACTGATGTTATATTCTTTTTAAGATTTTAATATCATTTTCCCTTAGATTTATTACTTTTAGTGTTTTAGATTTTATATCGGTGGATACTTTTTACATGAGTAATTAATAGCTAATGCTTAAAAAATGTAACTTATTACATAATTTGGACCAACATTTTCAAAATATAAAACCCATATTATTTGATATTATTTTATTGTATAAAAAATAAATAAATTTTAAAATTAACACATATAACACGTAAAGAGACATTTTTTTTGAAAAAGTGGATTTTTATTATAAAATATATGTGCATGATAAAATTTTGTATTTCATTGATTTTCATTATATAAATTGGTTTATTCTAAAAAAATAAAATGTATGTTTCTTTCAATGAAACCCTAGACTTATTTTTATTAAAAATCATTTTTTTTAAGTAAATACCAAAAAATAGTTCATATTTGAAAATATTAATTATGTTTCTAATCATTTGTTTTATAAAAAAAATAGTATTTTTAATTATATATTTTTTCTCCATAAATATATATTTTATCATGATTTTTTATAACATTTTATGTTATACTTACCTCTTGATATATCCATTAACACTATGATTTTAGAAAAACAATATTTTTAACTATTCACATAAAAGTGATTTATTTTTGAAAAATATTTAAAATGAATAATAATATAATTTTTAAATTAAAAAATAAAAAATAATGTTTTTTTTAAATTAAAATTTTGAAATTATAAAATTTATCTTTTAAATGAAAATACAATATATAAAAGAAAGCTGCATTAATATAAAACCTCTTTAAAATAAAGTGTATTAAATCTTATATCATATAAATTATTAAATAATCTCAGTATTACATAGTTTTTAATAATTGAAAATGTTAGTTATTCTAACAATATTTTAACTATGAGAGATTAAATTTATTAAATAGAAGTAAAATTCATATTTCATTAAAAATGACCCTTTTAAAAATATTAATCAATGAAAATTTATAATATGTATCTATTTTAATTGAATATGGGGTTTTTATCTTAAAATAATTATATTCTTGATGTAATTTTAATATTTAATGGTTCATTTTAGATTGGTTTTTTTATTATAGTGTTTCATGTGACACAAACATTTGAAGATATTTTTAATTTAAAAGGCTCCAAAATATCAAGTTATTATATAAAACATTGTTAAAGACGTTTTTTCCATCAAATTGTAATTATTACTCCTCGATTAAATTAGATGAGGGGATTAATAATCAACTTATAAGTTAGGTTATGAAATTTACCTACACCTATTTTTCTGTAATAAGACACATGTCCTTCCTTAAACAACATTAATATTTCATACAATCAAATACACAGGTATGCTTATATATTAATCATAAATTATCCAAAATTCATATTTCCCAAAACCATATGAATCTATAATATATTAAACAATAATCAAAAATATATTCTTTCAGAAATTAAGATTATCATTACCCCACAACCAGTATGAATTGATTGTTTTAAAATAAAATACAATCTGATATATACAACACTACCAAAACGATGATAAACATCACCAAATAACCACGATTCAATCATTAATACAATGGTAACTAATAAGATTTATCTTACATTCCCCAAAAAACCCTTTAATTTTCTCAACATCATTTATATATTAAATATAATAGTTATACATCAATCAATCATGTTTTTCTCAATAGTTATCCACAAAAATATGAGTTTTCCCTAATATCACTTTTTTGGTTATTTATAACATTTAATATATGTTTTAAAACCATTAATGTGAAAATAACGAAGAAAATTAATTAAAATTTTTACATAATCCTTAAAACATTTGGAAAATTATATAATTTCATTTATAAATATGATACAAAATTATGAATAACATAGAGTATCATGATTTAATTTCAATTTTGATATCAACTTCCCAACATTAGTAAGAGTTGGAACTCTCCATTTCTATATAATCATTAAAGTAATAATATTATAAACAACATTAGTATACTTTGTTATTAGATTGTAAGAAATAGATTTATCTAGATACATACCTTTAATTGATTTGTTTTTCTGATTATGTTTCAGCCAAATACTAAAACTCAAAATGGCTATAAATAAAATCATAAAAAATAATCATATGAACATGATAACTCAATATTGTGATGTATCCTGTAATGAAATATTCATTTCATACAATAAAAATTTCCGTTCAACATATTATTTATAATGTTATGTACTATTTTACTTTTATATAAAATCCGAAAAACAACAATCCAAAAATTATCATAAACATTTTTATAATTTTTTAAACAAAAGATCATTGAAATATATGATTTTAAAATCTAATTTACCCTCGATCCTAGAATTTTATTTTTATTTTTATCATAACTTATGAATCTCAATATTTCAATATATGGTATCCATGGTCACATTATTATTAGATTGTCAAACCTATATATATTCCAATATGTTATAATAGTTCATGAAGAGAATATTAATTAACCAAATTATTTAACTCAATAGTTCCAAATGTAGTGTATAGTTAGGCATCCTTTTCATGCACTAGGTGATGATAGTTATAATACCCAACAATCCATCTTCAAGGTTATTAGCCCAAGGTACATATGTGATAGAGACTATATCAACTTAAAATATCCAAACTAGGATGTTATTTATATCAGAAACACACAATCCATACATTCTCAAAACATCAAGATTATTTCCTATAGTTGTATATTTTTCTTGATTTTTCTCTAAAGATCTATTATAATAATCTGTAAATAATAATAAAACATAGTATATCATTCTTATAGTTTTATCTATACCTTTAAAAATATGATCAACCTTAACATATCAATTTTTATTGACATTTATAACTCTTAATTTATCTTAAACATCCTAACCTATATAGTTATATAAACACTTATCAGATACCAACTACGGTTCCTTAGTCCCACACTCATAGATATGATGCTAAAAGAAACATAATTTAAACACTATGATCAAAATAATTAATTAATTATATGATATTTAAAAATTAATATAACATTTACATTCAAATGACCTATTTCAGTGTGGAGATTTAGAAAGTTATGAAAAATATTTGACAAGTAGAATCTATTTTTTTATAGAACGGAAAATTTTCATAAGATATAAGAAACTACATTATCACTAGAAAGCCTTCATCATATCCCATAAATCCTTCACACAAGATACATTTCTATATTTATTAGATATATTATATATCTTCAAAACAAATAGAAATATTAACATTTTATTGGGGTGATTTCAGATACTTCATACTGGTAAATATATGAAATAACAATGAAAAACCATAAGAGAGAATAATATGTGTATATGTGTATAATTTTGATACAGAATAAAGTAATATATAAAAAATAAATGCTTGTAAACCATGTAATAAGGCTTATAATAACATAAAATATGAATCTAGAGAGCATGGAAACATGAGTCAATAAACATGATACATTAGAGAATAACATATTTAAGATAATTAAAATAAAACAATGGCTTCAACATAAACACATGAAAACCATATGATAGAACTCATTACGGCCATATCCATGAGATCAAACTCATTATACCCACAATTGAATGTGTGTGAATACTCAGCTTTTCCTAGGCTTCTGTGAAAAAACTAATTATGTCCATCCTTGACATTCTCATGAGATATAAAAATAAAACAATGCATTGGATGTAGATATAGGACCCCATCAATCATCATCATTATATATACATTCAACATAAAATACATCATATCATAAGTAAACAATGTAATGTAAGTGACTTTTATAACTTTTTAAAATAGAATAACATAAGAAAAATGTTCATAATTCCATCAATTTTAGTACCATGATATACCCATAGAAAATTAAGTAGTCTCCAATCATATTAAATAATATTATTCATAAATACAATTCAATAAATATAATATTGAACAAGGTATTTAAATATATATATAACTATTATATGGTAAATTCAATAATTTCTCTAATAAATTGATGTATAGATACCTCATTATACGCCCATCATTTAATGGAATAAAGATTAAGGTAATAATAGAGGAAAAGAATAGGATGAAAAATATGTTTATACAAAAAAGATGTTTAAGAATGAAAAAGTAAGTGATGAATTTTTTTTCTTAAATAAATTTAATGGGTCACATTTTTTATAACATTAGTAAAGAACTAATTAATAAGTAAAGAATAATTTTTAGAACAAAAATATTATTTTACTCTGGAAAGCATGATCAATACCATTATTTTCCATGAAAATACTATAGAATAAAACTCATAGGATAATTGAAAAATAAATTATCTTTTTTGAATATGGGAATAAAGAAAAAAAATTATAGTAAATTAGTTCCTGTGATTATTTTAAATAGGTTTTCCATTTATTTGTTTTATAAAGGATATATAAGAGACAAAGTTTCCAGTTTATTTTGAAAATTCATTTTAAAAAGAATATAATGATAAAATTTAATACATATTAAAACAATATTTTTTATTAAATATAAAATAATGGAGTCTTTAAAAATACATTATATTTTATTGAGAAACATGGATTTGAAGATAAAAAATTTTATTTTTAAATTATAGAAAACCATTTTAATATTTTTTAATAGAAATTTTGAAAACCACTTCACATTATAATATTATAGAAATTAAAATTTAAAACTATATAAATATGGAATAAATCATATAAAATACAACTGATGGTGAGTAAAATTAATCGTGACATTGGGATGAAAGACTATACAAATTCCCCAAATAGTTTATCACATTTGAGAGATCTCGATTTTAAAATGATTTTTCGAAAAGAAATCTTACGGCATGCGAAACATTATAATAAAACAAACCTTTATTAAGAGTGATATTGAACCTGAAATTTCAATAAAATGATTTATGATTGGATCATGAAATAATATTTAATAGATAATTAGATACACTATTCTAATTAAAACATGTTATATATTATGAAATTTGTCTCAAGAGTTGAATATTTGAGTTAATAAACCCTCAACTAGTATTCATTTTTAGTTAAATACACTCTATGATACCATATAACAAAAATAAATATCATATTCACATATTTCATAAATATTTTCTTAGATTTATCATTTCTTAAACATAATTTATATTTTTTCTCTATATATATATATTACTGATGTATTATGTATTTTCTATATCTGGTGTCAGTAATCTCGACCATTTTGATCTAGTTTTTTAAAAGAGATATTATTATTCATTATCCTCCCAAAATTTCATCATGACCATATCATCCAAGGTATTGTCAATTTTTTTATAATTTTTTATAATGTAATAAATCCATTCATTTTTAGTTGTGGTTATAATCTTTAAAGATGAAATTAGCAATGAGAATACTTCGGTGATATTGAATAAAAAAATCTTGGTATCTTAACAAAAGTATTGAATATAAATATTACCATTACCGAACCAAAATATAATAATTATTTAATTACTGATATCATATTTTATCTACAATTATGTTCTCATAGTCATCAATGATATTATTTCATATCATTGTTCATATAAGTTGTTATACCTAACCAAATATGAACATACAACAATTAATGAATGATTATGATTATGAAAGTGATTTTTTGGGAATAATATAATTATAAAATAAATTAGTGATATTATATAGATAATTTAAATTATTTTAAAAAAAATTTACTACACTTTAATAGATAATAAATAAAATATATAAAAATGAGACATGTTACTTTGTGGAGCTAGTTATCCACACAATGCAAGGATAACATTTTTGTTTCTTGAAGAATGAGAGATAAAGAATGTGGATTATAATTTCCAACATAATAATAATATAATTTATATTATATATGTCACATTTATTCCTCAATTATACATATAGAATTAATTATGATAGGGGTAGTTGAAAAAATAGATGTCGTCTCTTCATTGAGGCGATAATCCACACAACAGATGAATGATTATTTCATTTTTCATAATAGAAAAGAAGATAGGTTTTTAATATTTGTTTCATTAGAAAAGTAAAATTTAGTATAAAAAGAATACTAATGATCTTATATTGGAATTATGTAATATTATTTTTTTTATGATAAAAAATAATTTAAAAAAAATACCCATGTTGTGAATAATAGTTTTCCCTTGGAAGTCTCATTTAAAATAGAGGTTTTAAGCTAATACCTTTTGAGTAGATGCTAGAGGAAAAGTAATATGATTCTATGGTATAGAAAAGGAGTATATTTTAAAAGTGAAACCATATTTTTCAGGGATTATTATAGTGTTTGTGATATTACCATTTTATAAATACTAATAATGGAAATATTATATATATTTTTTTAATATAAAGTAAGAACATGTTTTACCACTGTAACTCATTTTTACCTTAATATTTCACATTAAATTGAGAGAAATAAAATTGATCTTATTAATTAATTTTTAACTAATAATTAAACAATTTAAATCCAATTTATAGATAATAATATATTTTTAATAAAATTTAACTTTAACACTCTCATATGTAATGTGTTAACACTGATTTTCTGATAAAGGTTTTATTAAAATAGAAATGTATGTGTCAGATAGCATATAAATTTCATTTTTTATGATGATATAAGTTATTTTAATATGAAACCAATAAATTTTATATGTACTTGAAAAAAAAGAAAAAACTAAATTTTAAATAGAAAAATTTTTATTAAAAAAAGGCCAGAAATTTTTTTATTTCAAAATAATACTTAAGTGTTTTAAAAAATGATTTATAAATTCAAAAAAGTAGTTCGAAATGAATATCTTTACACATTAAATACATCCATGATAATTTTTTTTATATGTTTAATCTTATACGTACTTCTTGATATGGAGATAAACGCTGTGATTTTAGTTAAAAAAAATTATTTTTACTATTCATTTAAAGTTCAATTATTTCTAAAAAATATAAAAAATAACCATTAGATAATTTTGATACTCTAAATTCTAAAATGTTATTTATTTTTTTTTTTCAAATTCAGAAATTTATTTAATTATCTTTTATTTTAATATAAAATATATAAAGGAATCCTATATCTATAATAAGCCTTTTTAAAAATCAAGTGTATATAATATTATTCTACATAGTTTTAAAATTAATTGATTTTTGACAAATTATTTTATAAATAAAAATATTACATATTATAATAAACTATTAGTTGTGAAATTTTAAATTATTAAGGTAAAATAAAAAACCATTTTCTTTGGAAGACATTATTTTTAAAATATTAATTAAATGAAAATAATAATATTTGATAATTCTATTTGATTATTATATTTTTATATTATAATGATTATATTATTCATTTAATTTTAATATATCATATTTCTTTAATTCAGGAATTGGATTAATTTTTTGTTACATGTGACAGAAGATATTTAAGATTGTATTAACTTAAAGGGTAAAAACTCTCAGGTTATTATATATAAAGTGCATAAATTGGGTATCAAATGCCTAATATTCCATATAAATAGTACCTATAATGATTTTAAAATAGGATTATAATATGATATATAATATTTAAAATGATACTATAATTGGAATTTAAATTACAATTTAGAAGAGAAAGAACTCGGACCCTTAGGTCATCATTTTAACAACTTATGAGAAATGAAATATGATATTGATTGGGTAATATATACCGGATAAAAAATAAAAGGAAAGATAATAACATATAATTAGAACCATGAAATCATATAAATTAGTATTTTTAATGAAATTATTTCTAAATAATTACATTTGGAATAGATGTATGGTGGAATATGAACCCTTACATCTCTTAAGGTACTCATCCTATAGATGTCCCTTACACCAACCAATATTTTCAAAATGGTAGTGATTGCTCTAAGAGGTACTCTATGAGGGATATATGATGAGAAACATAGAAATATCATTTGTGGTAAATGAGAATATGGGGTGGGTATTTGTATGTCTGGGAAGATGAATTTCATAGAATAATGTAAGGAATTTTTTTCATATGTCTAAAGTGAACAACAACCCCCATATAGTTCCCCTTTACTCAATTTATGATCCAAATTAATAGATAGTGAAATAATTTAAAAAATAATACTACCATGGAAGATATGATTCGTGCTTATGTATATATGACCTCATATTTATGGAATTTAAACATATTTTAGCATTTTTTCTGAATATTATTATTTGTACAAACCATTACCAACTTTCACACCTTGAATAATTTTAATGTATTAATTATAAACATTAAACCTATATTATCATGATAGTTCATTAATCAAAAATATTTTATCTTTAATATATGTGTGATCAATGTTTTAAAAAACTTTTATTAGAAAAAACACCATTTCATATCTAAAATAATTTACATTTCAAATCTAGTTAAACCCAATATAAATAACCCCTTATCATTGTAACATAATCCTCAAGGGTAGGGTATGAAATTGTTAAAATTTAATGCGCTGGATGAACCAACATTGATATTTTAGTGTATTCCACTAACATGAGCTTATCATGTAGATGATTCCAATCAAACATAGATTATTAATGTTTTTATTATTCTTAGAAAGGTAAACCCCCAATCATGATACCTCTTTCTAATGATATGATAAATTAGAATCATAATATATGGTCATACATGATAATTCCATTTCTTCCCCATTCTATATAAATTTCCCCCCACAATTAACCTAATTATATACTAATTATAATTATCGCTTTATTAATGTTATATCATCAATGGGAATAATTACCCAAGGTCAAAATTTATAATAGTGATGTAATGGACACATATAATTTCTTTAATTTCACTGAAACAAATCCAGTAAATGATAATTCTCATTTTTAGTTATTGTATTATGTAAATTCTATAAATTATTTGTTGTTTTTCAATATTCATATTATAACAATGATTTTAATTAGACAATATGAGTAAGGAGAAATCTAAATTACACTTAAAATATTCATATTTTTTGTGGTCTTTTATTAATTAGTGAATTATTAAAATATCTCTATATTTTATTTTTAATTCATTAATTTTTAGTATGATATCAAAATTTCATAGTTTAATTTTGTCATGTATTCTAATTAAAATCATGAGGGATGTTAGTAAAACTTCTAAAATCTGGGGAGGATGTTGGTTTGGTCATTAAAGGTTACAAACACACCCATTCCATCACACAAAAGCTCAATTGTGTCTAAGTTTTTTGATGACTACTAGTATTGGATCTAGGATCAATAATATCTCTAATATGATTCTCTACCATATAATATATATAGAGGTTGATATATCCCTATGAAACCATATAATTTAATGATATGATAAGAGATATATAAATACAATGCCAATGATATAGTAACGACCCAGTTCAGGTATATTATATTAAATACCAAGTTTATGGTAGTCCCAAAAGACACCTATATAAACACCTTTCGTGGTAGGACTCAAATAAAAATGAAAATATTAATCCTATTAACCTATCATTAGTGCTCAAAATACACCATAAATGGTCCAGTAGGGGATCTTATGGGTGATTCTTCACCCATTTATTCATGATATGCTTATTATATTCATGTCCTGTATTACAAACAAATGGAAATGATCCATGAATGAAGGGATCCATCCTTGTGAAAGGACCAGATGATTTGATAGACACCATAGTGAATCCAAGGGATAATTTTAAGAGTTGTTTTATACTATTTATTTACTCACTAGAAGAACACACTCTGGATCATTTTCATCACTTGATTATATCAAATACCAATGATTTCTCACAAAAAAATATTTCATTTGTGATATACAAATGATTCCAAAGTCATAGGATCAATCTCATATTTATTAATAAATAGTTCCCACTCTAACTATTATATAGATTCTCTATTGTATATATTAGAGTGTGGGATTGACAAAAATTATGTTAATTAAGATATTTTATTATTACATATTGAGCTGACCATATATGATATGATCTTAAGGATAGGGGTATTTTAATAATCGTGACTCTGAGCCAATGGTTTTATGATTACATTGGCACTAGATACTAGTCAACACATCATGAAGGATATAATATCTTAACAGTATTGATAAAAATGTTACTTTTTTGAAATTCACATTACATTTTAAATATAAAACACAAAAACTTTTTTCATTGAGAATTCCATTATTCCCCGTATCACATCCCTTAATATCAAAAAAATTCATGGAATACTATAGAAAAAAATGAAAGGCGTGATATTAGATCATTAATAAGGGTGTGTGTATAGAAGATCCTATCATGAATAAATAAGACTAATCAATATTGTAAGGTAAATAGTTGAAACATATTCTATTTAATCAATAAATTGAGCATAATTTTAGATAAATAAATGATGATAAAATAATTTCATATAAAAATTCTCATAAACATGAAACATATACATTGATATTATAACTTATATGATTATAAAATGAATATAACAAATATCATTATGAGAGAATTCATAATTTTGGGCATATAAAACAAAATTTTCAGTACGTTTCACTAGACAATTTAAAATCGTGGGTAGAAACTCATATAATTTGGCCAACTTATTTGTCTCAAGACACTCGTTGATGAATCAAGGGATATATACAACTAATAACCACCCATCACATACAAAGTCTAATGTATTAATCATATAAAATGGGTGATACATATTCATCATAAATATTTATATTTAAAAAATAACATACAAAATGTTAACACTTACACCAATCATATAAATATAATCATAACACATCCATATTAATATAGATAACCGTAATAAAATTTTGCATCCTTAGTTAAACTAATAATAAAAAATTAAAATAAATAATAATGATGATGTAAATATAATATATCCCTAGTGGAAAATAAGTAAAATACATGGTTGATTTCATTGATGAATAGAAATACCATAAAATATCATTAAAACAATTTATGTGGAAAATAACCTTTTTTAGTTTGAAAATAATTTTAAAATATATAATACCCCAACATAGTTATATAATATTTTTATTTGAAAATAAAATTTTAAAAATTGTTAAATATGATTTTAAACAATAAGTGGTAATGATGGATACAAATACCTTTCATGTTGTACATTTTAAAATAGTGACTCTTTTCACATTTTCCGTAAAACCAAATATGAATTTTTCTTAAACGACTTGAATATTCATTTCAATTTTTATAATATTACAAATTCATAAAAATTCCTCGAATAAATCAATTTTAAACGGTTAAAAACATATTTTAAAACATTTTTTATAAAACATTATTTTTGATTAAAACATATTTTCGACCGAAAAGAAAAATAAATTTGGATTTCTTAAAAACATTTTCTCAATAATTTTTACAACTAAAGAGTATGAAAATGGAATTATTACATGTGAAATTTATTAATAACCACAATATAATAAAATATATTTATTTTAAGATAGGAATATCCAATAATTCCTCTAAGGGAGACTTACAGAAAAAAATCCTTAATAATGATTAGATTGTGAAATTAACCCTATCAATTTTTGTAACTTCTAAATCACAAGCCACATAAAATAAATAAAATAAAATTGAACCTTAAATATAATTAATATAAATATATTAGTGATATAATATATTTATGAGGTATTATATACAACACATAAATGAATAATTGGGGAATGTGGAGTATACCTCACGAACATAAAAGTGAGACGAGGAACCCTAACCTAATGTATGACTTCCTTTATATGTGCATGGAAATCCTGTATAATAAGTAAAATTTTATTATAAATATAATATATAACTATTATCATATATATCATTCAATTTTTTATTAATTTATAATCATTTACCTCATGTTTATTAACAATAATTGTTGAAATCACTATTTCTGGTGATATCTACAAAGTTTTTCATGTATGATTTAGTTTAGAAATCACAGTCCTTTTAATTTGACAATGGTTAAAAAATATATAGTATATTAAAAATTATAAAAATATAATATATATTATGTATATATTTATTTTGATAAATCTATAAATCTTTGAGGTAAAAAAGGGATGACACTGTTCGTGGAGACGATATACCGTATGTATGCATGAAAGTTGTATCAATTTTTCTCGATGGAAGGAAATAAAAGAAAATATATATTAATTATTATTTCTAAAATAAATATAATTTCATTTATAAAATTTATATTAAAAAATAAATTCTTATTACCTTCCATGTAAAATTAGAATGAAAAACATTCCACATCGCTACGTCGAGGGGGTAGTCCACATGTAAGCACGAGGGACATTATTGTTTTCCAAAAGATTGGAAGGTAAGGATTTATATGTGATATTATATAATATAAAATAATGTTTAGACAATAAATATCATACATTTTAATTACCATTATCATCACTAATTTCATGGAAATCGTAAGGTAAAAACAAATCACATCATTTCATGATGCTATAGTCCACCATACACACTAGTGACGTTATCATATCTCCCCACAAGATGTAATGTAAGAATTTAAATATGATATAATAATTATAGAATTATAATTATTTCACAAATAAAAAATAAATATTTTAAACCTAACATTGTATCCATCATTTAAATTATAGGATGGAAAATGAATTACATCGATTCGTGAGTCGGTAGTCCACCGTACACACGATCAACATTCTAGTTTCCCTTTTGATGGAAGTAGAGATGGATATGAGATATGAAATTAAAAAAATAAAATAGAATTATATAGAATATATTTTTGTTATTCTGTTAAAATTGTTTATGAATTATTTAAGGTTGTGTAAGAATAAATAAAATAAATACACATGTTTAATAATTTTACATATTCTTCAGAGAGCCACTTTAGGTTTAAAACTAATGAATTAATAGGAGGAATTAATAATAAATATAAGGCATATACGATTAGTGGAGGGAACTATGTATGTTATTTTGGTAGTGTTTTCTAAACCAAAGGGTTTTGTATGTTTGAATAGGGGGTATTGGTCGTGTCCTTTTATAAGTGGGTTGTGGAGACACATGAATGATTTTGAAATTATAAATTGATAACAACATTTTTGTTATTCTATAAGCATAAATGAGTTTTGATTTTAAAATTGGATCAATTATAGGGTGGCAATATTTCCATAAAATGGGTTATGGACATGTTTTAGATCATTTTTTACCTTATTTTTATTGTTTAACCCCCAATAAACCCCTTTTACCATAAATGGTATAATTAAATTTTACAATTTCATCTATTCATTAATGAAAAAATTATTTTTAACATATTAGTTAAAATAAATTTTTATGATTCCAAATTTGGAATCCATTTTTATAAATTCAAACCTTATAAATGAAAAAAATTCAATTTAAAATTAAACTATAGTGGTGACCAAATAGATATTTTTTGAAGAGAAAATTCTCATAAGTATTATGTATTTTAATATTAAAATTTAATATGAAAATGATTAAAATGACCTGAATTAGAAATATTGTAATATAATTTAATAATGGTTTATTTAAAACAAATTTAAATTATAATTTTACTTTGGAAATGATTTAATGTATCTGAAATTTTTCATTCAAAAATCAATATTTTTCACTATTAATCAATAAAAATTAATATTTCTAGAAAAATATAAAAATTCAGAAAATTATATTTATTCCATATAGATTTAAAAACGGAGTTTATTTTCACATTTTTTTTAAATTTTTAAATATCAATTTCAAATTATATACTAAAAGATTGAATAAACCACTTTTTAGAATAATACATATTTTAAGAATAAATTTATTTCTATTTCAAATGGTTTATATTTTAATTTTAATCAGATGAAAACCATAAAATTTATTTTATACATGTGTAATCCATTTAATATTTTTAATTTAGTTATTAAAAATTATAATTGCATTTTAATGGCTAGTTTATAATGGTCATATTTAATGAATAATCATTTAATTGAGAAGTACATTTTATTCAAGACAAGTATTTCATGTATTAAAAGCAATTGAAGAGATTGAATTTATTTTTTTCAAAAAAACTATAAGATAATGGGGTATTACATTCCCTTCTAAGAATTGTTTTTCATGTCACATATGATATTGAATATGATGTTATTATAATAAAATCTGGGATTTGTACATCATAACCCCATAAATAAATTTCATCATTGAACTTCATTATTGACCTCAAAAATCAATGAATTTACAATTGAAGATACCCTTCATGAAATCCCAAATTATGAGAAGGGTTAATAAAACACCCTCTCGATAAGATAAAATGTAATGTATGAAAATCATATAGAATAATCTCATTACTAGGTTTCCATGTATGAGAATAATGATGGGATGTGAATATATAGACAAGAAAAAAAGGTTTAATGCCCAAATAATGATGGAGGGTGATAGAGGAAATTGATAACAATAAATTAAATGATAAAGATAGAATCAACAACCAAAAATCCATAAATAAATGATGAGTAAAGAGACCCTTTGATTCATCAAAAATGAATATAACAGGATAAATTTTTCCCATATTCTTTTCATGGAGCTGAGGAATTCCATTACTATTTAGAATGAGAATATATGAAAATATACTTTCATGATAAAATTTCTATTTCACTGTCACTATTTCATCATTTTGTTCTGATTTTATCAATTAAAACATAATTTATTACTCCATGAATTTAATATACAGAAATTATTTTTTTCCAGAAGAACATTTTATAGATCATTATAATTACAAGTCAATCCTCATCTCTCTAGATATTTTACTAAACTAAAACTGTTATCATAAGTTATTAAATGACACCCAAAGTTCAACGTAATAAATTACAATTATAGTTAACCTTAGGACTCATCCAAAATAAATATTTCCAAATTCAAATTCCAAAAATGATGAAGGAAATACAATTAATCAATATTATAATCCCCAGAAAATATAAATTTGATATTAATGTCCCATTTCATTTCATGACCCGTCCCACCGGGCCTATGTCGTGACTACACGAAGCCTGCCTTCCATAGGACGAGGGTTAGAGACTAGTACCAGAAAAGTGTTTCATAAAAAATGGATTTAATTTCCCCAAAACATGTACACACATAGAAAGGTTACAATGGGCACACGAAAAACACAACAGAAAAAGAATGGGCCATCAGAGCATCTCTGGTGCTCCGTGGAGGCAACCGCCTGCGATGCACCACTGATGTGGCAGCGGCTGCTAGCTAAGCCAGCCGATTTGAGGAGAGTCACTCACTAGCACCCAGAAATAGGAAACGTGGCCAACTGGGCCACGGTTGGGGATGGGTGCAGCACTGATGCACCATACAGAGAGAAAGGAGCGGCCTGCTCGGGTAGCTCGGCTGGACAAAATGGTCGGCTGAGCCGACCATTTGAAAAGAGAGGGCGGTGCCAGATTTCACAAACATATGGCCTCAATGGATGATCTGTATTCTCTTTGTATGCCATAAACTGGCCCGCATGTAGTCCAGGTTCTTCCAGGTAGGTCAGACCCGCGGGTCTGGCCTGACCCCTACCGGACAGAGACAGGACCTACCCTGTTTCACTAAAACGGGTGTATCTTGCATACCGAGAATTCGTTTATTGAGTTTACAATGGCATGTGGACTATAGGACAATGTAGTAATTTAGATATTCTACACATGGGTTTTGAAGAATGTTATAGTATATCATGGTTAGATCGGACCTGAATCCAACGGGGCCCTCGATACAAAAAGTCATATAACGTACAGACTGGTTGCTCGATTAATGCGCCGTCAGTTGCATTGGAACCAATATGACTTGGTGGTTCATCAAGTAACTATTAATTGGACTTTGTGATATTTTAAATACAAAAGATGGATTGAGGAGAGGATCCTTCAAAAATCATGCATGCTTTGTGTGGGAATCCAGTGGCTCGGCGAGGCATGAAGAATGAATAGTGATCTTATGTGGATCAACATCGAGTGATCCTATGTGGGTCAGAAGTAGGGATTCATGATAGAATAAGATTATCTAGATTTACGAATAAACATATGTATTTATGTACTTATTTTAATCTTGGTTTGAGCAGATTCTTTTGCATTGTGATTTGTGATTGAGATCATGATTTGAGGTTTTTCTTTTCTATAATTCTGAGAGACCTTTGGGTGTCTCAGGTTCCGAACTAGCTATTTTTATACTCACCCATTCATGGGATTTTCCCACACATTGTTTTTCCTTTTATAGAAAACAAGTAGTTTTCACTAATTCTCGAAGAGCTAGGACTCGATAGTGTACGGAGGTAGCCAGTTGACGTGGAGAGTCGGAGTGACGAGCTATACCTACCCTTCATATAGGACCCTTGGAAGATGAACTCAGGATTTGTTTTCCATTTTTATGTATTTTCTTTTTAGTTGGGCTTGTATTCTGAAAAGATTACATCAGTACTTACTTTTACACTCTATGTTGTTTTTTAGTTGTGGTTTTACCATTGCATAGTGTTCCATGTTTGTCTATGTATAGGTTTTGATGCAATGCCTTTCCATGTTAGGGGAATTCCATACTAGTTCTAGTCACCAACCCCTGGACTCTAGGAGGTAGCATGGTGTAGTCACAGCACATGCCCCAGGGGATGAGTCGTGAATTAGTGGTATCAAAGGATTCAGTCCTACCCGAAGAACATAATGCCTATGTTTTCAATGGATCAATATTGTTAAGTTTCATGAGTTTGGGTTTCAGTTTAGGGAATCAAGTGTAGGTGTGGTATCTGTCATATCCATACACCTGGACCCTGAATTCTGATCTATGACTCAGTACTTGAAAAAAATGATTGCCTGTGTTTTTGAAATGTTGTGTCTCTTGATCTTTTTGAGTTTCATCACTAGGTTTAACTCATTGAACATGGTACACCTATTTTTTCATGATGCTGCTATGTAGATATCCAGCCAAGATTTCAGATAGAGAACATGTTGATGACCCACCATGTGATGAAGAATCGGTGTAGGGCCCTCTTATGGCGATGGAACATTCAAGTGGTGTACCAGAAGCACCACCACTCGTAGTGAAGCAGTTGCCACCAGCCCCAATAGCATAATGTGGACACCAACTGAGCACATTTCATGAGTTCCAGAGAAAGAGGACTCCATGTTTTCTAGTGGAGAAAGATTCACAAGAAGCTAGGGACTGGTTGGAGGTTGTGGAACATGTTTTTCGCTTAGATGAGACAACAGAAGATCATATTGTGATCCTAGCTCCTTGATTCTACCAGGGATCATCATGGAGATGATGGAGTATGATGCTACAGACACATTAGGAGGAGACACTCTCCGGGATGGACTTATAGACCCTCTTTTGGGTGAATATTGTACCAATTACATTACGCTCAGTGAGTATCCAAGAGATACTTCCCTTATGGAAGGGCAGCCTGACAGTGTCCTAGTACTCAGTGAGATTTACTAACCTCTCTCATTACTCCACTGACATGGTACAAGAGACATTTGTCAGGGTCCAGACCATTGAGCATGGTCTCCGGCTGGAAATAATAGCATTGATGATATCACTCAATATCCTGATGGAGGTTTGGGTACTTGAGTGAGCATTATTGGTGGAGAGATTCTTAGCTGAGCGGGCATTTGTGGTGAGAGTCACCACAAGATGACTGGTATATTATTCATCTGCAGCTAATAGTAGGAAAATGATGCAGTGGTCCAAGCGGGCCGAACTTTCTCAAGGAAAACCCCAGGACATAGGTTTGGAGGTGTAGATCTCATGAGGTAGAAGAGGTCTTCGGAGGACTAAATTCTATTACTATTAGGTTGGAAAGGAACACATGGATCTCAGTTGTTTGACTCCCCACATGGATGATCATAACATGATCCAGGGACCGCTGAGGTAGTGGCTGAGGTTCCATTGAAGTGGTTTGTAGGGTGGTGTACATGGAAGATGAGATGGTTGTGTAGTAGGTGGTGGATGGTAGTTTGATGTTCCATCCCCACCATCCCCAGTTGGTCCACCCCGACCATAAAGAGCAGGTGGACATGGGAGATATTGGCATCAGGCGGTAAAGGCATCTGACCATGGAACTATAGTGATGATTAGAAGTACGATTTGTGTCTATTCCCTATAGATGTAGTTCTTCAAGACATATGTTACAAACTCTCTTTCATTTCCATGACACTCATTGGATATCATAAATTCTTATGTAGCCATTGGCTCGATCATTATGATTAAAGACTCATATGGGATTGTATTAAATGATTACACATTGATGAAGGTTTTGTGAGATCACTATAGGATGTGACAGCTTTGAATGGGATCTCCTAGTATCATCATCGAGGCCTTATGATGTTATCTTTGTTATGGACTGGCTTTCCACAGTCCTTGCTCAAATCGACTATTTTAGTCACAGAGTGCGGTGAATCTTGGAGGATAGGAATATGTTTTCCTTCAGTGGTGAGAAGAAAACCTTTGCAAGTTAGGTTGTTCTTTCTCGATATAGGGTGCAGCCAATCACTCATTAGTTGGATAGCCCCACCAATGTTATTGTTCATGAGAGGAGTCCAATCTATCCTGTTGTAGTGGACAAGTATGTATATATCTTCTATGATGATGTTTGGGGACTACCTCTTCTTATAGAGGTAGAATTCTACATCGAATAGTACCCCAGGATGACACCAATATCTAAAATATCATATCGGATGGATCCTTTGGAACTTCATGAGATTAGGTTACAGTTAGAAGATATGCAAGAGAAGGTGTTCGTAAGTCGTAGTGATTCTCTATGGGAAACCATGATTCTGTTCACTATAAAGGTAGATAAGAGTCTGAGGATTTTTGTGGATAATCGACAACTGAATTAGGAGACCGGGGAGAAGAAGTATCCTCTACCGAGGATTGATGATCTCTTCGACCAGATGAAGGGAGCATGATAGTTTTTGAAGATAGATCTCAGATCTGGCTATCACCATCTTAGGTTACCGGATGATGATGTACAAAAGATATATTTCAAATATCGGTAAGGCCATTACAAGTTCTTGGAGATGCCTTTCGGTGTGACCAATGATCTGGTATTAATCATGAGACTCATGAACAAGAACCTCCATATTTACCTCAATCACTACTGGGTGGTCTTCATTGATGACATCTTGGAGTAATCAGCGACTAAGGAGGAGCATGCCACGCACCTGTAGATAGTTCTGGATACACTCAGAGAAAACCAACATTATGGAAGGAGCTCGATGTTCTAGATCTGTTTATTGTATTTCCTCTTCCTTGGGCTTGTTATCTGGAAGGCTGGAGTAGTAGTGGATCCAATGAAGATATGATAAGTGCATGATTTGGAGACACTGAGGAGTGTGATAGGGGTGATGAGTTTATAGGATTGTATAGGTAATACCAAAGACTTATACCTGAATTCTCTAGGGTAGTGGTACCATTATATGCTTTGAAGAAGAAGGGGAAACCATTATTGTGGAAGTAGAAGTGCCAACATAGTTTCCAGGAGCTGAGGTGGAGAATGAAAAGTTCTTTAATCATTAGGCTACCAGAAGAAGGCATTGTGTATTTTGTCTACTGTGATGCATCAGGGACCAGACTAGGATGTGCTCTGATGCAAGAGCGAGCGGTGATAGCCTACAGCTCACGGAAGTTAAGACAACATGAGAAAAACTATGATGCCCATGTATTGGAGTTAGAAGCTGTGTTTTTTTGTGTGCTGGAGATGTGGCATAACTAGTTTATGGGTGAACGATTTACTATTAACTTCTATCGCAATAGTCTCAGGTATATCTTCTCAGAGAAGGACCTGAACTTGAGAGACCGGATATTGCTAGAGTTCCTCAAGGACTATGACATTGAGATAGTATACACTCATGGGAAGGGAAACGCAGTAGAATATGCACTCACCTGGAGGTCTGGTCTACAGTTTTCGAGTGAGGCAATAGAGCAGCTAGCTGCATTGCAAATATCCTTCATGGATAGAGATAGAGTAGCTTACCAATAGTCAATTACTGTCACTCTCCCACCCCTTTAGCGAGTATAGGAGGAACAACATCACAACATTGACTGCGAGGCTTGATGTGACTAGTTATCTTCAGGGATTTCCCTAGAAAGATTTTTTGAAGGTAGGATCAAATCATTCTTTGTAGAGGTCGAACCATGGTACCAGTTAATCTATGGGAGTAGGTGTTCAGTGAGTTCCATGCATCCTCTATGGTGGTACCTACTCGTGTGCTGAAGATGTCACAAGACCTCCGACATCAGTATTGGTGGCCTAGGATGAAGAATGCAGTGGCATAATTTGTTTTACGGTGCCAAATTAGTCAGAAAGTGAAGGATGAGCACCAGGTTCTAGTTGGATTTACTCAACCACTAGAGTTTCTAGTTTGGAAGTGGGATGGAATTTCCATATACTTTGGTATAGGGCGACAACATACTTCAAGGGGTCATAATTCTATCTGGGTGATCATTAAAAGACTCTCTATGTCGGCCCACATCATTCCCATCTGAGAGTAGGGACCCCTAGAGTGCTTGGTAAGACATTACATATAGGAAATTGTATGACTTCACGGGGTTCCATCAATGATAGTTTCATATCGTGATGCTCATTTTACATCATGGTTGTGGATGAGATTGTAGGAGTGTTTGGGACTCAACAACGCATAATCACTGCCTTTCATCCTCAGACAGATGGTCAGACGGAGCAGACCATATAGACACTCAGAGAAATTCTTTGTGCTTGCATCATAGATTTTGGCTGTAGTTGGGAGAACCACCTTCCACTAGTGGAGTTCACATAAAATAATAGTTATCACTCCACCATCGACATGGATTCAGTTTAGTCCCTGTATGGGTGACCATGAAGATCACCTCTATGCTAGACAAACCCCGGGGAGTTATCCCTTATGGGTCTAGAGTTAGTATATGCTACCACTGAGAAGGTGCATATCATCCAAAAGTGGATTAAGACTGCATAGAGACAGCATAAATCTTATACTGACGGAAGACTGAGACCCTTGGAGTTCTAGGATGGGGATTACGTCGTCCTACGGGTCTCACCCCGATGAGGATTGCAGAGATTTGGAAGGGGATGAAAGCAATATCTAAGGTTCATCATTCCTTTTCAGATCTTCGGCAGAGTAGGAGAAGTGACGTACTGTCTAGAGCTTCCCCGACAGATGAACCAGGTTCATAATGTGTTCCATGTGTCACATCTTAGGAGGTACGTGAATGATCTATCGCATGTTATCGACTGGGGTGAGATGAACATCGATGATGGGGTGACGTTTGTGGAGTCTCATATAGAGATAGATGATCGATAGAAGAGGGTCCTTCATTGGTGGTTGTCTACTTTGGAAAGAGTTTGCTGGCAGCACTGGAACCTATAAGAGAGAACATAGAAGCGGGAGGCTCAAATG
The DNA here is from genome assembly GCA_963277665.1 of Viscum album. Lineage (NCBI taxonomy): Eukaryota > Viridiplantae > Streptophyta > Magnoliopsida > Santalales > Viscaceae > Viscum > Viscum album. The sequence continues at coordinate 1,520,659,017 of OY728150.1, forward strand.
CATGCTCAGTAACCCCATTTTTTAATGTTTTTTGTAGCTTTAGAGGAAAAAAATCCCTAAGGTGGGGAGGATTTATAGACTCAAAAATTCAATATAATGTTTTTTAAATTGTTTTGGATTATTACGAGTCTTCTAAAATTGGTGACACCTGATTCCGAGGCTCAGAGAGCTCAGAACAGATTTTTGGAATTTTTTTACTATATGTTTAGTAAACATGCGGGTGAAATTTTATATCTTTTGAACCATTTCTTAGAATAAAAATCCTTGGGCACCGTTGAATATGTAACACCGGGGTTCTCTTAAAGGAAGCATAACTGTGAATGGAAAGGGTTTGATGAAAAATTAAATTATATGGACATTACAAAAATAATAATAAAATATCCAAAGGTTATTTTATTTTACTTTTTAAAACCATTGGATAAATGGTGGTGGGACCATAGTTCAACATAAAACCTTTTCATGTCTTGACTCTTAAGTTATGTAACCACCCCATTGGGAGAAATAATGTGTTGGGTAACCACACCGTTGAGAGTGTTAAGAGGATCATTAATTGAACTCCTTAATGAAACTCATTAATTCTATGATTCGTAAATCATAACCTTCTGCTCTATTTAAATAGAGCATTGGCATGGGTTTTTGGTACTCAAAATAGGAACCTCTAGTAACGTTCCATGTAGTCTTCCAACAACCTAGAATGAGGATTCGATTAACGTTGGAGGATTCATTGATGAATGCCAAAGGACGTAAACCATCGCCTTTGTCTGCAACACCCTCAAACGTGGAAACTCCTTCTTCATATGTAGAAACTTCTAATGACCTCGATGTAGGGGTTTTACATGAATTGTGGTTCCCTCTATTTCCGTTCATAAAAAATAAAACTAACTTGAACCAACCAACTAAAGGGTTGATCGACATCTCATCTATCCATGCGGGTAGTTATTGTGGGGTCTTATGTTTTGGATTGTTATTCCTTTTATTATTATAATTCCAAATTGTTTAAAAATATAACACGAATGGTGGGGCTGAACCCAACAATGCCCATCCCTCATCTGGAATTTTTCTTGGTGCTTTCTTCATGGAGGAACAACAATCATGAATGAAAGGCTTATTTGAGGGTCGCACAATGAATCCAAAAACACGGGAGTCCCATAGGCACAAACATGAAAATGAATGGACCATTGGGGCATCTCCATTGGCCCGTGGAAGAAAATATAATAACGGCACCACCTGTGCAGCAACATGACACCACGGGCACGACATCACTAGAATCCAGGAGCGGCGGTTGGCCGAGTTGGATAGGTGGAGGTGGGGCACCCGCAAGTGCTGCGGCGGTGGAAGGGCACGGTGAAAACGTTCCGCACGAAGATAAAGGAGTGGCTAGCTTAGTCCGCTCAGTTGGAAAAAATGGCTGGCTAAGCCGGCCATTTTAGAAGAGGGGTCAGTGCCAGCTGGAGTTACCAGTTCGCCGCATCGGACGCTCCGTGCTCGGTCGGTGCACCATCAACCGGCCCGCATGCGGTCCTGGTTCTTCAAGGGGGGATAGTCTCACCGGCTAGGTCGGACCCACCGATTGTCCTGAACCCATAGGCTTGTTCCACCAGTCAGGCCAGACCATCGATCTAGGTCGGACCATCTGGTCGTGTCGGACCCCCAGGCTCAATCGGCCGGCCCGGTTGGACCACTACCGGATTGGGACCCGACCGGTCTCATTTCACTAAAACGGTCGTATCTTTCATTTCAAGATTCCTTTAGATGCATTTTCAGCGGCATGAGAACTCATAGGAAAAGGATTTACTTTAAAGATACTTTAGTTAGGTGTTTGAGAAAGCTAGAGTATGGCCAGGTTGTATTGAACCTGAATCCAACCAGGACCTCAACACTAAAATTACTATAACATACAGAACAAGAGTCTGATTGATGCGCCGTCAGTTGTGTTGGAACCCTTTTGACATGATGGTTCATCGGGTTACTTATTACTTGGTCTTCATGATAGATGAAATATGACCGATGGAATGAGGTGGGTTTCATCCCGGAATCATCCATTCTTTGTGCGGGAATCCAGTAGATGGATGAGATGTGAAGAATGAATAGTGAATATCAATGAATCAACACCAAGTGATCATGTGTGTATCAACACCGAGAAATACTATGTGTATAAGGACCGAGCAATCCAATGTGGATGAGCACTGATCGATCCTGTATGGATCAGCACCCAACGAGCCTGTGTGTATCAGCACTGAGCGATCTCTTGTGGGTCAACCGAAGAGCCCCATTACAGAATAAGATGATATTTATTTATGACTAAACATTTTTACATAGGTACTTATGATAAAACTGGTTTGAGTTGAGTATTTTTCTTTGTTCATTGTGATTGAGATAATGATTTATGTTTTTTGCTTTGTGGAATATGGAGAGACGTTTGGGTGTCCCGGGGTCCCAACTGGGTATTGTTATACTCACCCACGCACAGGCCTTTCCCACACATTTTTGTGTCCAGTGAAGACAACATGTGGTATTGACTGATCCTCAAGGAGGTAGGACTAGACTGTGTACGAGGGCGACCAATTGATTTGGAGATCCATAGTTACATATTGTACCTACTTTTCATGTTAGATCCTTGGTAGATGACCATAGAAACTATTTTTTTTTGCTATATTTCTATTTCAATTGGGCTTGTATTCTGGCCCCTTTACATCAGTACATATTTTTAAACTGTGTGATGGTATTCAGTTGCGGTTGCACCATTCTTCTTTCATTGTGTTTTATTTTTTCATTGTATAACATGTCTTTGTGTGTACAGGTTTTGAGGAAATGCCTTCCCATTTTAGAGAAATGCCTTTCCGATGCTAGTCTCCAACCCCTGGCCAAGGGAAGGCGAGTTTGGGGTTGTCCTGGCACGGGCCCCAAGGGATGGGTCCTGACATTCCAAATATGTGATTACCCTAAAAAACATAATTAAAACATGTATGATTCTAAAAATAAAATCCCACTTTTTTTAATATATTACATAAATCAATACGTTTAGTAAACTCTATTAAATATTACATAAATCATCAAGGCACTAACCAATTTCATGGTCACAAACATTATTGCTTAAAAATGTCATTATTATCTCTACATCAAAAACATATTATGTGTTATCATCTATTAATAATTTCTTTTCAAAGAGGTTTAACATATTACTGAATAAAATTTCATGGTCACTGATAACATTCAACATATGATCTCAAGTCTATAAAAATATTACAATATTAGAATACTTATACCTTTAATTAATATTATTATTATAATATCATTGATAAAATACTCCTATTACATAATTCAAGTATTCAAATATAATCATATAATTCATTACACTTTTTCTTTAGTAAAAATATAATCCTGACCATGATCCCTAAGCTTCTTTCTTAGGTATATTACATTGACACTTGGGGAATTCATTTGTGTAGTGACCCATATCCTTATAATTGAAGAATTGAACATTGAAAATTAATTTCTTAACTAGAAAACTTCATCGTTATGTCATTTTTCTCCACACTGGTAGAAAACACCATTCCCTCCAAGAAAGAATTGGAGTTGTTATATCAATCATTATCACATGTTGGAAAACCCTTCATTCCTTTCTTCCCATTATTTTTTTCTAGAATATCCTCATATTCTATTATTTCCCATAAATGCAATAATAATTAGAGAATTATTTATCTATCTTAAAAGCATATTATCACACCTGTGTTATTGGTTTGACCATTATTCTGGCTCAGATTAGGTTCTCAGTTACATTATTTTTTCTTTGGAACTATGTGTGATAGGTTTTTATTTTGGGTTATTAACATTTTTAAAACATATCCTTGTGATTTCAAATGATTCTCACAATAATTTTCAATAAAAATCTTGAAAAATGGGTGGACAGACTCGAAAACAGGTTTGGTGCACCTTTAGTAGAAATTGTGCACCCTACCTAGGTAACCATGTGGTAGGATGAGTTGCTAATATATGTCACCAAACAGATTCTGCATGATAATTCATACCATGTGGATTGTTTGTGTGGTAGTTTTATACCTTGAAAGAGATGGTCGCACAGTTTCCGCATGGTTTGACAAACAGTGTAGACTAACCGTGTGACTATGCCAGTCCATTAAAAATGCTTTCCGTATTTTATCTATCCCTAATTTTAACCCATTTTCCCCTTGTTTATTGACCCTCTCATACCACAAATCCATATGCACACCTCTCCCATTTTTCTATCTCATTAGGATTCTATTTTTGGGTTTTTTTTATGAGGATTCTTCACATATGTCCCTTCTCCCATATTTTCATCCTCGAATCTTGGGTTTTTTCTAATTTCATTATTGTTCCTTTTCTATAGTTGGTGGGGTTCAATTTTTAGGGTTTTTCTTGTTTATTAAGTTTCAATCTTAATGTATCATGTTTTATCTCTCATTTACATGTACTTTTGGAGGTGTGGTTGCGGTTCTAACGAATTTCTAGAAGTTTCTTCAAATGAGGTATGTGGTTCCAGGCATTAGCATTTTTTTATAGTATTAGATTATTTATTTGAATTAAATATATCTATACCCTGATTTTATTTTGTGTAAGGAGATGTTTCTTGAATGTGTTTCAGCTTGTATATTTGAATAATGAGTATTTTTAAAGGAATGTTGTTATTTTTTGTGTTTTACTCATTATGATGTTGTATTAGAAGGGATTTTATGCCTTGTGTGGAAGGTATATAATTCATTTTCAATGTAACTTGAGGTGAGGATGTACATTAATGTGATGTTTTTAAAGGTAATGGATTTTTATGGTGTGAAAGATTCTTGGTTTTTCCCTTTTTATATTAAATATGAATTGTGTAAATAAAGAAAGCATGTTAAATTGAATTCATATTATGTGTGGATTTGAAGGGGCCTGACCTATGGAAATTATTTCATGATTTTTTGTTTTTATTTTTTCTTTGATAAGTGGGTTTCATGAAATTTTCATGTGGGGTTAAAAGTGTTTAAAAATGGTTTCAGGTGTTTTTAAAATGGAAACGGTTTGGTTTATGGAAAATGGCAATTTCTAGGTGTGTTTATAATGCATGTCATTTGTGTGTGATAGTAGTGGTATATGTGACATGTGAACCTGGAATTGATCAAAATGGGAATCCGCGATATCTATGTGGGAAGACTAGAGGTAGTGCGTTAGACGTCTTTGAAGTGGTTTGCCCAAAATTCATCTAAAAAGATTTATGCCTACAATACTAACTAAACTGTGATAATGATTGATCACCACATGAATTTTGGATTTTCCTCCTCTCTAGTGGCTCATGCATAAGGACACTGATAGTTGTGGTTACTATACCACCTTTCACTGAGGAACAATGTTTTGGGGTCCCACTCGAGTTATATTTCCCCAAAAACATTACCCACATTGCTCACATGAGACTTATGTGATTGGGTACAATATGTTAGCTTATGGTGGACCATTACAATGTTTTGTTTTAAAGAATTCTTATTTAAATAAACATTACTTAAATAAATGGTTTCTTTTGAAATTGTTTTCCATCATCATTGTTCTTCTTAAAATGTTTTCTTTAAAAATATTTCACAGGATTTTATATGAATGATCCTATTAAATTTATCTGTTATTGATAGAGCATGAAACATTTTTCTTTGGGTGGCATCCTAATAGGTGTTGTCCCACACACAAAATACACCATTGGGTGTATGTAGACCTTTCTGTGTATTTGAATCATGTCAAGGATTGGTGTATCTAGATGAAGGTTTAGATTTTTAGAGGTCTCCCATTAGGATTTAGGTAGCAATGGCTTGAGGATGTTTCTCCTCTAATTACATGGATGTTTTAGATGTAATTTTAGTCATTGTTTTTGTTTCATTTTGGGGGTTTCACTCTAAGTTGTAAACATTGAATCTAGAAAGTTATTAAAACATGTTTGCTTTAAATTTTTAGTTCCCTTTCTTTTATTGGTTGTTTATGTTTATGTTATTGGGTAAAATATTTCCCATGTCACATTATTAATAACTGGGCACTAGTTTGCTGGCCATGGGGATCGGAAATGCCTGTTCGGACATTCCACAAACTATGCCAGGCACCATGTAAGATGGAGACCTGCCTTGGTTCGTGACAGAACAGAATCAAAGGTGGTTATACTCTCTTTTGGTTTTGTTATATTTGAACGATTATATGTAGACCAGAGATAGGATTGCAAGGACCTAACATTATGGCTACGAGTAGGGTGCCTGGCCATCACACCTTGTAATGATATTCAAGTTACCATTGTATGTGGGGGTTTTTTTAGGTTATTTTGTTTTTGTGGTTGTTTGTTGTTTAGGAAATGAAATGGGAGTTAGAAAAGTTTTCTCAAAGTTCACATAGGGCCTAAAAAGACATGTGGAGTCAAGGACATGGTCCCAGTACACACTCTATGATGGTGGTGTGACTGGATTATGGCCAAAAAACATAAGTTTTTGTCACCAATCGACAATGGTTTTCCTTTGAGAACTGTAATGGGAAACTTTACATTCTCAAAAATATTTTGAAAACCACTTTTTTTGAATTTTTAAAATTGGATTTTAATGTTTGAATGGATTGATTTTCAGAAGGTGGAAAATGATTTATAGAATTATTTTGAATATAGATTTGAGAAGGTGTTTATTTATAAAGTGGTTTTGAGTAAATGGGAAGAGTTTATCAAGATTTTACTTTCATAATAAAAAAATTTTGTTTATTGTAAATTTGATGATTGGAAAATGTAGATTTATATTCAGAAGGGTTTGGGTATATTTTTTTAAATGCGATGGGAATATGTTTTAATTAAATGGTTATTTATGATGTTGTGTTTTTATGTGCACATATGATATTATGAAATGGGATAAAATGTTTTTTAATTGATGTGTAACGATTAAAATTTGGTTTCTACTTGAATTTATGGAGTTTCTTTGAAAAATATTGGGGAGATTCAAAATGGATTTTGGGGCTAGACGATTTCAAAAATAGGATTTATTGCATTTGAAATAGTAATGTGGGTTGAATGTTTTTTCTTGGATTTTTTATGACCTTTTATATTTTCCCGAGAGACCACATGCTTGGGATATCTGTGCAAATTGAATGATTTCCCTTTTTGGCATGGGGAAAATGCTTGTATGAGACTCAATGGTATGCCATTGGTTGATTTGAAACCCACCAATCCTGTTTTATTTTCCAAATTTTTACTGAAGGAAAATGTAATTATTTGATATCTTTTGGTGGAATGGCATGTAATTTCATATTATGGGGAATGTTGTGCACTAGGTGTATTCTGCTTAGTAATTATTTCTGTTTGATTAGTGTTTTTTGTTTGAGTTCATGTCAGTGGTTTTGTTTTAAGATAATGATCTTTGTGTTATTGTTAATGGTTTGGGAATCCATTGAGGTGGTTCTCTTTGTTTTTATGGTGTTTGATTATGGTAGATTTTAGGATGATGTACTAGTATTTTCGGTCCTTTATTTCACTTACTGTCTAGTGTATTTTCCACTAAAAAATTGACGAGTGTTCAATGTGCGATCATGGGTGATTCACTATTGGATAACCCTATAGTCGATCAAAGTAATAAATTTCTTATTGAGCATTGAGAATTGATTCTTTATCTTTTTTTTTCAGATAATAGAACTGTCTTGCAATGGGATAATGGATGTGAAGGAATTTGAAAGAAGATTTGGTTTCATTGAGTTTTATAATTTATTAATGGTGGAATTTGGAAACTGTAAACCTATAGGTCATACCTGGAAAAAATAAAGGTTATTCTGGTGAGGAATGTTGAAACTGAATTATGGTTGTTGGTGCTGACTGTTGTCTTAAAAGGTCTTTAGGTCTTTCATTGGTCTCATTTAATAAGGGTTCATGCAAGGCCAGTAGTGTGCCAGGTCTGGTCGTAAGAGGCTATTTTGGAAATTCTGGGAAATCATATACTGTTTAGGACTCGATTTAATGTCCATTTATCCTTTTAATGTCTTATATGTTATAAGGGTTATGTTAGAGGGCATATTATAGCGTCATGTTCTCTTTTATTTGATAAAGTGGATGTTGTAGAACCTTTCAAGAACATCTATTGTAACAAAAGAATGTTCCCCTCTCAAAAATTCTACAATTCTGTGTCTTGGATGGAGATGTCTCATGTGTGTTATTTCTTTTGATGTTCTGCATTTGAGGTGAGAGGAATAATATAGGTTCTCCTTCCAAGAACATGTCTTTTTGTATTGATATGTCGAGGAAAAGTGGGACAATGGGTGAGTTTGGTTCTATTGGGGTTGTTTGGATCACAGTGTGGTTGCAAATTGATCTAGAAGGAGAAGATTTGTTCAGGGTTTTTAAATGGCTGACTAAGTGGAAGGAGATTATTAGATAATTATAGCTCCATCCATATGTTCCATAGTGATGTTGGTATGTTGTGTAGAACACCCAAAGGTGTAAAGGACCTTGGTCTAGCAATTTTCCTCCCTATGGGAAAATAAGAAAATTTAATCCCAAAGTATTTGGGTTTTTTCGAATGGATCTGTTTGGTGGAAGGATGTGTGAGGACCTCATTTCCATGTTTTGAACCTCATGGGGGCTAGAGTTCCTCTTTGGTTATAATTAGGTGTTTATATCCCATTTCTATAAAATCCCAATGGTTTTGACTCACTAGATGTGAGTATCTGTTTGATAATCCTTGTATGGAATGTTTCATGAATTGATTTCTATTTCTTATTGAGCTCATATAGGGATGGTAATGCCCTATGATATTAGTAAACCATGTTGTGTTTCTTATTTGGTTTAGTGTATTTTCCTTCAGACCACTGGTAGTGGGAGATTTGGATAGGGTTGGGTTTTTTGCTTCCATCTATGGGGGTTGGTTCTTACTATAGGGAAACACACCTTGGGTCTAGAACAAATTGATCTAGATTTAATTGATGTTAACCTATTATTTATGATGGGGAGTCTATTTGGACCTCCCCATATTGGTATTCTAGTTTTGTCTTGGGTTTTATTTCATTTTTTATATTGAGGAGTCCTTTTTGGCCTCCCTATGTAGTAATTTTGTTTTGTTCCTACTATTTTCTAGATGGTGGATAGTCTCATTTGGGGCTATCTATCCATAAGACCCTCTCTCAAGTAAATGTTGGTGTTGAAGTACACCCAATAATTTTTTGAAGAAAGGATATAGTAACCTGTTTTGGGTACATTATTCATTTTCTGTAAATTATATGATCATATTTGGAAATGTTTAAGGTGTTTTTTCTTAGGATGATGGATTGTGCATTGGGGGAGTTACATTTTCATTGATTGATCAACTCGAGGTGTTTTGACTGGGTGGGTGGAACCTAGTGAGGAGTCCATTATTATATCCCAATTTTAATTTTTACGTATTTTTAAATGATGATATTATAATATTTTCCTCATCTCATGAGAATATCCATGAGCTCTGAAGGAGCATCAGATTTCATTTTTTGACCAGGCCTTATTGTAGCTTTTTCGGGGAAGAAATCATTTTGGTGGGGAGGTTAGTCACTCCTAAGTATTTGGTCTCAATATTGTTTTGGCTTAAGTTATGTTCTCAATTATTATTTTATTATTTAGGAACTGAGTGAGATATGTTTGATTTTGGGTTATTTCCTTTTCCAATCTTTATCCTAGTGCATTCCCATGATTCCTCCCTTGAAATTTCAAGAAAAAGATTGAAAAATGGGTGGACAGACCCTATTGCATTGTTGGTTCATTGTTAGTATAATTCATGCACCATTCCCAAGTAACTATGCGGTAGGTCTAGGTCACAGATAGAAGTTACATCATGACTTCCACTTGGGATGTCAGACTATGCAGATTGCTCTTGCGATACGTGTCTACCTCGGAAAAGATAGTCGCACGGTTGCCGAATGGTTTGACAAACTGTATGGACTAACCATGCGGCCATGCCAACTCATTAAAGATGTTTTCCCTCTTTTCTATCTCCCTAATTTTAACCCCTTACCCCCTCTTTCTTTACCCTCTTGACCCTCCAAGACCTAGGAAAACCACCCTAAATTATCCTCTCCCAATGGGCTTCAATTATTTGGAATTTTTTACTAGGATTCTTCAAGGATTCATTATGTAAGTCCCTTATCCCATCTTTTCTTCCTATAATCTATGGTTTTATTTGTATTTCTTTGGGTTTGCTTTTCTCTAGTGGGTGGGGTTATGATTTGGGGGGTTTTACTTGTTTATTATGTGTTAATATTGATATATTATTTTTGATCGCACCTTCATAGGGTTTGTTCATTGTGTGGTTATGGTTTCACATCAATATCCTGAATTTTCTTCACTTTGGTAGGTTGGTTCCATGCATTTACAATTTTAGATGGATTTAGTTTTATTGTTTTAGTTCATAAATATGTTCTATTATTTGATTGTGTGGTGAGAAATATTTTTGGGCCCCTATACATAAAAAAGTGGATTTATAAAGGAAAATAGTTGTGTTTATTGTATTCCTCAATGTGATGCTTTTTTTGAAAGGGGTTGCACACCTTGTGTGGAAGGTGTGAAATGAATTTTCATAGTCACATGAGGTTAGAATGTACATTGGGGTTTTTTTTTTCATATGAAATGATTTTTGGGATGAAAGAATCATGCTTATGCCCTTTTTATATTAATTATTAATTTTTTAAATGATTAAATCATGTTTAAAGTGAATTGAGATTATGTGTGGATTTTAAGGGGCTTAAAACATGGAAATGATTGTAGAGTTTTTGTGTTTTTCTTTTTTATTTTATAAAGATGTTTCGTGAATTGTGAAAGTAGGGTTAAAAGGGATTCAAAATGGTGTTGGGTGTGTGTAAAATAGAAAATGTAATTGTTTATAGAAAAAGGATATTTCCTAGTGTTTTTATAATTCTTAGCATGTGTGCTAATGTGGTGGTATTTTTTACCTGTGAACGTTTAATTGAACACAATGGGAATCCCAATTATCTATTTGTGTAGACTAGAACTAGTATGCTAGGTGTATTGGAAGTGGTTCATCCTGAATTTTTCTAGAAGGATTTACACATACAAAACTAAATAAACTGTGATGATGATTGATCACCACTAGAATTTTTTATGTTTCTCCTCTCTATTGGATCATGCATGGGGAAGCTGAAGGTTGTACTTACTATACCATATTTCACCCAGGTATAAAGTTATAGGGTTCCACTCAATATATATCTATCTAATGTATTTACTCATGATAATCTCTAGAAATATACGTGGTAGGGTACCATCTGTCACCATATAGTGAACCTTGATAGTGTTTTCTTGAATGTAATAGTATTTTAAAAACTATTTCTTGAAGAAATGGTTTCCATTTAAAGTGTTTTCCTTTATATTTGTTCTTCTTAAAAAAATTCTTTAAAAACGTTTCAATGATTTTATATGTATCAAAATGTTAATTTTTAGTTTAATTATTATATCATGGAAATTATTTCATTGGGTGGAATCTTACTGGGTGATGGCTCACACCCTGTATGCACTTTGGGGTGTATACAGACTATATTGTGGGTTTGACTCAGGTAATGGTTTAGTGTATTAGATTGATAGTTTTGGATTCTAGTGGTTTATCTTGTTGATTTTGGTGGTGGTGGCTTAATGAGGCTGATCCTCTCAATACATGGAGGTTTAGGATGAAATTTTAGTCTCTTTTTATAGTAGTAGTTTTAGGGTTTTGTTCTATGTTGTATGCATTGAATCTAGAATGCTATTACGGAATTTATGGATGCTGACATCCAGTCCTACTTCCATTTCTTTTATTGGTTGTTTATATGTGTGTGATCGGGTAAAATCATTCCCATGTCTTGTTATTAATACCCGAGAATTGTTTTCAGCCCATGGGGATTGGGAACTATCTTCAGGAATTGCAATGGACTAGGTCAGGCACTGGGTTTAATGGAGAAATAGTTGAGTTCTTGACCCATATAATATTATTTCCTCAATTTATGAGAATTCTAGAGTGACTTATTTTCTTTTGAATGATTGGCTCAATCCCATTTAGGAAAAAATCATCCTTACTCATTAGATTTCGTGTGTTGATATGGCACCCATTACTTCTTCTTGGTTTCATTTATAAAAAATAGCATGAAATAGAATATATCCTAACATTAGCTATCATAATGTATAATAATATAACTAGGGAAATAATTAACATAATTTGAAAATTTTCTCCATTTGTAATTTCAGAATAATAAACATGGTTTTATTGGGAATGATTTGAAATCATAAAATTAATTTCGAACCCATCATTATTTTTGGAAAATAAAATGGTAATTCTACCAAGAATATACCCTATTACTGTCAAACTATGTGTGAAATAAGTCCCATTTATATGTACCATATAACACTTGAGACTATACTTACATTCATTTTTTGGAGTTATTACCACTCAGTATACCTATGCCAAATCTACGTCCATAAGTAGTGTCCAGATAAGGATATATTTATAAGAAAAAACACATAATATCTACCTTAACATAACATGAGGATGTTCATATATACTTATCATCGATGTCTATAATAGGTTGAAGTTCATTAATCTATGTTTTCCTAAATATAGTTTCCATGTATTCTACTAAAAATTCTCTGATACTAACTTAAAGACCCAAAATCTAGTATCCGAGAGCCGATTCTTACATTATTAGAATTTCAGTAGATATAATGTATCACATATTGAAGGATCCAATAATTTAGTATTCATTTTAAAACAGACACATACATGAAATTCATATAACATTTTAATCAAAAAATGCACTAAGTATTTTCTTAATGAATTCAATTATTCCCTTTAGCATATCCTTATATATCAATCACAAAAAAAACATCATAGTATTATCAAAAAAATAAATCATTAGAAAGGGGTGATCTTAGTTACTAAGTAATGTTATCTATATAATGGAATATATGATGAATAAATTAGAATAATGAATAAGAAAAAGTAAATTACTTAATGAAATTCCATTTAATAAAAAAACTATGAATAATATAGTTGAAATAAATATGATCAAATAATGTCATATAAATAATCATAGAACCTTGAATCATATCTATGGATATTTTATTTAATTTAATAATCACATATAAATAAGTATTATCATATTGATAGAATAAAATATCCAAACATATAAAACATAATGTAAATAACATCCAAAATATGGTTTAAATCCATGGGTTTAAACCTCTCTAATTTAGAAAACTTTTTTTGTCTCTTTATTCATATAAATACATTGAGGGTATCACTATAACCCGCACCCACCTGTCACTAATTAATTCTAATTAATTCGACATATGAAATTGGGGAAACATAAATTATATAAAAAAACAAAATGAACAACTAAAAAAATTAATACTAACCATAATCAGATAATAATAATCATTAACCATGCAAGGTAATATAGTAAATGGTAATAAAATTTTAGATCCTTAGTAAAAATGATCATAAACCATTTGAATAAATAATAAGAAAGATATTAATATAATATATCCACATTTGAGAATAAGTACATCAAATGATTGATGTCATTTATGAATAGAAATTCTATAAAATGTCATTTAAAACATTATTGAGGGAAATAAAATTTTTAATTTGAAAATATTTTTAAATCAAAAGTTTCTATAAATATTTTTTTAGAAAAATTACTATAATATATCCTCTATTAACTTGTAAAATTAACATTAACACATTGAGAGGCTATGATGATAAAAAATCATGTTCGTTCCATACGTGTTAAAAAAATATTCTTTTCACATTTATTATAACAACCAAATTGACATGGTTTTGTAGAAGTCGTGAAGATTCATTTCAGAACATTTTTTAAAGAGTATAACATGAAAAATATTTCATTAATAGATCATTTTGATAATGTTAGAGACATTGTTGAATTTTGTTTTGACAACATGTTTTTTTGATGGAAAATTATTTTCGACTGAAAAGAGAGATAAAGTTTTATTTTCTTAAAAACATTTTCTCAATCATATTAAGTGAAAACGAGTGGAAACATTTTACTATTACCTGAAAAAATCATTAATTACTACAGGATAAAATTTATATTTCCTTTATGATATAAATATAAAACAATTTCTCTAAGAGGTACATTCCAAAAAACAATCCAAAAAAATGATGAGACTACGAAATTAACTCTTACCGCATTGGTACTATTGAATCATAATCCCCATAAAATAAATAACATTAATATTATATTTAAATATCATTAATATATATAGATTAATTAAATAAACTATAAATGGGGAATTATATACACCACACAAAGGAATAAGTTGTGAAAATGGTGTACGTCTAATTAATGTAAAAGTGAGATGATAGACGCTTCATATGGTTCATCTTCCTTAATATATGTATTTAAGTACTGTGTAATAAATATTTTTTTATTAATCTATTATAAAAAAATAATAATATACCTCATAGAATATATTATTATCTTATAGGATTTTATTACCCATTTATTAACAATTATTTTTTAAAATTACTATTTTGGGTGATAAAAGTTTCATTTTTCCGATATGTTTTAGTTTGGTAATTTTGGTCCATTTAATTTGATCAAGGTTACATAATCTATATAATTATCACCATGATGTAAATATTATATTTATTCATTATATATTTATTTAGATTAATATATTAATATTGGATATAGAAAATGGATTACATTGTTTGTAGATATGGTACGTTGTATTTACACATGAATGATGTATCCTTTTTTCTCAATGAATGGAAAAAAGAAAAATTATTATAAATTAAAATTTAAAAAATTATTATTATTTCATATATATCATTTATGTTAATAAATTAAATCACTATTACTATCAATGTAAAAATTAAATGAATAACATTTCACATTGTTACGTAGAGGTAGTAGTCCACACGTACACATGAGTAAAATTATAGTTTTCCAATGAATTGGAATTTAAGAAGATAGATGGGATATTGTAATTAAATAAATATTTTTATTTCATAAATATAATATATATTAATTAATTTTAATATTAATTCCATTCATTTAAATCTTAAGCGAAAAATGAATGACATAACTTCGTGAGGTGGTAGACGTCCATACATAAGACCGATGTTATCATATCCCCCAATGAATGGAAAGTAAGTAGTTATATATCATATAATAATTATATAAGTATAAAATTACGAGAAATATAATAAATATTATAAATATAATAAAAATGTGTTAAACCCATCATTATATGTTTTATTTAAATTTGAGAATGGAAAATGAATTACATCGGTTTGTGAGGCAATAGTTCTCCATACACATGATTGATTGTTTTGTTTCTCATTTTTTGTAAGTGGATGTGGATATGGGTTATTACGTTAACATAATAAAATATAAATTTATAGGATATTTTTTTATTATCCTATCATATTTTAATTTGGTTTTATGGAGGTGGAAGAAGAAATAAAACAAATACACACGTTTAATGATTTTACATCTTCTTCTTAGATCCCCAACAGGTTTAATCCTAAAGACTTAATATGAGGGATTAATAATAACAAAAAGGATTCAATAATTTTTGGAGGGAATTTCGGTTGTTATTTGGGTTGGTATGGTCTAATCAATTGATTTTTGGAAGTGTGAAAACAAGATGAGATGGGGTAGCCTGTTATAAGTGTGTTAGAGGATGCATTTAGAATTGTTGAAATGAGAAAGTGACACTAATGCTTTTATCATTACACAAGCATTCAAAATGGTAAATTATAGAATATTAGAGATTATTGGGTTGAAATATGACTATAAAATGGGTTTTGAAAATGTTTTAGGTAATTTTAACACTTATCATCTTAGTTAAACCCCAAGGAAAATCCATTTTTACCTTAATCATAGTTATTAATTTTTACTATTTTCACTATTAAAAATGGTAAAAATAAATTTAATGTATGAGAATGTAAAAATTATTTTCATTCCAAATATGTAACTCATTTGGTAAAATTAGTATCATAGATTTGGTAGAATTCAATTTAATCATATATCATATATGTCGTTAAAGAGTAGTTTTCCAAAGACAAAATTCTAATAAGTATAAATTATTTTAATAAAATAAATCAATATGAAATTTATCCAATTACATAAAATAGATTAAATTTAATATAATTTAAATATTTCTACTTTAAAACCAATTAAAAATAAAATATAACTTCGTAAATGATTTAAGAAAATGTATTTTTCAAAGAAAATTATTATTTTCACTATTTATAAGGTAACATATCATTACATTGATTGGGTATGTTTCATTTTTATATGATCTCTCTAGGTTTTAAAACTACTTTTATATATTTTTCCGGGATTACTACAGATTGCTAAGCAGGTACATGTCATGTACCTGAAGTAAACCACTTGTACTTGGTGCTGGTTGCATATCATGGACTGGGAGATTAGGTGTTGAACTGGGGGATCATGACGTGAGCAGCTACAAGATGTGTACCTGAGTTACACATTATTTAGTGGTAAATATCAGGGTTTCAACCCAAGGGGATAGGTTTTTTATCGTAATTTTCCAGCGAGGCCTACACATCGTGACCAAGGGTAACACGTGGTGACCCAGCCCACACCCTGGTTTAAGTCACACATTTTTCAGTTTTGTTTAGCCTTTATCTCCGAAAACTCTTTTATATCAACCATAAACATCTCCTAGGTAATTTTTAGAGGCATTTCAACTTCTAGAACAATCTGATAGGATCTGTTTTATCATTGATTCTACAGTGTGTCTCTCCGGGTAAGTGTTATTTCTAGTTACTCTTTACAATTGATCACGTTAGTGCCATTGCCTGGAATTTCAGATCATTTGATCTAAGTTGATTAACCTTTGTTGTTTTCTTCTAGATCAGTTGTGAGATATAATTCTGAAGGCCTTTCCCCTTCATTGGTTGGGGTGCGGCAGGCATTTTTTTGAGTTATGTGGATTTCCCATCTTTCGCTGACCTTTTGTGTTTAGATTTGAATCAATATTACCATGGATTGGATTATAAGGTCTCTGTTGATGCTGTTCCGTTTCTTTCTTGGTGTTGGATCTCATTGCGGGCGTGTGTGACCCGGACCTCGAGGTAGGTAGTTCCTTCTCTAGCCTATAAAAATGATCATAATTTATATTAATTTAAAAAATTATTTATCAAATTGGCATGATTGTTTATGTGTGATGAAAATATGTTTTGATGGAAGTTGGTTTTGCCCTATATTTTGATAATTGGTTTGTGAAATGGTTTTGAATTGTTTTCAAAGGCATTGAAATTAAATTGTTAAAAATAGCACATGTGTTACCTTTTGTACATAGGTGGAAGGTTAGCTTGAAGTTGTAGTCCATTTATTTGAGATTATCAAGGAGGTTTATCTTGGAGATTTCTAATATTTCCAAGGCCCTTTGTTCAAGGGGACCGATAGTGTCATTTGGGGGGTTTACTCATGGGGAATTCCTCTAATTCCTTGGCCAGTTTTACTAGGATTAGTTTTTGTGCACTTGATTATTTTTTACAAGTAGTATGCTGCCTAGACCTATAGTATTCCTTGGTGTTGTGATACTTATGCTTCTCTTTGGTATTACTTGGATTTCTGAGATAGCCTTGATTTTCATGTTGATTATTGTGAAATATTATTTGGGAAATTGGTTTGAAAATGTTATACCTGATATTTTTTAGAACTGTGGAAAACGGTAAATTTACCATGTTTTCTATAAACCTTCATTACTACTTATTATTCCTTGTTTTATTTTAAAATGATCACACAATATTTTTATATAGAGACTTGTTATTGAACACCAATGTGGGATACTACTGATTTTATTAGCTCCCATGCTCTGCACTGCTATGGTTGTACGTAGAGCTTTTTTTATCTTCCAATGCAGGGAAATTCAAGGTGTCACAGTGAGGCGGTCAGGTTCGTGTTAGCTGGGATGCGTAGCTTGTTGTGATATGATTGGCGTTCGTCAATGCCATAGTTGGAGTAGTAGTTTTTTTTGAATCATTTAAAGTCGGACTTGTCCTTCTGGTTTTAGGTACTGTTATAGTTATTCGGTTTCTGTTGTTTTCCTTACAGTCTTAGCATATATGTTTGTTAGTCTTTTTTTGTTCCTTATTGATCTATATATGTATATGATGTGTGGTTGTTCAGGATGGGAAAAATTGTTTCCTCGGTTTTTTCGTTCAATGCATGGGTGCTTATTTCCAGCTCGTGGGGATCTGGAACACCATTCATGTATGTGGTAGATCAGGTCAGGCACAAGGTTTCAAGAAAACCTGGGTCAGTTCATTTATGTTTGGTATTAGAGAGTGGTTTTTCATCAAGAATATTTTTCTTGGGACATTTGTTAGACTATAGATTTGATTTTCGGGACTTGGAAGGTGTGTTGTGATAAGTTCTAGGAAAATTCGTGTCATAACAAGACTCATTTACCATGGGATGTTGGGATATGTGTCTCTAATGTTGGTTTTTACTGATAAAATCACAGTTCTACATATAATTTTTCTAGTTGAATTGAGATCTGGTTTGTGTCTAATAGTTCTTATGATTCGGTGTGCAACAGTATGCCTCCATGACATCTTCCATAGGTCCCTCGGGAGGGTGCAACTGATCTTCTCAAGGAAATAAACCAATGGATTAGAATCATATCGAGGATATCATATATGAATTTCATTCTGTTGATTAAGATGTTCCATGTGTTCAGAACATAGTGATTGAGGTACATCCATGAGCGGGAGGAGAAAGTGATTGATCACAAGACTTCCTGCATGAGAAGCCACCATATTTTAAAGGGATGACTGAGTCTCAAGAGGCAAAGGATTGTTTAGAAATTATCTATCAAATCTTTGACTTCCTAGATACAACTAATAATATCAGGGTGAGGTGTGAAGTGTTCAAACTAATGGGTTCCAGAAAGTGTTGGTATGACTCTATAGTCCAGACAGACAGATATGTGGGCTTAGATTGGAAAGGTTTGAATACCTTGTTCTTTCTGAAGTTTTTTCCAGAGTCTATTATGTTGAAAAAATATCTATAGTTCCTTTCATTACAGTAGGGAGAGAATTCAGTGTTATCATACACCAATCTTTTTTATAAGCATGTTCATTTTTCTCCAGACGTGGTAAAGAATGATGAGATGAAGGTGCATTACTACCTGTAGGGATTGAGACTAAACATTCGGTCACATGTGTTCATGTTAATGGTTTATAACTATGAAGAGATGGTAGACAGAGAAATTATGGAATAAATGAACATGGCAAGAAAAGTCACATTTACCACCTCTTCTTTTACAGCAGCTGACCGATCTATTTTCATGCATAGGAATAAGACGAAGTGGCAGCTGCGTCACAGAAGTTGCGGAGTTGAGTATCATCAGCGATCCTCCTCTAGACTATCTATTCCAGCTGGAAGGCTGCCTCTCACATGATATCAGTGTGGTTTGTGAGGAAACACTATAGGTTCTTTTCCTATTTCTGCAACGATGTGCAATAGCTTTGGATAGTGTTGGTCATCTGCAGCATTTCTGTCAAGAGATGACTATGACTATTTTTGGATCGGGTTTGTCAGCTCGAAAGGGTACTATGATGCAGTCATAATCTTTAATGTCTACAGGTCTCCCTCCATCGACCTCTAGTGTGAAGCATTTACACGCAGTAGATGAGTGTCCCTTGGAAGTTGATGTAGGTTCGGAAAAAGTGAGATGTATGCCCCTTATTGCGGCTTCAATTGTAATTTCATTATTTGATACTGGTGCATCCCACTCCTTTATATCTACTTTTTTTTGATATTCTTAAACTTCTAATGGATATTATTCCCTTTATAATGGAGTGAGTGACACATATTGTGATGAGGATAGGGAATGTGTTTCCGTGTCCTTCATGATTGTTGACGATAGTTGATATATATTTTTTCAGGGATTTTATCATTCTCAATCTGGATCTAATTGATGTCATAATTAGTATGGATTGGCTTTTCACTCATCGATATGAGGTTTATTGTTTTCATCGGCATGTTTTGTTTCATGCATCCATTGGGATCACTCAAGTGTTTAGTGGAGAGTGGCATCAGAGTTCAGGTCGTTCAAGACCTTCCTACCCAAAGCATTAGAGTTTGTCTATTTCTGTTGCATTTGAGAATGATGAATTATCGGCTATTGGTTATCTTCCTATTTTCATTTGAGTATTTCCTCATATTTTCCCAGAAGACATCTTTGGTCTTCCTCTAGAGAGAGTGGTAGGTTATAAGATTTACTTGAGGCCAGGTACACAACCGATATCAATTCCTTCTTATTGTATGGAACCAGCGATGTTGAAAGATATCAAGAATCAGTTGGATGTATTGTTAGATAAAGGACTCATTTTCCCTAGTGTTTCTCCTTGGGAATACCCTATTCTCTTTTCCAAGAAAGAAAATGGTTTAATTCGGTTGTGTGTGGAATATCGGAAGTTGAACTGGGAAATAGTAAAGAATAAATATCTTTTTACTCAAGTGGATGATTTGTTTGATCAGTTAAAGGGGAACCATGGTTATCAATGATTTATCGTCGGTCAGGTAATCATCAGCATAGATTCTAAGAGTCAGATATAGCAAAGACAGAATTCAAGAGTAGGTATGGCCATTATGAATATCCTTTGATGCTTTTTGGTCTGACTGATGATCCTGTAGATTTTTAGGCATTGATTAATTGAATATTCAATTTTTATATTGACACTTTTGTGGTCGTGTTCATGGATGATATTCTGGTTTTTTTTAATCTAAGCATGAGCACGAGCACCATCTGAGTTTGGTTCTGTATGTTATGAGAAATCACCATTTATATGGAAATATTTTGAACTGTAGTTTCTGGATTCAAGAAGTGAAATTAATGGGAACATATTTTTGAGCATGGATTATTAGTTGATCCAGATAAGGTAAATCATGTTTTTTTCCTAGAAGGAACATAAAATTTCTTTGAGATATAAATCCCCCATGGTCTTGTTGGACACAACCAGCGATTATTCAAGGATTTATCTAAGCTGGTATCGCCATTAACTGCTATTTCCAAAATGGAAATGAGATTCTCGTGGGATGAAAAGTGTCGGTCTTCTTTCGATGAACTAAAATGAATTCTAACATTGGTTCCAGTTCTGATATTACTAGATCTCGGAAAGTGGTGCATGGTGTTTTTTGATGCATATGGTGCTAGTTTGGGATGTGTACTGATACATGATGATCGATAGGTAGCATACGAATATCGTTATCTCCAACCGCATGGGACGAACTAGACAACTCATGATATATAGATTGAGGCAGTGATGAATGAACATAAGTGTTGGTGCCATTATCTATTTGGGTAGAATTTCACGATGATCTATGATCATAAGAGTATGAGAAATATCTTTTCTCAAAAAAGACATGACTATTATATAGAGACTATGGGTATAATACCTCCGAACTTTTGATTTCAACATTTCCTACACTCTAGGGAATGGGATTGTTTTTGCGAACACTCTACATAAGAAGAAACCCTCACAGGATGATCTAGAATCAAAGGATGAGTGGTATCTTATGGTGATTTTCTTAGTTTCACTTGGTTGCCCATGAGGATGCTTTAATTATGGTTTTAACTAGTGTTTAGTTGTTATCGTCTCTCTTGAAGTCTATTTTTTCAATTCATCAACATGATGATGAGTTTCAGAAGATTTGGGAGAGCCTTTATGGTAGGGAGACCATTCTTGGTTGGTCTCTTTCTTTACATGGCATATTTCACTTCAGAATGTGATTTATCTTCCCAGTATCTATGAGGAGTTTGTTCTTGTATTATTTTCATAGCTCTTCAAGGTCCGTTCATCTAGGAACAAAAAATATGTATGGTGACCTGAGGTGGGAGTTTTGGTGGCCATGTATGAAGTGTGTCATTGAATATTATGTGTCCCTTTATTACAGATGCCAAAAGATAATGTCAGTTAACTTGAAACTATATTACTGGCTTCATCCCCTTCTGGTTTTAGTATGGAAATGGGATGATCTTTCTATGGAATTTTTATTGGGTTGTCATGGACTTACAGAGGAAAAAATGATATCTGACCATTTTTGATAGGTTGATAAATTATTCTAATTTCATTCTAATCAATGACACCACTGAATATAATGATAATGGAATGAAATATAAGCATGAGATTGTGAGATTTCATGGGAGTACTTCTTCAAGTGTTTCATATAGAGATCATCGGTTTACCTAATGGTTCTAGATGAGTCTTCATGTGATAATGGAAAATGAAGTCATGTTGATCACAACATAAAATCCAATGATAGACGTCCAAATGTAGCGTGTGATTGAGATCATAGAATATATGATTCATTCCTACATCTTGGATTTCTGTGGATCGTGGGATATCCATCTGGGACTGGTTTAGTTTTTATTACTATAACAGTTATAAGTCATCGGTTAGAATGGCTATGTTTGAGGCATTGCATGGTTGCCCATGCAGATCACCTCTTTGTTGGGAGGAGGTGGGAGAAGTAGCATTGGTTGGACCTAGTCTGGTTCAAGAGACATAGGAAATGATTCAATAGGTGTGAGGTCATTTAGGTATAGCCCAGAGTTTACAGAAATTTTATGAAAATCATTAGCATCGTCCTCTAGAGTTTTCCGTTACTGAAAAGGTTTTAATTATTTTTTTTCCTTGGATTGGTCACCATTGGCTTGGAAAACATGGAAAGTTGGCTGTAAGATATGTTTGACCATTTGAGATCACTGAACGGATCAGTAAATTTTCTTATTGGTTAGTATTATTGATTTAGTTGATGATCATTGATGTTGATTTCAATATATCTCATCTCAGAAAGTATCACCCTGATCACTCTCACATTTTGAGTTTGGGAAAAATTGAGTTACAGCCTGATGGTTCTATTCTGGAGAAACCAGTCGAGATCATTGGCTCTCAAAAAAATGCCTTGCATGGGAAGTCAATTCCTTTTGTTAGAATTCTATAGAAATAGGTATAAGATTCTCATGAGACTTGTGAACACGAGTCATTGATGAGTGGGAAATTTCCTCATATATTTATAGGGACTACATCTTCCACATGAATTCCCAAGTACATAAAGTCATTATGGTGCGGATTTTTTAACATATTGTTACCTTTATTGGGTACATTTTCTTTTTTATGTTCCCTACTAGTTTAAAAAATCCATTGATTTTTTTTCTAGGATTACTGCGGACTGCTGAGTTGGTACACACCATGTACCTGAACTACACGACATGTACTTGGTGATGTTTACATGTAGAGGACTAGGAGATCACGTCGTGATCTAGGGGATCATGTCACGAGCTAGTACAAATTTTTTACCTTAGTTACACTTAATATGTGGGATAAATATTGGGTTTTCAACTCAAGGTGACACTTTTTCAGAATAACTTATCTATAGAGGCCTACGCATCGTGACTAAGGGGTACACGTCATGACTTGGCCAACACCCAGATTTAGGTCACATGTTTTTCAGGTTTTCTCAACTTGGTTCTCCCAAAACTCTTAGATCTTGATGCTAATATTATCCCACGAGATTTTGAGAGGTGAATCACCATATAAATAGATCTGATCATCTCTGTTCTATTGTTTCTTATACAGTGCATCTCTCTAGGTATGTGATATTTCCAGTTCTTCTTTTCATTTTATCATGTTAATTACCTTGCCTAGAATTATCAGTTACATTGATCTATGATGGTTGATCTTTGTCATATTCTTCTCGATCCATTGTGATATCTCTTTCTGGAGGCCTTTCCCCATCGTTGGTTGTGGTGCGACATGTGTTCTTATCTGAGGTATGTGGGATTCCCCTATTCTACAGACATATTGTGTTTAGATTTGAATCTATCTTATCATAGATTGGATTCTAGAGTCTCCATTAGAGCATTCGGGTATCGTTCATGATTTTGTATCCCGTTTCAGCTGTGTGGGACCCAAACCTTCATGTAGGTGGGTCCGTCTCTGGCCTATGATAATGGGAATAACTTCTATTGCTTTATAAAATGATTTATGAAATTATCAAGATTTTGTGGGTGTGTTGATAATGGGTTTTGGAGGAAAATGGGGTTTTCTCAAGCATTTGATAAATGTATTGTGAAATGGTTTTCAATGGTATTCAAAGGCATTGGAATTGAATTGTAAAAAAGGTATCACTAGTTACCTTGGGTACATAGGTAGATGGTTAGCTTGAGGCCATCATCCATTGCTTTGTGATTATAAAGGAGGGTTTTCTTGAATAATTATTCTGTTTCCTAGGGCCATTGTTCTAAGGGACCGATAATGATTTTAGTGGGTTTACTCTTGTGGTATTCTTCTACTTCATAATCCAATTTTTCTTGGATCAGTTTTTGAGAACTTGATTATTTCAGGTACTAGTAGTCTTCTACCTAGCCTGTAGTATTCCCTGGTGTTGTGATACATGTGCTTCAGTTTTTTAATTCTAGGATTTTTTAGTTTTCCTTGATATTCTTGAGGATTATTGTAAAAGATTTTATAGAAACATTTCTTGAAAATGTAATACGTATTTTATTTATATCTTTTGAAAAATAAAAATTTACCATGTTTTCTATAAATCTAATTTTTTGATTATCATGCCATGTTTAATTATAAAACGAGCATACCTGATTTTTTTATAGAAACATGTTATGGAACACCTAGGTGGGATCCTACTAAGTCTATTATCTCACACACTATGCACTTCTACAGTGGGGAGTACACCTTTTTTGTCGTAAGGTGTGGGGAAAGGAAAGGCACCACAGAGAGGTAGTGTGGTTTGTGTCAACAGGGACGAGAAGTAGGTAGAGAGATGGTTAGAGTTCATCCATGCCATCGTTGGAGTAGCTGTTTGGTTTTGAGTCCTTTGCAACCAGAGTTGTCATTTGGGTTATAACTACTATTGTAGTTGTTTTTCTTTTTGATGTTCTCCTTATAGTTTTGGAATATATATTTTCTAGTCCTCCATAGTTCCTTCTTTCTCTATATATATATGTTTTGTGGATGATTATGTTATTTAAAATAAATTCCTTGGTTTTGTTGTTCGATGCCTGGGTACATGTCGCCATCCCAAGGAGATAATGAATTCCTTTCAAGTATGTGGTGGATTGTGTTGGGTGTCAGGTTTTAGTGAAACCCAGGTCAGTTCATTAAACATAAAATATTAATTATTTTCTGAAAAATACAAACAATTATCCTGGAGATAATTTGGAAGTGTTGATTTGAAATATAATATTTATTTGAAAAAATAAATTTTCTAATGCTAGTTAATATTAATTTTATATTATGTGCGCAAATAATGAATAAACCACCTTTTTGAAAAATAAATTTTTTCATAAAAAATTTTTTTATCATTCAAATGTTTTTTATTTTTCTATTATCAATAGATAATAATTTAATGTGTTATATTTATGTGTGAAAAATAAAATTTTATAAATTTTTTCTTTACTATTACTACTCGTCTTTTTAACAGTTAGGATAAAGTGTCCATGATTAAATAATAATATATTAATTTAGTATCACATTTTGTTCAATCTTGTTGTTGTTTGTATTGAAATATATGGAAGAGGATTAATATATTTAAATATAAATATATTTTAAATTATAGGGGTGTTACAACATTCTGTAATATTGGTGTTGTGTGTCATATATGCTATCAAATTTGATGTTCCACTTTTAAAATATATGTGTGATATACGTATTGATGTCCAACAATTTGATTTTATGGTACTTGAAGGGTATATTCCAATTTATAATGATCCTTACAATACAATTAAACATAATACCCTTTGAATTACCTATTCCCAAAGAGATTAATTATATACCCAACCCTCATTCTTCTAATGAGGAAGACCTGGATGATGTCCCATTTTCTTTTAAATATATATATTTTACCAACATTAATGAGCTTATATAGTCAAACATTAGTATAATGGAAGACTCAAGACATCTCATTATCAGTTCAATCATTCTTCTTGATAAAAAGGATAATTACATCACATTCCTGAAAAAATACTATGATATATTCACATAGACAACTAAAATGATATCATAGATCAATCCACAAGTCTTCATTCAATATCTTTGTCTTTCCATCAACAATCATGGATATAAGTAGGCTCCCAATAGGATTCACCCCACCCATGGAACCATGGTTTAGGATGAATTTTACAAGATGATCACAAATGAATTCATCAAGGTGGTAAAATAACCAAAGTGTATTGAAAATATTTTCTTAGTAAATGAGAAGAATAGAAAGTTTATAGAATATACTACATTTTGATATCTCAACCACCACATCCTAAAAGAATTATTCATCATCATGGTCATATAGATTATAATTTAGAAATTCAGAATATTTTTGGACGACTACTTTTTGGATGAATAAATCATATATAATTAAATATATATATCTAATAAAGTTTAAGAGTCCACTATATTCAAGGAACCACATGGAAATTATTATTATCTAGTGATTCCCTTACACTCGAATAATTATTGAGAAACCGATCACAACGAAATGAAATAAATAATGAAGACCATAAATAGAAAGATCATGGATTGTTATGTGGAATATTTAGTGGTTAAATAACTCTAATTACATTATCAATTTTTTGATCTGGAGAAAGTATTCACAAAACTTTGCCTCCACAATCTAATGATGAACCCCTAAAGTATGTTTTTAGTGTCACCACTGAACAATTATTTTGGTTCAGTTTATTATATAGAGGAAGTAATATTAACATATATATGATCGATCAAATCATTGAAATCCATCCTTCAATTAATCTATAAGAGGTGAGAGGATTTCAAGGGAGTATGGATTACATATAGTATTTTGTGTCCAATAGCTAGATAGTGTAAATAATTCTCAAATTTGATGAATAAAAGTGATTCTATTCATAAATATGAATAATTATATATTTACGTCAAAAAATCAATCACTTCAGAAGTTCAGAAACAGTCCTTTAATTTTTTATTGAATTTTTATATAATGTATAATAATTTTTTATTGCATATTATTTCGTTAATATCTCTCACAGATAATCAGTACACATACTATCTTTATAAATACATAATAATAAATAATATCCTCTATTTATTGTAGAATGGAAATATTTTAGGGGATTATTTCAAACACTCAGTAAGAAAAACAATATCAATGATTCATAAATGGTAAGATCATAATCATGTAGGAAATCATGAAAATGGGAGAAATATCTGAATAAAAATATCATTGAATAGTAATAGTTTTCTATAATGAATTTAAAAAGGATATATAATCTCAAAGAATTATTTATATACCATAATGTAAGAATGTGGATAAAAGATAAAATAATTATATATCATTGGAAAAATCATAATCTTGTGGCATTACATAAAATTTTATAATGATAATAAACATAGGAATTCAAAACATTTTTGTAAAAATTTAATGGAAATTAGGTCTACATATAATGTTTCGAACATAAATAAAATTTCCATGCATATAGTTTGTAACATAAAAATTTAATTACATGAATATATTTTTTAAGATAATAACAATGATCATGTATATAGTTGTTAACCTAAAGATAATTTCCACAAATATAGTTGTAAAAATAACAAATATATCCACCCATACTGTTTTTAACATTATAATTATGTATATTGAAATAGGTATGAACATAAAATAAATTTATATTCATAATGATGTGATCTATTAACAATATCCATGAATACCTTTGTGAATATAAAAACAATGTTGGCATATGTATTTTGGATAATAAATATAATTCCCACTAAAAAATAATTACCCTTTGAGATGTAATAAATTATTCAACTCAATTTAGGGAAATCTCATAAGCCCGAATAAAATAATGATAAACCAGATATTTTTGTTTCATAATAATATGGAAACATTAAGAGTTCGATCATATAATAATTTACAAATTACAAAGAAATGGGTTTCTTCAAGAAATCAGTAAAACAAGATCATAATACATTAAGTGGAATAATATGGATTGTCATCAATAGATAATATCCATACAAAATAATTCTAAATACATAAAAGGTTATATAAATATATGAAGAAAAAATTATATTTCCAATATAAAATTTTCGTTGAAAATTAAAAGTAATATACTATTAGTTTTTATAATATTGTTTTAAAAAAATATTAGAAAAAAATGATTGTAGGTATTAATTTTGAAAATCCATGAACTCTTGTGAAGGAAGATTCATAACAAAACATTATTTGGATGGTGTGAAAATGAAAACATGTGGAAATATTTAAAAAAAAATATTCAAATTTTTTCAAAATGTAAAGTTAATCGAAAGAGAACTCAAAAGTTACATTAAATAATATTTTCAAATATATGGCCAGATAAAATTTTGAATCCATATTTGAAATGTGAAATATACAAAATGTTTTCTTGGAATTACATTAATGTATATATTATCGAATAAGTAGTGGATGATAAAATACACAACAGTAGGATGAAACAAAATTTTCACCATTAAAAAAATCATAATACGACCCACATCTTTGAAATAATAAAAATACATACTTTCAAAAATTGATAATGAGTAGTGTTATAGTAAAAAATATAAAACATTTTTATATTTCAAAATAAATAGGGAAACATTTTTTGTAAATAAATTACATCTAAATAAAAGATAAATATTCTCTAATAAGAAGAAGAGAAATAGTCAGATATATTGACAAATATTTATTCAGTCTGATTGTGATCCAATGGTAGTTGAAATGGTTATAAGTAAATTAAACCTAAAAAATATCACAGGGATAAGTAAATATATTTATTTAATAGAGAGATAATAAACACATCACCAAATAGGAGCTCAATATTATATAATATCGATTTAAAAGTTACATTGGTATGAAACACTTATAGATTTGGAAACCATCGAATCAAAAACCATTGAAATAAAGAACATAAAATATAAATATAAAAACCATTTATATAATTATTATCATGATATAATATGTAAAATAGGATTTATATACACTATATACATGAAATTAGTTATATAATCTTAATCATGACACAAAAATGTAAATTAAGATGAAAAACTCATACCTAGAATTCCTACTTCATCACAGATGCTATAAACTCTGCTATACAAACATTATGATCATTAATAATATATTTTAGAGAAATAGTTTTTTATTACATTTTATATTAATCTTTTATACTTATTTATTACAAGGTTATTATTTATGTATCGTTAATATTGTCTATTGATTATCAATGGTTTCAACCTTTCATCATCGGTATTCTATATAATGGTTTTGGTTATAATTCCTTGTTCAGGATTAATTCATATCAAGAATATTTATGGTATTGTAATTGAATTTCCCTAATAAGTATTTAATTCCTAGAATCATTACATTTGATTTTTAGGTATGATTCTATAAGATGTAATTGATATCATTCTTGTTTAGGTAATTTTTAATTAATAAAAGTTGATATAAAAATAGTGAGGTAAATAGTTTTATTTCCAGTCAATAAATAATAAAAAATCATAAAATCATAAATATTTAATTATGAATATCATTTAATTTTTATTATTCATTCATGGTATATGAACTATAATTTTTTCATGATGTTGGTAAAAAATACCCAAACAAGAATGTTTTATATCAAATGAACAGGTAAGAAAGTAGCGTAATATTATGATAATATAAATTTTCAGGGAATAATAATTAGGTCAATATAATATATTTATGGTTATTAATGAAGTTTTTTAAGTGTTTATGTGAGATTGTAAACGAAATGAATAAATAATAATGGGTTACTTATATTGATGAAATCACTCATTCTCAATATGACTTCCCTCTGAATGATGTGATTAGGTATCCTTTTACAAAAAAAGATTCAATGAAAAATATGACACTATATTAGTGGAAAATGGGTTGGGATTAATTATGTATTGTTAAAAATAGTGGTTTTGATGGAGAAGATGTTTGATCATCTTATAGGTGAAAATGTGGGAGATTTTACTTGAAACTTATGTGTGGTGAAGGGTAATGATAGAATCACATATGAGTTAGGTGAGTATTGTGTGGAAATATTGGTTATAGATTTAGTTTTGACTAAGAAACATAAAAAAGGACATTTAAAATTCATAAATATCATATTAATTAAAAAAAATTCAATCCATTTCATGTTACCCATTTTACTTCTTTTTTATTTTTTTTTAAATATATTCCATGGTAATTGTTTCCTTACTTCAAATAATAAAGGACCCCTCAGACCAAATTTAAATGTGATGGTTCACAATTTTATATCCAATGTATCAGATTCAATTTCTAAATATAAAAAATAAACTTCTAAACTAAAACCAATGATATAGAGAAAAAATAAGTTTTTTTATAAAAATGGAAATTTAAAAATTACATTTTTATAATCATATATATTAGAAATTATAACATTAAATGAGTGTTGATATATTTTTCTATATAAATTAATAATTAAATATTTAATTTAAAATATATAAAATTTCTTTATTTTAAAAAAAATATACAACACTATCTATGACAATAAAACTTTTACACTTACTATGGTAACAAACTTTTACTGTGGTTATTTGTTTTTTTTATATAAAATTGAAATTAAAATTATTAAAAAAATTAATAATTAGATTATATATATGAAATCAATTTTATTTGAAAAATTTTCGAGATGTGATAAAAATTAATTTGACTTATTAATGCATATTGTATAATAATTTCTTTTGGAACTATACATTTTGGTTAGAATAAATTATTTCAGATTTATTGATTTCCATTTAATAAACATTAAATAATTTTTTTTATTATATTTCAAATAAATTTCACTAAAATCATTCATTAGTAGCCATAAATTCAGTTTATTATGGTAAATAATATATTATACCCAAAAAACAATTCTTTCAAAAATATCTTATTTTTACTATTAAATTATTTTATCTATATTGATAACTAATTGAAAATTAAATACTTGAATGATTATTAATTTTTCTCTGTAAAAAAATTCAATTATTATCCCAAATGTGATAAATTTAGTTTTTTTAATTATAACTTATAATATAAATAATACTAATGTATTTAAATAAAACATTTATTAGCAATGAATAATTAAATTTGTATAAATTATAATGAAATAAATATTTCTTGGATGTTGTTTATATATGTCACTAATATTTATTTTTTTTGAATTTATTTTTTTGAAATTATTATTTTAAATTAATAAGATAATAAAAAATGTTTATTTTATGAAATATGTTTCTTTAATATAAATGGAATTTTATCAAATGAATTATAATCTATTAATTCAATTACATAATTATATATTTTATTTCATATAAATGATTTATTATGAAAAAATTATTTGTGACATCTAAATAAACATTAACTATATACCGGTAATTCCAAAATGGAGACATATTTTGTTGTGTTATACACAGTGACCACATACCACTTTGTAATGACAATATTATCCCCATTAAATCATATATATTAATTTCATCCAGTCTTATCAATGCACAGTTATCATTCTTGTAGATTTATTTTTCTGTTTTACAATATGATTTCTCTTTTCGTGAACTATTTGTCACTGTATTTTTTTATACTAATAGTGATTCCCAATGGTGAAGATAGTGGAAGAAATTTTATAGTTTTAAATATATTACTCTTTTCTATTAATAGTTACCTTTTAATTTATTAATTATTAAGGTATGTAATCGTGCATGGAATATATTAATCCATGGTATATAGTAATTAGTTATATATATTTTTGTTTTAATATTTTACAATGAACGAATGATGTGTTGTTATTTTTATTCATATATTTTATGACATTTATTGTAATAAATTTTAATTCATTTAAACAAATTGATATACATAATTTAAAATCAAAAAAAAATATTTTAAATTAATAAATGTTTCCTAAAACATTGGGAGATATATTTGTTGATGATTTGGATTTAGTAAGACTCAGAAGGAAAAATAAAAACTATCTTCTCTCCTATTAAATGTTATTAGGGACTCTATATTGAAATTCTTGTCATTCTCATTATATATCCAATAACATAGGTTCAGGATCCTTTATCAATGGGCTCTATGTTTCCCACTGATGTTAGGGGATCCCTGGTAGTAGTGTATTATTCTATTACAAATCAAGGACCTACAAATCAAGATACCCAAGTAAAGTAAAATATCAATATCCATTAGATATTAAAAATATAAGGGTATTTTTTAATAAATGTCAAGACTTAAAGTCTTAATGTTGAAACTAAATTTCAGGAAGCTAATACAATATGATGTGTTTCCACATAAAAATCACTTTTTTTATGCTTGTTAAGATATAACTTAAATTTTTAGAACATGATATTAGAGTGTGTTATAATGTGAAAAATATTGGATTAACTATAATGACACCAACTCCATAAACCCTAAAGGTGATTCCTACTTTATTACATTGGCATAGATATAGGGGTTCAAATACAAAAGGACCAATAAGTTTAGTAGTTTTATAGAACCAAATACATATATGTAACCTAGTTTGTGTTTGTAGATACACTAATTAGTAATTGAAAACATTTGTAATCCATGAACTAATACTATGAATTAAACTTCCTATCCTGGGGAAAGGCCACAAAATAAGGGTGTGTTCAAATGATCAGTAAGGGTTACATATAGTGTAATATATAATTAATAAATAATGATTAATAATTATGTAATTTAAATAATTAAATAAACATTCTATTTAATTAATAATATGTCTATAATAATTGGATAATTCATAATCAATATGCTTGGGTAAATAACTGAAAATATAAGATAATTAATTAAAAAACTAGGAATAAAAAGAATCCATAGTTAATATCATAGTGAAATTATCATGGATAATAATAAAAATTTAATTTTAATTGAAATAATGTATTATTTATTAAATTTCATGATCTTAGGCACCATGACACTTATACTTCCAAGACTATTCTCCTGAAAGTATAACACTACATGGTAAAAACAAATCAGATTTTGCTAACTGAATTGTCTCATTTGACTTGTCGATGCATTAAGGGGATACCTATAACAAATCCCCATGTATAATTACAGTTCCAATGAATTCCCCATATATTTAATAATCTATTTAATTCAGTATTAAATATTCCTTATCATCATAAATATATATTATGTAATGGATACAAATTTATCTATATTTTCTTAGTCAATCAAATAAATTCAAAATTAAATGTAAAAATGGTAAATAGTATTGGAAATAATTATATACTTAATAAAACAATTTGGAAATTTTATATAAATTTTATTTCTAATTAAAAATTATAAAAATAAATGGATTACTTCAAGAGAAGTAAACAATCACTCGAGAAATTGAGAATGTACAATGATTTTCTCTCTTTGGTAACTTTTAAATTTCAACCCCTTGAAGAATGAAAATGAAAAATCATTAAACATATATAATAAATAGTTATTCATGATATGTAAAATAAAGGGGAATTATATACACCACAAAATATTAAATAGGTTCATGTAAACATATATGTCTCAATGAATAGAAAAATTGATATGAAATCCCTTAACACATGTTAAAGTTCATGTAGAATCCCATTGCATGAAATAGTTTAAATAATAAGTAAAAATAACATGAATTGTATATCATTCATGACATTACAAGTAAAATTGATAGTATTTACACAAAATAAATGAAATTATGAGCATAATAATAAAAAATGTCTCATTAAATGGAAATTGAGATGACGACCCTTACCAAACACTTCTTTTTGGTTAAACATGATTTTACCTCATATATAATGGATTTAATTATTTTATTATTTTATATCAGAACCAATTTAGTATTTATAAAATCTTATATGATCTAATTATATAATTTTACCACCCTCTTGTTAATAATATTTCAATATTTTTAATATTTTAGATATTAATAGTATTGTTTTCTCAAAAGTGTTTTGTCATGAATGTTGGAGTTCTTGATCATATTAAATAGTTAAAAGATTTATAGGATTATAATAATTATATAAATATAATATTGACTCATTATATAAATATTTATAATCATTTTTAAGGTTGGACATGTAAATGAATAACATAGATTCATGGAGACGGTAGGTCGCATGCATGCAAGAGTGACGATATCATTTCTTTAATGAGTAAAAGAGTAATTAATTGTGTGAAATAATAATATTATATTATTGATATCATGTCATATATATCATATATATTTATTAAATTTATCCTCATTAACTTCCTTGTAATGTGCATTTGTAAAATGAATCACATCACTTTACGAGGTGGTAGTCTGCCATACACCTGAGCGACGTTATCGTATTTTAAAAAGAATGGAATTTAGGAAGGTATACATGATATTATAATTCCATAAATACAATAATATAATAAATATCATATAAATTTATTAAAAATATTTTAATTCCTCAACGATGTAATACAACATACATACGCTTAATATCTAATATAATCCATTTATCACGATATCTCTAATCAAGAATGTTTCACGCTAGTGTAAAAAACTTATGTGCATGATGAATCTTCATTTGAATTTTTAGAAATCAAAATACTTATAGAAATCCATGAATATTGGTTTATTTTGGGTATACCATTTCCCTAAAAGGGAATGGGATACCAACATTTTTTGAAGAATAGATTGAAAAAATCATTTCTCACATCATTCATTAATTAAATATTACTTGTGACACACCCAACATATAATAACTCACCGAGTACATATCTTATCATGGTTTTAATCAATTAATAAAATTTTCCAACCTACAATAGTCATTAATATTAATGTTAAAGTATAATAATAAATACAAACGTCTGAAGAAAAGAGCATCCAATGAAACATATTAATGTTGATATCCTACATGTGGGTCTCGTTCTTATAAAACACTATCTTAGATATAACCAAAGGAATAAACCATGATAAGGAGCCTCAA
Organism: Viscum album; assembly: GCA_963277665.1. Lineage (NCBI taxonomy): Eukaryota > Viridiplantae > Streptophyta > Magnoliopsida > Santalales > Viscaceae > Viscum > Viscum album. Next base: position 1,520,693,993 of record OY728150.1, read on the forward strand.
TGTCATATGAGTCTCCAGACTTGATAGCCTATATCATTTGTCTCCCTAAAATGATTTCCTCCACCTATAGAATATATATTTAATAACACTGATGTATAACTATAGGTTCACATCATAGTAGAGAACTATTATGACCATTCAGTGTGAAATATAATCTTAGGACATTATCACATTCTATGTTGCATAGATGAACAATAACAATGTCATAAAGTGTTTGTTAATAATCATATCATGGAATTGATGTTATCATAAAGTATATAGAAGTTGGTTCTTGGTAACGAACTCTTAAAATACCCACTCAATCCTTGAACGATCAAAAAATTGAATAAAAACATTCAAATCATCCATGGTTCTACAGATTCCATGTTTCAAAGGTGGTATTTGAGCATAATTTAACTCAAAAATAAATCACTAAAGAGTCGTCTAATTTTTATTTTATAAAATACATCACTTGTTATTGATTTAAAAATAGATAGATAACGTGATTTATTCATTTACAAAAATCAAAGTATGTGATTTTCCAGCCAGAACACCCTTAAAAATAAGAATAAATTCTTATGAAACATTTTAAAAACGATTATAAAACATATCCATTTTCAACAAAATTTTAAACAATCATTATAAAAAACTCACAAAACATAAAAATGAGCATAATAATATCCTCAAGGAGCGTAATAATGAACAAAAGAAGTTAATAAAATCTGGAATATCAAATAAAAATTAAAATATAAGAATTTTTAATAATGAATCCATAATGTTGTGAAGTAATAATTAGCTTAAATTTAAAAGCGGGAAACAATAAATGATAGTTAATCAATATATGTTTTTAAAAATCCCATGGGAATAATTTATATATATACATTTTTAGAATGATTTTTAGGACTATAAATGTATTCCTAAGTCCATAAAAACTGGATTCTCTCAAGTATCCCCATTGGGGTCACATATCTATGGGCATTCCCTAACATTGTGGATATAATCCATCTAGTATGAAAATGTTAGCAACTGCATTTAATCCCTCAATGGGATGTTGGTATCCTTATGAATAATAGAAATATGAGGTGAGGTAATAAAATTGAATGTGAAGCAAAAACATTATATCACCATATTAAAAATCTACAAAAACACTATAGAAATAACAATACTAATCAATTCTTAATCCAACCTATAAAAATCACATAATCACATAGTTCCTTAAATTGGGTATAAATAATTTGTGATTTTTTAGAAGTATCCAACATGGACATATATATGTTAACTAGTGATATAATTTTGAAATTTATTTTAATACAATTTTAAATTCAGTTATTTTTAAATACTTAATTTAATGGAAAATATGTTCAACTGGATCATGTTTTTGAAGTACTCTTTTGAACCCACTTTTTGGAAGTTCTTTTGAAACCATGAAAAAATTTATAAGTTGTTTCTCAAATAAAGGTTCCCATGGAATTATTATATATATACCTATATATATAAATGTATGAAACTAAATATATATTAAGTATAACATATGATAGAATATATATATATATATATATAATTATTTATAAGAGGTAGGTAGAAACCAATAGGGAATTACATTCCTATCAACTCATCCAAATCAATGAATTAAGCATAGTAAAAATCCCAACTCTAAAATAATATAAATCCTAATGAAATAATACTTCAATACTCTAAATTAATCATATGTAAGAATACAAATTTTAAATAATCAAATAGAAAATATAAATTCACATAAAAATATATTAATCATTTTATCAATGATATCGAATAAATTTATTCCTTCAAAACGTAATTTCAGAAGATATTTTTTAATAATTCCTTCAAAACAAAACTATAATCCATCAAGAAATCATATTTTTATGGAATCACATATTAAAAAGATCATGAATATATGATATGTGATAGAATGGTAATGTACTAAAACTACCCACCTCAAACAGAATGTGGATGTGATGAATCATTGGATATGAGAAGAGGAAGACCCCAAAAAAATCTTCACATTTTAAACCAAAATGAATCATAATAAATTATTTCAAACCCCCAACCTCGGATTTTACAATGAATTAAAATTTCCAATGGGGATAATTAAAAGAAAGAATAAAATAATTAGAGGAGAAGAAAATAAATAATTATATATAATGTAAAAAAACCAAATAAGTAATGGTGAAAAATCCAAGGGAGAAGGAAGGTAGGTACTCATATTGTTTTCCTTGGTAGTTTTAGTTGAGTAAGGAGGTGGGGGAATAATTTTATTTTCATTTTTTGTAAGGGTATATTAGAAATGTCATGTATTAAAATTTTTAATATGTCTCATTGCTTAACAAATATTGCGCCAACTTTATGCTCCTCACTAGACTCAACTAGACACCAACCCAATTTTGAATAAAAATTTTGGGAACCAAACATAATGTTAATATAATGAAATATAGTAATTTAATTATTTTACGACATATTTATTATTAATAATGTTCCCAATATGCACTCTGGTACATCATCAAAATATCAAAACAAAATCACCATCTTACCCCAAATCCCAAGTATGAGAAAATAACTCATGAATAAAAATAATAATAATGATGTAAATAAGTATATTTCATAAAAATATTCACAAACACTAAATTTGTATGCCAAAAAAGTCACCAAGTTACAAAAATAATGAAGGAGAGCTATACACTCTGATTGAAAGGATAGAAGTACCTCTAACTAAATGTAAAATTTCACAATATTTAACTATCGAAATTGTCAATGAATATTTATCCAATTCAAAACTTATCCTGACACCTCTAAGTAGGATATTATGAGATGGAGTCCTGAATTTGGTTTCCCTACAATTTAAGAATTTACTAACATTATGGGTTCAATTGACAAACATGATTCACTATGAGGCACTATTCTAAACCACATCCAACAATCTAGAAAACAAATATAACTCTCTAAATGATCATGGAAAGCTGTATATCCCAAATTATAAACCATGATTATACCTAAAATAATATTGATGTAAGTAATCATGAATGTGATGGAAAAATAAATACATTAAAATTTAAAAAACCCATATCAACAGTGTGATGTTTAAAAAGATTTATTCCCAAGGAGATGTTTCCACTAACAATAAATATTATTGTATCCCTACTGAATACAATAATGAAAATTAATGGGAGATATGATCAGGAGGAAATGGAATTCCCATGTTGATAAGAATGAAAAAATATAAGATATTATATCTAATTTTAGCAATAAAACACTATAGAAATTCACACCTAAAAAACATGTCCCTCCTATATATGTTCCTCATCAGGTGGGGATCTATTACAAACTTTTAAATAGATAGGTAATACACCATTATGGGTTTCCCATTTATAATATACATCTAAAATATTTTATCTATCCACCATGTATTTAAGTGTGGTTAGTCCATATAAATGAACATCGAAACTACGAATCAAATAATGACCCTACATGAACAACTTATCCTTATGAAAATAAGTCAACACCATCACTAGAAAAAAAGGAAACCATAAATTGAAATGGTCAATATAATCCTTCACATTCTGTTGACCCCAAAGAAGACACATTGTCTCATCCACCTTATTCATATTGACCTCCTAATGAATAAACCATGCAAATAATGTTGTGCAATGGAACTTTCATGTCACCCCAACGTATAAAAGGTCTTGGAAAACCACATTCCACATATTCAAACATGTTCACTCAAATAAATATAAAGAAAATCTCACACATAAGAATTCAAGAGTATCTAAATATATAAAAATATCATCACCTTTTTCTACCCACTCTACAAACTATACGATAAACAGGATTACACTAAATTATTGAAAATCCCTAATCAAAAACCTACTTCACCACTCTATTGGAAGTATGAATATTGTCATTAATCTATAATAAAACCCTCGATCCTCTTAGAACCATAACATCTCTTTTTAATGTTCACTTTAAAAAGTGTAAAAATAAATGATCCAATAAATAATAAATAAAAAAATATGTTTTTCCATGATATAATTATATCACAACTAAAAATAAAAATCCAATATTATTATTCCAAGATACTGAACACAATTTTATAATTCATCATTACATGAAATTGAAAATGTTACATTTCAATTCCAATATACTAAAACATAATTAAAAAACCAAATAATTCCCCATGATTTTATTTTAAATTTTCCTATCCCTTATAAGAGAGCATTTAGAATGAAAATAATCCATTGATTAAAACATCAAAATTCCTTGACCTCAAAATCTTTTCATTTCATTTCAACAAGCACATATTTTAAATTTTAAACCCATATCCACCTTCTAGAATATATGTTTTTAATGAAAATACCATATTAAAATCATCCTAATTTTCATTAATTTACTATGATAGTATACCTTAAATCAGTACAATAAAAACTATAGAAAACTCAAAAGAAAATTGAATCAAAGGGTTCTCAATATAATAATTTTCAATGGATAAAATGTTTTGTGCATAGTTTGGCCACGAAAATTAGAATATTTATGACTAATCATGTCAAATTACACTACGATAGAATAGAATAATTTTTATGCTCTTTGAATGGGTTTTTTAGAATATATTAGTAAACAATGTGCATTTTATTTACCTTCCCATTCTCTGAAAAAACCAGGATAACTATGATGTCACCCATATAAATTGGATATATTTCAAAATACAATCAACCCAAAAAAAATTATCCAGAACCTAGTTAGGTCGTCGTCCGAACCGACTCCCGACATGGCATGTGGCAAGGCCTGAAGGGAATTCCGGATCTCCACGGGCTATAACAGTTTCCCAGGTATCAAAATAAACCTTGGGAATGATTTTACCGGAACAAAAAAAAAATAAAGCAATCAACAAAATAAACCCAACCAAAATTAAGAGTCGCATCCAAATAAGTCTTTAACCAAAACCAGATTTTTAAGTTACATGTAAAACCAAACCCCAATCACTAATAAAAGTATAAAGACCAATACTCACCCCCAAACTCTCACCCGGTGAGAGGAAACCACCCTCAAGCCACCAACACAATGCCACATCAAGAGGTCTACTAACAACCTAAACCACCGCTCCCAAACGTTGGACCCATACCTATATCAGACATAAACCAATATACTTACAAAAAATGGTGTACGTATGGAGTGATAAATCTCCCAATGGGATGTCACCATGAAAATATTCCATCCACAAGAATTAAAAGGCAATTACATTTGCAATGATAAATAAATGAATGTAAGAAATACTTATCAACATTAGTGAAAACAGGTTTCATTAAACGGCCATAAAGAAAAGAAGTTTAATGAAAACACATATTTGGGTAGTAACTCATGTGACATATCATGTATAATTGGTGTGCGCAACGTAACCAGTAGCACCAAAGGATCGGAGAAGCCCTACGGGTACTAGAAACAGGTGGGACCCTAGAATGTCGTGTCTTGGTGAAACATAGCGTAGAAACCACAACTCATATAAAACGTGCCATAGAAGGCCACGACCCTCAGAAAACATGGCTTAGAAATCCATGAACCAGAGTCATAATATGTTTAATTAGTGTTTCAATCATCAAACCTGTTAGTGAACCCATGCCAAGCCATCTCAAGAACACTAGCTCACTCATCCTAATTTTCCTGCCTAATTCCATGAGATTCCCTCTTTGTGATCGCATAAAAACAAAGTTCACATAACATGTAACATTAACACTTAAGAGCCAAACAAGATGCTTAAAAACAATAACATGTCATTCTCACAAATATATCTTCTTTTGAAAACACTCGCACACAAAAACATTTTAAAACATGATCTACAACGCTTACACATTAAATTAAACTAGCTACACAACTTAATAAAACACATTGATAATTGAGAAAACCACGAAGTGAAATTAAAAAATAGATTCAAAATATGGAACAAGTTTTCTATATCAAAAGTCATCTCAAATAATTTTTCAGAGAAAACAACATTTTTACACCATTCAAAAACTTAAACTGCATTATCTGAACTTCCTAATACACTAATTACACAATTCAAAAACATTGATAAAATGTTCAATGTGGGATTTTAAAAAAAAGAATAATTCACTTAGACACACGTCCAACAAATTAAATGAACATTAAAAATATGATCACAAATTATTTTTTAGCTTAGAAACGAATTAAAAAGGTGCTGAAATAATTAGAGAAACCTGAAAATGATCATCAGATAATAATTGTGTGTGGAAACACCTACCTCAGTGTAGGTAAAGTCGTGTGACTTGACGTAAACTCCCGTCCCGCATCAATTTCACATCAAGGGACCTGTAACAAACCTGAAAAAAAAGGTATTTAACATCTGCGTAAAAAATAATCCAAACACAACCAAACCCTAACCTCAAAAATTGCCCAAAATGGAAGAAAAACCAATTGGGAGGAAACACACCAACAAAGAGTGTGAGTAAGTCTGGTCGAGGGTCTAAGGAGGTTTTTGTGGGTTGCATAATGTAGGAAAAACAAATGGTGAAGGCCGCTTAAAATTTGCCTGAGCAAGGGAGGGGTGTGGGTGTCTCAGCCAAACATAGAAGGGGGCTGTATGAAAGTCTTTCAGCCACACTATAGAAGGTTGCTGGTGTGGGATCTCGGCTGAAGAGGAGTCATTTGGTACGGTATGGGAACGGGTTGAACCAGGGGGGCTCACACATTCATTCGAAGATGGGGTACAAGAAGACTTCGTCTCAACGGGGAGGGGGTACATGCGGGCTACATCTCAACGAGGAGGGAGACCACCTTGTAGAATCTGGCATAGGAAGAAGCCTATAGCAGGTCGGCAAGAGGAGAAATGAGGAGGTGGCTAGGGCTCGACTCAAGACACAAGGGGGAGATGAGTGAACAGTGTAGTGATGCGACGAAGAGAGTAAAAGAGGGAGAAAAAAAAGAATAAAAATCAATATAAAATGATAATATATAATAAAAATAATATTGATGTATAATTAATACGTGATAAAATGTTAATAATAAAAAGGTCCACTTGCACGCTGGGCAGGCTGCACGGCTTCGCCCGTGCCCTGCCCGCACATCATACATTAACCAACCAAGGATCATTTACCAATGCAAAAGGAGCACCACATGTGTGAGGCACGACTTCATTTATCAGCACAAAAATCGCATGACTCAAACCGGTCTCGACCAATATTCTAGGAAGCTATTATTAAAATTTCAAATAAAATTATGAGAGAAAAAGAAAAATAAAAAACATACCTTGATACGATGCCCGGGTGTGACAATTCTCCCCACCATTTAAACTTTCCGCACTCGGGAAGTCAATTCAATGCTTGATTAGAGAATAGAAATGGGTACTCCTGCTCAACCCAAGACTTCTAATCCCATGTCTAATGCTCATCATTCCCATGATTCTATAGAATATGAACTATGGGAATGAACTTTCCACGAAGTACCTTCTCCTGAGAATCCACTATCTGCACTGGCCGCTCAAACACTGATAAGTATGGCTCAATCTCCAACTCCTCCCAATTAAACAGATGTGACAGATCTGGATTATACTTTTTCAGTTGGGAGACATGAAATATGTCGTGAATCAATGTCAACTGTGAAGGAAATGCTAACATGAATTCCACCTTTCCAATCCACTCAGTAATCTCGAATGGCCCAACATACCTCAGTTTTAGCTTCCACTGTTTTCCCAAGTGGCAGTGAACCAAGCGAGGGGCCACCCTCAAGAACACTTGGTACCCCAATGAAATCTCATGATCCCAACACATATGATATCCATAATATTTTTGGTGACCTTGAGCTGTCAGCAACCACTGTCTAATCAACTTTACCTTCGCAGACATCTCCTGAACAAGGCTTGGTCCCAAGAGTGAGGTCCCACCTAACACATCCTAACACAAAGGAGACCTACAAGGCCGACCATAGAGCTCCTCAAAGGCGGCCATACTAATAGATGATTGGTAATTGTTATTATAAGAAAGACTCAACCAATCCCATGTGCTTATCCCATGAACCTCCAAAATCAAATAGACATGCGTGAAGTATGTCCACCCGAATATGATTCTCCCACGCTGTCTGGCAATCCGTCTGAGGATGGTAGACCATTTTCAACTTAATATGTGACCCCAAAGCCTTCTGGAGGCCTCCCCAAATCCGTGATGTAAAGAGGGGGTCCCTGTCAGAATAAACTATTGACGACAAACCACGAATTCTGACCACTTCCAGAACATACAAGCGGCCCAGCTCTTCCACATTCATTGTATCTCTGATCAGGATAAAGTGAGATGACTTTTCCAAGGATTAATCACTACTCAAATAGAATTACTTCCACAAGGTTTATGAGGTAAGACATCAATAAAGTCCATGGCGACCTCATCCCACTTCCAAATAAGAATCAGTAATTGCTGGAGCAGACCAGATGGTCTTTGATGCTCAGCTTTCACCTGATGAAAATTGTAGCATCTTGATACAAATTCGGCTATGTCCCGTCTCATACTTGGCCACCATAACTAGAGACAAACATAATAATACATCTTAGTATCCCCCAGGATGGACGAACCACTTATACTTGTAGATATCCTACATCACCACCTTCTACAGAGACGACGACACCACTACATAGCCCTTGAAGCACAATATCCACCCAAGAGACAATGACCAATCAGAAAGAGTCTTCCCACCATGAATAAATTTCATAGATCACTGACACTACTCATCATCGGGCAGCTCCCGCCGAATCAACTCCAGAAGAGTTGGATTCAACTGAAAGCTACCCAAGAAAGTACCTATGCTATGCTCCCAACTCTCCATGTGCATCGGGGTGAAGAGCCCCATCAAATTCCACTCATCACTAGACTTCCTCAATGAATGTACTGGTACCTTCCCGCTCAATGAGTCAGCCACCACATTACCCTTTCCCGGGGTATAGACAATGTCAATGTAAAATCTTTACAGATACTTGATCCAGTGGCGCTGCCTTAGATTGAGATCCTTCTGAGAGAAAATGTAGGCTAGGCTCTTATGGTCATAATAGACCACAAATTTCTCGCCAAAGAGGTAGGGACACCAAGTCTTCAAATCATGCATCACCGCTGCCAACTCCATGTCATGAGTCGGATAATTTTTCTCATGTGGTTGGAGTTGGTGATAACCATAAGCCACCACATGGTTATCCTGCATGAGTACCCACCCAAGGCTTGTACCTGACACATCAAAATAAACCACATAGCCCTTCCTAGACTCTGGTAAAATCAACACAGGCGCAGTGGTCGACCACCAGTTCAACTCCTCAAATGATTCCTAGAATTATGGACTCCATTGAAACTTCACCCCCTTCCGAGTGAGTGAGGTCTTAGAGGAGGAAAGTCATGAGAAGTCCTGAACAAAATTCCTGTAATAACCTGCTAGGAAAAGATAACTCCGGATTTCAAACACATTCATCAGTTGTTCCTAAGACATAACTGCACTGATCTTCTCATGATCCACCGAAACCCCTTGTTCTGAGATGACATTCCCTAGAAACATCACTTCCCTAATCATGAATGTGCACTTCGAGAGTTTGGAATAAAGGTGGTGATCCCTCAAAGTTCCCAAAACAATGCACATGTGATGTCCATGTTCCTACTTAGATCCAGAAAAAACCAGGATGTTGTCCACAAATACCACGACAAAGGAGTCAATATATTGGTGGAACACCCTACTCACGAGTGCCATGAAAAATGCCAAAGCATTTGTAATCCTAAATGCATGACTAGATACTTGAAGTGACCATACCTGCTTCGGAAATCCATCTTTGGAATGTATGATTCCCTTACACTGAGCTGGTGGTATCCCGAACACAATTGGATTTTGGAGAACCACACTTCCCACTTCAGTTGGTCAAACAAGTCATAAATTTGAGTCAATTGGTATTTATTCTTGACGGTCACCTTATTCAATTTCTGGTAATCGATGCATTACCAGAGGGTTCCATCGGCCTTCTTTGCGAATAAAATTGGGGCGGCCCTAGGAGAGATGCTCGGGTGAATGAATCCTTTGGATTCCAAATCATCCAGTTGTATCTTTAATTACAACAATTCAGTGGGGGCCATGTTATCTGAAAGAAGATATATATGATGTGTTCCCAATGCCAAATCAATCGAGAACTACGCATCCCGCTCTGGGGGTAAGCCTAAAAATCCTATGGGAAGACCTCTGGGAACTCATCCACTACACGAGGTAACCCACCCTGAGAGACACCACCATCGTCCTCCAATGTGATCGGCGACAACTGATAAGAAATATTCCCCAAATCAAGGATTGGAGGTCCTGCGCGACCCGACTGAGGATCCCATTTCCATAAAATAATTGAGGACTTCCATATGGTGCCCTAAAACTGACTTGGCGATAATAGCAGTCAATATGTGCATGAATGTGCACCATCTAGTCCATGTTGTGGATCACAATAAATAGCTCCATATCAAGGACCAAGAAATCCCACTCCATCTCGACTCCTGATACAGAGAGCGCGCACGATGGACACATAAGTCCTTATTCCCTCTTTTTCCCCAATGGTTTTACCAACTTTATGTTCAGAGATAATAGTTTGGTTGGTAGGTTATGTAGGTTCACAAGAAGTGATGATATAAAAGAAACTGAACCACTGGTATCAAATAAAAATACATCTATAGAAGATGAAATCAGAATGGTACCTCGAACAGTCGAAGGTCTTGCATCAGATCCTGCTGATGCCTGATCCACAACATGAAAATGTATAGACCCTACCTGAGAATGACTGCTTTCCTGAGGATCTTATTTGATATGAATCTACCCTGATGATGATCCAGTCATACCACCATGTCTACTGAACTGAGATCATGTCGTCCTAGTCAGTTCAGACTAAACTGATTCCTCTCTAGATGCCACATATCCGGTCCCACTCTAGTAAGGGTGTGTAATCCTGCAGAAGCACTGTAGATGTCCCACAACTCCACACACATGGCAAGGTCTATGAGGGTGTAGACATGCAGGTTGGATGTGCCCTACCCTTCTGCACTGATCAAGCACCACAAACTCTACACCCAAATCCCCAGATAAAGTATGCCTTGTAGGATGACTTGAGCTTCCACCACTCTTCATCCATTACTCATCACACTTCCTCTTCTTCTTGGATGAACTACCATTTCCAAACACTAACACTGATCCAGAAAAACCCAACACTCATCTCTGTTCAATCTCGACCATGCAAGAATGATCGACCACTTCAGCATATGTTCCCAGTCTGAATATAAAAATCTATGAGTAGATTTCTGGATGGAGGCCTTTTTAAAACTTCTGAGCATTAAAATATTCACTAGAAACAATATCAGGCTCATATCGTACTTGCTCAGCGAAGCAATTATCATACTGCATCACTGTCTGATCCTCTTGTGAAAGATCCATGAACTCCCGAGATCTGGCATAATCCAGGAACTCGAGACATTACTGTTCAATAAAGATAGGATTGAAATCCTTCCAACTCATCTGCTCCTGATTCCTAGCTTGAATCACTAATTCCCACCACTTGAGAATAGAACCCTCTAGCTGGAATGAGGCACACATTACCATGACTTCCTCTGGAGGTTCATGGAACTCGAACATACGCTCTATCTTTTCAAGAAATTCCTCTACCTCTTGAGGTTACGAGCTACCTCGGAATAAAGGAGGCTTATTCTTCAAAAATTCTTAAGCATTATCCCTCGTGGAGCTAAACTCATCTCCTCAAGATAGAATAGGGGTAGGGGCAGGAGTCACCCCTGTCCAAATGTCTCAACAGCTCGGACCACGACTTCTACCAATCTCTGGTCAAGCAGCGAGAGAGAACTCTCCCCAGCTTCCTCTTGTGGGTGCGTATAAGCCCTCTGTGGAGGCATCATGCTGGAAAAAATAATAGTCATAAAATACCAACATCAATACATCATATCCAAAGAAAAGTAAAATTTTCAACAATATAAGTAATCCTCAGTAAACCAAATATGCAAGAGTAACAACGTATCCAAAATCATCTTCGCAGCCCGATGTCCACGCATAGTCTGTAGCTTGCACGTCCTACTTGGAAGAGAAGTAAAACAAATATCCTGACACACAATGGTGACTTAGAGTCTGCCACGAGATTTGCTGGCCAGACACCCTACTCGCAACTAGAATTCTGAGCCCCGACAATCCTAGCTCCTGTTTAACCAGACTTGTGCCAAATAAAATAACTCAGACAACAAAACCTAGACGCTCTAATACCATTTTGTCATGAACCAAGTCTGGTCGTCATCCGAATAGATGCCATCCCCATCCTGCATCATATCCCGAAGGGTGTTACCTATCACCACGGGCCGACACAAGTTCCCGGGTATCAAAATAAACTGTGGGAATGATTTTACCAGAAAACACATATATTAAGCAATCAATAAATAAACACAACCAAAAGTAAGAGTTGCAGCCGAACATGTCTTTTACCAAAACCAGATTTTTGAGTCACATATAAAACCAAAACCAAAACTATACTAAAATTATGGTCACCAAAACACACCAAAAAACTATCGCCCGCCAAGAGGAGACCACCCTCAATCCCCCACCACAACGTCACGTCAAGAGGTCTGCTAATAACCTGAACCACCGCTCCCAAATGTTGGACCCTTACCTTTATCAGACATAAAAAAATATTCTCACACCCAAAGGTGTAAGTAGGGTGTGAAATATCACCCAGTAGGATGTCACCAAGAAAATATTCCACCCAAAATCATTAAAAGACAATTACATTTTCAATGATAAATAAAAAAAAGAAATTCTTGTCATCATTAGTGAAAATGGTTTTCATAAAACAAACTTAAAGAAAGCGGTTTAAAGAAAACACATGTTTGGTCAGTAACTCATGTGACATATCATGTATCATTGGTGTGTGCAAAGTAACCGGTAGCACTAAATGATGGGAGATGCCCTATGAGTACTAGAAATAGGTGGGACCCTAAAATGTCGTGGCTCGGTGAAACGTGGCTTAGAAACCACGACCCTCAGAAAAGGTGGCATAGAAGACCAAGACCCTCATAAAACAAGGTTTAGAAGGCCACAACCCTCAGTCATCATATGTTTAGTTAGTGTTGCAATCGTCAAACCTGCCAGTGAAACCAGGCCAAGCCATCTCCAGAACACTAGCTCACTAGTCCTAGTATCCCCGCCTAATTCCACGAGCTTCCCTCTTTGTGCTCATCTGAAAACGAAGTTCACATAACATGTCACATTAACACTTTAAATCCAAACAAGGTTCTTACACATAAGGAATTTTCATTCGCACACTTATATCCTCTTTTTAAACCACACGCACACCAAAACCTTTTAAAACATAATCTGTACAGCTTACACATTAAATTAAACTAGATACATTACTTAACAAAACTCTTTCATAATTGAGAAAACCAATAAGAGATAATATTAAACAGTTTCCAAACATGTCACATGATTTTTTCCATTTTAAAAGATCACTCAAAACCTTTATCAGAGAAAACTGCATTTTTATACCATGAAAAAACATTAACTGAATCATATTCACTTCCCAATACACTAATTGCACAATTCATAAAACATTGATAAACATTTCAAGGTTGTATTTCAAAAAAAATGGAATAATTTACATAGAAACACCTCCAATAATTTAAATCCACATTAAAAAAATTCTCCCAATTAATTTTTCAGCATAGAAACTAATTAACAAGGTGCTGAAATAATTAAACAAACAGGAAAATGATCATCAAATAATAATTGTTTGCGGAAACACCTACCACGGTGTAGGGAAAGTCTTGCGACTCGACATAAACTCTCGTTGCACTTCAATTTCACTACAAGGGATCTGTAGCGAATCCGAAAACAAGGTAATTAACATCGGAAAAAATTAATCCAAATGCAACCAATCCCTAACCTAAAAAATTTACTGAAATGGAAGAACAAACAATTGGTAGGACACACACCAACCATGATGGTGTGGAAGGCCTAACCTAAAAGACGTTAAACTACAACAATGGTAGGTCTGATCTTAAAGACCCTTAACGACAACAATATAAGGTCATAGCTGAATGACCCTACAATATAACAATATAAGGTCCTATAATTATGTCCCTAAACTACAATAATAGAAGGTCCGAGTTAAAAGACTATAAAATATAATAAAAATATAGTATAACCTATAAGACCTTAAAATAAAATAATAGAAAGTCCAATATAGAAGATTCTAAAATAAATGTAACAACAACTCCATGATAGAAGAATATGATCTACAAATAATATAAACACATATGGTAAATACCATAAACTAGAATAAAAAAGTTCGAGAAAAAATATCATAAACTACCATAATAGAATTTTTGAGCAAAAAGAACCTAAACTACAACAATAGGAGGTCTATGATTGAGTACCCTAAAATACATCACAATAGTATTCTAGAATGGATTATATTAAAAAAATTATACTGAAAGAAATAATATGCTCCATAGGTTGTAACATGTATCCTAGGAAAAATTCACCTATTTTCTCACTAGATATACACTTTTTGTATACCAGAAGGCATTGATAATTTATAAAGAATATAAGGGACAAAAAATTGCAGGCCAAAATCCCATAAGAGGGCAGTCAAGGAATAATCCAAGTCCACGCCCACTATTTATTCCACTATATGAAGCTTAGGAAAAATTTAGGAAAATATTAAAAAATTGATACAAAACATTTCAGGCACACCATATTTCGATAAAAAATTAATTTATGCCAACTATGTCCCCTAAATTAGGAAAACATTAGAGTATTCTCTCTTTAGGTTTCATATCGTACCCAAACTATCCTTCTAAATTATGTGATCTCAAGAAAAATTATGTGGATACATCAATGACGAATCTCATGTTAGTAGACATTCATTTGAATTTATCATGAAAAACCTGTGGTGAATCAAGAACTCTAGTCAAGGAGTTTGAGTTAATTTTGTATTACACGAATGATGGGTATCATTGGTGATCTGTGAAAAATATCCACAAAATAATGGGTCTCTACTTTCGGTTTTCTATCAAAATATTGTCATTCCCCTTCTTAAGTACAAACTTTATGTATGTAGGTACATTCATCATAGAGTTATTCTTCCATGAACTTATACCCATTATGAACGAGCTGATCTACATAGTAGTATATTCCAAAACAACACATGGATTTATTCCAATTCACATGGGATACATATTGACATCCAAGTACCTTTGAATAAAAAACCATGTTCCTTTTCACCCAATCCCTATTCTATCATGCATTTTATACACATTCCGATTTTAGGGTACCTTTGACCCATGTAAAAAAACATACTATCTAGGATTTATCCAAGAACTACATGTCAGAAGTCTCCTCTTAATAGCACATGAAATACCTCATTCGGCACACTCAGGAAAAATCTTCTCATGAGGTTCCTTATCAAATCCCATATGATTTTTAGATTTATGAAAAAGTGATATATTTATACCTTATAATTATATTATTTTCATTCTAAATGAATGTAAATCATGGGGTATTTTTTTAAAACATTTAATTTTGTGATGCACAATTTTTTATAGAAGATTACAGGAATGTAGAAATTTTAAAAAATACCTATATGTATAACATAAAGAATGTGGAGGTAAAATCCTTTTAGAGTATGATCATGTGATTTGATATATAAGGGAATAAATTTTTAACAAGTTAATATATAAATATATTCCAAACAAATGGAAAATCAAGGATAACTAGAATGGATAACTCAACCCATTCTCATGTGGGAGTCACCTCAACTAGGCATAGAGAGCCTTCTCAGCTAGTGGGAACATGTGTTAAGGGGTGTCAAAAAAAGTTCCAACACATTAAGAGCATATACATGATAAAAGCTAGAAGCCCATCAGGATAGTGAGCTAAAATTGGGTGGTGCCAGTGAGAGTTGGGAGTGGAAACAAGTTCTCACTTTTAGAGACCATTGGATCCATGTTATCTTATCAAGAACTATGATTTCAAAAGATTAATTGATGACGGTTGGTAATATCATGTTCGTGATTCCAATCCCTATAAAACATACAGAAACAACCAGTGTCATCTGATCATGAATATTCAAGGTGTCCATTCATGTTCTCACATAATCTTTAACCTCCGCCTACTTGTTGTTCATACCAACACCCATGGTTTGACACAAATATTTAAACCTAATTCCTGATTGACAGAAGATCTCCATGAGTGCCATGTCATATTTCTTCGATGATCAAATCATGAAAAAGGAGACACAATCGATGAATCCAAGGAATGTGTATGAATTCATTTTGAAATAATTACATTCATTTATGAAACAAGATTCCCCGCATGAGGCCAGTCTAATAATCCACGTGAATATTCCATGATAGGCTATAATGATCATGTGATTGGAGTGCTGAGGAGCATTAAAACTGATGATGAAACTATAGATATCTAATGAAAATCAACAATTAATTAATGTCCCATCAGTTTTTGCATAAATCCAACATCAAGGTGATCATCTAGACACAATGATAATAATTGATCATGAATGGGATTTTTTCAAAGTGATATTCGGAGCATATGATTTTCATGATGATGAATGAATCCTTCAGGTTCGGAAAAAATTACCAATTGCATGTCTGAAGCACTTGACCCTTAGAAAAGCAATTATCCACCTAAGTATCACGTGACCACATGAGGCATGATCATGTGAAGCCAATACTATGAGGTCCACCAGGAATCCATTGTGATTAAAATGAATCATTTTTTTAAATGGATATTATCATTCCATGTATGGAAAACATCACCATGGAATCCAATTAAGGGGAACACATCCTTTCTTTAAGAGAGCCTCCTATTTATGGATAAAACAAAGCATCCACAACCTTTATCCAATAGACTCTGCATCTCCACCAAGAATGGAGATGGAACCTTTAGGATTAAACCACCTATATATACCCTAATAAGTCCATATATAATGACATTAGAGAGAGGATTATGTGAGAAGGGGTGAAGAAGAAGAGAAAATATGAGAAGAACCTCTTCAGTTGATCGTAGAAAAACCCATCACGTGAAACATGAAAGTAATTTTATTACATAATCAAATTAATCTCATGTAGTACTTGGTTTATCATTGGTTATTATAATTATAATGTTACACCTCACATGTTTCATGAATATTTTGTGAGAGCCTTTTTCCATGTATACAACACCAGTGAGGAGCCCCAACACATGTTTGCAAAGTCTCTCACATGATTCGTCAGAGATCATGCAGTCGCATGGTGTTCATGTGAACACTATATTTTGGAATATGTGTGAATCTTGGAAAATAACCACTTCATCATGCACAGTTATGGTTTATCACTCTTAGACGTACGATTCCCCCTTCTCATCCTCATAGTGTAGGCTCTAGGGTATATGGGACACCCATGCTGGTGTCCTCAACACACACCAATAGGCACATGATCCTACATGAAGACCCTAAGTTGTGTATAGATGATAGAAAAACCCTAATCCATGTTCCCCATGTTCCATTAACCCTCTTCCATACATGTATCATCAACTAGATGCCTCTCCAAATATTAGATGAACCTATTGTAAGAACTCGGTTCTTATTTTTGAGGTACGTGTTTCTTCTTTTCTCCTTTCCTTATGTGTTTTTGAGAAAATAATGAAAATGAGGAAAAATTACAAATTTTTGAAGTACACGCCCTGTACCATTCCACATGCCATGTACTTCTGGCCATATGGGATGAGTACATAGGCCATGTGGCCATGTCGGTGATGAAGGGTGTAGGAACCGACTACACGTCGTGTAGTTTTCCTTCACACGCCGTTTAGTTAGTAGGCAGACAAATAGTAAGGAGGTGGCCAGCTGTGGGGCAGCACACGCCATGTACTCGTGAAGACACGCCGTGTAGTCATGTCGGTAGGTGAATAGTGCCGCACTGGTGGGAAGCCATCAAAGGAACAATTTAAAAATGGGAAGTACACATCGTGTACTTGGAAATACACATCGTGAACATTGTTTTTTCACCTAAAATGGGAAGTAGCCTCCCCTGTTCACAGGGAAGGCTTATAACGGGAAGAGGGATCGGGGGAGGAAGGACGAAGCTTTGGAGATCTGCCAAGCGCATGTCTGGAATCTGTTTCCACCACGGACGATCTCATTCTAACCGTTCGGGTAACCCCTCCCTTCTCCTTGAGTAGTTATTTCCAATTCTTCCCCTAATGGGAGTTATTTTTACTTAAGAGAGAATTATTTTACCACATATCTACTGTGTTATTGGATATTTTAGAAGGCGTCGTTCGCGTATATCATTCGTTGGTGTTTAAGGTAGGTGGATTGGTGTTTATTTTCCAACATTCGTGTGTTTTTGTATGTTTTTGGGCTTGGAACCCATATTTGGGGTGTCGTGTGGATGAGGTCGTGACTATTTAAAATACATAGAATTGTATAGGTAATTAAATGTGATATTAAAATGTTGTTTGGGATCGTTGCTTGGTTCCAGGACCACCCCGGGGGTGCGTTCCTCTGTTTAGCCGTTTCGCCACGATACCCGATGGTATTCCATTTTTAAATTATGCATTACTTTTTCCCTGAGAAGAATTGTATGTAAATTTCATGTTTATATGTTGAGAATGACCCGATTACTTATGCCTATGGGAAATGTTCTACTATGGAATGAGGGTGTGACTGTATTAGCCTGAGGGAAGCGTTCTATTTCGCCTAAGGGAAACCATTTGTGCCTGAGGGCTTGACTTCTGTGCATAAGGGAGACACATCGTACGCCTGAGGGAGAGATTTTGATATGCCTGAGGGGAATGCCTGAGGGATAGATTTTGATATGCCTGAGGGCAATTCCTGAGGGCAAGATTCTGTTATGCCTGAGGGCAATTGCCTGCGGGTTGGATTCTGATTACCTGAGGGTAAGGTTTTACTTGTCTGAGGACAGTGACTGTTTACTTTGAAAATCAATGTGGTGTTTTCTTATATTAAAAACATTAAATGAATAATTAAATAGAAATACAACTATTATGTTGGTTACTTTTGAGTACTGCTTAGTGTATTGCATTTTACTTTTTCACACTGTTGCCGCATGTTTACACACAGTTGGGAAGGAGCATTCAGATCATAAGTTATCTCCGTTAATGTGAGTCCAATGTTTTTTTCACTTAATGAGTGTTTTGACGGGTTTTAAGGGTTGCTCCATTTTTTACTATTTATTTGGGTTTCCATGACTTATTATATTTATCAATGGTTTTTTGTGGGTAATTATGATGATTATGTTCAATTCTTAAGGGTTTTCCAGAGTTGTCATGAGTTTTCATGCGTTCTCATTCTTTCAAATGCCTCATTCTTCATGCTTCTCCATCCGTTTTCATACATTTTCATGATTTTTCATCCCTTATCACGTCTTTTCATACCTTTTCATTTGTTTCATTTATTATTTATTATTTATTATTTATAATATACTTTAATTTATTTATTATCTCTTATTTGTTACTGGTTATTTATTATTTATTATTTATATTTATTTATTATTTATTATTTATTATTTATTTTTTATTATTATTAATAATAAAATATTATTATTAATATTAATATTTGTTACTGGTTATTTATTATTTATTATTTAATATTTATATTTATTTATTATTTATTATTTATTATTTATTATTTATTATTTAAAATTTTTTGTATTTATTATTTATTAATTATATTATTTATTTTTTTATTATTATTTATTATTTGTTTAATATTAATTTTTTATTATTATTTAATATTTAATCTTTAATATTTATTATTTTTATTATTTATTTATACTATTTATTCTTTTTTATTATTTATTATTTATTATATATTATTATTTATTATTTATTATTTATTATTTATTATTTGTTTTTTATTTTGTATTATTTATAATTTATAATTTATAATTTATTATTTATTATTTATTAATTATTAATTATTATTTATTATTAATAATAATATTTTTTACTGTTAATTTATTATTTATTAATTATAATTTATTATTTATATTTATCTATTATCTATTATTTATTATTTATTATTTATTATGTCTTAGTTATATTTATTTATCATTTATTATTTATATTTATTTATTTTTTAGTATTTATTTATTTTATTTAGTATTTATTATTTATTATTTATATTTATTTAATATATATTATATATTATATATTATATATTATATATTACATATTACTAATAATATTTTATTTATTATGTGTTATTTATTACTTAATATTTATTCTTAAATATTATTATATTTCATATTTATTATTTACTATTATTTATTATTATTTATTATTATTTATAATATATATTATATATTATTTATTATTTATTATTTATTATATATTATTTATTATTTATTATTTATTATTTATTATTTATTATTTTTTTATTATTATTTATTATTTATTATTATTTAATGTTTATTTTTATTGTTTTTATTATTATTTATTTTTATTATTTATTATTTATTATATATTATTTATTATTGTTTATTATTTATTATTTATTATTATTATTTATTAAGATTTATTATTTATTATTTATTATTTATTATTTATTATTTATTATTTATTATTTATTATTTATTCTTTATTCTTTATTATTTATTATTTGTTATTTATTATTTATTATTAATTATTATTTTTTATTTTTTATTTTTTATTATTTGTTTATTATTTGTTTATTTTTATTTATTATTATTTTTTATTTTTTATTATTATTATTATTTATTATATCTATTAGTTATGTATTATTTGTTTTTTCAATTAATATATATAAGTATATTAAATTCTGTTTATTAACGACATGGCGAGCTTGCTGTAGTGGTAATGTCTTTGGAAAATATGCATGAGGTTAGGAGTTCAAATCTCACCAAACGCGGTAATTATTTATATTGCATGGGCATGTGCATGGGTATGGGCATGGGCATGGGCTTGGGCTTGGGCATGGGCATGGGCATGGGCATGAGCATGAGCATGGGTATGCATGGATAAATAAAGCAAATAAAGTAATACAAAATAAATAAATAAAATAAATAAAATAAATAAATAAATAAAATAAATACAAAATAAATAAAGTAAAAAATAAATATGAAATAAAATAAATAAAAATAAAATAAATAAACTAAATAATATAAATAAAAAATAAAATAAATAAATAAATAAATAAAATAAATAAATAAATAAATAAATAAATAAATAAATAAATAAATTAATTAATTAATTAATAAATAATGAAAATAAATACGAAATAAATAAACATAATGAATACGAAATAAATAAACAAAAAAATAAATAAATAAATAAATAAATTAATTAATTAATTAATTAAAAATAAAAATAATAAAAAAAATAATAATAAAAAATTATAATAAATTAAAAATAAAAAAAATGCTGCTAATAAACTACCGTGAAACGTTCCGTGACGGTTATGAAAACCACCGCGAATAGTATCCCGACGCATGATTTCACGTCGGTTTTTCAAAAATAGAGGCAGTTTAAACTAAAGCGAAACGTAAAACCAAACCGCCGTTAAATGCCTTTTTTGTCGTAGTGAGGGTAATATTTCACTGAGATATGTGGAGCCATTTGAGATTCTGGAGAGAGTCGGGCCGATTGCCTATCGGCTGCAGTTACCACAGAGCTACCGAGCCATGCACAACGTCTTCCACGTATCTCAGCTACACCGCTATCATTCAGACCCGTCTCACATCCTTCAGCCAGAAGAGGTTGAGTTGCAGGGAGATCCGTCCTTTGAGGAGAATCTGATTCATATCGTTTATAGTAGCACGAAGGTTCTCCGAGGCCGGTCAGTTCCTTTCGTACGGGTGCTATGGCAGCATGGCTGAGTGCAGGACGAAACCTGGGAGCGGGAGACTGAAGTACGTTCTCAGTGGCCAGAGTTGTTCTGAGCTTAATCTTCGCCACCCTTGGAAGGGCAATTCGGGGACGAATTGCTTTAAGGGGGAAAGTTTGTAAGAACCCGGTTCTTATTTTTGAGGTACGTGTTTCTTCTTTTCTCCTTTACTTAAATGTTATTTTGAGAAAATAAGGAAAATGGGGAAAAATTCCAAATTTTGGAAGTACATGTCGTGTACTTCTGGCCGTATGGGATGACTACATGGGGCGTGTGGCCATGTCGATGATGAAGGGTGTAGGAACCGACTACACGCCGTGTAGTAGTCCATTACACGTCGTGTAGTCAGTCGGCAGGCGAATTGAAAGGCGGTGGCTAGCTGTGGGACAGAAAACACCGTGTACTCATGAAGACACGTCGTGTAGTCATCTCGGCAGGTGAACAGTGTCGCGCTGGCGGGAAGCCGTCAGAGGAACAATTTAAAAATGGAAAGTACACGTCGTGTACATGGAAATACATGTTGTATACTTCGTTTTTTTTCTTTAAAATGGGTAGTAGCCTCCCTTGTTCACAGGGAAGTCTTAGAACGGGAAAAGAGAGCTCGGGAGAGGGAGGTCGAAGCTTTGGAGATCCGCCGAGCACACGTCTGGAATCTGTTTCCGCCACGGACGATCTTGTTGGAACCGAGCGGGTATGCCCTCCCTTATCCTTGAGTAGTTGTTGCTAATTCTTCCCCTAATGGGAGTTATTTGGGCTTCAGAAAGATTTCTTTTACCTCATATCTACGGAATTCTTGGACGTTTCCGAATTCTTCGTTCGCATATATCATTCGTTGGTGTTTAAGGTAGGTGGCTTGGTCTTTATTTTCCATCTTTCGTGCATTTTTGTGTGTTTTGGGCTACAAACCCATATTTTGGGTGTCGTGTGGCTGAGGTCGTGACAATTTATAATACCAAGAATTATATTGGTAATTAAATGTGATATTGAAATGTTTTTTGGGATCGTTTCATTGATGCAGGACCACCCAGGGGGTTCGTTCCTCTGTTTAGCTGTTTGGCCAGGATACCCGAGGGTATGCCATTTTGAAATTATGTATTAATTTTTCCTTGAAATGAATTGTATCTAAATTTCAGGTTTATATGTTGGGTATTGCCCTGTTACTTATGACCGAGGGCGTTGTTATACTATGGACTGAGGGTGTGACTGTATTAGCCTGAGGGCAGCATTCTATTTCACCTGAGGGAAACCTTTCGTGCCTGAGGGCATGACTTCTGTGCCTGAGGGAGACACTTCGTACACCTGAGGGAGAGATTATGATATACATGAGGGAAATGACTGAGGGAGAGATTCTGATACGCCTAAGGGAAATGCCTGAGGGTGAGATTCTGTTACGCGTGACGGCAATTACCTGCGGGTTGGATTCTTATTACCTGAGTGTAAGGTTTTACTTGTCTGAGGACGCTGACTGTTTACATAGAAATTCACTGCGGTGTTTTCCTATATTAAATGGATTAAATGAATAATTAAATGGCAATATAACTTGTAAGTTTGTTACTTTTGAGTACTGCTTAGTTAATTTCATTTTAATTTTGCACATTGTTGTTTCATGTTTACACACATTTGGGAACGAGCCTTTGGTGGGTGCCTACTGAGATATATTTCTCACACCCTATTTGGGTCATGCTTTTCGGCCCAAACAGATTACATTTCTATAGGTGTGCACAAGGGAAAGGGTCCTTATACAGGTACTTGATTGCTTCTGAGGAGTAGGGGAAGATGGAACCGAGCTTAGGCCCCCGATGCTACCAGATGTTTCATTTTGTATTGTTGTACTCTACAGATGTATTGTATTGATTGTGTAACATGTTCTGGCTATTTTCATAGAATTGAGGCATGTTGCATCATTTTTTATATAATGGTTGGTTATATCTACTGCAGTTGTTTATTTTAGTTATGTATGGTTATTCAGTTTCTCTATTATTGTACGTTTCATTCTTTCCACTGCACTACACTTTGATAAATTTGGGCATAGTTTCCCCACTATCAGACCTGGGCCCTCGCTGCTAGTCGGTAGCCTCTGACATTTGGGGAAATGTACTTGAGGTCACATGGAGAACCATGTTCAGGGCACCCGTTGTGTTGCACCTAGAACCGGGACGTTACACCTGTCGTAATACTTAACATGAAATCACACAATAATTTGAGCATTTGGGGATTCCATCATGTAGGAACCACTATATCATGTATGACAACCCATTCATGGGATATTTTATTTCCATTAAAACCTTATGACATGCACCTTCCACATAGGCTCCCGACAACGCAAACTTCCCATGAAAATTATTGTCTATGATGCCTTGAGGTATGATCTGTTTATACAGATGACTTCAATACATGAATTTGTTCCCAATCCAAGTTATTATTTCAAGTACCTATCAAATAACTCCCAAAATATCATGTTCTCCCTAGACTAACCACTAGTCTGTTGATACCGATAGGTGGCCTTGCATGAACCAATTTGATCACAAGATAGTCTGTGGACAATAAAAGTTTATTATATGATACATTATTGAAAATTTAGTTTTGATCACACAACAAGCCTTGTAAAATTCATTTCGATCGGGTTAAGATATCCCAAGAATGTTTGGTTTATTTAGAAAAAAAATTCAAGTCAAACCAGGTGGATCATGGGATATCATATAGATATGTCAGCATTTTTATGTGAAATGAATTGGTAATTTGAATTTTTTTTGGAGAAATCATATACATGAACATTGATCATATGAAGACCATGTACATGTACACTTTGATCATTCAATGATATCCTTTAAAAGATTTTTTATCATGAAAAAAACCATAGGCATGTATTCTTTGATCATACACAAGCATCCAAGACATGTTATATGATCATGTGGAAGACATTAGACATGTACACCTCGATCATGTTAATGAAACTAGACATTTTTACTTTGATCATTTGAAGACATTTAGGATAAGATATATGATCGTTCAAATGATCTTGGACATGACAATTTTAATCATGTGAATCATATTGGACATGTTAGGAAGACACCCTTTTATGATTATTCCATTTCATATTTACACCCCAAATTTAGAAGATAAAAAATGAAGTCATGTTATGTAGACACTCAGGAAATGTGTAGAATAAATCCATGAAATTTCTGGAAGATGTCATTTGACATGTCTACTTCGATGGATAGACACACTCAAACTTATACCATAATGACCCACTACTAAGTTCCTCCAGCAATGTACCCCCTTTTAAAGGGGTGTATCCTTAATGTATTAGGGTTACACACTCATGAAAATATATCTATTCCATTCTCTACGATGGGAATTCCATGTCATACCACGCATAATCAATAGACCAATCATGGGTTCCCTCTCTCATTATTTTTCATAAAATAGATAAGGAATATGTAAAAGGTAATCTAGTTGTGTATAATACGTTAGAATTCATAAAACCTTATGGATAACTACAATGTATCTAAGTGTCATCCCCCACCCCAAACCTTCAGTGGCTTAAAAGGCCACTGAACTATTAAAACTACGATTTCTTCCAAAATCAAGATATGTAGGAAGCCTTCATAAGGCCCAATCTCAAATGAAAATCCACCCTGGTATATATCTCTTTATATCTCAATCATTCATGCATTACAGATCTAAATATCCCTTGAGTCGTCCATATTTCCATTTCCATCAGAAAATGTGAAGAGAGATTACACATGAAACCCTTTAAGTTTAATCCCCAACCATGACTGCAAATACCACAAACCCTATAGTGGGTTAGGTCCAAACTGAAATATAATGACTATAATTCCAGATATAACAAAGATATGTAAGAAACAATACTAAGTCATGATCTACAAACTATATCCACTACTATATGGGTAAAAATAACTATAAATAGGCTAAATTGATGTGTAATAACCTTACAAATATTATATCATGTTATGGGTCCAATATTACATTATATCTTGTTTCTCACACCGTTCATGGATCATATGGGTTTAGGGAATGAACATTGTTATACCAATAACATGATGAGAATTATCTATGTGTGTTCTATCCATTGGGATGTATGTACGATTAAATTAACTTTAATGTAATGGTCCATACCCCTTGATGAGACAATCATGGGAATCCTTATATGCATATGTTCTTCTCAAGGCCTCTATGGTCACATCATTCATGAAATAAGATCCCATAACAAGAACTATGTAAACTATGATTCCTATCATATTAGGATAATCATTATTCCTCCTTGGTGAATAATCCCTTTATTTAGGTCCTTACAACTTTTCATTAAAATTAATATATTGGTCCAATCACATAGACATTAAATATGAAAAATAGTCAATGTATATTTTGTTTACTGTTGGCACAGTATACATGGGAAGCCTTATAGAGGTTCAATCTTATATCCATGACACCACCCAACTCCCTAGACTGCAATAAAATCTATAGTTTTTTGAAATTTCTATTAACAAAAGCATCTATATGGACCTATCCTTAAACATTTCTTAATCTTGAGTTATTACAAGAATACACGTTGAGGATCTCTTCAGGTTTAGAGTTTTAGAGAATTAGATCATAAATCATGCATTACATTCCACATTTAAACAAAGTGTTTACATGAAAGATAGTACTCATTTTTCCCATAAAGGAAAACATATTTAAAATAAAACATGGATTCATTTTTGACACTTCTGTGACACTATCATCACATCATGTACCTTTCCCTTGACCTGTGAAAAACATTTCAAAAACTTGGGATGAGCATAAAAAGCTAAGTAAGGGACATAAAAGTATGAAATGAAAACATTAGTCCATGTATACCTAAGAATTAATGAAATAATAATTTACTCATAAAACATAATCACTTTAACATACATCATAAAATCATGAATAAATCAAAGAAATCATAAGACGTAAAGGTAACTGGAGGCATTCATAACATTCTTACATAGGGAGTAAACCTCATGGTTACGGTTGGAATACCCATCACCGTATATTCCCTGAATATCTTCGGAGAAACCATAGAATATAACCCCTTCATGTTAACCAATTAATTGGGGAGTTATATTCGGATCACCCTCCCATAGTTTATCACGGAACCACCCATCTTCATAACAATGCCCATGAACCATAACATAACTGTATCACATAAAACATGCATTATGGAAACATAAAATTTCCACATTTCAATCAAAAGATATCAATAAAACACATTGATATAATAATAACATTATGAAAAGAATTTTCAATAGAAAAATAAAAGAAAAGTAAAACATGGAATTTATATTTCATTTTTTAAAAAAAATTATGGCTTTTAGAGGAAGCCGAAACTAAAATAATGGTCATGGCGGCGGAGAAGTCGTTGTCGCCGCATATGTACGAAAAAAACATTCCTTTTTTCATTTAGTAAAACACTTCGTATAAAAAGTATTCATTTTGAATAGACATAAAAGTCAAAGGGTTTTATACACTGTATAAAATAAATTTGTGTATAAAACAAAATATGCCTCAATGAAAGGAGATTGATACGGAGTCCCATACTTCGGGTCCGACTTGACTCAATAATTCTTTGACCTCCTGAATAATAAACTTGAGTTAATTTTTAATTTCTTAAGAACGATTTTCAAGTTAATTATATCTTTTATATAACTTATTACCATGTTATGAACTCTATGTAATTATTTATTTTAATAATGTTCGTTTTTTTCGATCATTGGTACTTGAGTCGAAAATAAACTCTTTATAATTACAAGTTGTTCATGCGGTAAAATATCCATTATATCCAGAATTATAATAATGATGTAGATTTAATACATATCATATATATCTAGTATATACATGCATTTATAATATTACATAACATTTAGGGGTACAAAATGAAATGCATCGTTCATGGAGACGGTAAGTTGTGCGTACGCGTGAAGGCTACTTTCATTTCTATTTCATATTTTATGGAATGGAATCATAATGATATAAATGTATATTATAATTCCAGTATAATATCATATATAATATCATTAACTCCATCCTTTATACTTCCCACATATGGAATTAACGAATCAAATCACTATGAGGGGGCGGTAGTCCGTACTTCCTAAAATGAAGATATCGCGTTCACACATAATGGAATCCATAAAGGTATTCCATAAATGAAAAATAAAGATGATTAAGGAAAACATAAAAATATTATATATCATATTTAAATATAGTGACATATTATTTTCCAACATTGAAGGTGTTAGAAGAATTTTGAACAATCATCGTTTCATGAGGCAGAAATTCGCCATCCACGGAAACAGTATGCTCTTTAACCATTAGATGTAGGTGTGTATAAGTGTAGCTCAAATAATTCTTATAAAAAAATTATATTATATTTAATATAGTGGTTCTGTTACAAAAGAAATTAATAAAAATAGTTTAGGGGGTTGGAGAAGCAAAATGAAACAAAAGAACATCAGAGAAGAATTTACCTTTAAATCGTGTAACTCATATTGGTTTGTACCCAAAGGGTTTTTTGAAGAGCTTTCTGCCTAAGGTAAGGCTTGTAGGATGAATAGAGGGATGTGGAGAGATAAAATTATTAGATCTTGGATGATATAATGTCTTGAGATGTGTGGGTAAAGAGGTAGAGGTGGGGGCCTTTTATAAGAGGGAGGAGGAGAACTCTTGGAAAGTCAAGAAAAGTACTTTATATTAAAATGAGTTTTGAATTTTAAATGTCCCACATTGATATATTTATATTATAAAGTGATAAGGGTTATATATATACTCATCCAAAAGATTTATGACAAGTGTATGTTTTATATTTTACATTATCTTTTCATCTTTTTTAAATCATTCATTAATGGTGTAATAATTGCATCATCATGGGGTCATAGAAAATTTATTTTATTTAATGTCTTAAAATTAAAAAAAATACTATGATGTAGGGAATCGTTTTATATTTAAAATGAGTATTTAAAGTCTAAGATATCATTTATGTAGGCAAAAGTAAAATTGTTTTTCTTAGGTGTTACATACTTTGGTGATATTCTCCTTTATTTAAAAATAAAAAGATAAAGTGTCACTATCACACAAAAGTGATTACATGGGGTCCCTATGTTTGGAACAAGGCATCCCATGGTCTGCCATGACACAACCAGTAGCATTAGGACACATTTAGGGGTCATTTTGTATTATTATGATA
The DNA here is from genome assembly GCA_963277665.1 of Viscum album. NCBI lineage: Eukaryota > Viridiplantae > Streptophyta > Magnoliopsida > Santalales > Viscaceae > Viscum > Viscum album. Next base: position 1,520,723,125 of record OY728150.1, read on the forward strand.
TTATTTTATTACCCTTAACTACCTGATTACTAATTAATCACGATAATTAAAGATAATTACCGTCGTTACTATTCATAGTGTCGAAAAACAAAAGAATATTAATTACATAATTTGGACCTTCTAATTACAAATATTGATTCCATTTTACCAAATTTCAAACACATAAATTGAAATAATTAATTAAAAAATAATTCCCGTTGTCAAAACAAATAGCGGGTTTTTTGAAACAATATCTATGAAAAGTTCGACACTTGTTTATGCCCAATTCCAAAGTGAAATTAATTATAATGACCACTATTGGATTAAATGGTAAAAATATATTCTAATTAAAATTTAAAACCAATTATAAAGGTAATTTAACCATATAATTAAATTAGATGAAAAAATCAGTTTTGAAGTAAAATGCAGTATTTTTCACTATTCATTACAAAATGAACTTTGTCTGAAAAATACAAAAAACTTATCCAAAGTAAATTTAAATGTCACAATCATAAAGAATAAGTTTATTTTGAAAAATAGATCTTATATAATTGTCAAAATAATGATTTAAAAATGGTTTTCCTTCAAAAGGCAGTAAAACAATCTTTTAAATATATTAGTATATTCCATGTTTATGAGTGGATTTATTCTCATTTTAAGCCTCTAAAACTATATCTAATTCATAAATAGGCATAGATATTAAAATCTACAATTCTTTACTTACTTGGGATGTTACATCCTTCCCCCATTAGAAAATTACGTCCTCGCAATTTATTTACTTATTTAATAAGTGGGGGTATTTATCCGTCATTTCATTTTCAGATTCACATGTTGCCTCTTCAATTATGTGGTTTTTCCACAAAACCTTTACTTGATAAATCGCCTTATTATGTAACACTTTATTAATGTGGTCAACAATCTAGACAGGTTGTTCCTCATATGATAGGTTCTCTTCCAACTGAACTACGTCTGTACTCAAAAAATGAGATGGATTTGTCATGTACTTCCTTAACATTGAAACATGAAAACATTGTGTACCTGAGATAAACTCGGAGGTAAAGCCACTCGGTATGAAACTAATCCAACATTCTCCAATATTTCTTATGGTCCAATGAACCTTGGACTCAGATTTCCTTTCTTACCAAATCACATCACACTTTTCCAGGGAGATACTTTGAGAAAAACATGATCGCCAACCTAAAAAGAGAGATCCTTCCTCCGGTTGTCCGCATAAATTTTCTGCCAGCTCTGATCTTTTCTCATGTGTTTCTGTATCAGCTGAAATTTTTCTACCAACTCTTCTACCAATTCTGGTCCCATAAACATCCTTTCACCTACTCCATCCCAAAAAGCTGGAGTTCGACACTGCTTCCCATATAATGCCTCAATGGGTGCCATATGTATACTAGAATGAAAACTGTTATTATAAGAAAAATCAACCAAAGAAAGATGTTGGTCCCAAATTCTATGATAATCCATCAAACAAGCACGTAGCATATCCTCCAAAATCTGAATCATTCGTTCTGATTGCCCATCTGATTGAGGATGAAAAGCTGTACTAAAATTTAATTTAGTACCCAATGACTTCTGAAGGCCTTTCCAAAAGTTAGAAGAGAACCTGTGATCACGATTAGATACGATGGAGAGGGGAACTCCATGTAACCTGACTATCTCTTTAAGATACAAACGTTAATTTTGATCTAGGGAAAAATTATCTCGTATAGCAAGGAAATGAGCAGATTTAGTCAAGCGATCAACAATAACCCAGATTGCGTTATTACCTCGAGGTTTCTTTGGTAATCCCACAACGAAGTCCATGTATATATTCTACCTTTTCCACGCTGGTACTAGTAAAGGCTGAAGTATCCATTTCGATAACTGCCTCTCTACTTTAACATGTTGACAAGTCACACACTTCACAGTAAAATCAGCAATATCTCTTTTAATTCCGTCCCACCAGTAATACTCCTGATGATCTCTATACATCTTAGTACTGCCTGGATGAACTGTAAACAGAGAACTATGAGATTCACATAACAACTCTCTCTTCAAATGTGAATCACACGACACACAAAATCTCTTCCCAAATCTAAAAACACAATAATTATCAATGTTGAATTCATGAAACGTACCTTTCTGAAACAGCTCTACCTTATTCTGCAACTCACCATCTTTCTTCTGTTCTTGCTTAATTCTGTCTGATAGATAAGATTTCACTGATACCTGAAACAAAATAGATGGACATCCTGCACCAACAACTTCAATTACAAATTTCTTCGAATATTTAACCAAAGGATCACGCTCCAAACACAATATTTTTAATGAAGCATTACATTTTCGACTCAAATCATCATCCACTTTATTTTATTTTCCCGGATGGTAATGAATTGTACAATCATAATCCTTGATTAATTCTAGCCATCTCATCTTTCTCATGTTCGATTATTTCTGAATGGATATATACTTTAAACTTTTTTGATCAGTATATATTTCACACTTTACACCATTCAAATGATGCCTCAAAATTTTTAAAGTGAAAACAATAGAAGCTAATTACAAATCATGTGTAGAGTCAATTAACTCATGATTTTTCAAATGACATGAAGCATAATCAATTACCTAATCATTCTGCATTAGGACGCAACCAAGTCCTTTTAATTAAGCATAACTGTAGATAACAAACTCACCATTCCTGGAAGGTAGTGCCAAGACTAGAGAATTCACCAATCTTCTTTTCAATTTCTGAAAACAATCATCACATTCTTTTGTTCATATAAACTTAACACCTTTCTGAGTTAGCTTAGTCATTGGACTAGATGACCGTGAAAAATTTCTAAGAAACATTTGGTAATACCCTACCAAACCAAGAAAACTATGAATCTCTGTTACATTTGTGGGTCCTGGCCATTTTTCAACAACCTTTGTTTTATCAGGATCAACAATTATACCATCTTTAGAAACAATGTGTCCAAGGAAATAAATTTTTTGCAACCAAAACTCACACTTTCTGAATTTACCATACAATTTATTTTCTTTTATGGTTTTCAAAAAAACCCTTAAAAGACTTTCATCCTCCTCTTTAATTTTAGAAAACACTAAAACATTATCAATGAAAACAACCACAAACTTATCTATGAACTCATGGAAAATTCTATTCATAAGGTCTATGAATACAGTAGGTGCATTGGTCAACCTAAAAGGCATTACTAAAAATTCATAATGGCCATATCTTGTACGAAACACGGTCTACGGAACATATTCTTCCTTTACCTTCAACTGATGGTACCCCGATCTCAGGTTAATCTTTGAAAAATACTGAGCTCCCTGGACCTGATCAAACAAATCATCGATATGAAGCAAAGGATATTTTTTCATAATAGTGATGTTATTTAAGGCTCTATAATCAATGAAAAGTCTCATATAACCATCCTTCTTTTTAACAAATAAGACAGGATCACCCCATGGTGATGTTATCGGTCGAACGAAACCTTTCTCTAAAAAATCATGCAATTTTTCCTTCAAATCTAAAAGTTCAATTTGAGCCATTCGATAAGGGGGTTTTGAAATTGTCTTAGCATCAGGAACTATGTAAACTGTAAATTCAACTTCCTGATCTAGTATTATTCCAGGCAACTCATCTGAAAAAACATCAGGATACTCATTTACCACTGGCACATCATTAATCTGAACAGTTCCTTTGTTTTCAACAATATTTTCAAGGTAACATTTATTTCCATCTTTTACAAGTTTCTCAGCCTCTTGATATGTTATCAACAGTAAGTGTTCATTTTTGTACACAAACTAAAAGTATTTATGAAAAAAAAACTTCTTTAGCTCTACAATCAATCTTACAATGGAAAACAGAGTGCCAATCCATACCAAGGATAACATCAATCTCTACTAGAGGTAAAACAATAAGGTTTGCAAGTAGGTTCCTTCTATGGATAAGGATATGAAGATTCTTATAAATTATTTCTGCCTCAAAATTTCCCTTATGTGTTTTTACCACACGTTTATGAGTCATTTATTGAGATGGTATTCCAAATTTACTAGAATAGTTTTCAGAGATGAAAGAATGTGTAGACCCAGAATCAAACAACACACTGGCATAATCTGAAAAAACAAACAAATTCCCCGATACCACTTCATTTGATGGCCCAACATCTACTGAAGTAGTTGAAAAGGATTTCACCACCCCTTTCTACTTGTAGTCTAAATGCTTCCCATCACTCGAGCTCATTGTTAGACACTCGTTTGCATAGTGACCCATCTCATTTCACTTGAAACATTTAACTAACTGTAAATCAAATTTGGTCTTACCATTACCTTGATCTTTTCTAGTGCAATCATGAGACATATGTCCCATCATACCACATCGGTAGAACTTTCCAAAATTCAAAATAAATTCCCTATCATGCCTTTTACCACATTTATCACAAACTGGAAACTTATTTTTCTTACCATCAAAACTGTTTGAATAATTCCTCCCTTTCTCCTGCCACCGCGGTCTCTTCTTCTGTTGGTTGTTATAGAACACTTGATCATCTAAAAACTCCATTTCAACCTTATCAACACATTGAAAAAGTCTTTCACAACTCGTGAACTTACGAGAAGCTCAAGCCCTTCGATATTTTGGATTTAATCCCGAGTAAAAACGATTGATTTTACTACCATGTTCTTGGATAAAATTTGGAGCATACCTTGTCAATCGAGTGAACCTTTCATCACAAGCAGCCACTAAGTCATCCTCTTGCCTCAATTCCAAGAATTTTTTTACATCCTAAGTTGAATAGCCTTAAGAAAATAATTCTCATGAAACATACCTTTGAATTCATCCCAGTCGAGAGACTCAATCTCTTCCGCATCCCTGATATTTTTATCCATCGACCACCACTGATCTGCTTCACCCTCCAAACGGTAAATTGTAAGACTAACCTTTTGATTGTCTGAACACCCCATGTCATCAAAAATCTTATCTAGTGCTTTAATCCACCCTTCAGATAGAATAGGGTTATATGATCCTCCGAATGATGGGGGATATTGCCTCATGAAATTTACCACCACTGACATGTTCCTCTGCGGTTGATCAGGCTGATCTCATGCATGGATACCACCACCATTTATAACTTGAGTCAACTATTCCATTACTTCAACAAACCGTTCAGTTCTAATTCCGAACATCTCAGGATGCTGATTTCGAAGGTCATTTCCTTCTGTATGCATTCCTAGCACTGCTTCCCTGTTTCCTCTGCGGAAAACCATTCTGATCAAACATGTCTTATAAGAAGCAACATGGTAAACTTCAAATTATATATCATTTCAATTTGACCATAAAAAGAAAATTTTTGTATAATCATTTAATATAATTATAACTCCTAAATTTATCTAAACCGCCCTTTGATACCAACTATAAGGCACCAACCTTAAACCTTACTTACTCTTGAGTTATTACAAGAATACACATTGAGGATCTCTTCAGGTTTAGAGTTTTATAGAATTAGATCATAAATCATGCATTGTATTCCACATTTAAAAAAAGTGGTTAAATAAAATATAGTACTCATTTTCCCATCAATGGAAACATATTTAAAATAAAACATGGATTCTTTCTTGACACATCCTTGACACTATCATCACATCATGTACCTTTCCCTTGACCTGTGAAAAATATTTCAAAAACATGGGATGAGCATAAAAAGATCAGTAAGGGATATAAAAGTATGAAATGAAAACATTAGTCCTTGTATACATAAGAATTAATGAAATCGTACTTTACTCATAAAACATACGCACTTTAATATACCTCATAAAATCATGAATAAATCATAGAAATCATAATAAATAAAGGTAACTTGAGGCATTGATAACATTCTTACGAAGGGAGTGACCCCCATGGTTACGTTTGGAATACCCATCATAGTATATTCCCTAAATCAATTCACAGAAACCATAGAGTTTAACCCCTTCACATTACCCAATGCATTGGAGAGCTATATCGGGCTCACCCGCCCTTAGTTTATCACGGAACAACCCGTCTTCATAACATTCCCCAAGAACCATAACATAATCGTATCACATAAAACATGCATAAAGGAAACATAACATTTCCACTTTTCTATCACAAGATATCAATAAAACACATTGATATAATAATAACATTATGAAAACCATTTTCAACACCAAAATAAAAGAAAAGTAAAACATGGTATTTATTTTTCAATTTTTAAAAAAAGTTATGGCTTGTATAGGAAGATGAAACTCAAATAATGGTCACGGTGGAAGAGAAGACATTGTCGCCGCATAGGTACGACAAAAAAAACATTACTTTTTTCATTTAGTAGAACAATTTTTATAAAAAATATTCCCTTTGAAAAGACGTAAAAGTCAAATGGGTTTATACACCGTATAAAATAAGGTTGTTTATAAAACAAAATATGCCTCAATGAATGGAGATTGAGACGGATTCCCTCATATCGGGTACGACTTGACTAGATCGTTCTTTAACCTCCTGAATAATAAACTTGAGTTAATTTATAATTGATTAAGAACCATTTTGAAGTTCATTATTTCTTTTATATCACTTATTACCTAGTTATGAACACTATGTAATTATTTAAGTTAATAAAGTCGTTTTGTTGATCATTGGTACTTGAGTCAAAAATAAACTCTTTATAATTACAAGTTGTTCATGTGGTAAAATATCTATTATATACAGAATTATATTCATTATGTAGATATCAAATATATAATATATATTCAGTGTATACATGCATTTATAATATTACATAACATTTAGGGGTAAAAAATGAAATGCACCGTTCATGGAGACGGTAAGCCGTGTGTACGGAAGAACACTACTTCCATTTATATTTCGTATTTAATGGAATGGAATAATAATTATATAAAGGTATATTATAATTACAGTATAATATAATATATAATACCATTAACTCCTTCCTTTATACATCCCACAAAATGCATTAACGAATAAAACCACTTTGAGGGGGCGGTAGTCCGCACTTCCTAAATTAAAGATATCTCGTTTACCCTAATGGAAACCATAAAGGTATGCCATAAATGAAAAATACAGATTCATAATGAAAACATAAAAATATTATATATCATATATAAATATAGTGACATCTTAATGTACACCTTTTAAGGTGTTAGAATAATATTGAACAATCATCATTTCGTGAGGAAAAAATTCGCCATCCACAGAAACAATATGCTCCATAACCATTAAATGTAGGTGTGTGTAAGTTTAGCTTGAATAATTCTTATAAAAGCAGTATATTATATTGAATATACTGGTGATGTTAAAAAATAAATGAATAAAAAGAGGTTATGGGGTTGGAGAAGCAAAATAAAACAAAAGAACATTAGAGAAGACTTTACCTTTAAATTGGGTAACTCCTCTTGGTTTGTACAAAAAGGGTTTTCTTGAAGAGGTTTCTGCCAAAGGTAAGGAATCTAGGATGAAGATAGGGATGTTGAGAGATAAAATGAGTATAGATTGGCTGATCTAATGGCTTGAGAGGTGTGGTTAAGGAGGTAGAGGTGGGGGCCTTCTATAAGAGGGAGGAGGAGCACTCTTAGAATGTCATGAAATGTTTCTTTATATTAAAATGAGTTTCCAATTTTAAAGGTACCACATTGATATATTTCTAGGATAAGGTGATAAGGGGTATAAATATACTCATCCAATATGTTTTTGACATGTATAAGTCTTATATTTTATATTATATATTCGGTTTATTTGAATCATTCATCAATGAGGTAATCACTGCATCATCATGGTGTCATTAAAAATTTAATTTATTTAATGAAAAAAAATTATAAAAAAATACTATGATGTAGTAAATGTTTTAAGCTTTCTAATGAATATTTATAGACTAAGATATCATTTATGTAGACAAAATTAAAAATGTTTTACTTAGGTGTTACATACTTTGGTGATAATCTCTTTTCTTTAAAAATAAAAAGATAAAGTGTCACTATCACACAAAAGTGATTCCATGGGGTCCCTAAGTTTGGCACAAGGAATCACATGGTCAGAAATGACACAAAAAGTATAACTAAGACACATCATGGGGTCATTATTTATTATTATGATATTATTTTATTACCCTTACCTACCTGGTTACTAATTAATCACGACAATTAAAGATAATTACCGTCATTACTATTAATAATGTCCAAAAACAAAAGAGTCTTAATTACATAATTTGGAATTTATGATTAAAAATATGGAATTGATTTTACCAAATTAAAAACATAGAAATCTAAATAATTAATTTAAAAATAATTCCTGTTGTCAAAACAAATACCGGGTTTTTTTGAAACAATATCTATGAAAAGTTTTGCACTTGTTTATGCCCAATTACAAAGTGAAATTAATTATAATGACCAAAATTGGATTAAATGGTAAAAATATATTCTAATTACACATTAAAACCAATTATAAAGATAATCTATCCATATAAATAAATTAGATTGAAAAGTAGTTTTGAAGTAAAATGCAGTATTTTTCACTATTCATTAAAAAATGAACATTTCCATAAAAATACCTAAAATTTATCCAATGTAAATTTAAATGACACAATAATAAATAATAATTTTATTTTAAAAAATATAGATTATAAAATTGTCAAAATATTGATTTAAAAATGGGATTCCTTCCCATGGTAGTAAAACAATCTTTTAAAAATATTAGTGTATTTCATGCTTAAGATTGGATTTATTCTCATTTTAAGCCTCCAAAACACTATCTAATTCATAAATAGACATAGATATGAAAATCCAAAATTCTTTACATTCTTAGGATTTTATAACATCACAAATAAAAAAGTGATGATAGATAACCCATGATATAAAAACAGTTGTTTCTATAAATACATTGTCTTAATCATGTAATTTAATCATGGTTAATTAGTCTTTTATCAGGGTATGGGAAGGATTTTACAAACATATTTAAATTTATAAGAAAGTCCTATAGTGAGTTAGAATTATCTCTAAAAGTGTTTTTTGATCCTGACCTCCCATTATCTCGACCAATGTGAGTTTCATCATGTCGTTGGGTCTGAAACTCAAAAGGAACGATTTCCATTAGAATGAATTTCTATACTCAATTTAGGATGTTGTATCTGTTGGTTGTTTCCATTAGATACAGACATGGTAAACCCATTTCAAAAAATTATACAACCACCCTCAACCTCCCACAACTGGGCATTAGGCCAAGACAGTTATGCATTTTTTGGGAAATAGTTTCTCATAAATTTTATTAGGAAAAAATCAATGTGTTGAATTATATTCATCCTAGAATATAAATACATGTGTCAACCATGACCATAAATCCCTAGGAGTCTGTGTCACAACCATTTCATGCTTTTTAAGAAATTTTTTTCATATATATTTGTAATTTTAAATTATTTTGGAGCCAAAAGCATTCTACAGAACCTACCCTACCCCCTTTGGAAAATAAATTTCAAATACCCACTCTCTTAACCATTATAAGAAGTAAAGAAATTTTGTTTCTATCTTACATATCTTATTGTGTTGTTTTTATTTTTTTTATTAACAACATCGTTAGGAATCAACCATGGGTCAATCTAGTAAAATTAATGAAACTTACCATATAAGGAATAAATATATAAAAATAATAATTTTTTGTTTTCAAATTATTAAAATTCAACTTATTTATACCATCAATTAATTAGAAGAGACTCACTATTATCAATTGTCTGCAATTCCCAAATGGCTAGAAGGCCTTCATATTTATTTTTCTATGAATAATCCACATTTTAATGGTTTTAGAGAACCCTTAAATGACCCATAGGCCCATGGAACAAGACCTACCACGTCCGGAATTCCACCACATGACCTGAAGGACTAGAGGCATATTATACCCATTACATGACCCATAGAACAAACCCACTAGAAGTGACCCTCCCCATCTTCTGCACAATTTATCTCCAAGCTCCCCACCTTTAATTTCAGACCGCCTAACACTTCCTCGTAAAAAGATTCATGTTTCTTAGTCCCGATGGTGGTTGTTATAACATCTAATTCTTCCAATTCGTTTAGCTCAACTTCTGGTGACTGCTACTCTTTGCTATGATCCTCTTATAGGGCATTTTTTATGTGAATTAGGCTACTCCATGGTCTATATGTCCCAAATTCCTATATATCTGATGTCCTTTGACAACTCGTAGGCCCTGAGACCCATAAGCCAAAACTGGTGGCCCGAATCCCCAAATCGGGTGAATAGTTATGGATGATAAAATACCGAATAGTACCTGGTATAGTACTGCTATAGTACTGCTACAAATACCCAGAAATTCACCTCCACACAGTTTTGATCCCATGTCTCTTGGATTACTAACAATGTACCTTACCACTCTCGAACTGGCTCTGTGGAAATTGTCTACAATAATACATGGAGTGATTAAATGAAATAATTGATCGATAAACTACTCAAACATAGTGTATCCATATATAAAATGTTTTATAATAAAAGAAAAAAAATTTATATAAAATAAAAATAAATAATTTTATTTTAAATCCCCCCTCAATGCTAATTACAATCTCCATCTCTCATAAAATTAGGGAAATAATAATTCAGTAATGATAAAACAACATGAATGGAGGAACATTGGAATTAACATAATATATATTGATGATGATATAGGAATATAATAAGAGTATTTTGAAATAGAGGAATATTTAAATGAAAATGAATAAAAAATAATTACAATACTAAGAAAAATGTAAAAAAGATATAAAATATGAAATTCCAATCTTACTCAATAATCTATCAAACCCACCACCATAATTAGAATTATTTGTTCCTCCACAATAATTAATTAGAATATAGGAAGTAATAATTTTTCAAACTATGTTTACTAATACATGTCTTATTAATAGAATAATTTATCCAATGGGGACTCCATAAATCTTTTATGGATATTCATAATATTCTTCCCATTTACCATAAATATCACTTGAATTTTTTTAAAACCGTGCAATCCCAAAGGGTAATCATTAATCACATTGTGTGGTCAGAACTAGTGGGAAAAAAGATTACCTGTGTGAAACATAAACATGTACAATAAAGGAGGATCTTATTCATAGTGTAAAATTAGTTATGAAGGATGAGAAATTCATGGTAAGTATTAGTTAAGTCCCTATATCTCCATGAGGCATCATATGAGTTTCCTTACATTTCCTCTGACACCTAAATGTAAAGTTTTCTATGATCATCAATATCTGATAGGTTCATATTTAATTTTTTAATATCCAAAAATTAAAGGTTTTATTACAATACTAGGAGGTGATAGGATTTCCTATAGATGATCACGTATGGAGATATTCTTGATTGGTGTTTAAAAACTATAAGGTATTCCCATTGTGAGTCATCTAATAGCATAATCATCTCTATCATATGGATTTGTACAATTTTATCCACGGTTTTTAACTCCTATTTTGAAATACATGATTTTACATTAATTAATGGGTTGCATTTAGTGGATATTTTATAAAAACACCATATTTAAGGATAATGTTTTTCATGTTGTGATTATAGTAACAAGAACACATATTACCAATGATAAAACTTCAAACCAAAAACAGATAATTTTTTTATATCTAGTTTTTTAAAATCCTACAAGAGAGTCCTTAGTATGTATTACCTTATCCACCACATATATCATAACATAATAAACTAAAAAATTAATATTACAAAATAAAATGGATTTTGAAAATGTTCTTATTAATTAAATACCCAAGACATAAAATATCTCACCAAAGAGAGTAAGTTTTCATTGATATATCATTCCTCTTAAAAACATTACATGTAAATTGGAATCACCCACATGTCATAGAAAATTGATGAGTGTCATGAAATAATTTTCTATAAAAAATATAGTTTCTATAATGTGTAGTATTTTGGGGACAAACATGAGAACCGGTTATATAAAGTGTTGCACAATATGAGTGAAGATGTGAACACATGATTGGGTGTGCATCATTATATGACTAGATCAATATATATTTTCATGAAATAGGGTCCATACCAAATGTAATTCCAAAACTCACTCTCAATCCTACTGAGTTTCTAGTTATTATATTCAAGAGGTTCTTGTGATGAAACCTAATTTTTTCCAAGTTATAAAACCATGGGATGGAATCATAAATAGTCTATAAATTCTCACCAAGGAAAGAATTGGGAATTAGATATTTTTAAGTTGATAAAATGTCAATATCATTAAGTATAACACTAATATTAATAGAAATTAATTTTAAACACTATCCTTTACCGAATATGGATATCAGCCAATCAAATTTGGAGACTCCATCAAATAAGGCATCATTTTGCATGAAGATTCTTCAAAAAACATTAATAGATCCATGATCAGAAAAATCAGAAACATTAGATCCAAATATATTGGAATGAAATTTTACTAAAGTGAGAAATATAGTATGGAATTATTATCTAGTGTAAGTTTATTTTGTTTATTTTGGTTCTATAATGATAAATTAATGTACAATAATTTGAGAGGTGTGATTTACCCATTATGAAAGGACATCTACAACAACATAGTTGACGACATCATATATAATTTCAATGGGTAATACCCACCATGGTTATTTGATGATTAAAAGTGAAATATGAAACATTTTTCTATAAATAAAATAACAATATACAATTTTTCATTATAATTAAGTTCACATCATTTTACAAATGATGGGAAAAAGAGCATATTATTTTACTAAATTATTTAATAAAATGATAATAAAAACATGTATGTCCCAAAAATGGATGGACACCTTGAATTTTTTTATTTAGAAAATTAAGAAATGAAATCAATTTTTAGCTTATCAACATGGATTCGAACCCTTGAGAAAACATGAAACAATGTAGTCCCTCATTCCCCCATAAATTTAATTTTTTTCATAATTTAAATTTTCATTTTATATTGCATAGATTGATAACATAATGAATATTATTCAAAAATTCATCAAATGAGGATCCATAAATAATGAAATAATCCATAAATATACCTATTTAATTCTCTAGCTAATCAAAGAGAATACAAGCTATAAAACACAACAAGGTAAATAAAACATTACCTTAGAAAAATAGAACCCTCTTAAAAAATGTTTGAAATGGTTATTTAAATTATTTAATCTCTTAATCATCAAAGGGTATATGTATATAAATTTTTACATGAAATCCATTAAGGATGTAATGGGGATGAATTTCCAGAATCCATTACAACATTTATTCAAAAAATCATAATTTAGTCTTGTCATTTTGCATGAAATAGTTAAACATGAGAGCGTCTATATATAGTCGCCTGATAGTTTACAATAATGTGGTAACTAATTCATAATTCACATTATGAACAAACATAATAATATACCTTTCACGAAAACATAGAGATAACTATCCAATTGTTTCTATGATATATAATATATGATCCAGGATTTTAATATTTTTATTTCAACCTTTTTGAAAATGTCAATGTGTGGGGGGTTTAGTTGAAATTTTGGGATTTATTAAAGATTAGCTTCATCCTAACTGAGAATTATATGAATTCATATGGATGGTCTAATACCACTAATATCAACTAATGTTTATATATTTACCTTTTTATAGTATCTAAAAAGTAGAACTATTTATATTTACATCATTGGAGAGAGTATACATAAAATAATGATAGGTAATGGGAGGAAAATCTCAAGGAATTCATATTTTATATTACATGGAATCAGATTCATGTCAATAAATTTAAATATGAGAATATAGGGAAATAGTGAAGAAATGGATTTTCCTATAGCACCCCAAACACACACACTTGAGTACGATGCTATAAATTAATTCTTTAAACACATCCTATGATGCAAAATTAAATGAAACTGTGTTTATTTTTTATAATTGCCATAAGTTATCCATTATATCTCACAAATAATCACACAATTCTACGAATTAAAGGATTAGTGTATTTGAGGATCTACAACATAAGTCACCTATTTTTATATTTTTTAAATATTTCTCCAAAATCGAACCACAATAGATTTAATTTTATATTTCCTAAAAGAATATACTATATTTCATTACTTTAGGAATAAAAGAATAAAAAAGGGGTGACATATAATGATTAAAACGAGATTAACTCATACACATGTTATTAATAGTTAGATCATTAGAATAAATGATTTCATTAGAAAGGGATTAATATATCAATAAAATATTATGGAAAAATAATAGTTTCCCATAATTCAAGATAGAAGGACCTATATTCTCATATGGACAAATATATACCATATATAAATTTCCAAAAATATACATGATAATAATCATGAACCATGGAGTATAATCATATGAATTATGATATGATATATAAAATAAATATAAAGTAAAAATAAACTAGACCACTAAAAAGGCATAGAAATCATAAAATAGTAGAGCACAAACCACTACCCATTTACCATAACAGGATAGACCTAGATTCACTACCATATTCCTATAATGGAGGAGGATGCACTACCTAAGTCCCCAAAATATAGTAGAGTTAGAAACACTACCTAATTACTATAAAAAAGTGTAGAAAACATCGCTTTCAGATTCCCTTAAAAGTAACAGAGATGAAATCACATCCAAATTCCCTAAACATAGTATAGTAGGAAACATTTTCAGATTCCCATTAACATAGTGGATCATACATGAAATCCTTATTCATACAGTGGATGGAGGAAAAATACTCGATTCCCATAATTATTTCAGGATATATAAATCATTAACCAATACATTAAAGGGTGATATAAGACCTTACCAAACACATAAAAATATTATAAACATATATTTTCTATTATAACATGGAAAACATCATATGTAAAAGGCCATATAATTTACCTAAGGAAAATAGGCAATTTTTAGAAAAAAAATCTTTGAGAAATCTATAAGTCATTTGAAGAAATACATTTCATGGTGTATTAAAAATATACCATGGGTAATATAAAAATTCAAATATATGTTTTCATCACTATGAACAAATTTTTATTATATTTGGATAAATAACTAGAAAAATAAGTTTGAAACACCAATTTTTAAAGGGTTAAAAAAATCCTTTAGGTGGTTTTTTTAAAATGAAATAATTTATTTTGATAAAAACTTTAAAAATAATCATTTAAAATCAATATTTGGTTTTAAAAAAATATATTATAAATATTCTTTCAGAAACATTTAATGAGAAGATATAAAAATACATGAATAATATATTCTTACAACAAATAGATTTAAAAATAATTTTAAAATCAATAATTCCTTTATAACATAAAGTAATTTACATTATTAAAATATAACATTCTTTTTGATAACTAGTATGAGATAAAAACATTATAATTAATACAAAGTTGATTTGAGTTATCAATAACCATTATGGCTTATGAATTTTTTTTAATAAAAACCTCTTGAATTATATATAAGGAAATTGAATATAAAATATAATGACTAAAATATAATTTATGATATATCTAATTTTATTATACCCATAATTTAAATGAAATTAAGAGAACTATAAAATATAAATCAAATAAATGAAATTGAGAAAAAACACTGTTACATAAATTCCTAACATCGAACAAAGTGATAGAATCTTTTAAAAATAGAAACAAATATCTTAATCACCTATTTTATATTATTATTTATATAAATAAATATTTATAAAATTTATATAGTATTAATCTCTACTTTTTTATTTTGTAGTTATTTTTTTTCTATATAAGGTGTGAGTAGTTTGAATTGTTTTGAACTAGTATTGTTATAGTTGTGTTATTATTCATTCTTCTCACAAATTTAATCATTAAAATATCATTAAAGGTATTAAAATTGATGTTTTATGGATGAAAATAGTATTAAAATTTCATTATATGGGTGATTTAGTTACTGTTCTTGTAGACAAAATTGTTGATCATTATATTTCCAATATTTTTAACGATTAAATGATGGAATTTAAATTAATGAGTTTAAAATTTAAAAAACATTAAAAACATTATATATTTATTTATATAATAAATCATCAGTAATTATTCCCTTTTATTCATCAATGATTTTATTTTATAGCATTTCTCAAATATGTAGTTTGAAAGGCTTGAATATGAACATACTATAATTAGGAGATGAGTATGGTAATGAAAGTTGAATCATTCAGAGAAATATTTTTATTAATGATAGATAATGATATTTTTTATATATTTTTTATGATGTGAGTGTAATTTTTTGATATTTTAACAAGGATGCAATAATCTATATGAAAGATGATATACAATACATCATGGAGGAGGAAATCCACAATATGAACAGTTAACATTTTCATCTCCCAATGAATGAAAGGTAATATAAGTTGATTATAATTTCTACAATAATGATATAAATTATATTATATATATAATATTTATACATTTCTACCATTTCTATAAGAATCAAACACAAGCAGTGGTGAAAAACATAAGACACTATTTCATGGAGTTGGTAGTCCCCACAAACGCACAATCAACAGTCTTTTGTTATTATTAGTGGATGGGAAGGAATAAATAATAGGTTTTATATTAATATAATATTAATTTATTAAATTTATTAAATTTTTTTCATTATATTTTTATCTGTATTTTAGGATTCGAAGAAAATGATTATGATGAAAGGGATAATAAATAAATAACACTAACATTGTGACCTTGAACTGTCTCTTGAACATATCCGTTGAAATGAAGGAAACATGATAACTAATTGAGAACTGAGGATTATTAATAAGAGATAATATTATATGATAAACAATTCATATTTTTTTAGGAATGTATATGTAAAAATGGTGGAATTAAGGGGTTTAAATGTTCCCCTTTTATATGTTATGAAAAGGTGACTTCTTGAAATACCCAATATTTTTAAATAATTTGATGACACTATTTAGGGATTAATGCCTGAAAAGATTTAAATAATAGATTTATGGGTGATAGAATGTATATATATCTTCACCCACTCTTTTTATGTTTGTTTTAAACATGTTTCAAGCCTTTTACTACATGCTTTTTACATTTTACCCTTTAAAGGTTTCCCTTAGTAACTACTTTTTACACTTGTAATATAGATTTTATTACAAATATAAGTTAAAAAATCATACCAATTTTGGTGTTGGACCATCAATTAATCCCGATATAAACTAATTTACATTCTAGATAAGATTAAATTAACTTTTAAATTAAAAAATTAAATGAATATGAAATTCAATTTTGTATAAAAATACTCTTTTCACCTTCAGGTGTTCTTAATTTTATTTTGTATTGATTAGTAGTTAATGAATTATTTTATATTTATAAATTAGTTTAAAAATTATTTTATTTTAATTTTATAAAATATATATATATATATTTGTTGGATAAAAATTATACCATATTAGTAAAAATTATATTTCAAATTAACATTTTTACCATCATCAAGGCCATTAAAAATAATCATAGTTATCAATCATATATGGATGAAATAAAGATAAAAATATTAAATAATATGTGAATTTCGGTATAAAATATTTAATCCTATTTTTTAGATTTATTTTCTATAAGCGATAATGACTACCTTTCAATACAAGCGATTAAATACAGTTTTTAAATTAAAATATTACTTGTGATTCCAAAATGTTAAACATGGGTTTTTTAATTTTATATAATAATTTAAATGATTTATTTAATATATATATATTAATTATAATAAATTCAATTTATTTTTATTTATTTTTTTACAATTACTAGGTCACAAAATTAATGGTATTAAAAAATATAAGTATTTTATTACAATTAACCAAAAAATAAAGTATTTTTAAGAAATAAAAAAAAAATTCCATACCATAATTTTGATATGTTGAATTTAAAAACGAATTAATTTTTATAAAAATAACATAATGAAATTTATAAATTTATATTTTAAATTTAAATTCTTTATATAAATAAAAAATAGTTGTTTTTTCAATTCCCTTTTAAAATTAACAATCCTTCCGAATTATATTATTTATTTATTTTATAATTGATTATAGTATTTTATAGTTAACAAAGGTATTATTATTCTATATTATTATAAATAATAATCATGTCATTCATCATATTTGTTAAGTTATTTGTGTGTAGTAAGATATCAAACATATTGTTATTTGAGAAAAATTATATCCCAATATATTCGGGTGTAACATTTTCAAGTAATATTTTGTAGTCTTTCATGATGGTGAAATAGTCTGATATTTTTAAGAAAATGTATATTATTATTTTTACATTTTTATTTCTAATACACACAAAAAACTATTTTTTAATTCTATTATTTTGAAAAAAGTCATTAAAAAAATTAAATAAAAATAAAAACTATGTATTGTTATTAGATAATCTATAAAAAACATCTATAAAACCATGTTTTTTGTGTTATATATTTTAGTTAAAAGATATATAAAAACATCATTTCATGTTATTAATTTTATAACTGATTTAAAAAATAACAAAAATAGTTTTCTAAATCGAGTATAACATAAACGATGTAAAAGTATAATCATTTTTTAATGTTTCTAAAATTGCAATTTACTCTAACATGTAATAGAACTGAAAAAAGTATAAATAGTATTCTAAACATAATAAAAATACATAAATAATATTTATATCAACACATCATTCATGTGACAATATCGTCAAAATTATAAATTTATACCTCAAAATCCATATTATAAATAGAGATAATCTATATTGGAATAACCCATGTAAAATAATCCAACAATTTTTTCATTATGTAATGTTTACATATTTCCCACTACAAATAATAGAAAATAAAAAACATGAAAAATTAAATGGAAACTATTCATAAAATATTTATAATATAATGATGAAAAAAATAAAATGTAGCATTATAATAAAATCTATATTTGTTTACTTTTATAACCATCCATGTTTAAATTATTTCAAAAAAAAATCATATAACATAATATACAAATTCAGGTTTTATTTATTTATGATGAAATTTATTTTTTAAATAATTTTTTCATTTGAAAATAATGCTTTATTTATCTTTTAAATTGTATTAAGTATAAATGAATTTACATTTGTGAACACATATATGATTTTTGATTTAAAATATCAAATTATCATACTTTAGTAATCCTATACTATGTTTTTATAATATGTGAATTAAATAAAATTATATTTTATTATAATATATAATTATAAAAATAATCAATATTACATCTCCAATACTTAGTCAATATTTTCTTAGACATAACTATGTTTATAGAATATCAATTAAGATGTCTTTTATTTTAGAGAAAAAACACATGACGTCCAATGTGAAATAATATATATAAATATAAGTATAATGGTTATTTAATTGAGATAAACAAAAACAAAAGGAATATACTTTATATACCAATCAAGAAAAGGAAACTTCCAACACTGAATTTCCTCATTAAGTATTCACATAGAAATATATATTGTTCCTCCATTAAACTTCATTACCATTGTAACTAGGTAAATGATTAACATGACCCAATATTATTACACAAATGTTGTATCATAATATATATATTGTTTTTAATAATACTTTATAAAAATATGTATCAAATTAGATCAATCATATTATCATATTTGAAATAAATGTGATAATTTACTTATAAGAAAAATATTTTATCACTGTGACAATGATAATTTTTTATTATACCAGATCCAACCTGTAACTATTTTAAATTATCATAATTATATTGTTCCTAGAAGTATCAGCCACAATTGGAAGCTCATAAACATTCAAAAATATACATTCATATGTCAACAATTTAGAAATACCTTAACAAAAAATTAATATCTAACTTCAATGTTCTATAAAATAGTTTTCTCTTTCCATACAACATTTCATTCCCTTTAATATACTCTTAAAAATATATATTTATATAGAATAAAATATTTATAAAAAATTAACACTAATATAAAAAAAAGTTAAATACATGGTATATTCTATGCATACTTCATAGGTAAGTTGTTAGAAAAGTCTAAATGGGTTATTCATAAAAATTTCCAACACTTTTTCCATCAAATAAAACCTCATTTTTTAAAATGCTCTATATATGGTGCATCTATAATATCATGTATATATAACCTATGTGGATTCATATACATTTAACAATGATGTATGGTATCCCCAATATTATAAATAAACCTACATCATACAATATGATAGTGAGGATCCATAACATACTACTACCAATAGATTGGACATTGTGGATGAGGTGTCTTAAGAGTGGGAGAAGCATTCAAAGGTGGATGATTGAGATATGAACCCTAAAACTATCTATCCATGTCACTAAAAATTAATGTGATTAATATCTAATCCTCTACTCCATATTCCCATCCATTTTTTGAACTATTTCATTAAACAATTTTACATTCCATTATATGAGTCCTCCTGTGGGGAAGTTCCATGATGGCCAATTTATTTATTATGATGAACATGCCTCATGTCTTCATAATTGGATTGAGTTTTCAAGAGTTTTTATTGAAATATATACAATATATTTTATACCGTTGGGTATGATGATCCCATATGCGTTCTCCTCCTTAAGGTCTTCCTATATAGACCACATTAAATTTTTATTATTTAATTATAAAAATATAAAGAGTTTAAAAATAAATTAAATAACCTAAATAAATCAATATAATCTCCATATTTATATCCCTCTAGTATTCTGTGAAATATATTCACATTTTTTTCAATATATACTCTCTTCTATTTTTCAAGACATAATATGAATAAGGGGGTCAATCTTTGATAAAATAAAATATTCATTTATAAATATTTTAAAATTTTATCAATCAATTACTCTTCCAATAGTAGACACCCTCCTGATTATAAAGTATTAGGGTTTATGTTTTTGGTTTATATCTCCTAATGAGATAAACATAGTTCAAATTAATTATGATAAAAAATAATTGTGATCATTTTTAGTGATCATGTAACAAAACATCAAAAAGATTTCATTTCACATGACATGAATGGTTCATGTTATATAAATTTAGTAAATATCATCAATATGTCATCAAAAATAAACATATCTATATCACAAGGATTTTAAATTTTTTTCCCACATGAAATGAAATATGAGGTTAAAAATGATTTTAAATCCCATTATCTCCCAATAGTAAAACATGAAATTTTTTTCCAAGAATCATTACTACTAGTTCTATCATATTTTATCTTATGAGAAGGATAAAATAACATATATTAATTCAAAAATTCATGATATGTAATATTATAATAAATTATAACACTAAAATTTTACCAAATATTTGAACTAGTTTCATCTATTCAAAACTTATCCAATAAAAAAAAGTTGTTCTATATTTTGGTATCTATAATTGACACAAAATTCAGGAATAGTTTTGAATTTAAACACCTAATATAAAATTTATCATCACATTCAATACACATCCTATGTTCTTGGATAAATTAATGTTATAATTCAAAAAATATGGTTTACCAAATTTACAAACCCAGGATGCCTTTTATATCCATATGGAAGTTGAAGGATCCTAAGTAGGAGAATGAGGAGAATCCTTAAGAAAAATATTTTTAGGTTCTTCCATAGATGATCTTGGTAAATTAGTTCTCTGATATGAAATTATCATTTAAATCAATGGGATATTTCTTTGAATATTATATAAATCCAACTATTAAAATAAAATTAAACAAAATTTTTAAAAATATTTAATAAAAACTGAACTGAATAAAAACAATTATCCATATAAATAAACTAAAAAATTTATAACTATGGTTTTTATATAGGAAATGATCCAAAAGAAATAAAAAAATAGTTAAAGTATAATATTTATACAAATATTAAATATAAATTTGAATAAAAATAGTAAAATGACAAAAAACAAACACTATGATATTATTTATAGTAAATAATAAAAAGAGTGATAATTAATAGTGTTATTTAAAAATTATTAAATAATATAGGCAAATCAAAATAAACATTGATTAAAAATTTACACAAATCAAAAAAATTCATATAAAATTGAATAGCTGATACATGATACAAAAACACCAACATAAACGAGACAAAAAATATATCCTATTTATTAAATTATTAACTTAATTAAAATTTAAAATTACAAATAATATGTCTAACAATTTTAAAAAATATCAAATTTTAATTATAAATAAATAAACAATACATGTAACAAAATGAGATGACAAAAATTTGATTTCCACTATTCATTCTTTTTGATCAAATGTATGTAAAAAACTATTTCTACTATATGGACATTAATATCATATGGTTGAAATTACATTGTAGTAGTGAACTAAAATAATTTATCATAATTTTTTTTTTATCAATGAAATATTATTTCAATGACAAAAGAGGACCTCATCACATTTGATTGACTAAGAATATAACCAATTCATTTAATATTTGCATCCATGTTAATAAGTTCATCTATCTATTTTAATAAAGATTAATTTACAAGTTTCATTTTTAATTGATCGTGTATATCTCTATTATTTCTAATAACCCACTTTTAGTGGAATATATTAACAAGAAATATAATGAACTCAATATCCCATATTTCTCTAATATATACATAATATGAATTTAACCTGATGATTGAGTTTTTTATTTTTACTCACAAAATATGTTTTTTAGACGAACACCAACACAATTATATTTGAAATGACACTTTTATTTTCAATATATCTGGTATAAAATATATATCCAAATATGTCATACTTAGTCCATGTTATCAACTTTATTCCCGGTCTTCCAAGTAACTTTCTCAATGATCTTGACATATCTATCCTATCATGAATAGACTCATTAAAAATAAAAAATGTAATGACATGCTCATTCAACACCCAAAACGTATTTTCTAATCGGATACTCTATTTTAACACAATAATATTAAATTTTATATATGGTTTATCATAATCTATATTATTTTGGATGTATAAATGTGCTAGATTTATTTTTTCACAGGTCAATGATTTAATTTTCAATAAAAAACCCCCTTTCCAATAAAAATATCTTTTTTATTTTGATTTTTAGGAAAACCGGCTTGCTTTATAATAAATTACTTGTCCATAAAATGTTTACAACCTTATTATAAATACATTTCTAAATAATAGAGGTTATTATTTGTTAATTATTCTTAAAATATACATTAAATATTTCTTATATTTTGTAAAAGGATACATCCATAATAGATATATTGGGGAAATAATCCTTATTTCCGAAACAAAATGAACCATTAAATTCACTATAATATAAAAAATAATTGTGGAAAATGTATTTCTTGTAAAAAATGAATATAATCTACATCATTTCCCAAATTTCCCAAAAGCTTTATAATGTTATTTTATTTGTTATAGAATAGAAAAAATAGTATCCCTTTATTATAGCCATTCTAAAATGGATGGGTAGTATTCCATGAAATTTAATTGGTAGGATTTGTTGCATCATAATGCAGAAATACTGAGATTTTAAGCATATTAAATTCAGTGATTTAAAGATATTTTTTTTATTTAGAAAATAAGCCAAACACACACCTTGGAGATATAGATAATTATTTATTTTCTTCCTCAAGGATAATGTATAACATGTCAATAAAAAATATTCTATTTTTTATATAGGAGTTGGAGCTAACTCCAATTTTATTACCAATGATATTAAATCTAACATGTCACTCAAACCATCTTATATATTTTCTTTAAAATCTTGCTATGTTATAATAAAAATGTCACATATATTATTTTCAACAAGTCACACATCAATGTTATTTTAGATCTCATTATATCCGCAGCATAGAATCTTAATAAATATTGATCATTTATTCCAAATATTTATGTCATTAATAGATATTTTCATCCTTAAAAATCTGAAATAAATGTGGTTTACTCTTCAAATATTGAATTGTTATCTATATATTTTGAGTGATATCACGTTCTAATGGGCTATTGAATTTCCTTTTTTATCATTGATATGTCCGATCAATTGATAAAACATTTTATGACCAACGTACACAACTTTTTTCCAATGTCTCAGTTGAAAACATTAAGTCATTTCTTAAAAAATTAGAAATGACCAATTTCCCATTAAACTATATGAGTAGAAATTTCCATATTATGGGATGAAATATAAAATATAAATAATCATTACATGAAATTACTATAATTTCTATTTAGAATAATCATAAACTCAATTAAATATCTCCATAAAGTGTTAAAAATCATCAATTATGCTTGATATCTAAATCTAAAAATTGTTTGAACACCATTTTGGTCATCTAATATTTTATCTCAACATGATATATTTGCACATTACTGAAAAATTATACATTTTCACTTGGTTATTTTTTATTGATTAGAAGTCATCAAAAATAAATGACATAAATTACCATTTCAAGTGGATGTTAATAACCATTATAAAAAATTATTTTTGTATTATAATAACGACATACTACTTTATATAATTGAAAAAGGTTGACGTGACATTTTATTTTTGATGGACAACCTGACTATTCACACAATATTTTCATGAAATTATTTTTCTAAAATAGATAAATTGGTCCATCAAAAAAGGTTTTAGTAACTAAATAAATTGTGACTGATAGTCCGTCACTATAATTGCATTAAAAATCATTAATTATATAACCCTGAAACCCAGTTATTTTCTCTTTTCTCATTCCCAATTATTACTCTATATAGTAGCACCCCATGTAACCCCATTGATGAAATTGACCTATATTCATACATCACACAAAAAATGTTCTATATTGTGGTTCGATTCCACTAGTTATGAACTCCTCATATATCACCCTTCATTCCTATTCTAATTTACACTTCTCTCTTAGTACAATTGGTTTGTTCAAACCATATGTCAAGATATTTAACTTATTTTTATAATTTATATGTTATTTAGGGTTACTAAAAGGTTATTCTTCCCTATTTGGGTGTCCACCATTTAATGCCACGTGTTTCAGCTATGTGTGTGTTAATTTCAATTGATTTTAAGTATTATTCTCAATGTTTAACAATTAGATTTAAGATATTTTTCCATTTCGGAGTTCGTCTTTGTTTATTTTGGCATACCTGGCCACCCCACCGACTCCTGATGTTCATGCGCTAGCTAAAAACACACACAATACATGTATATATATATATATAATCACATATCTATATATGGTTTCAAAATATTATATCATACATATATATACAAGGAAACCATTTAAACTTATATATAAACATTAAAGGTCTTTTTCCCTAAATATTGATATATATAATTTTTTAATTCATATAAACTCATATATATATATATATATAATCCTACAAAATATGGAAATAATTTTAAATTGAAACATGATGGATGTGATTATTGAATGGTTAACATTGGTTGAATTTAGATGATTGGGATGTTATTTGTGGAATTAATATTTTATATTTGGGGGATATTAATAGTGATACTATGAGGTGAAATTTGCATTTTTAGTTTCATCAAAAAAAATTGGAATTTATTATTTTTTCTATTTTTGGAAATATGAATATTATAAAAATTACTTATAGGAGTTTCACATATTTATATAAATGTTGTGAACAGATTGAATAAATCTTTTAATCTGGTCAATTATTGCTATTACATGAAATATAAATTATGAAATTTAATATTTGGAAAGATGATGCCATATAAATTTAAATTATATAAGGAATAGTAGTGAATTATTTTATAATAGTTAAATAGTGAACAAAAATATTTGATATAAGATTCCATGAGGGGAAGAAAAGAATATTTCAAACTTAAAAATATAAATATAAAAGAATTCTTAATTTTAGTTAAAATCCTGTTAAATTGAATCATTTAATTCAAACCAATGGAATGTTTTTGAATTTGTTTAATGTGATTGAAATATGTTATGCCTTATTATGATTACATTGAATGATTTTTGATGGATATATAATTTCTAATGAATTGTGATAATTCTTAGATAATGATTGTGAAGTTAAACCTTTCTAGATCGTTATATTATGATTGGTTTTCATTTATTTAATACATGTGAATATACATATACATTTTTTTAAACATGTAATGTTATTGATATATATATATATACACATATACATAGATTTTATATGAATATTTTTTTTAAAAATGTATAAAAATATATTTTATGTATATATATTTGGTAATGAAACTGTGTTACATATATATATATATAAATTATAAAATAAAAAGAAAATGATAGTCTTATAAGAATGATGAGCAAATAAATTTAAAGAAGTTGTTTTAATAAAAGATTTTTTATAAGAAAAACATTAATTATAGAAAAACTTTATAAAAATTATTTTAATGAAAAAACAATAAAAAATTAAAAATTGTAATCATTATAAAAAATATTTATAACTAGTAAAAAAATTGTAAGACATTTCAAAAACTTAGAAAAAAAAAATTATTTAAAATACTCAATAATTAGTAATAATATATTAATAATTCAAATAATTAGTAATAATAATTAATTAATTTGTAATAATAATTAAATAATTTTTCAATATTTTTAATAATTATTAAATTTTAGTATTCATCACGAAATATTATCAATAGTATGTAAATGTAAGGAAATTATGACAAATTGTAATAAATCATAAAAGAAAAAATATGAGATATTAATTATTATTAAAAATTTAGAAAAATTTAATAAATATTCCGTGATAATTAATAAATAATTTTATAAATTATTAAAAATTAAAAAATATATTTAATAATCAGTTAAATTTTATTAAAACGTTTTGAAAAAATAAAAATAAAAATAACAATGCTTAAAAATTTTCCATATTAAGTTAAAAAAATTAATAACTACTATAATTAATAATAATCATTATATAATTTCAAATAATTAATAAATAATTAGTCAATATTAGTAATAATTGATAAATGTTAGTATTAATTACTTAATATTAGTAATAATTTCTATTTCTTGGTAAATTATGAAAACCAGTAATCAATAGATTACAATTTACAAACAACTACTAATTATAAAATAATAATAATATTTATAAAAAATTACCTTGTAATTAATTAATAATTTCTAATAAATAATAAATTATTGTATAAATTATTAAATTTTTTTTGCAATGATTACTAAATAATGGTAAGAGGTCGTTATATGTACTCATAATTAAAAATAATTATATATAATTATTTTTAATTAATCATAGTGAAGAATACTTATTCTTATTTTTGTAGTTATTTATAATTGTAGACTCAGAATGAACACACCAGTTTCTATTACTGGGTCATGATTTGATAAATCATCAAAAGAATAACAATGGATATTTATAAATCATTTCAATATTGATGGTGTTGAAATATTTATATCATTTGCATCATCAAATCCATAATTCATATCAAAATGAACAATTGAATGTCTATGTAAGAAATTTAATCTTTGGAGATTCGAAAAGTGTGTTAATGTAAAAATTCATGTACCATATTTTGGTTTTCTGAATGATAATATTTCAAGGTATCAACATGGTAAATAAAATTCAATATAAAATAAATTTTTTATGTTCATGATCTATCAATTCAGATTTATTACATAAGGAAGTTGGCTCGTCTATTCCGGATACAAAAGATAATAATGATATTCCAAATCCTAAAAAAAACCAGTTCAATTTTTCTATTTTTTAAAATCTATTGACTATTCCATATATTGGGAATTCATTATAAGAAAACATTATCCAAATAAAAAATTTATGACTATTAAATTTTATTTTTGAATGTTAAATAATTATTTTGATAAAATAATATATTTTTAGTTAAATCGTTGTTTTCATACAAGAATAAATTACATACAAACCACTATGAAAGTATGTTGTTGGTCCATAATTTAAGTCTTATTTATTAAAATATCAATGCCTGGTCAAATGATAACATATCATATTATAATTATTCTTAATAACCCCTTAATTTTCGAACATGTATAAAATAGAAGTTTATGGAAGGAAAATATCGAATGTGCATATTTGTTATTGACCTTCATTAACATAATGGAACATTTAAAATTTTATTTTCTATATGATGGTAAATTTATAGGGATGCTACAATTCAAGTGGATGTACATGATTCATAGATGTATTTAAAAATTTAATAAGAAATTATGTAATAAAGAATCAATTAATGTTAAACTAGAGGTGAATATTTGTAGGGTGAATATAAAATTTTTGTTGTTATTATTCTCAATTTGAATATCCTTCAAAACATAATCACATGGGCCATGATGTGGAAATCATTGAGGATATCATAGGGGGTCAATTACCATTTTTTAATCATCTTGATCTTGGTTTGGTTGGTTATCGTATACAATGTATTTAAGATGAATAAATACTCTTAGATCATAGATATGTTATGTTGATTTTTTTTTGGAAATGACATATTTTTTATAGTTATTACTTCTTTTTTCATTTTTTTAAGATTTTAAAATAGGTAAATTTATTTACATTATTTGTTTTTAGACTAATTTATGACCATATCAAAAATCAAATCATACAAATTAACCATGCTACTCTTGAATAACATCACATTTTTTTGGATTTTTTATTTAAAATACTAACAATTTATTTAGTTTATGATGAAATATTATATCAATTTTGTAATGATAATTGTTATTGATATTTTTTAATTTTTTATAATAAAAACTACATGGAAAAAATGATAGTCATTTCTGTGTGCTCGAAAACCCTATATAAAATTGGTAAAATCTTATAAAGGGTATAAGGTTAATGGATTTGGATTTCATACACACATATATGGAGAATAAAATAAATCAATAAATAATTTTCTGTATTTGAAAGGAACTCATCATAATGAAAGTGAAATTGAATTTTATTGTATTCTGGATGAAATAATTATGTTATTTTATCTTAGACCAAATTATGTAACAATTTTAAAATTCTATTGGTTTGATATTGACAGTGGGTCGTGACTTCATCCATTACATAGAGTCTTCGACTATAAATATATCAATTTTTTTTCCATCAAATGAAACATTTATATTGGTAAATCTAGTTTATGATCAAAATCATTATATTATTTTATATAATTTCAATGACTAGTGTAGTGTAATAAAAATTAAATCTCATGAAAATAAATTTCATGAAAATGAAAATGGTTTTAGTAGACGTTAAAAATGTTGAAAATTTTCAAGAATCGTCAATTAATATATACCTCACCCATAAAGATATAAATATCAATAATTAAACACCATTGTTAAGGATGAATGATACTGATATTGTTGATGTTGTAATAAGGGATGATTATGCCGAAAGGAATATGTATGTTGTTGATTTAGATGATGAAGATGAAGACATTGTCATCAATGAAGATGAGGATGAAGATGATAAATGGTGTATTACATTCAGGTATTTATTATGTTTTTTTATCTTCCATACGAGTATTATCAATTATTATTAGGTATGATTTCTTGTTTCAGATTGACCGAGATATTCTTAAATACATATTCTATTCCTTCAATGATTCCGGTTTTTATTAATTTCTTATATTTGATATCTATTGTTACAATTTTTGATAGGAAAGAATATTATATTCGGAAAGGTATTTTTTATATATTTAATATATTTATTTATAATTATTTATATGAAAAATAAATAAATTTTGGTATTTATTATATGATAATTATTATATATTATAATTTAATAGTTTTTTATTTGATATACGTATTAATAGTTATTTATTTGTAAGATTATTAAATTTTTGTATTTATTATTATATTATATTTGATATCTATATAAAAAACTTTTATATGTATGCTTCCATGTTTTATATGGATGAAGATGCTTCCAATGATCTATTTTGTTCTCTCGCTGATGCAATAATTCATAATTATGAGCCCAATTCACCTACATCGTAGGATGTATCCATAATATCACTTATTAGTAGGGGTGCGACCTTTATAGATTGATTATTCAAGACCCTATTCTATATATAAATTGATATATTTATTTTTATACTCAATTGTGTAGGTATTTTAAATTATTTATGGTATTTATTTTATATTAATTTTTTGTATGAATTTTATTAATAATATTATCATTCATTGTTTTTTTCTCATCTTTTCACAATTTTCTTTTAGGATAGTTGGTGAGATTCTATGTAAATATTTTTAGGTTACATTATTATTATGGGAATAGGATCCCATTTTTGTTTAAAATTAGATGTTCTAAATCAAGATTATATGTTGATAAATACTATAATTATTTTAAATTAATTTAATTAGTACCATGTTTTTTAAATATATTTCATAATTTTTGATCTATGATCAATGATTGCATGAGATCTCTTGTCCTAGAGATATGTGAGATTTGTATACATGTACATTTTCATCAACTTCTACACAACCTAATAAATAGTGTCATGAATAGATCATTTATTATTATTTCTTACCAGTTATACTTATCTCATAAGACTAAAAATATCACATATCTTATGAATGGAACAGATTACACTCATTCTTGATAGAAGAGACTTTTAAGATAGCTTAATTATCTAGGAGTCATAACTGAGTGTGTGGTGGGAGGGGAAGGTGGTCATAGATAGGACTGGGAGTCATACATTATGTATACATCGATGACCTATGATAATTAATATGATTTATTAATGTATATATACATTAAATTTAATATATTATTTTATATTATACCAGACACTACATACCAATTATTATAGATTTCGAAGTTTACAAGGCATTGTACACTAATCCACGCTTAAGATAGCGCGTCATCAATAAAAAGTTCTATATTGTGGTTAGTATTTTCTTTTAAAATATTATTGATATTAATTTTATTATTATTTTAATTTAAAATAACATTTGATCAAAATGCATGAGACTGTGACTTCACATTATATATAGAGTAACGCCAAGAGTGGATAATATTCCACTTGTGAGTTAGGTTTTTATTACGGGGTTTATATACATGAATTATTTCAAGGAGTTGATAATGTTCAAGTGATAAATAGTTATTTATGATTGACACATACTAGAAATTATGAAACGTCAGTGATGTTATCGATCTACTTGAAGGGAGGTCATGTGGAGTTATCTTATTCATCTGTTGAAAATTATGAAGATATTTTTCATGATCATTATTAGATGATACAATGGATGAAGAGTAAGTGGGAGGAGGATCGTGAGTGGCAACATCATACAGAAGAGAAAATTATAGTTTATATATGAAAAAATTAATGTTATGTTGGTAGGTATTTCCCCCAGATGAACCTAAGGGTGAGCCTCCCCCTAAAACTTGTTGATTTTTTAATTACAATTTTGTATTTTTTTGGAAAACATATTATATGTGAAATATTGTAATATATTTATTCATGTTTTTATTATATGTAATTTTATTATATTTTTGCATAATTATTTTTTTAAAATGTATACCTAATTTTGAAATATCACCAAATCAATCATAATTATTTATTTTTAATTTTTTTGAACTATTTATGATGGAGTGGAGTTTCATAACAAATAATCTTTCATTATGAAAGATCGTGAGAAATAGTTTTTGAAAATATTTTCGAGATTATATCTGAAGGACCACCATTTTTTGCATAATAAAAATTATTTACAACAAACCATCACAAATAATAATATTCGAGATGAAATTATTACCATAATATTTTTTATGATGGATTCCCATCACAAATTGATTTTAACTATTAGACTCCATCGTGAAAAACCCTTCAAAAAATCATTAAAATTTATTATTTTCTCTTCATACAAAAATTAAGATATAAGTGGTATCTTAACCAAAAAACTGGTAATGAACATTATTTTCTACTAAGGATATGATATAGATTTATTATATCTGTAAAGACCCGAAAATTTCAAGGAAAATTTGATATTAAATTATTTGGAATTTAACGAGTGCATAGTTTCTAACGGCGCCTAATTCTGAGGTCCGGTGTGCCCGGAATCAATTTCTGTAATTTTGTTTAGGTACGTTAGTAAATGTACGTGTAGGTTTTTTTATCTTTTGAACCGGTGCTCGGAATTGAAATCTGAGGACACCGATGAACTCACAGCTCCGGTATTCGCTTAAGGAGACCTCTACCGTAATTGTGTTTGGTCGAGAGCGGAAGTTAATTTTTCTGATTCATAATAAATAAAATAAAATAATTGGTGACATAATTTTATTTACATGCTGGTTATTATCTCCAAATGGGAGTTGGAGGTGGGGCCCACGCCCACATAACCTCCCATGGGAGGATATTGTGTGTTGGGGACCACACGAACACCAAACCCCTCAACTCCCAATGAAACCCACTTAAAATCATAAACCATCCACCTATCATATTTTAATTTAAACCCTCCACATTCCACCCTACCTCATAAAGATGCCAAAACCCTCTCAATTAATTAACATTTAATTAATTTTTTCATCTTTGTGAATTATTTTGAAATTCATGTCGAGGATAAAAATAATAACCAAAGCTATTATTTTGGATTGACACTTTCTGTTTTGGTGGAGCCTTGGAGAATAGGTGGAGCCTTCTTCCCACGACGAACGTGGAGAACACCATCCTCTCGACTAAGAACGTTCCTCGTCTCAAAAGAACATGGAGCGCAATCTTCTTCCTTCTTCGACCGGTGCAAAGAAGGGAAGCACCGCTGCCAATGAAATACACCGATTGTGACATCTCAACATAACTTCACCAAACTCTACTCCCTACAGTGCTGATGGAATCACAACCGTCGTCCATGACCCACAAATTCCATGACGCCCGTCTTCCATGGCTCGTCTACATGCAATGTCAATTACGAGGTAGGGGGTTGTTTTGTGTTTTTTATTTTTCCAAACATCATCGTTCATATTACGGAATGTGAATTTCCAACAATTAACGTCATAACGATGAGGGTTCTATCTGCACGAACATGGCACGAACCTCCCACATATTTTTTGATCTTAATAATGATGGAGGCGGAGCTAATAGGGCACAGTGTCGTAACACCGCACCGGTGACGAACCGTGGTGGATGAAAAGGCGTGTCGCCGTCGCGCCGCACTATGGAACTGAATGTCATGGTTAGGCCAGGCCGCGGAGGTGGTGGACTAGTGCCATCGCACCGACCACATAGAAAAAAAACCACGTCACACATTCGCGGGCCTCTTGTCTTGAAGAACTGGATGGCTATTGTCGGTCAGGCTAGAGGACCGCGACACACACAGGTGTCATTCGGAGAAGACGTGGCCCGCAATAGTGGGCCGCTCATTGGGCGAACCGGACGGCCGCTTGCCGACCATGATGAAGAACCACAGCCCGCAAAATGAGTCACTAGCGCCGGACATAACCGTCTGGCTACGGCCGGCTGAGCAGAGGAGGGTCGGCACCACTCAACACCGCCAGACGAGCCGAACCGGACCGCAACGTGGTCCGGGTCTACGGTTGGGTCTCACCCCACTGGACTAGGCTGACCCCCCATCCAAGTCGGACCTATCGGGATGGGTCCGCAGCTCGGGCATCCTCCACCAGCCAGGGCTTAACCCCAGCCGGGTTGGCCCCGCCGAACCGGGTCGGGACGACCCGCGACAGCCCACCGGGCTTGACGGGCTGGGCCCAACTTCGCTTAAATGTGAATATCTGACGACCGTGCATCCAAACGACACGTCTTTTGCGACACTAGGACCCTTGATATGAGGCGGTCATTTTGGGATACTCTAAGTGTGTTTTGGACGACTTTGGAAAATGGCCGGTTTTGGATCGAGCCTAAATCCAACCAGACCCCTAGAACGGAAAAGTCAATAACTCTCAGACCGGGCGTCTGATTGATGAGTTGTTTGTCGCGTTCAGTTTATTTTGATGAGACAGAACTTCGAGATACTTCAACTAAAGACTTAGTGATATTGGATGTATCAATCCCTTTGATTGAGGAGAGGATCCTCATGGAATCGAGGGTTCTGTGTGCGGGAACCCTGTCACTGGGTGCGACTTCGATGACAACTGTACAGGAATCCTTCGTGGGTTCGACGAAGATGACTACTGTACGAGAATCATGTGTGGGTTCGACAGTTCTGATGTCTATTCATGTATCCTATGTGGGTCCAACAGTATAGTTGGTCCTATATCCTGTGTGGGTCCGACATCTTAGACGAGATAGCTGGTCCTATATCCTGTGTGGGTCAGACATCATAGACGAGATAGCTGGATTGTATCTTGTGTGGGTCCGATAGCTTAGCTAGTCCGATATCCTAAGTGGGTCTGATAGCTTAGATGATCCAGTTGCTACATATGATCATCTATATCTCCCTAATATTGTGGCATACCTTTGTGAGTTGATTCGTGTCATTAAACCATTATCTTCGTGGTGATTGACTTTACTTCCGTTGTGGAATTGGTTTATTCTTGGGCTCAAGAGTTGGAGTCAGACTGAGATTGGTAACTTAGGTATATTTATGGTCATATACCTAAGTAGGTTTTTTTGATACTTCATGATTGTCTATTTCTTATTTTTTTTATCCTTAGTGGATATTGTGAGACCATTCAGGTCTCGAGGTCCCTACTGATTATCGTTATACTCACCCCTGCACGGGCTATGTCTGCACCTCGTTTTGTTGGATGCTGACGACGGATAGCGTTGATGGAGGTCGGGAGCGCCATGACATGACAGTACCAAGAGGTGGACCATGCGATGAGTCGGCGCATGGAGGATACTGACAAACGTGACTGCTGAGGTGGCCATCTATTCATACCCTTCAGGTAGGAATCCCGGAGGACGATCCAAGAGCTACTCTTTACTTTTAGGAGTTTTTCCATTATTATATGTACTTGTTGTTCTGTTGGGTTTGTATACTTGCCCATTTACATTCCAGCACACTATTTTTATTCAGTTTTATATAGTTTTTACTCCATGTTGTGTACTCTATTGTGTTTGTTTAGTTTTATTAAGTCAATGCCTTCACAACTTAGGAATTTATGCCTTTGGTACTAGTCTCCAGCCCCTGGCCTATGGATGGCGGGCTTAGGGTAGTCACGACACAGGGCCCGAGGACGGGTCATGACACCATCGATGAAAAAACCTTGTATTAGATTTACAAGATCATTTTAAAACATATTAAATTATAGATCAATTTTACTTTATTATAGAAAACTTGTTGGATGAAATAATTTTCCATCCCATATTCAATCATCAACATTCCATCTTAATAATTTTCCATCATTTTAATTTTCATATGGATTTTTTAGATGAGTAATTATAGGATGATAAAAAATTACCTATGTATGATTGTTGGTTTCTAAAATCCCAATAATATAATTTTCCATTAAACGATAACAATTGCTGATTTTGTGCACCATATGAAACCACAATCTTAAAAAGCCATGATATACTATAAATATATTATTTCAATGTTCCCTTTGTATCATACAAATTAAATTAGTGTAATGAATATGAATAACCACATTATATAAATATATATAGAGGATTTATATAATCATAATTTATTTATTAATTCATAATTTATATGTACTAAATATTTAGTAAAAACTTATTATGCTTCCAAAATAAATATTTCTTCAAAAATTATATATATTTCATTTTGTGTGTGAAAATTATAAATAATTTATAAAATTCATGAAGTATTATATTTAGAAATCAGTATATTTTTTTAAATGTGCATTTCAATATTTTTTTAAAGTTATTTGTTTTAGATTTTTTTGAAAATATTTTTTCTTGAATAGTGAAAATATATATTTTTGAAACACTTTCATTATTTTTCAAGAAATAAAATAATTTTAAATCCCTTTTTTATTAATCTGAAAAAAAAACACAAGACTCATTTAATTATAAATAATCTACAAAATTATGTACGAATTAGTGTTATTCATTATTTAGATATAAGTTCATTTTTTGACTGAAAAACACATTTTTCAAAAAATTATTTTAATGTGCATGATGTAATTTAATCTTGATAAATTAAATAAATTTCAAATTTTATATTTTTAATGAATAATATAGAATATTTAATTTATATAATATTTTAAAATTCATCTAATAGTTTTATACAGTGTTGAATAAAATTAAATTTATTTTATGTATAAAAATGTTTTTTTAAAATATAATTCATTACTTTTTATGCAATTATTTTAAAAAGAATTTCATCCACTTATAGAAGATTAATATTTTTAAATATATCAAATATTTGAAGACAATATAATTATTTTAATTTAATATAATATGAATATTGTTTTCATAATGGATATAATAATAAATTTGATTTTTATTTCTATACTAATGTTTGATGCTGGTCTATGAGGGGTTTTAAACTAAGGGTTAAAGGTAATATTTATACACGAAGTTTTATAATTATTATTTGTTTAATAATTATGGACCATATTTTTTCCTAACTAAAAATAATTTTCTATTTGGATCCTCTTTCACAATAAAAAGACGTTATATTATTAAATTCATTTAAATAATTCCATTTGTGTCCTCCCACTCACCTATTAAAGGGAACATATTATCCACCATTTTTAATGATCATTGAGCACTCCAGTTCACCAAATCCATTGAAATTAACTTTATTAGACTCCTTATTGTAATTATTGAGATTTTTCTTCTTCTAAGACCATAATGTGAAGACATAAATTGCAAGGAAAATGAGGTATCTTAAAAAATGTGTAATTGTATTTACTAACTCATTGATGGTTTATTCCATCTTATACATCCTATTGATCAATTGTAAATGTCATAAAATAATTAATCTAGAATTTACAATATATTTATATGTTATTATGACTATGAGATAACCATTTTATTCCTACTTTCCATCATAATGAAAATGAAAATATTGCTAGTGTGTATGTAGGACCTACTGTCTACACGTTGCAATGTGATTCATTTGTCATCACCACCATACATGTATTTTTATATAGATAAAGATAATAATTATATACTATATTTATGAAATATATATTATTATTTATATATAATATATATTTTTTCACTTTTCCCTTTCAGCACACTAATGAATAATAATGTTCCTCATATGTACCTCTGAACTACCCCCTGCACGAACGGATGTGATTCATTTTTCAATTATGAGATTAATGTATGATTATAAATATGTAAAATATATATATAATATTTTTTTGTCATTTTTGAAATGTATACAATTATTTATCCATTATCAACATAAAATGACTAAAACTACCAAAACAAATTGTACATGAAAAATGAAAGAATTGTCACTCATAAATGACAATTTGAATAATGATTTATTATTAAATGGGTGATGAAATGTTATAATATGAACATATAGGATTTTATAAATATGATTAATATTCTGTTATAGAATTATAATAAATTTAAATATATTATATTTGATGTTAAAATCACTAATGAACAAATTCATACTTAATGTAATGGTTTATTTTACAATTTATTCCTTGTTTGATATTATTTATTTCTATGTTTATATAGGAACAATTATATTATATTTTTATCTCAACCCCAATATATTTTCTTTAATATATTTATTTATCTAGATTGCATGTTTATATATAATTTTTCGCTTTCTAGGTACTCAAAATTGTAAACGAAATTTTTTAAGATATACTGAATTTGTTTTCTCATTAAATCAGTAATATTATTCTTCCATATGTATATATATTTTTTTAAAATATTTTAATAATGTTTTAATATTTAATAGAGATTGATTAATTGAATTTTTACCAATGTTTCAATTTTTAATTTATTCAAAAATAATCTACTTATCATTTTAAAAATGATGAACCTTTTAATTTAGGTTTGATTGAAATATTGGTTTTAATACTTACTGAAAGAATGAATTTTCCAATCATCAAAAATATTATATTAATTAAATATTACATTATAATTAATAATTATTGTAATCAAATAAAATATTCATGCATATATTATATAAATTTTTATATTTTAATATAATATATTTTAAATTTAATAGGTTATTTCCCTCAATAAATATTCAAGTGGGTTTTTAATGTATTTTCATCTATCAAAATATAATGTTTTGAAAATTATTCTTATAGTCAGAAAATTTAAATTACATATTCTATTTGAAGAAAACGATTAAAATAATAAATATTTTTAAAATTTAAAAACATGATTTTAATGTAAAGTGTCATTAACCATAACTACCACTTTTAACATATATTCATTATCTTATTAAAGAATAAAATTATATTAAATTTTAAAAGTTATAAGAACCTTTTTATGTTGTTTTTCTTTTTTACCGTGATATAATCAATTATTTAATCAATTTACATTAATGAAAGAGGTTTTGGGAATATTCATCTCATATATCCAAAAATGGATTTAGTTGGATAACCATGGTCGAAGATTTCATTATTACACCACATGTTAAATAATAATCATAATATAGTTATCCTTTATATATATATATATTATACATTTAAAACCGTCCCTAAATGATGACTATGAAGAATTA
The DNA here is from genome assembly GCA_963277665.1 of Viscum album. Taxonomy (NCBI): domain Eukaryota; kingdom Viridiplantae; phylum Streptophyta; class Magnoliopsida; order Santalales; family Viscaceae; genus Viscum; species Viscum album. Next base: position 1,520,761,666 of record OY728150.1, read on the forward strand.
ATAATGTTACAAATATGGAAATTGTAGGTCACAGGTATGTCTAAATATCTTTCCCAATTTTCAATGATCATTATAGAAATAAGGTAGGTATTATTTTACCCTTAAATAATGATAATTTTATCGAAAATGTAATATTATATTTATAAATACATTTTTATATACCATATATGTTCTATGGTGATGAAAAAGAAATTACACAGCATCATGATGGTGGTAGTTCACACATACATACAAGCGGTGATATATTTTTTTAGTGAATGGATAGGTATGAAATTAAATGATATATTATCATTTCATAATGATCAATATTTAATTAATATCATATATATATATAATTATATATTAAATCAATCATTATAACCAAATATAAAAGGTGATAAGGGAAAACAAATTATAACAGTTTACAATGTGGTAATACTCCTTACATATGAAAAAAAGTTTCATTTCACATTTAGATAGCAGAGGATATGGATGTTATAACTCTATAATATTTTATGAAATATATTTTTTCAAATTATTTTATTTCTTTGATAACTTTCATTACACATAGCATTGTGTCAAGACAAACCATGATATACTGTTAGAATGGAATCATTATATGTTATCATAAAACTAATGGATTAGAGGGTATCAATATTACTAAGTAAATTATTAAAATTTATGTTTTACAAATTTAATAAATTTGATTATCATTTCTAAATTACTTTATAATAAAAATAAATAACTTTTTAAAATTAAGTAGATGTTTTTATGAATAACTATTTTTATGCATTCAATGAATTTTTATCAAACTAAATTAAAATTATCATTATGGCCGAATTGTTTTAATGAATTAAAATTTATATAATATGTTTTAAAAAAAATTAAACATTCATATAATATTTTTCTATTATTGGGTAAAAACTGAATGTGTTTTAGGCTTTAAAATATTACTTATCTAAAATGTGGGTTGTCAAATTTTACGTAATTATATTATAATATATTTAACCCAAATATTGGTACCAAATTTGATAAAATTAATATCATATTTTGAGTCAATATTTTGAACATTTTTAAATTTTTACCTTTTATTTTTTGTCAATATGAATAGTAAGCATAATAAATTTCATCACCACTATAAAGGGTATATTGTGTTTATTTTCATTAAAACTAAGTGATATGTACATAACTATTCATCCTAATTTTAATTGGTTGAATTTAGCATGATGATTATCGTATTAGGATCTAAATTTATTAGACTAATGGTCACTTTTCCTTGAAAATTATATTAATATTTTTAAAAAAATGAATGTTAAATAGTTTCACTCCCTTAATTTTAAATGACTTTTAGTTATTCATATAGCCATAAAATCTAGTTATTAATGAATATTAATTTTAATTTTAATTTTAATGTTTAATTCTGATTATGTTAATTTATTTCTTTTTTTAGTAATTTTATAATGTCCTTAAATGTTTATGCAACACCAATGGAGTATTTCTCCGATTAAAAAATATTATAAATGATTTAAAAACTATTGTAAGTAATATTTTTTGATTTATTTAATGTGATACACATATTTTATAGTTAAATATTACGTATTACAATTATTTTATATATTTATGTTCAAATTTGAAAATTTTGTTTATGTTTTTAAGTAAAATTAAATGAATAGTTTCAAAATTGACATTAATGACATTTTATCGAAATTATATTTTATTAAATTACATAAAAATAATAAAATAGTAAAAAATTAATATATAGTCTAAAATTTAATCCCATATTTATTTATTTTCTATTTGGATTCATATGTTTTTAAAATAAATTTATTATAATTTAATCCATTAAGAAATTCAAAGTGTGTCCTCTCCATCCCGTATAAAAGAACACCCATTATTTATATTCTTCAACAAACATTGATCCATAGAGATTTAGAATCCCCTAAAAAATTTCCTTCTCAACAACCATAGTGTTTTTTGGATATTCTCATCAACCCAAATGATAAACCCTATGTTCCTTAATAATGTATCTGAATAAGGCATCCTGAAAGAGAGGTAATTTTATTACCCAGCTACTTTCTATTTTTGTATTCATTTAAATCATATAAATATTTTTATTTGTTATAAAATATTAAATTATGGATCCTAAATATTATAAAATGATAATATTATTATTGAAAAAACCATTACCCAACTTTTTTTTATCAAATGTGATCTGAAAGTATCTCTTGTGCATATATACGACTTACAATCTCTACATATCAATAAAATTCATTTTCCAACACCGTATTTAATGTATGGTTGTAATGATGGTTTTAAAGAATATATGTCATATTTATAACATAATTAATATTCTATAATTATAATATCATATCGACTTTCTTATCTTTCAAAAATATGTAAAATGAAAATATCATTCATGCATAGGGGTGGACTACCACCTACACGAATCGATGATATTCATTTTTCATTTCTATATTACATGAATGATAATGAGTATTAACATGATGAATATATATTATTAATATGCTATTCAAATTATTATGGTGATTTTCATTTTTTTACCTTTCTTTTATTCATTCCATTGAAAAAATAAAACAATGTTCATGCATACATATGACCAACCATCTCCATGAACCGTGTAATTCATTTTATATATCTAAAATTATGGAATAATCTACATATATGTATATACATAATATATATTATATAATAATAATGTATGTTATTATGTTATATAATTATATTAAAATTTAATTAATTATATTAGAGGTTAAAATGCAGTTGAAGTAAGTGGAAATCTATATGAGAGGTTTTCATCTCAATTTTGTGTCTTTGAGAAACATACCATAATCACCTCTTATTTCATTTATGTGGTGTTAATAATATAAAAAATTAATTTTTTAATATCATTATTAACTTAATTGGAATATATATATATATAATGTTTATTTTTTGATGGGACTAATGAATAAAATGTCTACAAAGTTGTTTGTTCTTAATGATTAAATATCATTATTTACGGTTATGTTGTTTATGATAAAATATTATAATCTAACTCTCACAAAAACTATTAATATTATTAAATTTTTTATATCTAAATAAATAGTGGGTTTCCATTCATTTTTTCCACCTTATGTTCTTTAGAAACTAAAAATATATTTTTAAGGAAAATTGACTTTATTTATCTCTTACATCGAAAAACTTATTTCTTCCATATACATGTTTTAAAAAAAGGTTTTAAAGAAGGTTTTTTACTATTCTAATTTGAATTTTGAAATTAATATTGCCCATGTTTTATTTTTTACAAAATGGTTCAAAAGCAGATATATTTTTCTTCTAAATAAGGTACATCATGATTTATTTTTTAAAAAGTGTAAAAGGAATGTTTTATTTTAACATAGATTTAAGTTAAAGTAATTCTAGCTATTATGAAAAAACTATGTTATAATGTCTTAATTAAAATTTACCATGGTTATTTTTGAATAAAATTTTTTCGATATTTTTTTTCAAATTTTTATATTTTCAAGTAGTGATTTCAAAACGGAATGATTAATTTACTCTAGAAATGTTACATGTTATCTTCCATAATTAAATTCTATCCAATATTGAATCCTTTTATTGTACTTAAACCTTACGGGGGATTTGATCCCATGATCCCATCCTTTTACTTAATATCCATGGTATAATTTTTTGATGAAAAAATGTTTGATGAATTCATTCATTTTCAATGGGTTTTATTATGATGAAATGTTTATGAAACCTATTTCTTTTCCATGGGTTATGAAATAATAAAATGTTTATGAAACTCATTTTTTTGGGATTCTGATATGATTTATTTTTTATGATATTCTACCACATTTTTTCATTATTTTCAGTAGTTTATGTGTGGAATCTATATATCACAATAATTTATGGGGTAATAATTAATGTTCTATAAGATAAATGGGTGTATGGGAGGTTATCTGAATCCCAAATGAGGTTATACGTGAGTTTATCCTTATCACAATGTAGGTACCACAGTGGTTATCCATATCCTACCATGAAATGGATGTCTTTGTGGGTAACATTGAAATAATGTTCTCCGTTCTTATTTGTATGCCAAAATTCCATGTATTATACAAATTTTATTCTCTCATGTATCTTTTACTTTGATTGTTTTAATCATTCATATATTACCAACCACCATGATTTATGAAATTACTTATGATTATGATCTATAATATATCGAGTATATATTTCAAATAGTAACTTATGTTCTCCAACCATTTTTCTTATGTTATGTTTTTGTGTTCATCATTAGATCCCTTATTTAACATTAATGATCATCAAAGCTCACTATTTCTTATGTTTCATTTTCATAGGTAAAATAGAATGATATTATGTTTAATATTTTAAAAAAATGTGGTAGTTATGAATGAGTAAGTGGGAGATAACGTAGTTCACTTATAAAATAATTATTTTTGTATCCATATTTCCAAAGGAACTATATCTGTATTATTTTGGAGTATATTGTCATGTTATATAATAAATATTTATCTAATAAGATTTGATATATATTTAAGGTAAATTATGGGTTTCTATTTCTGGTATCAAACCAAGTATTGGATAAACATTGGAAACTAGGATGAGAAAACATTAGTGAGAACTATAGGGATAAGTCTACATATTTGATAAAATAATAATATTTGGGTAATAATCATGAATAACCAAGGTTAAACCTATGGTTTCATATATTGAAAAAAAGGTTTCATTATTTAAATATCTTGTAAATTATTTCTTATGATTATTTGGTTTAACTATAATATTGAAACCGCTCGGACTATTTTTTTGGTTTTACTAAATTGATGGAACCAATAAGAATAAGTTAAATGAAAAATGAAATGAAAAATGATATGATTTTCCTCTTAATGAACAAAATTTTATGGGATCTGCAATATGAAATCGTATTTCTATGATCACACAACTCTCTGAAGTTATGAATCATACCAATCTTTCAAACAATAAAACAAGGTAACAACATTCTGTTTAGTCTTTCATGAAAAAAATCTCACCTTATTTAAGAATTTTTTCTGATCGAATAATTACTGATCAATGGATTATTCTTATCATAAATATAAATATTTTTTTATAGTCTTTAAAACAAGAAAATGTTATTTTATATTTTTACCTATTGGAAAGAGAAAGATATTAATGGTTTACTCTTACCCAGAACATGATGGAACAAAATTATATTAACACCATAGAAAGGGATTAAATTAACTTATTATTTCACAATAAGTACTTTCCTAATATTATAAAAATTGTGACTAAAATCATTTCGTAAAAGATGAAGGATGAAGAATTGATTTTTACCTATGAATAAAATTATACAAGTGTTGTGATTTACACTTATATAATTATAACCCAACCCTAAATTAATTTTGATAGATTCTTTAGTGTATTAATACCATTTCTTGGATGGAAGCTAGACATAAGGGCCTTTAGTATATTGGAAAAAATTGTTTGATGTGGTATCAATGTGGAAATTGATATTTGGGTAACCCATCTAACTCATGGTTTTGATAAAAATAGAAATATAAAATCCATTTAATATTAAAAAAACATAAGAGAGTATAAGATGATGCCAATTTTATGCTCCATGTATTGAATAAAACAAGGATTAATGTTTCTTAATGGGGATAATAAATATTTTATTTGTGTAATGAAAGACCATAAACTAACTGAATGTCTATGTGATGAGAATATGTTATATAATTTTGAAAATATAGAGAAAACACCACAAAAAGATCCACACATAATCTAGTTTATCAAATACTGGGAGTATGATAATTATGCTATCTATTTCTAAAATCTGAATATTAATGAATACGGTTATCATCAACAACCTCTTAATCCAAGATATAAAGGTAAATATCAAATGATCACAATTTTTTATTAAGGGTTTCATATTTCTATGTTAAAAGGTACACTTATCATACAATCTAAAACAAATAATATATTACATGTTTCAGGATATTATCACTCTTTTTTGGAAATTGTTTTAAGGGTATTACAGTACGACCAAAATTATTAGATATTTAATTAGTAGTTGAACCCTCTAAATGTATAATTATTTCATTTCATTTTTTGTATTCTTCTATGGTTGAATTTTTTGGGAATTCTATTCATAAAAAATATGTTATCCTATATCTAGTTTAGTTTAATGTTATTTTGAAAATGGATTGGTTTATTTCCAATACACATATATTAATTTCCAATAGAGGGAAGTCATATTTTATATTCCAAACCACCTATAATCATCAATAAGTGACATGATAAATATATACTTCTGATGGAAATCACATCCATTATATGATTATTGGTTCCTATAAAAAAGATTCATTTATTTCAAATGTTTGTGGAGAAACTCAACATTGAATATATTCTAATTGTGTATGAGTTTGTGTATGTCCCACTAGAATAGTTTCTTAGTCTTCATTAAAATCATAAAGTTGAGTTTTCAAGAAAATCATTCCCAGTTCTAAACATATTTCAAAGCCTCTATATTTAATAACATTGATTTAGTATCATGAATCAAAAAAGATACTCTAGGAGAATCATGAAAAATGATTATTTGGGACAGGTATGTCACATAGGGATTTACATATTTTTTTTAGATGAAAAATAGACCAATGAAACTCTAAAATGATTATCAAGAACATAATATTATATCTATTAATAAAACACATCATATACCCCATAATGATGACTCATTTAATCAAATGAACAAATCTAAATTCTTTTACAAGATTAATCATTGTTTTGGATATCATATATTGAGTTACAAAAAGGATGATATTCCCAAGATATCATTCAAAATAAAGTATGGACACTATGAATATATAGTGATTCCTTTTAGTAATACCAATTATCACACTATCTTCACTAATTTAAAGAATTTAGTCTTTAGATATTACCTTGATCAGTTTTTAGTCATCTTTATTGATGGTATTATTATATTTTAAATTACAAATAAATAAAATTAATATCACTTGTGTAACATAGTTAAGACAATATATAAGTATAAGTTTTTTTGCAAAAATTACAATGTTTTAAATTTATCAACCGGAAGTATCATATTTAGGTTATATAATCTTAAGATAGGTTATAAATGTGGATCCATCAAAGATGGAATATATTGAATGTTGCTACTGAACATCCATGGTTACTAATATCTATAATTTCCTTTATTTGGCTATATATTATCAATGGTTTTATGTTATTTTTTAATAGTTGTCCAATCCACTCACAAAGATCACTCAGAAGTGAGTCAAGTTCCTTTTGAATGACAAATGCGAGGAATTTTTCAAGGAATTGATGAGAAAGTTAATGAGTAAGAATTTTATTATATTACTTTCTTTTGGAGAGTGTTTTAAAATTTAAAATGATAAATAGAAGAAATTATAGGGTTGTTTTCTTGTAAAACTGTGACATTTTAAAATAAAAAATATTGTAGTCGATAGTGTATGCGACACGAAACACTAAGCATAGAAGAAAATATAACACACTGAGATATTAAAATATTTTTATTTAATATATTATATATATTGCGTAACAAAAAATGATGATTATATATTTTGTTACATGTAACATTTTTTTTATCTTTTGTTACACGCAACACCAATTTTAGCTTGCGTTACACGCAACACTGAGTTTAAAATATCTTTGAAATATTATTAAAATATTATTATTTAATATAATAGTAATAAAAATGAAATTAAATTACATGGTATGATTATTAATAAATAAATTAAGAAATATATGGTTTTTAATTAATTAGTAAAAAATTAAGAATCATTTGGAAGAAAATTGTTTTTCTAAAAACTGTATTTTTTCTTAAAAGACGGATGTGTTGCACTATTAACACATAATTTGAAAATAATTTCTACCACATTTATAATGTTTATATAAAAATAAAAACTCATTTTTTGAAATTAAAATAAACATATTTATCTTAGGGTGCTATTTCGATATTATTCTAAAAAGGTTCATTTTTTGATGAATAGTGAAAAATACTGAATTTTAATTGAAATAAAACCTATTCATTTAAATAATTTATACAATTAAATTATATTTAAAATTAGGTTTAATGAAAAAATATTTCAATTTAAAATAAAATATTCTAATTAATTTCATTGGAATAGTTTTCATATTTATGTTTTATATAACAACTTTGTAAACTATTGAACATTTTAACATTACAAAATTTCGTTCTCGTCAGGTATACAAAATTTATTTTAAATTAAAATTTATCAATTCTGTGAATTGAATTTAGAAAAATGGACTCTATATGTTGAATAAGAATAATTTTAACCTCTCAAATTTCCAACATTAATTTTTACCAAAAGGAGAAGTGCAAGAAATAAAACTTAATTACTACTATTAATTTAGAAATGAGGTTACTCGGGGGGGGGAACTAAAAATATATGGTCAAAATGAAATATAAAAATATATAAAAACTATTTAATGGATATAATTCTTCTGTTCCACCTATAAGGTAGGATAAATTCCCATCTTGGACCCTCTTTACATATGAAAAACATGGGAGCACTCAATTATTTTCAAAAATTACAAGTGTGTCCACTCCACCACTTATAAAAGGCCACACATCTCATCTCTTATTCACACCTCCAAACCTCTTTGGTTCTACTAATAAAAACCCAAATCACATCTCAACTTCACTCCACTCATCGAAGTAGCCATATATTTTGCAGAAATCCCACCTAGTACTGTGTTCGTATAAACCTAAGGATGATACCTAATGAAGAGACAATGTTATTCAAAAAGAGTACTCATTATTAATTTTTATCAACCTTATTAAATTATTATTAATCCATTATGATATAATAACTTCAACATTATTCATATTTTGGGATGATGTTATAAAAAGGGAATGAACTTTTACTATCTCTACATCCATCAACATGATTACAAAATAATCATTGGTGTGTACGATATAATACTACCTCATGAACCGAAGTTAATAATTTTTCCATTACGAATTTTTCTGGTTGGTTATGATGTAACCACCCATGGATTTACCATATTTTGATTTTAGAATCAAATAAATTCTTTTCCTAAATGTCATTATATAATACACATAGTTATTCTTACTATAAACACAATATTGTGTTTATATTGTGTTACACACAACATTATTATTATATTTTTTTATTCATAACCCTAAATTTTTCTTTCATTACATGCATCGACAACTTTCTTTGATGGATTTCATTGCAGAGAAGACTGAGTTCTACTAAACAATGATATATTATTAATATATATTTATTTAATATAATACGATATAACTTACTTGTTAAATTAAAATTTATGAAAAGTATTAAGTATCTTATATAAATATATAGTTGAATTAAATGGGAGAAAATTAATAAAATTTGAATATAAAAAACATTGAATATAATGGAAGTGTTTTTATAAAACAAAATTGTTATGATCCCAAAGGATTTTTGACTTAATGAAATAAAATAATTTCTATTGGTGAATTATATTAATAAAATTTATATATACTAAAATATAAATTAAATATTTATTTATATTAATCTAATATATTTTAATGTCATTATTTAAAAACAAATACAATTTTATGTCTAAAAAGTTATATTTTTCTATAGTCAGTTTTATCACCTTTTAATGGTAGACATGTTTTAAAACAAAACATTGACACTTTTATAAATTTTTTAGGAATCAATAAACATCACTTTTCAAATTATAATTTCCAAATTTTCAAAGGTTTTATTTTTGGTAATTTTCTTAGATGTTTCATTTTTTGATGGAGAGTAAAAAAATACTGAATTTTAATTTAAAACTGACATTTTATTAAAATATTTAATAATGTAAAATTATATTTTCAATTGTTTATAAAATTTAATTATATTACTTTTACATATATAAATCCATTTTTGTACATTTTTATCAATATTACATTGAATTTGGATGTAATATCATTTCACAGTTTTGAAAATGTTTACATCAAAAACCCACTTTCCAGTCCTATATGCAGGATTAATTTTAAATTAATTTTTAAATTATATCTGATTTTAATTTTAAAAAAATGGATACTATTATTTTATTCATCATAATTTATAACTTTTAGTATGTTCATATTATTTTTTGACCAAAAATATTATTGAAATCAATAAAAATTAATTAATGTTATTAACATGATAATTAGTTAACTAAGTGGTTAAAATTTAATATTAAGGGGCCAAATGGCATAGAATCTTTTCAAAACCCATCATATAGATATATTTTTACATTATAATATATTTTATAGATTTTTTACATTATTGGGGTATCATTACGTAAGGGATACCACCCAATAGTGTTTATGTTTCTATATTTACATAAATTCCCCTACTCATCCACTATAAAATGAAAATAACCCAACCCTATTATTTATACATATAAATAATTTTGCATCATGAAAACAAAAAGATTCTCCTAACATCCCACCCCTAACCATATAAGCCTCACATTGTGTAGAAATCAATCTACTAAGGATTTTCGTATAAACCAGAAGGAGTTACCGAATAAGATTTAACGTTCTTCAACAAGAAGATTTGTTTTTTTTCCTTTCTCTACTCAATAAATTATTCTTTCATATATTTTATATAATTAACTAAGTATAATAAATATAATGACTTGTTTTTATATTAATGGTGCGACATAAAACTACACACACTTCCATCAAATGGGATACACATCATCGTTCATGTGTAGGAAAGTCTACCACCTCACAAACCAATATCATTTGATCATCCCTTACCACATTTAATGGTTTGGAATAATTGTGTTATTATTTGTTTATGATATATTTAATATTTATAATGTATTTATTATCCATAAAAAATTAAATAACATATACCTTTATGCTTTCAATTTTTATGGGAATACGATAACATAGTTTGTGGATGTGTGGACAACCGCCTCCTCAAAGTTATGTGATTCGTTCAATCATTACATTGAATGTATCAAGGATGGATTAAATAAATATGGTAGTAGAAATATAAGTTACATATATATATATATATATATCATTTATCTATTATTATTTTAATATGATAATAAAATAGAATCAACGTTAATGGATAAATATGGCATACCGTCTCCATGAACAGTGTATTCCACTTCTTATCACAAAATATCATGGATTAATATAAATACATATATACATAAAATATAAGATATACATGAATTTATTATAATATTCCTAAAATAATTAGCTTCATATTAATAAAGAATATCATTATATTGTTTACACTTTCACACACTGAAAAAGTGGAAATGTCGTTCATTAGCATGTGGACTACAACCTCCTCGAAGAAATGTCATTCCTTTTTCATCACAAGAATTATATATAAAAGTATATTTTATTAAATAATATGGTATTTAACACATGATTATCATTCTAGAATTATAAATTTTAGTTTCTTTATATTCATAATTATCATTGAAAAATGGAAACTTTACTCATGCATACGTATGACCTACCTTCTCCCTAACCCTAACATAAGTTTATTTTTCAAAACCATATTACTTGATTGGTTTTAAATTTATAATTTATGTATAAATATGATAATTATTTCATGATAATTATTCTATATATTTTTAAATTATGACCCCTTTGACTATATTCTACCTACCGAAGTCATTTTCACACACAAGCTGAATATGATCAAAACATACGACTTAGTTTAATTCAAAATAATTGAATGTAATTTGTTAATAGGTAAAATAAATGTAATAATAATATTGAAAAAGGTTCTAAAAAAATTTCATTATGATTGAGACACACGTGAAAAGTCAGACTCAAGGTAGGGGATTTCATCTCAATTTACATTCAATTAAGACTTATTTTCTATTATGCTACAATTCACTTTTATGTGGTATGTATACTACTCCTTTTTCATTTAATATAATGATTAAATCACTATTCATTTTATTTTATGTGGAATAATAAATTTTCTCATCCAAGTGGTTTTGACTAGAAAATTAGCAAAAGTTAAGAGTTATATTTTCAACATCACATTATTTTGTGATTGTAATCATTCGCTTGAAAAAAACACTTCCTTATGTTATTTTATTGTACATTAAATTTATCATAAATATGGATATTATAGTGTAATGGATCTGGTTATTTCATATTACGTATACCATTTATACATATAGTGTTTACTTTGAATGTTTTTTCGATTAATTAGGAAAATGATGAAAAATATATATCTTTATCAACAAAGATATCTGATAGGGAATAATGCTCATAAATTAAATCAATTATTTGATATATGATTAATGCATTGTACATAGTCTACTTGGTTTAAGGACTTGTTAATGAAATACCCTCATTACATCGGTAGTCTCATGAGATGAACCAATTGACAAAATTAGAGTAGTTTAAACATTTTTGAGAACAAATTTTGACAGTATATTTTTCATGTTATAGGTATACAAAATCTAATATTTAATCTTTTCATCCATTATGTATTCAGATATTATTTTCTAGAGTATTTATAATTTGAATAAAAAATGTAATGATGAATTTTATTTCATGTCTTTTGATTAAATCGAACATGTGTTTAGTTATTTACCTTTCTATATAGATTATTCATTATTGATTTATGATTTCTTTCACTATACATAATCTTAAATAAAAATTTAAAACACAATTATTTTTTTCATTTCCCTAGGATATGAAGATGAATTATTTGAATGAGGTTCAAGGATGATGAGATTTTACTTTTTTATGCTTTATTTTCTATCATATTTATTATGCATATCACGTTTGTAATCTTGTTTTCCAAAACTGCTTAATTGATCGGTCGTTCAAGAGTTTTTTTTAATAATCATTCCAATGTAATAAATTATGACATCATCTTTTGGATACTAGAGTTACAGTGTTATAGTTGGTATCAATATAAGTATAGTAGAATCCTTAAGAACTACATTTAGAAAAGATAAAGGAGAAAACATAACTCTATGATAGAATTTAAGGATATGTATAGAAGAATATCCCAATGAAACCGTGTTTATGATTATGAAATTTTTTATACATAGTTTTTTCTATTTATGTTATCTATTATTCATTATTTAGAATTATACAATGTTCATAATTTTATGGGATAATCATATATATTCTATTCACTAAGGGAGAACCTGCCTTCAGTGATGGGTTATTTGTGATGGGAATAGATCTCACCACAAATAGTCCATCAAAAAGATTATTTGTGACTGGGACACCAACACATCGCAAAAGTTTTAGCACGGTTTGGGCGCCAAACTACGGGAAGGATATTTTCAAGGGGTGGTGCCTCCCCGTCGCAAATACCCGGTGGTGGTAAATACTATTTGCAAATGGATATGCCCCCATTGTAAATAGTGCATCAGTAGGTCACTATTTTCGATGAGATCCGTCGCAAATACCCTTTGAACCACTGATAATAATTAATGATGCTAAAGGTATTTATGTCGACAGTCCCTTCACCAATAGTCTCGTCACAAATAATCTGACCTATATATGCCCCCATCCATTTTTTCCTTCTTCTTCTCTATTCACACTTTCTATGTCTCTCTAAATACTAATTTTAGAGGTAAAATTTATCAGACATAAACTTTTCTATGAACCTATTTTGATGTCGTCTACACCTATAAGAGATCAAATTTAAAGGTATTTATGTTTTATTTAATTGAATATTTATTCATTTTTTTAAACTAATTTAAATTATTGTTAATTAGTTGTAATTAAATTACATTTAGATTATTTTGTTATCAGTATTTATTTGTAGTAATAAATTGAAAGTATTAGTGCTAATAATTAATAATTAATGGTAATTAGGAATTAATGATGATCATTATAATGAATATAAATAATTAGCGGTAACTAGTAATTAGTAGTTGTAATTAGTAGTAATTAATAATAATTAATTCTAAGTAGAAATAATTAGGGGTAATTAGTAATAATTATGAATAAATAGTAATAATTAGTAAAAAAATAGTAGTAAATATTAATAATTAGTAATAAATATTAACTAATAGTAAATAATTATTAATAATTAGTAATAATAAATAAATTTTACTAATAATTACTAATAATTAATAAAAATTAGTGAAAATAGTAAAAAATAGTAATAAATACTAATAATTAGTAACAAATAAAAATAATTTGTATCAAATAGTAATAATTAGTAACAAATAGTAATATTTAGTAATAATTACTAATAATTAGTAAAAATTACTAATAAATAGTAATAAATAGTAATAATTAGTAATAATTATAAGTAATTAGTAATTAATAGAAATAATTTGTAATGATTTGTTATAATTAGTAATAATTAGCAATAATTACAGTAATTAGAAATAAATAGTAATAATTAGAAATAAATAGTATCAATTAGAAATAAATACTAATAATTAATGAGAAATAGTAATAATTAGTAAAAAATAGTTAAAAATACTAATAATTAGTAATAAATACAAATAATTTTAATAAATAATAATAACATGTAATGAATACTCATAATTGTCATTGAATACTAATAATTAGTAATGAATACTAATAATTAGAAATAGATTGTAATACTTAGTAATAATTAGTGTTAATTAGAAATAAATAGTGTTAGATATTAATAAATAGTATTTATTAGTAACAAATTGTATTAAATAATATTAATTATTAATAAATAGTATAAATAGTATTAATTATTATAAATTAGTAATAGGTATTAATAATCAGTAATAAATACTACTAATTACTAATAATTATTAATAGATTGAAATAATTAGAATAAAATTGGGATAATTACTGAAAAATAGTAATAGTAAAAATTACTAATAATTTGTAATAAAAACTAATAAAAGTAATAAATACTAGTAATTATTAAAAAATACATATAATTTGTAATAAATACTAATAATTAAAAATAAATAACAATAATTAGAAATAAATACTAAATATTTGTAATGAATACTAATAATTAGTAATAATTAGCAATAATTAGTAATGATTAGAAATAAGACCTAATAATTAAAAATAATTACTAATAATTAGAAATAATGTCTTCCAACTCCTCCATCTACTCTAGAAGACCACCCCCAGTGATGTTTTTGGCATGATAAAAACAATTAAATTCATAGTTTGTTATAATATTAAATATTTATAGTTTTTTCGTTTTATATTGTAGTGAATATTGCATAATTTAATTTTGTTATTTTTTATTTTTAGTTTTTAATATTTTAATATTTATTATTAGTATTATCTTTTTAATGTTTTCTTATTTTAATAATAATAATAATATTTTATTATTTTTTAATATTTTCTGACAAATTTTTAGAATTTTAATATTTTTTTATTATTTTATTATTTATTAATATTATTATCATTATTTTATAAACATAAATAACAATAAGAGAATTATTATATTATTGGTCTTATTTTTTTTAATATTATAATAATATAAGTTTTTATATTATTATTATTAATATTATATTTATATAATATAATAATATTAATATTAATATTATTAATACAATTATTATTCTATAATATTAATTTATGACAATATTATTGAAAATATATTTTTTATTTTATTATCTATTTTCAAAGGGACCTTTTGAGTTGGGAATCTGTCACAAATAATTTATTTATTTTAAATCACCTATTTGCGACGGGAAAATGTGACGCAAAAATATTTTTTTGTGACAAGCCCATCACAAGAGGTTTATTATATGTAAACATAGAACTATTTACAATGTTATTTTCTGTAACAAGCTATTTGAGATGGGACCCCATCTCCTATGTTCATTTGCGACAAAATCCCATAAAAAATTACCCGTCACGAATACGTCAAATTCTAGTAGTGATTGTCTAGAGATTAAAATTGGATGAAAGAAGGGTATCAATACTCATGACTTTTGTAGGGGTTTCTATTCTAAGAAAGATAATATAGAAGATATTGGAATTAATAAAGTTCTGTATATATTCGAGAAGCCCAATCAGATATGAAAATTAACCTTACCTAGATGGATCAACATTTTCCACAATGAGATTATCTGATACTGGATCGCTTTCTGTGATAAAGGCCCCCATCATTTAGTGGGACTAATTATAAGGCCCCAAAATTAAACATTACATTGAGTTATGTAAATAATGTGATCTCCTTTCACAATGAAAATATTTTCATGATTAAATATTTAGATAATTAAGCCATTAATCATACATAACAACTCAAATATTAAAATGTAGAAACGTCTACTCAATATCTATTTTTTCGTAAAACAAGAAGTACTGAAAAACATGGTTTTGTTTCTTGTTTAAACATCATAACTTTTATTTAACCCCATCCATGACTTTATTCTTCATTAAAACATGTAAAAAACATTCGAATAACATGGGATATACATAAAATTCTCAGTAAGGGATACACAAAGAGGGAAAACTGTTAATATTGAAAAAACATGAAAACCCTGAATACTTTATCATTAATTAATACTTTTAAACTTTATGAAGTAGTAAAAACTCTTCACTGAATATATTATCATTACATACAATTTTTGTAAGTAAATGATTACCATAATCCCATAGAAATCATACATGACATTTAAAGGTAACATGGTACATAAACATACATAAATAAAATAACCAGAAGGTCGACTTCCACACATATCACTAAATATAATATCCATACACTCGATTTCCATACCCAATACATTATTGATTATAACATTACCACCCATCCTTGGTTTATTATGGAACAACCCATCTTTGGTTTATCTCTTAACCACCCATATTTGGATTATCACATAAACACCCATCAATTGTCCAATTACCATTATATAATCATAACATATAAAATATTTCAATTTCCAACATTTACTCATAAAATTTAATTTGAAATCATAAAAAAAATCTTTTCAAGATATATATATATATATATATTACTTTTATTTTTAAATCAAGTTAAAACATTTAATAAAGAGTCTTTTGAATCAAAGTGTAACATAACACTTTTAAACCTATGAAATAAATTTAAAATTTAAAACATTCATGTCATTATACAAAAATTTGTAAAAACCATTTTGAAAACATGGACATGAAATATATTTTTTAGGAGAATAAATCTTTTAAACATTTAGAATGATGTTTTAGATAATTATTTTCTTATCACATGAGTATCACTTGAAAACAAATCATTACGGAATAACATTAAAAAATATTCAAATATCATGAGAATATACTAATTCATGGAATAATGAGACAAAATTTTTGTATATACATATTACAGGATAATAAAGGTGCACAATAATCATATATTCTTCAATAAAATTAGATTTCGATGAAATCCATTAAAATGATCATATCATTAGATTAAGTATATATAAATGAAATAATTAGGTGTGAAAAATATAAATACACTAAATATAAGTATATATTCAGTGTAAAATAATCATTGGTAATTCACACATTTTTTTGGAGAAACAAAACCATTTTCATGGATATTTAACTCAAGATTAAGTTATGATTTCCCTTACCTTGAGTCCGACTTGTCCCGTATGATCTTTATTTTCATGAATAATAAACATAGCCTAATTTAAATATTATTGAGAAATTTTTTCATGTTTCTTATTCCTATTATATAAATTATTTCCATGTTATAATAATATGTAACTATTTTAAGTTCAAATCAGATGTTTTTTTGATATTTTATACTTGAGTAAAAAATGAACTTGTTTTGATGTAAATTGCTTATATGGTCGATAGTAAATCATCTCTAGAATTATATTTATGATTTCAATAGCATATAAATCTACTATATATATATTTAAATTAATCCGTAGTATTTGGATATAGGAAATGAAATGAACCATTCAAATAGACAGTATGCCCTACGTACACATGAACAATGCTTTTATTTTTTATTATATTAAAGGAATAGTAATTAAATAATATAAATTTATATTATAATTCCAGTATTATATTATTTTTTTAGGTATCATATGATTAATAAAACCATTCTTCATATGTTCCATGTATATTGGGAACAATTTATATTACATCAAGGGGGTGGTAGTCCAAAATTCCACAAAAAAAATTATTGTATTTTCACAACATGGAATGAAGAAAGATATTTCATAAATAAAAATTAAATAAGAAAAGGGAAATATAAATATAATATATATCATATGAAAAAAAATTCATTATAATGGCCACTATGAGAGGTAGTACAGGAAAATTGAACAATCATCATTTCGTAAGGCAGTAGTTCACTGTAAACAGAAACAGTAAGTTCGTTACCCATTAAATAGAGGTGTGTGTAAGTGTAGATTAAAACATAGCCTAACAAAATTATATTATATTTATTACACATAATTTTTTATTTAATCATTGAATAAAAAAATTTTTAGGGAATGATTAATGGAAATGAAACTAAAAATCATAAGAGAAGGTGTTACCTCAAAATCGGATTTCCTCTTTTGGTTTACACCAAAACGCATCCTTAGGAGGATTTCTTCTATAAAGAAGGATTCCTAGACAAGGGGATAGATTATTAGATGTGTTCTGGGAAGTTCCTGACTGATCCAAATGGTTCTATAATTATGATTATTAGAGAAGAGATGGTAACTTTTTATAAGAGAGGGAAGGGGAACCCTTAGAAACTCCTAAATTATTAAATTAATATAAATTAATTTTTTAATTAAAAATACAACAACATGAGATATATATAATATAATAAAAGTATTGTTCAAAATAATCTCATCCAATAATTCATAAACATGTTTTTACTTTATTTTAAACCATATATTTCTAATTTACAATTAAATATTCTCTTTTAATTTCAATTATGTTAATAACATTTTAATTATTAGGAGGATATTACTTTTACTTATATTGATTGAATATCTCATAAATGGAAAATTATTGAACTTTTATACCATATAATAGTCACATAATTATTTTAAAATATTTAAGATTTTATATAATATAATAATATAATATATTTATAAAACATCAATTATGTCCATTTTTACACTATTCATTTTATTGAATTTAAAAAAAGTCCAAAAAGAGAGATAATTTCAAACCAAAGAATTTAATAGTCTTATAGAATGTAATATTCACCTATAAAATTCTTGTATGACATAAATTATTTCAAATATTATTTATTTTAATATTTATAATATCATTTATTTTATTCCTTCATTAATAAAGAAATCACTACATCATCATTCTGCCTTAATGAAATTTAATTATTTAATGTATAAAATTATAAATAAAATACGATGATGTAGGAAATATTTTTATATTTCTAATTAATATTTATAGTCTAAGTGGTTACTTATATTGACCCGTATTTAAACTATTTTATTAATAAGATTTATGTTTATAATATATTTTCATTTATATTAAATTAAAATATATAAGTATTATAATCACACCAATGTGGCCTATAATGGAAAATTATTTTTCCAAATGTTTTTATAGGTAGGAAATATCTCATCCAAAATGATTTGGAAACATTTTATTTAATTTTTGTATTATTATAATTTTATTTTTACCATATTTACCTGATTTACCCTTTAACTGTGGTAAATAAAAATAGTTACTAATTATTCTATTTATAATGTCCAAAAATAAAAGGAAAAAATTTACATAATTATGAACAACTGATTACAAATATGTAATCCATTTTTCCCAATTAATAACACAGAAGTTTCATTAATCTTTTTATAATTAATTCCAGGTTGTCTAAATAAAAAAATGGGTTTTTAAAAGATAAAACCATCAAAATATTAACATGTGTTTATATCAAATATCATTGTGGAATTAAGTCAAATGAAAAAAAATCGATTAATGATTAAAAAATTCTAAATATAATTTAAAACTAAATAGAAATATTAATTTATCAATACAAATAATTTATTCGAAAATGCAGTTTTGAATTAAAATGCATTATTTTGAAATATACATTAAAAAAATAATTTTATCAAAAAAATACAAAAATAAATAAAGTGAATTTTAATATCCCATTTCCAAATAAGAATTTTAAATTTCAGATAGAAAATATTATAATGTAAAAAGCAATATTTAAAAATGGTTTACCATCAAATACCGAAAAAACATCTTTTCTTTAAATACTGATTTTATTCCAAAAATTAATCTGTTCTCATATCATGTTTATAAAACATATAATATGAATTTTAAATATTAAATTTTATATATTAAATATATATTTAATTACTAAAATCTCTCAACAAATATTATATGTTTTATAGAAACACATTTATTTTCATTAAAATGGTTTTTGTGAATCAAATCTCATTTAATTAAAAAGTGTTTTATTATAATTCAGAAATAATTTTTTCCAAAATAATTAATTATATATACATTTTATACAATATTATCATAATACTATTAATACCGCTCATCCCCACCATTTTAACAGCTAGGTTATTTGGTATCTTAATAATATTTAGTTGTTTTCTTATGTTTGATGTGGTGTATCATGTATGCTATTAAACATAGTGTTTTTCTTTCTTAATACTATGGATGTTACATCCTCCACCCATTTAATAAATTGAATCATCTCAATTTGAATTTGGGGTCAGTAACTATAGTAATAATTATTAAAATAACATTACTACAATCCCACAATTGAAAAATGGGTTAATAAAACTACAACTTTAAAAAAAAGAATGAGAAGTCCAATGGTAACTTGGGATAAAACAAACTATGATTACATATACAATAACATGAATATGGAAGAAAAAAAAACTCTTATAGACTAGTATAGAATGATATAAATCTTTATCATGGAAAGTTAATCACCCTAATAATATAAATATTTGATGGGTAAATGTATATTGATAAAAGTAATCATACGATGTTTTTACTTCAATATCCATTTCATATATTTCAAGAATTATATTACTACCTAGACTATGATCACATTTAAATATAATTTCTTTATAAGTATTGTTTCATCATTTAATAAATTCCACCAAAAACACATCTTTTCTCTAAACGACGAGTAATCAAGATGACATTGTCACACATGAAGAACTAGAATCAAATTATAAAGAATCACACAATAAAAAAATATGAAGTATCTATATATCCATTATTTATACATTATCAATCCAAAATATTTAGTACAATAGAAGTTATTTCCCTAATGTAGTAAATCATTTTATGAAGAAACAATATTTTTTATATCCAAAATTCAAATATAATAACCAAAGTTCAACATAGACCATTCAATAAATAACTATCATTAAAATTCCTCAAAATAATACAAACTAAAATTGAAACCAAAAATTTATAAGGATTTTATCACATAATCTTCAAGGATAAATCTTAACATTTATCTCCAAATAACATCGACCACTCTTAAAGTATCATACATAAAAGTAAATAACCTAGTCACATATTCCCCATGATAGGTAAATTATTTCCATAAATAACCTAATTCACATAAGTCCTCAATTAAAATAATAAATTCATAAAAAATATAATTCAACCATTTCTCCTCAAATAAAATGCCAATGTATTCAATTTTCTATAGGCATATAGGGTTCTCAAAATAGATAATGTCTTCAAAAATAAAATATATCACTCAATCCCTATATCATTTTCCAATACCAAGGATATCCATCTTATAAAAATGTAGTTCCCAAAATCAACTTCATCTTATTTAATAATAGAGTTTAACTGAAAAGAAAAATTATTACTAATTAGGGACTTCACGCAGGCCAGTGGAAGGTGATGCAACCTTGTTTTCCTTCGGTTGTGGGTTCGATTTATGTGGCCATTCCGGATGCGATAGGTTTTCACACATCATGTGGTTTTTCTTTTTCTTAAACTATATAATTTTGTTGCATTCCCCAAAATGTGATAAAATACTCAAAAATAAACATACCATATTTAACCTCAATTTTTATCTTATGATTTAATTTTTCATGCCAATAAGTAATAACCCATTATTACCTAAAAAATATATGTCTCCAAAAATCTTGTTAATCACATTAATATTTTGGATCATAAATCCAAAAAATGGGTTTCTAAGACATTAAGCATCTAATAAACCTAATAATTATAAACTCATGATGATATCCTCAACTCTTTAGAAAATATCATAATCTCTAATGTTGTCTAAACCATCCTCTAATAAAACTATAAGGCTCAAAATTTAGAAAATAATAATCTTGAGTTGGTAAAATTATCTGACCTAATCTCCCATTGAGGATCTTTTCATGTTTATAGACTTATAGAATTATCCCATAACTCCTACATTATAACTACAAAATTACAAAGTGGAATCTACAACTCATTATTCATTTTTTGATAAAGTATGAACTTTTAAAAAGAAATATGCTTTGAATTCATTTTTATCCATCATTGCTTTTCATTGATCACATAATTGACTCTATTATTCATTAAAACCAATTAAAAACATTTCAAAAACATGGGATGAGCATAAAAAGCTTCGTAAGGGATACATAAAGAAAGAAAATTATTAACCTTGGAAAAACAGAAAAACCTTGAATAAATTATCATAAAGTAATAATTTTCAACTTTATAAAGTAGTAAATACTCTTCATGGAATATAAGTTTACTGCTCACCTTTTTTGTAACCAAAATATTACCATAAACCCATATAAATCGCACATAACATATAATGTTAACATTGGAAATAAACATACCTAAATTGAAAAACAATACGGTTAAATTCCAAACATATCACTAAATAAATTAGCCATATGGAAAACATCCATACCCAATTCATTAGAGTTTGTAACGTAACCAACCACCCTTGGTTTTTCATAAAACCAACTCTCTTTTTTTTATCACGTAACCACTCATCTTTGGTTTATCACATAACAAACATGTAAAATGTCCATGTACGATTATATAATCATAACACATAAAAGATAACAATTTTCAGCATTTTACTCATAACTTTTCATTTTCAATCACAAGAAATCATTCCAAGATATTGACATGTTCAATCCATTATAAAACCTTTTAAAACATTTAATAAAGAGACAATTGATCCAAAGTGTCCCATACCAATTTGAAATTTTATTCAATAAATTAACATTTAAAACATTAATTTCCATATAAATAAATTAATATAATCCTTTTTTAACTCAATTACATTAAGTAGATTTATGTAGATAAATAAATTCTTGAAACATTTAAAATGATGTTTTAGTTAATGATTTTGTTCCACTATGAGAAACAATTGAAGAAAAATTATTTAAGGAATAACATAAAAAAATATTAAATATCATGATAATAGAGTAAATCTAGATATAGAAATACAAAAGGATTGTATATAAAAATTATAGTATAATAATGGTGAATAACATAAAGATATGCCTCAATGAAATGAGATTGAGGCGAAATCCCTTACAAAGACCTTATCATTTGATTAAGGATAAATCAATAAGATAATTATTTTTGAAAAATATAAATACACTAAATATAAATGTATTTTCATTGTAAAACAATTTTACGTCATTCACATATTTTCATGAAAAAAAAGCAATAACATGGATATTTGACTCAATGAATAGAGATTGAGTTATGATTTCCCTTGTCATGAGTCAAATTTTCTTGTACCTTCTATATGTTCTTAAATAATAAACCTAGGTTAATTTAAAAATTACTTAGAAAATTCTTAATGTTTATTATTCCTTTTATATCATTTATTATCATGATATAAAATTTACATAACTATTTCAATTAATATCATTCAATTTGTCGATATTCGGTACTTGATTCAAAAATGACCTTATTTTGATGTAAATTGACTACTGGGTAAAATGTAAGTAATCTGTAGTATAGTAATCATGATTTCAAAAACATATTTAACTATTATATATGTATTAAAAATAATCTAAAATATTTGTAGATATGTAATTAAATGCACCGTTCATGGAAATGGTAGGCCGTATGTATGCATGGACTCTACATCTATTTTTTTAATGATAAAAGAATAATAATTAAATGATATAAATTTTTATTGTTATACTATTATTATACTTATGTCATGCATGTATCATAGGTCAAATAAAACCATCCTTTATATGTTCTATGTATAGCAGCAATGAGTCATATCTCTTTAAGGGGGTTGTAGTCCACATATTTTCAAGTGAAATTATAGTATTTACACAACATGAAAAGACTAAAGTTATGTTATAAATAAAACATTCAGCAGAATAGAAACAATATAAATATAACATATATCATATGTAAACTATTTTTCATTATGATGGCCACCATGAGAGGTGGTAGGTTAAATTTGAACAATCATCGTTTCGTGAGGCATTAGTTTTCCAAACATAGAAACAATATCTTCATTACCCATTAAATGGAGGTGTATGTAAGTGTAGATAAAAAAATATAATAATAACATCCTATTAAATTTCTGTTACTAGAGTTTTTATTTAATCATATAATAATAAGAGTTTAGGGAGAATATAATATAATTGAAACTAAAAATTATGGTAGAAGGTGTTACATATTAATCGGGTAACTTCTTTTGGTTTAGACCAAAATAATTCTGTAGGAGGATTTCAACACTAAGGGGGATTCTAATATGAGGGGATAGATTCTAGGAATATTTTTTTCTAGGAATTTTGTGAACCAAAGGGTTATTTTTTTGTAAGTATTTGAGAAGAGATGGTACCTTTTTATTGTAGAGAGAAGGGGCACCATTGGAAACTCTTAAATTATTAAATAAATATAAATTTATTTATTAATTAAAAAGGCTATAATTGAGAAATTTAAAATATAATATTAGGATAGGTAGTAAACTTATTATCCATAAAAATTTATGCATGTATTTATTTGATTATAATCCTTATCTTTTCAGTGTACCCATAATTATTCTATTTTAATTTTAATTGTCGTAATAACATTGTAATTATTAAGTGGTTATTAATTTTACTTATAATGGGTAAAATTAACATATTTTGAAACTTAATAAACATTAAGACCTTATCATAGTGGCTTTGTTTTTTTAAAATATTTTTGGAATTTTAAAAAATTTAATAAATTAGTATTTTTATAAAAAGTAAATTATGTCAATTATTACATTTATCATTTTGTTGAATTTAAATAAAATTAAAATAGAGAGATAACCTCAAAAAAGGATATAATTGTCTTATAAAATGTCATATTAACCCGAAAAATCGTGTATGACATAAATAATGTCAAATTATATTTATTTTATAATTTATAATATCATTTATTTGATTCATTATGTAATAAAGAAATCAGTGCATCGTCGTTGTGTCATAATTAAATTTAATTATTTATTGTATAAAAATTATAAATTAAATACCATGATATCAGAAATATTTTTACATTTTTATTAAATATTTATAGTATAAGAGATAACTTATATAAACCCATATAAAAAAAAATTTACAATGATTTTTTTATTACATATTTTCCATTACATTAAATTATAAGATATAGGTGTCATAATCACAGAAAAGTGGATTAAAAAGGCCAAAGTTTCATCCTAATGGTTTTATTTGTTGTAAATATCTCATAAAAAAGGATTAAGACATGTTTTGGAGTAGTTTTATATTATATTAATATTATTTTTACCCTTATTTACCTAATTTTTTGTTTAAATGTGGTAAATATAAATAATTACTACTATTACTATTCATAAGATCCATAAATAAAATGGAACTATTTACATAATTTGGGAATTAAATTCCAAATATGGATTCCATTTATCTAAATTCAAGACATAGAAGTTTATGAAATTAATTTAAAAATAATTTCTATTGTTAAAATGAGAAAAACATTTTTTTAAATGTTAAAACCATTAAAAGATTAACACGTGTTTATATCAAATTTAATGGGAAATTACCTCCAATGAACAAAATTGAATTAAATAATAAAATTATAATCTAAATATAATTTAAAACCAATTTAATAAATATTCTATCAATACAAAAAATTATATGAAATGATTGTTTAGAATTAAAATGTAGTAGTTCTCACTATTCATTAAAAAAGGAATTCAATCTGAAAAATAACAAAATTGATACAAAATAAATATTGATATCCCACTTCCAAATAGGAATTTTCTTTATTCATATATATAATATAATATAATAAAAATTTAGATTTTAAAAAGTCTCACCATCAAAGGGCGGTAAAACTGTTTTTTTTTTGAAAAATACTTCTTTAATACAAAACATTTATTTTTCTCAAATCTTGCCTATAAATAATTTATGATGAATTTGAAATACTAAATTTAATATATTAAATATAAATTTAATTAATATAATCCATAATGTCTGATTTTATTTTTTTATAAAATCAGATATTTTCATTTAAATAGTTTTTTACATATAATTCTTTTTAATTAAAAAATGTTTTATTTTCAGTTATAAATAGTTTTTTCGCAAAATAATTAATTATATACATGTGTAAAAAATATTTTTATAAATCAATTTATAATGTTCATCCAATCGATTTTAATATCTTAGTTATAAGTTATCATATTTATATTTAGTTGTTTTCAAAATTTCGATGTGGCGAATCATGTACACATTTGAACGTAATGTTTCATTCCAAAAATTTAGGATGCTTCACTACTAATCCAATGGAAAATGAGTAATGGATTAAGTATTTGGAAAATATATTTATGGAATTACAAAGTGGTGAAATGAGAAAGGTTACACTTGAAGTGTATTTTCTCAATGGTGGTTCAGAGTAATGGTGGTCGTAGATCCAGAATACAAGAGAGGAAGAAGAAATAGATCCCATGGAATGGAAATATTTTAAAGAGACATTATTTTATAAAAAATAATTTCACGACAAAAAAAATAATATGGGTGGAAAGTTACATAGTTTATTGAAAAAAAAGTAAGAATTTTTTATGGATTATGAATTTACCGTTACAAGGTTAGAAAAGTATTAAACAGATTTCATACATTACATAGAATGCCCGGTTTACAATTTCATTAAAGGGCCTAAGCTAAATATCTGAAGGGTGTTGGGCTCTATAAAATTTTTTCCATCTGATGAAATAGTATTATTTTCTCTCAACATAGAGAAATAATTATACAATTCATATAAATCCAAATAGAAGTAAGATAAGTATAAGAAATTTGAAAAAAATATGGATAAATTGATGAAGGGAATGAAGGATTTCCCACCTGTGATAACTGTGAAAAAAAATACCATGGTACTTTCTTGAAGGGAATATGAGTTTATTATAAGTGGGAAGATAATAGAAACAATTATAAAGAATGAAAATGGAATAATAATGAGGTTACTATTTTTTTTACAAATACAATGGGATGTGACACTATGAAAATTAAATCTACAACCATTAAGAAAATATATATCAAAATAAGCTCATGGATCAGGGTTAAGATTATGATATTGTTATATCTTATGTGGAATGATTAATATTCTAATGTATTTGGACCGTTAAATAATATTATGGAAGTATTTTTTCAATGATATCATTGTAATAAGTATTATAGAATATTGTAGGATTGTATTTTAGTAATTTTTAACTAATAATTTGAAAGTGTATAATAAACGATGCTGATGACCATGAAAAATTATTCTGTGGAATGTTGGAATTCATCTAAAAACATTATTTAGAATGATTAATATGTTATTATTGTTGAGATAATAATGTTTTTATAAAGATATTGTTGATATAAATAAATTTAATTCGATAATACCAGAAACCTTGGAATTAATTCTAATGTTTTGGATCATAATATTTGGAAGGTATATATGGTTAATCATTTATAAAGTATTTTTTTTTCAAATTTCTAAGAGGTTATTATAACATCCAATGTAAGTAATGAATAATCGATATTTTTATCTATGTCTATTAATGATTAAGATAGTGTTATAGAGGCTTAAAATTAAAATAAATACAATCTTATGCATGGAATACACTAATATTCTTAAAAGATTGTTTTACTGCCTTTTGATGGCAAACCATTTTTGAATATATATTTTGACAATTTTATAAACTATGTTTGTCAAAATAAACTTATTATTTATGATTGGGACATCAAAATTTACCTTGTGTGATTTTTTGGTATTTTTATGACAATGTTCTTTTTTTTAATGAATAGTGAAAAATACTGCATTTTACATCAAAACTGCTTTTTAACCTAATTTATTTATTTGAGTAGATTATGTTTTGAATTGGTTTTGAAGTGAAATTAGAATATATTTTTACCATTTTATCCAGTGGTGGTCATTGGAATCAATTTCACTTTGAAATTAGACTTAAACTGGTGTCAATCTTTTGATACTTATTGTTTTGTAAAAACACGCTATTTGCTCTGGCAGCGGAAATTAATTATTGAATTAATTAATGTGACTTATATGACTTGAATTTTGTAAAATGGACTTCATTTTTGAATTCGGAATATCATATATATCTTAGGGTGAATTTTTGGTAATTTTCTGAAAAACTTCAATTTTTGATGAATAGTGAAACCACTAAGTGGTAATCAAGCAATCTGATTTTTCAGTTAAATGAAAGTTTACCACTAATGTGTATTGAATTTTGAAAATCCGACATACATGGTTGTCATTAAGAAGTAAAATGCGGTTCAATGAGATTATAATAATTTTTTGGTGAATAGTAACTTATTAAGTTCTTAATCGCGATTAGTGGTAATTAGGGTAGTTTAAGGTATAAATAATGCTTTAATAATAGGAAATGACCTAGAAACATGTACCAACCTTATTGGTTGTGTAATGGCCGACCAAGACAATCCATGGGTCAACTTGGAGACCCCATGGAGACACTTTGGTTTGGAAATGACATAAATAGCTTTTTATTAAATGTTAAAGTAAAAATGACAGAAACAAGAGATGTTTTATGAAAACAATTTTTTCATGGGGTTATAAAGATCATATTTTTGATTATAAATATTCATTGGAAATATAAAAATATTTCCTACATCATTGTATTTTTTTTATGATTTTAGACATTAAATAAATTAAATTATTTGTGGCATAATAATGATGCAGCGATGACATCATTATTTGACGATTTAAATATAATGGAAAGATAATATAAAATCTATGAACTAAACATGTCCAAAACCAATTGGATGAGTGGATTTCGAACCCTTATCACCTTATCCACGAATTATATCAATGTGGGACCTTTTAAAACCGAAACACATTTTCAAATAAAGTAATATTTCTTTACTTTCCAAAAGTGCCCCTCCTCTCCTCTTATAAAAGGCCCCAACCTCTACCTCATTTCACACACTCCTCAAGCCTTTGGCTCGGCCATCCCCTGCCCATTTACTCTCTCCACATCCCTCTCCTCATCCTAGAGGATTCCCTTTGGGCAGAATCCTTTCAAAGGAAGCCTTTAGGCTCAAATCAAAAGCAGTTACATTTTTAAAGTTAATTCATTCTCTCATGTTCATTTGTTTTATTTTGCTTCTCCAACCCCCTAAACTCTTTTTATTTACTTCTTTTTGAACAACAACAGTATCGTCAATATACTAGGATATAGTTATAATATTTATTTGAGCTACACTCTCACACAACTACATCAAATGGTTAAAGAATATACGGTTTCTGTGGATGACGAAATTATGCCTCCCGAAACGATGATTGTTCAATACTCATTTAACACCTTCAAAGGTGGCCATTATGATGTCACTATTTTTATATATGATATATAATATTTTTATGTTTTCCTTAAGCTTCTGTTTTTTTCATTTTGGGCATACCTTTATGGTTTCATTATAGGTAAACACAATATCTTCATTTTAGGAAGTGCGGACTACCGCCCCCTCAAAGTGATTTGATTCGTTAAATACCATATGTGGGACATATAAAGGATGGAACTATGATATTATATATGATATTATACTGGAATTATAATATACCTTTATATCATCATGATTCCATTCTATAAAATACGAAATAGAAATGAAAATAGCGTTCATGCATACGTACGGCTTACCGTCTCCATGAACGGTGCATTTCATTTCTTACCTCTAAATGATTATGTAATATTATAAATGCATGTATTTACTGGATATATATGACATATGTGATATCTACATCATGAATACCATTCTGGATATAATGAACCTTTGACCAAATTAACAACATGTAAGTGTAATAAGTCTATTTTTGACTTAAGAACCAAATACCGACAAAATGAACATTATTAACTTAACTGATTACATGATGTTCATTACATGGTATAAAAGGAATAATGAACTTGAAAAAGATTCATAATCAAGTAGAGATTAACTCAAGTTTATTATTCCGGAGATTAAAGAACGGTCGGGTCATGTCGGATACGAGGTATGGGACTTCGTCTCAATCTCCTTTCGTTGAGGCATATTTTATTTTATACACAACTTTATTTTATATGGTGTATAAACCCCTTTGACTTTTACATTTATTCAAAAGGAATCTTTTTTATACGAAGCGTTTGATAAATGAAAAAAGGGAATGTTTTTGTCGTACGTATGCGGCGACAACGACTTCTCCGCCGTCGTGACCGTTATTTGAGTTTCAGCTTCCTCTACAAGCCATACCTTCTTTTTAAAAGAAAAATAAATACCATGTTTTACTTTTCTGTTATTTTGGTATTGAAAATGGTTTTCATAATGTTTTTATATCAATGTGTTGTATTGATATCTCGTGATTGAAATGTGGAAATTTTATGTTTCCTTTATGCATGTTTTATGTGATATGATTATGTTATGGTTCTTGGGAATTATTATGAAGATGGGTGGTTCCGTGATAAACTAAGGGCGGGTGAGCCCGTTATAGCTCTCCAATGCATTGGGTAACGCGAAGGAGTGAAACGTTAAGGTTTCTCCGAAGAGAGTTTAGGGAATATACTGTGATGGGTATTCCAAACGTAACCAAGAGGGTTACTCCCTACGTAAGAATGTTATGAATGCCTCAAGTTACCTTTATGTCTTATGATTTCTATGATTTATTCATGATTTTATGAGGTATGTTAAAGTGCCTATGTTTTTATGGGTAAAGTATGATTTCATTCTTATGTATATATGAACTCATGTTTCCTTTCCATGTTTTTTTATAACCCATACTAAGTTTTTATGCTCATCCCAAGTTTTTTAAAATGTTTTTCACAGGTCAAGGGAAAGGTACATGATAAGATGATAGAGTCAAAGATTTGTCAAGAAATAATCCATGTTTTATTTTAAATGTGTTTCCATTTATGGGAATGAAGAATACTATCTTTTTGTAACCTCTTTGTTTATATGTGGAATGTAATGCAAGTTTTATGATCTAATTGTCTAAAACTCTAAACCCGAAAAGATCCTCAATGTGTAATCTTGTAATAACTCAAGATTAAGTAAGGTTTAAGGCTGTGGCCTTATAGTTGGTATCAGAGGTCGGTTTAGATAACTTTAGGAGTTAGAATTCTATTAAATGATTATCCAAAAATATTTTTTTTTCGAAATGATATAGCATTTAAAGATTACCATGTTGCTTCATCTAAGACATGTTTGTTCAGAATGGTTTTCCGCAGAGGAAACAGGGAAGCAGTGCTAGGAAGGCATACAGAAGGAAATAACCTTCCGAATCAGCTTCCAGAAATGGTCGGAATTGGAACTGAACAGTTTGTTGCAGTAATGGCGCAGTTGACTCATGCGATAAATGGAGGTGGTATCCATGCACGAGATCAGACAGAACAACCGCAGAGGAACATGTCAGTGGTGGAACATTTCATGAGGCAACATCCACCATCATTCAGAGGATCATCTGACCCTGTGCTATCTGAAGGGTGGATTAAAGCACTGGAGAAGATTTTTGATGTCATGGGGTGTTCAGAAAATCGAAAGGGTAGTCTTGCTATTTACCGTTTGGAGGGTGAAGTAGATCAGTGGTGGTCTATGGTTAAAAATATCTGGGACGCTTATGAGATTGATGCTCTTGACTGGGATGAATTCAAAGGTATGTTTCTTGAGAAGTATTTTCCTAAGGCTGTTCGACTAAGGATGGAAAAGCAATTCTTGGAATTGAGGCAAGAGGAAGACTCAGTGGCTGCCTATGAAGAAAGGTTCACTCGATTGGAAAGGTATGCTCCAAATTTTATCCGGGACCTTGATAGTAAAATCAATCATTTTTACTCAGGATTAAATCCAAAATACCGAAGGGCATTAGCTTCTCGTGAGTTTAAAAGTTATGAAAAGCTTGTTCGATGTGCTGAGAAGGTGGAAATGGAGTTTTCCGATGACCAAGTTTTCTATAACAACCAGCAGAAGAAGAGACCGAGGTGGCAGGAGAAAGGTAAGAATTCTTCAAAAAGTCTGATGGTAAGAGAACTAAGTATCCATTTTGTGATAAATGTGGCAAAAGGCATGCTGGGGAATGTCTTCTGAATTCTGGGAAGTGCTACCGATGTGGTAAGATGGGACATAAGGCTCGTGATTGCACTTAAAAGGATCAAGGTGAAGGTAAGAACAAATTTGATTTACAGTTAGTGAAATGCTTTAAGTGAAATGATATGGGTCACTATGCAAATGAGTGTCCGACAAAGAGCTTGAGTGATGGGAAGCAGTTAGACTACAAGCAGAAAGGGGTGGTGAAATCCTTTGCAACTACTTCAGCAGATGTCGGGCCATCAAATGAAGTTGTATCAGGTACTTTGTTTGTTTTTTCAGATTATGCCAGTGTGTTGTTTGATTCGGGGTCTAC
The DNA here is from genome assembly GCA_963277665.1 of Viscum album. Classification (NCBI taxonomy): domain Eukaryota; kingdom Viridiplantae; phylum Streptophyta; class Magnoliopsida; order Santalales; family Viscaceae; genus Viscum; species Viscum album. The sequence goes on from OY728150.1 coordinate 1,520,794,421, forward strand.
ACATTCTTTCATCTCTGAAACCTTTTCTAGTAAAATGGGAATACCATCTCAAGAAATGACTCCTGAACTTTTGGTAAAAACACCTGGGGGAAGTTTCGAGGCAAAAAGAATTTATAAGAATCTTCCTATCCTTATCTGTGGAAAGAACCTACTTGAAAACCTTATTGTTCTACCTCTAGTAGAGTTTGATGTTATCCTGGGTATGGATTGGCTCTCTATTTACCATGCTACGATTGACTGTAGAGCAAAAGAAGATTCTTTTCGGAAAGACTTTCAGTTTTTTTACAGGAATGAAACCTTACTTTTGATAACATATCAAGAGGCCGAGAAACTTGTAAAAGATGGAAATGAATGTTACCTTGCACACGTCGTTTAAAATAAAGGAACAGTTCAGATTAATGATGTGCCATTGGTAAATGAGTATCCTGATGTTTTTCCTGATGAGTTTCCTGGAATAATACCAGATCGGGAAGTTGAGTTTACTGTTGACTTAGTTCCTGATGCATAGCCAATTTCAAAACCCCCTTATCGAATGGCACAAATTTAACTTTTAGTGTTGAAGGAGCAATTGCAAGATTTATTAGAGAAAGGTTTCATTAGACCTAGCACATCACCATGGGGTGCTCCTGTTTTATTTGTTAAAAAGAAAGATGGTTCTATGAGACTTTGCATTGATTATAGAGCCTTGAATAATATCACTGTTAATAACAAAATCCTTTGACTCATATCGATGATTTGTTTTATCAGCTCAAGGGAGCTCAGTTTTTTTCAAAGATTGACTTGAGATCGGGGTACCATCAGCTAGAGGTAAAGGAGGAAGATATTCCGAAGACCGCGTTCCGTACGAGATATCGCCATTATGAATTTGTAGTAATGCCTTTTGGGCTAACCAATGCACCTGCTGTATTCATGGGCTTAATGAATAGAATTTTCCATGAGTTCTTGGATAAGTTTGTGGTGGTTTTCATTGATGATATTTTGGTGTTTTCTAAATGTAAATAGGAGCATGAAAAACATTTAAGGGTTATCTTGCAAACCTTAAAAGAAATTAAACTGTATGGGAAATTCAGCAAGTGTGAGTTTTGGTTGCAACAAATTTCTTTCCTTGGTCACATTGTTTCTAAAGATGGAATAACTGTTGATCCTGCAAAAACAAAAGTTGTGGAAGAATGGCCAAGACCCACAAATGTAACTGAGATTCGTAGCTTCCTTGGTTTGGCGGTCTATTACCGAAGGTTTGATAGAATTTTTTCACGGTTATCTAGTCCAATGACTAAGCTAACTCGGAAGGGTGTTAAGTTTATCTGGACAAAATAATGTGATGATTGTTTTCAGGAATTGAAAAGAAGATTGGTGAATGCTCCAGTTTTGGCACTATCTTCCAGGAATGGTGAGTTTGTTATATACAGTGATGCTTCATTGAAGGGACTTGGTTGCGTCATAAGGAAGAATGATCAGGTAATTGCTTATGCTTCACGACAGTTGAAAACTCATGAGGTAAATTACCCTACACATGATTTGGAATTAGCTACTGTTGTTTTTGCTTTAAAAATTTGGAGGCATCATTTGTATGGAGTAAAGTGTGAAATATACACCGATCACAAAAGTTTAAAGTATTTATTCACTCAGAAAGAGTTAAACATGAGACAAAGGAGATGGATGGAATTAATCAAGGATTATGATTGTACAATTCATTACCATATGGTAAAAGCAAATAAAGTGGCTGATGCTTTGAGTCGAAAAAGTAATGCTTCATTAACAATGTTGCGTTTGAAACGTGATCCTTTGGTTAAGGATTTGATGAACTTTGGCATAGAAGTTGTTGGTGCAGGAAGTCCTTCTGTTTTGTTTCAGGTATCAGTGAGATCTTCTCTATCTGATAGAATCAAGCAAGCACAGAAGCAAGACAGTGAGTTGCAGAAAAAGGTAGAGCTGGTTCAGAAAGGTAAGTTGCCTGAATTCAACATTGCTAGTGATTGTGTTTTGAGATTTGGGAAGAGATTGTGGGTGCCTTGTGCTTCAAAGTTGAAGAGAGAGTTGTTATGTGAAGCTCATAGTTCTCCGTTTTCAGTTCATCCGGGCAGTACTAAGATGTTTAGAGATATGCGGGAGTATTACTGGTGGGATGGAATGAAAAGAGATATTTCTGATTTTACTGTGAAGTGTTTGAATTGTCAGCAGGTTAAAGCAGAGCAGCAGTTACCGAAAGGGATGCTTCAGCCTTTACCAGTGCCAGAGTGGAAATGGAAGAATATATTCATGTACTTTGTTGTTGGATTACCGAAGACATCTCGAGGTAATAATGCAATCTGGGTTATTGTTGATCGCTTGACCAAATCTTCTCATTTCCTTGCTATACGAGATACTTTATCTCTTGATTAACTTTCCCTTTTTTATCTTAAAGAGATAGTCATGTTACATGGAGTTTCTCTCTCCATTGTATCGGATCGTGATCCCAGGTTTACTTCTAACTTTTGGAAAGGCCTTCAGAAGTAGTTGAGTACTGAATTAAATTTTAGTATAGCTTTCCATCCTCAATCAGATGGGCAGTCAGAACGAACAATTCAGACATTGGAGGATATGATACAAGCTTGTTCTATGGATTATCAGGAAGTTGGGACCAACATCTTTCTTTGGTTGAGTTTTCATATAATAACAGTTTTCATTCCAGTATACAGATGGCACCATTTCAGGCATTATATGGGAAGCGGTGTCGAACTCCAGCTTTCTAGGATGAAGTGGGTGAAAGGAAGTTGATGGGACCAGAATTGGTAGAAGAGATGGCAGAAAAAGTTCAGCTGATTCAGAAACACATGAGAACAGCTCAGAGTAGGTAGAAGAGTTATGCGGATAATCGGAGGAAGGATCTATCTTTCGAGGTAGGTGATCATGTTTTTCTCAATGTTTATCCTTGGAAAAGTGTGATGAGATTTGGTAAGAAAGGAAAGTTGAGTCCAAGGTTCATTGGACCATACAAAATTCTGGAGAGAGTTGGATCAGTTGCATACCGAGTGGCTTTACCTCCATGTTTATCTCAGGTACACAATGTTTTTCACATTTCGATGTTGAGAAAGTATATGCTAGATCCATCTCATGTTTTGAGTCCAGAGGTAGTTCAGCTGGAAGAGAACCTATCTTATGAGGAACAACCGGTCCAGATTCTTGACCACAGGGAGCAAGTGTTACAGAATAAGGTGATTAAGCAGGTAAAGGTTTTGTGGTAAAACCACATGATTTAAGAGGTAACATGGGAATCTGAAAATGCAATGAGGGATAAGTACCCCCATTTATTCGATAAGTAAATAAATTGCGGGGACGCAATTTTCTAAAGGGGGGAAGGATGTAACATCCCAAGTAAGTAATGAAAAATAGATATTTTTATCTATGTCTACTAATGATTAAGATAGTGTTATAGAGGCTTAAAATGAAAATAAATACAATCTTATGCATGGAATACACTAATATTCTTAAAAGATTGTTTTACTACCTTTTGATGGAAAACCATTTTTGAATCTATATTTTGACAATTTTATAAACTATGTTTGTCATAATAAACTTATTCTTTATGATTGGGACATCAAAATTTACCTTGTGTGAATTTTTGGTATTTTTATGACAATGTTCTTTTTTTAATGAATAGTGAAAAATACTGCATTTTACATCAAAACTGCATTTTAACATAATTTATTTATTTTATTAGATTATGTTTTGAATTGGTTTTGAAGTAAAATTAGAATATATTTTTACCATTTTATCCAATGTTGGTCATTGGAATCAATTTCACTTTGAAATTAGACTTAAACTGGTGTCAATCTTTTGATACTTATTGTTTTGTAAAAACACGCTATTTGCTCTGGCAGCGGGAATTAATTATTGAATTAATTAATGTGACTTATATGATTTTAATTTTGTAAAATGGACTTCATTTTTGAATTCAGAATATCAAATATATCTTAGGGTGAATTTTTGGTAATTTTCTGAAAAACATCAAATTTTGATTAATAGTGAAACCACTAAGTGGTAATCAAGCAATCTGATTTTTCAGTTAAATGAAAGTTTACCACTAATGTGTATTGAATTTTGAAAATACAACATACATAGTTGTCATTATGAAGTAAAATGTGGTTCAATGAGATTATAATAATTTTTTGGTGAATATTAACTTATTAAGTTCTTAATCGCGATTAGTGGTAATTAGGGTAGTTTAAGGTATAAATAATGCTTTAATAATAGGAAATGACCTAGACACATGTCCCAACCTTATTGGTTGTGTCATGTCCGACCAAGACAAGCCATGGGTCAACTTGGGGACCCCATGGAGACACTTTGGTATGGAAATGACATAAATAGATTTTTATTAAATGTTAAAGTAAAAATGACACAAATAAGAGATGTTTTACAAAAAAAAAATTTTCATGGGGTTATAAAGATCAGATTTTTGATTATAAATATTCATTGGAAAGATAAAAGTACTTACTACATCATAGTATTTTTTTTATGATTTTAGAAATTAAATAAATTAAATTATTTATGACATAATAATGATGCAGCGATGACATCATTATTTGACGATTTAAATAAAATGGAAAGATAATATAAAATCTATGAACTACACATGTCCAAAACCAATTGTATAAGGGGATTTCGAACCCTTATCACCTTATCCACGAATTATATCATTGTGGGACCTTTTAAAACCGAAACACATTTTCAAATAAAGTAATATTTCTTTACTTTCCAAAAGTGCCCCTCCTCTCCTCTTATAAAAGGCCCCCACCTCTACCTCATTTCACACACTCCTCAAGCCTTTGGCTCGGCCAACCCCTGCCCATTTACTCTCTCCACATACCTCTCCTCATACTAGAGGATTCCCTTTGGGCAGAATCCTTTCAAAGGAAGCCTTTAGGCTCAAATCAAAAGGAGTTACACTTTTAAAGGTAATTAATTCTCTCTTGTTCATTTGTTTTATTTTGCTTCTCCAACTCCCTAAACTCTTTTAATTTACTTCTTTTGTAACAACACCAGTATATTCAATATAATAGGATGTTGTTATAAGATTTATTTGAGCTACACTCTCACACAAATACATCAAATGGTTAAAGAACATACGGTTTCCATGGATGGAGAAATTATGCCTCCCGAAACGATGATTGTTCAATACTCATTTAACACCTTCAAAGGTGGCCATTATGATGTCACTATTTTTATATATGATATATAATATGTTTATGTTTTCCTTAAGCTTCTGTTTTTTTTCATTTTGGGAATACCTTTATGGTTTCCATTATGGGTAAACACGATATCTTCATTTTAGGAAGTGCGGACTACCGCCCCCTCAAAGTGATTTGATTCGTTAAATACCATATGTGAGACATATAAAGGATGGAACTATGATATTATATATGATATTATACTGGAATTATAATATACCTTTATATCATTATGATTCCATTCTATAAAATACGAAATAGAAATGAAAGTAGCGTTCATGCGTACGTACGGCTTACCGTCTCCATGAACGATGCATTTCATTTCTTACCTCTAAATGATTATGTAATATTATAAATGCATGTATGTACTGGATATATATGACATATGTGATATCTAAATCATGAATACCATTCTGGATATAATGAACCTTTGACAAAATTAACAACATGTAAGTGTAATAAGTCTATTTTTGACTTAAGAACCAAATACCGACAAAATGAACATTATTAACTTAACTGATTACATGATGTTCATAACATGGTATAAAATAAATAATGAACTTGAAAAAGATTCATAATAAAGTAGAGATTAACTCAAGTTTATTATTCAGGGGATTAAATAACGGTCGGTTCAAGTCGGATACGAGGTATGGGACTTCGTCTCAATCTCCTTTCGTTGAGGCATATTTTATTTTATACACAACTTTCTTTTATACGGTGTATAAACCCCTTTGACTTTTACGTTTATTCAAAAGGAATATTTTTTATACGAAGCGTTTACTAAACGACAAAAGGGAATGTTTTTGTCGTACGTATGCGGCGACAACGACTTCTCCGCCGTCGTGACCGTTATTTGAGTTTCGGCTTCCTCTACAAGCCATACCTTCTTTTTAAAAGAAAAATAAATAGCATGTTTTAATTTTCTGTTATTTTGGTATTGAAAATGGTTTTCATAATGTTTTTATATCAATGTGTTGTATTGATATCTCGTGATTGAAATGTGGATATTTTATGTTTCCTTTATGCATCTTTTATGTGATATGATTATGTTATGGTTCTTGGGCATTATTATGAAGACGGGTGGTTCCGTGATAAAGTAAGGGCGGGTGAGCCCGTTATAGCTCTCCAATGCATTGGGTAACGCGAAGGAGTGAAACGTTAAGGTTTCTTCGAAGAGATTTTAGGGAATATACTGTGATGGGTATTCCAAATGTAACCAAGAGGGTTACTCCCTACGTAAGAATGTTATGAATGCCTCAAGTTACCTTTATGTCTTATGATTTCTATGATTTATTCATTATTTTATGAGGTATGTTAAAGTGCCTATGTTTTTATGGGTAAAGTATGATTTCATTCTTATGTATATATGAACTCATGTTTCCTTTCCATGTTTTTTTATAACTCATACTGAGTTTTTATGCTCATCCCAAATTTTTGAAATGTTTTTCACAGGTCAAGGGAAAGGTACATGATAAGATGATAGAGTCAAGGATGTGTCAAGAAATAATCCATGTTTTATTTTAAATGTGTTTCCATTTATGGGAATGAAGAATACTATCTTTATGTAACCACTTTGTTTCAATGTGGAATGTAATGCAAGTTTTATGTTCTAATTCTCTAAAACTCTAAACCCGAAAAGATCCTAAATGTGTAATCTTGTAATAACTCAAGATTAAGTAAGGTTTAAGGCTGGGGCCTTATAGTTATAGAGGTTAATGTTTTAATTAACCCTATGATGCAACATATGCTAATATATGATGTAAAAACAGTCCATGGAAAAATTAAAGGATAATATTGTGTTTATAGAAACATATATTTACTTATCTTCTTAGAGAATGAAATAATTCCTCAAATATGAAAAAATGTTCTTGAAACAAAAAGGTTTTCCTAATATCAAAATCTTTGATGATATCAATGGCCTTTTTCAAAACTCTAGTTTAGGAATTTTATGTCCAAACATTTATCATGATCTTGTTCTCCATAATTCTACATATGAACATGATAGTTATATTTATCTTCCATGTCTATGTTTTCACTAATATTCTTCTATTTTTAATCCTAGTGTTGGGGTGACCTTCACATTTTCCATTCCATATTATTTAGAAGATATGTTTTAACCCTATTTTCAAGGTTGTGTTTTCAATAATATATTATTTTCAAATATAAAACATTTGATTATAAAGATCATGTTTTAATTATAAGGATATGATTTATTAAATAATCGGAGAAAGTAACACCTCAAAGACTTTAAAAGACTTTCCTTTTAGAATAAAATTAATTTTGATCATAAATTTATTTATAGGAACCAAAAATTTAATATTAATCTAAATTAAACATTTAGTTTACCATTCATTAAAAATAAATATTATTATTTTCTTACATGGAATCCCTAATTTATCTTATGTTACATGCTATAACGACTTTCTTCAATGGCTTGCATTACATGGAAAATTTCGTTTTTCTGAATAGTAATATATTATAAAAATATGAATATTATATATAATAAGTTATAACCTAGAAATTGAATTCTAATTAATTAATAATATAAACAAACATATAAAAATATATGGTTTAATCCAATGTTTATCAGTTAATTATAAATGAATATAAAAAACCAATAGAATATAAAGGAAGTGTTTCGATAAGATACTATTTTTTTGCTCCCAAAAGAGTTTTTCCTTCATAAATTAATTTATTTACCATTAATGAAGTATATTAATGAAATATATATATATATTATATATTAAATATAATATTTTTTTATATTTAAATAATATGTTTGATAGGCATAAAATAAGAACAAATAAAATTTTATGCCTAAAATGCTATATTTTTAAGGCAGTTTAACGTTTTTTAATAGAAGATTTGTTTCAAAATAATATATTGAAGTTATTATAAATTTTATATAACAAAATAAAATACATTTTTTAAATATTAATTTAAATATTAACTCAGGTACAATTTTTTGGAATTTTATATAATGTTTTATTTTTTGATACATAGTGGAAAAACTAAATTTTAATTGAAAGACTGACTTTTCACTTTAAATATTTATAATGTTAAATTATATTTTAAACTGGTTTTAATGTATAATAAAATAAATTTTACATCTATTTATCCAATTAAGGTAATTTTTTAACATTTATATTGAATTTAGAAATAAAATCCTTTTAATATTTTCAACATTTTCATATTAAAAACAAGTTTTCCCGTCCCGTCTGTGAGATTTGTTTTAAATTATTTAATTCCACTTATATTATTTGAATTTGGAAAAATGTATTAAATATTTTTAAAATTAATTTTTTATAATTTATAGTATGTTTAACATAGTTTTTTTTAAAAATATTAGTGAAATAAATTAAAATTTGTTACAAACATTAAGGTGAAAATGAGTTTACATAGTGATTAGACATTAATCATAAGGGAAAAATGTCCTGTAAAATTTTCCAAAACCCATTTTATGGGAATATTTCTACCATATAATATCTTTTATATAATTTGGTTCATTATTTTAGGATCATGATGTAAGTAAGTCCTTCCAATAGTGTTTAAAATTTTTTTATTTACAAAAATGGCACTCTGTATTCACTATAAAATATAACTAATCATTTCCATTGATTCACTCTTATAAAGACATTTGGTTCATTAAAAATCATACCAGATAATTTCAAAAAATCACCCATCTAATAATTAATCCATCACTTTTTCTATAAAGAAATCCAAGGAGTGATTTTGGGGAAAATTAAAAGGAGTTACAGGAATAAGAGGTAACATTCTTCAAAAAAAAAAATTGAATTTCTTATTTCTCTAATACATCAAAATATCTTAGATATTTATTATATAATTACCTAAATATAATAAATGTGTTTAAATATTTTTATATTTATTGTTTTATCTTCACCTACATACTATTCAATCAAATGGGATTCACAATCATTGTTTGTGTGTACGAAAGACTACCGCCTCACGAACCAATGTTGTTCGTTCTTCCATTACCATCGTCCATTGTGTAGAATAATGATGAATTATTTTTAATATATTATATGATTGATATTGATAATTTATTTATTATTATGTAATTATTTTGGAACACAAACCTTCATCTTGCCTATTTTGTGGGAATATGATAACATCATTCGTTAACGTGTGGACCACCGCCTCCTTAAAGTGACACGATTCAGTCACTATTTAAATGAAATGTATTAAAGCTGTTTTTAATAAATATATGTAAAATATAAGAAATAAATATCATTAAGTAACTATAATAAAAATATATATATCATTTACAGTTCATTTTTGTAATATGATAATAAAATGAAAACAACATTCATGCGTATATACAAACTACCGACTCCACGAATGGTGTATTCCATATCCTATAATTAAATATTTTGGATTAATGTAAAAAAATTATTGGAAATATATTATATAAATTAAATAACAATATTATTAATGAAATAATTAAATTTCTAGTAATATAATATAACATTTTATTCATTACACATTCACATAATGAAAAAGTGATAACGTCTTTCGTGGATATGTGGACTACTACCACCTCAACGAAATGTGATTAATTTTATATAATAATAATTATATATAAAATAATATATGATTAAAAATATGTTATTTAATATATTATGATCATTATGTAATGATAATTGTTACGTTACTTTTTTCTACAATGATCATTGAAAAATGGAAAAATAATTCACTCGTACTTACGACATACCTTCTCAATGACCGAAATGTTACATTATTTTACATATAAATATTACATGATTTTTTATAAAATTTTAATTTATGTATAAATATGATAATTATTTCATTGTAATTATTCTGGTTCTTTTTACATAATGACCTTTTTGACCATAGTCTACCTACTAAAATCGTTTTTTGACATACAATCCGAGTATGATCAAAACATACTACTTAATGTTAATTTATTAAGTAATTGTTTTACACTTATTAATAGGTGAAATAAAATGAATAATAAACTTCAATGAGGTTCTGAAAATTAAAAAATTTATATATTTTTATTATTTAAGAAGATATAGACACACATGACAAGTCAGACTCAAGTTATGTGATATCACCTCAATTTATATTCCATTGAGAATTATTTTATATTATGGTCCAATTCATATTGATTTGGTGTATATACTTCCCATTTTTAGTTTAATATCATGATTCAACCATAATTTATGGTATTTTATGTTTCTATTTGAATTATCCAATCCATAGGGTTTAGAATTTAAAATTTCCATGTTGTAAAATTTATCTTTATAATCTCACTTTCTATTGTGATTGTTAAATTCAAAATGAAAAAATAACTTCCAAATGGTAATTTTATTTCACATTATATTTATATTAAATATCCATATTATTATATAATAGGTATTATTATTTCTTAAACCACATAACATTTTTCAGATATAGTTTTTACTTTGAATGTTGTCTAATTAATTCGGTAAATGTTTATAAATCTGTATCTTTTACACTACAAAGATATATGATACGGAATATTATTTATAAATTGAATAGATTATTAAATATATGTGTAATGCATTGAAAATGTACTACACGGGTTTCAGACCTATTAATGAAATCCCCTCTATGCATTTGTAGTCTCATTAGACAAATCTATGGCCAAATCATAGTTGTTTGATCTCCCTTAATAATAGATCATGATGGTATAATGGTTCAAATTCCCGATGCATAACCACTAATATTTAATAATTGATATTATTCATAATTTAGTTATCATTATATAGATTATTTTCACTTTTGAAAAAATCTAAGAATTCTTTTCATTTTTCAGTCAATTGATTAAATGACATTTCTGTTTAGTTATTTATCATTCCATACCAATTATTCATTATTGATTCACGATATATTACACTATATATAACCCTTACTAAGCATTTGAGATCACCGTTATTTTGTGTCCTTTTACCAGGATATGCAGATTAATTATTGTAATGTGTTTTAAGAAAGCTTAAATTTTAAAATTTTAATTATTTATTTACATTCCCAATATATTATGGGTATCATGTATGTAATCTGGGTTTCCAAAACTGCTAAATAGGCTGGTCCTTCAGGATTCGATTACTTGTAATCATGAAAATCTATTAAAGTTTAGTTTTATACCTAGGCTACTGAGGTCGGAGCATTACATTTGAAGCAATATCTAATGTATTTGAATGATATTAATAGTATATTTATACCTATGGAATAATTATATCATATATGTCATTTTTAATTTGCATTCAATAGGGGATATGATAACGTCGCTTGTGTGTATGACCGACTACCGCGACATGAAGTGATCTTTCTCTAATCAATTACATGGAATTCATTAGGTTAAATTTATTTAATATATATTATATAAATGACATAATTTTGATCATTGAAAAATGGAAATGTTACGCATACATACCAACAACCAACCATATTTATGATCATAAAATAATTAATTTTTCATAACAATATATTATAATTTTTTTTAAACGTATAATAGATGTAAAAATAAGATAATTAAGTAATGTTTTTTATTTTTGAGATGATATTACTTCATAATATGCATAATAAAAAAATCTTTCATGTGGAAACACACATGAGAAAACATAGAAATTATCACATGAAACTATAAAAATAATGAAATATTATAATTAAATGGGTAATATGATGTTATGAAATGATAATATATGATATTATAAATATTAATATGGTATGGTGTAATTTAATAACAAGTTTAAAACCACTATCTATGTGGTTAAATAATTTTCATCAAAAAAATCATGAGGTAAGGGACATCGTAATTCGACTTCTACACAAATGGTTAAACATCTACTTCATTGATAATATCATTCTATTATTATTTTTGTACTAAATTTTTATTATATTATGTTTTATTTCCAAAATTATTTATGTGAACATATAATTCATACACATAATACGTTCATTGATTAATTCTCACTTCTTCATTATGATCATTTAAAGTAATTATTTCATAATATAACTACAATTGAAATTATTTATTCCTAAATATTAGTTGAAGGAAATTATATTACCATTTCCAAATAAACCCATTTCATTTTCATCTACTCTTGTTATTTATGATATTTTCAAGCAATTGTACCATTTTACCACTATTTGGTAGTAAATTGTTTTAGAATATTTTTTATTAAAATCAGACTTTATTTCTCTCTTCAGTAGAAAATCTATTTTATTCGAAAACCATGTTTTATAAAAATGTTTTGAAACCATAAATAATTATATATATATATATTTTACCCATTTATACTTATTAAAAAAAATTCAAATGAATATTTATTTCATTTTCTAAACAATTCCCATTTGGTTTTCCCAAAAATGTGAAAGTAATATTTATTTAAATTTTTATCACACATATATAATTTTTGGCCATTATAATCTAAAAATATCATAAATATTCGTTTATAATTTCTTCTGATTAATTTTGAGGAATTTTTTTGAAAATGTTTTATTTTTGAAAAACATATTTTAAAAATGAAAAAGAATTTTTTTGAATATGTTTTTATAATATATATACTCAATGAATGTATAAAAACTAAATTGTACATATGATTCAAGGAGGAAATTTGGTATTAATATCATCATTTTTCATTATTTGGATGGATTATGATCAGTGTGATTATGGATGACCTATTATCATAAAATTACCTATATTACTATAGAAGGTTTATGGTTGTGTTTATTGATTGAGAGAAGTATTCAAATTTCATTAGATAGTTTTCAATATAAATATTTTTTTTATGAGTATAAATTTCATATGAATAGTGAAATAGACTTAGTATATGATTTGTGGGGCCTGGTTAACGATAGGCCCTCGATGCAAAAATAGGCATCATGAGAAAAATTGTTTGGCCAAATTACACTGGTATCTACACACATATTTAAGATGTCTTGAGGATAGTTATTTACACTAACTCTCTTGAAGATATATTTTTATAGTTCATATATCTAGTATTATTCATTCCATCATTCTAAATTCAGTTATTAATATTTTATCTGATTACTATATTAGTTATAATATCCATTTTTATGTTTTAATGATATTGTGATCATTTATTTGGAATGACTTCATAATCAATTTTTTTTACAATATTATGCTAATGTTATTGATTAAGTTACATGTGTTTCAGTTATGTACCATTCTATGTTGATTATGTATATGGATTAATGATAGATTCTACTATAAATAACCCCTACTAGGATTTTGATCTCATAATTGTTTTGTTTCCTTTCCATAATAACTTATCAAGTGTACGGCGTATAATATGAAAGGATTTTGAAGAGGGAATGATGTCATTTATGATAAAATGTTATAATTTTTTTCATATGTAATGTAATATTCAAATATATATATCTATATTAAAAAGACAACAAATATATTTTGTCTTTTAAGATAAAATTCCTGGTAACTTATTCCAATGAAATAAATAAAGCATGGACTACAAGCTATAGGGGTTAGGGTCATTATAGTTATTATTATATGAAGTTTACTAAATACCATAGGAACTAGATTAAGGAATATCTATATTAATGAAAATATCCCTATCATTGAATATTAGGATAAGTGTATAAAAACAACCTAATGTTTTAGTATATAAGAGATTATGTGGTTTCTCCTTTCAATGCATTCCTTTTTGAAGACTTCAAGTAGATATGATTTGGGGAAAAATATACATAGGCATAATAACTTTTAAAAATGTGCATTGGGAATGATTTGACTGTCACATGGTGGATGGAAATGATCTTTACTGTGCTCTTAATTGGACATTACTTGTTGATATTCTTAGGATAATTTACATTTTTTATAAACCACTATGATGGATTTGAATATCATGACATCCACAATGAAACAAATATTATGAGTTTGAGATTAAAAATGTATAAATATTAAATTATTCTATGAGTTATTCAATATCTGGAATCACACATTATGATTTAATATTTATAATTTTATGATCCAATCAATTATATGGAATTTTTTATAAAGGCCATATGGATGTAAAGATGATATCAATACATGTGACTAATATAGTGTCTTCCCTATTTATAAATCCAATACAATTGGTATGTAAGAAAATTTGAACTATATTATGAAGTCTTAGTAATGTAATGAAAAATAACCTTTCCTATATAGAGATACCTCTTCCAATGTGATTATCTATTTTGGATGATAGATTTATATAATAAACCCTTTTCATTTTGTGGGACTCTAAGTCCAATATTAGAAATTTTGTTGATTAAATATTTAGAAGAGATACGGTATTGTGATGTTTTAAGAAGGTAAATGTTAAACATTAAGTGTATTATCTAATGGGACATGTTGATCAATGGTGGTATTTGATACATATTACTAGGGGGAAGAGGAAATATAATTCCTTGAATGGAATGATTTTAAGGGGATATTCTTTAAAAATTATTTTCCTTATAAGAAACAAACTGATATGAAGTAAAAGTTCATTATCATAAATAAAAATGAATATGTATGTGTTTGGATTATTAAGATAACATTATAAGGTTATCTAGGTATGTTGAAGATTTTATATTAAACACATAATAAAATAATGACCATTTCTTTTAAGGGATTAATCCATGTCTACGAAGAGAACAGATCTCTCAAACTTTTTCTTCATATGATAAAAAAGGTTTATGTGCTATCATTATTGATAATTTATTCTTTAGGTATTATATATTTTAGAGGGAGTAATATAAAAAGAGGAACATATATAATAAAAATGCTAAAGGGAATATGGGATAGAATTATTTTTCTACATGAGATAATTGTGGATAGAAACACACTAGAACTTTTTAATGGAATGCTAGTTTTCAAAAAGTATATAAAGAAATTCCACCATGATAGTGATTTCACGTATAAGAAATATGTTTCCGATATTCAACTATTCAATTTATATATATGTTGAATTATATAAACAAATTTCCCAAGCTCAAGTGAATATTCATCGGATAAAGATAAAGGATCAATATAAAATTTAAGATATATATACAGCAGATGAAGAATGATTAATGGGATTGTGTGTTTGGATCCTTGGAATATATTGTAAAATATTTTTATTTATTATATTATGGTTATAATAATAATGAAATGAATATTTATTATACTCTAATACTATCTCATAAAGAATTTATATATTGTATTGAATGGTAAATTGAAATGTGATTCAGTAAAGAAGTTGAAATTCCTAGAAAACACATCAATGTGGGAAATATACCACTTAATATGTTCTTGATTTTGAAATAATAATGATGTTATAAATAGATGATTGATAAAGACAATGTAATTTGGATTGTACTGAAAACCTTGGAAATGATCAAGGATTTATTGAAAAGTATTATATGCTATCTTTAATAGTGGTAAAAAAATTATTATATTTAATTAATATATCCAATAAAGTTTGATTTATTTACAGAATAAGGAAGCATGATTTTTAATGAATTTTTATGGTAATTCATGTTATTACCATTTTCAAGGGAATAAATGATATAGTATTCATATATTTGGTATCTGATGATTAAGAGATGCATAAAATTGATTATTGGATTAATAATATGTTAATTTTTAGAATCTAGTGACCATGATTCTAAAGATATGGATCTTAATATTTTTTAAGGGTCATAAGGATTACCATTTATGATATAATTTATGTTTATCTTTATTTGTGGTTTTAGAGATTAATGTATTACTTCACCATATAAAATATTATTCATATTGGAAAACATGTACTCATATTTTTTTTAAATAATAACAGGAGATCGATGGAAGGGATTATCATTATATTATGGATCTTACGATATTATAAATGTGAATTTTATTTCATCAGGAATAATATACTCATTTATGGAAATTCATTTCTTGGAGTAAGAGATGAATTGGAAATTGATTTAAGCACAACCAACATATGAAATCATTCTTATGAATAGATACATTTTAAGTAAGTATATTTTCGTTATATTGTTAGTTATTAAATGTATACCCCAATGATAGAAAAAGATATTATATTTCTTTATACTAATTCTTTTATTTCTGTTGAACCAATAGTCTTTTAAATCATCACAAATTTATGGTTTTTAAGCCCATAACATTCCATTAATCATTCACATTCTTATAATCAATAGCCTTAGTCAATATGTATAATTATTTACCATTTCTTACATGCATATATAATTAATTTCCCCCAATATTATAATATGATGATGTAACATCCTATGTTTTAAAAAAAACTATGTTCAATAGCGTTCATGATATGGAACATTGAACTTAAATAAAAATAAATATTAATATTTAATATGGTAGTTATCACATAACCGTTTAAATAGAAGGAATGAAAATTAATAAATGAAATGAAAATAGGGTTCAAATATATATATATATACAATTAATTATTTTTTGACCAACTAATTTTAAATTAAAATAAATCCCTTTTTAAATAAAAGTAAATTTTTTTCTAATAAACTATTTAAATTTTCACAAGTGTGTTTAATACTAATAAATATTCAAATAACTCTTATTGTATTATATTAATTAAAAATATATATATAATATTATTTATAATATTTATATATTTTTTTGTGTTTTTATATACAATATATAAGAAAAAATCCAATTTTACACATTATAGATGTATTTTTCTAAAAAGATAATTTTCCACCTTTTGATGGAACACTTATTTTAAAACTATTTTTTGGGAATTTTATAAATTATTTAGAAAAAAATAAAATTCTAATTTGAAATCAGAATACAAAAATTTACTTTGGCCTTTTTTTAGTATTTCTCTCTTATATTTCTAGTTGTGATGAATAGTTCAAAAGTATTGCATTTCATTTGAAAACGCCATTTTCATCAAATTTATTTATAGTATTAAATTAAAATTTTTATTGGTTTTAATGTAGAGTTAGATAAATTTTTTAAAATTTATTTTAATAGAGGTCAGTGGACTCAGTTTCACAATGAATTTGGATATGAAAACAAATCAATCATTTTAATGTTTTTACTTTTAAAACCCTTTTTCTCGTTTCATTAATTGGATTGATTTTAAATTAATTTTATCAAATTATGCGTTTTGAATTTTGGAAAATGGATTCCATATTTGGGATAATGAGATAAAAATTTATTAAAAAGGTCTCTTTTATTTTTGGATAAAATTATAATAGTATATATTGAAATTATTGTTACCCCATGTAAGAGAAAATCTGGTAATTATGGGTAAAAATAATATTTTAAGTAATAGTAGATTACCATAAAAATTTTAGTAATTTTATTTGTTGAGTGAATGTAGACCGAAATAATCCGTAATCTTATTTTAATATCTCATGGAGCCTTTTCAATTGAATTTAATCCATTTATTGTGTTATATTCAACGAAAACTCAATTTTTTCATACTGTTTTGTCAACGAGTGAAATATTTTTAATATAGGGTTATATAAGGGTTATATTAGAATATAAATTGTAAATTTAAATCTAAAATTATTATATTCATCATGATAATTTATATTGAATTTTTATGGAAGAAATAATTATATTAAAGATTTACACAATAATGATGAATTAATTGTTTATTAAAAATAAATTAGTTTGGATACATTTTGAATAGAAAATTAATTTATATTAATTTAATATTTTATAGAATTATAAGAGTTCTCCTCTCTTATCTTATAAAAAATAACATATTCTAATATATTAATCACACATAAAAAAATATTTGGTTTCTAAGTAACATGACCAAAAACATTCCTATAATCTCTTCCAGTATTATAGATCTCTTAGTTTAGGCATAACTAGATCCTTAGTGGTCTCATGGAGTTATGAAAAGAAGGTGGTCTGATGAATAAGTATCATTTTTAATCAAGTATTTATGTTTTATTTATTATTCTACTTTCATAGAATAATGTTAAACCATGATGAAATAAATACTATATTTTTATTAAATATAATGACATGTTATTATGTTAATATCATTACATAAGTCAATCGCCACATCCATCAAATGGTGAAAATAATTATCATTTCTGTGTATGATGAACTACCACCACACAAATCAATATAATTATTTTTCATCACCGCCTATTAATACAATTTAAAATGATGAAAAAAAGATTATATATATAATTATATATATAGTTATAATTATTAATTATTAATATATCATTTACGTTCTTATCATTCCATGAACATAACAATAATAATGTCGTTTGTGCGCACATGTGAACTATAACCTCGACGAAGCGATGCAATTCATTTTTAATCACCACATCACATGAATGATATATATAAGTATATTTAAATTACTAAAAAATTATTTATATTATTATCAATATGGAAAGATAAATAATGTTTATCTTCATTCAATAATGATCATTGAGAAAATGAAATGATACTCTTGTATATGTATGACTTATCATCCCCCAAGATTATAACGTAGTTCATTTTTCATATCCATATGTTATGGATGGATTGAAAAGTATAATTTAATTTTTAATATTATTATTATTTCATTGATATTATTTTATATATGATAGAATAATGGTCACTTTTATAGTTGACATCATAAAAATGTTATTTTAGACTCAAGCACCAAGTCACACCAAAATGTCAGACATGAACATAAATAATTAATTAATTGATATAACATGATAACATTGTATTAATTGATATTAAAAGAATAATAAAATTTAAAATAATTATCAAAAAATTAAATAAACAGTATAAGTTTATTATTCAGGAAGATAATGTATATTTGTGGGAAATTAGACTCTATGTAAGGGACTTCGTCTCAGTCTCCTTTCATTGAGGCATATTTTGATGTTATAAACCAGCCATATTTTTTGAGGTTTATATTAATAGAATTTGACATATAATATAAATAATTTATTTATTCACATTTTATTTAATGTTTTTTAAATGTAATTATTTCATTATGTATATTATTTTAATGTTCATGGTGGCATGAGACACATTGAAATTTTATAATGATTTATTTATCAATGTTTTTCTCTATGTCAATATTATTGATATTATTTTATATGTTCATTTATATGGATATAAAATGATTATAAAATAAATTTTATTACTATTTTTAATTTCACTCAAATGTTTTAAAATGAAATATTTTCATGTATTTTATACGGATCTTTTAAACAAACAAAAAAGGGCAGTTATGTTCTTTATTTAAACTACGACACTGACTTTTAAGACACCATAACTATTATTTAATTCCTATATTCATTTTAAATCATTCATGAATTTGTAATTTAAATTACATCTTCTAAATTTTTGTTACATTGGTATTGATTTTTTTAATAAAAATTATTTTTTATTGGAAAGTGTTTTTCATATGGGATAGAAACACTTTTACAAATTTTATTAGGATGAAATTGTGTTAAAAATGATATGTTATATGAGGATTTTAGGAAATGGGTGAGAACCATATAAATCGGTCATGGTTTGGCCTATAAAGTGCAAGGGAAGACCATTATAGCTTAATATGGGATGGCATAGATAGCGCTTGATAATCCCGTTACAGCTTAACAAGGGGTAGCCCAAATAGCATCAAGTATCCCCATTACAAATTAATATGTGGTGGCCAAGATAGAACTGAGTATGCATGTAATAGATTAATGCGAATCCAACCATATAGTTATTCAAAATTAAAGGGTTTTAAAATGGTTTTATGTATATATACTCTAAGTCACCAAATTGAGTTTTAATCTAAGGATACGGTTTTTAATAATTTTCTTTGAGTCGAATGTGTGTATTTTCTTCATGTAGAAATTTTATATTTCATGTTATCAAAGAATTTAGATGATTAATGTAAAAGATATATGGGATTTCATTTTTTTACTAAACTTATTATTTCATCTATTTTATTCCCCTTACATAGCTTTTTTTTCTCATCCTATGTTTTTTTTAAAAATTCATTGGGTATAAGGATGGGTAAGAGAAAAAAACAATCTATTTGAATGTTTTGATGATTCTTCATTAATAAAAAATACTGTATTATTTTAAAAGTATCATATTATGAAATAAATGGATATTGTTTTAGTAGTATCCACTTTATATAAATGTTGGATGTTTTATATGAATTATGACCTAATTATTTAAAATATCAAACTTGAAATGATCCTTATTTTGAATGAAATTAATTTATTGACTAAAACTCAAGATTTTGTAATATTTAATCCAAGGTCATTATAGTTGGTAAAAATGTATTTTTAGATGACTTTGGATTTTAGGATGTCATCATATGATTTAAAGATATCATCATATGTTTTAGATTTTATGATTTATAATAAAATAGTGTATTAGAATCTTCTTTTGAGTCATTAATTTATGATGTTTTAAGGTGACTAATGGTATTTTTAGAGATATTCATTTTGAGTTAATTATGGGTTATTACATTTTGGGATATAAAATGAATATTATGAGATAACATTTGAGGATAAAATATATTAAGGATATTTTTTGGATGTTTTTGAAGATTCTATATTTATATTAGGATTATATTAATGTTGTTTTAGAAAAATGGAAACCCACATGATGGGTGAAAACCCATAACATCCTAATAGGCCACGAGAATCAAACCCACAACTGAAGGGAACATGGGTGCATCACCTACCACTGGCCTACGTAATGCCTCAATTAGTATAAGTTTTTATTTTTATTTAAATGACTTCAAAGATGAATACTATGTTGATTTTGGTAACTTATGTTTTATCAACTATATTTATATTCCATTGGAAAATGATTTGTTGATTATTTGAATGCTATTATTATAGAGACGTTAACTTTTTTTTGGAATCCTATATGATAATGGTAAATAGAATAATAAAATATTTTATTTTACGAATAAATGTTGAAATATATTTTAGAATAATCTATAATTTTTTGAGAATTTATGCGTATTTATGTAAATGGTTAATATATCAGGATGATTAGTAGAGAAATTAATTTTTTGTAAGAGACTATGAGTGTAATTGATGTTATTTGGATATAGATGATAAAATTCATCTTGGAAGAATATGTGATTAAATACTTCTTGTTTTTTGGGTTTAAATCATAGTTATAATATTTTTAGTAATTTTAAGGATAATTATTCATGTAATTGTATAAAATGAACATCCAGTATTAAAATTGAGTTTTCGAGATTAATATAGATTTTCATGATATATAGGTTTATTATTTTGGGGGAATTATCATATATTTTCATAAAAATATTCGTTTTGGTTAAATTTCCCTTATCAGATAAATATATAGTTAATATTTTGTGGATTATGTGACATTTTGAAAGTTTATTCTAATGCTTTAGTCATGAAAAAGTCATCTTGAATACTGATCTTTGGGAGATATATAAAATATCTTGTGGAATTTGAATAATTTATGAAAATCTACATGAAATATAAGTATGTTTCCATATGTTACAAGTAGAGAAAGTAAAATAATTCCTTAAATCTATGAAAAGGATCTTAAAAAAAATCTCTATTTAATTTTCTTACAATGAAATCAATTACCTTATAACCCATCATAGATTTATGGTTTGGTGATTGTTAACATTCTATTAATCAGGTTCTTTATCACTCTATATAATAACATGATAGTTAGTATTTCATCCATATCATTGTTTTTTACAGGGAACCCTCCTATTAGCTATATCAACTGACCTTCATACTTACCTTTCATTATTTTAATGTGTAAGTTTCATTAATAATTTTTATATGGGATTTCAAAAATGGTATTAGGAAAATTCAAAACTGTAGTTTTAGATCCTATGATAAAATTATGATGGAAAAATTTATTAAGGGGGAATGGTTAGAATGTGTCATATCCTGTTTTTAAAAGGAATCCCTATGTTTTAGAGCATACATGATACACCACATCGAGCTTAAACAGACAACAAAATATTATTATTTAATATGGTAGTAATCATATAATAGTTTGAATGGTAGGAATGAATATTATTAACTAAATTATGAATATAGGGTTTATATATATATAATTATTTTTTCATCAATTAATTATAAAAAAATAAAATCATTTTTAATATAAAAAGAATGTTTTCTCTCAAATACTATTTATATGTGGACAATTGTGTTTAATACAAATAAAAAAATTAAATCATATTGGGTTATATTATTAAAATTTATATATAACATATTGAATATAATTTTGAGGATTTATCTTATGTATTTTTTAGACTTGATATAAGAACAAATCAAATTTTACATATAAAATAACTTTTTATTTTCAAAAAAAGGATGTTTTATCCGCATTTTGATGGCGCACTTATTTGAAATCACGTTTTTGATATTTTTATTATTTTTTTAAGAAATAAACTTATTATTTTAAATAATAGTATCAAAATTTAATTTTAATGATCTTTTTGTAATTTTATGAATGTCTTTTATTTACACAAATAGTGAAAAAAATAATGCTTTATAATTGAAACCAAATTTTTCATCAAATTTATTTATAGTGTTAAAATATATTTTTTAATATGTTTAATGAATAATTAGGTAAATTTTTTAAAATTAAATCCAATTCATGTTAATGGAATAAATTTAACTTTGAAATTGGATATAAAAACTATTCAATCTTTCGAACGTGTTCACATGAAAAACAAGTTTTCTCATTCCATTTTTGAGATTAATTTGAAAATAATTTTGGCTAGTTACGTGTTATGAATTTTTAAAAATGGATTATATATTCAAAATCATAAGGTGAAATTTATTAAATAATACCCTTTTTTTTTGAACAAAATATAAAAAGAATCGTTGTTAATTTTTATTGCTGCGGTTAAGGGTGTATCGTGTAATCAAGGGTAAAAATAATTTTATACATTATAGAATATTAAACAAAAAATTGTCATAATATTATTTCATGTGTGATATTAAACAAAAATCATCCCTGTGATGATTTTATGAGCTCTTATATCCACTTGGAATATTTAAATCCATTTATTGTTTTATATTCTTTAAAAAGTCAGTTTTATCGTACTTTTATTTTTAACAAGTGAAACATTTTTAATATGGATTTATATATGGGATATGTTCTTATATTAATATTAATATTAAAGATAAAATGAATATATTTATCAGGATAATTTATATTTAATTTCTGGGGAAGAAATAATTAAATTAATGGCTTGCACAATGATGATGAATTAATTCTTTAATTAAAATAAATATCCAATAAATGATACAAAAAATACTAAAATAAATAAAACATTAGATAATTAACATCATAAACTAATTTTATTGATTCATTTGTAATTTAATTGACTAGGTAAAATAGTTTATTTAATATATCATGTAATTATATATTTTTTAAACGTCTTGTGATGAATAGTGTGAAAATTAACCTTAAATATATTTAAAAAAATAATATTATAGTAAATGATATGAAGTTCATAAAAATATATAATTTAGTCAAATATTCATTAAAAGTCTTTATATTACATGAATGAATAATTTATTTGTGGTTTTAAATTTTATAGTAATTATATTAAACATGAATTTGTAAATTACATGATATCACAGTATAAACTAAAAAGGTTAAATAATGGTTAAAACAAAATTAAAGGGATTAAAAAATAGTCAAAACATGTCTAATTTTTATTTTATTAATTTATTGTGACCAATAATAATAATATATTTTGATGAAATTCTTTTTTATACATTTTTAAAAGAAAATTAATAAATTATAATTGAATAATTTGAAGAAATCTAAGAGTGTCCCTACCCTCAATTATAAAAGGATCATATTATAGTCTTTTATTCACATATAAAAACAAATTTGTTTATGAAAGGATATATAAAAATAACAAAATATAATCTCTAACCACATTATATAAATTCTAAATTAGGTAGAAGACTGTCTTTAGTGGTCTTAAGGTGTTAAAAAAGGAGGTTCTCTGAGGAAAAGGTATCATTTTTTTTAACTATTTATATTTTATATTCTATTTGACTTCCATCAAATATATTTAAACCATGATGAAATAATAAATATAGTACCATAAATATAAATATATTTTATCATGTTATAATTATCACTTTAATACATCTCCCATTCTATAAAATATAAAAATAAATATCATTTTTATATATGATGAACTACCACATCATGAACAGATATAATTTGTTTTCCATCACCGTATCTCAAGAATTTTTTTAATGATGGATTTAATGTTTATATAATATATTAATGAATTATTTAGAATTTTTATATAATAATATATCATTTACATTCTTACATTTCCATTCATATAAAAATGAAAATGTTGTTCGTGGGTACATGTGAACGATCACCACTACGATGCAACATGACTCATTTTTCACCACCAAATCACATGAATGATATATATAAGTATATTTAGATTATTAATATAATTTTAATTATATTATGATAGTTATATAAATAAAAATAATACTTATATTGTTTCAATAATTATCTTTCAAAAATGAAAATGTTACACATGCGTACATATGACTTACCAACTCCATGATTGTAACATATTTCTTTTTCCATGTCTATATGTAATGTATGGATTTAAAAGTATAATTTATTTATAAAATTTATTATTATTTCATTAAAATTATTCTATATAAGAATGAATAATGACTATATTAACTATTGAAACCATTCTAATGTCATTTTTGACTCTAGCAGCAAATATTGTCAAAACATCCAACATGAGCATAAATAATTAAGTAATATTTATGACAGGATAAAATGGTATTAAGTGATATTAAATGAAAAATAAACTTTTAAAATGTTCTCAATAAAGTAAATTATTAACATAATATTATTATTCATTATGATAAATAACATATGTGATGAATGAAGCTCAAGGAAAGGGAATTTATATCATTATACTTTAATTGAGGCATATTTTGATGTTATACAGACACATTATTTTTTGAGGTGTATATACTACCACATTGACATATAATATCATGAATTTATTTTCTATTATGTTTATTAATTTTTTTTAAAATTATATTATTTCATATAGTTTATTATTTAAATCTTCAAAGTGTGATAACATACTTTTAATGTTTAAATATTTAATTATCAAATATTTTTATCCCTTTCAATATTATTGATATTATTTTATATTTTAATTTATATTAACATAAATTATTTATAGAGGACATTTTATGTCTATTTTTTATTTCACTCATAGGTTTTAAAAATGAATATTATTACATGTTTTATATTTAATAATTAGAAAAATGATGAAGGAATTCCATATTCTTAATGTATATAGAGACAATGTATTTTCTGCCACCATGAATATTTTTTAATTTCAAGCATTTCTTAAAATACTAAATGGTTTATTAAAGGAAAATACTTCTATTTCTTTTTGGTTATGTTTGTATTAAAAATATGTTTTTAATGAAAAGTGTATTCTTATATAGAAGTTTTTTTCATATGTGATTAAATGTGTTTTTCAATGTGTGTTATAATGAAAGTGTTTTATAAATGATATGTATATGAGAATTTTAGTAAATGTGTGTGACCAATATAGTTTATACATGGGGTGTCCCTGATAGCGCCATAGAATCTTGTTAAATTATAATATGTGGTGTCCCGAATAGCATTGGGTAATCCCATTATAACATAATAGGAGGTGGGCCAATTAGCACCGGGTAATCCCATTACAGCATAAAATGGGGTGGCCTAGATTACACAAGGTAAGCCCAAAATCACTTAATTGGCAGGAATCCTATATTTATTCCAATTGAAATAGTTCTGAAAGGATTTTATGTACTTGATGCTATAATTCCATTAAATATTTTTTAATTGTATTCTACGAGTATTAATGATTTTCAATGAGAAAAATGTTGGTTTGTTTCATGTGAACATTTTAAAGTTATATTATAAAATTAAATTAAATATAAAGGTGAAATTTATATGAGATTTAATAGTTTACTAATCTAAAAATTTCCTTTATTTTGTTTCAATTACGGATATTTTTAATATCATACAATGTTTAAAAATAATTCACTGGGTATAAGTATGGTTATATGAAAGGAGGAAGTCAAGTTGAATGTTATTATGATTATTCATGAATAATAAATCAGGTTTTATATTAAAAGTATTATATTATATAAGAAGTGGATACTACCCTAGTATTATCCACTTTTTATGAAAGTGCGATGTTATATATGAATTAGAAGATAATATTCTAAAATTATAAACATAAAAAGAACCTCAATGTGAAAGAATGTAATTGATTAACTAAAACACAATATAATTTAATTTTTAAGGTTGGGTCCATGTATTATAATCCAAGTTATGTGTTATTCCATATGACCTTTGTACTTCATTTTTTATATTAAGAGTAAGTTTTATAAAACCATTTAATTTGTTGGTTTTTAAAAAATGGTATTTTCAAATTACAAACCATTTATTACAAATATAATGTTTACATATCAGGGAATAAATTTATTTATGGTGGGGTTATTGTAACACTATGCGATTTAACAACAAGAACATTGTATTTGATAGCATATAAGACACACAACATCGTGATTATAAGAAATTATAACACCCCATGTCATTACAATTTTATTATTGAACCTATTAAATATTTTTTTTCACAAGAAACACTAATTTTATCTTTCATTACTTGAATCATATTTTTTACCTTGTGTTACATGCAATACTGATTTTATCTTGCGTCACATCCGACAATGTGTTTAAATAGAATGTAAAATATTACTACTTAATATAATAGTTATGACATAAAAATTATGTTTTATATTAGGAATAGTAATACCTAAATTAATAATAATATGGATATGTATTTACTATTTTTAAAATAAGTGTCATTTAAAGGATTTTTTTAAACAAAAATGTACTTTTTCTGAACGACATTTTAGTCATGCTATATACACATAAATAAAAACAAAATCATACAAAATTTACAAAATTTATTTTAAAAAATACAAGTCAATTTTGAAATAGCAATTTCCCAATTATCTTATGGTGATTTTTATATATTTTTCTGAATGGTTTCATTTTTGGATGAATAGTGAACAATAATATACTTTAATTGGAATATGCCTTCTATTTTATTTATTCATAATGATAAAATATATTTTGAATTGGTAATAAAGTAAAATAAAGTTCAATTATATGTCAATCAATACAATTGAGGTCATTGTAATCCTTATTGAATTTAAATATACAAACATTTTAATCTTTTCAGCATTTTTACTTTAAAAACCCGATTTCTCATCACATATGCGATATTAATTTTTAATTAAATGTTTCTAATTATATGATTTAATATGAAAACATATTTGGAATATTTGGAATATGAATAATTTATAATGTGTAATAAGTTATTCAAAATGTTTTTTTATCAAAATTAATTGTGGATTCAGTAAAAATTGATTACAACAGTTAACATAAAAAATTGGTTTACTAAGGGGTTAAACTAAAAATATAAGGGTAAAAATGACATATAAACACATATAAATACTAATTTAAGGACATATTATTACCATTAATTTATTAAGGTTCGATAATGAATAATTTTGGACCCTTTTTACATATAGAAAATGTGGGAGAACTCAATTATTTTCAAAAATATAATGTGTTTCATCTTCCCCACTTTTAAAGGGCCACCAACAAATCTCTCTTCTTCACAACATCAACCAAGTTTTATTAAGAAAATAAATGCCCTAATAAATTCACAAATTTCCTCCACTAATATTATATTTCTTATTTTGGGATTAAACCCAACCTAATATTTTTGTTATTACAAACCTAAGGAGGATATCCCAAGAAGAGGTAATCTTCTTCAACGAGCATCTTTATTTTATATTTTTCTCCACCTCCTAAAATTATTATTAAACTATATTGATATAATTAAAAAAATTAAAATCTCCATATTGGAATGTTTTTATAATATTTTTATTACACATAACCATCTCTACATTAATCAAATGGGTTATGAAATCATCATTAGTTTGTATGATGGACTACTACCTCACGAACCGATACAATTTTCTCTTCCATTACCACCTTTCGCGGTTGTGTATGATGATGTATATAATATATATATATGATATTTATAACATAATTGTACCCATTGATTAATTATGATATATATATATATATATTAATTTCCATTCCATAGGGGATATGATATTGTCTCTCGTGTCAACGACAGATTTCCGCCTTGTGAAGCGATGTGATTCTTCTTTCACTAATGCTTTACATAGAATATAATAATGTTATATTTATGGAATATATGTGATATAAATAAGATAATTATGATATTAGTGGAATATTTATTTTTCTATAAATATAATATCATTCATTTTATTTTATTCTTTTTTACTCAAATATGACACTCATGTACCTGTAGACTACTGCCTTCACAAAGCCATGTGGCTCTGTTTTATTTAATAGACCACTTGGATGATATATATAAATAAATTTAAATAAATTATATTGTACATATGATATTATTATCATTATTTAATGAAAAAATATTACTCACCTCTTTTCTAAAATGGTCATTGAGAAATTCAAACGTTACTCATGCGAGTGTATGACCTATATTCTCTATGATCGTAACATACTTCATCATTCATAAAATTATTTAATAATTGTTTTTAAAATTAAAATAAATGTAAAACTATTATAATTATTCAATTATTATTGTAATGGATTTTCTAAAACTATATAATTTTTTTAATAAGTTGGGATTTCCTAGCAAAACATGAATGAGAAAACATGGAAATTAACACCCGAAACAATGAATATAATGAACTGTTAATAATTAATGGGTAATAATATTTTTTAAATGGATCATATATGATATTATAACTATTAATAAAGTACTAGTGTAATTTAATATCATGTTTTATACCACTATAATGAATGTGAATGAGTTTTTAGTAAAAAATAATCGTGATTTCAGGGATTCTATACCTCAATATCTATATATTGGGTTAGCCATGTACTTTATTAATTATTTTGTGATATGAATATGTATGTAATGAGTTTTTTATCTTTTGTTTTAATTTCAAATTCTTTGTGAATTTATAGTAGATACACATAATGTAAATTACCATCAATGATCAATGTATACCTAGGAGGGGGAGGCTTGAATTCTTGATATATTTTTATTTAAAGTTTCCTTTATTTTGAATTAAAACTCACCTCCTGGTAATGTGTTATCACTCAACTAAAAAAATCACACATCCATAGGAACAAAAGAATTTAAAAGTTTCTCTACTCAATAATAGTATCTATGTCCTTGGTATTGTTTCGAAAAAACTCAAATACCACACAATACACTAGAATTAAATCATTTTGTGTGGATACAACATATATGATTTGACATTACACGCGTGTAACAAAATGATAAATAAAAAATTGCATTTTCTTCAAGTATAAAAAATTATGTAATACAAATTTGTGTAAAAATCTAAGAATCCCTCACCCGTTTATTCAAAACATGTTATTATGATACCATATCAACGTTTACAAATATAATATTGATGAAATTTCTTCGCATTTATACCCAATAATAGGTAATACATCTTATGAACTTTGTAATGATACTCAGTCTGATAACCAGTCAATGTTCCCAGTTTTATTATCTAGTATAGAAATATAAGTCATCCAGAATACAACTAAAACAGTTCTAAACTAATTCATCCTCATTCTGGAAGTCTTATACCGATTTCACAGTCTTATAACCCAGTCCATTCTGATAGCCTACAGAATACGGTCAACCTTCTTACCTTCCATTTTCTTCTTCTCCTATCTAGAAAACATTCTCAGAAATTATCAATCCAAAAACACTTTAACTATAAAAAATATAGTGCTATATGTGGACTCATAACCCATAAATAATATGATCTTTATAATTGGAAAATATACTAGACTCCACTTATAGGTGGGTATAAAATTATTTATGTGGGATTATAAAAAGTTTTCCCTGATTAAAAAAATATCAAAAGATAAATTCCCATTGAATTTTGGATACATCATTGAGTTCATCAGTTCTTCTCAAACCATATTGATTTTATCAAACATTCATGAATATTCTCACAACTTCAGCTCACATCACACTTTCTAGTATTTCTTCAGTCCGATTCTAATTTCCCTCCTAATTTAATTATTATGATGAAGTAATATATGAAACATCATATTATAAATTACATTTCTATATACTAATTGAAACATATGAAAAGAAAATGGCTTATTATTATGATGATTGGTAGAAAATAAAAACAAAAAACTTATTCTGAATAACTAAAACAAATGTTAGATATATCACTTTGACACCATTCAACCATAAATTTTTTTATGTCTTTGTTATACTACAATAACCTTTTTTTCAAAAATATAGTCAGAAATTATCAAAATATTGCACATCTTGGAAAAACATAAAAATCCTCTTGAAAACCTCATTGACATACCATTTTATACATTCTATAAACAATTATCAATTTCTTATTTTCCTCAGACTGATGAACCCATGTTGGATTAAATTATCTGTTTCATCCTGTATCTAATGGATAAGCCTCTAAATTAAATTGATAGTCAATTTTAGCATCTGCCTGATAACTCTTGACCCAATTAATAAAAACATGAGATAGTTATTCTTTATCTTTTTACCAAATTGAAACCATATTATAATTTTTTTTGATCATGATCCTATTGATAAAAATCCATCATAATGAAAATGGTTTACTACATTTTATATATATATATATATATATGATACCATTTTGAATTGATCCCCAAAACACCAAGTAAAAAACAATATTCATTAAAAAACATTTCTATTGTTGATTATCTTATGAAATAATATATATATCTGATAATAGGTGTTAGGATGACTATGATTATTGATAGAAACCCACTTATGACGAACTATTGCCTTTAACTGATTTATTCCTTACCAATATGTTTCTTGGAATATTTTTATCTTGATGATTTTTGGTTTGAATGAAAACCAACACATTTGTTTTCACATAATCTGAATCAAAATTTTCAACCTTCAATAATTCTGCATCCAGATATCTCACACCAATGAAATGAGACAAAAATCATTGACTTATGGAACATATTTATTCCATTTTTTTATATCATGACTTCCTCAGTTCGATGATAACAATTAAGATCAAAATTGCATCATATTCCTTTTATTGGATAGTATTATAACTTTACATCCTTCTAGTAACTTATATACTTCCAACTAAACATCAATCCATTTCGATAAATTTTTTACCCTTTCATTCATAATTATTTCTTAAAAGTCATTCTTGAATAACTTGTTATATTTCAGAAATGAAAAATAAAAATTATAGTTTCGTTTTCATTAGAACCATTCCCACTCTGATACACTCCCTCATTTTGATTGTAACTCTTTTCCATAACCGAAGTTATTCTAATGAAATTTTCCCCCCAAAAAACTTCTTCTCAAAATAATGGAATTTATTAATCATTTTATGTCATATCTCTAGATTATAATAATGTGTCTAATCATAAAAAATTACCATGTGAATTGATTTATTTTTCTCTATTAAAAATAATATAATACATTCAACAGAAACATCATTCAGCTTCCGAAGTAAACATCTATCTATGTTTGCCCCAACAATACCCCTTGGGATTTTATTATCAACCATGTTTCTTAAATCAGTGATCTTTGTAACCTCATGCTATGGATTTCTTTTCAGTAATTCTGATCCTACATGTGCTTACTCATTTTGGGAAAAATAATCATTTAAATAAAAATAATGACATCCAAAAATAGAGTCTCATGAATCATATTAAGCTTTTTTTCAAATATTTTATCACATATTAAACTTATATATCAACAAAAGAATCAAAAAACTAATCAAACAATATTATAGGATAGTTCACACACTTATATAAAGAGTTCAATGTTATCTCAAAACTCCCCTATGTATAGTCTCCCTTAAATTTTTTAGAAAATATAAATGGATAGACTTATAAAACCCATAACAACACTATCAAAAGACTAGATGGTATTGGAAAAAAAACATACCTCAAAATTATTTAGAAAGTGGTCAGATTCACATATTCAGGCTCCATTTGTAAAAATATTCCATTAGTAATGGTTTTGTAATATTTTCAGCAACTTTTTTTGTTGTAAGAACAAACTCCATCATTAATTAATTCTTCCCCACAATAACATTGATGATGTGGTATTTGGTGTCAATATGGTTTGAATGAAAATATTTTTACACATTTCATGTAAGGTTTACAGAACTTTGATTATCCCAACCCAAGAGTAAGGGTAATTTAACATCAAAAGCTAACGCTTCCAACCAAGACTTCATCCAAATAATTTGAGTAGTATCTTGACTGGAATCAACACACTTAGCTTCATCCATGTTGAGTGTTACAAATTTTTTTCTATTATATACCAACTAACACAACTTTTAGCTACATAAAAAAAACCTATATGTGGATCTTTTATCATCAATATTTCCTTCCTAATTATTATCTTAATACACAAAATGTAATATGTTCATAAATATTATAACTAATTGTGAAATTTATTATGACTTTGATATATATGGGAACATTTTTTCCATCCAATAAAAGTGATTATTTTAGAAAACTCTAAAATATTTCACATATGGTAAAATATGAAAAAAGATGGGTCATAAGGCGGTATAATACCACAAACCTCCCATCAATATTAAAAACTCATTAAAATCAACTTCCTTGTCCTCTCCATCATTATTCAACTTGGTGCCCACTAAAATTTGTTAGAAATATGGTTTCAAATTTTTTTATTTTGAACATTAAATAATTTCTTGAGAATATATTTGTGGGAAAATAAATATTTTATTCTTATTTTTTGAGATTTATAAACCTATAATGAACTGTTTGTGTGCTGAAATTTAAAAATTATATTATGCGAATCATGAAATATATATAAGGATTATTTTGTTAAATTTTTTTAATTAAATATTTGAATGATTGTGTTAAAAGGCGCTAACGAAATAGAAATTGTATTAAATAGTATGGTGATATTTTACATAAACTACATTATTAAGTGAATACGTCCCTCAATATGATTCTGATGCTATGAAAATGGTGTTTAGTTTGGATAAATTGATGAATAATTTTGATAATTTAAATTTGATTGAATTGATTAAATTATAAATTATTAATGATTTTTTGAAAAAAAATTTTATGTTATCATTGATAGAGTTTACAAAATATTGTGATTTATGTAATTTATCCAATAATCTATGTTTTGTTTAAGGAATAAGTAATTATGTATGTTTTCATTGATGTTTTATGGAAAAAATTTAATTACCATGTTTTTATTTAATATATGACAAAGGTAGTTATATATTTAGTATGTGTACATTAAAATATAATTTATGTTATTTTAGGGATTAATGTATGTTTTTTTAATATTTATTGGCCTTCTTTATAAATTTTTTATTTTGGGATGGCACATAAGGTTAACTATTTCGAAATTGGTTTTAGTTGAGCATTGGATGATGATTTAGTTATTAATGTATTAATTCACCATATAATGATTTGTTAATTTTGGAAAACATGTTCTAGAATGTTTTTGTGTTGACAAATAATTAAAAAGGGATTTAATTATTATTCTATTATAGATATTATTACATGTTATGTCATTAAGCTTGAATAAAATTATTTTTATTTATCTGAGTATGATATTATGTTGAAATCGATCAAAGCACAACTAAAGGTTGAGATTGTTCTTATAAAATAGAAATAAATAAACTAAGTATATTTTATCAATTTCTATGTCATTATTGTAAATAAAATTCCATCTTCTTTTTTAAAATTATTATTAATAAAAAAGTGTTTTCTTAATACATTATTTTTTGTTAAATAAATTTTCTTATAACTCATAAAATATATATGGCATTATGATTTTTAGGTTTCTAATGGACATGATCTCTCTAACTCCCTATTATTCCTTATATTTTTTTTTCCATATACATATCCTCATTTCCCACCAATTTTCACCTATTATGGAACCATGTAATGTGTTTAGATTTGTAATTTTTTATCCCACTTTTCTATAGGATATTTTATATACCATTTTTACGATTTGTATTTTCAACAAAAGGATCTTTCAAATGTAAACCCCTTGATTATTGTGACAATGTTAAAATTGGGATGCCATAATTTATTTAGGGGGCTTCTAAATTACCACCAAAATATTTTATGAAATTGTTTTTTCAGGTAAATTTACTTTCTCAATTTATTGTGTTACTTGAAACACCGATTTTTAAATAATCGCGATATACTATAAACATTATTAGTAAAATGAGACTATTATAACATAGCCATTAAACATGGAGGTATGTAGAGGAATTTGTTTTTTAAAAAATTAAGTATAATGGGTTTATATAAGAATATATACTTATAGACCCATACTTAATTTTAACTAATATCATTATATGTTTCAAAAATGCATTTTTCTAAAAAAAATTATATTTATTGTTGTTGTAAACAAATATTTAAATTAAATTTTAACACTTTTTTAAATTTTAATTGAAAAAAATAACAATCATTTTAGGAGTTAATATTTCAAAACAATCTTAGGTTTATTTTTGATAATTTTCTAAAAAGGATAATTTTTCCTTAAAAAATGAAAAAATAAAAATTAATATTACAACAAGATTTTCCATTAAAGCATTTAAAAAGATGAATAATTTTAATAATTTCATAAAAATAAATATCAATTCATTTATGTATTTAGTAATCAGGTTTGATCATTGGGGTCAATTTTAAAATTATTTCTATATTAAAATTTTCTATATATATGAAATGTTTCTATTTAGAAAATTGTTTTTATCGCATTTTCATGTTTAAATTTTAATTGAATTTTTACACATATATGAATGAAATTTGAAAATATTGAGTCCAGATTTTAAATAATAATATTTAATATTATATAATAAGGTCAAATTAGTTTTCAATCACATCAAATTGTAAAAAAATTAATAATTAATTAAAACTCTTAAGGAAAAATGGGTTTACCAAGGGGTAATCTAAAAAGATAAGAACTAAAATGTCCTAAAAACATGTCCAATTCTTATTTTAAGGATATATATAATCCATTATTATCTTAATGTATTTTTTTATATTACATTGGCATAATTTTCAAGAAAATTGAACAATATAATAATTTAAGAAAATAAAATTACAAAATATCACCCCTCTCACTTTAAAATTTATATTATATGTTCACATAGAGTCAAAAGAAATACACGAAAAGATGTTACGGGTAATATTGAGTATAATGAAATTTATTTCATGAGGTTACTTTTAATTTTTAGTTTTTTAGTAAATATAAAATTACTCTAAATTATTATGTAACACCAATGCTTTAGTTATGTAATGGACCAGACCCTCATGGTCCATTATATTGACAAATAACGATGATCAAGGAATCGTGGGGACCATCAGTGACTCATTGAGGAGATTTGAAAAAAAATATATATTGGACAAATAGTGGCAATGATCAACATCAGTCACACCGATGGTCATTAGTGGCACTGATGGGCATTGGTGGCACCGATGGACATTAGTGCTTTGGCGATGGTACGAGGGCGATGATGCCAGGGAGACGGTGGCAGGACGACGGTGCCAGGGCGACGGTGCTAGGGTAATGGTGCCAGGGTGCCGATGTCTCACCCATTTTTGTGTCATTTCCAGCTTCTCCTAGACTTTTCTAGTTTCTCTCCACATATCTTTTGATGTAAAAGTTTTTTAAATGATTTTTTAAAGCCGTTTAATGAAGTATTAAATCCCATAAATGATATCATCAATCCCCTAAGAGTGGACCGACCCTCAGTTACTGAAATGTGTGGTATGTCACACCCTTTTTTGATTTTTCCAACTTCCCATGTTTTCCAGTTTCCCCTCTCTTACATGTTTTTCTCCTTCTAAATGAAATCTATAAACTCACAAACTTTTGTTGGTCTATGTTCACCATCTCCATTGAGAATTATTAAATCTAAATTAGTTACAATGTGTTCAAATTCCCAGTCACGTAATTAAACTACGATCTTCTTTTTATGCACGTCGAGATTGCACATCCCGTAACTATGGGATTAACACTTTTAACACACTGAGTTCTTCTTTTTCCATGGACTATTTCTATTACATGGTGAGCTGGGAGTCACACTTACGGATACGAATCGTGCACACATGAGGGAGCACTTTCCACTCAGCCTTGGAGTTCTTCCAAAAAGTCGCGCTTCCCCATTTTTTGGCCTAACAAGAAGGCATCGATCCTTGATCATCAAGGTAGGGGTATTTATTTTGTCTATTTTTACTGTGCATCATGTTGGTTGGATTTGATGATATTCCCTCATGATTTAGATGAATCCAACTTTAATAAAGATATTAAATCGTTTTTTATAAAATAAAATGGTGGGAATGTTGATGTTGATTTCTATGTTATACATTATTTTTTATGCTGTGAATTCTATTGGTTATGTCTACTAAAAATCATGGACATTAGTTGTCCTTTTTTTATACTAAGGAAGCTCTATTTTTTGTATGATCCTATGATTTAATAACTATATCATGGAAATTAATTAATCATATAAACCTAGTTGATTAAATAGAATCTCGATGAATAATAACCCTTGTGTGATCACCATGGTTAACTTAACAGAAATAAGGAACATAAAGAATGATATTTACTAAATCTAAAATCTCACATTCTCTGTTCTAGTGATGTGCCTGATTGTTCTGTTTAATGTTTTTGGGTCAATGTTGATGGGAAAGAAATATCTGGTAGAGAGGTTATTAGTTTTTGAATCTGTGGTTGTGTAGAACCAAGGTTAAATGTTCTGGACCTGATATGTTGTGGATTAGTTTGGTCTGATTACCTCAACGGATCTCATGTATCCCTTTTAATGTTGTTACTGAGTAAGTAAACTAGGTTTGAATGCTTAAATTTTTTATTCGATATTTCTTTCAGTTGTTTCATTGGATTACGGTTGTACCTATTAGTTTCTTGGTAGTGAATGAATATTTAAATGATATGATTTTAACATAATAATGGGAACCTGTAAAATGTGGAAGGTGGGTCATGACAGAATGGGATTAGAGGTGATGGTTGAGAGATAGGATGTAGTTCGTGGTTAGGCACATTGATAATTTCATGGGGTGATATGACAATAGTGTTATGAAATATTAGTGAGTGAAATAGTCTAGGGAAGACTGGTTAAGACACAAGATTTTAGCCCCCCACCACGATTTTATGCAAGGAATCTGGTCTTACTGAACGACCATGTGGGGGATACACTAATTGTAGGGTAGAGACCCTAACAATGGTACATGCATTATAATGACTTGTTTTCATGTGTTTCATGGGTGTTTTGTTAAATTTAAAATAAATATAAAATTTAAAAAATAATTAAACATGGATTCTCCTCACTATACGGGCTTAAGAATTCCTTATTTCTCTTTTCAACAATGGAACCCAAATGATGACCATGTGTAGTGTGGGAATTTTAGGACTATCAAGTTGATATAGTCAATCATCAGATGGTTAACCAAGAGAAAGATTTTGAAAAGTTCCATAATACATTATGGTATTTTTAGAGAAAGACCCTTGGGAAGTATGAGGGATGTGTTTCTGACTTGATGATAGATGTTTTTCTTAAGGAGATAAAAATAAACTTTACCTTGTTCTATGCTACAAGGGAGTACCAGGTTCTATTTGAAGTTATCTATATGTGGGGAGTAGTGGATTATTGGTGGATACTCTACCTCAGAGAGGGAGGATGAAGAATGAGGTTTTGTGGAATGAATTTGAGAAGGACTTCTGGGAAGAATTCATTTCTTCCACTATGATGGACGGAAAGATGTCGGAGATGCTCTCCCTGCAGCAAAGGTGTATGCTGATATGGGATTTGGGGATCATGTTCCATGATCTCCAACATTTTCCACCCAACCTCATCCCGGATGGTGAGTTATGGGAATGACGATTAAAGGAGGCACTCTGACATTATCTTTAGTATGTTGTTACCCCTTTCACTATATTGACATACATGGAGGTTCAAAAAAAGGATGAGGTTGTAGATATGATTCACACAGTAGGAGGTGTGACGCGAGAGGGGAGGAAATTGGGTTGTTCAATGGGGATGGTCGTTAGTATAATTCCTCCATCATCATGGCCTTCTAGGTTTCAGCCAGCGGGGAGTAGGCCTCAATTGTTCTTGTTCCAATCTCACAGTCCTCTCCATTTCTCCATGAGCTTAGGACCAAGGTGATTTACTTTTAGAACAAGTGGTAACCATCCGAATCAGTTCCCAGATCGAGTGTAGTACACTATGGTGGGAAATATGAGTGTCCACCTCAGTAGAACCAGTTTATATCAGGGCCATTCTAGTAGTAGCAGCAGCAATGGAGACCTCCCGCTCCCCCGATGGCAGACGGTGCTGGAGGAGGATAACCTCATCGTGCCTTTTAGGGACCTCAACTAGGGCATTTTCGGGGATGTGGCTTGTAACACCCCGAGATTTTATGAAAAATATATTTTTTAATTTAATTAATATCTTGTGTTGTACGCTACACAAAAATGAGCTTTCAGAACACGCATCCTTGACTTGCCTTTCATTACACGTAATCGCGACCTTTCTCGATAGTGTGTGTAGTACGCAATACCGAGTTTCACTAAACAACGATATATTATTAAAACTAGCAGTTATGAATAGTAATAACCACTTTTTGAAATTTTGTAAATTTTAATTTTCAAAATAGACATCAGTTTTGGATTCGGAATATCGAAATTATCTTAGGGAGAAATTTTGGTACTTTTCGGATAACTTTCATTTTCTAATGAATATTGAAAATTACTAAATTTTATTTAAAAACAACCTTATTAATCGAAATAATTAATAGTGATAAATTATTAATTTGAGTGGTTTTAAAGTATATTTATAATATATTTTTACAATTTAATACAATGTTGTTCATTGTATGTAACTTCACATTTAAACCAAACATAAACAAGTGTCAATCTTTTGATAGTTATTATCTCTTAAGAACACGCTATTTGTTTTGACAACAGGAATTAATTTTTAAATTAGTTAATGCAACTGATATGTTTTAAATTTGGTAAAATAGACATTGTTTTTGAGTTCATAATATCAAATATATCTTAGGCCTAATTTTTGGTATTTTTATGGAAACTTTCATTTTTTGATTAATAGTGAAACCACTAAGTGGTAGTTAAGAAAAATGAATTTTTCATAAAACATAATTTTACCGCTTCTGTGTGTGGAATTTCAAAAATCAGAGAGACACGGTTGTTTTTAGTATGTAAAATGAGGTTCAATGAGATGAAAATAATTTTTGGTGAATAGTAACTTCTTACTTTTTTTAACCACAGTTAAAAGTAAATAGGGTAATTAAGGGTAAAAATGATATTATTATTACCATAACACATGTACTAATTCTATTAGATAAGTTTAATTCGACAAAAATAACCTTAGGAATAATATATGACCATTTAGGCCCACATGGATTAGATTAGACATTTTTTTATTAATTTATTTAATGAAGGGTTAAAATAGGTAAAATCAAAGTTTAATAAGTATATCATTTTTAATATAGGGTTATACATAAGATAAATTCGACTATAAATATTTATTAATAATATAAAATGATTTCCTACATAATGATAATTTATTTGTAATTTTTATACTTTAAATAAGTTAATTTATTTATGAAACAAAGATGATACAGTAATTATCTTATTTATAAAATATTGACTTAATTGATGTTATAAATACCCAAATAAATATAATTTGATACTTTTTATGAATTACAGTAATTTTATAGGTTAACATGACATGTAATTATTTATTTAATTAACGTTTTTCGAACTAATCATTCTGTTATGATCATTACAAAAATAAATTACTAAATAGTGTTAAAATTAACATAAAATAGTTTTTAAAACAAATATTATATTATTAACTGTTATTTTATTTCTAAAAATATAAGGATCATCCAAATGGCTTATATAAGGTTATATATATTAATAATAAACAACTTGGGGTTCGATTGTCTTGTTATAGTAAGTTTATTAACCTTATAGTATAAGAACACAAGAGGACACGGTAAAAGTAAAATTAATTTACTTATTTTTAAATATAAATGATAAGGATAAAATAGGAACCTAAACTTGTCTAAATTCTATTGTATTAGAGGATTTAGACCCATCCCCACCTTAGCTTCGAAAAAAATAAATTTGGAGCTATTTAAAACCGAATTTGGCTTTATAATAAAATAATATTTTTAGTTATTCTAAAGGTACCCCTCTCCTCCCTTATAAAAGGGCACCTCCTCCCTCTCTTCCTCACCCCACTTTGAGCCTTCAAGCTCGGCCAAACCCTGAAAAATTAACTTCTCCACTTCCCTAGTAACATCCTAGAGGTCATGGTCTTCTTCAAATACCAATTTTAGTGCCCTAAAAGGATATCTCAAATAGGCGCTTCAAAGAAGAGGTAATGTCCGTTACCGATTTTTTCAACTTTATTTCTTCTTCCACTTCTTATTCTTAGGTTGTTTCATTATGAAGTAATAACATCAGTATCAATCATATACTTATATGTTATTATAAGTATGAAAAAACCCTATTTCACCATCTATCCATCCTACAGAAAACGAAATCACCGCGCGTGTGTACGTACAGAATATCGACTCCAGGTCGTGGTGTAATCTATGTTCCACCACCACCTTACCTGGATGGGTATAATTGTGTAAATAATAACTATATATTATTATTTTAAATTGATATTTATTCTGAGATAGTATACATACACTCCAATACAATTCCACGATCAGGAGAACGATATCATCGCTCGTGCGTACGTCCGGACTACCGTCTCCACGACGCGATGAGATTCATTCTCCACGTTAACCATTCATGAATGATTATAAAGTATATATAATAAGTAATAATGAAATATATGACATAATAATGATACTGGATTTATATGTATATATATTTATGTCATCTACTTAATTCCATTCAACTCAATAAGGAAACGAAAATAGCGTTCATGCGTACGTATGGCCTACCGTCTCCATGAACGGTGTATTTATTTCCATTTACTGATCTATTATATATATGTATATTCTGAATATATATTATATATAAATCATGTTTTATATTTTGTAATTAATTAATCATGATCTACATAATCATATGAATAATTACAAGTCCAAACACGGACGACAAATGAAAAGATTTTACCCAAAACGCTCTTTAACATGAAATTTACAAAAGAAAGGGTAATATAAAGTCATAAGTGAACCATATATGATATCATAACAATTAATATGATTCTGAAATAAGTCAATAAAATTATTTAAATCATTATACTTGAGTTTCAGACACTTGCAAAACAAATTGGACCTAAGGTAATGGATAATTTTGCAAATTTCATTTTTATCTGACATTCCTTATACGTAAGTATTTACCGGGGATATGGTTATCAACCATGTACATGTTTTATAAAAGTGTTTTTATGTATTTTTAATGTCCTTTTTACCCATTTTTACTTTTACTACATGGTATGTAAGGAATCTTTCTTTTGTTTACGTTACGAGGTACTTTTTGACTTTTCTGACAAAAGTACGAGAAGAATGTTTTTTTAACGTATACGGCATGAAAGGATTTTATCGGTTTTATAAAGACTTATTTTCAAGAAACTTCCTCCAAAATATTTCATGACTATTTTCAACAAAATCCATTACTTTTAAAATTTCATGACATTTTGTGAAAAGAAAATGATTTTGAAGAAAAAATGATATTTTCCTCAAGAATTCATTTCAAGTGTTTTATCAAAACCATTTTCATCTAAGATAAAATTATTTCATATGTGTATGTTTCAAGTATCATGTCTATATGATTTACATGGTTTCACTCTTCTTATTATGAAATTATATCCACTTATTTTATATGGATTATGTGATGATTGTATGATGTTTACGAAACCCATTTTTATTCGTTGGGTTATTATGAATGATGTATGCTTATTCTGTGGCACAAGTAAGAATGATTTCATTATGGGATGGGTGGGACCTATATCTCCCTGCAATGCATTGGGTAAATATTTTATATCTCATGAGATAGACATGGCTGGAACGGTAAGTTAATCTTGTTCAGTGTTACAGGACTGAAATGAGGAGTGAACTCGATTCAGAATGGGACTTTGTCCACTAAGATGGTCTTGGAAGCAATGCCTTGGCTACTATGGAAAACATTACATGTTCTTAATGGATTCCACAGTTAAATGTTTTATTCCAATGCTATTTTATCATGGTTTATGTTCTATTATTATCTATGACTTATGTACCTCCATGTTTTATGTCGTTGCTCGAGATTTTTAATGTTCATGTTTTTTAAGTTCAAATGTATATGGTATTTTTTTATTTTATCCATGCTTACCCTTACTGATCATTTGAGCTCACCCTTTTTATTTTTTCTTTTCCCCCAGGATTAAAAGAATGATTTTTGGTAAGGAAATAAAAATGGAAGGATCTTTATGGGAGATGTTGAAGATCTTTCACCAAGATTATAAGATTACATTCCATGTTTCCAAAGACAATAAACTATTAAGGTCCTTGTGTGTCTGTTTTTGTTATGTACTAAGTATTCCGCAAAAGTAATTTAATGTCCATGTACATCAAGATTCGGGTCTCTACTATTGGTATCAGAGGAAAGGTTTAGTTAACCTTTGGAAACTAGGATATGAAAATGTTAGTGAGATCCCTATAGATATTTCTAAGGTATGTCTAGGGATGTACCTAAGGTTAAGTATAAGTATATGTTATAGTCCTAGAATTATGGTAACGATATTAGATTAAACCTATGATGTCAGATATTGAAGTTATTCCCCCATTATTATGATTTTTTCCTCTCACACTTTTCTTTTTGGGATTTAGAAAATGGCTGGAAACAAGATGATTCACGATAATGGAGGATATGATAGACAATGGAATTATATTCTTCGTGAGAAACCAAATGAAATGGGATTGGGAAGTCCAAACATCATTATTATGCCGAATCAGTAATCTAATAATATGATCAATAAAGTAAAATTTGGTATGTTTCATGACTCGACTAATAAGAGAAAGATGGAGTTTAATGATGATCATAGAGGAAATAAAGTTCGATTTCCCCTATGTAAATCATGTGGTAAGAGGAATCAAGGAGAATGTTTCAAATGAACTGAAAGATGCTTTGGGTGTGGAAAAGAATGACACAAAGCCAGTAAGTGAAAAGGAAAAGGTTCAGTTGACACCAGGGATGAGGATAATGGTATTGCTATGACATCAACAATGGTTAAATGTTTTAAATGTGGAATGTACGGGAATTATGCAAACCAATGCCCTAAGGGAAAGTCTCATGAAGATAATCAGTATGGTCGTATGGGTAATATTTATGTGGATGATAATGAGGAGACTACAAATGATATATGAGTTGAAAGAAGTTTTGAAGCTCAGTAGGTTTTTTAGAAGGTAGATGAATGATTGTATGTTTATCAAGAGTTATGTTGTATAGTTAATGTTACTATGGAATAAAGAATCATCTAAGGATTGTTACACTATTGTTTTTCCTAAAAGTATTTGAAAGTATATGTTGAATGGTACCAGTAACCATGGAAGGTAATTCAGATATTTTTGTAAAGTAGATGATATGCACATAATGAAGGAATAAGACGATAATGAGATGTTTGATAGTATGTATGAGGTCATGATTGATATAATGACTAAGTGATATCATGGTCTGAGTATAATGAATTTTGAGGATTTCGGTTTGTGGAAAGTGTAAACTTTTAACTGCATTCATGTTTTCACTAAGGTTCAATGGGTATTAATTCTTCAATAGAATACATGATTAAGGTATTCACATGTTTGTAATTTGACCAACAAGATATATCTTATGATATATGGGGGATAAATGATGGAATTCACGTGATTGTTATGTGACATTTCAAGTAATCATTTTCTTTATACTATGATCTTGGACCGAAGTATTTTAGATAATCCTAAAGATTGGAATGGATTATGATGGACATAAGTTAGGATAGAAATTTTTCAATATTATTGATGTGATGTTATAGTAATATAGCTTTAGAAAAAGGAAAACCTGCAGGACGGGCGACATCCCATTGCGTCGGACAAGGCTGTGGGAATCGAACCCACAACCGAAGTGCGACTACCCTTTATCTCCTACCACTGGCCTACCGGAAGTCCCTATTTAGTAGAAACTAGTTTTATTATATTAAGATGTATGATATATGAAGTATAAGTCCATTTTAGGAATCATATATGATTAATCCCACTATATATAGACTTATGTATTTTTGATAACTTTTATAACCTTTTGTTTGAGACAGATGGAATGACCCATCATTCAATCACATGA
Organism: Viscum album; assembly: GCA_963277665.1. NCBI lineage: Eukaryota > Viridiplantae > Streptophyta > Magnoliopsida > Santalales > Viscaceae > Viscum > Viscum album. The sequence continues at coordinate 1,520,839,164 of OY728150.1, forward strand.
TCTGCTAACACATCACGAATAACAAATTCATCTTCATTTCATTAATGGATGAAGTGTAAATTTTTCAATTAATTAAAAATAGTGAGATTGTACCAAAATCATGTAAGTATTTCTTTTAATTCATCAATTTTAGGGAAATGATCTTGAAAACCAAAAATGTTGTCCAAGTGCCCTTATATCTGATGAATCAGATGGTACCTTAGATCATAAAAAATTTATGGATTTGTGATTTCTGGATTTTCCATATCCATGTTCTCTACCACTCTCTCTCAGAACATGATGGTTAGATTTCTCTTCTATATCCATATTTTCAACTAGGTGGAAACCCAGTGATTATTTTATTTGGGTAACCGTTACATTTTATACCTTTGTCTCTAACGATTGGTTTTGGTATTCCTTTTTCTGATGTGGGATTCTATTAAAGAAACTTTCGAGTAGTAAACCATTTATAACCCTGACGAATTTCGAGGGAGAAATTCGTTTTTAAGGGGGGTAGAATGTAACACCCCGAGATTTTATGAAAAATATTCTTTTTAATTTCATTAATGTGTTGTGTTGTACGCTGCCCCAAAAGGAGTTTTCACAACACGCATCCTTGACATGCCTTTCATTACACATAATCACGACCTTCCTATATAGCGTGTGTAGTTCGCAAGACCTAGTTTCACTAAACAACGATATATTATTAAAACTAGCCATTATGAATAGTAATAACCAATTTTTGAAGTTTTGTAAATTTTATTTTTCAAAATGGACTTCATTTTTGGATTCAGAATATGGAAATTAGCTTAGGGTGAAATTTTGGTACTTTTCGGATAACATTCATTTTCTGATGAATAGAGAAAATTACTAAATTTTAATTAAAAACAACCTTTTTAATCGAAAATAATTAATAGTGATAAATTTTTAATTTGAGTGGTTTTAATGTATATTTATTATATATTTTTACAATTTAATACAATGTTGATCATTGGATGTAATTTCACATTTAAACCAGACATAAACAAGTGTCAATCTTTTGATAGTTATTGTCTCTTAAGAACACTCTATTTATTTTGACGACGGAAATTAATTTTTAAATTAATTAATCCAACTAATATGTTTTGAATTTGGTAAAATAGACATCACTTTTGAGTTCATAATATCAAATATATCTTAGGCCTATTTTTTGGTATTTTTCTGGAAACTTTCATTTTTTGATGAATAGTGAAACCACTAAGTAGTAGTTAAGAAAATTGAATTTTTCATAAAACAAAATTTTACCGCTTCTTTGATTGAATTTCAAAAATCCGAGAGACACGGTTGATGATAGTAAGTAAAATGTGGTTCAATGAGATGAAAAATAATTTTTGGTGAATAGTAACTTTTTACTTTTTTTACCATGGTTAAAAGTAAATAGGGTAATTAAGGGTAAAAATGATATTATAATTACCATAACACATGTTTTAATTCTATTTGATAAGTTTAATTCGACCAAAAACAAACTTAGGAATAAAATATGACCATTTAGTCCCACTTGTATTAGATTAGGATATTTGTTTATTAATTTATTTAAAGAAGGGTTAAAATAGTCAAAATCAATGTTTAATAAGTATATCATTATTAATATAGGGTTATACATACGATAAATTCGACTATAAATATTGATTAGAATGATAAATCTATTTCCTACATAATGATATTTTATTTGTAATTTTTAGACTTTAAATAAGTTAATTTATTTATGACGCAAAGATGATGCAGTAATTATCATATTCATAAAATATTGACATAATTGATGTTATAAATACCCAAATAAATATAATTTCAGACTTTTTAGGAATTCCAGTAATTTTATAGGTTAACATGACATGTTAGTAGTGATTTAATTAACTTTTTTTGAACTAATCATTCTTGTATGAGTTTTAAAAAAATCAATTACTAAATAGTGTCAAAATTTAAATAAAATAGTTTTTTAAAACAAATATTATATTATTAATAGTTATTTTATTCCTAGAAAACTAAGGTTCGGACAAATGACTTATATAAGGTTATATATATTAATAATAAACAACTTGGGGTTCTTTTTTCTTGTTATAGTAATTTTATTAACCTTATAGTATAAGAACACAAGAAGACACGATAAAACTAAAATTATTTAACTTAATGTTAAATCTAAATGATAAGGTTAAAATAGGAACCTAAACTTTTCTAAATTATATTGGATGAGAATATTTTGACCCATCCCCACCTTATCTTAGAAATAAGTCAATTTGGAGCTATTTAAAACCGAATTTAGCTTTATAATAAAATAATAGTTTTAGGTATTCCAAAGGTGCCCCTCTCCTACCTAATAAAAGGGAACCTCCTCCCTCTCTTCCTCACACCACTTTGAGCCTTCCATATCAGCCAACCCCTGACAAATTCTCTTGTGCACTTCCCTATAAACAACATAGAGGTCCTGGTCTTCTTTAAAGGCCACTTTTAGTGCCCTAAAAGGAGATCTCAAAGAGGTTTTTCAAAGAAGAGGTAATGTCTGTTACCGATTCATTCAACTTTATATCTTCGTCCACATATTATTATTGGGTTGTTTAATTATCAAGTAATAACATAAGTATCACTCATATACTGATATGTTATTATATGTTTGAAACAAAACTATTTCACCATCTATCCATCCTACGGAAAACTAAATCACAGCGCGTGCGTACGTACGGAATACCGTCTCCACGCCATGGTGTAATCTATTTTCCACCACCACCTTACGTGGATGGGTATAATGGTGTAAATAATAACTAAATATGATTATTGTAAAGTGATATAGATTCTGAAATTGTATACATACACTCCAATATTATTCCACGATCATGAGAATGACATCATCGCACGAGCGTACGTACGGACTACCATCTCCACGACGCGATGAGATACATTCTCCACGTTAATCATTCATGAATGATTATAAATTATATATAATAAGTAATCATAAAATATATGAAATAATAATGATACTGGATTTATGTGTATATATATGTATGTCATCTACTTAATTCCATTCAACTCAATAAGGAAACGAAAACAGCGTTAATGCCTAAGTACGGTCTACCGTCTCCATGAACGGTGTATTTCTTTCCATTTACTTATCTATTATATATATGTATATTATGAATATATATTATATATAAATCATGTTTTATATTATGGAATTAAGTAATAATGATCTATGTAATCATATGAATAATTACAAGTCAAAACATGGATGACAAATGAAACGATTTTACCCAAAACGCTCATTAACATGGAATTTACAAAAGAACGGGTAATATAAAGTCATAAGTGAACCATATATTTTATCATAAAAATTAATATGATTCTGTAATAAGTCAATAACATTATTTAAATCATTATACAGGTGTTTCAGACACTTACGAAGCAAATCGGACCTAAGGTATGGGATAATTTTGCAAATCTCATTTTTATCCGAGATTGCTTATACGTAAGTATTTACTGGGGTTATGGTTATCATCCATGTAAATGATTTATAAAAGTGTTTTTATGTATATTTAATTTCCTTTTTACCCATTTTGACTTTTACTACATGGTATTTAAGGAATCGTTCTTTTGTTTACGTTACGAGGTACTTTTTGACTTTTCTTACAAAATTACGAGAAGAATGTTTTTTTAACGTATACGACATGAAAGGATTTTTACGGTTTTATAAAGACATATTTTCATGAAGCTTCCTCCAAAATATTTCATGACTATTTTAAAAAAAAATCCTTTTTTTAAAAAAATTTCATGACATTTTGTGAAAGGAAAATGATTTTGAATAAAAAAGGATATTTTCCTCAAGAATTCATTTCAAGTGTTTTATCAAAACCATTTTCATCTAAGATAACATTATTTCATATGTGTATGTTTAATGTATCATGTCTATATGATTTAAATGGTTTCACTTTTCTTATTACGAAATGATATCCATTTATTTTATATGGATTATGTGATGATGGTATGATGTTTACGAAACCCATTTTTATTCGTTGGGTTATTATGAATGGTGTATGTTAATTTTGTGTCACAAGTAAGAATGATTTCATTATGAGATGGGTGGGACCTATATCTCACTCCAATGCATTGGGTAAAGATTTTATATTTCATGAGATAGACATGGCTGGAACGGTAAGTTAATCCGGTTCAGGGTTACAGGACTGAATCATTGTCCACTAAGATCGTCTTGGCAGCAATGCCTTGGCTACTATGGAAATCATTAAATGTTCTTAATGGATGCCATTGTTACATGTTTTATTCCCATGCTATTTTATCATGGTTTATGTTCCATTATTATCTATTCCTTATTTACTTCCATGTTTTATGTCGTTGCTCAAGATTTTTAATGTTCATGTTTTTTTTAAGTTCAAATGTATATGGTATTTTTTTATTTTATCCATGCTTACCCTTACTGAACATTTGAGATCACCCTTTTTATGTTTTATTTTCCCCTAGGATAAAAAAGAATGATTTTTGGTAAGGAAACAAAAATGGTAATATCTATATGGGAGATGTTGAAGAGATTTCACCACGATTAGAAGATTACGTTCCAAGTTTTCAAAGACACTAAACTATTACGGTCCTTGTGTGTCTGTTTTTGTTATGTACTAAGTATTCTGCAAAAGTAATGTAATGTCCATGTACGTCACGATTTGGGTCTCTACATGGCTGAAATCCGAGGGGTAGGGGAGGTGGGAGTGGGATGTTGTACGCCATAGAGGCATCAGTTCTGGTAGGGCCAGAGTTCGTTCGAGGTACAATCAGCTGGTTTAGTACTATTTCATGATCCTTGTTTGATTCTGAATCTTTTCTCTCCTTTTATGATCCTAGTCTAGCCCATGCCTTTGGTATATACATATATAGAATTTCTATGTCACAGTCATTGAGTACTCTAGTTTGAGGTCAAACTAGCATGTTTGATGTTTTTCAACGATACAGACTAATGTTGGGGCTGTATCAGTCCAACGGGGATCTCTTTCTTCTACACATGTGACCGTAGGATTTCATCCTAGGAATCGACTAGCTATTTTATGAGCACACTATTATTGACTGCTTCTAAAGAATGTTCATATTCTCAGACATGGGCTGACAGTGTGTAGATTTTGTTAGTTAGAGAGGTTTCTAAGAGAGAAGTTGGTGAGTTGAGACCCTTATTTCATTGTTTGATAAGTTTTCAGTTGAGCTAGTATACTCAAAGATGATGGAAGTTCCAGGGATTTTCAGTGATTTCCTATACGTCTTCCCCAATGTGGTTATGGATCTACCCCCTTGATGTGATGTAATGTTCAAGCTTGACCTACAAACTGGAGCCTATCTGATTTCACTAGCTTCCTATCGAATGAAACCTTATGAGTTGTGGGAGTTTAAAAATCATGATGATGACTTGAGGAAGAATGGTTTTATCCCACCAAGTGTGTCACCATGGGGTGCTCTAGTCTTGTTCGCAATGAAGTTAGTCGGTGGTATCAAGCAGTACATAGACTACTAACGAACAAATTAGATGACTATCAAGAACCATTAACCCCTACCAAGGATCGATGACCTCATTAAATATTTTAAGGGAGAATTTTGGTTCTCTAATATCAACCTACAGTCTGGATATCAGTAGTTGAGGGTTATGGAGTTAGAAATCCCAAAGGCCTTTTTTATGAGCAAATATGTGCAGTTTGAATTTGTGGTTATGTGGATTGGCATTAAAAACTCACTAAATGTGTTCATGGGGATCATGAACACTATTTACCACGCGTATATGGACCAGTTCATGGTTGTGTTCATTGAAGACATCCTAATATTCTCAAGATCAGGGGAGGATCACGCCGAGTATCTAAGGATAGTTTTGCAGTTCCTCCGACACCACCGGCGAAATAAAATGTTGTCTACGTGAAAGTACGGTACATGATATGTGAACATCCTTTAGCATGTGGTGTCCCAACAGAGAATATCTGTGGACCCATTGAAGGTTGAAGTAGTTGTTTCTTAGGAAGTACCCAAGAATGTGGGTGAGGCTCCTAGTCTCCTCAGAAAGGAAGGTTACTACCGAAGGATCGTACCCAAAATATCTATAGTTTTAGCACCTTGGGAAACATTGACTAGAAAAGTATAGGATTTTGTTTGGAGTCAGGAATGCCAAGAATCCTTCAGTTATCTGAATGGGACGTTGGTCAGTTCCACAACGCTGAGTCTTATGTAAAAAGGGGTAATATTTTATGTGTTATGTGATGCTTCTGGTCTAGAATTGGGGTGTCTGCTGATGATGCAGAGGGGATTGATCTCTTATTGGTCTAGGAAGTTACATCCTCATGAACATAAATATTCCACCCATGACCGGGAAAATGTAGAAGTTGTGTTTTAGCTTAATTTTTTTGTGACATTACCTCATCGAGGAACTCTTTTTGGTCTTAAAAAATAACAAGAGCATGGTGTATGACTTCTCCCAGAAATACCCGAACATGCGGCAATAGAGGTGGATGGATTTCATTTAGGATTGTGGATTCAATATATTTTACACCGCAGAAAAGGTGAACATTGTGGTCGATTTTTTGAGTAGAAAGTCACAGAAGAATATGATTCGTGATTCAACAGATGGATGGAATGTAATAGAGGGCATGGGTGCCTTACATTAGGGTGTGAGAGTGGATGATGGTAGATGCAGTCTAATTTAGGTGATAGTGATGTATTCCTTGGTAGGACAGGTGGATGTGTCATAGTGGGGATACTCAGAGGTTGAAGTGATCTGTGATCATGTTATCTATGGTGATGCTCTGGAAGTATGGTTGGAGTATAGTCAGAATCAGATTTGTTTCAACTGTATGTTATTTGTCCCAGAGACGATGCACGAGGGAGTTCTTTATATGTTCCATAGCATAGCCCTGACAGTGTAGCCAGAAGATTCGATGATGTATGGGGGCCTGAGAGGTCTGTTTTGGTGGCTCAGAGTGAAGCATAATGTGTATGGGTTTCTTTTGTAAATGTCCCCCATGTATCAACATATTATGTCTGAACATCGTTTTCCTGGTGGTCTGAGGCAGCCCTTGGATGATCTCATGTTAAAGTGGGATGCCTTTTTGATGGATTTCATCACAGGACAAGGTTGTGATTATATCTAGGTAGTGGGTGACCGATTGATGAAATTCGATCACTTATTAGTGGTTATGAAGTCGAGTGTAGTGGATTCTTTAGGACAAAAGTAAGTGAGTGAAGTCGGGTGGATTCACGAAGTTCCTAGAGCCATCGTTTCATATCGGGATACACACATTAATTCATGAGTCTAGAGTGTAATACAAAATTATTTTTGGCACCCAGCTATTCCATAGGACTACTTTACACCCTCAGTCGGATGGGAAAATCAAGAGGACTATACAGGCGTTGGAGGTTATCTTCTGAGCACCCATTATGGACTTCAGGGATTACGGGTACGCCACTTGCCTCTGGTAGAGTTTTCCTACAAAAACAGTTATCAATCTACCATTGGCATGGAACAATTTAAAACCTTGTACATGAGATTGTTTCATTCACCTGTTTGTTGGACAGAGGTTGAGGAGGTCGGTGTTATTGGCCTAGTGGTGGTCCAGAGCATGATGGAGAAGGCTCAACATCTCCATGAGAGGATGAAGGCGGCTTAGGATCGGTAGAAGTCATATTCGGATCATAGGAAGATACCCATGGAGTTATGTTTGGATACCACGTGTTCTTAATGGTATAACCATGGCATTAACAATGAAGGTTTTGATGGGGGTGTAAGAATTATCCCAGGTTCATCGGACCCTTTGAGGTGTTGGGATGAGTCAGTGATATGGTATATCAGCTGGCGTTACCACCACCAATGGATAGGCTCCACAACAAAATCCATGTATATTGTCTTCATTGGTATCTACACGATGACTCCCATTTCTTCGACTGGGGAGAGTTTGATATCAAGGATGATGCAATGTTCGTGGAGAGACCGGTGAGAATCGAGGACTATTAGGAGAAGGTTCTTCATGGATGGACCATTCCATTGGTTTGTATTCTATGAAGGCATGGTGGCCTCGAGGAGAGTATGTGCTAATGGGAAGCATGGATTCTTTCCCATTACCTAGAGTTATTCTGAGTTTTGATCTTGTGGTCACTTTGTGCATTTCTGTGATGTAATGCTTGTCCTTTTTTACTATAAGATGGAATTTTTCCCCTGTTTTCCAAATGTGTATGAAAATTACTATGTTTGGGGAGTGGATAACATGACCCCTAATCATGATTAATTAAGGTGGATACGAATAAACCTATGCAAATGAGTCATTGCTTCCCAAAGAAGATAGTATATTCATATGGAAAAAAGGAATCCCTAATCAATCAGTCTGGATGGTGTGAACACACTATGTTTGTGTGGTTACATGGGGGAGAGGATCTATAGTGTTTCTGCAGTTGTTTAGAAGATAGATGAGAGATATGTTCTTTGATGTTGGGGATTTATTATGGATTTCGAATAACTTTAGCATGACTTATCAAGGAGAGGTATCTTACAAGGTGGTTGTTCAGACCCATCTTTTTTATTTGGGTTTACACTTAAATTCTTGAGGGTGAAAATGGTTTGAGAGGTATCTAATGTAATGGCCAATACCCACCATATCCTTAAAATTCCAAATCCTAGGGACCATCAGTGAATCATTGTGGAGTTTTCAAAAATTCAAGTTGTACGAATGGTGGAAATGATCAACATAAGGGAAACAGATCGACATTGGTGGAACCGATAGGAATCCGTGGCAATGATGGGCTTCAGTGGCACTAATGAGCTACGGTGGAACCGATGTGCATCGGTGGCACCAATTAGCCATAGAGCACAACAATAGACATCAGTGCCATGGAGATGGTGTCAGGGTGACGGTGCCAGGGTGACGGTGTCAGGGCGATGGTGCTTGGGAAATAGTTCCAAGGTGTCGGTGACTCACCCAATGATGAGTAATTTCCAGATTCTCCTGGACTTTATCAGTTTTGATCCACATAACATTTGAAGTAAAAGTGTTTAAAATTATATTTTTAATGTGTTTAAATGCAGTTTTAAAGCCCATAAATGATATCTTAAATTCCCTAAGAGTGGGGTGACCCTCTATTACTAAAACATGTGTGATATCACACAATTTTCCATGTTTTCCAGCTTCCCGTGTTTTCCAGTTTCGACCTTGTTACCTTTATTCACTATTTAAAGGAAATATATCAACTCACAGCCATCCGCTGGTTTATCATCACAGTATTTGAAGTGACTTCTTATATTTATATTAATTCCAACTTATGAAACCATCTATCCGCATGGTAAAACCAAAATATTAATTTTAAACACTTTGAGATTTCAAATCCCGTAACTATAGGATCGAGACTTTTAACACACCATGATCTTATTCTCCTTCGTATCATTCTTTTCATTGTTGCACTGGGAGTCCCTATTCCAGAGATGAATCGTGCACCCTAGCTGGATCTCTTTACACTCAGCCTTGGAGTTCATCCTTCAAGTCGTACGTTCCCAGTTCTTGGCCTAATGAAAAAGCTTTGATTATTGACCCTCCAAGTAGGGGTTTTTCCTTCATCTCTCTTTACTGTGCATCTTGAGGGGTGGGTGTGATGATGTTCCCGCATGATGTAGATGAAACTACGAGTAACAATGATAACAAATAGACATTCAACGAATCGATTGGTAAGAATGTTGATGATTATTGATGTGTTATACCTTCAATTTTATGTTGTGACTTGTATGGGCATATGCCTACAAAAAATTGTGGCCGTTGGGGGTCATTTCTTGTGAAATAATGAAGAAATGTTATCTAGAAAATATTGTGATTGAATGACTATAACATAGAAACTAATTTATCATGTAAACATGGTTGATAAAATTGATTATTGATGAATAATATCTCTCATGTTATCACCTCAGTTAAATAAACATAATGAAGAAACATAATGAATGGTGTTAAATAAATACAAAAACTCCCTTCCTCTATTCTGGTGATGTGCATGACTCTTCAATTGAATGTTTTTCGGGTTACATAGATGGGAATGAAATATCTAGTCGACAATTTTTTGAATTAGAGTCTATGTAGATCATAGGGTATATGTTCTGGGCCCTGTATATTGGGGATTAATTTGGTATTAGTACTTATAGGGATCTCATAGATCCCTTTTGATGTTGTTAAATAACTATAGAAGTAAGTGTACATGCTTAAATGTCAGCTTGGTTGTTCCTCTCAGTTGTTTGTTTGCATTATGATTGTTCCAATTAGTTTCACAATCATGAAGGAATATATAAATGTAATCATTTTAACATGATAATTTTAACTGGTACAATGTGGAACATGGGTCATGAAAAATTATTTAATTAGTAGAAAACAAAATAGATTATACAAGAAGTATTAAAAGTAATATAAATTGACAGAATTATTATGATACATGAATTATATAGATAAATATAACATGATATAATGGTGTGAAATATTAAATTTGAATTACACATTCATCTTGTTATATTTGAAGTCAAATTAGTTGAATTGTTTCAAAATTGAAAAAACTATAATATTATAAAAACAATATTTTGTTAATTGTTTTAAAATTTCAAAAAATATAACATTCATCAAAGATATTTTTATATGATTGAAAAATAAATTATTTTAAATTAATGGACCGATGGTTCATTTATGATAATTATATTCACCCCTAAATAGATAAAACATCGTTTTCTATTGTAAAGGGTCAAACAATATTTTGAGTGTTACATGTGTTTGTGTTAGATATAGTTTTCTACACACATAGGATTATTATTTTATAAATTGGATTTAATATTTATAACCAATATTAAAATGTTCCTAATTATGCTCATTTATATTTATTTATAATTTATAAATTACATAGGTATAAAAGACTAGTTATGATAGTGAAAACCTAAATAGTAAAATTAAGGAAACATAGAATTTAAGGACCAACAACTTTAAAACATGTGTCTGTTTTTAGTGGAGATTTGGATCAACCAAATAATCCATCCAAGCCATTAAATATTTTTTTTGAGGAAATTTAGTTGATATTGTATTCACATTATTGATGAATTTTGATTATTTCCAAAAATGACTATTCTCAATTATAAATGAGCACTTAATGCCCTCACTTAAAAAAATATTAAGCGATTATACTTCCCCAAATACTAAAAAATATCTCTCAACTAATTTTATTCTTGTTATTGAGCTATTTTAATTCCAAAAATTTCAACCCCATTGGGCTTCATATGAAATCCAAAGGAGTTTGTTCGAAGAAATAGTAATTGTATTTATTAGGATCTTTGTTTTTACTCCTCATCTTACCACCTTCATCCATGAAATAATAATTCATACATAATCACTGCAGTATCTATCATATATATATATTTTATTATAATTGTTGAATAATCTATATCCATACACTCTTCTAAAAAAATAGCAATCAAAACCATCGATCGTGTGTATGGTGGACTACTGCCTAATGATCTGATGTAATTCATTTTCAATCACCACCTATTACACCTAGATATAATGATATATTCAATATATATATATAATATTTATGACATAATTATTATTTTGGAATTATAATTTCATTATAAGTTGTTATTTTCCATTTTTTGTGAATACGATAATGTTGCACATTGGTATAGTGGACTACATTCTCACAAAGTGATGTGATTCGATTTCCACTTATTATTTACATGGAAGGTAATAAGGATAGGATTAATTAAAATATGAGATTATATGAAATATGAATGATTATTTAAATTTAATAGATTATTTACCATCCTTCATTTTCATTATTATAATAAATAGAAATAACGTTCATGCATACTTTGGACCTAATGAGTCATGAATAGTGTAATTCATTTTATTAGTATATATTTTATGGATTAATCTAAAAATATATTTAATGAATATATATTTTCTTTAAATATTTTTAAACAAATAAAATGAATATGAAACTATGAAAAATATATAAGGAAAAATCATATCATACTAAAACTAATACGAAAAACTACGTATTTATTTCTCGAAATATGATTTTAACACAAAAATGTAAATAAACAGGTAACAGAAGGTCATTTTTAAATCATATATGGAATTATAGATATGATAATGGATATGACATATATTTATAATAAAATAAATTATTCTATAGGTGGTTAAAATTTTTATGAAGGAAGTTGATACTTAAGATAAGTTATTTATAGTCTCTCTTTTATTTCTGGGAGAAAAATAACATATGCACCGCATGTATATTTTGAGTGGTGTATATATTGAATTTATTTCCTGTTATATATCAAATATCATTATTTACATGATAATTAATGTTTCTTTGATGTTATTCTCTATTGGGGATACCATTTTAAATATTTCCCATGGGCTAATGTATTTTTGTCTCACATTTATTTAAAATGGACACGAGCCATATTAACCTCTCTTTTTTATGGTGTATATACACACTAAGAATGTATTTTATGATAATTTTCATGAAATTATTATATATAAATATAAATATTATTTTATTTCATCCAGGGGATTTATTATTCAAAAGATACCAAATTGAAAAAGGTTTTATATTACAATAACATTGGTTTTTGGAATTATTTATGATTATGTTTAGAATGATGTTATATTATGAAAAATATTTAATCAAACAAGTTACTTTAATTCTCCTTTTCTTATACCATGAAAATATTTTTTCAATTCATTTTCATCAAATTATGAACTCAATATTATAAAATAATGGTTTTGAGGGGAACTAAATTTATTACTCTCTTTTTTTTTAAAATACTTTCTCTTCCATGTCCATGTTTTCTAAAAAAATTTAATGAAATATTTTAATAATTTATAATGATAATTTAATGGAATTTTTACCCATGCTTAAATTTTACATAATTTATTAAAATTAATCATTATTTCATATTACTAATATGTCCCTTTTAAATATTACCAAAAATGTGATACAATTATTTATTTTAACATATATGTAATGAATAGTATTTCCCACTATTATGACTAAAAATTGATTTAATATTTTCTTTAAAAGGTTCTAAGTTTATATTAAAATCAAATGATTTTTTTAATATTCAATAATTTTTTTCCTTTTTATTGAATTGATTTCAAAGTAGAAATGATATTTTCCTCATTAAATGTTTCATGAGAGTTTTCAAACCCATTTATCAATGTAAGATTACATCCTTTAATGTTATTTAATATTTATTGGGGATATTATCCAATGATATCATTATTATTATTTATCCATATGATTTAGATGTAAGATGAAATGATTTTTAAGAATCAAGTCTATTTTCCATGGGTTATTGATGATGTTTTTAATAAAACCCTTTTGTTTAAATGTTTTATGACATGATTAATGTTTTATGACCTTTTAGATAAAAGATGTATGGTATATTTTATAAGTGGGAGATATATCTACTTCCATATAATTTATTAATTATTAATGTTATCTTATCTATTAGAGTACAAAAGACATTATCCATCTCATTAATGAGGGTACACGATGGGTTATCTGAATCATAAAAGAGGTTATATGGGAGGTAATCTAATGCCTCAAAAACATAGATAATTTTTTATCCAAAGAGTATCATGTTATTGATATCATGTTTTATTTACTTGAAATAATATTTTCAATACATAAATGTATTCAACAAATCCACACATTATGAATATGTTATGATCTCATGGATAATATTTATGAATAATTTATTCATTATATCATATAAAAGTATAAGATTTATGATTGGAATAATTTTCATGATCTATGACATGAAAATTATGGATTTAAGATGTTATTATCATGTTCTAATACCCTTATGCTTATATTATGTTGACATATACCTTTTCTATCATTACTAAGCATTTGAGATAACCCATTATTAGGGACCCATTTACCATGTTATGAAGAAAGGTATGTAGTATGATATGTATAATAAGGATTATAATTATGTATAATTCAGTGTTATGTTCTTTATTTCACATATGAACCATTTTTTATTCTTCCATGTTTCCAAGGACACTAAACTATTATGATCCTCAAGCACGTGTTTGTGCAATATAATTAATAATTATCTAAAATGATGTAATATTTAGGTATGAAATCCAGGGTTGTTGTAAATAACAACATACATTAGATTATATAATTATAGTGAATGATATATAATTGTACAATAAAAAATTTCATTCTTAAGGGTCATTTTTAGTCCTTATAATTTTATCTTTAACCATAATTACGTGACATAGCCTTTACTTTAGTAAAAAAAATTACTAAGGTTACTTTAAAAAATGTGTTATAATAAAAGGGTCCTATTAATAAAATTTAACACATAATTCCAAATATTGGATCCATTTTAAATGATTCAATTCCTATAAGTGACATACTTTAATTTAAAATTATACTTTCAATAAGTGATAATAAATTTGTTTTTAGAAAATTGGATTTTTTAGAATAAGAAAGGTTTCTACCCAAAAATAAATTATTAAACTCCTTAAGAGAACTATAATTTTATTTATTTTAATATTGAGGAACAATTGATATTTTAAAAAATATTCAAAATATAATTTTACTCTATAAACACATTAAAATAAAATATTATTTTAGTTAGAATTATGTATTTTTCCACATTAATTGAAAAATAATAACTCTAAAAAATTAAACAAAATTTCACCATATGTAAATTATGATATAATGATTTGAAAAATAAATTTAATTTTTTAAAATAATTTTTTTAAAATTTGAATCAATTATTTATATTATTTTCTAAAAAAAAGTTATAATAATATTTTTGGAAGAGAACATATTTTTTAGGCATAAAATGAATTTAATAATGACTGAGTGACTATTTTATATGAATTAAGAAATTAATTTATTTTGAGTAGGAAATTTATATTTATTTCATAAATTAGATATTCATATTAATACCTATAAATTTAATGGCTTGGATATAATATTCATATTTATATAATACTATTTCACAGTTCATATATGATCGGTGTTGGGTGTCATTAAGGTTATCCCTATAAATTTAATTCTATTAAAATATATGGTTGTTTAAATTATTATTTACTAAGTATATACTCTATTAATACCACCTACCATATTCATTTGGATATTTTATGATACTTTTATTCTATTTATTTCATGTAGAAAATATTAACATTTTCTAGGATACTATTTCTATGTGAATGTTTTTTATGATTATCTTTAATTTTTTCATTAATTTAATTGAAATAATAAATGAATTGGATTTATTATATGACTGGTGGGGCTTATTATATCCCTTAGATTAATCGGTAGGTCTCATTTTACAAACTATTTTTGTTTTTTGGTGTATGCCTCACCAATTTATGTATGATGTCTTAATATTATGCCATGACTACAATATTATGTTTTTCTACATTATGAATTGAATCATTATAAAATTAGTTTTTTCACCTAGGTGATTATTTATGATACCTTTTCATCCATTCATTTATCAATTTTTTTATTATATTTGTTTATATGGTATATTTTATTATTATTTATATTTTCTACATCAGTCATTTTTACTTATTTTATGAAAAATTCCTTTGTACTAATTATGTAACAGGGAATCTAAGGAAACCATTTATTATGTTTTCCATTACATGTGATTCCAAAAATTAATCTATGAATAATATTAAGGAATTACTAAAAGAAATAAAAATTTTATAATTATAATTCGGCACTGTATTTCATGTTTTCAGGTGTAATTTGAGAATCATATTTTTATCTGGTCTCCCAATACCTCTACACTATTCGACTATTTCGGATGTGATCACTTGTAATTGGTGACATTTTAGTAAAATAAAAATTGATTCTTGGTTACAAGAGAAATGGTACTAAAATTGAAATAAAATTATGTTAAGTATAATATTTTGGAAATAGATTTATGAAAACCTATATTAGAAAGAATAACCCAATGATATATTATAAGAATGCGTCTATGTACATGATAATATCATAATATGTTGATAAAATAATGATTGTGTTTATTTCATAGAAAATAAATACCTTTATGGATACTATAAACCTGATTAATTTGAATCATATATTCCCATATGGATTAAAACATTGAATGGGGAAGATTGGTTATTAACGAGATTGTTAATATTGTGTTATGAGTAAGCTTTTGACTATCCTCCTAGCTAGACACTCTTAGGGAATATAATTTTATTGACTAGAAATAATTATATACAATTATTAATTATTTGAAAACATTATAATGATTTGAGGATATTTATAATGATACTATGTTTATTATAATAATATTATCAATGTATAAATTTTCAATTTAAGTCATGTATTACAAATGATTATGAATTGCACATTAATATTCATAATTAAATTATCTAATTTAGTCTATTGTATTGTTTATAAATGGTTCTTAATGGAAGGATTTGATAAACATTCAATGCCTATAATCAGTTTCATGATTTACATGATACGAAATTAGGTATCCCTAGTATTGGTGCTGGGTAGATTGTGGCTATCTTAAGATAGTTCAGTTAGGTAATGAAATTTTATCCTTCCTATTTTGAAGAAAAAATTTCATAAATGATTGGTTCTTTGATGTTAAACACTTATTATGGATAAAACCTCCATATTTTAAGGGATTTAATAATCCATTGATGAATGAATAGAAGATGAGGTCCTTTAAAATGATATTTAGTACGTTGATATTTAAGGAAAGAGAGAATGTTATTATAAAAGTGTATTGTTTAAAGGATGATTCTAATCAATGGTTATCATTAATTCAAAATATAAAGGAGGATTAAGTGAAGAAGATATTGGAATAAAATACATTTAAAGGGATATTCATATAAAAATAATTTCATCATTGATAAATTTACTAATATAGAAACGAAATTCTTTAATAAATGATAGAATGAAGATGAAAGTGTGCTTGAGTAAGAGGAAAACATTACAAGATTACAAAAGTATAATATGGACTATGTATATATTCAGTAAAGGAATTTCGACTGTATATTTGATGGGAACAATACAAGACTTGATGGGAACAAGACACTCAAAAACTTTAATAGTATGGTGATAAGTTTTCAACAGCCATCAGGAAATGAAAGGAATTATCCATGTCATATATTTTAAATGTAAATCAAGAGAATATGAGGATGATTTTTCACTAAGATAATTGAAATGAGGGAATAAAAAATAATAGAAGAATGGAACATGCCACATATAATAAGAGAGGAATGAAATGCCCTGGTAAAATCATAGAGGATGGGAATGTTCATCAAGTGTAGAGATAAGTGAAATAAGTTATGTGAATTTAAGGGTATGAAATAAGAAACCTTTGTTTAATGTTTCAACTATAAGGAGATAGGAAACTATGAAAATAAATTCCCTAAAAATAATGTGAATTAACCGATGATGAGGTTAAGGGTCAAAGAAAATGATTTTGAAAGTATAACAACTAAATTGTAAATACCTCATGTAGTGATAACATATAATTTATTCATAAAATCTCAAATTATTTGATTCTTGGTTAATATAATATCATATATATTAGAGAGATATTGAATCATCAAATGAAAAAAATAAGGAATTAATTTTCAATGATGAAAACCAGTTGGAATATTTTCATAATGATAATATATTGAGTACTTTATATTATGATGATGAATTTATTCCCATGTTTCTTTCATGGTTGTTATACCTATGTTTGGCTTTTTCATAATCCTAATTTTTATGGATAAATTAGTTTTGATGATTTATAAATTTTAGATGAATCATAAAATAATCTATATTAAAATTTTTGTATTATAATATAGTTTTTAAAATATTGTATCATTTCTATGTGTGTTATTATTGATGTTTTAGAAATTAATGCATTACTTCTTTACAATAAGGATTATTCCTATTGAGTATTATCTTATCATGTTTTAATTATTTTTTACAAGGTTGAAATAATTTCCCTCATTTTTTATATATTATAATATAATAATTGTTAATTATTGTGTTTTTTGAATGAAAAATGTAATTTTAGTCATTCATCATATGATTTTTTTGTTGAAACTGATTAGAATAATCTGTCAAAGAGAAAAACAATTCACTAATCATGATGCATGGAATAAAGTAGGTATATTTTATAACAATTCTAAAAATAAATCAATTTAATATTAATATATAATGTTTATTATGGTATGTATAAATTAATTATGAATTTAATATTCAAGAAACCCATTAATAATTGAATGTATTATAAAGGAATATATATTATTTATTTATGAAGTAAAAAAGGTTACTTTTCTTAACCTTGAAATTAACAATCATTATAAAATATAAAAAATTGACATGTAATAATAAACATGAATTCAAATTTAGAGGAATCTATTTATTGAGGATGGGGAGAATCTAACACCATGATATTTTAGTTTCTTTTAAATTAATACGATGTTCTAGAAAGTGTACCTCACGTATCCCTGGTCATTAATCAAACTGTGATATGCTATAAAAATATTATTTAAATTTGAATATTAATACCTAGAAATAAAATTTTAATTATTAATAGGAATGAAAATATTATAAAAAATATGAATAAATATTTTAGTGAAAATAAAATCATTTATTAATGGATAATAAAAACGTACTAAATTTAGAGTAATTGGATTTTAGACATCAAAAATATGTTTTCATTCAAAATGATTTTGGTGGCAATTTATATCTGGTCATTATAATTTAATTATAACATATATATATATATATATATATATATTAAATATTTAAATTAATATAATTATTTAAATCAATATGACATTATTTTCATAGGTAGACCTTTTTTTATTTTTCTGAAATGAAATATTTTTTGTGAATAGTGGAAAAATACATATTTTTGTAAACTTTTCATTTCATTTCATCATACAATATAATTAAAAAGGTATATTATTTGTTGAATTTTATCATAATTTATAACATGCATCCATAACTTTTAACTAATATAATTAATTAAATATGAATCTACATTGTACATGATTCTAATATTAGTTCATTTTGGGGCTTAAAACCCCATTTGTCAAAAAACTATTTTTATATATGATATTTGTTTTTATGTTAATATGTTAAATAATTATATATTTAATTACAACATTAGTTAAATTAAATTAATATTTATTTATTAAAATATTTTTCTTTTGATCAATTAGATTTTATATGAAAGGTAATGAAATTAAAATTAGTTTTGTGCTAAAAAAATGTATCTTTTCTCTAAATGATTTTCATTCTATTTTGCATAATTATTTTAATCTGAATATATTTTAATCATAGAATTTTAATATTATAAAATTAACTCCATGTTATTAATAATAATAATGGATTTAATAAAATTGGCTAGACATTAAATTTCTCTTAATAAATATTAAAAATAGTAATTTGTTACAACTATTGAGGTTGAAATGAGTTTACCAAGGGGTTATACTAAGATATAAGGGTGATAATACAACATAAACATGAGTAATTATTATTGTTTAGTTTATTGACCTTATATTATCCTATATCCAAATAATTTACTATTTATAGAACCAGAACCTTATTGTGACCTTATATTATAGAAATATTTTAAGTAATTTCATGTGTGTCCCTCCACTCACTTATAAAATACTACCTCCACTCATCCCATATTCATGAAAGTGAGGACACTAACTCAGCCAATAACTACAGATGAAACATTGTATATTGCAATTATTCATTCCATATATTATTGTATTATTCCATTACCATGTTAATAATTCATAAGCTTTAAGCGAAAGCATCCACTAAAAGAAGAGGTTTTCAATTTCCTGAATCAATCAATGTCCCATTATTCTTATATATAATATATATAAATTGAAAGCATCTGAAACGATTTAATAATGTATTATATATATAATATATTATTATTATGATTATAGTTTAACCATTTCCCACCTCTTTTTTGTCATATAGAAAATGAAAACAATGCTCGATTGTACGTACACCCCACCGTCTCCACATGGCGTTGAAAATCATTTTTCCTCAAAAATTTACATGGATGTTAATAAAGACATAAAAATGAATTTAAATGATATTTATTATATAAATATTATTATTTATATATAATATATCATTTACCTCCATACCCTTCCACATGTTAAATTATTATCACATTACACTCATTCATACGTGTTGATTACCACCTCCACGAAGTGATATAATTCAATTATAATGTACACCCATTATTGATGAATATAAATTAGTACACAACGAATATTTATAACAATTATTTTAAAATTAAAATATAGATATTATGGTAACATAATCAATATTGAAGGACTGAAACACTCTAACAAAAACATAAATGAAAAATGACACGATTTATAGTTAGAAATGAAAACTCTATTAAGGAATATCTTATAAATGGGCGTTGAAATGATATTCTTATATCATATATAATATTATAATTATATATATGGTTATTTTTTTATTTTTAATAAAATTATTTATTTAATATAAGATGATAAAACAACAAATAAATAAATTTGGACCTGTGTTAAGGGTCGATTTCAGAATCACATCCTTTAATCTTGTTTTTGTTTAAATTGGAAAATTTATATTAAATTTTAATGATAAAACCAATATATTTTATTCTATAATATTTATTTATAGATATGAAAATTTTTTTGTCATCTTTCTACGTACTCAAATTTCTGAAATAATTTTTTTTAAATCCATCTTTTTTTCTATTATGTTGGGAAAATTTTTCTTTTATATAGATAATTTAATTTAATGATTTCATGAATCTTTTTTCTATTATTAAATGATTTATTGATTTCAAATTTACCCATTATATATATTATATATTTGTTTCAATTAATCATATATCATATTTCAAATGAGGAAATTTTTACTAAAGGTGTGAATAAAATATTTGTTTGAATGCTTACCACATGATCGAAGTTTCATGCATTCATGACTATTAATAGCACTCAATATTATATTATAAATTTCATTGGTTGTTAAAAGAATTATTTTTATTAATATTATGGAAATTTTCATAATTTGAAATATGTGATTTCAAAATTAATTGGGATCTTTTCTCAAGAAATGATCTAGTGATATTTATATTGTTTTTTTATCTATGTAAATATCATTGTTAAATATTATAATTTACTCGAGATATAAAATATTGATGTTGTATTCCAAATTAATCAGTATGGTTTATGGTTATATTTTTATAAGGATTTAATGAGGAAAGTAATAAAATTCTATAATCTAGTTCTTCAATAATAATTTTTATACTGATTATATATAAATGTTTTATTCAATTATTTTATATGATGAGTTAATTGGAAATAGTATATTATGGATGGGGACTACTATATATTTTCAATGAGTCATTTATTGTCATGAGATAAACTAGTTTTGATATTTGGTGAACACGTTATCTATTTATATTTGATATCTCGGAACAAGGCCTTGATGGTATGATTATAATGTATGAAATTATTAATTCTATAAATAAGAACGTAGTTTTTGTTATCCATGTTAATAATTATGTCACTATTTAATCCATGGATTTAATACCCATATGTTATATTAGTTATTTGGAATAATTTATTATGATTTATCCATTAAATATTTTTCATACTTTACTTTTTTTTATGATTGATTTTTTATTTGGTTTAACTTAATGAGTATATCACCTCATACATTTTGATGGATTCCATTCCTCATTATAAAAAATGTGATATATGAATGATATAATGGATTTTATAGAAGAAATAATAATTTTTTCACTACATTTCTATCTTATATTAAATTTATATGCTGGTAATGTAAGAATCATACATGTATCATGTCTTCCAAGAATGATAATCTATTCCATACTTTGATATGTGATATATTTTATTTTTTTACAATGTATTAAGATAATAATTAACTCTAGGTTATAGGATTCAGGGTTCGACATGGAACTTTTTATAATTAGTTAATAAACAACCAATTTAATTTCCACTTATACCCAGATGTTGTACATTTAAGACACTCTAAAATACAATTATATTTAATCTAATATAACACAAAGTAGATAGGATAGTCATGTGACATCTTATACCATTATACCACAAATAGAATTACATTTTTTATTTTAATTATAATAAATTATATAATTATGTTTGAGAAGTATATCTTTCAAAAACAATACCATGTTTCTATAACCTTTTTCACTACAACAATTCTTATATTTCAATCCCACCAATCATAAAAATATTCATAAAAACATGATTTTCATACATCCTGGATACATTAGTCTAACATCATTACCATATACAATAAAAATTAATTATGGGTTAATAATTGCCTCTATTTAAATATCATGAATAATTTGATTAATTTAATCATAACTAACAATTTGAAAATCTCAATCACCATTATTTATTTAATAATTTCATATTTATCCATGATAAATCCAAGGACTGTAACATGGAATAAAAAAATTGAAAATTAAATGATAATTCATTTCTAATCTTTTCACATTTATCATATTTAAAACTTTTATCCAAGGATAGAAAAAATGGTAATTTTTTAGAATATATTTCTGGAAAAATTAAAAAAATTAACCACTACCACATATTTGTCACTTTGTCATCACATAGTAAAAAAATAAAAGTCATTTTCACCCATTACAAATTAAATGCATTAAATATAATATATATTAATTTAAAATTTAAATTCATTTTCACTTTTATAAATTATGATATAATCAAAAAGCGAAAAATTATTTTCTTTATTATCATTGTTTATTATATAAGGAAATCATAATGGAACTTATTTGTTTTTCTAAAATAAAATTGAAATAAAATATTATAATATAAAATATATTACTAAATTCAAAATAATTAAAATATGGAGCACAAAAAATAAACAGACAATAAATTTTGATATTTAGTAAATGATATTATAAATTACACGCATTTATAATGTATATATTTGAGATTTAAAATTATTTATATATTTTATTATTCATCATTAACTTTTAATGAAATACATATAATTGAATAAAATTTTATCATTATTTTCCAACTAATAGAATAGAATTAGCTTTTATTTTTAATAAATATAAATTTTAATGAAAAGATGTAGATTAAAAATCTGGGGAAGTGTATATGTAAATGTAATGATATTAATATAAATTACCAAAAATAATTAAATATATGAAAAAATATTACCAATTATCAAATATCTCAACTAAAATGAATATTAATATTAACCATGAATATTTTAATATTAAATATTAAAATTATACTAACAAAACCAATAATAATCATAACTATAAATAATATGAGAAAAAGTAATTATTATTTATAAAATTTATAATGAAAAAAGTGAATGATATCGAATAATAATTTAGTTATTTTAGATTATATATATATATTTTTAAATAAAAAAAGATAACATATAAAATATAAATCACTAAAAAATAATCAATAACTACCAATATATGGTAAATCTATAAATGATATTTTCATAAAGTAATATGAATAGTTAATCTATATCATATGGGGAGAATAAAGTGAATCATCCAATGAGATATTTAGAAGATCAATTACTATATTTACATTTATAATAATGTTACAAAATAAAATTAAATTCTCATCACAACTAAGATTTACTACAATGAATGAGTACCAAAAAATATTTCAGATATTCATATACAATATCAAATGTCTTTCTGGGTCACCCAATCCCTGACTAGGTGGGTGTATGGCATGGTCGACCTTTGAAGAAAAATTTGTTTTTCAAACCATCATTGATCAGGCTCTAAACCTAAGGGTCACTCTAACTTCTCGGCTGACATTGACTAATTTCTAGTAGGGGCCCCTACGAAGTGATCCATTCATGGGGAGGTGGGTTTCTAGTGTGGATGGTTCGAAAAGGTCATACTTGGGAATTCCATTTTTTTAAGGAAAATAATATTTTAAAAATTTTGTAATGAAATTTTTATAGTATTTAAATGTTTCATCATAGGGAATAAAATAGTAAATTGGTTTTGACCTTCAAACACTAATATAAGAACAAATAATAAGAAGCCATAGCAAACTATAAGACTTATAATTAATATACCTAAGAGGATTGAGAATAATGAAAACTTGTGACAAATAAATTTGTATAGATCTTGAATTTAATGATCAACGATGGATAAAGGTAGGTGATTTCAGTTATGTCCATTCAAGAGTGAATCGATGATTCTAAATTAATGAATGATGTGTTTGGGTTTTCTACCTGATAAAAAATAATTTCTGTTATGATAGTGAAAGAAAAAAAATTAACTTCTCCCACTATTTCCTAAAATGTTTATTTTCTTCATGTCAATTATTAACTAAGTGTTTATATAAACAAGTTTCCAATATTGATTATTTGAAAAACAGAATCTAAAACATACACATCTAATGATAAAATTATTCTTAAAATAAAAATCGATAAAAATACATCAATTTAAATGTATTTTATAATAGTTATTTAATAATTTTGTCAGATAATCTGATTTATAAAATCTATATGATGATTGTTTCTCTCTTCAGTTGAAGAGTCAATATCAATAGAGACTGTATAATTATTTATGGTATAAAAACTACTAAGAAGTAGTAAATCACATTTATACATACGTGAATAATAATTTTCATGCCAATTGAAATAATCAATAAATGAATCAATAACTAGAATTTTAGTTAATGATTAAAACTCAAAATCCTGATCATGTTCATGAAGAGATGTTTTTGTTAAATAAGTGAACATATTAATTAAATTATCTAATGTGGAGTAATACTCTTATAATGGTTTATTGATGTAATTATGGATGTTGAAGTAGATAATGTCGCCACCAAACTCCATAGGCAATGTACTCTTCTATACATTCTTTATATTTTTTGTTTTTTTAAGAAAAAATATCCTTAATATTGTTGGGTCATGTTCATTCCTCATAAAATATTCTATATTAATAACAAAAAAAATCATCACGAAATATTGTGTTCTTCAACTTTATAAGAAAATCATATAATATACCAGTGGGGTGTGAAATACTCTAGTTTTCAATTTTAATGACTTTTCATGTTGTACTAATCTACCCAAACAAAAATTAAGAAAAAACAATGGGATGTATCAAATTTATAGAGGCACCCAAATCAATAACGAAATCAGAAAAGAAGCATTCCTCAACACTACATTATGTTACAATATCAAGAAATTTAGTGTGAAGTGATGGTTAGATCAACAAATATGTTACATTGTAAACAATCCTTTTCACCTCTAAGAATTATTATTCTCTGTGTATACATATTATTGAGTATGTTTTGATATTGTATAATATTTTTCATATCATCAATCATGGGAATGTTAAACTATAAATTTTTTTATGATTCAAATATATCCTTGTCAAGTTTTGTTTCATTGGGTTTCCATAATTGGGTGGCCCACTAGGGTAATAGAAGGGGAATTTTTTGGAAATTTTTCTTATCAAAAGAAAATATCTTTCCATTATTTTTACGTTTCACAATAAATGGTTTTTCCTCAAATAGATCTATAGGTATTGTTTAGATTATATTTTCCATGAGATGGGATTCCACTAATAGAGAGAATTTTTGTTTTTTTATATCGGTAACCAATATAAAGGGTGATAATATAGATATTTACCATATCACATGGATTGATTAGTGGTAATAAATTTGTTTACCAAAGAATTGAAATTGGAAATCACCACTAAGTTAGAAATTTGAACTATTTTATTTTTCATTTCATCTATGGTAAGTTATGTTATTTGATGTAAATATAGATTATTTATTACCATTTTGTTTATTAGTTATACTATATTAAAATCATATTTTTTAGTGGATATATAGAATGGAATTTATGGTGGATAAGGATTTTAGAGTGGAGGTAGGATATGCATAACCATCCTTATGTGGTTCCATTTTTGTTGGCGTTATCTAGAATTCCCTAATACCTATAGTCTTGGTTATAATTCCATTAAAAATAAAATGGGTGGAATGGTTCCTACCTAAAATTATTTTTTATGGGAAGACTTGGAAGATAGCTTCAAAACACATGAAAAGTGTATATATTGATGGAATTTGTTATAATATTATCTTTCGATGGAATAAATAAAATATTGATCTATATGAGGAGATTGGGGTTTCCCATGGGAAAGTGAAAGTGATTCATGTATTGTATATACTGTTTCAATTTTCATGTCAAACATTTTCACATAATTTAATCTCAG
Organism: Viscum album; assembly: GCA_963277665.1. Taxonomy (NCBI): domain Eukaryota; kingdom Viridiplantae; phylum Streptophyta; class Magnoliopsida; order Santalales; family Viscaceae; genus Viscum; species Viscum album. The sequence continues at coordinate 1,520,865,475 of OY728150.1, forward strand.
TACCACATGAGTTCAGGGTCAAAATAACATAGTTATCCAATAGTGTAACTCATATTGTGTAGAACCTACATAGATAATAAGTTATAACACAACCAGATAATTAAAACTAAAATATATAAAAGATATATATTTATAAAATATCTTATCGAAAACACACAATAAAACTGAATCACTTCACAGGAATGATTCTAAAATTTTTATATAGTTTCTTGAAAGATAAAAATTAATTTTGGGTTGGATTATAATTTATAGTGTATAAAAGGAATTACATTATTCCACAAGGATCATTGAAGTATTCACATGTCTATTTTATAAAATAATATTAAAAAATAAATCTAATGATTTTATAAATAATGTTTCAAAATAAAAAAACATTATTATAGATTTTAATATGTTATAAATTGATGTTCTATTTAGAATTAGGTGAGATAGATATCATTTGAAGCTCACTATACATCTTGGACTGTTCAATTTTTTGAAAATTTATTTAGAGAAATTCTATGATTGAGGGTAATCAAAATCTGGATTCCCCTCATTTTCCATTAGAATGGTTCACCTAGATCTATTCTGTGACACAAAAAATAAAATTTTGATGATTTAAATATTTTACACATAATTAGGGATACCAAATAATACTAATATATAACGTATTTTTGATAGGAAAAAGGGATCGTGTATTGTTCCATCATGACAACACTATATTCCTATGAGAAATAACAATTCAATCAGTAATGAAATGATATGTATTTCAATTAATCATATCCAAAAATTATTATAATGTTTAAAAATGTTATGATAAAACTAAATGTAATGTTTTTAAATACATGTTACACCCATATAGAAGAAACAATATAAATAAATCAATCTCTATGTGTGTATCCTTGTTCCGATGATTTCGTACAGTGTTGTTATGCAACGAGGGGTATAAAAGAATTGTATAGAACTCATCCTTAATCCATGATCTCCTTATAAGTATTAGAGGACGTATAAATTTTAAAAATATTATAGGACTGTATTAGTTCTCCAAAATATCAAAAAATTACACTATTATTTTTAATTGAAATGATGATCGCAATTTTCCACTTTGGAGGAAATTCGAGGATGCTGGTTTTAGACATAGATTTCACAAGAACATGTGTTGATACGTTTTGGATTGGTAATTGGACTTATCTAGAATATGAAAGAGATGTGTATTTTTTGTAAGTACTTCAAATGGTCTAAAGGCCTTCTATTTTTATTCATTTTTTATAATCCTCATTTGAGGGGTTTAATGGGAAACCATATAAGGAACGTAGGTACTGTGGTAGTACATGACCTGAAGGAATTATAGTGAATCATCTAGACTAAACTATATGGAAATGCTCTTCCAAATAATTTATTTCACGATGTTACCTCTCCAACATCTCATGGTTCTTCGACTAGGCTTTTTTTTAATACATAGGCTGGTTCTGATAGAATATTCCATAACCTGTCATTCTTCCAAATCCGTCAGTTGTGCTCTGGTGAATGTTCCCTACACTAAATCCTTATCTAGAACCTTCTCCTTATACAATACATCTGGTCCATTAATGTTTAGATTCCTCTATCATGAAGTCCTTGAGGTGGCCCAAAAACCTTAAGGCGGCACAATGGCCTTCAGGCAACCTTAATGATTTATTGGACCGAAGGATTTGGGTGACCCAAAAGCCTTGAACGACTCGAGAACCAAACCAGTGGACCAAAATCCCAAATATATGAATAGTTTCTAATGTCACAGTACCATACAATACCTAATATAGTACCTTCTATAGATCTAGCTATTATACCTGATAAAGTACTTCTAAAGTAACCTAAAAATATGTATCCACCCAGATTCGATCTCGGGTCTCTTCGATGCACTTTTTGAGTCATCAACAACAAGGATGAGGATTTTGTGTATGAATTTTTTGAAATTAATTTTAGATTTCTCTATATAAATATTAGTGAACAATAGATATAATTAATGTTTTATATTTTCCAAATAATAAAATCTACTACATTTTTAGAAAATATTCTTTTTTACATAAATACATGGTTGGGATATAAGAATATTGATTTTGAATTTTTTATATTCTAATAAGTATTAGGAAATTAATTTATGAATGTAATCATAATGTTTCAGCATTATTAGTCTTACTGGTATTTCATAATTTTCAAATTATTACACATTTATCATTGGGATTCTATGTAGTTTGGTTCATTTTTTCTGACTTCATCATTGGCCCTCTAAATTTCGGCATCCTATAATGTAAAATTCAAAACTACTGAAATTTACCTTTTAAATATTATTTTTTATTAACTAATAGAATCAAAATAGATGTCCAATATATTATTAAATTTTGAATTTATAATAAAAAATCAGTTTTGAATAGTGTCATGTGGGTGAAAAAATAATATTAAATCATGATGTGACTGATATTTTATCACATAACAAGCCATAAGACATAACTAATGTAATTAAATACAATGTAGAATCCAGAAATATAAAACTTCTCTGTAACCATTCATGTCGTACTATACAACATGCCATATTGAAAAGAATATATGGCGCACATATATCACATACATTTTAGAATTTCAATGAATGTCAACATCAATAAGAACCAATAGATTCTCATCATACTTTCACTCCCATCATAGTATTTTCTCTGATCATATCACATTGTATGATTTCTTTGACATGAATTTATCATCCTATGTTCATGTTTTCTTCACTAGATATTCCCAATTTATTTTCATTATTCATTGAACACAATAAAAAATGATTGAGATGTTATATTATAGTGTTTAATCAAAATACTAGTGCCACCATCCTCTATCATTACTGCAACCTAATTATATACCAGTTATGGTGGAATTATAGGGTTTTCCAAAATAATTCATATCACCATAATAACAATTATAAAAATAATATAATTATTTGAATAACCATCATCAATATTATATTCATTTATACATACCCTTGATATGTGTTAGAAATCGTAACTAAAATTTTATAATAATTAAATTAGAGGCTCAATAATCCAACCACTTGGGAGTATAGGAACTACCACTCCATGTCTTTTCTAATAATTCATCACTTATAAATCTATGTTAATCTTCAAATTTTTAATTTATGAGTCTCTGTATAAACACAATGTGTCTCCTAAGGTTCTAGAATTATAAAATTCCAAAATTTAACTAGTACAAAAAACATCTTATTGAGAGTAATTCAATGCTATCAACCTTTTATCCAATGGTATAATTTTTTGTATTCCAATAGTTGTTATTTTTCTGTGAAAAAATAAATTTTTATATAGAAACATTGTTAATCTACCGATAAATATGTAATCCTTATGAGCCTAATATTATGAACGTATGAGTAGTAGAAAAACTAATTGAATAAAATTTATAACAATTTTAAAAAACAAATTAATAATTCTTCAATAAAATTCAATTCACTACCTTATTATATACAATGGTTATTAAAATATTTATTACTATCATTTATACTTTTGATACACTGTTGTGTTTAATCATTGTAGTTTTTTTAAAAGAATATACCAATATTCATTTTTAAAATATGTTTTCTATTGAAAACCTATCAAATTTTTAATAAATCATAAAACTAATGGATGTTAGTGGATTAAATATTTTTTTGATTACATAATATTTATAGATCAATTTTTGATAATAATAAATAAAACAGATATGTAAATATTTGTTTTCATAATAATAAATAATTTCAATTATGGTCAAAAATACTTTAGGAAGATATTTAACATTAACATAAACAAACTCAAAAATAAAGTATTTATTATACAATTTATAATAAATTTATCAATATCGCTACCAATTTGTGTTGATTTATATTATTAATAGATAAATTATACTAATATTGTACATCTCATTCTTATTTATTTAGGATTAAATGAATAAAATTTATACTCATTAGAACTCTTCATAATTTATATATTTAAATCATTTAATATTCTTTGTAATGGTTCTATGTATAAGAAAGTGATTTCATAGTCAACCCATGTTTCGTTATGGACATTCTTATTGGGTTTAAAATCAAACTTATAGAATATAGATTTTATAGATAGGATTTTTATTCATACCTAGAGGATAAAAATTACCCAAAATCTCTTATATTAATTTTATTATAAATTATATTGTATCATTATTATTTTCTATTCTTCGGTGATTTATTATTATAAAAACTAATAAAAATATTTTATTCATCTATTTTGGAAAAAAATTATTTTTTCAACAATATATTACAAATTTTTACACATTATAAATATATTATTGTATGATTACCTATATATTTAAATGTTTCATTTGAAATATGTGTGTGTATATATATATATTTCATTAGTCAATATAGTTTCAAATATAACAAATTTTTTATAAGTTATATATTTTAGGAATTATTATAATAACATACAACAATTTTTTATCAATTTTAAGTAATTTTCATTTTCATTAAGGGGGTTTAAAAAATTATAATGAATCTAAATTTGATATTATTATTTGATAATTTTATATTACCTGAACTAAATATACCATCTAGAAAATATTTCTTATCCTTTCACTCATGCTATTTAATTGGTAATTTATTTTTAGACCCACATATAGTCCAAAATGGGTTTGATCGTATTTATAGTAAGAATAAATCATCAAAATTAAATATTTATGACACAAAAATATGTTATTACTTCGGTTTAACAAACTATACCTAATAAAATAGGAAAATAATAATACACTTAGATATTATATGATTTTATATTTAGGTTTTCATTGAAGATAAATATGTGAAGCCAAAATCTATAATAAAGGATTGAATTGGTGATACTAAAGAATAATGTGATCAAAAGTAAAATGAAAATTATTATATATATATATATATATTAATTACATAATAATGAGGGTATTAGTGTTCATTCATGATTTACATAAAAAAAATGATTGGAAAATATTTCTTCTTCCCTTTAGGCCCCTTATAATGAAAAATATATTCATTAAAATTCATGAGAGACTCATTATGAAACATTTGAAATTAATAAAATAGATATATTAATTAATTAAAATAAATATTCCAAAATATTATCAAAACCACGAAATAATTTTCAAAAACCATGAAATAGAAAAAATCCATTTAAAATATTGAATTATCCTTTGGAATAGTTGAATAATGGTACAATTATGAAATGGGAATCATAAAACAGTATTCAATTAAAGGAAATGTAAATAATAGAAGTAATCATGAGGTATATAAATGAATTTAAATCCAAGTGATATGATAAATATTATCCAAAAGGAAATAATTGTATTCAGGCCTAATGAAAAGTGTAATAGGTTAAATTTTGTTACAAAATGACTGGTCCAATATATTGTTAACCCTAAAATAGAGTGGGATGAATCAATGGTTTACATAAAGCACTAAAAAAATTAGTATTTTCTCTTAAGAATTTTGTGTATATAGATGTCAAATATGATTATATTATGATGGGGGAGAGATTCCACATACAATATAAGGGTGAATACAAGGTTCACCTACTTTTGTTATCATGCAGATTATACATGGCGTGAAATAGTTGTGATTACATTACATAGATTCTAATCTTATTAAAAAAAGGAATATATAATTGACTATGAATATGTAATTGAAATCCTATGTATAAGAAAAATGACATGATTCAATAAGTCAATCAATATTTCATTTGGGTTTCATTAAGTGACAATGTAATATAGATCTCATGTGCAACTTCGTTGTTCTCCTCAAATATCATGAAAATAAATTGAGGGACCCTAACTATAATTGATTATAGGATAACTCATTGTTTGTTCACAATCACTCACTCTTTGGTTTAGGAAAATCACCTTTTTATTTGTAGATCAAATAAGCATTACACTATACCAAATTATTTATAACATAATGGTGGGATATATTATTTATAGAAGGTGAATCTAAAAGGTCCTCAAAAACCATCATGAAATAATATGATTACAAATAAAAAATAATTCAATATCTTCTAATATATATTTTATTATTCATAGAATATATATCATGTAAAAACCATAGTGATAAAATAATGAGCATACATGAATCCCAAAAAAGCATCACGTTAATTTCTCAGGGACTAAGAATCACATATTAATATTTTTCATTGATGTACTCCTAGTAAATCTACAACGACAAATCCTTAATTAATAAAAAAATATACTATTCATCAATATTTACTTCGCTATTAATTATGGAATGATGACTCTTTCTATAATGAGAAACAAATAAAATTACAATTTTCTATATTAAATTTTATTTTATATGATATATTTATTGAATAATGGTTCTCATCATGACATTTTCATCCACCATGAATTCCAAATTTAACATGTTTAGACTTTATATATTTATATGAAAGTCAATTTATGTATGGTATTATATTAAAAAGTATGATTTTTTAAACCTATAAAATACCAATTATATCTTGGTATATAGACATCAGTAAATGATGTTCTTCAACACTGCAGAACTGAGTTTTACATTTTATAATTTAAATAACCTCAAATATTCTCATTAATAGTAAAAATTATAGGGGCCTAACTAAAATCTAAAAATTATTGACACCCCAAATTATTAATTGCTCTTTAATATCCTATTGGGAATTCAATATTCAATGTTGTTTTTTTGGAATAATGTGGATCAATGAAATGAAATTACTCGCTATGATTATTAAACATCTATAACCTCATGTATATTCCTCAATCATCTTCTATAAAATGTAACTATTATCTCTTAACATTTTTAGTATGTCCTTATTTTATATTATCCTCTATTTTAAATAATTAATATGGAAAAAATAACCTATAATGTGATACCTCAGACCCACATTTTTAGATCTGGTGGCATAAACATGTACATTACCAGCTCACTTTGATACTAGCAATAAAATACATGATATAAACTACCGTAATTGTAACACCGCAATATTTTATAAAATATTTTTACAACTAGATTTAATTTCATTGATACCATGAATTAAATGAAACATCAATTTTTAATGAACTGTAATATAATATTAAGATTATTTTTTAAACATGATTATAACCTAGTTGTAAAACATGTATGTATGAGTAGTAATGACCATATTTTTTAAAATTAATTATAATTGTTTTATTGAATGAAAACATACATATAAAAATTACTTAATTGTTTGTAAAGTCATTATATACTATGAAAACACATTTGGTCTAAAAATTGATCATCATTTTTTTGGTGAAAAAATAATAAAATTATATTTATCCATGTTTTTAAATGTTAATTTTTTTAAAAGGAACATTATTTTAAATAATAAAAAAGTTAAAATTATCTAATATTGATGTTTTGATAATTTTTTTAAAAGATAATTTTTTTAATTAATAGTGAATTAATGTTATTTCTATTAAATACATCCAATTTTTTTTAGCATTTATAATTTCTATTTTTTTAATATTGTTTTAAAGGTAAAATTACTTCAATTGTTTTATTATTAATCCAATTTAGGTAATTGGAATGAGGCTTATGTTCAATTTTGTTGTTTTCTTATAATTATGAAAATGTTTTATTTGGAAAACCACTTTTTTGTTTCAACAAGTTTAATTTTCAGTTAAATTATAACACATTAATGAATTAAATAAAGAAAAAATTTATTCCTTATTGGGAACCGGTATAATTAATATTATATAATAATTTTTCTATAATTTTTTTTCAAAATGAATCATAAAAACTTTTAAAATTAATATATATGGTAAAGGATAATATGAATTTTCTTGAGGCATAAAAAACACATATGGGTAAAAATTATATAATAAGCTGTCCAAATAATATTTTATGGAAATATTTTGAATTAATCTCATCATTTGTTTGATAATGAGTTATTTTAAGTATATGTGGCTTGAGTAAAATGTTGGTGTATGTCTTTCTTCTCAAAAATTCCAAGAATGTCCTCTCCACCACTTATAATAGGGATGACCTAATCATATCATTGTAAAACATACAAGGCCATTAGGTTTAAAAAAACCCTCCCCATATCTCCTCATTATTTTATCATGATGTACAAGATGCCTTATTGGTATAAGTAATCCATCATAAGAAGTCTTTTTAAGAAAAACTAAAGAGGCTTCCTGAATAAAATGTAACATTCTTCACCAAGTATAATTTTTTAATTTATTCTTCCACCATCTAAAATTATTATTGAAATATAAAGATATAATAACACAAATTAATTGAAAATCAAAAATAACATCATTCCCATACTAAATCAAATGGAAAACAAAACTATCAATCATGTGTAAGGTGGACTTCCGTGAAAGGGAACACAACTAATTTATTTTCCATCATTGCCTCTCAAAAATAAACATAATTATGCATTTCACATTTATATATGATATTTACAAGAATATTAATACTATTGGAATTATAATATCACATCTACCTCCTATCCTTACAATCCTTTGTAAAACAATAATGTTAATCATTTATACTTATGGACTAACGCGTACACAGAGTAATGTGATTAATTTTTCATTTAATGTTTTCAAGGATGAAACTAAAAAAAGAGTTAATGGATATATATGATATATATGAAATTAATGTTATATATAAAGGTGATATGTTATTTGAAATTATTCTATTATATTTTTTGTGAAAATGAAAACAATGTTATTGTGTACGTATGGCATACCTTCTCAATGAACGGGGTAATTGATTTTCTATATTTAACATTCATAGATTACACTAAATAAATATATAATAAATATATGTTAAATTTATATATTTATTTTTATAATTCATACTTTCTAATTAAGATATAATTACATAGAAAACTAAAAAAATGAAAAAATACATGAAAAATAAAGAATTCATTATCCGAAATAGTGATTTTAACAAAGAATTATAAAAAACCAAGTTGTAAAAGTGTTGAAGTAAATTATATAATGTATGAAATATATGAGTATAGATTTATAATATATATATATATTAAAACTATATTTGTTAAAGAGTATGTTAACATGTGGATGATGAAAGTCAAAACTTGACACAAGGGATTTTCCCTTTCTTTTATTTCTGTTAGACATAGGCCATATTCACCACTTTTTTCATTTATGAGGGGTATATTATGAACATGATTTTATATTATAATTATTACTCAAAATTTTATGGTGTTTCAAATATCTATAGCATGTTCGTTCCATTATGATTCCTATGATTCAAAAATACCAAAGTGGTAAGGGTTTTATGATAGCACGAATGGCATGAAGGACGTAATTTTATTATATTTTGGAATATCCTCATTTTTACCGTAGATGTGAAACCCATAAATGACCCATATTCCCAAGTAAGAAGGCACATACACAACCCAAAACATGAAATTAAATGTCCAATACCTGAAACACTTGAAATAGTTCCTCCCAAGAATCTGTATATTGAATGTGATTAGCTCTCCTCCTTACATGATTGATCAATGGGAAATTCCCCATACATAGCTATATGGTGCCTAGTACCGATGTTAGTTTTCATTCCCTCTCATATTTCCAATTTGGGTAGCTCTTCTCTGGTGGTTTCTATTTTTTCTCTGAATCCTAATATGGGCCTACGCCTATGTGGTCTGCCACTTTGGTAGTTTTTATGGACCCAAATCCCTATGAACCGAAGCCAATTGGTGGCTAGAAAACCCTACAGTCCGCAGGCCATCAGTGGCTAGAATTATTTAAGACCCATATTCCAAAAACGTTTACCCAAAGGCCCAAATAGGAAGAATAGTTTGTTTCTAATACAACACCGAACAATACCTTCTTCTGTACTTCTATAGTGCCCTAGAAATTCACCATCACTAATATTTGGTCTTGGGTCTCTTGGTTGCCAAGAAGGAGCCTCTACCACTTAGGTATAGGTTCATTGGTGTAAGGGTTTCATTATACAATATCATTTTTATTAGAATTTTTTATGATTTCACTTATAATGTTGAACTATTATGATTTATCTCTCATGGAAGACATGAAATTTACCCTAATTTTCTTTTTTATTTTGAAAACATGTATTCATTTCATTACACTCTCTTTATGTACTCTAGAGAATTGAAGAATGTTTTTTATGGAAAAATGACTCCATTTCTCTCTCCATTCAGTAATCAGTTTTCTTCCATATCCATGTTTTTTAAAAAAAATCATCATTTATTTACTATAATTCAAGGTTTGTATAAATTCATTTTTACACATGTTTTACTATTAGTTTTTTTAAAAGGATTATTTTCTCATTCTCTTATGAAGTAACTTTTTATTTTTTTAACTAAAATGTTAAAAGAATAATCATTTTATCATGTACTAAATGAATGGTGTTTTCTTCCATTATATCCATGCTATTATTTAATGCTCCCTTTACAAATTTATGGGGATATGTTAAGAAAAAATGATTTTGTTAATATTAAAGAATTTTTTAGAATTTAAATAATTTATTTCAATGTGTAATGGTTATTTTCTTATATAATATCATAAATTTATCATATAAAATAACATTCCATTTAAGATAACATATTTTGATGATACATAATATTTTTAATGGATATTATGCAATGAAAATATCACTATCCTTTCTCTATATGGTTATTATTATGATGACAATAAGTTCCTTAATCCCATTTCTTTTTAATGGGTTATGTTTATGAAACCTATTTCTTTTATATAGATTATAATTTGAAGAAATTATTGAAACTTTTATGAGAAATTTTTCGCTTATATAGTTTATGTTATAAATAAATTATAATGAAAAACCATTAATTTATATTTTTTATTCTATGAAAAATATATTATGATCTTGTGGAAAACTTATGTATGATTTTCATTATGTGATGTTTGAATTCAGAAACATATAGTTATTCCAAGGAATTTGGTAAATATTGATATCTTATGAGATAAATAGGGCTGGAATAGGGAGTAGAATGGATTTAGTAAGATAATTTCTCCAATATAATAGTATTGGGACAAATGCTTGACTATTATGATGGTTTGGTGAGAGAACCAATTCAACTACGATAGACATAGAAGTGAGACTTGACTACTAAGGGAATTATTATATATTATTATGTGTATTCCAAAATTCAATGTCATATTCCAATATTATGCACTAAAGGATTATGTTCTTTGATTCCATTTTGAATTATTCTTATAAACTGCCATGATTTATGTCATGTGTAACTCCCATAATTTTATGAACATTTTTATATGAATAAAATATTTTTATTTGATTCCTTGTGTTTCATGCATAACCATGTTAAATATTCATTGTATGCAACATTATGTTAATTTTTCACTACACACAACAATGACTAAGCTTGTGTTATAAGAAACACTGAGATTCTCTGAAACATCATTTTATTATTATAATGATTTAAATTATATAGTTTTAACATAGTAGTTAAAATTATTAATATAAATAGTAACAATTAATTTTTAATATTGTTTATAATGGTTTTATATTAATAAAAAATATTAACAACAAATCATATAATTTTTTGGTAAAGTCTTCATGTATTTGAAAATACAATTTTCTTAAAAGAACATATTTGTATATCATTTTATAAACAATAATAAAATTAATTTTAGAAATAATTAAATATTGATTATGATAAAATGAAAATAATTTTTTATTTATAATTTTATATTTATCATATGGTGAATTTTAGGTCTTTTTCTTAACACACCATTTTTCTTTTATTAATCAAAAATATAGAATTTTAATTTAAACCTGCTTTTTTATGTAAATAATTAATATAGTAAAATTATATATTAATTCTGTTTTATTGTATAATTATTTAAATTTTATATAAATTAATCCAATTTTGCTCATTAGACTAAATTTTAAGTTGAATTTGGATATAAAAATATTTCATGCTTTTTGACATTTTCACTTTAGAAACCCACTGTCAAAACACATTTGTGAGATTGATATTAATTTAATTTATTCATCTAATGTGTTTAGAGTTTGGAAAAATTTATTAAGTATTTGGAATAATAATAATTTCTAATTTCTAATAATATTAGAATTGTTTTTTTACGGACATATTTGTGTAGGTAATTAAAATTAATTATTGTGATGAAGGTAAAAATATGATTTATTAATGAAAAACATAGAAAATAACGCGTAAAAATGACCCTAAACATGGGTAAAATTTATTTTATGGACATATTTTAACCATTATCCCTCTGAGGATCCATAACAATTCATTTATAACCCTTAGGGGACAATTAAAACCTAAAGAGAACATATTTCTTTTCAAGAATAACCTATGTGTCCTTTTCCCCCCTTATAAATGGTCTCTTTACCCCTCTCTTTACACATATGAAGACATTTTGGATTGTCCAAACCATAACCAAATATCTTCCCAACTACCCTAGATTTATTCTAGAAGCCTCCCTTTGGGAATAAATCCAACTAAGGATTCACTTTGGTGAAAACCAAAATGAGTTACCCAAAGAAGAGGTAGCATCCTTCCACAACCCCATTCATTTTATTTTCATTTTCGACACTCTAAAATATTCTTATTACAAGATTATATAATAACCTATATGAGATCCTAGGTTTACACTTACGTACGAATCCTTTTATTTTTTATCTAATTTAATTTTATGTACCTTATATGGATGCCTTATTAGATAATGAAGGTGTCATGGGTGTTTGAGGAATGTTCGGAGCCTAGAACCTAAAATTTTTTGAGAAATGGTTTTCCACACAATTAGTTTAAACCTTCTATGGCAGGCCACATGGTTGGTTTAAACAGTTTAAGCCTATATAGTGGGATATATTAGTGTGCATATTTTGATCAAACCATGCAATTTGTGTTATACAACCATGAAAAAAATAGAGAAAAATTATAGAGGCATTTCACATGGATGGCACATGGTTCCCCCAACTATGAAATCTAACTATGTTGGTTCCTTTACTAAAGATTATCATGCATGATTTGGGCATGTTTTGGTCTAATCATGCTTCCAAATCGCGTGAAGTGTAAATTTGGCTGAGATTTTTTTCCCTTCATTTAGGTTTTAAATGAAAACATCATTTATAATTCTTCTCAAGTGAACAAACACATTTTATTTCTCCTCTTTTGTTCTTTTTGAATCCAAATCTTGCTATTGAGATCTTCCTTTTGGATGAAGTATGAATTGATTGATGTCCATCTCATTGGATGAACATCGTTATGTTAGTGATTCCATTTTAATATTTTGTCATTATTCTTAAAATCAACGATGTTATTTAGATGAAGGGTCATATGCCCAAATGTTAAGAAATTAATCCTTTCAAAATATCTACTCTAATCCATGAAAAACTATAAACTAATACTGGATGATTAGATTCATAGGAATATGATTTAGGTAGTCCAGAACACATCCCTCAATTTCAATCATTTCATTAATATTTGTATGAATGTGATGATTTCATCGGGCATCAACTGTTAATTTATATTTCATTTTTATAGTCATAATGATCATTTTATAAAAACCATTCTATATATGTCATTGAATGTAAGTGGTTACATCTATAAATTAATCCACCCCATGTAGATAGATTTAGCATAACTGTGTTTTTATTTTTTCGATGTGTTTGAGCCATTGTTATGGTGTTTCTTGTCTTGACCGTTATGATAGTAAGTGTTATCATATTAAATTTCTATTGAAATTCTACTGTTTATCCTTTATATGTGTTTTACCACTTGAACCGCCAAAGGTAAGTTCCTTAACTAGTCCATCAATCTTAAAGGAAATGGAATTAATATTTTTTTGTATGACATGGTCAATTCAAATGGAAATGAATATTGGATGCATGTTGTATCACCCTTTTTACTCAAGGTAGAAGGTATAGGATTGAATCATATTAAATTATTATATATTTAATCAACTATAAATGGTTGTATGTCCTAAAATATATTCTCACTTGTATAAAAGGTATATAATTATATTTTGGCTTGTGAAATGGAATAGTTATAATGTGGAATAACTTATTAAATAAATTAAATGAATGTTTCTTAATTGTACATATAGACCTTGAAATATCTATAGTGTTGGTATAACTTGAGAAAGATTTGGGTTTACCAAGGGAATTCCTTGATCACTAATTGATTCCATTCTGATTCAAGGATACCAGTTACATTTGTTAAGACCACCATGGATCCTAATCCTCATATATCAATGGATTACCAGTATGACACTATAGGATAACTCATTTACTAGTAATGGAAGCCTTGGATACACTCTATTGATCTATCATGGCTTCTACAGACATGAGATTCCTTGGTTAGATTGATGGTCCTATAATAGATTTTCCTATTTTACCGTGGATGTATTCCACGAACTTGGTTAGATCATACTATTTTAGAATTCCTTGGATGATGCTCCTTCGATTACACAATTACCTCTTAGAAATACTAAATTTACTATTTATTTGGTCAACCTTGATGTATATTGTTCCTTGGTTCTTATCATGAAACCATTTTTTAATTATAATAATGTTGTTTCATTATTATATCTTGTGACAATTACTATTGATATCATTGGGTGATATAAGTATGCATTATGCCTCACATTGATAAAATATATAATTTGGAATTTAATTAAAAATATTAATTGGTTACATGTTTGGACACTAGCCATGGGATGTTATCAGAACATGGGTTATCATGACCCGTCCCTCGGGGCTTGTGCCGTGACTACCCCAATACCACCTTTCATAGGCCAGGGGCTGGTGACTAGAACCAAAGGTGTATTTCCCTAAAACTGGGAAGGAATTGCCTTAATAAAGAGTAATCAGACACCAAAGAGTACAAGTTGGAAGAAAAACACTAAGTAAAACTGTATAAAAAGAGTACTAAAAGTATAGGGGCCAGAATACAACCCAATAAGAAAGTACAAGTACAACTAAAAATAAATAAAAAAGCTTCTGGATCGTCCTTCAGGAAATACTACATGAAGGGTAGGTAAAAATATCCTCCATTAGACTCCACGTCCCCCAATCTCCTCCGTGTATCGTGACGATGTGTGGTCCACCTACAGGTACTGTCCAATCCTACTACTCTCGGCCTTAGTCAGCGTTGTCTGTCGTCTTCAACCAACACAACGAGGTACGAGCATATCCCATTCAGGGATGAGTATAATGATACTTAGTAGTGACCCCAAGACCCTCAAGGTCTCAAAAAATCTAACAAGTATAAATTAAAAATTATGAAATCAAGAGATAACCCCACATAGTTATATGCCCATACATATACCTATGTTATCAAGTAATCCTTTCCAATCATGAGATTAACCCAAAAGTTACTGACTCACCTCAAACAAGATTTTATTCTAGGGTTAGTATCAAACTGAACCCTCGGCTACTGGAGAACTCCTCCTCTATCGAGTACAGTGGTCCTATCACATCACATAGAGGTGCTTCCCACTATCCTTGGACTGCAGAAGTACTCCTCATGTCGAGTATCGTGGGGCTACCGCGTCACACAGAGGCACTACCCACAGTTGGTATGCCACGTCACACAGAGGTTCTCCCCCTCATAGCCTACTGAGGTACTCCTCCTGTCGAGTTCTGTGGGTCTACTGCGACACCAAGGAACTCCCCACTACGGGTCTGCCGCGACACCATGGCTCTCCCAGCTGGGCTAGTAGAACCACACCGAGTCAAATGGTCAGCAGTCATCAGGTCTCAGCTAACAAATTTGTTCTCGCACAAAATCTCGCTCGTCTCTGGATGATCCGCTACACAAGATTCTGGTTGATTCTCCAACTACCACAATGTACCACGCAGAAGTATCTCAAATGTCCACCACATAATAGGGGTCTCAACGCAACAGACAACGCATCAATCAGATGCTCAGTCTGTGAGTTATTAGCCTTTTAATACCTGGGGCCCAGTTGGATTCATGTATGATCCAACCTGACTCTATATCAACATTACCCCGAACACCAGTGGGGTATACTCAAAGGGATTGTCGCGCTCCAATAAAACTAGCACCGCTGATGGTTCCTTAAAAGGTCGTCCAATGCCAAAGATATGGCTAAATAAAGTAAAGTGTCAGTAGTGGGACCGGGTCCGGTCTGACCTAGTCGGTTTGACACGAACTAACTTCATATGGGTAGACCTGGTTCAAGTTGACCAGTGTTGACCCGATGGGTCCGGCCTGAACCGTTGGGTTGGCCGGCCCATTGAGTTTGGCCTGGCCCACTGGGCCCCGCGCACCCGACTGTGAGGGCGGTCCAGCCCAGGCTCGGGGCTGGTTCGGCCCTGCGCACCGTGAGCGCGTGGCCTGACGTGACTCGGTATGGAGGGCGCGGACAAGGCTGGTTCATCCAGGGCACTGCGAGGGGTCCGGGACACGGGCTCTGCTAGGAGGCCGTGTAGAGGCTGGGACACCGGCTCGGCCGGGAGGTCGCGAGGGGACCGGGAAGCCGGCTCGGCTTGGAGGCCACAAGGAGGATGGAAAACCAGCTCTGCTGGGAGGCTGCAAGGTAGCCGGGACGCCGGCTCGGCCGGGAGGCCACGAGGAATCCAGGACACTGCCTCGTCCGGGTGGCCTCGTGGGATCCAGAATGATGTCTCGGCCAGGAGACCATGAGGGGGATATCTCTGGGAGGCGCTCAGGGCGCATAGAGGCCGACAAGTGGGCATATTCAGGGAGGCGTGCGGGACACCGTTGGAGGCCGGCTGGAGGTCCGGATTGATGAGGCATGCAAGGAAAACGCAGAGGCCGTCCAGTTGGCCTCTTCAGGGAGGAGTGTGCGGCGCGTGTGGAGGCTGGTGGGCGGGACAGAGACGTTTGGTTGGGTAGGGGGTCGTCATTGGTTTGGACCACACCCTCCGCGTTTAGGGTGGAATCAATTTTTTCATTAAATAATAAGAAAGATAAACAACTATTGTATTACAACCACGTAGTGATTCCTTTCCAATCCGAAGAAAAAAGAAAAGTAAGGTTACAAAAAAAACCCTACCATTGAATGACGTTCGCTATTCGTTGACGGAGTCAAGAAAACGAGATGAAGAAGATCTTCGTTCGTCACGCCTGCCATGCACTTCCAAACCCAAGCTGCGTATGCTCATTGATGATGATGCGGAAGTCAGTTTTCAAATTAGTCTCACGACGTTTGATGCTTCAAGGAAGAAGTCGAAGAAGATCGGAGTACTTCATTCTTTGTTCTTCGTTGAGAGACGAGGTTCCTCATTAGGATCTCTCTCCCAATAATCATCCACTAAAAGCTGCTAGAAAAATGAATATGCCAATGAAATAATATATTGAAATATCCAATTAATTTGTTGGCACGATATTCAAATTGGACAAATTAATTAGGTAGACTCCCCTTAATTAATTCAAGGGGTTTAAATAAAGAATTTATTAGGGAAGGTGAAGAGGCTCTCCCTCCTTAATGAGGGAGAGTTGAGAGGTTTTACTCTCCTCCGTCAATAGGGGATTAAGCCCCGAGTGGTCCCCACATCGTAACTTCTCATAGGAGGCTATGTTCGAGTGGGCCCCACCACCATAACCTTTCATGGGAAGTTAAGGTGTGGTGGTCCCACATCCAACATATATGAGGAGGTTTTAACCAACAAACATCAACATGAATTCTCAAATAGAAATAACGTGATGATCACTTTATTTTATTACATTCCATGAAAACCCACAAACTATTCTCCATTCTAGACTCAGTGTCGTCGAAGTGAATGTCTTCTTAATAAAATACCAGTGCTGCGAGTTCAATTGTTCCCTAAGATTTCAATTCTGAGCCGCGGTTCAAAATTTATAAAAACTCACTCATATGTTCACTGAACGTACCCAAACAAACATCAGAAATTGATTCCGGTCACACGGGGCCTCTGAATCATGCGACATTAATTTTCAAGGACTCGTAAAATTCCCACGTATTTAAGAAAAAAATTTCCACATAATTTCCATGTCTTTACATTATCCCCACCTCAGATATTTACGCCCCCATAAGATAAAACTCGAACTAAGGGAACAAGTGGGGGTACTAAAAACACATCTGAGCCTCCCACTCCTAAGTGCTATCCTGGAGGTTCTCGTGCTGCCAGTGAATGCGCACTGGATGTATCGACCATCCATGTAGAACCCACTCATATAGATCCTCAATTTCCACTGGAACCTCCATAAAGGTCGCCCAGTCGTCGATGTCCATCACTCCATGGTCGATGATGTGAGAAGGGTGGTGCACATATCTCCCCAGCTGAGATACGTGGAACACATCGTGCACAGGTTGCAACTGAGGTAGAATAGCTAAGAAATATGCCACCATTCCAACCCTGATGAGGACCTAGAATGGTTTGATAAATCTCGAAGATAACATTCCACCTCGGCCAATCATCGATATACGTCATAGAGGTGAGACCCATAAAAAGATGTGGTCTCCATCCTTGAAATCCAAAGTTCTTCATCTCCTATCAGCTTATGACTTCTGCCTGGTTTGTGAAGCCTTAATCTAATCTTGGATGATCAACACCTTCTCTGTGGTAGCTTGTACCATCTCTGGTCCCACCAGTGCTGACTCCCCTAGGTCTGTCCAGCACAACGGTGATCTGCAAGGTCGCCCATATAACGCCTCCAAAGGTGTCATCTCTATGGTGGAGTGATAGATATTATTGTATAATAATTCCACCTAAGGTAATTGATCCTCCCAGCTACAACCTAATTCAAGGACACAAGAATGTATCTTGTCCTCAAGGGTCTGAATGGTCCACTTAGTCTGACCATCCGTCTGAGGATAGAAGGTGGTGCTCAAATGAAGCTGCATCCCGAAAGCCTCCTACAACCCCTTCCATAGTTGGGAAGTAATCCCGGAATCACGATCGGATACTATAGATGAGGATAATCCATTGAGACACCCAATATTTGTCACATAGAGGCGTCTTGAGCTCTCTAATGAACCCTACTCTCTGATCGGTAGGAAGTTGTATGACATGGTGAGTTCGTCGACGATCACCCAAATCGAGTCATGACCCCTGGACGTATGTGGATGTCCTATCACGAATAACATGGATATTCCATCCCACTTCTTCTCTGGGACCACTAATGAA
Organism: Viscum album; assembly: GCA_963277665.1. NCBI lineage: Eukaryota > Viridiplantae > Streptophyta > Magnoliopsida > Santalales > Viscaceae > Viscum > Viscum album. The sequence continues at coordinate 1,520,884,586 of OY728150.1, forward strand.
TGAACCAAACTTGCTGGTACATGGTTCTCCGCCTTCAATTTCTAAAAAGTGAGGCATTGAGAGACAATCTCTGGAACTGCTTTCTTCATATCTGGCCACCAATGCTCTCGTAAAGGGTCTTGGTACATATACGCCCCTCTTGGATGTACCAATAGAGGGTATTTGTGGAACTCCCTCAACAATTCATCCTATAGTTACACTGGTACAATGGCATATCCTCTGAAGAAGATGGCGTGCTCCCCACATTCAGAAAATCCATCAGGTCCCTGCCCTATGGATATTTGAGCAAGTCTTGTCTCGTAGTTAGCGTCCCCATGATGAACCTCTCTAACTCACTGAAGGAGTGGTGGAGTGATTGTAAGACACTATAGAAAGGCTTCTCCATCCATATCCACAAAGGATATCTTTAAGACAGCCACCTGCTCTGTCGCCTCGCCTAGCAGCTATATACCAGATCTTCTGTTGAGTTCATCTGCTACAATGTTCCATTTCCAGGAGTATAGACTATCTCGAATTCATAGTCCTAGAGGAACTCAATCCACCACCGATGACTTTGGTTCAGGTCCTTCTGAGAGAATATATACGTGAGACTCTTGTGATCAGAGTACATGGTAAAATGATCACCCGTCAGATAGTGTCACAACATCTTCAAGACAAAGACCACTATTTCTAACTCTAGGTCATGATTAGCATAGTTCTTCTCGTGATGTCTCAGCTACCGAGAACCATATGCGATCACTTCTCTCTCCTGTATCAAGACACACCTGAGTCTGGTCCCTGAAGAGTCATAGTAGACTACGTACCATACACCTCCCTCTGGACGCCTCAAGATGGGGGCACTAGTCATCCTCTGCCTTATCTCATGAAAGCTCTTTTGGAATCTCTCTAACCACATGAAGGGTTTCCCCTTCTTCATCATGGATGAGAGTGGTGCTGCAACCCTGGATAAGTCAGAAATGAACCTCCGGTTGTAACTAGCCTAACCCAGGAAACTCTATAATGCTGTCACACTCTTAGGTGGCTCTAAGAAAGTACTGCCTAAATATTTTCTGGATCCACTACCACTCTAGCCTCCTAGATGATATTTCCCAAAAAGTGAACCTCTTGTATCCAAAACTGGCACTTTAAGAGATTACCATAACGCTGGTTCTCTCAAAGTGTGTCTAGTACTACCTAGAAATAGTAGGCATGCTCCTCCTCAATAGTCGAGTAGATCAGAATGTCTTCGATGAAGACTAAGACAAAGAGATCGAGGTATGGGTGTAAAATCCCATTCATCAGTCCCATGAATACTGCTGGAGCATTGGATACGCCGAATTGCATAACCAAGAACTCATATTGGGCATACCGACACCTAATGATCGTCTTCTGCACATCATCATCTTGAACACTGAGATTGTTATAACCTGATCTGTGGTCTATCCTCATGAACAATCACACCCCCTTTAGCTAATCAAAGGGTTTGTAAATACTCGGGAGTGGGTACTTTTTCTCCACGGTCACCTGATTTAGGTGATGGTAATCGACACAAAGCCTCAATATACCATCTGTCTTCGTGGCAAACAGAATCGTGGCTGCCCAGGGAGAAACACTGGGCCAGATGAATCCTTTCCCCTGCAAGTCCTCTAGCTGTACCCATAGCTAGAAAAAATATAAGGGGTCCATCGAATATTCTGGTGTAGATATTGGTGTAGTCCTAGGGTATAGATCAATGAATAATTCCACCTCTCTACAAGGTGGTAGACCTAGGACATCACCAGGGATAACATCCGCGTACTGGTCCACCACTACAGGATAAGTCAGACTCTCACATCAACTGCTCTAAGGGTAAGGAAAACCAACTAATGAGTGATCAGGTGCACCCTCTTAGTAAGTCTGTACAGTGCTGAAAAGGCTCCCTTCTCACTGGTGAAGGTGGACCTGGTCCCATCCATGAAGACACACCGCACTTTGCGCCTAATATAGTCGATCTGAGAATGGACTGTAGATAACCAATCCATACCCAAGATGACGTCGCAAGGCATCGATGCCGCTACTAAGAGATCCCATCCAAAACTCTGGCCTCAAAGACTAAGATCACACAGCTTGCACCAGGGCGTAATCATCGAGTCTGATTCCGTAGGAGTCTCTAGCCGTAAGGATCGAGCCGAAAAATCCATTGGAATATTCGAGCTTCGAACGTGGGCAGTGGAAATGAAAGAGTGACTGGATCCTTTGTATATAAGAATTGCAGCTAAGGTGTTGTAGACATATATCATACCTAGAATCATCTCCCGAGTTCCATGGTCGTATGGTTCAGCTTCCTAAATCTGAGCTCTCACATGTCCACCTACTCCCTACGGTCGGCGTGGACCTCTTGGTGGTGGTGGTGGTAACACCTCAAAACATCACCCACTTCCAGCTTCTCGGCTATCTCCTATAGAATGAACAAATTCTCCTTATAGATAGCATCGATCGAAACTATATCTCATCCTGGGAGATCCTTCATCCGTATACTGATCATTCAGACAACGAGTAGGACAGTCACTAGTCATGTGACCATGCCCGCCGCATGAGTAACACTGCCCGCTCCTGGAATGTGTGTCTCTATCCTATGTTCCCTATACCACCGATCCTGAGTCATGAGGTAATCCACCCAAAGGTTTGGTCCACTTATATCTCTATGACAACTGTCTACTAACAGCTACAAAAGACTCTGCTGCATGTCAACTAGTGGTGGGTCTCGTTGCTGGAGACTGCTCAGCAAGGAAACTCTCCACTAAAAGGGCTCACTCCAAACACCCCTACCTGTGTCGGGATGCTGAGGGAGATCATCAAAGCCCTGATCTCTCACCCGAGCCCCATATCAAAGGTATATCCCTTGAAGAATGGGTCCGGCACTATATCCATGGAGTAGCGCAAGAGGTCGGTGAACCTCGCTAAGTATTGTTCCACTGTCATGCTGCCTAGCTGCAGATGAAGTCGATCTTGTATTCACACTACACATAGATTCACTAGAAAAAACTCTTCCAGAAACAACATCTCGAAGTCTGCCCAGAGAAGCATCACCTTGACATGCACCTGAAGCATCAGGCTCCACCATCTGCCTTCTACTGCATATAGAAGGCTGTCAGCAATAATCTCCATGAAGTCGGCTGGTGTCCCTACCAGCCCAAAGACTCTCACCACAGTTTCCAGCCAATCCTCAACTTCTTGTGGGTCTGTCTCTCCCTTGAACCTGAGCGGCCTCTAGCACTGGAACGCATGCAACACACTCAAGAGGTGTGCATCATCTACAACTGGGGATGGTGGCATTGGTGGCCCAACGGGAAGTGGTAACTTTGGTTCCTCCTCTAGAAAAGGAACCTACACTTAGGCCTCATCCCTCAGTGGAATTTTAGTGCGTACAATACTCATGAATCTCACTATTCGTCCATGAGGAGTCATCCTGAAAGAAATAGATGTGACACAGCCGAAAGATTATACCTTGTGAGCTGACCTGTTTGAGCAGACTTAAAGAAAAACATTTGAAAAAACACACGCAATTAGTTTAATCATGCACTCCATCAGAAATTAGTAGTCAGGGTCTTGGTGTATGCATACATCATCTGCCACACCTAAACTGGACTCCATGAACTGTAAACCACACATAGTACCCTCAACACTATTGTTTCACAGAAAAGATCAGAGTCCAATGTTTTTTGGTAGAATTAACTCCTCTGATACCAATTTGTCATGACTCGTCCCCCATGGCCCGTGTTGTGACTACCCCAAGCCAGCCTTCCATAGGATAGGGACTGACGATTATCACCAATGGGGTATTTCCCTAAAACTGGGAAGGAATTTCCTTTATAAAGAGTAATCACACACAACAGAGTATGATTTGGATGGAAAAAACTAAGTGAAACTATATAAAAAAGAGTTCTGAAAGTAGAGGGGCTAGAATACAAGCCCAAAAATAAAGTACAAGTACAACTGAAGAAAATTAAAACAGCTATTGGATTGTCCTCTGGGGAATCCTACCTAATGGGTAGGTATATATAGCCTCCACAGCGCTCCATGTCCATCCATCTCCTCTGTGTACCAGTACATCGGGTGGTCCCCATCTTGGTACCGTCCAGTCCCGCTACAGTCAGCCTCAGTCAGCACTGTTCGTCATCTGCAACCAACACAACGGGGTGCAGGCATATCTCGTGTAGGGGTGAGTATAACAATACTCAGTAGGGACCCCGAGATCCTCATGGTCTCACAAAATCCAAAAAGGGTAAATTGGAAAGTATGAAATCAACCGAGAACCCGACATAGGTATATGCCCAAACATATATATATGTTATCAAGTAATCCATCTCAATCATGAGGTAAACACAAAAGTTACTGACTTAGGTCAACAAGGATTTTATTGTAGGGGTATTATCAAACTGAACCCTCTTCTGCTAAAGAACCTCTCATCCATCGAGTATAGTGGGTATGTTGTGTCACATAGAGGTGCTTCCCACTAACCATGGACTACTAAGGCAATCCTCCTATCGAGTACTGTGGGTCTACCACGTCACAAAAAGGCATTCCCCACCGTGGGTCTTCCCTGTCACACAGAGGGGCTCCCCACCATGGGTCTGCCATGTCACATAGAGGTCCTCCCCCTCAAGCCTGTTGAGGTACTCCTCCTATCGAGTACCATGGGTCCGCTGTGACTCCAAGGCGCTCCCCACTGCGGGTCTTTCACGACACCATGGAGCTCCTCGCAGGGCTAGTAGAATCATCCAGATTAAAATGGCAAGAAGTCGTCAGGTCTTCACTAGCTACTAGGCTCCCGCAAAAAAGCTCACTCGTCTATGGAAGATCTCATCCTCATGCTACTTGTTGATTCTCCAATTGCCACAAAGATACAAAAAGAATTATCTCAAAGGTCCTCCATGTAAAAGGGGTCTCAATGCAACAGACGACACGTCAATCAGATGCTCGGTCTGTGATTTATTAGCCTTGTAGTGCCGGGGGCCCAGTTGGATTCATGTACGATTCAACCTGACTGTATCTCAACATTACCCCAAACATCAGTGGGGTGTACTCAAAGGGACCTCCATGCTCCAAGAAAACTAGCACCGCTGATGGTTCATCAAACGGTCATCAGATGCTAAAGATATGTCCAAAGAAAGTAAAGGGTCGATAGTGGGCCCGCGTCCGGTCCGACCCAGTAGGACCGACCCGACCCGACTTCATCTGGGCCGACCCAGTATGGGTCAACCCGTTCTGACCCAATGTGTCCAGCCTGGACTGTTGGGTTTGGCCTGGCCCGCTGGGCCTAGCCCGACTGGCTGCGAGGGCGGTCTGGCACAGGCTCGGGGCTGGTTCGGCCCGGTGCACCATTAGGGCGCGGCTCAGCGCAACTCGGCCTGTAGGGCACGGTCGGGGCAGGTTCAGCTAGGGCACTGTGAGGGGCCAGGACACTGGCTCGGCCGGGAGGCCACGAGTATGCCAAGACATCGGCTCATCCGGGAGACCGCGAGGGAGCTGGGATGCCGGCTCAGCCGAGAGACCGTGAGGAGTCCGGGACACCCACTCGTCCGGGAGGCCATGAGGGATCCAGGATGTCAGCTCATTCGGGAGGCCACGGGGAGTCCAGGACACCGACTCGTTTGGGTGGCCGTGAGGGAGCCGTGAAGCCGGCTCGACCGGCAGGCTACGAGGGGGCCGACATGGGGAGGCGCGCGTGGCGTGTGGAGGCCGGCAAGGGGGCCGGTTTAGAAAGGCACGTGGGGGCATGTACTGAGGCCGGATGGAAGGCTATTTCAGGGAGGCACACATGGTGCATGGGGAGGAAGGCAGGTGGGCTGGTTCAGGGAGGCGCGCAGGGAACACGTGGAGGCCGGCAGGCGGGCCGGCAGTGTTCGGCCGGGCAGCGCGCAGCCAGGCGAGCCAGCTGCCAGAAGGCGGCCGAGAAGGCTGGTTCGGCGCGACTCAGGCCGGTGGTGTTTGGTTGGGAGCACCGTAGTGCCATGGGGGTGGCGTGGTTCGAGGAGTCTGGGTGTAGCGTGACCTTTATCGTCGCCACCTTCATCATTCAGTCGCCTCATTACCTTTCTGAATTTCATCATACACAAGATCGGTGGAGGGGCCGGGCCATGTTTCTTTGGCCAACACCCTCCTCGTTTAGGGTGGTGTCAATTGGTTCATCAAAGAATAATAAATATGAACAACTTCTGTTTGACAACCATGATTCGATTCCTTTCCAATCCGAAGAAAAAATAAAAGGAAGGTTACACAAAATATACCCCCTACCATTGATTTTCAGTCATCGTTCGTTGACGGAGTCGAGGAAAGGAGACAAATAAGATCATAGTTTGTCACGTCCACCACAAACTTCCAACCCTGAGCTGCATCGGTTCGCTGAAGACGATGCAAAATTCGGTCATCGAGGACGTCTCACGACGGTTGATGCTCTGTGGAAGAAGTCAAAGAAGGTCGGTGTTCTTCATTCTTCATTCATCATTGAGATATGGGGTTCTTCATTGGGGGATTTCTCCCAAAAATCCTCCTCTTAAAGCTTCCACCAAAAGGACGATTCCCCCAAAATAACAGATTGAATAATCCAATTAATTTTTTGGCACGATATTCAAATTAGACTAATTAATTAGGTAGGCCCCCCTTAATTAATTCAATGGGTTTTCACAAGGAATTAATTAGGGTAGGTGAATAGGCTCTACCTCATTAATGAGGGATAGTTGAGAGGTTTTACTCTCCTCCATCAATAGGGGTTAAGCCCAGAGTGGTCCCATTATCGTAACTTCTCATGGGAGGTTATGTTCGAGTATGCCCCACCACCATAACCTCTCATGGGAGGTTAAGGTGGGGTTCTCCAACCTCTAACTTCTATGAGGAGGTTTTAAAAACCAAACACTCACATTGCTGCTAAAATAAAAATAAAGTTATGCTCATTTTATTTTATTACATTCCATGAAAACCCAAAAATTATCTTTCATTCTTGACTCACTGCCATTGAAGTGAATGTCATCATAAGCGAATACCAGCACTGCGATTTCAATGGTGCCCGCTGATTTCAATTCCGAGCACCGGTTCAAAAAATATAAAAACTCGCTCGTACGTTTACTAAACATACACGAACAAAACTTCAGAAATTGATTCCAGGCACATGGGCCGCAGAATCATGTGCCATCAGTTTTCACGGACTCGTAAAGTCCCCATGTATTTTAAAAAATATCCATGGAATTTTTAGGTCTTTATATGGGTATTTAAATTACAGTACTTCTTTAAATTTATATATGCATGCTTTCACACTATTGTAGTTTATATTACCTAGAATGTATTTTAAAGACGTTGTTAGTGGTGGCTATCTGAGATTTATCTCACACTCTATATATATTCCTTTGGTTTCCGAGAAAACTATATATATATAGTTTTTGACAAAGGGAATCTTCAAGCATCAGACACTTGATTGATTGCTATGTTATGATGGATGTTGTAGCTTATGATCAAGTTGGAGATTAGGATTCTTGGGATGATTTTTTGGAATCATTTTTCTCATTTTGTATAATGTCATTGTATAATTATTGTATATATATTTTGAAAATTTCAGGATACATGAGATACTATCATCATCACTTGTTTGTGTACATCAGTTGTTCTAGTTGTTTTAGTTACTATTATTCATGTCTCTTTCTTCCCTTATATAGCGACCCGAACTTTTCTTACTTTACTATTACATCATTTCAAAGATAAACAACATAATAGTATTACACATGGAGGATCCATAGGTTTAGTGTCTTGGGAAAACTAGGAAAGTACTTAACAAATACAACATCAAGTATAAACATTTATTTAATTTCTTCTTCACTAGCTTCCCAGTGGCACTTTTCCTCTCTTTAGTAAATGTAGACACCTAAGGATATACATGAAAAGGGTTGAGCTAAATTCCTAGTAAGAGGATAGATAAAAATAATACATCATGGGGTGAGCAGAATCATAACATAGTCAAAAGATCATGATCATGAGAGGAGCATAAGTAAAAGAATTGAATTGTGGCAATGAATAAAAATGAAACATCATTTATTAGTGGTTAACTACCACACATACTTGTGAAAAAAGTTAGAATCATGTTCACATATCATTTCACATTTACTCATGAGATTCATCACTTTACCCAATGCATTGGAGCGCTATATAATTTCGGGCGCACCCGTCACATCATAACATTATCATTATAATGATTGCCACATAGAACACATATCAAACATGTACATAAATAACCCATGGAAAATAATGGTTTTCATCTCATAATAACACATTCATAAGCTTTGGGTTCTCAAAAGAAAGAGGGAACACCATACTTGATATAAGAACCATCAACCTTGAATAAGAGGTAAAAGGTGAGATCTTGAATGAAGAGTTCTTTTGGAAAACATTTTGATGGACATAAAAACCAGTGAAAAACATTTATATCCCAAAAAATTAATGTAAATGATGAAAAAATGATCTTTGAGGAGTAACCATATCAAAAATGGAGTGAAAGAGGGAGAACCCGAAGGAAGAAAATTGGGTTCGAGATTTCCCCTTACCTTGTACTCGAATGCCTCCTTCTCATTAATGTATTGTATAATGACATTATATTCATTAATTAGAAATTCCAGAACATTTTATACATTAATAGGGTTCATTATGGTTTCATTATTTCATATTATGTTCTTTTGGATGACTTATAGAGTTTAAAAACATTGTTTGGGGATGTTCGTTTTCATGGTTTTCTTGAGCGGTCAACTTGTATTCTTAATTTGATGGTTGGGTAGATCATGGGTAAACATCCAGAACTGATGTAACATGTTATTAATGATATTACAAGAGAATTAATGATTTTATAATGAGTTATATTATATCCATGTGGAAGAATCATTAGATAAGAATTAAATGATGATTATTTGGGTTAATTTGAGCGGTTTTTGGATCACAACAAACTCATTTTAACTTTTAAATATGTAATATGGCCATAGGTTATTTCCAGAACTTAAAATATAACATAATACATATAAAAATATTCTGTTTCAACCATAAAAATGTTTTCATGACCAGATTGAAGGTAGAAATTGAAGAAGAGGGCATGTTGTTTTTTAAAGGTGATAAATTATCACCACATGAACTACGTTCTCTTTAATAAAATAAAAGGAAGAGGGAAAGGGTGTGGGGTGATATAATATAACATTAGAATCATTATATTACAGTATATATATAATACTGGATTTACAGAACAATTTTGATGAATATATGTAGGGAGAGATCAAGATAGGAACTTGAACTTTAAAGGAAATTAAAGGAGAAGAGAGAGAGAAATTACCTTTAGAATCCTTCTCTTGAGATCCTCTTTAAGAAATATAGGCTTTGTCATTTGATGAGACCAGCAACTTTTGGACGTGGGGGATGAGCTAGGGAAGGTGTTTGGTCAGAGTTTAGTGAAGTCTTGGAGCTTGAGAGGTGTGAGGAAAACAGGGAGTGAAGGGTGGCTTTTATAGTGGAGGGGAGAGGGGTTTCCTTAATATAAAATTGATTAGTTTATTAATTTCACCTAAGACAAGGAATAGTGAGTCTTGGATGACCAATAATAGTAACTTTATAAGGTAATCCCGAACCAAGTGGGGTTACATCAGCAGAATATCAGCAATGACTCAATTTAATACATTATTTAGCTTTTATTGTGAATTATCGGATTCCACTATTCACCAAAAATTCATGTATCTCAGAAAAATCCCAAAAATATAACACAACCATTTCTCGATTTGTAGAATCCAAAAAAGAATTCCATTTTTCACAAATAAATTCTAAATATTATTAATTTAATATTTAATTAAAATCATAATTTACTTAAAAACAGTTTTTAAAATTAAAACTGATTTTGTAGTTCTTTCAAAAATTATGTGGGGCCTTATAAAATTATCTAAAAACTATAAGACATTGATTTAATAATTTATTAATATATTTAAGGAAAATAAATATTCATTTAAATTATTTAATTAATTATAATTAATTATTTGTGACTTATAAAATACCAAAAACGTTTACTAAGGTCAAATTATCACTTTCTATGATGTCTAAATTTTATTTTATTATTCATATGTAATTTTACTCTTATTTACTATTCATAAGGGTCATATTACTGTTCATAAGGGTAGATTACTATTCATAAGGTTAGGTTACTATTCAGCAATTTTTTTTGTTTCATTAGACACCAAAAACTATCTTGAGCACAACTGTGTATGTTGGATTTTTAAAATTCCAAACATAGGGGTGAAATAATTATGTTTAAAGGTCACTTATCACTTAGTAGTTCATTATTTTGTGTTTTTATGACATATATATAAGAAAACAATTTTCTATTGAAATAATTTGGGTCGTTACATTCTTCCCCCCTTAAGAAATTTCACCCCCGAAATTTTACTTTACACAAATAGGTGATGGTACTTCTCCTTCATTGCCTCTTATGGTTCCCAAGTTGCTTCCTCAAACTTTTGGTTCCTCCACAACACATTGACAAGGCGGGTTGTCTTGTGTCATAGAACCTTATCACTTCGATCCAAAATTTTTACCGGCTGCTCCTCATAGGAGAGATCAACATCCAGCTTTACCACCTCTGATTTTAGTACATGTGAGGGGTCTGGTATGTATTTCCTCAGTAGTGATATGTGAAACACATCATAAACTTGAGCCATATTTGGTGGAAGTGCTAGACGATAGGTCACTGCTCCGATACGATTAAGGATCTCAAAGTGGCCAATGTACCTTGGGATTAACTTCCCTTTCTTCCCAAATCTCATGACTCTCTTCCATGGAGATATTTGAAGGAATACTTTATCTCCAACGTCGAACTCCAAGTCCCTTCGACGATTGTCAGCATAGCTCTTTTGCCGACTTTGAGCAGCTTTGATGTGTTTCTGGATGACTTGAACCTTCTCTGTCATCTCTTGAACAAGATCGGGACCAAGTAGCTTTCGTTCACCAACTTCATCCCAACAGGTTGGAGTTCTACATCGCTTTCCGTAAAGAGCTTCATACGGAGCCATCTGAATACTTGAGTGGAAGCTATTGTTGTATGAGAATTCAACCAATGGAAGATGCTGATCCCAACCACCATTGAATTCAAGAGAGCAGGCTCTTAGAATATCTTTAAGCGTCTGAATAGTCCTTTCAGACTGGCCATCAGTTTGGGGGGATAGGTCGTGCTGAAATTTAATTCAGTACTCAAAGAATGTTGAAGGCTCCTCCAGAATTTAGATGTGAACCTTGGATCATGGTCAGAGACAATCGAGAGTGGAACACCATGTAGTCTCACCACTTCCTTCACATATATCCTTGAATGCTGTTCAGGTGAGAGGTCTTCCCGAATAGCGATAAAATGGGTAGTCTTGGTGAGTCGATCAACCGCAACCCATATCGCATTACTTCCTCTTGAAGTTTTCGGGAGACCCATGAAAAATTCCATAGTAACATTTTCCCATTTCCACATGGGTATAGGAAATGGATTCATCATACCTTTGGACTTTTTCCATTCATCTTTAACTTGCTGACATACCAAGGACCTTGATATATATTCCCAAATCTCCTTCTTCATTTTATCCCACCAGAAGTGTTCTCAGAGATCACAATATATCTTGGTACTTCCAGGATGATTAGAGAAAGTTGAGTTATGTGAATTATCCAATAGATCCTTCTTTATTCCGGGTGATGAAGGCACACAAAGCCGCGTTCCAAACCGAATCACACCATCATCATCGATATGGAACTCTTGTAGCTTCCCTTCCTTTACTGCATTCACCCTCTTTTGTATCTCCACAACATCCCTTTGTGCCTCCTTAATCTTCTATTGGAAGGATGGTTGCACAATCATTTGGGAAAGGTAGGATGTATCCCCTACCCTTACGATTCCCAAATCCATCCTTTCCATATCCAAGAAGATAGGGTCTTTCTCAATCCTCAACATGGATAGAGTAGTAGGTTCTTTCCTGCTTAGAGAATCAGCTACCATGTTCGCCTTTCCAGGATGACAGTGAATAGAGAAATCTTAAACCTTGATTAGCTCTAACCATCTCCTTTGATGCATGTTGAGCTCCTTTTGTGTGAATATATACTTTAGGCTCTTGTGGTCGGTGTATATGTCACACTTCTCGCCATAAAGGTAGTGCCGCTATATTTTCAAGGCAAAAATCACGGCTGCCAGCTCTAGATCATGTGTCGGGTAGTTATGCTCATAGATCTTCAACTGTCGTGAGGTGTATGCTATCACATTATCATTTTTCATGAGTACACAACCAAGGCCTTTCTTTGAAGAAACACTGTATATCACAAAACTATCTCCACTTTTTGGTTGTGTGAGTACAGGTGCAGTGTTCAGCCTTCTCTTTAGCTCCTTGAAGCTTCCCTGACATTCTTTCGTCCATACATACTTAACCCCTTTCCTTGTTAACATAGTTAGTGGATTTGACAATCGTGAGAAGTTTCTCACAAAACGTCGATAGTACCCAGCTAATCCAAGAAAACTACGGATTTCTGTGACACTAGAGGTCCTGGGCCATTCCTCAACCGCCGTTCTCTTTGAAGGGTCCACAGAAATTCCCTCTCTTGTGATCACATATCCAAATAACATGACATGATTCATCCAAAAGTCACACTTGATGAACTTGGCATACAAATTCTCCTTTCTCAATGTCTCCAACACAAGTCTTATATGTTCTTCATGTTCCTCCTTACTCTTGGAGTAAATGATAATATCATCAATAAACACTACCACAAATTTGTCGAGGTAATGTCTAAAGACTCTATTCATCAAATCCATGAAGATTACAGGGGAATTAGTAAGTCCGAAGGGCATCACGAAAAACTCATAGTGCCCATACCTTGTACGGAAGGCAGTCTTCTGAATATCTTCCTTCTTCACCTTTACATGATGATATCCAGAATGAAGATCCTCTTTTGAGAAGTATTGAGCTCCTCTTAACTGATCGAACAAGTCATCAATCCTTGGGAGAGGATAATTGTTCTTTATGGTGATCTTATTGGGTTCCGGATAATAGAATCACAGCCGCATGGTACCATCCTTCTTCTTCACAAAGAGCACTGGCGCACCCCAAGGTGATGCACTAGGGAGCATGAACCCTTTGTCTAAATGATCATGTTGCTGCTTCATTAACTCCTCCAGTTTGATAGGAGGCATCCTATAGGGGCACTTCAAGATAGGAGTAGCTCTGGGTATGAGTTCAATTGAGAACTCTACCTCACGTTCCGGGGGAATTCCGGGTAACTCTTCAGGAAATACATCACTGTATTCCCTTAAAATGGGCATTTCCTCAAGGTTGGCACTTTCCTTTGACTCAACCATTTTGGCAAGGTATGCTTCTTCATAGGGAATCATCACCCTCACCATTGAAGGATTTTTCAAAGGATAATCATGATCTTCCTTGCATTTGTAGAGGAGCATGGGATGGTTCGGAATATGAAAATATATTTCCTTTTCCCAATAGTTGATATGTGCCCTATATAACGAGAGCCAATCCATTCCCATTATAGCGTCGAATTCCACCAAGGGAAGTATTACGAGATTTGCCGAAAGAATCATCCCACAAACTTCAACAGGAGAAGAGTCAAACACTTTGGTTGCAAGGATTTCACCACTTGGTGTTTTTACAGATATCTCTACTTCAAGGTTTCAGGGATTTGATTCAATAGTTCTAGAAAACATGCAAGATATAAGGGAATGCGTAGAACCAGAATCAAATAAAACATTTTCCATTCTTTAGTGAATAGGAAGTGTACCTTGTACGACTTCATTATCATGTTCCACATCCGCAGTAGTGATGGCATAAGCCTTCCCTTGTTCCTTTGGCTTTGGTGGTTGTTGTTGCTGATTACCCTCGAGAGCTCGAGGTTTAGTGCACTGGTTTTAATAGTGCCCCAACTCCCTACAGTTGTAGCATTGAACCACGAGTGGTTCTATCCTTTCATCGGCTAAATTATCCTTCCTTTTCATGTCTTTTCGAACCTCATGAGCATGGTGTCCTTCCTTCCCAAACTTAATGAATTTCACCGTACCTTTTAGGAAGTTCCCATGGTGCAACTTCCCACATTTTTAGCTTGTGGGTCCTTGTGTTTTCTTCCCATCTTTATCACTAGATCCACCAGCTTGAAACTCCATCTTTCTTTTTATATCACCATAGCCATGGTACCATTCTCCAAACTCCATCTCCACTTTGAGAGAACACCGAAAAACTTCTTCATAACTCCCAAAGTCTGGAATTGTAGGAGCCTTTCGAAGATTTGGTTTTAATCACTAAAGAATCTATCAATTTTTCTATCATTGTTGATAAAAAAACCCGAACCATACCTTGAGAGCCTTGTGAAATTTGCTTCATAGGTTGTGACAGATTCTCCTTCTTTTTTCTTGAGCTCTATGGATTCTCTCTCCATCTTCGTGTGAAGAGTTTTTGGGAAGTACATATTATGAAACATTATCTTAAAGTCTTCCCACTCTATCTCTTCAATTTCTTCCCTTTCCTTGTTGTTCTTAATCAAATCCCACCATTGATCAGCTTCTCCATCGAGACGATAAACGGCTAGAGTCACCTTCTCCATCTCAGAACAATGAAGAATAGAAAATATCTTCTCCATGGAGTTGACCCACTGTTCCGCAACTAGTGGATCGGAAGATCCACAAAACGTCAGTGATCATTGCCGCATAAAACATTCGATAGCTAGTTTCTCCCTCTTTGGTGAAGGAGGACGTTCCACATTATTATGGTTATTATTCATAACCCGAGATAATTTGGTAAGCATCTCCATGAAGTTTTGAACTCCACCTCAAAAATCATTTGGGATGTCGTTCGAGAAATCATGGCATTGGCCTTCATGAGAGTTGTTGGCCTGATTTCTCCTGGTTTGCACCATTTTCTAAAATAGAAAAGGTTAGAACAAAACATAAGTAAACAAGTCATGAATATCATATTCATTTAATCAATTATACCAAAAACATAACATATGGGATCCCTAGGTAAATATCCTTGTGTGCATATTTGTACTTAGTCTCATGCTAGAGGTTTTCTTTAGGGTTCACTTATCCTAATTCCCAAATTAACTAAACCTTTCCTCTGATACCAACTATAGAGACCCAGCCTTTTCTTACTTTACTATTACATCATTTCAAAGATAAAAAATATAATAGTATTACACATGGAGGATACAGAGGTTTAGTGTCTTCTGAAAACTAGGACAATACATAACAAATACAACATCAAGCATAAACATTCATTTAATTTCTTCTTCACTTGCTTCCCAATGGCACTTGTCCTCTCCTTAGTACATGTAGCCACCTGAGGATATACATCAAAAGGGGTGAGATAAAAGCCCAGTAAGAGGATAGATAAGAATAATAAATCATGCAGTGAGCATAATCATAACATAGTAAAAATATCATGATCATGAGAGGAGCATAAGTAAAAGACTTGAAATGTGGCAATGCATAAAAATGAAACATCGTGTCTTAGTGGTTAACTACCACACATGCTTGTGAACAAAGATAGAATCATGTTCACACATAATTTCACATTTAATCATGAGATTAATCACTTTACCCAATGCATTGGAGCGCTATATAATTCTAGACGCACCCGTCACTTTTAAACATTCATATTGCGATATATATTTCTGGGCGCACCCGTCACATCATAACATTATCATTATCATGATTTCCACATAGAACACATATAAAACATGTACATAAATAAACCATGGAAAATAATGGGTTTCATATCATAATAACACATTCATAAGCTTTGTGTTCCCAAAAGAAATAGGGAACAACATACTTGATATAAGAACCATCAACCTTGAATGAGAGGTAAAAGGTGAGATCTTGAAAGAAGAGTTCTTTTGGAAAAAATTTTGTTGGACATAAAAACCAGTGAAAAACATTTATATCCCTGAAAAGTAAATTAAATGATGAAGAAATGATCTTTGAGGAGTAACCATATCAAAATGGAGTGAAAGAGGGAGAACCCGAATGAAGAAAATTGGGTTCAAGATTTCCCCTTACCTTGTACTCGAATGCCTCCTTCTCTTTAATGTCCTGTATAATGTCATTATATTCATTAATTAGAAATTCCGGAACCTTTTATACATTAATAGGGTTCATTATGGGTTAATTATTTCATATTATGTTGCTTTGGATGACTTATAGAGTTTAAAAACATTGTTCGGGGATATTCGTTTTCATGGTTTTCTTGAGCGGTCCACTTGTATTCTTAATTTGATTTTTCGGTAGATCATGGGTAAACATACAGAACTGATATTAAATTTTATTAATGATATTACAGAATCTTGAATGATTTTATAATGATTTATATTATATCCATGTGGACAAATCATTAGATAAGAATTAAATGAAGAATATTTTGCGTAAATTTGAGCGGTTTTTGGATCACAACAAACTCATTTTAACTTTTAACTTAGTAATATGGCCATAGGTTATTTACAGAACATAAAATATAAAATATTACATATAAAAATATTCTGGTTCAACCATAATAATTCTTTCATGACCATATTGAAGGTAGAAATGGAAGAAGAGAGCATGTTGTTTTTTGAAGGTGATAAATTATCACCACATGAACAACGTTCTCTTTAATAAAATAAAAGGAAGAAGTTAAGGGTGTGGGGTGATATAATATAACATTATAATCATAATATTTCAATATATATATAATACATGATTTACAGGACAATTTGGATGAATATAGGTAGGGATAGATCAAGAAAAGAACTTGAACTTGAAAGGAAATTAAAGGAGAAGAGAGAGAGAAATTACCTTTAGAATCCTTCTCTTGAGATCCTCTTTAAGGAAGCTAGGTCTGGTATTTTGATGAGACCAGAAGCTTTTGGACGTGGGGGATGAGCTAGGTAAGGTTTTTGGGAAGAGTTTAGAGAAGTCGTGGAGCTTGAGAGGTGTGATGAAAAGAGGGAGTGAAGGGTTGCTTTTATAGTGGAGGTGAGAGGGGTTTCCTTAATATAAAATTGATTAGTTTATTAATTTCACCTAAGACAAGGAATTTTGAATCTTATATGACCAATAATAGTAATTTTATAATGTAATCCAGAACCAAGTGGGCTTATATCAGTAGAAATTCCGCAATGACTCAATTTAATACATTATTTAGCTTTTATTGTGAATTATCAGATTCCACTATTCATCAAAAATTCATGCATCTCAGAAAAATCCCAAAAAATTTCCCCAACCATTTCTCGACGTGTAGAATCCAAAAATGAATTCAATTTTTCAAAAATAATTTTCTAATTATTATTAATTTAATATTTAATTAAAATCATAATATACTTAAAAAACAGTTTTTAAAATTAAAACTGATTTTGCAGTTCTTTCAAAAAGTACGTATGGTATTATAAAATTATCTAAAAACTATTAGAAATTGATTCAATAATTTATTAATATATTTCTGGAACATAAATATTCAATTAAATTAATTAAGTAATTATAATTAATTATTTATGACTTATAAAATACCAAAAACGATTACTAAGGTCAAATTATCACTTTCTATGATGTCTAAATTTTATTTTACTATTCATATGTAATTTTACTCTTATTTACTATTCATAAGGGTCATATTACTATTCATAAGGGTAGGTTACTATTCATAAGGGTCGGTTACTATTCACCAAATTTTTTATGTTTCATTAGACACCAAAAACTATCTTGAGCACAACCGTGTATGTCGGATTTTTAAAATTCCAAACATCGGGGTGAAAAAATTATGTTTAAATGTCACTTATGAATTAGTAGTTCATTATTTTATGTTTTTATGAAATAGATATAAGAATGGAATTTTCTATTGAAATACTTTGGGTCGTTACATCTTATCTGATTACTTATATTACTTTTACTATTTACATAATTTTGATATATTAACACTACATTTAACTATGGTAATGAAGGAATTGTCTCCCCAATGAAACACCATTGTCCCTCATATCTATTGAAAAGCCTTTAACATTTGGGGAGATAAAATTGAGGCCATGTGGCCCATCGGGTGTAGGTATCCTCCTATGTAGAATCCAGGATTAGGACATCCTGAAGTAGTATTAGAGTAGTTCCATTCTAGATTTATTTTTTGGAAGAAATATCCAGGAGAGTAGGGACTAAATATGACATGGATATAATCCATAATTTGTCATTATGAACCCATTTTCAATGTAAAATCTATTTTTCCTAAATTATAATTGTTTTTGTGCTTCTACCTAATACTATTGATATCATTTCACCATTGGGCGATGTACATGTAATGTGGTGTTGTTGATTATGATTATTATTGAGGATATTATTTCATCCTTTTCCTAATGATATTAGGTAAAATAATAACACTACATTTATGATCATATGCACTTAAAATTCACATATCATGCATATTTCCATGACACGTAGGTTTATTTTACTGCTTCCATTTCATGATATGCCTATGATTTTCAAATGAGAAATTTTGTGTAATTATACATGTTCTAATATTGGGATGTGATTGAGTGACGTTCTGTTTCAATTCACGAGGTGATATGGTCCCATGTTGGCTTGGAAGTGTAATGAACCGAATCAATCCTTTAATTGGAAATTGAAATGGGTGTTAATATCAGTAATAGAGTATGGTATATAATTATCTAGGATGTAAAATTCGTTTAAAATGAATCTTGGTATATGGAAAATATGAAAATACAAACTGTAAAATTGAATATTGATTCATAAAAAGAAATTTATGCAAATCTGTATCCCAAATTTTCTTATTACGAATAGTGTTGGAGTGAAAATAGTAGTTAAATATAATATTAATGAAATGGTTTCTATTATATAATGAGTCAAGGTATAGTTTAACCATCATTTACTCGATCCCTTCAATATATACTTGAACACTTGTCAATACCTAACATTCTATGTGGGTAGTTGGGGATGTATAGCATGGGTAGTGATCCCCTCTCAGTTTTTCATATTTCACTGGTGTTTTGATCTATATAATTATAATATTGTTTTATGACAGGTTATTGATCTTTATTGAACAATGTCTCCCTAAATACCTAATATTGTGTTCTAGGAAGGTGGTGATGACCATGCTCTAGACATGGAGGGCCCTGAGCTTCCATTCATTCCACAAAGAGTTCCACTTGAGGCACAACATTCTCTACCTGATTTAGGCACTGATTCTCAAGTTCATGATAGTTTCCTACATATCATGTAGTACATCCTTGGTGCTCAACAACCTTTACCTATGATTGCTGAACTGACTCTTGATTTCCATGTGCAACATCCCCTTACTTTCTCAAGGGATGGAAGTTCACAGGCTGTTGGGTCCTAGCTAGAGGACACCTTATCAATATTTTACCATCTAGATGAACCGCTAGATGGGGGTTTCAACATTTCAACTTACATGTTGTGTGATTCGGCCATACATTAGAGGGATGTAGTTACAGATGCTGGTCCTCATCAGGTAATAGAATGGGATGATTTCTAGATGTCCTTTTATGATTAATTCATTCCTCGGAAGAAAATTAATAACAAAGCCATAGAGTTCATGAATCTCGAACAAGGTCCTATGTCAGTTATGGAGTATTCAGTGCATTTCACTAAGTTACATCACATTTCATCGCATGAATATGGTGATGTACTTTAGAGAACAAGGTTATTCAAGAATGGGCTCATGAATTCCATCTATAATCAGGTAAATGTATTCCACATACCAACCATTTATGAAACAGTCAATCAGGATCTTATCATTGAACGCAACCAGGGGTACTATGAGAGTTTAGGTAATAGAGGACTCGTGTTGTGGAAAGCCAATAGTTATTTTGGATGTATGAAACATTCCTTCATGGTTTATAGTATTGGAAGTGGAAACCAGTGTTCATGTGCGAGTAGCTCCATGTTGTGTCACTAGTGTGGATGAAAGGGGTATCTGAAACTCCAGTGTGATAGAGACCCACTAGAGTGTTGGGATTTCAATCGTATGGGGAATATTAAAATATTTTTATAGACCATTCTATTTGTTTATTGTTTAATAGGATCCACACTAACTCTATCTTCAGGGGCATTGTTTTTACATTCTGTTAGGCAGTGAGTTAGAGTAGCACTGGTAGGGCCTGCCAATGAAGAGGTTATTGTCGTAGTAGCCATACACATGATCACAAAAAGTTCTAGTAGAGTAGTTTGATTATGGTAATCTAGAAGTTGTACAGGTCCATAGATTAGGTCATTTTCATATATTACAGTCGATACTTGAGGATCAGGCTACAATTCCATCTACAGTATGTTGTGTTATTATAGTAGACTCCACAATTGCATCTTCTTTATTGGATATTTGTTCTTCACAATCTATCATCTCATTTTCTAATGTGAAATGATATGGTCTAGAAATAAAGTATTACTATGGTGTAATGACCCTAGATACATTGTTGGGTGTACGGTCTCGAGGAATACGCTTATGCAGGGAGTTCCCCTTGAGGTAGGCAGTTGTCCCTTTCTATGTGACACATTATTCATGAGATTAAAGGATTGTTAATCATTACTAGGATGGATTGGTTAGATTTGTATCATGAATCTAGGGATTTATATCTCCAAATAGTATCGTTTACATCACTATAGGGATGTAGTAATCTACATAAGGGTGGGTGGGATGTTCGGGGGAGTAATGTTGGACATGAAAATCATGGGCTTGGTGGTGTGACCACCTATATTTCAAATCTCTTCATTAGGATCAGGGTTTATTCCACAATGAATTTAATGTAATAGTAGATCATTTCATGACATCTTTGTCGAAGAATTATATGGATTACCTCCTAAGAGAGTGGTTGATTTTATTATTGAGAGCATTATAGAAGAAGCTACAATGTCCACAAATCTATACCAGATGGAACCTACTGATATTTAGTAGCTCAAGTAAAAAATATAAAATTTAGAGGCAAAAGTTTTTATACAACCTAATCCATCCTCTTGGTGTTTTACCATACTTTTCTCTAAGAATTTGTATGTGATCCTTCATCTATGCATGGATTAAAGATGATTTAACTAGAGTAAGACCAAGAACAGGTATCCACTGCCTCAAATAGATGATCTCTTTGACTATCTATTAGGAGCTAGGGTCTACTATAAGATCGACCTGAGATCAGGCTATCATTAGATGCATGTTAGTCCATCAGAAATAAATCATAATACTTTCCATTGTAGTTATGGTATGTATGAGTACCTTGTTATACTATTCAGTCTATTAAATTGTATGTCATTTTCATGGATATGATGAATAGTGTTTTTATCCCTATCAAGATTTATATTTTCATAGTATTTGTGAATTGTATACAGGGGTATTATCACACATGAAGAGACAATTTTATACACCTTATGATCATTCTTAGTACACTGAGAGAGCATCTTATTTATCCAAATCTTGTAATGTTCCACTTCTTGGTTGATAAATATCACTTCATGGGCCATTTTTCCTTAGAATCCAAAGTCACTAATAGCATAGAATGGGTTATTGCTATGGTTTCCTAGTATATCCCCAATAATTAGTATGATATAAAAATCTTCATAGTGTTGGATAAATATTACAATTTTTTCTTACATGACTTCGCATGCTTCAAATTACATTTTACTGGCCTTAAAAAGAAGGGTATTAAGTTAATATGGTCAAATGAGTGAAAAAAATCAATTCATGAGCTCAATGGGAGGCTTTTCTTAACAGCTATTCTGAATATTCCAAATCTTGGAAAAGGATATATTGTGTTCCGTGATGTAACAATAATTTCTTTAGGAGTAGCGGTGATGTGTGATGATATTGTTTTTGTGTAAGGATCTCTAAAGTTGAGGCCTCGTGAGAGAAATAACCTGACTGAGGACATTGATATAGCAGTAGTTTTCCATGACTTATATTACTGGAGACATTATCTAATGGGTGAGTAGTTTGTGGTGTATATATACCATAAAATCCATAAATATATCGTTACATAGAGTGACTAGAATCACAGAAAAAAATATGGGTTTAATATATTCAGTCCTTTGATTTCAACCATGCATGTATACCTAGAATGGGAAATATTGTATCAGATGCAATGAGTTGGAAAACCCAGGAACATGATGTATGGGAATCCATGGATTAATATTAATTTATGTGACTATTTTAAAAGATATATTTGGAGTTTCATGACAGCTGTGAGAATTCGTATATCTCAACCTTGATAGCTAACTATTCACTCATTGAGGAGGTGAAGAGCTATAAATTTTCAAATCCTAAGGGATTGGTTCACTATAAGAGTATTTCTAGAGCTAACCCGCCTCAAGGATGGTCTGTGGATAGTGATGACATGTTTTGTATACATGTATGTGTATGAGTACCTACATATAAAAGATTGGATTTGATGTGAGGGTCCTGTGCTTCTCAGTGGGTAGTTCAACCATGAATCTCCATGATGTATCGAGACATGCGACTCTAGTATTGGTAGTTTGGGATGAAATGTCAAATAGAAAGAGTTATAACTGGGTGCTCCACCTATTACATGGTAAAGATAAATAATTAGAGACATGAATGATTTTTATAGCTAATTCCAGTCCTTGAATGGAAATGGGAAGATAATTATATGGATTTTATAGTTTCCTTACCATGATCACCAAGAGGTGACGACTCTGTATGGGTATTTATTGATTGACTGATGAATTTAACCCATATCATTCATATCTAGGATACTTTCTCAGTTGATGAGGTTTGATGATTTTTTGTGTATGATATCATACTAAAATATGGCATCCATCATACTATATTTTTTGATAGGGATGCTCATTTTAAGGCCTTTTATGGAAGGTATTGATGTTCATCCATGTGTCAGATAATGCCCGGAGAGGTTTCCATACTAGTTCATTATCGCAAGCTAATGAATTAAGAAAAGGTTCAACTGATCATAAATCATATGTATAATGCTCAATCAAGATATAAATCTTATGACAATCACTATATCTAACCTCTAGAGATCAAGGTTAGGGATCTATTTTCCTAATAGTATCACCATTGTTAGGTCATATATTGATACAAAAGAAACGGAAGTTGTCACCATGCGTTTTGTGGCTGTTTGAGATTATAGAGAGAGTTAGAATGGTAGCATATTGATTTTTATTACCATATAGGTATCATTCCATGCACGATGTCCTACACATTTTACATCATTTCCATTATCATGTCGACCCATATCATACATTTGACCCCAAGGAAGATGAGATGGATAATGATGTTATATTTGAGTAGTATCGTTTATGCATCATTGAATGGAACATGAAGGCTCTCCGAGGATGTTTTTTCCCTCTATTACAGGTGCTATTTGGATTCCTAAAGAGTTATTGAAGATATCAGGGGTTTCTAAGACTTTTCAAATCTCAGGACCTAGTTTTTGGTAGAAAATGGCATGTTTCATGGTTAGTTTAAACCATGTGAGGTAGTACAATTGGATATAATAGCGCACACAATTTGATCAAATCATGTGAGTTGGGCCGCATGACAATGTAAAATGTTGAAGTCAAATTTTATAGTAATTTCTTATGGTTGTTACATTATTTCACTAATTATGTGGCTTAACCATGTGGGTTCTCCTTCCTATAGCTTCTTATTATTTATTTGTGCACGATTTGTCCTAACCATGAAACCAAACAACGTGATTGTTGAATTTGGAAGAATAATCATTTTACCTTAAGATATGATTTAAATAAACCCTCCTTTGGTTTTTATCTCCAGTAGAAAACAACCGCTAATAAATCATATTTTGAAACTTTTAAGTCTAATTTATCTATTGGGGTATACCATTTATCTGTAGTTCGAATAGGTCACCTCTCATCTTGTTGGATCCAAACCAGTACATTCTCAATTACATTTAATTAATTCTTATTTTATTCCTCCTAAAAATGATTTTGTTTAGATGCAGGCTCAAATTCCATAATTTTAGTTCATTAATCTATCCTTCATATGTACACCAATACAGGACGAACTTGAGGCTGATACTGTACGAGGAGGGTCATACAGAGTACGATGTAGGTGGCATGTAACTCATCCCTCAATTACAATCTTTTTATAAACTATCATATCATCACTCTATTATTATCAGGATTCATCTATTGAAAATACATGTCATTCTTATATTCATTAGTAACGTCTTATAAGACCCATACCACATATGTCATTCAATGTTTTTGGTTATGTTCTCCACTTCAACCACCCAATGTAGAGAGATTTATCATAATTGGGTTTTTAATATTTTGACATGGATTAGCCATCGTTCTGGTGTGCCTTGGATTGACCCCTCCAATAGTAAGACTTCTCATATTAAATGACTATTGAAATTCTAGTGTTTATACGTTATATGTGTTTTCTCTAATTGACTGGCATAAAGTAAGATCCTCACTTAAATAATCAATCCTATGTGAAATGGAAAGAATGTTGTCTATATATGACTTGGCCAATTCGAATGGATATGAATGCCGGTTTCATGCCACACCACCCCATTCTAGTCCCAGTGGAAGGTTGCATTTTGAACCATGTCAAATTATTGTGGATTAAGTGAATTAAAAATGGTTGCATTTATTGAAATTCCTTGTCACTTGATTAAAAGGCATGGAATGAATCTTTGACCTGATAAATGGAATATTTATAATATAGCCTATATTATTAAATGAATTTTATTTAGGGTTCCTAATTATACATATGGAATTAGACATATCTATATTATTGGTCATACTTAAGGTGGATTTTTGATTCTTGAGGGAATTCCAGGAGAACCTGTGGACACTACTTTGGTTCAAGGATTCCAGTTTCCTTGGTTGATACCACCTTGCAACTTGATCTTCATCTATCAGTGGATGCCTGGTATTGAACTGTAGGATCCATCTTTACTATTACAAGATGCCTTGGATACACTCCTTGGATCCAACATGACTTCTACAGATATGAGGTTCCTGGGTTATATCCTCTGTCCTAGACATAGCTTATCCCACTTTACCTTGGATTTATTCATTAAACGTAGATACTTCTTTCGATTATGAAATTCCATGTAAGATGATTCTTGGATTAAACTCCTACCCCTTTTCTAGAGAATAGTTGTTACTAATTTTGTGACTCTTATGGTATATGTTTCCATGGTTATTAACTTATAATCCATTTATATTATAATCATCATACTGGCTTGTTATATCTTGAATCCTTTACAAATGATATAATGAGGTGATTTCACTATTGGATATTCCACACATGACTAAATTATATAATATGGAATTTAATTAAATAAATGGAATGGCTACATGTTTAGACACCATCCAAGGGATGAAGAAAGTGCTTGGGTATTTACATTAATGTACTAATTTACTTTTATATAAGCATGCTTTCATTCTTTTATAGTTTATATTACACAGATTAGATGTTATAAAAAAAATTGGTGTAGACTACATTGATTTATTTATACCCTATCTAGGATCATATCATACTCCCGAAGACTATATGTATGCATGTATTTACAAAGGAATGTTTTAGGCTTTAGACACTTTATTGATCAATGTGTTAGGATGTAGTTGGTAGATGATGACCGAGCTGGATATCCGGATGTATGGGATAATTTTTGGATTATTTTTTCTTATTTTTTATATAATTTTTTTCATCTTCATGTATACATGTTTTCCAGATTTCAAGAAGCATTTCGTATCTACATCATCTTTTCTATATGCAAATCAGTTATTCTAGTTGTTTCAATTAATGTAATTCTTGTCTATTTTTTCTATTATCTGATTACATATATATCTTACATTATTTATCAATGTTTGATATATTGAAAATATGATACACTCTTTTAATGAGGGAATAGTATCTCCCTGGACACAGCCTAGACCGTCGTTTCTAGTTGGCAGCCTTTGGCATGTGAGGAGATGCGCTTGAGGCCATGTGGGCCACCGGGCAAGGGGCACATTCTATGTGGAATCATGGTATGAGACATCACAACCTCAATATTCTCAATATACTGAGATTATTTATTCTATGTTTTCTAACTACACCTAAACACACTTCCACCAAATGGGTAGTGAACTTACTGTTCTTCTATATAGAGAAATACTGCCTCACAAAATGTTGTTATTCATTTTTTACCAAATCTCATGGTTGAAAATTATGGTGGAAACTCTATTTTTATACGATATATATGTTATTATAGAGGTATTGTTGTTTCTGGAAATATTATATAAAACATACCTACCAACTTTCCATTTTGTGCAAATACGATAACTTTGGTTGTGCACGTATGGACTACCGCCTCGCCAAAGTGATATGATTCATTCACACATTAGATGGATTGTATTAAGGATGAGTTCAGTAAACATATATGATATTCATGACATAATAATTATACAATAATTATATTATATATAGGTCATTTACTTTCATTTCATTCAGTACTCCATGAAAATAGAAATAATGTCCATGCGTACGTATGCCCTATCGTCTCCATCAATAGTGTATTTAATTTTCAATTAATAACTTTTATACATTGTTATAAATACATATATAATAAATTTAAGTGATATTTGTATCATGGAAATCATTATAGAGATTATGGAAATGTGATATAAGCAAGTGAACATAAAATATAACAAATCAAGCCACATGAGAAAAACAAATTGGATATTACATGAAACATAACATTAACACATAGTTGTTAATAACTAGGTAATATAAAGTCATAATTAAATAATATATGGTATTAGATATATGAATAAGGCTATGTTGTATATTTAGAATAATATTATATTTATAATTCATGTGTTTTGAAAGAGTATGAAGAGAGTCAAGATAAGATAAGGGGATTTATAGTCTCACTTATTTCTATGAGCTTTATTACTTATTCAACACTCGTGTATATTTTTGTGATTTACATACAACCCATGAATATATTCTATGATTATTATCATTAAATTTATTGGTATTTAAATATCCATTTTATTATCTCTATTTTAGTGGGTATTGTTTTAAAACCTACCAAATTTGCAATGTAGTATTGTCTCAATTTTCCTTCTTAGGGACATGTGGCATGCTATGATCCTATATTATTATATAATGTGGATCAAAACCCCTTTTATATGTTATATCATGAATATAATTCTTTTAAATTTATTTTATGATTTATTTAATTTTAATTTATTACATGGGGAATATGATTCAATGTTCCCAAGAGGTAAGAGTTTATTGAAACATTCTCCTCGTTTATCGAGATTGTTTATTATTATGCTCTCATTGATGAAATCTTATGATCCATATATCAAGAACACCAATGATTTTTATTATAATATATTTAATAATCATATATTATTGTATTAGAATAATTTTTATAATCATTGGTATTTATGATAATTAATAAAATATTTTAAGAAAATATGACCTTATATTTTTCTCCAGTCTGATACATGTTTTAATAAAAAAAACAGGTTTTAAAAAAATTCAAAAAAATGTTTTCAATTTTTTTTCTTAAATTAACTTCACGGAAAATATATTTTAAAAAACTTAATTTTGTTTTTAAATTCTATTTTAAATGAAAAATGTTGGTAAAAATGTTTAATGTTTTATAAAGTGTTTTTCAATTTAAACAGGATATTTTCCTCAATAAATTTTTTAAAAAGATATTTTAAAATTCATTTCAATATAGAATGATTTTCATTGGTGTTACAAATTATTTATGGGGATATGATTCAAGGGTTCCATTCATATTATTTATCTGAATGGTTTATGTTTGGATGACATTATGATTATGATATTCGTTTCACTTTCACGGGTTATATGTTCATGAAACATTTTTCTATTTTAAGAATTAATTTTTTATAAAAACTATTTATATTTAATAGGTTATATGATTATGAAACCCATTTATATTACACGGGTTATATTTTTATGAAACCTATTTATCTTTCACATGTTATATTCTTATGAAACCCTATTCTTTTCACAAGCTAAACATTGATTAAATAATTATGGAACCTATCCCATTTTCATAGGTTATGATATGATGAAATTTTTATGATAAAAATTTCATTTAATGGGTTATGATATTTTTTAATAATATTTTTTATATGTACATATGATTTTATTAAGAGATAAGTTGGGAACATATTTCCCCCCTATTCATTGGGTAATGATTTACAACCCATGACATAATAATGGGAATCAAGTCAATGAGCTTGAACTACTATGGAATATGGGGAAACATAATCCCCTATGGAAATACAGGGCAACCAAATCCTCTCGAGAAATGTGGCTAAATCTAATCCTTTTACAGAAAAGTAATTTGACATGGGATTCTGGTGTTTGTATCCAAGTAGGAGTAGTCCAAATGATGTGTAATTTTATATTGGGAAATGTACCTTGAAGTACAGGTAATGATATTACATTTTTTGGTTCTAATACAATTCTGTGACTTATTAAAACTTTATTCATTCATTACTCTTTATCTTGATTCCGTTATCATTTGTATCATAAAATGAACCAGTATTTATGTCATGAATTTTTTTTATAATATCTCATTTGTAGGGAATAGATAGAAAAAAAAATTTCCTCAATTTTCATATGTGTTTAGATTATTTAAATCATCCAAATTTAATAATTTTATATTATTTAGAAAAATATTGTTTTAACATTTTGTTATGAGCTAAAATGTATAAAATGGATAATTATAGAATTTTGACATATTTTTATCACAAGGGTATTTTGGGCATTACTTTTAAATTATTATTTCAATTTGAGTGATTATTTTTTTGGATTATGTGATTTATTTTATTTAACTTTTACTTCTTGAATAAAAGTTTATTTGAATATTAAGAGACCTGAAAATTTTCAATGATTTTGGAAAATCTTTCACGTAGACAACGTAGACCCCACCTCTGTAACGAAATCCTAAATATTCCTACCTATAAAAAATTGAGGTGATTATAAATTTATTTGAAATTGAACATATAGAAGTTTTTATAAAATTAATTTAATGAATTTTTCACTCATTAATGGGGCCATTAGATGTTATACATTGAAAGAAGAATTATAAAAATGTCATCCGGAAAAATTCATGATTATTATTTATTGCACAACTTCATCTAGACACATCCAATCAATGTGAAATGTTTTGTAACAATTCAAAACATATATTAATACAAATATCATGAATATGCATGTCCCCAATTAGGCCATTTTATGGGTATAAATATGCTTATACTTTTGATGTAATATTTTCTAAAAGAAATTTTAATCGTTGAAGACCCATTATGACCCCGATGTCATTAATGGTTCGTTTTGACACCCCATGAACACTTACATACCTATAAATAAATGAAAAGGGTTTGAGAGAAATGACATTTATTAGAGAGGAATATTCGGGTTGTTGGATACTTCTTTATGATTTTTCATTCTTTTCTTTTATTAGTTTTCTTTTCCCATGTAACACATTCATATTTTAATTAATGTCTATCTCTTTTCTTCATCCACCACTTTTACTCTTCAAATATTAATCTCACTATTTAAATCTTGAATCATCCTCAGTGATATTTTTTTAATTTACAATGTCATGTGACTAACATGAGGCTTTGTTGTGGGGGAGGTTTCAGGTAGTTATTTATTATTGTGCTTCAATTCAACAAGTTTTTATTCAATTCGTTGTGGATGTAGGAGTATTTCATGGTTGTGGAAGTCATCCCATAGAAAATTATTTTCAAATATATTCAATTTACCTGATTCATTATTTTCCCTCCCTTTTGTTAGTCTAATCTTTCATACGTTGGAGTTGGGGTTTCCTTAATGATTTAAATGAGATACAGTTGATCCGGGCCTGTTAGTAATAGTATTCTCGGTTTAGATGTTATCATATTTGACTATTCTAGTAGGTGTGGTTTTGTGTGATGAAGACATTATAAAATCAAACCCTAAATAAATCAAGGAAATAAATTCATTAAAGTGGTTTCATGAAACAAATTATGAAAATTATTTTAAACAATACATTTGTACTTAATGAACTGATGTTATCAAACCACGAACCATTAACATTATTTCTAATAATCATTATTTATGGATATTCATTTAGATCCCAACTATTTATTTCATTATTTTAATTCCACATTCCTTGAAACTGAAAACAATTTTTTTCAATAAATAATAAAACAACAAAAATATATTCAATTAAGTGAATTCAAAATTACTGATTTATCAGACAACAACACTATTTCTATGAGTCCACCCTATTAAGACTTTATAGTGAATTAGGAATATAATATTTTTTCAAACCCTACGATAGGTATGTGTCAAAAAGGGAACTATTTTTGAGGAGCTAAGAATTTATTTTAATATTTATTTTAAATTCACATTTTTAAAAATATCAAAGTATTCTATATTAAAAAAATAGTATTAAAACACTATTTCACATGATGTATTAAAATTAAATTTATCTTACATTTTATGATTACTCATATGTGTAGGAATAATAAATATTTTATAATGAGGAGTAACTTAAATGAAGAGGTGATCCTCTTATTGTAATGTTTAAGAAGTTTCAAAGAGGCCGAGAGACATTGATCTCCACACAAAGTTTGATAAACATGATTGATGAACTCATAAATAACTTGAAATGATTTTAGACCAAGAAAGAAGTCTCAACTATTTTCTGCAATTTCATTGAGGAAATTCGAGAAGATTATGTTAAACTCATAATAGAGTATCGTGACTTTCTACCTCTATCCAGCGATGATAAACTCCAAGAGGAACATTCAATTAATGAAGAGATTCATGCAGAACTAACTCAAGGGTATTATACATTCTTAAACTAAAAAGAATTTAATTTTATTGACACTAATTTTAGTACCAAACTTACAAATTTTGAATTTCTAGATTCATACAACATGTATGACACCATGGAGGAATATGATGAAAATTAAAATGCACCTAATTTTCAAAATTTTGAGCTCCCTAAACACAATGGGCACTTACATGAGGGAGAAAAAGATTAGATCCAAATGGGTATTCTTGAAGATCCAAATCTATAAGTAGCAAACATTAAATAGGTGTATTTCCATGGACATATAGGGAAACCAATGGATTTAAAAGATGATGTTTTTGAAGTATCAATGGAGGAGGGGGAGGTTCTGTACATCATCCAACCCTGACCATGAAAACTATACCACATTGAAAAGTGGGAAAATATCTTATACTCTGAACATGGAATTCACCAAAACAAGAACAATGATTTGAGATGTGTGAAAAGGGGGATGCGGTGGTTCTTGTCCATGAAAGTCCACCCACCATAAAACATTGGATAATAGCTAGTACCTCATTTTTTTGATATTAAAAATTCAGGGCCCACTTGAGGGATCATTCTAAGAATTATCTTTACATACTTTTTAATAATTTAAATTTAAATTTACTTTTATGGATTAGTCCAACATCCATCCCACTGCCTCATTACTTTTTTAGATATAATTACATGATCCTTATGATTAATTGAGTAATTTTCATTTTTAGGGTCCTGATTAAAGAAGGAATGCCCAAATGTTTGGGGAATATGACTGGATATTTATTTAAAAATGGACATAAAATTTTATATTTATCTTTTAAACACTATAAATTTTTTCAAACAATATGTTTTTAGCTTTAAATATTAAATTTCATACCCAAATTTGAATTATTATTTACTTGGATTGTCTATGAGACATTATTTTTTAAGAATCCTATGATGTAATGTTTTATATTTCAGCGAAAATGAGTTTGAATGATTAAAATTGATAATTTAATTATTAATTTGATGCATGGATACTAAAAAGAGGACTGATGATTTAAAGAAATTTATTGATTTATGTAAATAAAATTTTTCAATAAATTTTTATACTTTGAATGTATAAATATTATGTGAATTTATTTTTATATTAATAATTCCATGATTCATTGTCCAATATAATATTCACATTCCAAAGAGAGTTTCTTGACTATATACTTCCTATTTATTCTTGGGCATATTTCTTGAGTGATCATGGGTAACATCAGCTTCTAGAACATGAATTTGATATTTTCAATGTCATTATTATGAAAAAATACATTTAAAATGATTGATGAATATTTAGATAAACCAAATATTTTTTAAAGAACACATTTATATCAATCCATCTTTAGAACATGATGAAAATGAATGACCTTTAATGTGATGAGCAATGTTTCAAGCCATATTTATCCATTCTTACTATCCTCTTAGTAGTGTAGTGGTGAAGAGAATCATGGATTAAGGTATGATTTAAATTTTAAGTAAAATGTGTGGGGGTGAAAATTGTGAGAGATAAGAAGGGATTTCGATCCATTTAAAAGAATAAAAAAGTATAAAAAGAGTGAAAAAAATCCATAAGGTGGACATTATTCATTGTACTTTCATTTTTCAAGAACATTTCATTGAATGTTTTGTGAATGTCAGAGTTTCTACATTGACAGGGATAATTTCATTACACTTTTATGTTTGATATCATGATTATCACATAAGAGGTAATCCTCCTCCTTTGAGATGTAAATTTCTAAACATCAATCTGACCAAATTTAAGCCTCAGATTAATTTGAACCCTTAATGAAATCCCTCATCATTTTAGGTGATTTTTTTATTTAGGAAGTATAGAAACTAGTTCCTTTACATGTTTCTGGATACAGAACACATTTTCATGATATGAGTATTATTACACCATAAATTTATCATGAGAGACAAGAGAATTAATTCAAGTGTGGTAACTCGTGGCTTGGAATATTTAACAATAATGATTTGAGGAGCTTAAATGAATGAAATGAGAAGACCCATCAATTTTAAAAAGGAAAAAAAAATACATGAAATAATTATTTCTTTGAAAATTGATAAATTAAATTTATATTTTATATGTATTCTTGAAAGATTATCTTGACAATGAATTTTATTTATTTTATGACATTGAAATTTGAAAATTTTTAACATTAATGTCCTCTGAATTCCATGTGGATATTTTATGCTTCATGACAATCATGTTTTAAGTTTGAGGGAATTGATGGAGAAAATATTTTTCTCATTTTTTATATGAATTTATATTATATAAAACTTCCATATTTATAAATATTATCTTATTTATAAATAATGAGGATTAATTTTGTGTTTTGAGTTAAAATTTAAAAGCCAGTTAATTCTAAACATTTGAAATATTCTTCTCAAAATAATATTTTTAGAATAAAAAATAAATTATTATTCCAATTTGAGTGATTCTTTTTTTAGGATTCCATGATGTATAGTATTCATCTTTTTAATTCAAAAAAAGCGATTCTAGCATCTAGAGGCCTGAAATATATAAATGAATTTAGAAAACCATATGGGAAGACAAAATGGACCCCACCTCAGTAACGGAAGCATAAATCATCCAAAACACCTCAAATTGAGGTGATTACAATTAAATTTGATAGGGGAAACAATGAGACGTTTTTTAATGAATATGATTGAATTTTTCACCCATTAATAGATCCATTGGATTTTATAAATTGAAGGAATAATTCTACAATTTTTATCCCTAGAAATTAATTCTCAGTATTTATTCAATTACAAACTCAAGATGAATCCATTCAATGGGAAATGATTATGAAAATTTCAAAAAATAATTTAGAACGACTTTAATGACGTCAAATGTCCCCTATTTGGCTCTTTGAAGGGGGTAAATGAAGATAAATTTGATTTAATATTCAATAACTGAAATTTCAACCATTGAAGACCCATTATGACCCCTAAGTCATTAATGGTCTATTATGACACCACAAATCCACTTTCATGCCTATAAAAAAGGCAATCAGTGGAGTGAAAATATATCAATTGACGAGGGATTCTTTTAACTTCAGCTACTAATTTATTATTTTTCTTTCTTTTCATATTATTTTAGTTTTATTTTTCAATATAATACATTCATTTTTTATTAATGTGATTCCCTTTTCTTCTTCCACCCATTTTCTCTTCCGATCTTAATATCACTATTTCTATATTCTATCTTATTCTATAATCTCTATTCAGATGTCAATGCAAAGTGACTAACCTCAGGCTTGTACATGGGGTGGTTTTTCAATGTTCTTTGTAATTTAAATTGAATTCAACATTTTTTTATTATATTTGTGGTAGATACGAGAGTATCGAATGGGTGTGATAGTCATCCACAAAAACATTATTTTGAAAACCGTTCCTTTTATTAGATTCATTATTTTTTCCTCACTTTTCTTATTTAGACCCTTTGTACTATATATTTTGTGTTTCCTTAATTGTTGAAATAACATATGGTGAAGATGGGAATTTTATGAATAATATTTTAGGTTGAGTTGTTATCTTATATTACTATTAGAGGGTTTATTGTTTTATATGCCGAAGGAATTAAAAAATCACACACCCAATAAATCTAGGGAAATTAATTCATTAATGGGATTTTATCAAAAAAATTATTAAATTTAATTTGAATAAAAAATTAATAATGATAGGACCTTCATTATTATACCCTGGACTGGGAAGTTTCATTCTATTCATTAGTGTATCTGCATCTTCATTTATATTTCAATCATGTATTGAATTATTCAAATTCAACATATCAAGAAAAAAAATTAATTATTTTTAATAAATAGAAATAAAGTAATACGATTAAGTGAATTAATAAGATGTGATAAAACCAAATGTGACACCACTCATGTGAGACAACCTTGGTTAGCCTCTGTGTTGCATTAGGAATATAATCTTTCTTTTTTCCATGCCCTACAATCGACATTCATCACGTACGATCTTCTTTTTTCATGATAATGTCTACATGACCTTATTATCATGTTTATTATTATATGTATCCCTTATTTTTCATTACTGATCATTTGAGATCATCCCTTTATTGGTTATGTCAGCCACGGATTTAATGCTATGTGTTATGTATGATGTTTTTAAGAGGGGTTCTATTCATGGAGATCCTAATGATAGATAACATAGATCACTTATGTACTAGTGTTTTTTTTTCTATGTTTCTAAAGGTACTAAAATAATATGGTCTTTGTTATTATATTTGTAAAATGTATTATGTATTCCTAAAAAATGTGTATTGTTAATGTTTGAATAGGAAGGGTCACAATAGTTGGTATCTAATAAATATTATAGTTAACCTTTGGAAAATATGATGAAAACACTTCAAGAGAACACTAAGGTCGTGTATAAGGATAAGTTTAATGATGAAGAAAAGTATAGGAAGATTTCATTGAATTTTGGTAAAGGATTTATCTAGTGATTTCCTAGAAATATATCCCTTTCTGTATATCACTATTTGATGTGGATTCAAAACAAATGTGTATAGGGGTAAAAAATCCATAAACACCGTAATGAGGTAAAAAATGTCTTCAACTTGTGAATGAAAATTGTCCATGATACACACCTAGTTGGACACTCCCAAAAGATATTCTTTGGTAATAAAAAAATACTTCATGAACCATCATAAAATATTTATATATAAATTAGATACGAATAACCTAGGGAAATATACTGTGTCAGCGATTAATGTAGGTGTTATAATTTAGACCACCTATAAGTGGTTTTTTATGACTATGTAGTTCATCCCTAGGATAACTATTTATTACTATATTATTCTTTGATTTGATAAATTGCTGGAACCCGGAGGAACTATGTTAATGGTGGTGGTGAAATGTAGTGCAATAATTTTTCTCTTGAGAAACTGAATACTATGGGAGATGGATTCGAACATCTTATTTTTATGCTCACCCAGATCTCTCAACTAATTAATGATGTTGGAGTTCCAACTGAGAAATGGAGAGAATGAAATTCTATTGAGTACTTCATGATCCATCTTCTACCATCTTTCAGTTGTTTTTCTGATCTAATTGTGTCTGAACAATGGATCTGTTCCACTCAAACGATATTTTACATCCTTCAATGTTTGAAACATAAAAAGTAATTCACTATGTATTTAATTTTTAAGGTGAAACATAAAATTTTTGGACTCTAATAATGAATAAGTGTAAGTAATATGAAATATAATACACATTTTGGAAATAGTTTAAAAACATATTATTAAATAAGTACTTTCCTCCTGTTCTTAGTAGAAAGATTGAAAGAGTGAAACTTCCTGACCCTAGTTGCTCAAATCCAGTTCCTTATTTCATTACATTTAAATGATAACAATATATTCATATTAAAATGGATTGAATAGTTTAATAGATTTTTTAACCAGATACAAAAATAAGATTTACATTACAAATTTCAAAGTAAATAAAATATAGAGATTCCATTATAAACATCCTTATCTCATAAATTGTCCCTGCAAGTCATTCTTATTTCATCTTAACATCCTGGGGAAAAATAAAACATTATAAATTGTTATGATAAGATGATCAAAAAGGGTAATTAATATTGTATAAATTATCATAAATATAAACACTATACCAGATGAACAACTAAAAACACATTACATTAAAAATACACTTTAGCATAATATGGCAGGAATGCAAGATGATTAATTAAATACACAAAAATGATCATAAGAGAATGAAACATAACCATGGATATTAAAATATTCTAATAGTATCTTGGAATATCATTTAATAATATCATAATGAGGTAAGGAATAATTTCATACACCTGAAAAATACTGTTGAGGCCTCATCCAAGATGTCTAAAATTACTAGGCTAAGGCCTTCGCCAAAACCCAATTCTATTATTTCTCATGATACATACTGATGAATAAAGTGGATATAGAGGTCCCTATCCGTCAACTGTTATGTACAATTCATTCCTCCTATGAATGGGGTTATAAATAAACATCATAAACATGTGCAATGTAATTAACATTCACCAATCTGTAGACATAATTACTAAAATTATAAGTAGTATGTTGAATGGTATCTTGATAGCACATCCACAGTAAAACTGATCATAAAAATATTAATAAAATATGTTAGATGATAACCATAAGATATTAAACACAATAAAACATAAAATTCAACAAAAATGTTGAAATGGATGAAAATATTCTAATAAACGCATCGGGAAATTCATGAGATAAATAAACTTTTTTACTTTGCAATGAAATGTAATTTTAGATTTTTTTGTAAAACTAGATATAAAATTATATATTTTTTGATGAAAATTTATTGAGTTTATTATAAAAACTATGTATTAAAATATATTGTGGGAGGTACATCAAAATGGGTATGAAATTGAGATGGTCCCTTCAATCAGGTTTTCTTATCGTGAAGAATTCAGAGGAGAACATTGTAAAAAATACAATTCCACTAAAATAAAGATGAAATTATATGAAAATATTAGTTTGGAAAAATAAAAATAATATTTTTGAAGTATACAAAATGAAAGAGGTGTTATATTTGGGTAAAGACAATGAAAGAATAACCCAAAGGATAAATGAAGGATCTCGTAAAATCCCTTACCATATGTATGAATATGCTATCCAAATGGACATAATGTATTGTATAATAAAATTATATAAATTAGTTAATTAGTTAAAATTATTTTATATATGTATATTGTTTATTATAATTTTATAAATTTAATTTATGTCCTTTTTATGAGTTATAATATACCAATTTATCACTTTGAAGCATTCATTTCATTGTGTTTCACAATCGGTATACTTGTATATGAATATAGAAGTTCATGTCGAAAGTATTTAATTATATATAATTGAATATATATGATAATAGCGAGAATATAATTGTTTTTATATGGTATAAGGTTGTGTAATTAGATAAAACATAAGTGATCATTGTTCAGATTATTACGACTCTATTTCGATCATTATGAACTAGTTTTGTCATATGAATTTGTATTATATATATATACTAGTTAAGAAACATTAAATAGGTTATAATATATATATTATATCCATTTTTATCCAAAAAAATTTCTTCATGACAAGAATTAAATATGAAATTAAAGAATTAAAGTTCTTCGTCTATGACCATTGTAAATCAGATAATCCCGGATGATGATATCAATTTTAAAATTATAGAGAGAGTGTAAGGAGGTTGATGAAGGATATTCCATTAACATGATATCATTATGGTATATAGATTATTCTGGAGTTATCATGCTCATTTCGATAGCGGAGTTGAGGAAAGAATAAGAAATGAAAATAAATTGAATGGAAATTAAAAGAAAAAGGAATAGGGTTTACCTCTTGATTTATCCTCCTTGAGAACCTCCTTAAGGGGATTTATTTTTGTCTTTTCATGAGACCAATATATCTGGGACATGGGAGATATTCTATAGAATTGTATTTGGTAATACTTTTGACAAGCTTCAAGGATTAGAGGAGTGAGGAGAAGAGGGGGTGAGTGGTGGTTTTTATAGAAGAGGGGCTGAGTGATTTCTCATTATTTTATTCATTATTTTATCATTTTTCTTAATATAAGAAATTGTATTTATTCTTATAAATACATATATAAATGAGTACATTTTATTTTTAATCAATGGTTCTTACATCAAAAAATCATCAATGACACTATTATTCATGTATTTATCATCTATCGTAAATTATTGTATTTTACATTTAAAAAAATTCATGTATTTCAGAAAAATATAAAATTTTCCCCCTAAAACTTTATCTACATGAATAATTAATAAATTAAATCCATTTTATGGAAATAATTTTTAAAATTTCAAAAATTAAAATTACAATTATAATTAGTTTTTAGTCATAAAATACAGTTTTTAAAAATAAAACATATTTTATAACACTCCAAAAAATTAAATAAGATCTAATATAATTATAAAAAAAATTATAAGACAACAAAATATTGATTTATTAATAGAATTAATGAAAAAAAATTATTTTAAATTATTTTATTAAATATAATATTTTAATGAAATATTTATGTTTTATAAAAATACCACCATTTGAATATTAATTTTTAAAATTATTGCTTACTTTTTCTATGATTTAATTATATGATTCGTCCATTTATATGGTAAATAAATTTTATTTATACATTCATGGATGATGTTACTATCAATCGGGTAGATTTACTATTCATAAGGGTCAAATTACTATTTATGAGGTCAAATTATTGTTTCATCAGTATAAGTTTCATAACATTTAGAAATGCTTATTATTTCATTTATTATTCATATATAAAGATTTTATTCTATTATATAGGTGATTTTATGTGATATATAATACATGAAATAAACATAGGAAGGAAAAATATTATTGATAGATTTTAGGGCTGTTACAAAAGGAGTTCATTGAGTTGAAGAAAAAAGGTAATGAATTTGTCACTACCTACGAGGCTAATTTCACATGATTTGTGAGGTACATAAAGGTAGAAGGGGGATTCATCATAAATATAGGTTTATTAAATTGGGTTGGGAACACTAATTGGATAATATGGAAATCCACTATATATGTTGAGAGAAGCCCTTCACATGGGACTTCCCATTCTTTTGAAAATTGAGAGATTATCGCTCCTCCTTATTTATATATAGAAAATTGCTCAATCAATCAAATTATCCAAGTTATTCCTTAAGTATAAAAAGAAATATGATCATGGAGATCACCATTACATCAATGTGATTGTCAGATCCCCATACTTGAACCCATAATCTGATGAATGGGGCACATGCATATTTCAGAAGTATGTGTGCACAGTCTAGAGGGATTAAACATCATATGATTTGATAGACAGATGCTGGAAACCTGTTATGTCCATGAATGTTTCATATAATAATGAGGTATTCTTTAAAAAAAAATTGCACTTATTAAACCATGCGAGATCATAGGATTTTATCAGGTCCATGTATCTGAAGTCTCCATTGTTTCGTCGCTCCGGTGATGAAAACAAATTACATTCTTAGACCACCAGATTCTGTAGTTCTCTCAAATTCCTTCAATTAGATTTAAATAAAATAAAATAATTCTTTTTATTTGTTCCAACAATCATTTAATTTTATATTCATTGAATTAAATTAAAACCTTTGATTTAATTTAATGATCAAATTAAATTAATATTTTGGATTATTAAAATTATACACCAAATTTAATTTAAGTTAAAATAATTTAAAACTAAAATTGAATTAGTCAAATTAATTTATTTAAAATTATTAATATTAATCAACTCAAAAAAATTCCTACATGGCCTTTAGCGGACTGACATATTTCACCAATGGCCCATTTGAGCTTTGCAATCCCCAGGCATGGTTATTCCGGCCCAAGCAGGCCTGCTCAGATCTATTCTGTGTTAGGCAGACTTACCCCCACCCTATGGTGGGGAAAATTGTGTCCATCAGAACCTTTGTAAATAACAGTGGTGTATACCACTACCTCAGTCGGTAGTAATGTGGAAAACCAGTTGGAAATGGAAGACTGATCAGTAGATAATCGATCATGGTTCTGACCTGGTCTGGTCAGTAGCATCCCTTGGAGGAGGGGTTTGGAAGTTTCATATAGTAGTGAGCATGACCATGGGATCTGGTGGTGAGTGGATTCCTGGAGGAATGCCAACAACTGGTTGAGAGGGATGTAGATGGCTAGTGGTAGCGAAGCAATGCCAATAACAAATCTGGTGGTTGAAATGTGGGTAGTCGAATCTCAAGGATCCAGTTGTAGAGGGTGGCTAGTAGGATATTAGAGGAGGTGAAAGGGTCTCATTATATGGTTGTATCAATGTTACTTATCTCATGGTGGCCTCTACTCGATATGAGAGTGGTTGGGGAAACCCGCATGTGAGGAGTGGGAGGGAGGCCATCGAGATTGACCGAAGGGGAGGGGAATCATGTAATTGGGAACTAGGGTGGAGAGGGGACTAAGAAATAAGGAGAGGGTGACCTCTTATGGGATTTTACTTTGGGGGTAAGGGAGGAGTAACTACACTCAGTAAAGATAAGGGGTGACTGGGGTCTCAATCTATCCACCTCATATTTTTTTATTTTCTCCTTTTAGTAATAAATCCCCCAGAAGGAAAAAAACTATCCCACATTACAAATTTTCTAAAATTATA
This sequence comes from Viscum album, assembly GCA_963277665.1. Classification (NCBI taxonomy): domain Eukaryota; kingdom Viridiplantae; phylum Streptophyta; class Magnoliopsida; order Santalales; family Viscaceae; genus Viscum; species Viscum album. The sequence continues at coordinate 1,520,925,661 of OY728150.1, forward strand.
ACACCAAACATGTTTTTATTTTGATAAATACATAAAAATAACATGATATGATATTATTTTTAATTCTTTTAAATAATATGATCTTCCTTGGTAGAGCTATGGTTACCAGATTCCGACGGAGGCTTGGTTGAATTCCAATATATCCAAGAACACCAGTAAATATATACAAAAATTTATATAATGTGTACATTAAAAATAAATAAAAATACAAAACCATTAAATCCCAAAAACTCCATTTTGATGCATAATATATTTTTCATATAAACATAAATTTGACATCCAAAATCGGATCAACAGAAGGTTAGATTAATTGGAATTAATTTAACACCCCTTACATAAGATTTAATGAAATTCTATTTATTTTGGTTCAGAGAATCAAAATGTCACTCTGATAGAAATTGATGGTACTGAGGAACTCTTCTGAATTTGGTTGTTTAGGAAATTAAATTTTTGCCACATTGGCATGATGGAACAACAATGACTCTGATTATCCAGGCCCAATACAACCCTATAATCCAATGTAGTTTAATGAGTGCACAATATTTAAACAAACAAATACATCATTCTGATTCGAAACATGTATGCCTATCGTAGATTTATGATATATGTTTCATAAAGGATCTAACACATAATCCATCAATATTATCGACACACACTTTTTGACCATGCATGCACAAAATGTTTGTCATATTCCTGGAGCTAGTGTAGATCTACAATGATCACTTCAACTCAATGATGATCACTACAATCCTCAGTCATGGGTTTCTGATGATGAACATGGATCAATCACTCGATTAAGTGATTATATCACTTGTAACCAAGAGGATAATGATGCTCTAAATTTCTAATGGAATGAATAGTCTCATGGGAATAGATTTTCTCGACATATATAATGGACTTCCATATTACCAAATTTGGGTTCCTAGTTATTGTGCAACAAACATCCACTACATAAGTAGTATAAAAAGTTATTTATGATGAACTAAAATGCATTGTAAATAATATTTATATATTTTTTCACTTACCTATAATATATATTAAATATATTATGTGATAATCATAAGCCATTAACACAACTCAAAACTCATTATAATATTAAAAAAACATGGAATATTAAATTAATATTCGTTCGTATAACATTCATCATTGAATTATCCTAATAACTAGTAAATAAATACAATCAATAAATTATCCGAACTATTTTTTACTTGAATAATAAGGAATTTATATTTTTATTAGTGACCATTAGAACTTGTATACCTCTCGTACACCTTTATGGGGCCCACGAAGTCCTATTTTTCTATTCAATTGAATAATGAATATTATAGAATACTCTATTTTGTGTGATCCTCTAGGACCTTTTCTCAATAGAAGTGAAAAATATTTATTGCATAATATCAGAGTCTAAAAACCCATCAAGGCCCCTAAAAATGGAAAAGTTATAGAAATGAATACCAACCTATGAACACAAACTATGTAATATAATCACTTTGTCATCGATTTATCATAAAGCATGATACAAACATGTCTTATCATATTTTACATTCATTATTATTTTTTGATCTAATATGATAGACATACCTTTGACTACCATGTTAATAGATTTATGAAGTCACTACCATCCTAATCAATAGGATGGAGGTATCCCTTCCTCAAGTCTGAAGCGAAAAATCATATCATGATAATTCAATCAATCTCAAACCACCCATGATGTACCAAACAAAGACAACTTTTCCATGAAATCATTTTAATGGATTTCACCTTGCATCAAAGTATAAAATCAAATGGAATAAATTAAGAATTGTCTCTTCTCATGAGACCAATACACATTTCTATATATTGTAACAACCAATGACAATCGAAACAAGTGGTTCCCCTATTTGTGGGTCATTCATAAGAACCTCAACTGTTAGAGAACACAATCATTGAACATCATGAAAATAAATCTTAATTCTTATGATCCCCCAAAACCTGATAATCGTACACCACATGTGTCTTATCAGTATGATATATCGCGACTATAGTATATTACATTTAATATTACTTTCATAGTATCACTATGTTCTCATTATAGTCTGGTATCTAATCTAACACTTTAATAAGAAACGTAATATATGGAAATTACCATAAATATATTGGATAAATAAGTATCTATACTATTATGAAAAGATTAACACATGTATATATAACACAATGTATCAAATTATTAGTCATAAACGTACATCTAAATATGGATATAAGGAACCAACATTAAACAATATTCATCTTGTATTATCATTTAACTTGAAATTAATGTTGTTAGGTTCTTCAGTGGAATAAAGACAGGTCTCATAAGGTCATTATCCATAAGAGTCTTTAGTAGATACAAAGACATTTCTCACTGTGTAATGAATGTTGAAATGAAGGTCTGTGTTATGCATCAATCTCATTAGCATGACAAGAAACAGATGATGGAGTTCAAAAGAAAAATAAAAAAACCAGTGAGGGAAGATGATGAGACAACCATTATGTTATAATTTTAGAAATAATAAATGAATAAATTCACTTATGAGGTCTAATAATTTTATTACAAGTGGAGGGAATTCCATGGGGAAATTGATTTCTAAAATGACAGGATGAATTTGGAAAATGATAATAATAGAGAAAAGACTTTAAAAAATGCACCTTCCACACTTCAATGCTTCTTGTTTAACGAGTATTAATATTTTGATATCCAGTTTCCAAAACTGATGGGTAGTGATGATTATTACTGTCAACAACCTCTTAAACCAAGGTACAATGGGAAATCTCATATGATAACTATTTTAGACAAGGGGTGTGATGAATACATTATGAAAGGTACACATACCATCAAATCTAGAATTACTAATGTATTATTTGATTAAAGATCTAGACACACATTCATATCTAAATAATTTTACCAGGGTATTAAGATAGCACCTAAATGATTAGATATGTAATAAGTAGTGAAAACCACTAAGGGTATGATGATTGCATCTAAAGAATTTAGTTCCTCTTCAATTAATGTTAGTTGGAAATTATTTCCTACAAATCTTATCTTTCTTACTTTGGATTAATTTGATGTCATTTTTAGAATGCATTAGAATTTTTTACATAAGGTCCACAACAATTTTCAGGGATGGTATGTTACACATTATATTTCAAAATAAACACTGATTTTCATTCAAAAAAATAATAATGATGAACATCCTACAAAGATTAAATCTAGTTCCTGGTTCTTAATTCCAATTAAAAAGGGATATTTATCTCAAATGGTTGGGGATAAAATCAATATTGACTATGCTCCTATTGTTCGAGAATTCGTGGACGTATTCCTGGAAAATTTTACAAGCATTCCACTAAAATGTGATGTTGAGTTCTTGATAGAACTCATAACTGGTTCAACATAAATTTCAAAGACTCCTAATTTTATTGCCCCAATTGAGTTATATGAATTGAATATTGAACTCTAGGAAAAACTTGATAAGCAATTAATCTAGAAAAGTGTGTCACCGTTGTTTGGAACTATTAATTTTTTTGAAAAAGAATGATGGATAAAAGTGACTATGAATTTATTATTGATTATTGAACTAGATCAACATTAAAAAAATGTAACATATTCCCGATATTGATGACTTATTTGATCAACTCCATGGAGATCAATAATTTTCCAATATTGACCATCATTCTAGATATCATCAATTGAGGGCCATAAAGGGATATACCAAATAAGGTATGGCATACAAGGTATGGAAACTATGAATATATAGTGATTCATTTCAATCTTAATAATTCACCTTATTCATCATGGTTATTATTAATTGAATCGTTAGATATTACCTCTATTGGGTTGTGTTAATATTTATAGGTGATATTCATATATATTGAACAATTAAAAAATATAATGAAAACAACATAACAGATGTACTAAAGCCACTATGGGAGGATAAAATATATAAAAAATATACAATATGCGAGTTTTGGCTACAAAAGTATTCATTTTTGGGTGACATAATCTCAATAGATGATATAATAGTTGATCCATCAAAGATAGAAGTTATTAAATGTTGGCCTATACCAACCATGGTGATTGAGATATATAGTTTTCTGGTTTTAAAAGGACATTATGGATGGTTTGTAAGGAATTTCTCAAGACAATATAATCCTCTGATGAAGTTAAATAAAAAGGGTGACAATTACCATTATATAGATGAATGTGAGGAAATTTTTGAGGAACTAAAGAGAAGGTTGGGCAGTTCACTTTTTCATATAATACCCTATGGTGGAGAAGGGTTTTTAATTTATAATGATACATCCAATAATGTATTTTGATGTTTTATTTTTTAGAATAACATGGTTATATATTATACCTCACTAAATTTGAATATTTAGGGGAAATTTAACCAAATAATGATTTGGAATTAACTGTAGTTATTTTTTTTATTTAATACATGGAAAAAATATATTTATTATGAAATTTTTGATACATGTACTGTTCATAAAAGTATGAAATATAAATTCACCCAAAAGGAGTTGAACATGTATAAGAGAATAAGGTTATATATGATAAGGATTAATAATTCTTAATACATTACCACTTAAGTAAATCTAATATGGTGGCCGATTAATTGAGATTAATGGATCATGCATGCTTATCTATGATAATGATAAAAAATATCCAATTTTTCAGGATTTAAAAAGGATATATCTAGATGTCCTGAAGAAAGGGACAAATATTATCTTTCCCATTTTAATGTTCAACCCTCTATCAAAGTAAGTATAAAAGACACACGAAATGAGGATATATAACTATTAAAAAGTTTATAAAAGTTCCATAGTTTATCCATGATCATGATTGAATAATAAGTCTCCAGAACCATGTACGAGTTCCTTCCATACTGGATTTGAAGAAGTATCTTTAAGAGGTTGCTTAAAGTTCTTCATTTTGCATTCATCCTAGAAGTCTGAGGATGTATATAGATTTGTAAAAATACCATTGGTGGGATTAATTAAAGAGAGATATCACATAGTTATTTTTGTGATCCTAGAATACCAGCTAGTTAAGGTTTAAAGACAATAGTCTAAGGAGAGGATACATCCATTAACCATACCAAAATAGAAATGGGATGACAAAATTAAGTGATATTCAATGGACTACCCAAAACCTCTAAATGGTTTAATGTTATATGGGTGGTAGTTGATCCCCTTTCTAAGTCATCATGCATCATTGCTATCATAGATGAATTCTCTCTAGATTATATATCTAGGATATAAATAATTGAAGTGGTCATGTTTGTTGAAGTACCACATTCTATTGTATCAAATCAAGAACCTATGTTTAAATTGGCGTTCTGGTGAATTCTTTACTAATCACGTGATATGTAATTGAGTTTCAACACTTCATATCATCCATAAATAGTTTGTTAATCTGAATAAACAATTCAAACTCAAGAGGATATTTTTTGTATTGTTCTCTAGATTTCAACAGTTATTGGGATGAACACCTTTTAAAATTTGACTTATATTAAAATAAAATAATTTATTAATTCTTTGATATGGATCATTATGAATCCCTCCATGGTAATAAATATAAATCTACAATGTGTGAGGATGAATTTGGAGAAAAAAAATCTATTGGGACCTAAGATAACTAATGAAATGGAATAGAGGTTTAAAAAATTTACTATAATATCAAGGTAGCTCATTGTCAGTTGAAAATTTATGCTAATAAATGTTGATGTCATCAAGAATTTAAAGTTGTTGAGAAGTTGTTTCCATGAATCTCTCCTTGGAATAAAGTTATGAGATTCAAAAATAAATGGAATATAATCCATCGGAATATTAGTTCCTTTGAAATTACTGATTGTATCGGTATGGTAGCCTATAAAATGGTACTCTCTCAAAATCTCTCTCAATTCCATGATGTGATTCATGTTTCTGTCTAAAGGAAGTATATACCTGACCCTTCAAACGGACTGAACTCAAAGGTCATACCATTAGAGCAGAATCATTCTTATGAGGAACAACCAATTGAAATTATGAATCATATATAGAATGTTATAAGAAACAATACCAATAACTTGGTAAATGTTTTTTGGTGAAAAAAATAGATAAGTTAAGCTATTTTGGAACATTAGGATATGATGAGGTAGAAGAATTTTCATTTTTTGTAATAGAAATATGAATTTTTAGGGCTGAATTTTTTTATGGGGGAAAAATATAAAACCCCATGATTTTGTGAACTTTTTTTCTTGGATAAATTAAATTTATTTTATGTATTTCATTGAACAATACACCACATAAATAATTCATTATATACTTAAATAAGTTAATCGTGTGCTACACAAATCACCAACTAATCATTCCTTACACGCAAGACTGAGTTTCTACGAAACATCATTTTATTGTTATTATTATTTAAATGATATAGTTATAACATACCCATTAAACATAGTAGTATTAATTCTTATAACTAGTTTATAAATATTATTAATTATGGTTTTATATAAATTGAGAATATTTTAAAAAAACATATTATTTTTGTTAATTTCTTTATATGATTGTTAATAATATTTTCTTAAAAGAAATTGTTTATGTCCTTTTGTTAATAATAATTAAATTATTTTTAGGAACTTTTAGAAATTGTATTTGATAAAATTAAAATAATTTTTGAATTTATATTTTCAAATTTATCTTATGTTGAATTTACGTATTTTTCGGAAAAACTGCATTTTTGGGATGAATACTGAAGAATACTAAATTTTAATTCCAATTTTTTTGTCTAAATTATTTATATATTTAAATTACATTTTAAATTTGATTTAAAATATAATTAGATCAATCTTCGGAAAAGTATTCCTATTTATCACATTGGTTACAATTTTATATTGGATTTGGATAAAAACATTTCAATCTTTTGGACTTCTCCGCTTTAAAAACCCGCTGTCAGGACACGTTTACTAGAATAATTTATAGTTAATTTATTAAACTTATTTGTTTAAAAATTTTAAAAATGTATTCTATATTTTGGTTGATTATAATTTATAATTTATAAAAATGTAAATTTAGATTCTGACCTAAAATATAACTAAAGGTAATTTTAATTAATTAAAATGATTAAGGTGAAATTGAGCTTAGTTATTGACTAAACAGAGGAAATAAGGTTTAAATATTACCCTATAATTGTCCTAAAAATATATTATGGCCATAGTTCGACAATAACACCTCTAAAAATGAATAATTATCCATTTTAGTATCATACCATCAAAATTATCATATGCTGAATTTTTGGTATTTTTCTCCAATATTTAATTTTTTAATAACTAGTTAAATTATAAATTTAAATTGAAAACTATGTTTTTCATTGGAATAATTCATATAGGTAAATAACATTTAAAAATGGTATTAATGTAAAATTATTACAATTATATTACTATTTAACTATTATATTTTATTTTAATCAATTTGAAAATGAATTTTGATATTTAATACTTCTTTATTTATGAAATTTTCTATTGGAAAAATATATTTTCAGTGCATCTCTGAGAGCAATTTTGATTTGTATTCTACCAATTATGCGAAATTAATTTGGAAAAATGGATTCCTTATTTGGATTCATAATTTTTCATATTATAAAATATGTTCAAATGAATCTTTTATGACAATTAATAGTAAAATGAGTAAAATTTAAATGTTATGATTAAGTTAAAAAATGTTTTACTAGTGGATGGACTAAATATATAATCGTTAAAATGACAAAAAAAACTACTAATTTTTTTTCTAGAGATATATCAACATTATAGCCTTTAAGTGTTGATAATAATCTTTTTTTGGTGTCCATTCATGATAAAAACGTGTGTATAATTAAATATTTTGAAAAAAATCATTTGTAACATATCCTTCACTTATAAAAGGCCACCTCATCTCCCCGAATATTCACATTTGAGGAGAATGTTGGTTCATCCAATACCTACCCAAATAACATTATTTCTCCCCTATCAAAATCCTATACCACATTCTTTGATTATATATACAACTTAGTAGTATGTCTTTTGAAACAAACATAAAGAAGCTGTCTAAAAAAGAGATAACATTCTTAAATGATAGTTTTATTTTGTTTCTCTTAAAAATTCCATCAAATATTTTTTTTAAAAAAATATAATAACTTATGTATAATATATATACTAATATTTTATTATTTTAATTTAATTAATTTTATCATGTTTCACTTCCATCAAATGGGAAATAAGATTTTTGATCATGTGTATGACTGACTACAACCTCACGAACAGATGTAACTTGTTTTCCATAACCACATATCAAGGCTACATATAGTGAAGGAGTCCAAAAATATATATCTTATTTATGATATTATTATAGTTATGGAATTATAATATCAAATATACCTTCTTACATACCATGTCGTTTATAATATGATAATTTCGCTCATGTGTACGATAAAAAACCGCCTCGTGAAATGATATGATTCCTTTTCTATTTACATTTTACATTAACGGTTTTAATGATTAATTTAATAAATATATGTGTTATATAAAAAAATGAAATATATTATATATTATTAACATTTCACACACTTTCTGACCCTTTCTCTCTTAATGGGAATGATATTGTCGCATGTGCGTAAATACAACCTACCATATCCACTAAAAGACGTGATTCATTTTCCATATCAAACATACAAAAATGCATATAAAATTTTATATAATAAGTAAATATGATATTTTTATTATTAATATAAATATGGATATTATGGATTTATTTAATATGTACAAAAACATTACCTTTTGTGACAAAAAATGTATAAGAAAACAAGGAAATTATCACCTGAAACAATGAAAATAAATTAATATTATTAACAAATGGGTGGTAAAATGTTATAATGGTATCATAGATGATATTATAAATATGAATGTGGTTATATTATTAATTAAAAAAATTATTATAATCTTATAAATGAGCTAAAATATCTTTCATTCAAAAGGTATTCAAATGTTTGAAACTTTGTCTCAATTTCTCTTCCGTGAGTCATATTGTAATTTTATGCATTTAATTTATTTTATGTGATCTATATAATACCACTTTGACTTTTAATATTATGAATACTTATAAATTATTGGTATTTTCTATTTTAATTTTAATTATTTCATCCAAAATTATTTTATCATAAAAGATACTGAAATGTATTGAATTTCATAACTCAATTTATTTTCATTGGGTTGTATTACTTGTTCATTATCATTGAAATTGTAATATTATATGTTTAAATATGTTTGAATAAATTATTTATTATATTAAATTTTATTTGGATTTAAATTTTATTCAAATAATCTATTCATTGACTAATAGACACATTAATGTTATGAACATTATTAGGGTTTATTTCACAATATCATTTTATTCGTGATTGTTTATACTTGATTTTCTATTGAAAGAAAGTATTTTGGTCATTTCCTAATAAACCAATTTATTTTTATTCATTCATTTTGTGGATAACGTATTCAAACATTAATACCATATTTACACTATATGTTACTTAAAATGATTGAGAAAATGTTTTTGATAAAATTCTACTTCATTTCTATCTTTGGTCAAAAACAATTTATATTTCAAATCTATTTTTTCATAATATATTTTTAAAATTTTTTAAATGAGACATAAATGTATAATTAAATAATTTTATACCCTTGTTTAACTTTTCATTAAATGGTTTGAATGGAATCTTCTTTTATCTTTCTGAATGAATAGATTTTTACCCTTTTTAAAATAATGTTAATGAAATATCTTTAACCTATATAAAATGTTTATAATTCCTACTTCTTGGACAATCATTTAATTGAAGCCTAATTTACATGTTAAATGGTAAATTTATAAATGAAAATGCAATTCCTAATATTATATAGTTTATTAGTTTTAAAATTTAATTTTCAAATTTAAAATGTTATTTTCATCAAGAATGTCTTTAATGCTATTTTATGGTATATCTACACATCAATGTTAAAAAAACCATTATTTTACATATAATAAACTAAGAATATATTATATTTATAAGATAACTATTCATTATTAGGATGCTTTATTATCATTTTGACTAACATATATGTTGACATTAACTTTCTTGATACTTTTTTGTTTTCATTAACATTCCATTGAAATAACCACTTTCCTATGATAATTGGACATTAAATTTCGACTAAATATATTTTTATTTATTAGGGATAAACTAATTTTTTAACCTTATATAATTTCTATGTAAGGGTTTTTCTATTAAATTTTATTTTATTGATTGGGGAAATATAGATAATTATGTATTCTATACTCAATATAGATATATGTGGTTGAGGCATATTTTTCACTAATTTAATATGTCATTTTGTATATGTGGAATTATTTGGAAATGAAGATATATGTTCTTCCTTCTTATTGATTTTCACTTAATTCATTAGTAGTATCATGATATAAATTATTTTTACAGCCTTAGATAAATTGGTTTGTTTTCTATAACTACCCATCAGTTATAAACTTTCTCAAGAATGGTCTTGGTAGTAGAGGTATCAGGATGCCTGAGATCATGATGCCCAATAATTAAGAATTTAATTTAATATAAATTCATTTATTATTATCCATTATATTTTCACAATTATACAATCTTTAGATGATTTTTATTCTCACTTTATTTGTTAAATGAAATGTTTTTTAGTTATTTAACATTCCATATTTATTATGCCTTATCCAAATATGATAGTCCAATTATTTATTAAATGGAATATGTTCTTTGCAATTTACTTTTTATTATTTATTATACTAGTGAAATTATTAGATTGGAAGTTCTATTCAGATATCTACCTACAAATATTGTTTATTAAATATTGATTACGATTAATTAATCAAGATAGCTTCAACTTTATACAACTGTTATTTAGAATATGAGTTATCCCTTGTTTTTTCCTATATTTCCCTGAATCATGGAAGTTTAATATGAATGATACGGAACAAAATTATAGTCGGAATAATTTTATTTTAGAAAAAATGGTTATTTTTTACATTCAAATTAATTGTGATATTCATGTAAGAATATAATTACCCATGTCCACGGAACCATTTAGTCATTCAAGATATGATTACAGTTATCTTTTTTTAATGAAATATTGTAGACATTGGATCTTGGTTACTAAATTCAGGGTCATTATAGTTGGTACCAGATGAAATTTTAAATTATCCATGGGAATTAGATTTAAAAAAACATAGATTAAGAATCATAACCGAATAATAGACTTTGATGATACATTGAAATGAATATAATATATTTTTGATAAGGTATATATTATTTTTCTTAAATGGAAATACATCCTAGTTTTGATAATGAAAGTGGAAGTGGTTATATCACATATTTACCTAGGGGTAATAATTTCAAAATTTTTTATTTATACTGACCCAGCCATCATATAGTGCACAATAATGGGTCTTATAGTTCACCTAGTTTGACATTATGTGGAGAAATTCGTAGAATAATTCACATTTTCAGTAAAACCCATTTTGAATTATTTGAAAAGATTATTATAATAAAAGACCTAGGATAAAACTAAGGATTCTTATATAGATAAAATTATGTAATGATTATGATTTTCTAAAAAAAATTAGTTTGTTTTCCAATTCTTATTATTTTTTCTCATACTATAGTTTTTTGGTTTTGTTCAACTGATTAAACATGATGAAATCATGTTACCATTGAATATGAAAGGAAATGAGGTAATGATATCATGACTATATCTATTTAGTTATCCTACAATATTAAAATAAACCATAACATTAAACTATTATTAGACTCCCTAGAGTGGAGAAGGATGGTGTTCTCTAATAGTTTTAGTGATGAATACCATGGAGCAAATGAGAATCAATTTTAATTATGTCTAACATTTTGAAATAGACACCCAAAAATGTTTCTAATATAAATGGGATAGTTTTTAATTATTGGAAAATAAGGTCATAAAGAAATGAATTTATATGGAAACATGATCATTATGATGAAATGAAATAAATATCTTACTATGGATCATTTTATAGATCATTATATTATATTGGGTGATCCTAGGAATTCTTTGATTCTATTGACTCTTCTAAAGGTTTACCCTTATTACATGGAAGGATCTTTTATAAAATAAAATAGTTGATGTATTTATGTAACAGGATTCCAGATTTAAATTGTAGATGTTTTTTACCAATGGTATTTTGGTTATAATAAGTTTGAATCATCTAAGGATTGCCTAAAAATTAAGATGAGTATATATCCACAATTAATTTAGATTTATGGATCCCATCATGGATTTATTATTTAATGATTAATCATCAATTCAATGACTTAAAAACATCTTTTTCATGTTTATTTAGTGTGAATATGACATGATTAATGATACTTTTGGAAAACTTTTACATAAATAAAACACGTTTGTTTAGTAAATGATATAGTTATTAGGGTAATAATTTCATTTAATTTTGTGGGAATAATATTAAAGGTACAGGTAACCTTCAATGTTTATCTTATCCTGATGTTGATGTAATTATGGTTTATTACTCTTTGGTAATGTTATAAAAATTATATTAATGTAGTTTTTGAAATATGACAACCCACATGTTGGGTGAAAACCAGTGACATCATGTAAGGCCATAGGGATTGAAAAAAACCAATGTATGTTAATTTTTTTGTGCGTACCACTGGACTACATGATTTCGTGGTTAATTTATCATTATTTTTAGTTAAATGATTTGAAAAAGATATATTAATGATGCCGTAGTGGTGTTTTGGTTGATATTTAGAGATTAATTTTTTATATTTGATCACTTGTGATAACCATATTGTTTTTATAAATTAGTTAGAGAGAGATGGAAAGGATTTTCACACTTTTATGGCTTTTTCGATCAATTAAAATTGAATTTTAGGGGTTCAAGAACAAAAACATAATTTTTGGATTTATATTTCTTAGAGTATGAGTTTAATTAGAAATTTATTGGAGCACAACCAAAGGATGAAATTATTATTATAAAATACAATCCAATAAATTATGAATATTTTTTTATATTCATTGATAGAAAAATAATTCATAAATTTTTTGATAAATGATCTCTAAAAAATAATTATCCTTTTAACTTCTTTTTTGATGAATCAAATAGTCTTTTATATCTTCACATATTATTTTATGTCCTTATCATTAAATTGATTATTTTCCTTCCTATGGTAAATGAACTATATCACCCTCTAAAATTATTTATGCATTTGTTATATATCCATATCTTCACTTTCACATAAGGTAATACTACATATAAACCATGATATGTGATATTACATATGAACATTGTTCATCTATTTATATCTTATTAATTGTTTATTTTATTTACTCTTTTTATAATGTGGGTATTAAACTAATGAATTTTCAAATATCAAAACCTTGATTTCTGAGCACAATATCAAATTGCAAGGATAGAATTTATATAATATGTAGAGAATGTTAGACACTGAAATAATAAAACAATAAAATTTTACATTATAATGTAAGAAACACGCAAAATAGATCTTAAAAAATAAATAAAAACTATTATTAAATTTAATCTATTTGATGTCTCTTGAAACACTCGACCCTGAGTATAAAATGAACCATGATAAAATATAATGGCATAACATACCAATTAATTTCTTGGGAGTTAATATTCCTATATAAATTATGAAAAATATGGTTAAATATTTATTTTAAATAAAATGTGAATCATTTAAAATAAAAAGAAAAGATTTTAGGAAAACTATATTTTTTCTAAAAGATCCTTCAGTCATGATTAACACACTTAATTAAAAACTATTTTTTTTTGATAAATTTTAGAAAATTATCATGATATATTGAAATTTGTTTTTTTGTAAGACATATCAAAATTATCTTTGGGGAAATTTTTTAAATTTTTTGAACTGTTTAGTTTCTGTATGAATGGTGATAATAATGATTTTTATTGAAAATTGCCTTTAATTTTACGTAATTTACAAGGATAAATTAGATTTTTAAGATGTTGGAAGGAAAAATTAGTTCAATAATTTTTCAATTAAACTATTTTAGATCATTATAATAAATTTAATTTTTAATTTTTATAATCTTCCATATTATTAGAACTTTCTCTTTAAAAGCCATCTTTTTTATTGTGTATATGATTGTAATTTTAAATTTTATTTTTCCAATTTTTTGAATTGAATTTCAATAAATAGACTCTATATTTTTAATAATTATAATTTTCATTATATAATTTGTTTACGTTATTTTTTACCATTATGAACTATAAAACCAGTGACAATTAATTACTATGTTTATGGAAAAAACTAATTTATGGGGGGTGGGTGGGAGGGTGGGATACACTAATCGGATTAGGGTTTCAAATTACCTACCTACATTTCCAAAACCCATTTTCTAGATATATTTAGAAATAATTCCATATAATGTTCTAGAATAACTTATTTTTGAGGCTTTATGAATGATATAAATGTGGGCTTGGTTGAATATTTTCCAAAACTCCATTTGTGTCTTTTTAAACTTAAAAAATTCAACCATATCTCATCCATTTTTCACACATTCAATGAAATTTTCTTCAACCAAAACCTGGATAAATAATATACATAATCTTATATAAAAACGATTAGATCCTTTTTTTAACCATAAAACCAACATAGGAAGGCCTTTCATACCATCAAAAAAAATCAAAGAAGAGATAACATTCTTAAATGATCATTTATAAAACTTCTTATGTTCCATGATCATTAAAATATGAAAATGGCACTCAAGTGTGTTGAGGATTTACTCCTTGCGATGTGATCTGATTTTTTTTCACACATGCAATATAGGGAAGTTAATAAAGATGAATTTAATTAATAAATTTGATATATATAAAATTATATAAATAATTTAATATTATTAAACAAACTAATTTATTACCCTTTCACTCATTAAGAGAATGATATTATCACTCGTTTACACCTACGACCAACCATCTCTATGTAGCGATGTGATACAATTTCCTTGTCTGACCATTGTGAATGATTATAAATATTAATTTGATAATTCATTATTATATTTATGACAATAATAAAATTATTTATATAATGGGACTAGATAATATGTTCAATAACATGATCTTTCATGACAAACACATATGAGATGACAAGGAAATTAACACCAGAAATAACTAAAATCATGAAATATTATAAAAAATTAGTGGTGAAATATTATAAAGGGATAATTATGATATTATAAATATCAGTATGGTTATGTGATAAATTAATAAAATTATAAAAAACATTTTATAGAAGGATAATGAACATTCATATGAAATGAAGCATGAGGTAAGAGATTTTATTTCAATTTATCTTAATTGAATCATATTGTAATTTTATGAACCTAATTTCTTTTAAATGTAGTATATAATGAAAATTTTACATGTAATGCAATTATTCATTAATAATTCATGTTAATTTAAGTTTCAATTTAAATTTATTTATCAATAGGTAATTTTACATAATACTTTCCATGTGGTAATGAATTTCATAACTCAATTTATTTTAATTGGGTTATACTACTTATTTATTGTCATTAACATTATAAAAATATGTGTGTAATTAATTTTTAATATATTAGGTTTAATTTCCTAGTTTTATATGTGGATTTAAATTTTATATAAAAATAAATTTTTCTATTATTCCTCACTTCAATGTTATGGTCTTCTTAAGAGTTTATTTCACAATCCCATTATAATCATGATATCTTATACTTGAATTTCCAATAAAGAAAATAATTTGATCATTATCTAATAACCAATTATCATTTTATTCTCCTATGATTATTCATGATGTTTTCAAATTATTGTATCATTTTCTACTATTTGGTATCTAAACCATTGATATAATGTTATAAAAAAATTCGATATCGTTTCTATCATTATAAAAAAATCATTTATTTAAATTAATATTTTTATAAAATATTTTGAAAAATCTTTTAACATTTCCCTACTATTTTATTAAATACTTATATACTAATATTTTATTTTTTTTTTTAAATATTCTGAAATGGATATTCATTTCAATTTTCAAATGTGGTTATTTTTACCCTTTTTTCAATAGTGTGAAAGGAATTTTTTTTAACATATAAAACATGTAAAAACATTATTTCCAGCATAAAATTCAATTTCATGAAAAAATTTCTTAGTGGATTAAAATATAATTTTGTTAAGTGAATGTTTTTTCTAATATTCAGAATTTTTTTTATTTTTGAATAGTTATTTTAAAATATAAAAGGGCATTTCCTCAAAAAAATTTATTTATTTTTATGGTATTTTTATTTTTTGATGACTAAAATCATTAATTTTAATTTTATTATAAAAAGTATATGTTGTATTGATACCATATTTATTATTTATATAGATGTATAATGATTACTTTTACAAGGAAAGTATTTAAATTCACATTCGTGATTCCTTTTTGTAGAAAGTATCATTCCCATGAAATATCCACCTTCCTATGAGCATCAGACATTAAATTTCCCATAAATATCCATGTTATTAATCTAGAATAAAAATATTTCATAAACCATATATAATTTCTATATATGTTGTTTTACATTGAAATTTAATTTATTGTCAAGGTATATATTGTTAAATTAATATATATTACTCAATATCAACATTTTTTGAAAAGGGATATTGTTCATGAATTAAAAATAATATTTGATATATGAGGAATTATTTAGACATGACGATAAGGGTGGAGCACAATTATAGATATCTCCTCAATTACTCATTAGTCTCAGGACCTGAATTAGAAGGCTAGCCATAGTTAAATGGGTTCCTGATGTATGCCAACCCAATAAATTTAAACTATCTCGAGAAAAGTCTAGACGGAGGATGTGTTTCGATGCCTAAAATCATCATATACAATAAATAATTATTTCTTTCATTATGAATTCAGTTATTATCATACATGAAATTTTCTCAATGATATTAATACATTATGAATTTCATTATCAGTTTATTGGTAAAATGGAATGGGTTTTCAGTTATTTTACTTCCAAAATTGGTTAATCCTAAATTAGTTATATTATCCATGTTTTGGATAAGATAGAATGTGTTCAGTTTTTTTACCTTTTATATTGATTATGATAGTAAAATTATTTAATTTAAATGGGTTTTTATATATTTACCTTTCCATATTGTTTCTTTCTTATTGATTATACTTTTTTGTTCATAATAGCATTTTTTTTAAGTTTCTCTTACTATGAATCTGATATCACCATTATTTTGTCGTCATTACCTAGAATCTTGGAATTTTAAAATGAAAAATAAGTAATTATATTCTATATAGAATAATGTTATTCAAAAAAAAATAAGTTGTAATTTGTATATTCAATTGTTATATTATAATCATGTAAGTATTTAGTTTACAAAGGCTGCTAAACTATTCCATCCTTTGGGATGTTATTACATGTATAATATTCCAATGTAAAATATTAGACATCAATTGTGAATTACTAGATTTGGGTTCATTAAACTTATTGGTAACTTTGATTTTATAGTAACATTCATCCCCATAAAGAGTAAAAACATTGATATTGCAAATAATTTTTTAAAGGGTTAATGATTGGTTAAATATATATTATAAGGGCAAAGATCACCTACACTTGTATTAAATTTATATTAGAAGTTTTTTTGACTTATTTATATCTTATATTATAAATATATATAAATTTTTAACCACATGAACATGAAAATTAATTTACATTAATTTAATATTTTATGTAATTCCTAGGGTGTCCCTCTCTTCTCTTATATAATGACACAAATTATCATATCTTCCTCACACATCATGAGAAAATTAAATTAGAAAAAATCTAAATGAAACATTTATTAAATTCAATAGATACATTATAGTGTTTTTTATCTTCTAAAAAGACAAACCATAGGGTCCTTAAGGAGGGTTCTAATAGAGTTTCTTCAAGTGGGAGTTAATCATGTTAATCGTGCTTTCTAATTTTACTTATTCCTATACATGCTCAAATTTTTTATAATAATTACAATATAATAAAATGAATATCACCCATATATTAATATTTTATTTTTAAATGGAATAAACTTATTCATCTCCTATTTCCATTAAATAGAAAATGGATGTATCACTTTTGCGTACATGTGGACTACCACCTCCACGAAGAAATGATTTTCTTCATATCCATGTATCATCAATGGTTTTAATTATGTATTTACTGAATATATTATGATTTTATTATATCATTATATTAATGGAATGATTAATTAGTATCTAATATTCTTTTCGTCTGTCCATCTAAAAGAGAAAACATCATTTGTGCGTACTTATGAATTGTTATCTCCATAAAGTGATAAAAATAACTTGTCATCACCCCATTAATTAAATAGTTATTGAAGTTTTTTTAATCAATAAATTTTATATTTATGTTTATTTCATGAATCTAGATATGATGTAATGATGACCAACGAACATGTACTATTACTATTAAATATTTTTCAATTTTATGAATAATTTTTTAAAAAAAATGGATAATTGGAAAATATAAAAGAAATTTCACTTAGCTAATTATATCTCATATGTTTCTATAGTATATTTATGAGAATTAAATTTATTATATATTATTTTTAAATGTTTATTAAGAATGAAGTGACTTTAGTGAAGTGTTCATCCTTAAACTTTTTTTATGAAACATATGTCACATTCACCACTTCTTTCTCCAATTATGTGTATACACATCCCCACTAGTAAGATATATCTTTAATATCTTTATTGTAACGCCCCGACCCCAGCTACCCGGAGTCGGTGCATTACTTCGTAACATTGGCATGATCACAAAAGATCAAGTCTCGAAAGACCGATTAGTTTAGTAGCCTTGGAAACACTAGATACATTCATAAGTCTTTCATTACATCAAAAAGTAAACAAACTACAATAACATGGTCTTCATAGTCCACACTCATATCCTCACTGACTATTCTTGCAAATCAGTCATAATACACTTCTTCACATCCTGGAAAATATTAAAACATTGAAAGGGGTGAGCTCAGATGCTTAGTAAGGATAACAATATTGCGGATGCTTTTATAATAAAACATAAGCATTTAAGGCATTGTATAACTAAAACATAAGCCTTATTGAACTTGAACTTCAGCATAATATGGCAAAAGTAAAATAAAAGAATGCCATTACATACTCACATGGATATTCTACTAGACGAATAATCACATGAAATATCAATAACCACTTTCATAATGAGGGAATGTATAATGCCAGACATTCTGAAACATTTTGTCAAGGCCTCGGCCAAGACGTCTAAAATGATTAAGGCCTCGGCCAAAACCATAAATCAAATTGGGAAAGGGCCTCGGCCAATTCCACGTCTAGTTGTCTCATGAGACCTACCGATGCATCGAGGAGCTATAGCGGGCTCCACCCGTCACTTATTAAGTCCAATACATTCCTCATATGAACAGGTTTAAACATATCATAAACCATAACATAATCATATCACATAAAACATACATAAAGGAAACATAACATTTCAACATTTCAATCACAAGATATCAATACAACAAATTGATATAATAAAAACGCTTTCAATACCATTTTCAATACCAAAATAAAAGAAAGTTAAAACCCGAATTTATGTTTCATTAAAAAAAAGATGGCTTGTAGAGGAATCCGAAACTCAAATAATGGTGACGGCGGCGGAGAAGTCGTTGTCGCCGCATATGTACGGAAAGAAAAACATTCCCTTTTTTCTTTTAGTAAAACGCTTCGTATAAAAACATTCCTTTTGAATAAACGTAAAAGTCAAAGGGGTTTATACACTGTATAAAAAAAATTTGTGTATAAAACAAAATATGCCTCAATGAATAGAGATTGAGACGAAGTCCCTTAAAAAGATCATTTTTAAATAAAATATATCTATTATGTGTATTCACTATATGTACACATAAAGAAAGTATAAATACAATATACGACATAATAATATCATGACATAATTTGAAAGTAGGAGATTAACCCAAAGAATGGATGTTGAGTTATGAAATTCCCTTACCTTGTGTCCGACTAGACTCAACCGTTCTTTCACCTCCTGAATAATAAACTAGAGTTAATATCTACCTTATTAAGAACCATTTTCAATTTCATTATCCTTTTTATATCACTTATTACAATGTTATGAACATTATGTAATCATTTATGTTAATAACGGTCGTTTTGTCGATCTTTGGTACTTGAGTCAACAATAAACATCTTATAATTACAAGTTGTTCATGTGGTAGAATATCCATTATATCCAGAATTATATTCATGATTTAGATGTCATATATATCTTATATATCCAGTATATAAATTCATTTATAATATTACGTAACATTTAGAGGTAAGAAATGAAATGCACCGTTCATGGAGACGGTAAGCCGTACGTACGCATGAACGCTACTTTCATTTCAATTTCATATTTAATGGAAATAAATCATAATGATATAAATGTAGAATATATTTCCAGTATAATATAGTATATAATAACATTTACTCCATCCTTTATACATCCCACATATGGCATTAACGATTCAAATCACTTTGAGGGGGCGGTAGTCCGCACTTCCTAAAATGAAATTATCGCGTTTTACCGATAATGGAAATCATAATGTATGCCATAAATGAGAAATAAAGAAGTATAAGTAAAACATAAACATATTATATATCATATATAAAAATAGTTACATCTTAATGGCCACCTTTGAAGGTGTTATATGAGTGTTGAACAATCATCGTTTCGTGAGGCAGAAATTCGCCATCCACAGAAACCGTATGTTCATTAACCATTAGATGTAGGTGTGTGTAAGTGAAGCTCTAATCCTTCCTATAACAACATCCTAGTATATTTAGGATACTGGTGTTGTTACAAAAGAAATGAATAAAAAGAGTTTAGGGGGTTGGAGAAGAAAAATAAAACAAAACAACATTAGAGAAGACATTACCTCAAAATCGGGTAACTCTTTTTGATTTGAGACAAAGGCTTCCTTGGGAAGAGTTCTGCCCAATGTGAGGCTTCTTTGAGTAAGAGGGGGAAGTTGGGAGTGTATTTGGGCAGAGTTTGGCCGAGCCAAATGGCTTTAAAGTGTAAATGAGGTGGGAGAGTTGGGGGCCTTTTATAAGTGGAGAGGAGGGGCACTTTTGGAAAGATTGAAATGTTACATTATTTCACAATGCTTTTCGGATTCTAAAGGTCCCACACTTATATAATTCGAGGCTAATGTGATAAGGTTTCTAAATATCTTCATCCAATAGGCTTTGGACAAGTGTATTCCTTGGATTTTGCATTATCTTCTCATTTTATTTAAATCGTTAAATAATGAGGTCATCGCTGCATCATAATGATGTCATAAATAATTTAATTTATATAATGTCTAAAAATTATAAAAAAATACTATGATGTAGAAAATATTTTTAGCTTTCTAATTAATAATTATAGTCAAAATTTGGACTTGTGTAACCCCACT
This sequence comes from Viscum album, assembly GCA_963277665.1. Lineage (NCBI taxonomy): Eukaryota > Viridiplantae > Streptophyta > Magnoliopsida > Santalales > Viscaceae > Viscum > Viscum album. The sequence continues at coordinate 1,520,947,252 of OY728150.1, forward strand.
TAAGAACTGTTTTAGTAAAACAACTCATGTTTGTGTCAATTTAATTTTAACATTAAATAAATATATATTAATGTCATTTTCCAACTAAAGTGGCTACATGGGGTCCCCAAGTTGACACATGGGTTGTCTTCGTCGGCCTTGACTCATCCAATAGGAGTAGGACAAGTTTCAAGCTCATCTCATATTATTAAAACATTAATTTTACCTTAAACTACACTAATTACCTCTAATCGCGATTAAGAACTTAAAAGTTACTATTCATCAAAAAAATTATTTTGATCTCATTGAATCACATTTTACTTCTTAATGACAACCATGTATGTTGGATTTTTGAAAATCAAATCACAGAAGTGGTAATATTTCATTTAAACGAAAAATTAGTTATTTAACTACCACTTAGTGGTTTAACTATTCATCAAAAATTGAAGTTTTTCAGAACAGGGCCAAAATTTCACCCTAAGCTATAATTGATATTCTGAATTCAAAAATGATGTCTATTTTACAAAATTCCAAACATATAAGTTGAATTAATTAATTTTATAATTAATTCCCGCTGTTACGACAAATAGTGTGTTTTTAAGAAACAATTTATATCAAAAGATTGGCAATTGTTTATGTCCAATTTCAATGTTAAATTAATTCTAATGACAACCATTGGATAAAATGGTAAAAATATATTCTAATTATACCTTAAAACCACTACATAGTATAACTTATCACTATAAATTATTTTGATTAAAAAAGTTGTTTTAAGTATTTTTTACTATTCATAAAAATTTGTAAGTTCTCGGAAAATTACAAAAAATTCAACATAGGCTAATTTCAATATTAGGAATACATAAATGAAGTCCATTTTGAAATATAAAATTTCCATAAATTTAAAAGGTGGTTATTACTATTCATAACAGCTACTTTGATTAGTTGCGGTGTGTTAGAACTCGAACTTGCGTACAATGCAAGCTATTTCATTATTGAAAGAGAGGCGTATCGTGGAAGCTTGGGGTGTTACATTCTCCCATCCTTCAATAAATTGCGTTCTCGCAATTTGAAATTTTTCTTTGAAAATAAAAGGTTGAAAAGAGAAAATACCTTTGAGGAAAACCCACATCGGAAATAAGGTTAATAAATATATAACATTAAAAGAAAGCAAGATAAGTACAAAGGTCACCCGATATAGCCCATTCTAGGATTATATGAAAATATGGATATGGAGGAGAAACAAACCATCAAGGTCTGATGGAGAGTTATAGAAAACAGGATTAGGAGAAAGTTTAACCACAAGAAAATCACAAACTTGTGATTGGTTAAACGGTCATTGAATCCCTAGTTGGAAAAGTTAACCGACAACATTTTTGTTTTAAGTTACCTTTTATAATGTTGAGGAATTTATTTTGGAGATTTACTAAGAACGTAAGGGAATATACATACTTGTTATGTATACTATCATTCGTTAATAAATTTTTACCACAAACCCAACTTTTACTCCAAATGGAAACAGAAATCAAAAATATTCTATATATCATAATTGTATAAGGTTCAAAATGTTAACACATACCATTTAGATTAGTAAAACTATTTTGTAATAACCAGGGAATTCATGTAGGCTAGTGGTAGGAAATAAAGGCATGTCGCACTATGATTGTGGGTTCGATTCCTGCAACATTGTCCGACGAGATGGGTTATGCCCCACCCTGTAGGTTGACCTTTTCATAAAACTATAGTATTCCAAGAATAATCTCCAGAAACTTTTTAACCTTAAATTTACTATCCAAGGTTCAACTTAATCCACTCCAACCTTTATAGTTATCCAAAATACCTCTGTCCAGACTTTCTCTAAAAGGTCTCTTAATTCCAAAATCAATTGTAACATCAGATTCCCCAAACAAAGAAAAGTTTCTCTTATTGTCACATACTAAAAATATGATTACCTTAATCATATTAAAACCTTACTGAAATCAACAAGTACTGCAGTACAATCCTTATATATATATCACATTATTCTAATAACCAGAATATAATCCATGAGTCCAAAAGCACCAATACATTAGTTATTCTGCTTCAACTGTAGTAACAGCATAAGATTGTCCTTGATCCCTTGGCCTTTTCTGAGTTATGTTTCCCTGATGCTTAGGACATTCATTTGCATAATGACCCATTTCTCTACAATTGTAGCATTCAACTTTGATAGCCTCTTTCTTTCCCTTGCAATCACGAGCCTGGTGACCCTTTTCTCCACATTTATAACAAACTCCCATTCCTTTTAGGCAAGTACTAGGGTGATTCTTCCCACAATTATCACATACTGGTAAATCCTTCTTTCACTTTTTCCCTTTATTTGTCTCTTGTTCAACCGTTCTCTTCTTCTCTTGCTTTACTTTGTTGTCATAATACTTAGAGAATTCCTTTTCTGTCTTGATAGCACACGAGACAATATCTTCGTATGATGAGAAGTATTGTGATACCAAAGCCCGATGGAGAAATGGTTTTATCCCATCAAAGAAATGATCAATCTTACTCCTTGGGTTACTTATATAATTGGCAGCATGCCTCGCTAAGCTTGTAATGTTAGCCTCATACATTGCGACATTCTCATCCTCCTTCTACCTCAAACTCAGAAATTGCCTTTCCATATCTGCTCGATGGTTACGAGGAATGTATTTTTCGATGAAAAGCTCTTTGAACTCCCTCCATTCCATATTCGATACGTCATCATCTTCCTTTGTGTTTTGAATCAGCGACCACCACTGATCGGCATCTCCAGTGAGGCAGTAAACTACCATGACAACCTTCTCCCTTTCACTACTCCCAAAGGCATGGAATATTTTCTCTAAGGAACTTATCCATTTCTCAGCTACTAATGGATTTTTACCCCCATTAAATGTTGGCGGTTGTTGCCTCATGAAGTGGTCTAACATTGATCCTCCACGTTGCGGATCAGGGTGCTCCATACGAGTAAGGTTATTATTCATAACCTGAGTGAGTTGTCCCAGTATGGTAATAAGTTGATCAGCACCAGTTGTATCTCCAGATCCACAATAATTATCTTGAGCAGGAGGGAAATCCCTACACGGAGTTCGTGCATTGATACGGTTTCCATTCCATCCACTAGGCGCCATTTCTAGACAATGGCATAAACTAGATTAGTTTATGAATCACAATACATAATTCCATACTTGTAAAAAACTTAACATAAATTGAGCTATTTATGGATATAATCCATAATCATAAAAAGGTTTTATTTGATAATGTATATAATCATAACCATTCATAGTGGTTTGTAAAGAAAATGGGAATTATCCTAAGCATATCCCCCGGGAGTGTCGTAACCAAGAGTGCAGCAAGGCCCGTTGTCGTGCACTAGTTCCCGTTCGAGTCTAGCTCAAAGCGGTGTTTTCAGGTTTTACCCCTAGGTACATCTGTGCCAGATCCACCTCTACCTGCTCATATCCAGACAGGGATGTATTGCTCGGAAAACTCACAAAATCTCTACAATACCATAATTCTAGGATGTTCTTCTATACTAATCCTCAAAGTTCATCATAGGTCTACGTGCTCTAATCAGAGTTTATCTAAATCTAGCTTCCAAGGTTTGTACTAAACTGCCTCTGATACCAACTGTAATGCCCCGACCCCAGCTACCAAGAGTCGGTGCATTACTTCGTAACATTGGCATGATCACAAAAGATCAAGTCTCGAAAGACCAATTAGTTTAGTAGCCTTGGAAACACTAGATACATTCATAAGTCTTTCATTACATCAAAAAGTAAACAAACTACAATAACATGGTCTTCATAGTCCACACTCATATCTTCACTGACTATTCTTGCAAGTCAGTCATAATACACTTCTTCAAATCCTGGAAAATATTAAAACATTGAAAGGGTTGAGCTCAGATGCTCAGTAAGGATAACAATATTGCGGATGCTTTTACAAGAAAACATAAGCATTTAAGTCAATGTATAACTAAAACATAAGCATTATTGAACTTGAACTTCAGCATAATATGGAAAAAGTAAAATAAAACAATGCCATTAATTACTCACATGGATATTCTACTAGACGAATAATCACATGAAATATCAATAACCACTTTCATAATGAGGGAATGTATAATGCCAGACATTCTGAAACATTTTGTCAAGGCCTCGGCCAAGACGTCTAAAATGATTAAGGCCTCGGCCAAAACCATAAATCAAATTGGGAAAGGGCCTCGGCCAATTCCACGTCTAGTTGTCTCATGAGACCTACCGATGCATCGAGGAGCTATAGCGGGCTCCACCCGTCACTTATTAAGTCCAATACATTCCTCATATGAACAGGTTTAAACATATCATAAACCATAACATAATCATATCACATAAAACATGAATAAAGGAAACATAACATTTCAACATTTCAATCACAAGATAACAATACAACACATTGATATAATAAAAACGCTTTCAATACCATTTTCAATACCAAAATAAAAGAAAGTTAAAACTTGAATTTATTTTTCATTAAAAAAATGATGGCTTGTAGAGGAAGCCGAAACTCAAATAATGGTCACGGCGGCGGAGAAGTCGTTGTCGCCGCATATGTACGGAAAGAAAAACATTCCCTTTTTTTCGTTTAGTAAAACGCTTCGTATAAAAAGATTCCTTTTGAATAAACGTAAAAGTCAAAGGGGTTTATACACTGTATAAAAGAAATTTGTGTATAAAACAAAATATGCCTCAATGAATAGAGATTGAGAAGAAGTCCCCTAAAAAGATCATTTTTAAATAAAATATATCTATTATGTGTATTCACTATATGTACACATAAATAAAGTATAAATACAATATACGACATAATAATATCATGACATAATTTGAAAGTAGGAGATCAACCCAAAGAATGGAAGTTGGGTTATGAAATTCCCTTACCTTGTGTCCGAATTGACTCAACCGTTCTTTAACCTCCTGAATAATAAACTAGAGTTAATATCTACCTTATTAAGAACCATTTTCAATTTCATTATCCTTTTTATATCACTTATTACAATGTTATGAACGTTATGTAATCATTTAAGTTAATAACGGTCGTTTTGTCGATCTTTGGTACTTGAGTCAACAATAAACTTCTTATAATTACAAGTTGTTCATGTGGTAGAATATCCATTATATCCAGAATTATATTCATTATTTAAATGTCATATATATCTTATATATTCTGTATATACATTCATTTATAACATTACGTAACATTTAGAGGTAAGAAATGAAATGCACCGTTCATGGAGACGGTAAGCCGTACGTACGCATGAACGCTACTTTCATTTCAATTTCATATTTAATGGAAATAAATCATATTGATATAAATGTATAATATAATTCCAGTATAATATAGTGTATAATACCATTTACTCCATCCTTTATACATCCCACATATGGCATTAACGATTCAAATCACTTTTAGGGGGCGGTAGTCCGCACTTCCTAAAATGAAATTATCGCGTTTTACCGATAATAGAAATCATAAAGTATGCCATAAATGAGAAATACAGAAGCATAAGTAAAACATAAACATATTATATATCATATATAAAAATAGTGACATCTTAATGGCCACCATTGAAGGTGTTATATGAGTGTTGAACAATCATCGTTTCGTGAGGCAGAAATTCGCCATCCATAGAAACCGTATGTTCTTTAACCATTAGATGTAGGTGTGTGTAATTGAAGCTCTAATCCTTCTTATAAAAACATCCTAGTATATTTATGATACTGGTGTTGTTACAAAAGAAATGAATAAAAAGAGTTTAGGGGGTTGGAGAAGAAAAATAAAACAAAACAACATTAGAGAAGACATTACCTCAAAATCGGGTAACTCTTTTTGATTTGAGCCAAAGGATTCCTTGGGAAGCGTTCTGCCCAAAGTGAGGCTTCTAGGAGTAAGAGGGGGAAGTTTGGAGAGTATTTGGGCAGAGTTTGGCTGAGCCAAATGGCTTGATAGTGTAAATGAGGTGGGAGAGGTGGGGGCCTTTTATAAGTGGAGAGGAGGGGCACTTTTGGAAAGATTGAAATGTTACATTATTTCACAATGCTTTTCGGATTATAAAGGTCCCCCACTTATATAATTCGAGGCTAAGGTGATAAGGTTTCGAAATCTCTTCATACAATAGGCTTTGGACAAGTGTAAGCCTTGGATTTTGCATTATCTTTTCATTTTATTTAAATCGTTAAATAATGAGGTCATCGTTGCATCATAATGATGTCATAAATAATTTAATTTATATAATGTCTAAAAATTATAAAAAAAATACTATGATGTAGAAAATCTTTTTAGATTTCTAATGAATATTTATAGTCAAAATTTGGACTTGTGTAACCCCACTTAAGAACTGTTTTAGTAAAACAACTAATGTTTGTGTCAATTTAATTTTAACATTAAATAAATATATATTTATGTCATTTTCCAACTAAAGTGGCTCCATGGGGTCCCCAAGTTGACCGATGGGTTGCCTTGGTCGGCCAGGACTCATCCAATAGGAGTAGGACAAGTGTCAAGCTCATCTCATATTATTAAAACATTATTTTTACCTTAAACTACACTAATTACCTCTAATCGCGATTAAGAACTTAAAAGTTACTATTCACCAAAAAAATTATTTTGATCTCATTGAACCACATTTTACTTCTTAATGACAACCATGTATGTCGGATTTTTGAAAATCAAATCACAGAAGTGGTAATATTTCATTTAAACGAAAAATCAGTTATTTAACTACCACTTAATGGTTTCACTATTCATCAAAAATTGAAGTTTTTCAGAACAAGTCCAAAATTTCACCCTAAGCTATAATTGATATTCCGAATTCAAAAATGATGTCTATTTTACAAAATTCCAAACATATAAGTTGCATTAATAAATTTTATAATTAATTCCCACTGTTACAGCAATTAGCGTGTTTTTAAGAAACAATTTATATCAAAAGATTGGCAATTGTTTATGTCCAATTTCAATGTTAAATTAATTCTAATGACCACCATTGGATAAAATGGTAAAAATATATTCTAATTATACCTTAAAACCACTAAATAGTATATCTTATCACTATAAATTATTTTGATTAAAAAATTTGTTTTAAGTATTTTTCACTATTCATAAAAATTTGGAAGTTCTCGGAAAATTACAAAAAATTCAACATAGGCTAATTTCAATATTAGGAATACAAAAATGAAGTCCATTTTGAAATATAAAAATTCTATAAATTTAAAAGGTGGTTATTACTATTCATAACGGTTACTTTGATTAGTTGCGGTGTGTTAGAACTCGAACTTGCGTACAATGCAAGCTATTGCATTATTGAAAGAGAGGCGTATCGTGGAAGCTCAGGGTGTTACATTTATAATCACATATTTTAATGTTTTATGTGAAGTTATTTCCTTCATATGATTTATTAATGAAATATTACCATAGTGGTAAAGGATTAATGTTTCAATCACATTTTAATCTGGAATGTTTAGAATAAAAATTATATTTTTAGAAATTATATAATACTTATCTAATACACAACATTAATTTTCCTATTTTCTATTTATTGAATGAATTTTCATGTTTTAGTACCATTTCAATTTTATTTTTACTCAAAATGGATCAAAAAACGGATTAAAAAATCAAACAGTAGTATCCCTATATTGGTCGAGAATCATTCTTCTCCATATCTATATTCCATAAAATGTAATCAAGAATATTTTATCTATGCTCCATTGTTTTTTTAAATTCATTTTTACCAATATTTTACTTTAATTTTTAAAAAAAAGAATATTCTTGTCAATTTCATTAATGATGATATTTTTACTGAATTTGTGTTTTTTTGTTTTTAATGATTATAAAATGACTTCAATTTATCCCCTTCATGACTGATCAATTATTTGAAACTTCCATAAATTGTTTCCATTTTTCATTTAAAATAAATATTTTCTTAAGAAATTATATTAATTTTTATATTTCAAAATATGTGATTTTATAATTGAAGATATATTTTATTAAAAAATATTATAGTGGTCCTTTAAATATATGTTATTCTATATTAAAATAATCTGTTGTTACATATGAATTATTACAGATATAATCCAATGATACTATACTAACTAATTTTTAATGTATTATGGTTATGATAACGAGATGATTATGAAATCCATTTTTTTAAGTGTTAGACTACGGTGATATGATGAATGATTATGATCTTGTGATTATCTTCTATGTGTAATCATATTTATATATATCTCTAATTAATTATATAATGATGATAGAGATAAGAAACTCCTAAAAATTACAGTGTTTAAAAACACAAAAGATATGGCAAATTTTAGAATCCCCTAAGTGGTGATGGAGTTATGTATTTTATAAGAGATGATTGAGTTAGTCAAATCTTAGGATGTTACAGTGTTAACTAGAAATATGTTACACAAAAGAGAACAATGGAAATGTATAGTTTAGGTAATTATATGGTAATTTTATGATTACCAACATATTTTTATAATTATACATATGATTGATCCAAAAAATTACAATAAAAATTTTGAATTCATATGGTGATATATCATGGTTAAATATTGATTTATGATTATTACTTACTCATATGACTCATGTTTTTTAAAATGATAAATATTTATTCCATGATTCATGTGTATGAACTGTGAAATATTTATTATGAAACTTTAATGTTATGATCTTGATATCATTACATTTTTTTTCTCTTTTGAAAGCATATGGTCATTGATTTATATAACAAATGTTTAACCTTTCTGACCATATGAGCTCATACTTTCTTATGTTTCATTTACCCAGGTTAGGAATAGTTGTTTTATATACTTTATGTATAAGAAAGTTAATATATGATAATATCCTTATGGGAGATATTAAATATATTTCATGAAATTTGTTTCTTTATATATATAGTCTCCAAAGACACAAAATATTTATAGTCATTGGGAATGTAATATTTTAAAATGTAATAAATATTCTAAAATGATTTAATTTTTAGGTATGTTATGCTCATGTCAGTTTTTATTTTTACTAAACCATATCTCATATGTCATTCTAATTAAGAAAGTTGACATATTAAATTATGTCTTGTATCCACGTGTATACTGAGTTTGTATATATTTAATCCACTCTTCCTCTCTTGATAACAAAAATATAGTTCATCAACTCAATTTTTTCAACTTGGATTCCATGAATTTGGAGCATTATATTTGAGAATTATAGTAGAATTCTATAAATATGAACCCAAATCATTATGTTTATATTTAAATCCATTATTAGATCAAAATATTTTTTTATTAAAATCATAAATACTTTCCAAAAATTAATTGAGAGTATTAAAATAATCAAATAGCCTCTGATTGACACGATATAAAATAAATGTACTTTATGTGTTCAAATTTGTTTTAAAATTTAAATTAAATAATAATGTCCATTGATTGACTTCAATCACATTTAATCGCATTCTTTTGAATATACCAAATGAATGTGATTATTCTTTTTGGTCTCCATCCTCTTGTGGATATTATTCCCCATTTTCCATTATGAAATATGTCATAATTTTGGTGCCTTTAATTATGTTTCCTAATTAGTTTTTGTTGTGTGTCATGAATGATATGTTGGTTTTTCAAAAAAAAATATTAATTATATTACATAATTGGTTTTCATTGTCTGTACTCATTGGAAAATTTAATTGATCATTACATGTTAGAAATATATTACAACTTTTTCATTGTACCTTATTCATTATTGTGATATCCATCATCATTATTATATGTAATATGTCACTGTGAATGATCACCTCATTCCCATTATCAAAATGATGAGATAAAGTCAAAAAATTTTGTTTCTCCCCATTAATAAAGATAACATCACTTCATGTCATTTATAAAATTATGGTGAATACAACTCCTTTAACAAAAATTTATCCATAATAATTAAATATAACTATATCTATATTAATAATTACATGATGTTTAAAATATTATTTTTGATATCCACGTGATTTGTGAAATTTATATCGATTATCCATTTATTTTTTGATTTCGTGTACATGTAATAATCCTCAAACAGCATGGGTTGATTTTTCTATTTCAATCTCTTGATAAATTTGGAATTAATTTTTTTAAACTAGTTTGTTAGCAATGTAATATAATTGTTACTTTCATTACTATGGTTATGAAATCCAAGTCATTTTCACCAAGATAATTGTAAGTATTATGTATTTTTACCTTCCCTTTTGTATGTGGTCTTGTATGGACTATAATAACTTCAAAATGAATAACCATTTATTTATATCCTCTCTTAGATTAGGGTTGTGATAAATTTTACCATAACATATTCTATTTCTATGTATAGACACTATAGTACCAGATTCATCCATTATTGGAAATTTATCTCTAATAATCGAACAACTAATTAAAATTTTATTGTAAAACATTCCATGATATGATGTCCTCCAAATATTTTTGATATTGTCCTACTAAGAATATTTCTCCTTCACCTAAACTATAAATATTATGTATGGAAAAAATATTTTTATTCTACAATAGAATTTTTATTCTAGATTTTTTAATACCATAATTTATTTTTGAAATAGGTGAATTTTCATTCAAAAGTGTTAAAATAAACTTCTTTTTCCAAATCCACTATTACAAACTTTTTTATTGCATAGATGAATATAAAGAAGAATAGTCAAAGGTACCATGAGGTAATCTCCAATATTATTAGTAATATTATAATCCCCCTATAGTATTTAATGACTTCATTGATATCATTGATTTAATTTGGATAAAATTGGTTAGTGGTTATCAAAAATATTTTAACATCAGCCAACTTTACCTCAAGGTATTTTTCATATTAATTATCTAAAATGAGATATTTAAGTAAATATAATGAATATTTTCTATGTAATCAGGGATTTAATTGTGATATCCCATCTATCATGTAAACTGTTCTGACAATCTTAAATATCATATTTTTTTTATCATTAATCCTTTTACTCAATAAATCATTATCATATTTATGTTATTTATTTTCACTATCAAAATAACCTTTTTAAATATATTATGTTTTATATCCTTAATTGAAACTCATTTTTTGTTTCCTCATCCTTTTTTCTCCCTCTTAAGATCCCCTTCTTCCGGTTTGCTAGAGGGATATGTGGCATAATTTTATTTATCCGTGAACCTGGTTAAACATTTACCCGAAAACAAATTATTTCATTCATATCCTTTCTTCATCAAAAAATTATTCCTCATGATCTCATAAAAAAATTTCTTCTTTTTTGTATTGACATGTTCATTGATGTTGAAGAACCTTGTTCCCCTTAAATCACATTTCACCATGCATCTTCTTCTCATAATTTGAGGCTTGTTATAATCTCCATCACCCTTTTCATGTTTTGGGAAGTTTGTCGATTGTTTCTAATAATTATATTAATGAAAAACATAAATATATCATAATCCTTATATTTACAATTTCCGCAATCAGGGATTTTGATAATATGGAAAAAAAATTGAACTCCATGGAATTATTTTATCCCAATTTTCTACCACATGTGAGTTCTATAGAAAAAAAACTATTTCAAATTATGTATAGTTTAAAAAACAATCTATTTTAGTGATTTTATTTTACTCATAATGGATTATGATATTCTAATATCATAATTAACATAAGAATAATTACTTTTGTAAAGTAGAATTTATTATATTGTTGATCAACTAGAGAAATAATCTATTTAATCAAATTTTATTGGTGGGTTAATATTATTTTAATAACTAAAATAGAATATCTACGGAATTTTCCATAAAATTTGATCAACATTTTAGTTACCAAAATAAAAAATTTACCAATACATATATCTTATCTTATATATGTTACCCAAAATTTAATATGGTGAGATTGTAACCACGACAATGTCATATTTTCACTCTTACATAGATATTATAGAGTTTAACCATCTTCTATTCCTTGGTTTCCCTATAAAAGTATCATATTATTCTTTCATGGGGATGAATATTATAATTTCCTACACACTAGTACCCCTTCCATAGTGAGTTTTGGCCATTTGAGGTTTTCAATGAATTTTATAAAATATATTAGAGGGAAAATGTGGAGTAAATATGAAAAATAAAAAAACAGTATTATGTACCGTGGAGGGATACATTTGACCATAGGCATGGAGAATGTGTCTTGGAAGTCTTAACTATATCGTAGTGTCCCCAGAGGAAGATTTAAGAGATACTTTCTCTTTTGAAGGTAGATTCACCATGGAGGTTAGATATGAAATATATATTTCTTTATTGGTCATGATTATTTCATCATGGAGAAGAGGATTATAGAACATGGACTATATGTTGGAATTTCATTGGTTCTACCAATTTAAGCACCCATGTGGTATAGGGATCGGCTATGGTGTATTTTCATTTTGGGGTGGTAGGGATCTACAATGTGGTGGTATTGGCTATTCCATATCTCAATCCTAGGTAAATAGAATTTGTGATAGTTATTTACTGTGGTTTCTATATGTTCATTTAGGTCGTGGGTTGTTCCATCATATCCAACCTTACACCGAATTGTGCCCCATGTCATGAAGTTTTTTTTTGATGTTTGTGGGGTAGCATTGTCGTCTTATAAAATTCATTATTCATATAAAAACAAATGAAAACTATAGAACCCAATTTTCTAATATATCTTCCTCTTGAAACCTAGGATCTCTAGGGTGAATTTCATAGTCTTTAAAGCCCCTTCCAAAAAGGATTAATCATTTGACTACCCATGTTTGGTATTTAGTGATCCGAGGTAGGTTATTCATTAATTTTTTCTTGTTTCATCTCTCTTAAATCATGTTTAATTCCATTTATATTGTCTATGTTTTTGTATTTGACCTCTGTCATTTTAATGGAGTTGAATTTTTATTGGATGATTTTATTGAATGAATAACCTAGGATATCATAATTTCTTTATTGTATAGGTGGCTGAAGATACATATTGTTGTTTTGTTTTCATTTAAATATCGTCAAATGATTTAACATAAGAGATTTATTGATTCTAATTTATTTTACATGTAATTTTAAATTGATCATGGTTTAGCCATTTTTTGTAAATGAATTAAAATAATAAATTTTAAATTATAAAAAATATAAAATTGGTTTATGATTGTAGATCACATATTATTTAAGCTACATAAATGTATTCATATTGATTTACTAGATATCATGTTATCTATTTTATGATATTTATAATATTTCTTATTATCTGTCTAGAATATTGTTATTATTTGGGATATCATGTGTTAAAATGATAAAATTCATAATGAATGTAATGTGGTTAATTTTTTGGCTGGATAGAGAACTTCAAGACGAATGTTTGATGAAATCGTTGTTCTTTAATTTATTGGTAATTTAATTTATGAGTGATAAATGTGTAATTAAACTGTTTTTTCCATATTATAATGGAATTTTATATAGAACATAATTAGTAATTTTTATTTTGGATAATAAAAATGAATTATTTAATAAGAATTATTCATCATTAAGATTGTTGAAATTGGAATCTTATGATAAAGGGAATGTTTATATATTTTTACATATTATTAAAATTACTACCTTAGGTTATCTTTAGTTATAACATGTGATAAATGAATACATCATTCTGAAGTAAAAATAGCTTGTGAAAAGTGATACAAAGGTTTATCACACTTGGCATGAAGGATATATTGTTTCCATATTTCATAAATTAAAATAATTTCATGGTACCGAATGTTTTTTCCTTTTTGTTCTCGGGTCCCCCCCAATGGGGATGCAAATTTTCCATGTTCATTCACATGACCTTCATTTTTTTTACCTCTTTGATTTCCTGATCCACTTTTCTTTTTCTTTATCTTTTCTATTCGTTTGTTTTTTTAGTTTAATAAAATCAATACCATTATGTTGTGTTTTAAATATAAATGATCAGGGTTCCAGTGATCCTTTATTCATATGAAGACTTGATGCCTTCTATATGGGGGATAAGTGCTCCAATATTATTACAAAGGCGAAATTCCTAGTTATTAGAGCCATGTATGCCCATTTTCATGGGATGGATAAATTAACTATTTTATAAATTGCATTCCACGTTGAATTTATCAGATGTTTTTAATATTATTAAATTTATATAGATGTGAATAGTACTATGAGGTATAATGGGAGCCTAGGATGGTTGATGAGATATGTGTCAGGAGGCTCGAGGATGTTGCTACAGAAGATTCCTATGATAGTGGAATTCATGGTGATGTTAATAATGGTGTAAGGGATAGAACTGGGATTGATTCAATGGGTTGAATCTAGGATTACCCTTTAATGTGCTTACTGGTAATATTTTTTGATGAAAATAAATCCATTTAAATTCCATAGGTTGATGTTGTTTTATTATCTTCATTTATTTACCCAAAACATGAGGAAAATGAAAGTAAATGTTAATAAATCTATTTCATGATAGACTAAAATGTTTCCTATAGTAAATTGAACTATCAAAAATATAATAATGTGAAATAAATATTTCATCCAAGGGTTTGTCTGATAATCTTGGGAAATTGAGGACTGGATTTTCATTACATATAGAGGGCATGGACTTCAGCATGTTTTTAGTGTAATTTATTTTAAATTAATGTGGATGGTTACATAATGTATAATGAATAAATTATTGTATGGTTAAATGCATATAATGTGGAAGAAATAATTTAATTTATTTCATCTGAAATTCTTCCATGCATATAAGATATCTAGTCCTTAGCAGTGGCAACCACTTTTCTATATAATGATAGATATATTTGAACCTTGGAATGGGCTATTCCCATGACATATCAATGTGATATATTACATCCTATATTTTTTCATATGAAATTACTCCCATGTCGGTATGCTGAGTAACACCTACTGCATTTTGGGTGGGTGTGTTTCGCGACATCCTTGTTGTTGAGGGAAGGATGATTTACTACCCACTCTCATCCTACTCTATTATCTTGGTAGTATCATGTACTAGGGTGCACAATGGTTAGTTTCTCGATATATGTTTATATAGGGTTATAATTTATCGTGGTTACTCCTCACAATTGTATATATGGATATAGTATCTGAATGGTTATTATAGTTTTGACATGTATAGGTTGTGATGGATTGAGGAATATAATAAGGTGTATTGGCTATGCTATCTTGAGGTATAATACTTGATGTATAATAAGTCCCATAAAAGTTTTATTGGGTCCCATAATCTAATTAGTTACTATATTGAGATATGGATGGGATGATGAGATAATGTGATTCAAGTGATTCATGTTGTGATACATGATGAAACCAATAATGTAATTTTATCTAAATAGAGTATGGTTTGTATTTGTTTCAAATACCCCCTAGGTCGATCAGAGTGTTTTGAAGACAGGTGATCTTACAGTACAGGCTGACAATATTGTTAAAGGAGGCATTTTTTCAAGTGTTATCCAATTTTTTGGCCCAAAATCTAGAGGAAGAGGCTAGCAACACAAAGGGTTATTTTCAGGAATCACATCTTCATAAATATGGTAAATGAATGGGTTTTGAAAAGAATATGTTTTGAAAAGGTGATTTCTCTGAATTAATAATTATATGAGAGTGTTCTATGTTCCTATGAGAATTGGATCATCATGAGTTTGCAATGGATCAATGGATATCTTCATGACAATGAAAATTTTATGGGAGCTTTGTGAATGGTGGAGCGTAACACAAATGCTTTTGAAATATATGAAAACTGTGCTTGAGGTAGTAGAGAATTGTGAAATGCTAAGCCTATATATATATAGTTACCCCCACATCATTGAACATGAAAAAATATATAAAATTTTAGTATTATCTCTGATTTCATAAAGTTTCAGAGCATCACAAATCTGGTTTTCTATATGATTTTAATCATCATGAAAAGACAATACTTGTCTTTACATATGAAAATGTTTCAAATAATTGTGTACTTTGTGAAAATGAGGTATTATATGTTAGATTAAGGATATTAAAAACGTATTTTTTCTCTTTTAAGGATGTTTTCTTCATTAAGGAATGAGTTTTGCGAACAATATTTGTTAACGGATGTTTGGAATATCAGTTTTTCAGTGAACACTTCTTTCAATGTGGATCAAATCATGTCTATGGTGAAAAAAGAGTCTCATGATATCCATGGAAAAAGTCATTAATTACATTATACTAAATCGACCTTCAGGTCGATAAACTATGTAAGACATTATGCAAGTCAAATAGAATGGGTGAGTAGAAGGATATGTTCTGAGGGACATAGTGTTCTATCCCTAAAATCCAGTAAAGACAGTTAGCCTGGAACAATGTGACTATTTCTATATTTATGTATTCTATAATTAGTTAAAATTTTTGATTTTGAAATGAAAAAAACACTATCGGTGTATTATACATAGTCTATCCCTTAGTGGTGAACTATGTAAAACTGATATGTTGTCTTTTTTTCATGTGATATTTTTCTACATGTTCATTTTAGATAGGTTTAACAGGTTCCTACCAACATGTGAGTAATATTCTTCACTTTTAGGGTAAAATTTGTGACCCTCATTAACCCCTCCCATATCAGGGTGTTACGAGGTTCTATAATACATGGACGCAGTGTCTTCAAGATTTATTTTATTGGATAGTGATGGATTAGTATGTATGATATTGTGGAAGTGAAAAAAACCTATGGGGAAGTAGTAGGGAGGTACCCTTTTTAATTATAATAATTTTTGACCATATGTTTCTATACATGTTGAAAGTTGGTCGTGATGAGGTTGGGAACATAATAGTCATATTTATCTATGGATTTAGTTTCACTTTTTGTTCACTCGACTTTAATATACTTTACTTATAATGATATCCTACCTCCATATTACATTACTTTTCAATCCATTTTTAATACAGAGGATCTTTAAAGTCTAGTGTCTTGAAATAAGGTAAATAATAGATGAAAACATATAAGAATATTTTAATCCCCATGAAAATATTCTTTAAATGTTTATCCAATGAAAAATTACTTCATCTCATAACATAGAGACATCAATCAATGGGAAGGGTGAGAAGAAGTCCCAGTAAAGAAAACAAGTGAAAAGTGTAAATGTAAACTTAAGTGATATCAATAAGAACATGGGGAATAACTTAAAGGTATGATAAAGAGGAATATCATAACAATAAGAACATGAAATATAAATTGAAAATGTGGCAAAAAAATTTAATTTATACATTAATAAGAATATATCTAAGGTCCATCCAATAGATGCCATAAAAATTACGAAGGTTATTCACCAATGTATCATAAAAATTATTATCTATAGAAGTTAATGTCATTCCCCAATGCATTGAAGCGCTATCAGGTTGCACCCTTAATATGTATTTATTTTCATGTGTTCCACATAGATCATAATCAAAAATTTCCTAAATAACCCAATGAAAATAAAAGGAGTGGTTTTCATTTCAAAATCGCGACGTTTCAAAAAGTGCATAAAAATAAGATCATGTTTTCATTTATAACCCATGGAAAGGGAATGGGGGTTTTATGTTTGTGAATTCCATTATAAAATTTATCATTTTTATGTCTCTTTGAATAACCATTTTAATGAAATAGGTTTGGTTATTAACATAAATAAAATATGAGAATTTCATGAGAAAAAGATATAGATTTTGAGATGAAAATTATGTAGCATAACGACTATAGAACATGAGTTTATAAAACATAAAAAAGATAAGTTAAAAGGGTATTCCATCCATAAATGACTCATAATAAAATATATATACAAAATAAAATATTAACAATATCATGGTATTTATATTTTAATGATATACCACATGAAAAGGAAACTATAAAGAAAAGAGAAGATGTAATCTCTTTTATGAAAATTCTGCTGCTTATCAACGTCACATAAAATGCTGAAAATGAATTGATGTGAGCGAAATGGGTATATCAAAATTTTTACATAAGATGGTCATAAATAAGGATATATATGATCATAACCCAACATATAAAATTGAAATTAAATGACATAACATAAATGAAATATTTGAATAAAAGAGAAGGGTGAAAGGTTCCCATACCTTGAAGTGTAACTTCAAAAACACAAATGTTGGGACCTTGGGGGGCTTCAGGGAACCTTAGAAGGGCTCCTTGGAAGGTAAGAAATACTATATCTTCATTGATGAGGAATTTGGAATGTTAATAATGAAGGAACGGGTTTTTTATTTATAATAAATGTTAGGGAATAATTTATTAATTTCCAATGGACACCTCATTAGTGGTATTTGAATACCATGGGCTTTCCCAGGGTATTTTCCCATGGTTTTAGCAACATGGGACACCTAATAACATATTTTATCCCTCAATAGTTGACCAGAAATATTAACTCATGATGCCATCATTAATGATTTCATTAACCACAACAAAACTCAAAACAATATTTTTACTATTCCCTAAAAAACAAAACATTTTATAAAATATCATAAATTCCCCAAAAACTAATATTAATCAACAGAATTAAAAAATGATCTCTATTTTATGAAAATAATTTTATAATTATTATATATGTTGAATTTTTAATTAAAATCACTATTTACACAAAAATAAAAATATTTAACAAATAATTTTTAAAATAGTTTTTTACATTACTATTATATCACATTACCATTCAAGATCCATAAATTATTTTTATACATCTATAAGTGAGGTTAATGTTTTATTGGTCAAATTACTATTCATAAGGTTAATATTACAATTCATAAAATTCTATCCACCAAAAATTATGTTGATCTTATTAGACCCGAAATTTCATACAGATCAGAACTGTATAAGGTCATTTCTTAAAAATCAATTCTCATTATTAATTATTTAATGTATAATTTTTTAAAAATAATCCCTTTTCTATATTCATCAATAATATGAATCTTCTAAAAATTTATCCTATATTTATTTTCACATTTTAAATTCAAAAACATTTACCATAATAAGAAATAAAAATTTTATTTGTACAAAATCATTACACAAGGTAACTAAGGCCTCTTTAAAGGGCCCCTAGGAACACATGTATAGAAAATAATAGTAATGATTGAAATGGTGATATAATCTTGGTGAGGGTCAAACAACATTACCTGAGTTGTGATTTATATCATATTGAACTTCTCCAGAAGGCAATTACATTCAAGCTTAATACTTTGAATCTCATCTTCGGTTTGGTCCAGAGAAAATCCGAATGATGCTACCTCCTACTCATGCTTCCAATGATGGTATTCCCACGGCCCGAGTCTACTGGATGTGGCCATCTACTCTTCTTTCATTATTAATTAACCCTAAAAATTTTTATTTATAAACAATAATCATACCATTAAGGGTAAAGTTTCCAACGGTCGTATTGAACAGTGGTCCTATAACTATCAAATACAAATTGTCTTATTTTAATTATACTCACATAATTTATAAATGAATATAGTTTTGTTCAATAAAAAATAAAATAACACACAAATTCAAGAAACAACGATTATTCAAATGTTCGTGTCGTTTCATTCTTCCCCCCTTAATAAATTTCAATGCCTAAATTTAAAATCGTACCCGCAAAAGAGACAATGTGGGGGTAATTCTCCCTCATAGACTCCTATATTTCCCACATGTCTTCTTCACATTTTTTATTCCTCCAAAACACCTTAATAGGGTGGGTAGTCATGTTGTGTAGAACCTTGTTCCTATGATCTGCGATCTCCACCAGATTCTCCTCATAAGATATAACTTGTTCTCGTTGTACGAAATATGGATTTAGTACACGTGAAGGCTTAGGTATATACTTACTCAAGAGTGATACATGGAAGACATCAAGAAATTGTGCTACATTTGGAGGAATTTCAAGCGAATTTTCCACCGCTCCAACATGATGAAAGATTTTATAAGGGCCAATGTACCTAGGATTGAACTTCCCTTTCTTCCCAAACCTCATGAATCTTTTCTAAGGTGAGATTCAAATACAAACATTATCACCAACATCAAACTACAATTACCTTATACAGTTGTCGGCATAGTTTTTTTGACGACTCTGAGCATCCTTAATGTGTTGCTGGATGGAATGAGGCTTTTCAATCTTCTCTTTCATAATATCTGGCCCAGGAATCATTCTGTCACCAACTTCATCCCAACAAGTATGAGTTCTACATCGATTACCATATATTCATTCATAGGGTTCCATTTGAATTCTCGAATGTAAACTATTATTGTAAGAGAACAAAACAAATGGGAGATGTTGATCTCATCCACCTTTAAATTCCACTGAGCACGTTCTCATCTGGTCCTCAAGTGTTTGAGTAGTCCTTTCATATTATCCATCACTATTGTGGTGATGGGCCGTATTGAAATTCAATTAGGTATTCATATCATGATGAATACTTCTCCTGAATTTCGACATGAACCTTGGATGACAGTAAAATACGTTAGAAAGTGGAACTACATGCATCCTTACCACTTCCTTAACATATATACGATAATGTGGGTCAGGGGAGAAATCTTCTTGAATAGAGATAAAATGTAAAGTCTTGGTGACATGTTCCACTATACCCTATATCGCATTATTTCCTTTGGAAGATATCTGGAGACCATTGGAAAAGTTCATATTCATATAATCCCACTTCCATGCTCATATGAGAAGTTTTAGTAATACCCCTTTTGGAATTTTTCTCTCTGCATTCACTTGATGTCATACTAAGAACCTTATAGTATAGTCAGCAATCTCCCTTTTCATATTATCCCACCAATAATGATCATAGTGTTCCCTATACATTTTTGTGCCTCTAAGATGTATATAGAAAATATAGTTATGAGCTTCATCTATCAACTCATTCATTATTTATGGAATATATGGAACACATCGTCTTGTATGAAATTTTTGATCACCTTCTTGATCAATATTAAACTCAATAAACATCCCATCCTTCACAGCCTCAAACTTCTTTTCTAATAAAAGATCTTCTTTATAAGATTTCATGATCTTATCTAGTAATAAAGGTTGAGAAATAATTTTGGAAAGGGTTGATGATGTCCCTTGCCTTATAATTACAGTTTGCATTTTCTCTATATCATGGATCATGAGATCTCTTGGAATTCACACCATGGACAGAACAACTGGTTCATTCCTACTTAATGCATCAACAGCATTTTTTTCTCTTCCATGATGATAATGATTTGAAAAATCATAGTCTTTAAGAAGTTCCAACCATATCTTATCTCTCATATTCAATTCCTTTTTGTGTGAATATATACTTAAAACTTGGATGGTATATGTATATATCACATTTATCCCTATAAATATAGTGAATCCAAATATTCAGATCAAAAACAATTCTAGCCAGCTGGAGATCACACATAGAAAAGTTATTCTCATGAGTCTTAAACTATAAATATGCCTAATCAATTAATTTTTCATTTTTAATGAGGTCTCACCCAAGCCCCTTCGGAGATGAATGACTAAAAATAACGAATCCCTATCCAATTGAGAGAATAGTAAACAGAGGTGCAGTAACCAATATCTACTTTATCTCTTGGAAACATTCCTGGGACTCATTTTTCTAGATGAACATGACTCCGTTTTGAGTTATCTTGGTTAATTGATTAGAAATTTGTGAAATGTTTTTCACAAATATCTAATAATATCCCACTAATCCAATGAAACTACAAATCTCATCCATTTTTATAGACTAATGACACTCCTCTAAAACCATTTTCTTTGCATGGTCAACTGTGATTCCTTCATTGGTTACAATGTACCCTATGAAAGCAACTTATTGTAACCAAAATTCACATTTTATGAACATTCCAAGAAGCATGTCCTTCCATAGAGATTGTAAAATAACCCATAGTTTATCCTCATACTCCATGATCCTTTTGGAATATATAATTATATCATCAATAAAAAGATGTAAAATGTTATCTAGGTAGTCCTTCAAAACTATAATCATAAAATTCATAAAAATATAAGAGTAATTAGTCATTATGAAGGGAATAAAAAACTCATAATGCCCATATCTTGATCGGAAAGAGGTTTTTGGAATTTCTTTATTATTCACCCCCAAATGATTATAACAAGATCAATGATCAATATTGGAGAAGAATTGATCCCCATGATGTTTTTCAAATAAGTCTTCAATTCTTGGAAGAGGGTATCTATTCTGCACATTGATCCCATTTAGTTCTCTACAATCAATTTATATCCACATTGATCTATCATTCTTCTTCAAAAAGCGAACAAGTTCTCCCTAGGGACACACACTCAGTCAAATAGACCCCTACTCTAATAGATTATGGATTTGTTTCTTTAATTCCTATAGATTAACATTTTGCATCATATATGGGGTCTCTGATATTGAAAGAGATCCAGGTATGGGTTCAATGGAAAACTCTACCTATATTTTTGGGGGAGGTCCGAGTTACTCCTCTGGAAATACATCAATGTATTCTTGGACGATGGGACGTTTTCTATCCTTGTACTCTCCATTCCTTCTTTTTATTCACTGATCAAATCCATAAAGAAGGAAATAAGAGGTTGTTATAGACAAATATATGGATTCTATATCTCTCATTGTGAGATAATTTTAGGTTTTCCATTCATGACTACTGAAATTTCCATGCTTATGAATTTGATCATATAATTATACTTTGAGAGCCAGTCCATCCCTAAAATAATGTTGAATTTCATTGTGGGAATGACTACTAGATTTGAGATATGATTTTTATCACTAAATTAAATACTAGATTTTTTAAATAATGAAAATTCATGGATAGTCCCATTATGAGTCTTGACTCATAACTCTACTTTTAAAAATTTAGAGATTGATTATAAATTCATTTCATACTTTGAGGAAATAAAGGATTGCATAGAACCAAAATCAAATAAAGTATTTTCTAGTTTTTAAGGAACTTAAATAGTATTGACCTCCACATCATTTTGAAATTCAACATCTTAAATTTTGATATAAAAATCAGGACATTTCTCCCTTTTACATCATTATGTCATTTACATCCCACAGAAGAATTAGGGGATCTGCCTTTTCATGAGTGACATAATGATGTGCAACGTCACATCATTATGTCATTTACATCATTATGTCATTTACATCCCATGGAAGGGAATGCTAGTTTTATATATGTCAATTATAGAATATAATATATCCTTTGTAGGTATTGATGAATACCCCTAAAAATGAAATATTTTTGGATATTAATATAAATAAAATAAGATAATTTCATTAGAAAAATAGAGGGATTTTGAGACGAAACTTCAGCAGAATAAAAGATAGACGACATGGTTTAGAAAACATTAAAAAGAGAGGGGAAACAGGTATACCATCCATAAATGACCAATAATACAATATAGGGGCATAATAAAATAAAAATAAGTTCATGTTATTGATATTTTAATGAAATAAAAAATGAAAATGAAAATTTAAAGAAAATAGAACATGTGATTTATTTTCTGAAAATTTGACAGCCTAACTGAGTCACTTCAAAATTCCGAAAATTTATTTATGAGATAGAAATGGGTTTCTAATAAGTTGGACATAAAATTTTCAGAAATAAGTATATATAAGATCATATCCATCAATATTAAAATAGAAATTAAATTACATGACATAAAGTAATTATTTAACTAAAAGAGGAGGGTGAAAGGTTCCCTTACCTTGAAGAGTAACTACAAAAACTAGATTGTTGGGACCTTGGGGCTTGAGGGAACCTTTGGAGGACATCATGGAAGATAAAAATACCATATCATAGTTGAGGTGGAATTTGGAATGAATGTAATGAAGTAATGTGTTTGTATTTATAGAAAAAGTACGGGAATGTATTATTAATTTCTAAGGGACGCCTCATTAGTGGTATTTGAAAACCCGAGGTTTTCCCATGGTATTCTCCCATGGCATTGGAAGCTTAGGAATCCTCATAATATATTTTATACTTCAATAGTAGATCAAAAATATGACAACATTATTACATCATTATTGATGTCATTAAACACACCGAAACTCAAAACTGTTTTTTTACAATTCACTGAAAAAAAACATTTTATAAAAAACACATAAATTCACCTTTACTTAATATCTATATACTGAATTTAAAAAATGAACACCATTTTATGAAAATAATTTTCTAATTTATGAAATATTAATTTTTTATGTAAAATCACTAGTTACATGAAAAAAATACTAATACTTAACTAATAATTTCTAAAACGGTTATTTAGTTATGCTATTATATCACATTACCATTGAAGATGCCAAAAGTATTTTTATACACACATAAGTGTTGTTTACATTACATTTTCACATTACATTTCATAATGGTAATATTACTCTTTATAAATTACTATTCACCAAAAATTAAGTTTATCTTATTAGACTCCAAATTTCATACTGATCACAACTGTATAAGACCGTGTTTTTTAAAATTATTTCTCATTATTAATTATTTAATGTATAAAAATATTTTTAAAATACTCTTATTTTTATATTCATCAATAATATATATATTCTAAAAATTAATCCAATATTTATTTTAACATTAGAAATTCAAAAAAACTTACCATATTATGAAATAACAATTTTATTTATACAAAATCATAACACCGGGTAACTAATGTCTAATTATATAGACCCTTATAAAAACTCCATATGACCTACGATTAGGGTGTTCAATGGTGACAGAATCTTGGGATGTCTCAAACAACATTGCTCAAGTGGTGATTTTTCGAGCATGAACATCTCCTAATGGAAATTACGTTCATGCTTCATATATTGAAGATCATATTCATCTTGATCTAGAGAAAATCCCAGTTATTCTACCTCCTTACTAGCTCTGTTTGATGATCTTAATATGACCCTGAGTCTTCTAGATGAGGCTATAGAATATTCTTTCTATATTAATTAACCATGATCATTTGTATTAATAAACATTAATCAGAGCGTTAAGTGTATAGTTTCCATTGGTAATTCTAACATACATAACTTATTTTAAATTTATTTTTAATTAATATTCCATTCATTGTTTTTTGGGGGTTTCCAAAGCCTTTATGGAGGAATGGGTGAGTTTTCATGAATTGGGCCAAACAGTGAGCCCAATTCCAGATTTAAAATAATTTTTGTTTCTTTTATAACTCATTCATTTTTAAACATTTTTTATCCATTAAAATTTATATTTGACCTCCCCTGATCTATTAACACCAAAATTTAAATTTGGGGCAATTATAAATCTATAATCATGGGGGATTTCGGTTTTTATTTAAGAATTTGGCCATCCTGAAAGCCCATTTTCCAGTTTTAAATTGTTTCTTTAATGTTTTAATATATTTTTCATTATAATTACATTATCAGTGATTTAACCTCCCCATATACCCTAGGAATCCCATCCACGCTCCCATTTCCTTTCCCCCCACTTTAGATCTTGTTTTCATCACGATTGAGTGCTGAAATTCTTAGGGTTTTTAAAATCGGGCTGATTTGAGGAGGTAAGTTTGTTCCATCATAACTCTCTCAAATCTTACACTTTTCCCCCATTCAAGTTCCTAAATGATCTCATTATCCTTTTTTGAACATCCCATGAATGGTTTTATGTTTCAAAATTCATATTTCGGTGGATTTTGGGTCGTTTTATACATGATTTTTTTGAGTAAGTGTTTTTCTCTTCAATTTGTTCACTCTCCATAGGGTTTTCTCCCACTTTATTATGTTCTAAAATGTCCAGAAGGTAGGGTTAAAAAATATGGTTTTATTTGAATACATTTTGGTTAAATATTGTGGTCTAGGTCTGGATTTAGCATCCTTGTGATGCGGTTGTGGTGCGGTTGATATTTCACACCAAGTTTTGAGGGATTCAACACTTTCGGTAGGTGGTTCCATGTGTAAACAATTATTGATGAGTTAGCTTTCTGTATTAGTCATTTTTCATAATTATCATATGTTGGGTGTGGTGCGAAAACTGTTTATTATTGATTTGGTTATGTTTTCAATTTTATATTTTCATTTTAACTTGAAATTAGGTGTTTTAATGTGTTACTCATGGGGTATTATTTGGGTGTATTTTATAACATATTGAATTGGTTTACTAAATCTTGCTTGGACTTCGAATTCTATTTTGGTAATTTATTAGTGTCAAGTGGGCCTAAAAATATGGGTTTTTAATAGGTTTAATGTGTAAAAAATTGTTATACTTCTTGAGAGGATTTAATGAAAATGTGTGTTTTCATTTCAATCTTTTGTAGTATTATTCAAGGTGATTTTATAAAACATGAAAGTGGTTTTATAAATGTCTCTAAGGCTTAAAATTATGTTTTTTATGGGAATTGGTTTTGTTTTTGGTCTTAAATGGTGGTTTTAAATGGGTTTTGTGTGCAAGATATATTGACACCACTTGGGCTCTTTTTATGAAAACTGAAAAAAATTAGTTGGTCAAACAAATTATGAAAAGGGTGAATTTGTACTGATATTTAATGTGTGTTCAATTATTAATCGGTTTTAAAAGGTGAAGAGAGGTTTTAAGATGTCAAATATTTTTATAATGTTTTGTAAATTTCCGAAATGTTTTAATAAATTGTGATGTTGGAGCGAACATTTTTTGTGGGTTGTTTCATGTAAGTTTGATGATAAATAATTTTGAAGGTAAAAATGGTATTATGTAACAAGTGAGTGGGATTTTATGAGAGTTTTAATATATTGGAATGGTTTCATAAATTTTTTTAATGGATTTGTGAAAGTGTTAAGGAAATGTGATAAGTGTTGTGGGCTATTTTGGTGTGAGTCGGATTTTGAAATAAATCTGAATGAAAATTGGACTATTGTTACTAGTGTTGTATACATGTGGGATTTTTGGTGAATTTATGATATGGAAATGATATTTTCATGTGAAAAGTATATTCATTTACTTGTTGAACTTTTTTATCACAAAGGGAAAACTCAGTATCTAGGTGGGTGGACGTGTACTAGTATGCTACTGAATCCGTGGGGTTTGGCCTCAGTTTCAATTAGCAAAATTGATGCTTAAAACTCTATCTAAACTATGATGATGATGATTGGGGACCACTAGGTTATGGGTATTCTCCCTAATAGTGGCTCGTGCAAGAGAACACATATTTTTTTTTCTAGTTACTCTCACCGAGATACGAGGTACCTAGGACCCACAACTAGCTAGTGCCTAGGGGTTATTTTCTATTGCTTGTGCTCATTAGATCCTTTATACATACCATCGTCATACGGTATATTTTTGGATGGAAAATTCAGTAGCTTTTTAATTTATTTTAAATGTTTTTATTCTTTAAATTATCCCACTTTAAAACTGTATTTTATGTTGCATCTTTTAGAAATTGTAACTATAAATTACATGTTTTTTGAAAACATGCATGTTTTTCGTCTTGGAATGTTTATCACATGGAATATCTTAGTGGTGGTAACCTACTGGGAATTGGATCACACCCTAATTAAACCCTTGGGTGTTAGTGGACTTGGATATTTTTATTGTCACAGGTTTGAGTACAATTTTTGTGCCAACATTTCGGGGTTTCATCGGTCATTCATGATGTGTTGTTGTGGAGATGTCTTGAGGGAGATTCTTCTTTCCATGATGAAGTTCTTGGTATGTCCTTATTTTGTTTTGTACCTTTTTAATGGTCTTTAAACATAGTTTTTACTTCTGTAATTCAGGTCGGAAATTTTTTAAAAGACTGTTTAGTTGAAAAATTCAGAATTTTTTTATTGAGATTGTTTGTTTTTTAATGTTTCTAAAATCAGCTAAATCATTCCAAATTATCATTATATGATACATGAGAACTTGTGCTATCCCATGGGGATCGAAAACTCCCTTCGGGACTTGGCTTGGGCCGGGTTTGGTGTCGTTCTGATGGCGACCATATCTGGTTCATGACAGTCATATTGACCAATTATCATATAATAATTGAAACCCATTGTTCTCACTATAAATATTCTCACTTAATTTATAAAATGATATAGGTTTTATGAGTAAAAAATAAAATTACACACAATTTCCTGAAACAAATATTATTCAAAAGTTCAGGTCAATACATTTATCATTTTCATGAGTGGATCTCAGGTGTATCCTTTTATGTATATGTATTACACAAACCCAATGTTTATATAATTTGTTTTCATTCAGTAAGAGTATATTTGAGATTAGGATGGATATTACAATATTTTGGTTTTACAGGAATAGTTTGGGATTCCTAGGCACAATCATTTTTATCATTTGGGTACTTTTATTTTCTTCTACTGTTGTTTCAGTCATGAATGAAATTACATTTATATACATAGGAATTTTTTCTCATTCTAATGTAGAGTTGATTTATCTAGTTGTCTTATTCATCTTCCCTATATGTTCTCTTAGATATTAATGCCTCCATTATATATATTTATTATACCCACTATGATGTTTGTTAATGAATGACCTATTTGAGGTGGTCTTCAGGAGATCACTATTCTCTTTGTCTTAATATAATTCTATTATGGGAACTATTTGGGGGGGTTCATGATAGATTAGATCAGAGGTTTGGGTTATGGGATTTTATAGATGTGGATTGTGGACCAGGTGAGTATTTCATGGGTTGGTTGGGTAATGATGTTAGATACATTTAATGTGAGATGTAAAAAGGGATACCTAATGATACTTGGGTATTTTGGGTCCCATGTGATATGATTCACATACTTTTAGGTATTTTATGTATACAAAAATATTGATACTGGTTGTTGGGTAGAAACCTTTGAAAGTATCATGCATTATTTTTTGTTCGTATTTTTTAAATCAACTATCATTGGGATAGGTTAAACCATAAAAGAATAAAATAACTAATTATTTTAAATATTCCATATTATAGGTTTATGTGTTTCTAATTTGTTACTGATTTTATGGTATGGGTTGATGTGATATTTAGGTTCTTGTTGAAGGTGTTCAAAATGAATTTTCATCAAATCGTGAATGTGTGGAGGCCAATGATGATGAAACTAGGAGGATAACACTCTTTTAGTTTTAGTTATAGAGCCTATATAAGTATAAGGGTTCCACTACATACATAGTGACAGAATATTAGTTTAAAAAGGTGTAAAAATCATGTTGTTTGATCCATTATCCAAAGGATCCCTATGTTTCATTGGTTGTAACAGGGTTTCATGGAGTACAGTGGAAGTGGTGGATCTTGTTCCTTGGGTATTTCAAAGTATTAAAGGTATAATAAGATATGATCTATGAAAAATTCCATGTAGATTATATTTCTTTGACCATGAATGTGCCCTGTCTCCATCAATTGTTTACCCTTTGCCTTGTGAGTTCCCCTATGTGGGAAAATGTGATCTATTTCTAGAAAATTAACCAATATGAAGAAGTACTGTTTCTAGATGGGGAGTCATGATAGAGGCATTTTTGGAGTATTTTTTTATATATCTAGTTCCATGTCACCTCATTTATACTAAAAACATATGATATGGTTATGGTGAGAGTAGAGGTTTTGAGTGGATATTTGATAAAACAAGTTCATCATGAAATGAGAGACATCATGCTTCCTCATGTTGTAGAGTAGTGCTTTGGGGATCCTAATTTCTATGAACAATGACATATTGGAAATCCAAGGACAGGTCCCCTCCCTCAATATCCCATTTGTACTGGGGTGGTGTCTCGCAGATCTATTCCAAGGGATTGAACACATTTTTTCACGAGGAGTCCTAGTTCTTCAGAAGATAGAGTGAATAAATATATTTATTAGGTAGAATACACCAGGTGTTCTACTTTGGGTTCTTCTATTGTGTCAGTTATTATTGGGGTAGTAGTAGTAGAGTAATCTAAATAGGGATTAATAGATTGGGAATGAGACATGTAGAGGAATTCCTTGAGATGTTACTCATCATAAGAGAGTTTATCATCCTCAGGTAGGTGGTCATCCTTAGGGTCAAATATTTTACGGAGTAGTTTTTCATTAGCATCATGATCTATCATTTCTAGTACAAGGTTATACAATCATTATTTCTAGTAACTCTTTTACTATTTTCTACATGGGTTCATTCCTTGTTCGATTCAAAATATGCACATTCTTTCATATAACTTACCACAATCCATACATTTGGATTTGAGGTGGAGATAATTCTAGTGTCCATTGAATTTACTACACAAATTAAGCATTGAAATTATTTGTATGAGGTATGTAGAGAATATGAAATAGTGTAGTTAAACCATCTATCCTTAGGATAATTAATATATTTATGGATATATCCATAGGACATCATACTTGGTATGGATTAGAATTATTTGTTGGAGTTGATTTTGGATTACTTTTTGAATCATGTTGTGTTCTCTAATAATGATAAAGATACAAAAGATCTCATTAGAGAGTGATACCCATAGATGTGTTGGAAACATGTTTCATCCTTATATTCCCTTGATTACTAATCTAATTATGAGTTCATCGTGGTTCATCTGATGGTGTTTCCTAGGGTTATAGAAGAGTACCATGATGTATTTTATGAGGTGGTTGTCATGTTACACCCTCTAAAAAATATCAAACCTGGGATAAATATACCACTATAAATTTCTCTAATATCGATGTACCCATAGAGTATGGTTTTCTCTGAGTTTTGAGAGTAATGTGAATAGTTTAATGATCTACTGAATAGTGGTTTTATTCATCTGAAAATTTCACCTTAGGGTGAACACATTTTCTTCATGAAGAAGGTTTATGGAAGTTTTCATTTTGTATCGAATATCATTTTCTTATATTTTTTGATAGAGAAGAACCTCTATACACTTCCATAAATACAATAATTATTCTATCATCTAAAAAGAGCTAGATAGCGATCAAATATTTATTTGTGGTCATGATATCATTCAATAAAGGTGATAGATGAGGATATTTTTAGGTCCAAATTTTTATTTCATCATTAGAGTTATTAGTTAATTGGGCTACTACTGGATTTAATGGATACTGTATTCATCATCGACGGTTTCCAAGGCCCGAAGGGGCTCCACGTGATGATCTCTGTTATCATCTGGAATGCACGCAACATAGGGGGCTAAATCCAAACGTGCTTTTGTCACGTCGAAAGTATAGAAACACAACGTTTTGATGGTGGTTTTTTTGGAACCGAAGAAAAATCCTAGAAAACTACAATGGTTGGAAATAAAAATGGGTTTCTCTGGTGCATGGCATGGTGGTTTGGAGAATTCTAAGATCTGGATCTGTTGGAAGAGAAACGTGTCTGTGGAAGTGGTGGGTCTCATGCCACAGTGTGTCAACACTAAGGATTCCCATGGGGGTGGAGATTCTATTCTCCTTCATCTACGCAAGCCTTTATGTCCATGAGTGTATGGAGTTATGGCACCATTTACAGTTCCTTCAAATAGAAGCATTGCCCTGGTTCGTGGGCGGAGATTTGAATACTATTGCTGATCCCACTGAAAAAAGAGGGGGCTCCATCGCCAACCAAGGAGGTATGATGGACTTCTAGTACTTTATGGAGAATACGGGTCTCGTGGACCTGGGGTTCTTGGGAGCGAAATATACATGGTGTAACAACCGAAGGGGTGCAAGCCGCATTTGGAGTCGCCTTGACAGGTGCCTCACAAACATCCACGGGTTGGATCGCTTTTCGAAAACGTCAGTTACTCACCATACACGTTCCCTCTCAGACCATGATTTGCCTCATGTTGAGATCATGCATGAAGCAATGGTAGTGCCTTACTTTCACTACTCTAATTCATGGCACTGAGATGCAACCATCAGGAAACTCCTGAAAGACTTGTGGAAAAAGGAGGAAGAGGGAAGGTACTGGGGAGGGATGTTCAATCGGCTGATACGTCTCAAACAGGATATTAGAACATGGCTGGCCAATAGAATAGAGGAGGTGTATGGTGTGGACAAAATTCAGGCCGAGGTTGATAGTTTGGAGGAGTCCCTTAAAACTATCTGGGATGATGACATGTTCGTTTCCCTCTGTGATAAGCAAAACACACTGGCTGAAAGGCTTTTAGAAATTGAGAGGGGACACAAACAATGATCCTGGATCTGGTGGTTAAGGGAAGGAAATCGCAACAGTGCCTTCTTTCATGCATGCATGATGGAGAGGAGGAATATGAGGATCAATCTGAGGCTGCAGGATGGGTCCTACACTTCTAATATTGAGGTCGCTGGCAAGATGTCATTGGACCATTTTGAGGAGCTACTATCAGGGGAGGCCTCTTCCATCTTTGAGAGAAATTGTGCGGGGGGAGAGGCCTTCCTGATTTGCCTACCACAGCTGGTGAGGGTGGCAAACAACTCCTCTCTCATTTCCATGCCGCTAGAGGTTGAGGTTAACGAGTTGGTGATGTGCAGGGCCCAAGACAGTGAGCCCGGACCGGACGGTTTTCCTGCATCCTTTTAGTCTGCTGCTTGGGAGGTGGTTGGTCCGCAGGTGGTGGAGGCGGTGCAGGACTTCTTTGCTGGTGGAGCTCTTAACCGGATCATGTGTGCCTCAAGGGTGGTCCTCACTCAGAAGATTAAGAACCCATTCTTCATTAACCATTATTTACCTATCTGTCTGTGCAACATTGCTTATAAGATTCTGGCGACAGTCATCACCAGGAGGCTTAGCAACCTCATACCCAGGCTGGTATCATCGGAGCAGCACAGGTTCATCCAGGGGAAAATCATCCAAGGGGCGGTTGGCATCGCTAGTGAGCTCGTTCATGATCTCCACAGGCATAAAGTGGGTTCCAATGTCATTTTCCAAATTGATATGAACAAATCATATGATAATATTCAATGGAGCTTTATTATTCATTCCATGAGGGGATTCGGGTTCACGGAAAGGTTTTGGGACCTATGCTTCAGATGTTATTATTATCCCTAGTTATCTATGTCACTCATGGGGAAATGCATTGGATTCTTTAAATCTATCTGGGGTGTGCGGCAGGGGGACCTGCTCTCCCCATGTCTCTTCATCCTTGCTCAGGATGCTCTTTCCAGGAACCTGAACCTCGGATTGATGGATGGGAGTGTTAAACCATTTTGTGGGAGACAGGGTATAGAGAGAATTTTCCACTTGAAGTTTGTTGATGATGTCCTGATCTTCATGAATGGTAGGTGCAAATATTTTTCCTCCCTTATGAGGATTATATCTAGGTATGGAGGTCTCAGAGGCCATGGTATTAATCCCTCCAAAAGTCACATCTTTATATCCAACAAATGCCCAGGTAGAAGGTGTCGTGAAATACAAGGGGTCCTCGGATGCCAGCTGAAACAACTTCCTATCATCTACCTTGGGGTGCTGATTTCCTGTGGTCGCATCCTCAAGAAGCATTTTGAGGCGATTCTTGAGCAGATCCTGGGAAGGATTGTCAGTTAGAAAAACAAACTTCTATAGATTAGAGGGCGAGTGATGTTGATCAATAGTTTCCTTACATCCATACTGATGCATGTCTTCTATGTTATCACACCTCCAAAAGGGACGATTGCATGAATGGAGAAAACACAAAACCGTTTCCTGTGGGATGTGAAACAGGAAAAATGATGCCACTGGGCTACGTGGAAATGGATGGCTAGGCCAACTGCTGAAGGAGGTGTGGGCCTTCGGGATATTCGGGAGTCCATTCTCGGCATGCAAAAGAGTCTCTCTTGGGAGACCATTATAGGGGAAACATTGTGGGCTAGGTTCTTCAATGCCTGATATGGTCGGCATGAAGCATCTAGACAACGCCTGGCTACGGGCTTTTCAAGGTGCTTGTTTAATCTAATCGAGACACTGGCCAGACATTCTAGATGGGTCATCGGAAGAGGAGGGGTTATCTTCTGGGATACTAATTGGTCCGGGGAACCCCTCGCCTACCCCGGCTTCTCCCATTTGGGTATCTCCTTCAGTGATGCGAGTGGTATGTATGAGTTGATCCATGCGGCCCTGAATCCCACCCAAAGGATCTTCTTCGATTATATTTTCCTTTGTGATGAGATGGACATTTTCTACTTTACTAGGACAAGCTCTGGCAGGTATAACTCATGGGATTATATGAGGATTACCCAGGTGAGTGATTCTACAACTGAGGAGGAAGCAACAACATGCTGCAATGATATCCCAACGTGGATGAGTTTCTTGCTGTGGAGAGTCAGAAATAAGGCTGTTCCAATAGAGGCGAATATACAGTGGAAGGGAATATCCATGGCTTCTCAGAGTTACTACTGCGAAAGGCCGAAGACTGAATTGACGCTCCACCTTTTCTTCCAAGGAAAATGGGCCACCTATCTTTGGTCTTTATTCAACCCACAACTGAAGGGTAATAACAAGTCCCACTCCCTTCAAAACCTCAGGACAGAATGGTTTCAGGGCACCGTGTGTAGAACCATGTAATGCACTGCACAGGTCATCATTTTTGTTTCCATATGCTGGGTCATTTGGGAGGTGAGGAATCAGGTTCAGTTGGGGTCCAAGAGATCTGTACTATTCCTTCAGATGTGATTGAGATCCCTCATCATCGAGTTGAATTTTATGGTTAAAGGGGATCTGCATCGGCCACAATTTGCAGCCTTATGAACCAACAACATAAACATCCCAGAGGAAGTGGATGGTGGGTTAGGTGGTAGCCACAAGTTTGTGGTTTGAATCTAATCATTGATGGCTCCTACATGGAGGGGGTCATGAGAGGTGGTGGGGTTCTTAGAGATTCATGTGTTTCAGTCCATGTTGCTTTCAGTGCTTACTATAGCCTGGGCAACTCGTTGGGTGCGGAGGTTCAATCCGTGCTTTCTGGCCTGATGGTATGTAGGAGATGGGGAATTCAGGAAAAGGAGATTGATTAGGTCTCTGAAGTCATCATGAAGATTTTGCAAGGTCGAGAGGTAACTCCTTGGGAGCTCACTTATCTCATTCGCAAATGCAGGACGGAAACCAACCAGGGTAGGATGATGCATCATAGTCGGAGGGAGACCAATTGTGCAAAAGACTCTTTGGATCGCATGGGTAGGCAGGATGAGGAGCTCAAGATTTACTATGGTCCTAACTCTCTTCCCATTGAGTGTGTCAGTATTTTACGAGGGGATGCCCACAGCTTGCATCATTTCCACCCCCCCCCCCCCCCGAACTACTTGAGGCCTGTTTCTTTCTTTTCCAAATTAATAAAAAAAATAACTTCCAGCATATACCAATAGAAAGTATTTTAGATCATATGATGATAGAGGCAGTTGTTTCTTTGGTTTGCCTAATGACTATTGTATATTTGTAGGGTTTCCTCTATATTTCTGGATATTATAAGAGGTTCTTAGGTGAATTATCTCAGGTTGGAACTCCTTTAATATTTTTTAATTGACTTGATCAGGAGTTCTTATAGACTAACCCATTTTATGAAGATGTTGAGTACATAAATGAGATGTTATTTAATTTTCCATCCCCTTTTTACATCAGTGTGAGATCATTTTTAGGTTTTATTTGATTCATTAAATGTTGTGTATGGTTGTTCTTATATTTTTAAGGATTGGTTATTTCTAATAGGTCATTCCAGTTACATCCCCATGAGAGTAACTATTCATATCATGATCTCAAGTTGGAAATTGATGGAATTTCTTTGAGGTTTTTGTGAAAATTCCTCATCATCGATCATTTTTTAGTTTTTCCTGATAATAAGATCTTGAGGTATGTCTTCCTGTAGTGTGACATTATCTTTAAACTATTGTGGTGGTTTAAATTAATATACGATTATGACATTGAAATTTTATATGCACTAGGAAAGGGTAATGTTGTAGATGATGCACTAAGAAGGAAGCTTGGTAGCGATCCTATGCAAGAATCGGTGGATTCTTATAGATTGATTGAAGACCTCTAAAAAATGAATCTTCATATGGGAGAGGTTATAGAATAGGGTCTCATTTTTCAGCTGAATGTTTATTCATTCTTGGTGAAACTACTCATGGATTCTTAGCTAGGGGATTATGTATTTGAGAATGGGAGAGACAATGTTTTCTTTGGTGATTCCCCTAATGGTTTGTTTGATGAAGGATAACACCTCAAATTTTCCAAGGAAATCTATTCATTCCTTTGGTGATGCATGATCTTGTTCTATGTGAATTACATATTTCACCATTTTTGGTACATAGTGGTGTGAAAATTATGTACCATTGTTTCAAATGATATTTTTCATGTCCATTGTTAAAATCATGAATTGAAGAGTTTGTGTTCTAGTGTTAGGTCTTTTAGAAGGTAAAGGTCGAGCAATATTTCCCCAGTTGTTTTTTCTAGTTGTTAGATTTTCCACAGTGGATGTGGGAGTAAATATCGTAATAATTTTTTAATAGTTCTCTTCAATAATTGGGGTGATATAATTCAATGTGGGAGATTAGTAAAAATAGATGATATCATCCCACTTTATAGAAATCACGGAGTTATTCAATGTCATTTTTTGGTGATGTTATATCTAGAGGTGGTGGTGTGGATCCATGGAGTCTTAAGGATGATCATATCTAATCACAATCCTGATTTTACCTTCATAGTTTACATAAGAATTAAATATTATTTTCTCCCTCATCTAAGCATTAGAAAAAAGTTTCACCCACAAAAAGATAGTCAAACCCTGTCGGACTTCTAGAATCATGAAGAAATTTTACACTCTTGTGTCCATGATTTTGGAGGTTCATGAATGAGGAATATAAATTTAGTTGATTTTTTCTATAATAATAGTTTTCACTCTACTATTGGTATAACACAATTTTAATATTTTTATTGATGACCTTACTATTTCATTTTATTCAATACTAGGTTCAAAGAGTCAAAAATTATCATGGAATAACTAGTGAAGAATATAATAGAAACACTTTAGGAGAATTGTGAGAGGATGAAGTAAGGAAAAGATATCAAGATGTCCTATTTGGATAATGGAATGTGATATATATAGATTTATATTGGAAATCATGTGTTCCTAAAGGTGAATATTCATTGTGGGTAGTGAAGGATAAGTCATGGAATTAATATTTCTTTTATGTTTATTAGGCCTTTCAAGGTGAAAACTCATGTTGGAGCTATAATGTATCATGTAACACTCTCTACAAAGAAAATCTATATATATGATTTCTTTCTTATATCACATATCTTATTTTTACCTTCATTATGATTCAAACATCATCTATTGAGGAAATATCGATGCATTTGATGATTCATCCTTCATGGAGATACCTATGGTGATCTTGGAATTCCATGGGAAGGTTTTGTGACAGGGTGTTTTTCCTTTGGGTTGTAACATTCGGTGACATATGTTTGTGGAAAAGAGAACCTGAGAACATCAGTCGGACATGCATGATCATTACCCCAATCTATTTATTGTTTATCTCTTCCCATATAGTGTATCTTTTTTTAGGGTTCCCCTTTATAATTATTAATGGTATCATTTGATGATATTTTGGGTTCTTTATCTTGTTTAAGAGATATTTAACACATTCATTTGTTTTTTTGAAAATTTTTCTGAATTAATTACCCTGATAAAGGTTATTAATATCATATGTGGTAGATATTATTTCGAGGTATGTCATAGGTTG
Source organism: Viscum album (assembly GCA_963277665.1). Taxonomy (NCBI): domain Eukaryota; kingdom Viridiplantae; phylum Streptophyta; class Magnoliopsida; order Santalales; family Viscaceae; genus Viscum; species Viscum album. The sequence continues at coordinate 1,520,984,822 of OY728150.1, forward strand.
GAAATTCGAAGGATCATTTCCTTTATTTTCAATATGAGTTTTGTTTTTAAATTATCATTGATAAGAATAGTTTAAGAGGTATCTGATTTCTGTTCTTGGACCCTTCCTACCCTTACATTATTATTTCTAGGAGTTGGAGATACCTAGAAAACATACCAATGTTTTTTCTAGGTCAAATTTTGAGTTAAGATGAAAAATAATCTTAATATAAGATTGTTCATAGTGGAGGGATACACTATGAATTATGAATAGTGGTAGTGTCATATAAGGATTGACTGTGGTGCATGTTCCTAGGAGGAGGAATTCATAAAAACATACATTTTGTGGTGAATTGTTGCTATAGATAATGGATGTGACATCAGATTTTCCTTACTATTCTTGATGATATAGCATAGATTGGATGGTGGTGTCTCATAGTCATCAAGGTATAATTTGGTCGGTTTTCAAAATATCATTACCCTTGTATCCTGGAGCTTAACTGAAAGATAGTCTCTTTCGGGGATGTGGGGTTCTTTGGGTGGTGGTTTGGGTTGATCCATAACCCCTCCTTAGGCAAATATGATTTTTTTTCATGATATATTTTTTGGTTATCTGATGAGACATTGACTAGGGGTATGTGGATATTTTCCTACATTTCATCGTAATGTGTCATATTTCCGGTTTTTATATCGATTTGTTTGAGGTGTTGTGATGTGATCTTCTAATATTTATTTTTCTTATAAATTCCATGAGTTTTCTCAATACAATTTTTATCCCATATCTTTCTCTTTAACCCTAGGTTCCCCAAATCTCTTTTGATAGTGAATAGTCCCCATATTTCCATGATTTATCCATTGAGAACTGAGGTTGGATCTTCCATTATTTATTGTGGTTCATTATTGATTGGATCATAATTGATCTTGTTTATTATTTACATGATATTGAACTTGATCGAAATCATCCTAAAGGAGTTTTTTTTGTTCAGTGTGTCCATGGCACAAAGACCATTGATAATCATACATTCCTTGTGGGATAGGTGATTAGAGATCCAGTTTATATATTTTTTCCATTGAATGAATGTTGAAATATTTATGGTAGTGGATTTTTCATATATTTTTTCTTAAATGAAATTGTTAATTAATTATGATTTATCCCTTTTGGTTGAAGTGTAAATAACCTAATCAAGTTTAAACCAGAATAAATATGAACTTGGTTTATGGTTGAAAATCTCATCTTCTTCCAACTTGATAACAATTTTTCTCCTAAGTTACTATATTTAGTTTTTTCTATCTCATGTTTTCTTGCATGTTTTTTATGAATTTCTTAGCATTTTTTCCTTTTGTTTATCATGTGTAAATATTATAAAATTGATAAAGAATGTAAATAAATAAATTAATTTGGTTGGATTAATAACATCAAAATTTAATTTTAATTTAATCGATATTCCTGTAATTTGATGGTAATAAAATTGATTTGGGGTTAATGTTTAATTAAACTTATTCTCCTATTGGATAATGGAATTGGCTAATGATCCTAAGCTCAAATTATTGTTCTAGATAATAATAGAAGGCATGTTTAATGAGTATTTTTCTTCACTAAAATTATTTGAATTAGAATCTTATTATAGAGGTTTTAATGTCCTATATTTTCTATATGTTACTTTTAAAAAATTTATGGATGAATTTTGAGAACAGGTACAGAGAAAGAGTGGGATTCCGAGGCCCAGTTTTCCTAGAACAATTGTTTGAAAATTTTTAAAATATTAAACAACCCACATAAATTGTTTTTCTGAAAAATTATAATAACTTTCAAAAGGGTTCCCAAATCATAAATATGTGGGTATCATTGTGTTCTGAGTGGCATTATTACCCTATGAACAACCTAACATTGGCTGATGATGGTCAATTATAAAAATTAGATAGATGCGTTTTGAAAATTTAAAATAAATTATTATTATTACTTCTATTTTTTCGACGCAGTGATAGAGAGACATGTTTTCTTTTTAAATAAACTTTTTTTCATGTATATAGGGTTAGGATCGTAACCTTGGTATTCCATAGAGTCTCTATAGATGAAACCTTGAAGATTAATCTTGGCAGGTGATGATGGAACATTGGATCAAAGATCGACAGATGTCGTCCATGATAGATATTGTAAGTGGAAAATTGATATTCAATAGTGAGAGTTCCAATTCATAGGTAGGACACATTATTTCATATTTCCTTCCATGTTCTTGAATTCAACAATGAACGTGGACCATCCATTGAATTAGTTGGTCCACTGGTCGATATTTCCTTATAGGAAGTGTTGTACTTTGTGGGATGTATGGGGTTTTATTATAGAGAATATTATTTTGATTTTTTATCGTTCTTATGGTAATATATCAATGAAGGATTTAATAACAGTCTAGGATTATTTACCATATTTGTTCATTGTGCATTTTTCTCTCCCCAGTTTCTTATACATGTCTTTCTTTCTTCTTTTGTTTTTGAAGTAATTATTGTTTCACCTTTATTTCTTACTGAAATGATCTAAAATTGAAGATACAACAAATAGAAAACCTAACATAGGGGAGGGTTGATAGTTAAGAATGAATCAAAGTGATTTAAGAGAAATCATTCCGCGGGTGAAATGCATCAGATTTTATTTAATCGATTCTTTGAGCCAATTTAATGACGAAAACACATTGTTTGGTAGTTAGGGAGTTGATAAAAACATTGATCATAAATTTTCAGGTTAATTTTGCATTGGAGTGGAAACCAAATATAGGCCGAGGAGAGCATGACGGAGAAGACAACATTATTGAAAATCCAGAACAGACAACATTTAGCCCAGTATAAATAGTGTTTGTTCATCATTTCACTAGTCATCCTATACATAGAAATTAAACAGACATGGGGTGGTGTACAAGGGTGTTCTATATGGCATGTAGTCCACCACACTACATGTATTTAATCCGATACAAATTCTACGATGTGTACTAGTACACAATAAAGGTAACATGGGTTAATAATTATGTACTAAACAATGGCTAGAGCACATGTCCAAACCCTGAATTATAAGATACTAAATGTGTATCCTTCTACACAATGTGTTCCCATCTTCTACAAGATAGGTTCTGAAGACACTGGTTGTTATAGACGGGTTGTACTTGGGGAGAAGGTAAAAGACATGTTACCCAACTACACACCATGTTCCCCTATTATATATGGATTTATTTTATCTTCCACTATATCATATACATGTTTAATTAGGGTTTGTTCCCTTTATCATTTTCCTAGATGATAGGTATGAATAATTTCCTACTCATAGGTCTATTATCCCTTCATCAAGACTATCTTGATAGAGTTGTGGAATCCCCCGAGAGGCCCCGAGTGAGATCCTCTATTCATTATTTATTACTTAGGTCATGTAATTGGTATTGATGTGATCAAATTTTCTTGGGATCTATCTTCTACTTAGCAGGTTAATCTAGATTTATTTATTAGTATCATCACATGGACTTAGAATTTATCCTCTTCTATATATCATATCTCTTTTTAGATCTTTCATCATATCACTATCATGATAGTTCTCGATGAACAATACCTCCCAGATGGAATCCATTATTTCTATCAGACTCAAGAGTGTGTTCTCCTGGATGATTATTTGATCAAATATACAAGATGATTCACTAGTGTTGAATTTTGGTAGTTGTGACTTACCTCTATAATATGCATCTTGGATTGATTATATATTGATATTCTTATGATTGCAGGAGAAATATACTTGTGAATATAGGATTGTACTTTGTTACATTTCATTGTGGTTTTGGGGTGTCATATTGAGTATTGTTATACTCACCCCAACATGGGCTTTGCCCAGACGAGTCATTTCTTATGCAGAGGACTGACCTTTTGAAGAAGAACTGTGTGAACCCGCACCAGACAGAGCTTTGTGAGATTAGGTAGGATGAGGTGTCCTTTGACTACGTGAAGTAGTCCTATAAACTTTTGTTTATATGTTGAACTTTGGGTTTACATACTCTTTTTGATGGGATTTTATTCTAGTCTAGTTTATATTACATTATTTACTTTCCTTCCATACTCTATTGGTTGGTATATAGCAGTATTCATGCAATTTTTACTTAATGGATTTCAAATTTCATCATTTTTTTGGGCTTAGATATTAGAGTTTTTAGATAGGTACATAGGAAATTCTTCCCATGTTAGTGATATGCCAAATATTTGGTAGTCACTAGCACTAGCCTTTTAGAGGATGGCATGGGGAGTGGCGGCATGGGCCGCCACTGAAACGGGTCTTGAAAAAGTGGTATAACATGTGGTTAGATCTACATTAGGAATTAGAGTATATGAGATTGGTTTGGGGAAACAATGTTAAGTGATTACTGTTCATATTTCAGGATAGAGAATCTACTGTTGGTGCGGGTGGCCAATTTATCTATTCACCATGGCTCTAATAACCTTCTTTTCAACTCGGTACAATAGAACACTAGTTGTATGGAAGATAATGTAACTTGCATCATATAGAAAACTCTAACTATTTCCATTTCCTTCTTGAGTCATCTCTCAAGATATACTGAGTGACTATTGTACATCTTTTTTTCTTATAGGATTCCTCTGTGATACATACCATCTTGGATTATGTATCTTGATCATAAGAATAACACCCTCAATGATAAGGATTCAATGCAGGGACAAGTTTCCCAGATGTCACTCCAAGGTGGTGCACCCTCTATACTACAACCTATTGACAAGTACGTGGTGCCCATAATACTATAATAAAATTTGTATAGACTGATCATGATCCACGAGTTTCAGAGATAGAGACCCATCGGAATCTGAGGAATGCCCGGCCCTCAGGTGTCTGAGGACTAGCTTGAGGTAGTGAACTATGTTTTTCCCATTGTCTAGACACTAGTTGGTCAGATGGTGGTTCCAGTTGTGATCCTTTCTCACAGTTTAGTGAGGCAATGGTGGAGTTTGGTCACCTAGACTCATGAAGTGGTGAGCCTCTCATGGATAATGTTTGAGTATCTATATAGATAGGAGTTCTCATTAGTTATGATTAGATTTTTATGTATATAAGAACTCCTTTAGCTCGAAAATGGTAGTATGAAAATAGATGATTATTCATCAATGTTCAGAAAACATTCTAGGTACACAATGTATATAGTTAGAGATCATTGCTTCCAGGATATAAACATTGACTGAGGTCTGTGTAGAGACATCTGATCCATTGTTATACCTTTATACATTCTGACTTATGCTGTGGGGATTGAGAGAGAATTGGTGGGTGATAGTTTTTGAGTAGATAAAATACATCTGTTGATAGTAAATAGTAGACAAGAAGGAGAAGAGACCTTGGTAGTAGTGAGACAACATTATTAATAGGGACCTGGTCATGGGAGAAATTTTTAGTGTTGTCCCTAGGATAGAGGATCTGTAGTTCACGACTCAAAGGTTGGGTCCAATCCACCCAGTGAGAGCTGGTGATATTCATGTAATGGAAGAGGATGTCTATCTAACAAGTTTCCAAACGGTCATGCTACTGATAGGGATACATTGTTGGACCACTGAGGTCGAGACAATGATAGGAAAAATTATATCCTATAGGTGACAAACACGGTAGATGTGTTGGGAGAGCAGTTGGAGCTGATCAATGTTTCAGCATATTACCACCACCACCCCTTAGAGGTCCATGCCAGGCTCAAGGATCTTGAGGATAGGGGAGGAGATAGATGCATGCGGTTCAGTAATATGACTTAGGGGATCTAGGATTGATCAGAGGTATGATCAATGTCATATATACTATAGCTAAAGTAATGATAGACACATGTTTTAGTAATTCCTTTCTCCCAACATATCTTGTCTGCGACCTACAGATTCTGGTTAAATCCTTATCTCAAACATTATGCCTGGAGACACATAATGGAGAAGAATCATGGATCACTAATTTATGATGATATTTTGTCATACCCCTTAGAGGAAAGAGATACGGTTGGAACCTCTTGTTGATAGCGTCAATTAATTATGAAATCATTCTTGGTGTGTATTGGTTATCAACACTCCATGCTCAGATTTATTGTTTTAGGTAAAGGGTGTAGTGTTTCCACAATTATAGGATGGGATTTTTCATTGTCAATGAAATAAAATCCTAGAAAGTACATGATTGAATGATCCATAGATGTTTATAGTTGATTACTCATAAGTTATCTTTCCTGACCCTTGGTGTAGAAAATTTTATGAGTATTCAGTTTCTAGTAGTGGCAGAAAAGTACAAGGACATCATTCATGTTGATGTTCCAGGATTACCTCCCTATCAGTAAATATACTTCTGCATTTATTTATACCACATGATGGCACCAATATCTAAACTAGCATATTGGATGGATAATGCAAATATTTTTGAGATAAGGGTACACTTGAATGACTTGCAGAGCAAGGGCTTGATGATTCCTAGTGTTTTACCATAGGTAGACCCAGTTTTGTTTTCCAAAAAGGAATATGGGGGAAGGATGTTGTTTCTTGTTGTTTCTAGTATATAGGTTCATGAACCAAGTTACTAGGAAAAATAAGTACCAACTACTGAGTATCGATGGCCTCTATGATCAATTGAGAGGGTCATGATGGTTCTCGAAGGTTGAGCTCAGATCAGGCTATCACCGACTGCAATTATGGTATTATGATTTTACAAATATAGATTTTAGAGATAGTTACAGTCACTATGAGTACATCGTGTCACCCCTTTGGCATGAAGAACTCCCCAAAAGTGTTCATGGGACTCAAAAACTAGATCATTCATCCTTACTTGGATATATTCATGGTAGTCTTAATAGATGATAACATAGTGTACTCGGCATCCAGAGAGGTTCATGTGAGGTTCTTAAGGATGGTCCTGAACATACTCTAAGATTACATACATTATGAAAAACTATTGGAATTCTAGTTCAGGTTATAGGTCATCCTATTTTTGGGACATGCTATCTCAATATATGTAGTGGAATTGGACTCTCCCAAGGATGAGGAAGTGTTAGCATGGGATCCACCTAAGAATGCGACAGAGGTGTGACACTTCCTCAGGCTAACATGCTATTATCAAATATTCATAGTTAATTTCTCTAGGATATAAGAACCTATTATAGATTTTACTAGAAAGTGGAAACCCTATGTTTATAAAGAGAAGTTACAATAGGATTTTTAATAGTTGAGGTAGATTTTGACAAGCGCTTCGATAATAAGATTTTTAGAGGATAGTGTCGAGTACGTAGGGTTCTACGATTTATCACAAACATGGAATGGTTGAGTCTTAAGTAATAAATGAGTGGTGGTTGACTATTGTTCATTCTTGTTAAAGCCACATAAGTAACTCTACATGACCCATGATCTTGAGTAAATAGTTGTAGTCTTTGTGTTGATGATTTAGGGACACTACCTATTAGGCGAGCAGTTTATCAGCTATTATGATCACAAGAGCCTCATTATATCTTCTTTAAGAAGGATATGAACTTGATATTGATACAGTGGATAAATTTATTCTTTAACTATGGATATGATATTTTATATACTATTACAAAGGGTAACTTGGTGGATGATTCTCTCTATAAAAGATTTTGTTTGTAGTTTTTGAACAAGGCATCAGAGTAGTTGGCCTTAATACATTTATCCATTGTGGGTGGAGATAGATCTTCTTACCCACAGTGCATGGTTGTCACCTCTGAACTCTTATTTTGATTATGGGAGGCACAAAATAGGGTTGTCATCTATGAGAAACTACTTGATCAGATATCCATAGGGCATGCTCTTTATAGATATTCACAATGTGGGGAGCACTTTGTTCTTTTAAAGGGATGCATAGTAGTACCAGTGGAATCGTAGGAGGATGTTATGAGAGAGTTTTATAAATCTCCATTGGCATTACATCTGGTGTGGAGAATATGTACAAGGACCTATGATTTCAGTTATGGTGGCCTTGTATGAAGAAGATAGGTGCATAGTTCATCTCTTGATTCTTACTTGTCAGCAAGTGAAGGATCAGATCCAGGTTCTATCAGGTTTAGCTCAACCCCTAGAGGTGCTGTAATGGATGTTATATGGGATATTTATATACCTTGTGACTATTTTTCCTTGTAGATCTATGGGAAATGATTTTATTTGGATGATCATTGATCAACTCAACAATTCATCCCATATCCAGTCTATCTGAGAGTAGAGATCCGTATAGATCTTGGGACGCATCTACATGATAGAGATAGTTCAACTCCATGGTTCCCCAACAATGATAGTTTTATATTATGATGACCATTTTACATCCTGATTGTGGAAGGTATTTCAAGGGGCATTTTCGTCGCAATTTCACTTGAGCACAACATGTCACCCACATACTGATGACTAGATAGAGCAGCCAATTTAGGTTCTAGATGACATGTTGTGGGCTTGCATGTTAGACTTCTGATGTAGTTTGGAGGATCACCTACCACCATTGGATTTTTTCATTCAACAACAGCTACCATTCCACCATTTTTATGGAATCATTCTAATAATTGTATGGGAGACCCTTTATACAACCACTTTTCTCTACTAACCCTAGAGATTTATCACTCATGGGCTCGTAGTTCGTGTGATATACTATAGCGATGTAAAAATTCATCCAGGATCGATTGAAGAGTGCATAGAGCCTTCAAAATACTTATGTAGATAATATAAATAAGAATTTGGAGTCCGAGTAAGGTGACCAAATGTTTCTATGAGATTCAACTCGATGTGGATTTGGAAGATTTGGCTGAGGCAACAAGGTTTCTCCCAGGTTTATTAACTCTTTTAAGATACTTCAGAGTGTTTGTGATGTGGAAGACCTCTTAGCTCTGACCCCATAGCTAGACCACAAAAATGATGTCTTCTACTTTTCATAACTGAGGATCCAGGTGCATGACTCATTGCATGTCATTGACTGGGGTGAGTTGGACATCTATGATGGAGAAACATTGGCGCAGTACCTAGTAGAGATAAATAATTGATATGGGAGGATCCTTCATAGATGAGATATTCCTTTAGTGCATGTCTAGTGGAATCATTAGAATCTCTAGGAGAGCACATAGGTGAGGAAGTCATAGATTCTTCACAATACCCACATCATTTTGAGTAGCCTTTGTTTTGGATTTTTGGGGTTGTAAATCCCCAAGTTGGGTAGAATGTAATATCCTGAATTTTTTGGTGTACTATTGTTAAATATTATATGTATTAATTTTGAGGCCAGGAGCTAAGAAGACTTGTGATTATGAAACCTAGTGTGCCCATAAGAATGACTGAAAGGTATTAAAATATAAAATACCTCATATGCACAATTTTACATAAAAAGTCGAATAACAACTAAAGGGTTTCTGGGATAACAAATTGTGGCCATCAATGCATTAAATCCAGTTACTTTACCCAAGGTGCGATATAACATTGGATGGAATGGGTCAACTGTAAAAAGTATTCATGGATATTTTTAATGAATAAAGTAAATTGAGAATTTATTTTGTTTTTCCATTTCATCATTGCAGAAATTTGTTTTCATTTTATAAACAAATTTAGGCAGGGATCCAGATTTAGGGTATAAACCCTTGATTCCCTAGAGGCTCTAGAGAGGAAACCATAATGATTTATCTCGACGGGTGATGATGAAACTATGGATCGAATAATAAATAATGTTTTTCTTGATGGATCTTTCTAGTGACAATATATTATCAATAGGGAAAAATCCATTTCCCAAGTAGGATGTGTTATTTAAAATTTCCTTCCCCATTCTTGAATTCAATGATGAACGCATACCAAATAATGAACAAGTTAGTCAACAGTTCGATCCTTCCATGCAGGATGGGTTATACTTTGCAGGATTTATGGGTTTTGATTGTATAGATTAATGTTTTGATTTTTTTTCATTATTATGAGAATGGTTCGAGGATAGAATGATCATTGGATGAGGTTTGCTCCTCAAATTTTTTCGATATCCATTTTTATACCCTCAATTGATCTATGAGTTCTTTGCTTTTCAATGATTTTTTAATGAATGATTGGGCCACCTTTTTTTCTTGGTGAAACGATATGGAATTGAAGATCCAACATCGGGACAATATAATGGAGGTGCGATGGTGATGGAGACAAATGAATCAAAGTGATTTGAGAGAAATAATTATTCAAGGGAAATGTGTCATATATGATTTAATCGGTGTTCTGAGCCAATTAAAGGCCTGAAACCCCTCGTTTGGGTGATAGGGTGGTGTAACTAACCTTGATATTGATTTTCAAGTCAACCCATGCACCAATGAAAACCCCAATGATCATCCAAGGAGAGCGGGATGAAGAAGATGACATTCCAGAAATTCCAAAACACACAAAATGTAGCCTTGTCTACATGTATTGTGTTCATCATTGGACCAATTGATGTGTACATATAATGTATATAGATAAATGGTGGAGTAAATGGGTTTCATACATGAGACAGCATGACCTGAACATGATACATAGGATAAACCATATACTGGTACATGGGTTAGATTAGACGGGTTGAAACCACGTACTATAACACAGCCATAGAACACAAGAGAACCCCATATTGAAGGACACCGTGATTGAATCCTTCTACACATTGTGTACCCATATTCAACATAAAATATTCTAAAGACATGTATGGTTTTAGACGGATAGTACATGGGGTCAAGTTACATGGCGTTTGACCCTACTATACATAGTGTAACCCCGTTCTACATGGATTTATTCTCTTCTCCTCCAAATATTAGACATGTTTTATTAGGGTATGTTTTCTTAATCATTTTCCAAAAAGGTAAGTTTGAATAATTTCCTACACATAGGACTATGATCCCATAAACATGACTTTTTGGAAGGAGTTGTGGAATCCCCCAAGAGGCCTGGACTGAGATCCTCGATTCATTATTCAATCCCTTGGGAATGTATTCAGTATTAACATGACCAACATTATATGGTGTTGATCCTCTACCTAGAGGGTTACTCTAGATTAAGTTGTTGGTATCACCCCATGTACCTGGATGTGATACGTATCTTTATATTGTGTCTCCTCTTAGATGTATCAGCGTATCTCTCTCATGAAAATTCTAGACAAAAAATACATATTGTATGGATGTCATCTATGAGATCAGACTAAGGATTCTGTTCTCCTAGATAAGTGCTTTGTGGAATCCTTGAGCTGAATCCCTAGGGTTGGTATGTGGTAGTTGTGACTTACCTCTATACATTGTGTCTTGGATTGAGTATATCTAGATATTAGTATATGTTATGTAGTAATATACTTGTATAGAGTTGACTGTACATTATTATGTTATATTGCATTAAGGTTTCTAGGTGTCCTACTGAGTATTGTCATACTCACCCCTACACGGTCTATGCCTGCATGGGTCATGTATTGTGTATATGAGAGATCTTCTGTTGAAGTCCTAGGTGGACCAGGACTGGACGGAGCATTGTGATATCTAGTTGGATAAGGTGTTCCTATGTATAAAAGAAGCATTCCCATCACCTTTTTGATTACATGTTTGACTTGTAGTGTATATACTCTTTTTCATGGGATTGTATTCTACCCCGATTTAATTTAATTTATGTACATTCCTCTAGAACTCTTTTTTTGGGATATATTTGTATGCATGCATTATTCACTTAGTGGATTTAATATTTCATCATTTTGTGGGCTTGGAGATCATTGCGTTCGTACAAGTACAAAGGAAATTCCTTCCATGTTAGTGATATACCCACTATGTGCTTTCAACAGCCCCTATCATATTGGAGGCGGGCATGGGGAGTCGTAGTACGACTTCCCCACATATGGTTTATGATATAGATAATGATGGATGGGATCCCTCGGCCCAGCAATATTGTCCGCTCTGGCCCAGTTGCTATCCCAGGCCTCACGGCTTTAAAACGCGTTGCTGAGGGGAAGGTAGGCACGGGAATTTCAAGCACCCACCAATCTCCCTCCACAACCGATGTGGGATTGGTTACCGGGGCACAGGCGCCAACAATCCTGGCGGGGGCCCAACAATCCTGGGCCCAGGACACAACATCCCCCCCCCCCCAAGCCCACACCGGTCCCGAGACCAACCACCCTCTGATACCAATTATTGGGTCGGAAAAAGACGGAGAAAAGATGACAAGAGGGGGGGTGAATTGCCTTTTAAAAAATTATTAACAAATTAAAAATCAAAGTAAAAATGCAGCGGAAATAAAGAAGGCAAGACACAAGAAATTGATAACGGAGTTCGGCCAAAACCCGGCCTACGTCTCCGCTCCCAACTTAACCATTGAGAGATTCCTACCGCTTGCTTTTCAATGGTTTTAGCAAGAAACCCACTAGGCTTTGAGGTAGCACTAGGACCTATTACAGCTTGCTTTTAGTGGTTTAGCAAGAACCCACTTGCTTTCAATGGAATAGAAAGAACCCACTATCCTTTTTAACGGGTGAAGGCTAGCTCACCGTGACACAAGCCTTTTAAAAGGAAAGGCTTGAAGAAACCTCTTCACACCTTAGTGGTGATGTGAAACCCAAAAGAAATGGGGAAGAGAAAAGGTGTTGGGGTTTGTAGGCACAAACCCAAAATTAAAGCTCAAAATAAATAAAACAATAAAAACCGTATTTTGAGAAGCCTTGGGCGCCTTTGATTGGATGGAGATGTTGAAGGCCGCTTCCGAGCTTCTTTGAAGGGGCTCCTTGGATGTGGAAGTTGTTGGAGCTATTGGGGTTCCCTTGGAGGAAGTCGCCGGAGGTTGGCCAATTGATGCAAAATATGTCTGTGGGCTTCCGTATAGTTCCGGTAAGTGTCTGGGGCTTCCTTGGCCTTTATTTATAGGCATGGAACCCTTTGGGGGCCTTCGGAGCCGTTGGAGAAGTCCTCGGAGCCGTTGGAGGCCAAAAGAGGGTTGACTGGTCAAACCCAACGGCTAGTTTGACTGGGATACCGGCTGGCCGGTGCAGGGCCACCGGCTGGCCGGTGCCTTGAAGAAAGGAAACTTGTTCTGCCCAGGAGCCACCGGCTGGCCGGTGCTGAGGCCACCGGCTGGCCGGTGGTGAGATAGTAGGTCTCACTGTTGAGCCAGGATGCCACCGGCTGGCCGGTGGTCCAGCCACCGGCTGACCGGTGGAGCCTGGCAGTGGGCAATGCCTCTGCCAGGTCCACCGGCTGGCCGGTGTTATCACACCGGTTGGCCGGTGGACTGAGTTTCAGTCCACTTGAAGTTCTTTCTTGGGCCAATCCTTTGGCAATCAATTTCCTATCATCCACAACACTTAAAAACAATGTTAGACACATATGAAAGTGATTGTGATCATGAAAATCAAAGAGCGAGGGGAACGAGAGGTACAACAATCTCCCCCTATTTTGATGATCACAATCACTAAAATAATCAAAGTAAAATACTGAAATTGAAAGGAAATGCTAAGTATGATGAAAAGGATTCTCCCCCAATCAATCAAGAAATTTCTCCCCCTTTGTGATTATCAAAATAGCTTGGGGCATAAAACTTGATTGAGGGAAAAATTGAAAATCAAGATTTTAAACAAATTGAAAATAATACCAATTGTTGAAAATTTTGAAATGAAAATTGAATAACAGATTGAATTGAAAGTTTTGAATCAAAAATTGAAAGTTTTGAATGAAAATTGAATAGAGAATTTTGAATTGAAAAATTTGAAACCAAGAGTTGAAATTGAATGTTTGAATCAAAAATGAATTGAAAATTTAAATTTAAAAATGAATCGAAAATTTGATACCAAGAGTTGAAAAAGAAAGTTTGAATCGAATGTTTTGAACAAAACAAACCTAACTCCCCCTAAATAAAAACAACAAATCATCGGGGAGAGGGATTTTTAAAAGAGACAATTTTTGGCCCGGTGAGACTCGCAAGAAGGGATTTTTCAATCCAAACTTGTCTCATGGCGGGTCTTCTTCGATAGAATTCATCCGAAAAAAAAATCAATTTGGGCCTACCATACCGGGCGTTTTTGCAATTACATTCGTAAATCATGTGCCCGTGTTTTTTACAATAGTTACAAAATTTAAAGCTAGAGCTCCCCCTTACAAAAACAGTGGGAGCATGAGAGGAGGAAGCTTGGTTGGTGTAGCCAAGTCCATTGGTGGTTCTAGATATTCGTTGAGAACCTAAGAGTTTGGAAAAATTTTGTTCACCTTGGGTGAACTTGGCTAAAGATTCCCTTAGGACTTTAATGGTTGATTCTAAAGAATCAACATTTGAGAAATTTTGGATTTTTAGGTAGAGTTCCTCCTTCTCTTTGAGAAGTTGATCTTTTTCGGAGGAAAGCTTTTTGAAATTCTTTTTCAAAGAAACAAATTTTGAAGAGAGTTCATGAAAACCATTTTCAAGTTGGTCTCTAGCATGTTGGAGTTCCTCATAAGACAAATGATTGAAAGAATTTGAAGAACTAGAAGACGAGGAAGAAGAGTCGGAAGATGATACCTCATGATTTTCCATTAGGCATTTTTTACCTTGGTCGCTCGAGGAGAAGGAGGAGAAGGGGGAGCTATCACTCCAAGATGCCTTTGAAGCCTTCTTCTTTTTCTTCTTTTTCTTGGCCCTTTTCTTGTGAGGTGGGAAAACGGGCTTGATCTTTTCGTCGGGTTCTTGCTTTTGATCGGATTCTTGCTTTGGAGCCTCGCTAGTACCTTCATAGGTTAGTTCTAAGAATTTCCAAAGATCGTAAGAAGTAGTGCAAGAAGAAATGCAATTAAAAACATTACGGTCAAGACCACAATGAAGAGCGTTCATGGCTTTGCCATCAAGCTCAAAATAAGCAATGTCATTGGGGGTCCATTTAGACTCATCGGGAGAGGAGAGGGAAAATCCTTGCATAACAATTTTAAAAATTGGATAACCAATGCTTTTGAGAAAAGTTGACATACGGGTTTTCCAAAAAGTATAGTCGGTTCCATCAAACAATGGAGCACGACCCAATGAATGTCCTTCGGGGGATTGAGAGGAAGATGCGGTAGAAGCCATCAAAAAAAAGTAGGATCTTTAATTTGAAACCGGTTAGGGAATTATTCAAATACTCCTCTGATACCAATTGATGGATCAGATCCCTCGGCCCAGCAATATTGTCCGCTCTGGCCCAGTTGCTATCCCAGGCCTCACGGCTTTAAAACGCGTTGCTGAGGGGAAGGTAGGCACGGGAATTTCAAGCACCCACCAATCTCCCTCCACAACCGATGTGGGATTGGTTACCGGGGCACAGGCGCCAACAATCCTGGCGGGGGCCCAACAATCCTGGGCCCAGGACACAACATCCCCCCCCCAAGCCCACACCGGTCCCGAGACCAACCACCCTCTGATACCAATTGATGGATCGGATCCCTCGGCCCAACAATATTGTCCGCTCTGGCCCAGTTGCTATCCCAGGCCTCACGGCTTTAAAACGCGTTGCTGAGGGGAAGGTAGGCACGGGAATTTCAAGCACCCACCAATCTCCCTCCACAACCGATGTGGGATTGGTTACCGGGGCACAGGCGCCAACAATCCTGGCGGGGGCCCAACAATCCTGGGCCCAGGACACAACATCCCCCCCCCCAAGCCCACACCGGTCCCGAGACCAACCTCCCTCTGATACCAATTGATGGATCGGATCCCTCGGCCCAGCAATATTGTCCGCTCTGGCCCAGTTGCTATCCCAGGCCTCACGGCTTTAAAACGCGTTGCTGAGGGGAAGGTAGGCACGGGAATTTCAAGCACCCACCAATCTCCCTCCACAACCGATGTGGGATTGGTTACCGGGGCACAGGCGCCAACAATCCTGGCGGGGGCCCAACAATCCTGGGCCCAGGACACAACATCCCCCCCCCCAAGCCCACACCGGTCCCGAGACCAACCACCCTCTGATACCAATTGTTGGGTCGGAAAAAGACGGAGAAAAGATGGCAAGAGGGGGGGTGAATTGCCTTTTAAAAAATGATTAACAAATTAAAAATGAAAGTAAAAATGCAGCGGAAATAAAGAAGGAAAGACACAAGAAATTGATAACGGAGTTCGGCCAAAACCCGGCCTACGTCTCCGCTCCCAACTTAACCGTTGAGAGATTCCTACCGCTTGCTTTTCAATGGTTTTAGAAAGAAACCCACTAGGCTTTGAGGTAGCACTAGGACCTATTATAGCTTGCTTTTAGTGGTTTAGCAAGAACCCACTTGCTATCAATGGAATAGCAAGAACCCACTAGCCTTTTTAACGGGTGAAGGCTATCTCACCGTGACACAAGCCTTTTAAAAGGAAAGGCTTGAAGAAACCTCTTCACACCTTAGTGGTGATGTGAAACCCAAAATAAAGGGGGAAGAGAAAAGGTGTTGGGGTTTTGTAGGCACAAACCCAAAATTAAAGCTCAAAATAAATAAAACAATAAAAACCGTATTTTGAGAAGCCTTGGGCGCCTTTGATTGGATGGAGATGTTGAAGGCCGCTTCCAAGCTTCTTTGAAGGGGATCCTTGGATGTGGAAGTTGTTGGAGCTATTGGGGTTCCCTTGGAGGAAGTCGCCGGAGGTTGGCCAATTGATGCAAAATATGTATGTGGGCTTCCGTATAGTTCCGGTAAGTGTCCGGGGCTTCCTTGGCCTTTATTTATAGGCATGGAACCCATTGGGGGCCTTCGGAGCCGTTGGAGAAGTCCTCGGAGCCGTTGGAGGCCAAAAGAGGGTTGACTGGTCAAACCCAACGGCTAGTTTGACTGGGATACCGGCTGGCCGGTGCAGGGCCACCGGCTGGCCGGTGCCTTGAAGAAAGGAAACTTGTTCTGCCCAGGAGCCACCGGCTGGCCGGTGGTGAGACAGTAGGTCTCACTGTTGAGCCAGGATGCCACCGGCTGGCCGGTGGTCCAGCCACCGGCTGACCGGTGGAGCCTGGCAGTGGGCAATGCCTCTGCCAGGTCCACCGGCGAGCCGGTGCTATCACACCGGTTGGCCGGTGGACTGAGTTTCAGTCCACTTGAAGTTCTTTCTTGGGCCAATCCTTTGGCAATCAATTGCCTATCATCCACAACACTTAAAAACAATGTTAGACACATATGAGAGTGATTGTGATCATGAAAATCAAAGAGCGAGGGGAACGAGAGGTACAACAATCTCCCCCTATTTTGATGATCACAATCACTAAAATAATCAAAGTAAAATACTGAAATTGAAAGGAAATGCTAAGTATGTTGAAAAGGATTCTCCCCCAATCAATATTGTCCGCTCTGGCCCAACAATCCTGGCCGGGGCACAGGCGCCAACAATCCTGGCAGGGGCCCAACAATCCTGGGCCCAGGACACAACAGATAACATTGAAATAATTTGATGGATTATTATAACTGATGTGTTAGGATAACAAGGGGATAATCTACGGAAAATATATCAATTAATTTATTATGAATAGAAATGAATTGTTTGTTAAAGTTATATCGTTGTTGGCTGAGTTACCCCATTTTAATATGAAGGATGGAAGCCTTGTGATTGTGGGATATGTGATTTCATTTACATATAAAGGTTGTATGACTTGTGTTTGTGGTCATGTGAGATAATATTATTGTCAAGGATAAACATATTAATTTAGGTCATAGTATCTCTATTGACCTTGTTGGTTGTTCTAAACCTTCTATTTTTTCTTTGGATGTGAGCCTTGGTATGCCAAATGATGTGTTTCATAGATGTCTGATAAGATATGGGTGTAGAGGCCCAATGATGTTTTAATAGTTGTTCATATGATTGTGATATTCATAGTAATGTCCATTATAGTGTTGTTGGGATGGCACCAGGTTTTATAGAATGAGTTGAAGCTAGTCTTACCCATTTATTTTCTTAGATCTGTGACACTTAATTGAAAAAATATATTTAAATATTGGTGAGATGTGTTTATTATTTTACTACATTACATTCAACTCAACATGAGGAAGCTATATTTTTTGTTATACATACCTTTGATGGCAGATTAGGATGTTTTCTAGAGTACCTAGAATTTTTAAATTATAATAATGTTTAATAATTTTTCAAACCATTGGGTTTTTTATTGTGATTAAATTATTAAAAATCTTATGAAACCATGGAATCATTTAAGATTATTAAAATAGAGAATGAAATTCACCTTTTTGGTTATTGAAATGTAACATGGATTAATGTTTGTGGTTAATTAATGTCTAATGAATTATTCATTGCATGGATAAAGGAATAAATTGGGAAATAAGTAATTTATTTTAAGTATTCAAATAAAATTTGTGTTCTTATATTATATCTATTCATAATTAGTTGCATCCTGGAATCTGAGTGATGATACATGAATTTGAGACTTGGACTAGGTTATTCATATAGTGTGTTTGTGATATATATTATATTTTTTACATTTTTTGATTTAATATTCTACTCAATCCATATTGGTATGACAACTGGAACCATGTTCATTATAGGATGGCGTATTCCCTAACATCCATGTTGGAGAGGGTTTGGAAGATTGATTCCACCAATAGACCTAGTCATTAATCACCGTAGTATTTTTTTGGTATGTATGATGGTTAGTTTACCTACATAAGTATGTAGAGAGATTTAATGGATTATGGTTATTCCACATTCATGTATATCTGAATATTGTATCCAAATGGTTGTTATAGGTATGGTGTATATGAGGAGTGATGGATTGAGATATATTGCATGGTGTAAGTGATGGTATGGAATGAAGTATGATACATGATGAATAATACATTAGATTTTAGATGTAGAGGCTCCCTAAAACTGTTTGGCTACTATGTTGAAATGAGGATTGGATAATGAGATACTGCAACGTTGAAGATTTTTATTGTTATATTTATCCTATGTTTATTCATGATGCATTCTTTTAGAGATATGCTACTGAGGAAGTAAGGAATTTGGTTAGACTATATATAAATTGAATAAGTAATTATAGGTTTCCCCTATTTTAATATTTTAATTAATGATCTATTGTATGATATACGTTGTGGGAGTTATCCATGGTGATATTTGGAAATTACTATACCTACTTAGGTGATGTGTTAGTTTCAATTTTTATTCACTGGGTTTTAGTATGTGTTCTTTATATTTTACACATGAGGATGTGAGGGGATCCAATTAAGTATACCTATTATTCTCACTCTTCATATATATATGTTTTCTTGGTCAATATGAATATGTTGGAGATTGGTATGGATATTACTAGCTTGAATGTTTTAGGTGATTTTTGGAATTCAGAGTTACTTGCATGTATTTATTTTGGGTAATTGAGTTTCCTTTCTTGTTGATTTATTCTATTATGAAATTAAATTTATATACTAAAGATTTCATGTATCCATTTGAGAATGATTTTATTAGTGTAAATTCATTATCTCCCTCTTCCACAAGTTCACATAAATGGAAATGTATCTCACATGTATATTCATTATACCTTTAGTTCATGTCACCAAACTGTGGCCTATTTGGGGTTAGAATGGGGGGGCCACCATCATCCCAACAATTATATCCCAGGACGGGTACCTTTGGGGTGAAGGATTTGTGATGAAAGTTACTCCTTGTATTCTCTCCCACTGACCTAAATATTCTTATTGATAAAATGAGTACTAGTTTTCCAACCATCAGTATGGTTTACAAAATACATTAGGTTAATATGAATGTCTATGATATCTAGTAAAATTTATAAAATCATACTTTATCATCATGAATCTAATAAAATACCATCATACATAGTAACTAATATGTTATTAGTGTTGTTTAGTTGTTACACAAATCATGTTAATAAATAATATAAGATGTAAAAATAATTTGAAGGTATTTGATAATATAAATGGTCATGTTGAATGATGAACTATATGAAAATGTTATTAAATTTACAACTTTATAAAATTATAGGTTATATTAATACCAAGATAGAGGTATTAGACAAGAAATAATAATAATCCTTCAATACATGGTTATTAGATACCATCTAATATGCCTATGAGAGAGTAAACCACTATTGAGTGGGGTGGAGATGACTCAGTGGTCAGACACAAACCCATAAAAGAAATGTTCTCTTGTATCTAGTTATAGGGTATGGATATCAAATATTTTGACACATTTAATATAGAGTGTGATAAATACCACACATAATAAAATTTTTGCCTCTTTAGTTTTCCTCATCGTTAATACCGGGTGAGAAATAGTTTTAAACTAACTATCTATGTTCATATTTTATTAACATTAATAACATGTAAAGGATTACGGAGATATATATGGATGACCATGAACAATAATAAATGAAACATTATATCAACTCAATCAATTTTGGCATCAAATATCCTCAAGTCCCTATAGAATTAGCATTTTATATGTTCCCTTATTCTTCACATCATATCATATTCATACCCTCATGAAAACTCCATCTTGAAAGTATTTTTTTTCACATCATATCTTAATAATAATTACTAATTAATTTTTTTGTATGTGACCCCATTATATTTATAGATATAAAAATATTACAATAAGGCCTCCTACGTCATGGATTAATTTCAAGATCTCGTAGACATGGAAGAAGAATCATGAAGGTAATAGAAAACCATATCAAAACCACATTCTTAGTCATTTTTTGAACCCATGTATCTGCATATAAACATTTATAATTGATATAAATTTTTATTTTGATCATAGTTCTCAATACATGAACACATGTGACAAATAAGCTGGAATGAAACAAATTTTTCATTAAATATTTATTACAACACATTATAATTTTCACAATAGTAATGTATAATCCTCTAATGTGTATTAACCATTCCCATGAAATGATTCTATTACCCATTAATCACTTGACAACTCATTATGTCATGATTCAACTCATTTTGGAATGAAAATCATAAATTTACTAGTACATATCTTCTTTTTACTCATAAATGTTCCCATTACAACATGTGTGTTCTCTTCGATGTGAAATTGTCTTTAAATCATACAAGATTTAATATTATATAGAAATTAATTATGCAAACATAAGCCTATTCGATTATAGTTTACTCTTATGTTCATGGAATTTTATTCATATACATTATATTTTCAATAAGACATATACAGTTAACACTATAATGAACTTCAATATATTAGAACACAGTTTCATTGAATATTTACTGATCTCTAGATATCCTCTTACTCATCCATTAGCATGTTTAAAAAAATTGGTAAACACCTCCAAAATTCATCTATGAATTTATCAAGAGTTAAATCATAGTATTCATCCATTGTGGAGGTTATATATACAACATATCATAGTATTTAACAATGTTAGTTAGAAGAGACCAACTCTTAGAAAAATAAAATTACAATTTTTGGCATTTATCAATTGAGATAAACCACAAAATCCCCTTTATAATTTCCATTTATAAGGTAATTATCTGAATTTGAAAAGTCATATGTTTCCCCAATCATCAAAGACTATTTAATATCATTCTAAACCATTATAAAACCAATATAAGTGATGAATAAAAATATAATCTAACGAATTTAATAAATAGTACATTGATGAGGTTATAGAGGTAGAAAATACCAAACTTTTTATAATATAATTCATAATTATACATATATAAAATGTCTATAATTTTTAAGATATATATAAATTTATTATATATATGGAATTAAAAAAGAAAATATCATATTATGGATGATTGTCACATATTTAAGTATAACAATAATTATAATAATATAATTACAAATATTAAGTATATGAACGAAATAACTCAAACTGATTATGATGGAAGATATTGTTACTCCAAAATCAAGGTACTCAATAGAAGTTTTTGTATTATTAGATTAAAAAAAATGGGATAATAGTTTAATTTGTAAAATTGATATCCAGGGTAAATTGTTTGTGTAAACTTAATTATTATAGGTATATTTTACCATTACATAAAATTTGATGTATGTTGTTAAGAATAATTATAATAATAAAAGAATTTACCCATTATTGAATAATGAATTGAAATTTATTTCTTATTAACACAAATTATTGTAAAAAACTCTTCAAAATTTTAAAAACATTGTCATATATAATAATGGTTTACTTAAAATGGAGAAATAAGAGTTTAATATGGGTTAATAACACATGAAGTAAATTTTATCAAACTATAGTATTCCTATATTTTAAAATAAAAGTGGTTTTATATACGAGTGAAAATAAATATAATAATAATAATAATGTTTTCCCTATATCTTGTTATTTATTTCGAATTAAATATATTATATCTACTTTGTATACGACTCTAATACATAGTGCTGATTATTATCTAAAAACACCTCTATCTTTTGTATAACTTATAGATGTTTCATTTCAAAGGTTATAGATTTGGATTTTAATTAAAAAACTGAGAATGTATTTCAACATAAATCATCAACTACTAATTGGATATGATAAAATAACATCTATGTTTAAAATATCCATTTATATTAATATTTTTGGTTACCAATATTATTATAAAAAAATTTAGTCAATATTCCATTGATAATATATTTTTAGGGTATATAACATATGAGTACTCTATCTCAATAAAATATTATAAGTTTATAGTGGAAATGTATCTTTTAGACAAAAAACTACTAGAAATTTTATCTTCCTTTGAAATGTGTGTTCACATATATTGATAATGATTTAAAAATTTATATATATTGATGGATTGAAAAATAATATTTTTAGAATTAGTTATGCATATAATTGTTCTTTTTGTAAAAAAATAGATAATATTCATTAAAGAATCTATATTCAAATATTGGTTTTAATTATATTACAAAGATAATTGTTAATTTATATACTACAAACATGAATTATCTACTTTTTGGAATAATTGTTTTAGGTTCACTTGCATTGTTTGATGTGAATTTAACTTAAGCATCAATTCTAATATAATTTTTACCCATATAAAAATATTATAAAGTACTAATTTGATACAAATCGACCTAATAAGTAATTAAAAATTATTTATTCCTATATTCTCATATAACATAATTTGTATAAAAATATTTGTTACAAAGAAATAAAATGGAATTCAACCTATCAAAACATTTAATTTGTTTAAAGTAACATGTTTTGGCCTAATAATGTTTCAATTCAAGGTCTAATAAAATCATATTTCTTTATTGTTTATTATTATTCATTATAGTGTTTTATTTATTTTCATTCTATATATATATTATCATGTGTCTTATTTTCATAAATTTTTCATTATTATTGAGATTATAATTTCTAAGAAACAATTACGTTGGGAAATGATTTTAGTTTTGATATTGAAAACATATATGTTTTTGTTTCATTTACAACATAGTAATTGTAACAATATATCAACCTGTAGAATATCTCAACAATATAGGTTTATTCATAAGAGAAATAAAACTTATTAATAGAAAGAATGATCTATATTGAACTAATATTTCTAAATTAAATGAAAACCTAAATTGATGTCGATCAGTAAGAAATATTTTGTTTCAATATAAATATATAATCATAAAATTGTGAAAATGGATATAATTTACATGAGAAATCCTATGATACTATCAAAAAACAATACCATAATATTCCAATGGATTAAAAAAATTATATCCTAACCAAAATATTTTATAGCACCATAATTCAATATTTTGGATATTTTTCAAGGTTATACTGATAAAATAAATCACACAAGAGATTTGTTTTAAAATATAGTTAAACATATATACAAAATACAAAATAATAATACATTTTTTATATATGATAAATTAGTCCCCATTATCAAGTTGTATTAATCATGATACGTTATAGAGAACCATGAAGTATAACATAATTAAATTTTAAAATAATATAAATATCAAATTAAATCATTGAAATTTAATTATTTTGATTATGTATATTTTTGAAAAAATTTAAAATATAGGTGAATATAATTTGTAACATCGAAAAAAATCAGTTTAATGGAATAATAAGGTCAATATCTTTCATAACATTAATCAACAAGCATTATGTGATTTTTAATATGTCATTTCTTACTGAAATTTGAATGTTATAATAAAGACGTAAAAGTGATGGAATGAATTTAAAAAACACATCAAAAATAACATATAATGGTTCAATATATATGTCATTTATTAAATAATTCATAATTTTTAATTACTCAATTTTCAGAAAAGTCAATTTAAGATTTCAAAATATGTTTTTTTGAAACAAAATATTGTCTTTCCATGGAAATTTTAATTAATTTTTATATTTTTTTGAATTATATTTTTAAAAATGAATAAATTTTTATATATCATGGAAT
Organism: Viscum album; assembly: GCA_963277665.1. Classification (NCBI taxonomy): domain Eukaryota; kingdom Viridiplantae; phylum Streptophyta; class Magnoliopsida; order Santalales; family Viscaceae; genus Viscum; species Viscum album. Next base: position 1,521,009,093 of record OY728150.1, read on the forward strand.
CAAAATTATATTAAGGTTATTTTATTAGGATTTTTTTGAAATGATTGATTTATTCATTGAATAATGAAAAATTAACAATGTTATAGAAAACTATTTTTTATTTTATATTATTTACAATGTTTGATTATTTTTTATTGGTTTTAAATTTTAATTAGTTCCTTTTTATTAAACATAATTTAATGAATAAAATTTTAAAATGAATTATGATTAATTTTGGTATAATAACACTTATATACATAAATATGTTTTTTTCAAGAAATTCATTTTTCATATCATTATACAGGTTTATTTTAAAAGTAATTTATTCCACTTATAGGAATTGAATTCATAAATATAGTCCCATATTTTGAATCAAGAGGTACAAATTTGGTAAATATCACCCTTTTAGTTTTGTTCATTTTAAATAGTAACTATTTTTAGTAGTTATCAAATCTGTAACGGTAAATCAAGTAATTAAAGTAAAATATACCATAATAAGTCATTAAAAATATATTTAAGAGTTAAAAAATTTTAATTTCAGATTATTTTTAACCATCCTCATCCAATATTTGATGATATGGAAACATGGTACAATTATTCATTAATAAGAACCTTAATATTACCATAAAGTATAAATAAAAAATGTCACTCTCAATTTAAATATCATGAATAACATTACATATGAATAAAATGATTTTATGTTTTGTTATAAATGGTTATTTAAAATTTTAATGAATTGGTTTTATCATGATAACATATTTTCAATTTTTTTAATGAAATAATTATATTAAATTATTAAGGAGCATTGAAATACTACATGTGCACGGATTAGAAAAAATCACGTAAATGATTTTAAAAACATAAAAATTAATATGATTTCTGGAAATTTATGGTTTTGAACGAATTTTTTTTTTGATAAATATAATCTATTAGGAATGTGTTAAAGGGTTATAATTGAATTATATTACATTATAAATATTTTTTAGTGTCAATTATATAAATAATCCTGAAAATTACATTATGGTATATTTTGTTAAATAATATTTTTCTAGATTATTTAAGATTAATATAAATATTTTATATAACACCCCAATATTTCAAAATAACCCTATGTTTGATATCGTATACAACATGCAGCACTGAGCTATAAGAAAACCACAATTTCCTATGAAATTTAATTATTTAATGTGATGGTTATCACCTAGCCATTAGAATGATAAATATATATGTGATTAACCATATTATGAAAATATATATAATGGTTCTATATAATGTATTTTATATTAATAAATACTAATTAATTATTAGTTAAATTATTTTATACTTCAATATGGCATTTTCTTTGAAAATGGTGTCATTTTTTTTTTGTTAAATTTCTCATTAATTTATACAATTTTTGGAATAAATATTTTATAAAATAAAAATTAGTTTTTAAACCAACAAAAAAATATCTTATAGTGAAATTTTTGGATTTTTCTAAAATTACACCTTTTCTATGAATAGTAAAAAATATAAATTTTTCAAATACTATCATTTTTTAATTAAATCATGTAATTTAAAAGTAAAATTAATTTTAGATTTAGTATTAATGTAAAATATAATCTATTATATTTATAATAATCTAATTTAATCAACACATTTTTTAATTTTGATATACGTTAGTTAATTTAGTCTAAAAATGAATTTTTCTAAAAAAACCATTTTCCATTCTATTTTATGAATTTATACTATAATTAAAAAATTTCAATTATATAAAGTAAATAATAAATAATTAATATTGTATATTGAATTGGGATATTTAAATTTTTTAAATTAGTGCCTTTAATTTTTTGGCATTTTGAATTAAAATTATGGTAATATTTATCACATCAGTCAATGTTATGTTAAATAATTAATTTTGAAAAAAAATTATAAGGCCTAAAAAATCCCCTAAGACATGTTTTTATCTTATTTTATTAGTTTTTTTTAATTTTTATATTCATGATTTGAAAATGTGCAATTTGTTTTCCACTTTAATTTTATGATAACATTTATATTTATATTATGTATATATAAAGTCTAAAATTTCACTCTCTTCTTTTTTATATCTAAATTTTTTAGATAAAAGATAAAACCAACTACTATTCAAATAATATTTTTTTATGGATTAATTATTTTTTAAAATGGTAATTTATTTTTTATTTTTAGTAGTGAAATAATATTCATAAATTCTTATGAAACATTGACACAATATTTATTAAATTAATCAAACAATAAAATAAATTATTTAAAAAACTATAAAATTTATTTTTTTTAGTGATCAAAAGTTACCAAAGAAATATATATATATATATATATAATAGGTGTGTTAAAATTCAATATTCGAATTAAATATTTTTTAATTGTCTTTAATGCCAAATTAAATGAATCGTGTCAGATATAAAATTATTGATATTTTGGCGAAATAAAATTTATTTAATTTATTTAATATTTATATGAAATACCTAAATAAAAATATTAGCATCATAAATAGTTAAATATTTCATCCATTATTAATTTGTGAGAAATTTCATATCGTGAAAGTAAAATTATAACCTCTTAAGACAAAAAAAAAATGGTTACTACAGTTATGGTGAAAATTCTATAACGAAGGGGTTATACTAGAAGATAATGTTTAAACTATCACATAAAATTGACCAAATTTTATTGGTTTAACTTTTTTACCATATCACATCATATATTAAATGTATGACCACATTTTTCCACGTTCATATGGAAAAAAAATTATGATATTTAAATATTTTCATAAATTCCATTTGTGCCCATTCATTATTTAAAAAAGGAACCACCTCTCCATTATTTGATAAACAACCTATTTCCTATTATCTAGAATAAACAATAAAAATCCTATTATAAATATACTTATACATGGTCTCAAGATGTTTTTCTTCCAAAAAGGCAAAGCCTAAGTCCATTACGAAGAAATCTAAAGGAGCTCTTTCGAAGAAGATGTCATTTTCTTTGACAACTCTTTCAGGTTTTCTTATTCCTTAAAATCTTCTAAATCTAATGTAATGACCTGAAAATAATAATTATACCATCATAAATATACTTATATTTTATTATTATGGAAAAACCATTTTCCATTTCTTTATTATCATATTTAAGTAGAAAACATAACTCGTGTGTATGGATGGTTAACCATCTCTACATACCAATGTAAATAATTTTTCATCACCACATTAATTATATTATTATATTAAAGGAAATATTTAATTTATATGGTATTTATGATATAAAAATACCAATGTAATTGTAATACCATATATGTATTCCTAGATTCCAATCTGTTGGAAAGAAGATAATGTCCATTTTACGTACTCGTGGACTACCACTTCTATGAAGCAGAATGATCCTTTTTTTCTTTCCACATTAAATGAATGGTAAACATGACAAATTTAATTTATATATATTATATTCATACAATTATTAACATTATGTTTATTATTCATCAAAGTAAATGGACTGGAACATCCTCGATAAAACATGTATAAGAAAATATAGTACATAACACCCCAAAAAATGATATTAATGAATGATTGTTATAAAATAGGTGATAAGATGTTATAAAAAGATCATATAAGATATTAAAAATATTAATATTTTTGCGTTAAATCAATATTATATTTATAACTAATATAGATATGTTTACTTTAGGTTCAATTAAGTAGAACTGGGAGGTAATTGATTTTATCTCATTTTCCATTCATTGCGGTATAGTGTAATGTAAGTCACAAATTTATTTTATATAATTTATATTCCAACCATTTGAATCATATATAATTATTCTTTTATTATTAATGGAATCTGATGTTTCAATTCAAATTATTTCATCCAAGGGGATTTGACATGAATATTACCAAATGGTAAGGTGTTTCTTAACTCAATTTTCATTTATTAGGTTAAATATATACATTAATTTACAATATAATTTTAAGAATATATGTTTGATTAACTTTTATTAAAAAATGTTTTATTTCCACTTGTGTTAAGAGTATTCACATTTTTTACACATAATAAGTTCATTGATTAATTATCACAATAATTATATGATATTCGTAATGGATTTTATATTAATCTCCACTCCATCAAGACAAACTTGGTTTTATGAACCTATTTCCTTTTATGTGATTTATATACTTCCAATTTGATTTATTTAACTTGAATATAAATTTGATAATTATGATTAATGATACAATTTTATTGAATCTTTTAAGAGTATATTTTAAAATAAAATTCTAGCTAATTTTACTATTTGATTGCTTATTTTTTTATATGTGTCTATATTTTAAAAAATTATTATGAAAACGTCCTTTTTATTACACAAATAATTTAATAGGATATTTTATTCTATACTTGACTATTTACATGGTTTTTATGGATTATTTTTAATGTTTTCTAAACTGTTTTATTTTCCAATTTCTATATAAAAAATTCGAAAGGAAGGTTTTCTTTTTAACATATATGATGTTAATGTATGTTCACACTATTAACACATTTTCACACCCATTATTATATTAAATATAATTTAATATATATATATATGAAAACTATTTATCAAAAATTATTTTAAATGTTTCCATTCCATTTTGTTATATTATTCAAATTAATTGATATTAATAGAAAATTTACTTTTCCAATTTTCATCCCCCATATCTTGATTAATTTAATGGATATTAAATTTCTATTGAAATATTAAATTTTATTTTATCACTGTATGTTACATTTCTCTTCTATATTCATATTCTTTGTATTCTGGATATGATTACTACATAAAATCTATAGAATTTATACATATGGTGTTTCACTTTCAAGGTTTTTTTATTGGTTAGGGAAATATTTATATTTCGAATTATTTATACAATTTATACATTAGTTGATCATGTATATCATTAACAAATTAAATAGATAATTAAATATATGATGAATACCCAGGACCTGGAGAGATAGGTGGGGCCTAGAATTTTATATCCTCTTGATGGATCGATATATTCCTTGAGATAAACTAGTTGTCCAAATTAAATTGGTTTCTGGCATATTCCTACACATAATTTAAACAGACATGGCCCAAGGAATTTATTTTAGAGATATAATGATGTTTAAGATCATGATGTCCAACATTATGAACGTCAATCATTGAGAATTATAATATTATTATCCATGTCATTTTGAAATGATATTATCCATGAATTCATATGTGTAAAACAATTATTGATTAAATGAAAAGGGTTTCCAGTTATTTACCTTTCTATATTGATTCTGTCTGTAGAAACTATCGCTAGAATGTATTGATTCAGTGTCTAATACCATTAAATTGGTTTGATTACGTTTAATGAAATCTTGAAAGATCGATCATTTTATTAGTCTAGGTAAATGAGATATATACATGAGTATTGTACTATATATGAATACAATAATTACATTATTTTTGTTTCTTTAGAGGATTAATTTATCCCATATAGTATATCCCCACATATCCTTCATTGTACGCCTGTTTTATTCCTAGGAAAAGTGAAAAAAATAAGTGTGAGATCATCTTCTATGTGAGGGTAATGTATAAGTGAAGCAATAATAAATCAATGAGAATTTAATGTTAAGAATGGTAAATAATTTAACATGTATACAATATAATCAACAATCTGAGAAGCAAGTGTATAAAAAATATTTCATGGTAATAACTAAAAATAAAATTCCATTCAAATAACTAGGTAAGGAAAAATCACTATGGAATGGTAAGAAACTGAAATCATTCGGTTTAATCAATGAGCTTAAAATGAAATGTTTCTATTGATATGTAGTCTCAAAATCCCATGGATTAAGAATAATTGAAAATAGATGAGGCCAATTCATAATTATTGGACACCCTATTTACTAGGAACATAGAACAATTACATTCAAGACTATTCACAAGACATTTAAGCATATCATTTAGAAACCCTTGTAATTTTTCGAACTAATTGATGTTATGATACTACTGATTTATAGAGGGGATTTCATTAATTGGTCCCCAACCTATAAGTATTATTTTAAATAGTCCCCAACCCATGTATTTCATGTTCCCCCAGAATTCCTAATATTGAATAATAAATATTCCTTATCAAATATCCATACTGAATAATGGAAAACAATTTAAAAATATTTCCCCAAATAATAAAATAACATTAAATTTAAAAACCACATAAAATTGGTATATTGTTTTAGAAATAATCATGTCCATGAAATTGATATCGATATTTTGGGGAAATTCACTATCAAATGATCATTGAAAATTGAATATTTCAATTGGAAAAATTGAAATCCTGGAACATAATGTTAATACTATCCTCGGCCAAATCAATCATAAAACATATAGAGGAATAATAAAAATGGTATCAGTAAATATTTTCCATATTAGAGAAAAATTAAGGTATTTTGTCATTGATTAGTTTAAAAACCATAAAAATATCTTTTAAAACGTTCTTGAAGAAAATATCATTTTAATAAAAAAACATTTTAAAATATTTTTATTTGAAAATCACATATCCAAAAAATATATAAAATTTAACCTTTTTATGTTATATGGTAATCTTCAAAAAAATGTTTGTCTTTAAATCCATAAATGTCATAAAGGGTAAAAAGAATATTTCTTTTGCATGGTAAAAAGGTTAGAAAAATGTCTTTTCGAAAAGTGAAATGAATATTCCATTAAAAACATTACTAAAAGATGAGAAGGGTAAGAATTTATATTTGAAATAATTTGGAAAATGTTAAAAACATTTTTGAAAATAATTTCAGAAAACATGGTTTTTAAAAGTAGATAGGTTCTCTGACTAAAGTTTGAAATGAAGCCATGTTTTCTTAAACACAATTTTAAAAACATATTAAGAGCCAAATGGTAGAAAATGGTTCGATTACTTGATTAAGGTGATGAATTATAATAGGGGAATAAAATTAATGGGTTTTAAACTATTTTCATATAATTTCCTTGAATGGAAATATCATTCAATGATCTTTAAAATTATTCTTTAGGAAAAAAATATTAAATATTCAAATCTGTCTTATATAGATTTGAAACATTTTTAATCACAAACCACATGAAAGGTATGAAATTAAGTTAATATTTTAAATAAAATAAAGATAAAATGATTAATGATATAATATATAAAAATGTAAAGTATATACAAGAGACAAAATTAGTAATTGGTGAATATGACATCTATCTCACACATGTAAAAAGTGAGATGAAAATCACTTACCTTGAGTCTGACTTGTCTAGTGTATGTTTATTTTACTAAATAATCTACATGTGTTAATTATTTTCCTGATTAAGAACCCTTTATATGATTATCATTAATTTTTATTTCTTTTTACCATACTATATACAAATACTTACAATATCATGTTTAAGTCAAGTGTTTTGAAAAAATTCAATTTATGTTCCAAAAACAACATTGGTCAATCAAAAATGACCAAAGAGGCCATTAAATAAAATCTATAGAATAATATTAATGAAATAATTATAATTTTTATACATAAATTATAATTTTAAAACCAATCATTATATATGGTTATGAAAAATGAACCAATGTTACAATCATGGAGACAGTAGGTCGTACACATACATGTGAAACGTTCCAATTTTTCAATAATCATTATGTAAAGAAGGTAAGAAACATTATATATTTACATAAAGTCTATTATAAAATAAATACAATTTTACTTAATAATTAATAATTATATATATGTATTTTTAGTTAAAAGTAACCACATTATGTTTTGGAGGTGCTAGTCCAAACGTCAACGAATGAAATTATGACATTCTTTCTGTTCGGAAGGGTAATATGGAAAATGATATAATATATTTATAGAAAGATATTTATGTCATTAATTTAATATATATGTTTTTTCACATATTTATTTTTTAAAATATCCATTATACATTCCACATATAGTATGAGAAAATCTCAACTCTTTAAAGATGTGGTACTCCACTTCATATTTACACAATATTGAAAGTATAAGGTTTTTTGTTATAAAATAATTATAAAATCATGAAGATATAATAAATATCATAGATAAAATATATAAATATATTTTACATCATAACTCCCAACCATGAATGGTGGTATCATAAAAACTAACAATCATCATTTTGTGAGACGGTAGTTCATTGTACACATGAATGTCATATTCATTAACTATTAGATAAAAGTGTTAATAAATTCAGGTGTAAAAAGCAAAAAAAATTATTTCATTATATTTAAGATAATATTTTTTATATTATAATGTATTAAAAAAATTAGAGGGTTTAGAATGGAAATAAAACTAAAGAGCTTGAGGAAATATGTTACCTCTTCTTTGGGTAACTCCATTTGGGATGTACCAAAGGGATTCACTAGATGGGTTTATGATCAAGGGGTGTAATATAGGATGAGGGAATATATTTTTAGGAGATAAATTTTAATATAATGGTCTATCCCAATTGGCTTGAGAGGTGTGAGGAAGTGGGGGAGTAGAGGCCTTTTATAATGGAGAGGTGTCCCCCTTGTAAATTTTGGAAAACGAATTCCACCCATGTTTTTTCATTTGAAATTGAATCAAATAATGAAATCAATATATAAAAGTTTTTTTAGGGTGTAAATATAGATATCCAATTTATTTTGGACAATTTTCTATGTCATTTGTCCCATAATGTTATGTTTAACTCCCTTATCAAGCACACTTTCACCTTATTCGTTGTAATTAATTTTACTTACATTTATTTTTATTTATTGGTGGAAAAAATGTTTAACATATTATAAATTATAAATTATTATCATTAAAAATATGTAATCTATTTTTTAAATTCCAATAACTTCGGTCGGATAAATTAATATAAATTTAGTAATATAGATGGGATGAAAATGTGGTTTTTTATAATAAAAACGTTCAATGTTTTTCTATGTTTTTATATATAATTTAAATCTTAAATTGATTGAAATTATAATAATATTAAAAAATGATAAATAATAGATATAATGTGACATTAAATCAAAATTAAAATATATTCTAAATATATATATAATTAACTAAAAGTAGTTTTAAATTAAATTTTTTTATTTTTCAGTACACATTAAAAAATAAATCTTCATAAAAAATATGATAAATTCAGCCAAATATGATATTAATGTTTTAATTTTAAATATGAAGTTTATTTTGACATATAATATTTATAAAAGTTCCAAAAATTGGATTAATAATAGGATCACCAATAAAAGGTGGTGTAACATGCAGTTTATTCTTATTTTAAATATGAAGTTTATGTGTAACATGCAGTTTATTCTTATTTTATAAATATAATATATATATTTATTTATTTATATCAATAAATAATTATAATTAATTTAATTTATTATGATAAAACATATTTTTGAGAATAGTTTAGTTTTCTATAAAAACATTTCTTTTATATTGAATTAGTTCGTATATCTATTTTTAATTAATTGATAACAAATGAATTTATTTTATATTTTCTATTAACCACATATTTTCATATGTTTGTTAACAATATTCATAACTACTAATTTAATGGCTAGGTTATATCTTAATATATTAAATAATTATATTCTAATAACGTGTTGTTGTTTGGGGAAATTTAGTTTTGCATGTAATGTAAGTTTTCAAAGAAAGTCGCTGTCACATGTGACACAAGCTATCACATTGTATCCTACATTAAAAGTCATAATATATTTTAAAATATTTAAAATTGTAAATATAATAAAAATTATCATGATATTATATTCCATTTTTCACTTGGGGTTTCTCTTTAAACTTTCTATCGAATATAATGTTCATACGTTATATTTTTTGGGCGTTACAATCCTTTATATACATATTATAAAATTTTTTACATAAAAAATCACTATGAATTTTATCTCACCTTTATTTTTTCATTTATATATGATAAGATAGTAAATTTATGAACATGATTAAGGATTAAGTGCATTTTATCTTTTTATACTTTATATTTTATTCCCAATGTAAAATTGGTTTCATGTATATTTATGGTTCTCTATGACAACGAAACTAATTAGTATTTTAGTATTAATCCCTTGAATAGGTTCTAGTATAATACACTAGACACAATCGTAGGGTTACTATAGTTGGGGATGTTAGAGTTGGTATCCAAGAAATTAGATCAGAGACCTTTGAAACTATATTTAGGAAAACATAGACTATGTGACATAACACTATGATTGAAATTGAATATAATTTTATGTATAAGATAACATCATAATTTTCTATACAGTATATATTATGATTCTTACACTATTATAATTATTTATAAAATCATGTTTTTTTGTTTCAGTCAATGGATAGAACCAAGACGAATCATGTTAACCATATTTATGATGAAAAAAAGAAATTATTATGAGAAAACAAATGAAATAGAGTTTTATATATTATAATTAATCTTAATAAGTTTTCATGGTATATTATTATCAACCTACAAAATTACCAAATCTAGGTATTAGAAAAGAATAATGGAACAGATTTTACCGAGATCATAGGTGGAAAAGACCATTAAGGAATCAAATCATAATTTTTGTCACATTAGAAATGTAGAAAAAGACACCACAGAGACTGCCTTAATGGAATGGTAAAAACATATATGTGCAGAGGACAAGGGAATATAAAAAATAATTTATAAGTATAATGAAATTTTTTAATGATTTGAAATGAATTTCAAGAAAAAGTACTATTTATAATTCAATATATTATGTTTGGAAATATCGATAATATAAATGAAACTAAACATGTCCTAGGGTAATATCCTATATCATGGAAGGGCCTATGATTTGTGAATTAGTGAAATGTAAGGAAAATAAGTTATTATTTATTGGGATAAAAGGATTATTGTAATTTATTTTGTAAATGGGATGTTATTAGGGAACATGGAATAGGTTAGTGATATAATGAAAAGGTGATTTATGTCATTTTTTGAAGATGCTTATTTCATTTTTTTGATTTACAGAAACAGATAGTTATTTTATTTGAGTTAACTGGTTTTTTATATTTTTGGAATAATATATTTTTTCAAATTGGGTTAAATTAATATGTATGGATATCATAATTAGTTTATATGTTTGATATTTCTATAATTTAAAATGCATAAATTCACTTTTAGATGATCTGGGTGATGATATTTTGAGTTGATTTTAAATGTTTTTCAGGTTAATAGAAGATAAAATATTGATGTTGAAGAAACCATTTATGTTAGTATAAGATTAGTTCTGATCAATTTAATAATATATATATAATATTTATGTTTAATAGGAGATTATTGACAAGGTGATATTCAATAAGAATATGTAGTCTATATATGTATTACCTTTCATGTTTGTATCTAAATTTGATTCATGATATTCTAGTGAAGTTCAATATATAATAATATTATATAGTGATTTATCATGGTGGTTATTAATATTTTGGGGGTGACTAATTTGGTTTCATATTTTTTAATTATTATTTTTAATATGTTCTTTAACATGAAGGATTATTTGGTAAAAAATTTATTTAATTTTTGAGATCATAAGTTAAATGGAGTGATATAATAAATCAGGTAAAAATAATTATTTAATTCTGAGGTTATTGTGATAAATTGGGATGAATATATGTTAATTTTGAGAATAATTTAAGTTTATCCTATAGTTTTATTTTGGAAATGTTCATGTAATATTTATTTTTTTTCTTTCATATAGAGGATCATAAATATTGAATATTATATTACCTTATGCTAACCATTTAGTGTAGTTAAAATTTAAATATATGAGTAATATTTTTTGTCCATTATTGAATTATGAAATATTTTATAAATAAATAATATTTCATTAGGCACGAAGAATGTATCTTGTATGGTCATAATTTGGGGAATAAAAAATATTGTGGTAGAAATTTATTAAAGGGTGAAATTATGCTTGTTATGTTAGTATATTTATTTTTTGTTATTAGTCTAAATGGTAATTTTAATACTGAACTCTAGTAAAATGATCTTGAAATAATAAGTTTAACACAGTAATATCATTTATGATTAATTTATGTCCTCTTAACCCATAATAAATTTATGGTTTTGTGATCTTTTACATTATCTTCACCATGTTCTCAATTACTCTCTATCAGTCCTTGAGTGTTAGTTTTCTCATACATGACCAAATTTTCTCATTATACTAAATTTTATCCTATTTGGAATCCATTTTTTTCATCTGATATGGCCTTCATATTTCCCTTTCCCTCTATTTAGGGAGAAGTTTTTAACCCTCTTTATGAGTTGGGTGTTGCACAATAGAATTTTCAATTATAAATCTATTCCGATCAAAATTTCAAATTATGATAACATAATTTATTAAATGGGGGATAAGGTAATGAAATATTATTTTCATTAAAAAATAAGTTTTATTTTGTATATAACACACAACACTGAGGTTTGAGAAAACAATGATATATAATTTAAATATTAATTTTTAATGTGGTGTTTATCACAGAGAAATTGAAATGGTTGGTTTGTATAGTATAAACCACATTATGAAAAAATGTATAAATATTTTATATAATTTCTTTATAAATAATAAATATTAATTTATTTTAATTAAAATTAATTTATATTTGAAAAATAAAATTATTTTCAAAATATTTTTATTAAATATTTTGTGTGTGGTAATTATAATTAATTTATTAAAATTTTATAAATTTTATTTTATTAATTTAATATAATTATAAAAATAAATATATCAAAAATAATTAAGGTTGAATTTTTTTAATTTTTTAAAAACTATGTATTTTTTAGTGAATCGTGAATATTATGGATTTTTTAAATACCATTTTTTCTATTCATTACACCATGTAATTAAAAAGTCATATTTTTAATTTTCTTTTTTTTAACTAAAATATTATCTATTTTATTTAGAATAATCAAATTTGATTCTAAAAGATTTAGGATTTTGATAATAGTTAAATTTTTTATAAAGAGTTTTGTATAAAACTATTTTTTGTTGTGTTTTATGCAATTGGATTAAAATAAATATCTACCACCTCTAGAAAATTATTCTTGAAAAATGGATACCATATTTCCAATCCTAAGGTTAAAATTTTGTAAATAGTTCCATTTTCTTTTTATATATTGTAACAAACCATGTTATTTTAGAATAAAACATTTTTTCTTTTAATATGAATTATATAGTTATGTTCGTCATATAAATATTAAATAGTTTTTAAATCACAATGGAAACTGTGTTAATTAAAATATTTTCTTATATGTTTTTTATTTGAAATAAATACATCTAAATTATATATTTTTAATTATCGAAAATAAATATCATTTTTCAAATTTGAATAAAAAAATTAACTTATTTTATTTATTTTTATTTTTAAAAACATTACTGTTTTTTTGAATAGTGAAAATATCAATTTTGGTAATTATTTCATTTATATTGAATAAATTAAGTAATTTAGAATTACCATTAATTTTCAAATATGATTTCGGGTAACAAAATTATTCTTTTTTTATTTAGTCAACTCAATTACGTTTGAATATTATTTATAGTACATTTTACCACATGTTTACATAAGGGGTTAAAAATGAAATTTTTGGAAATCTATTTTAAAGTTGATAATGTTTATTCATTTTAATGAATTAATAAACCTAAAATGAGGAATAATTATAATGAAAATTTTATATTATATTTTAATAAATACTATTCATAATTCATACATTGTTTTTTTTTCTAGTCATAGATTCAATATAAAATCATTATTTTATTGATAAACACACTTCTTGAAAATCATCTTTTCCATCGCATCTATAGTTTTATTTTAAATTTATTTTTTCCACTTATATAAATCAAATTTGTTAAATTATATTATATTTTTTGAATCCTAAAAATTTATATTATCTAATAAGTTAAAATTAAAATTTTTCATACTAAATATTGAAAACTGTAAAAATTAATTACCACGGTTTAATTAAAAATAGATTTACAAGTTGTTAAACTTAAAATATAAGGGTTAATATGAAAAAACGCATATAAATATATTTTATTTCCATATTTAAAATGTATTATTTATATGTCTCAATAAAGGTCAATTTGGGATATTTGTTTCGTGTGACAAACCTGGGTAAACCTTGTTATTTTACAAAATTACATGTCTACTACTAACCATAAATATAAAAGTTCATTATATCTATATCTCATCTTCACACCTTTAAATCCATTATTCTTATAAAAACAATGTCTAAAAAAGATCATTTATTCACTTAAATTATCTATATCCCTTATATTGATCATAAAACCAATCTATGAATGCTTTTTGTGATTACCAAAAAAGGTTGTTTGAATAAGATGAATCTGGATTAATCAAGAGTGTTTTTGTTATTACTTATTCCACCTCCACTAAATATTCTTACATTACTGTTATATACTTACAATTGTATCAAATATATACTTATATATTATTATGATAATGTAATAACCTCTATATCATGTGACACTTTTTTCATCACTAAATATCATGTGTTCATGTTATCTATCACCACCATGAAATGATGTGACACTTTTTTCATCATTAAATATCATGGATAGTATATATGAATATATTTTCTAAAATTCCAAGGTATTTATTTTACTTTTATAATTATTAATTTATTATGTATTGCATACCTTATTTTCATAATAATCACTAAAAAATGTGAACGTTACTCATGTGTACGTACAACCTATCATCTCCATGATTGTAACATAGTTTACATTTCATAACTATCAATCATGATTGGTTTTCATGGAATAAATAATGTATAAAAATAATAATTATTTCATGATTATTATTATTGAGATGATTTCAAATGACCTCTTTGACCATAGTCAACCTATAAAAGTCATTTTAGACACATAATCTATATATCATCAAAATATCCAATGTAAACATAATTTATTAAATAATTATATAAAACATTTTAATTAGATAAAATAATGGAATTAGAAAATTGAAAATAAAAATAAAAAATTAAAACTTGTTAATTATTCTATATTATAAAAATGTACGTGACGAGTCGGACTCAACGTCAGAGACATCATCTCAATTTCTATTATTTGAAAAATATTTGGATTTTATACACCTATATTATTTTATGAGGTGTATATATATCCCCTATGACATGTTTTACAATGAATATAATTTATATAATGTTATTAAATTTTTTATCAATATTATTTGTTCACGGTTATAATGATTTAAATGTTTCCATAGAAGTAAGGGAAAATATTTTTTAAACACTATTTGAATTTTCCCTTAAAACCCATTTTCTACCATGAATATTATTTTTTTTAAAATTATATATGGAGGTAATTATATGTAAATGAGTGTTTTATAAAGGCAATTTTTCTATTTGTTTTAATTTTTGTTCAAAAGGGATTCTTTTTAATGAATTTTATTATATCTTTATAATTGATAAATTAAATACCCTATTTTAATTTATACAGAGACAATGTCTTTTCCCACCGTTGTAACCATTATTTGATGTTGGAATTCTTTCATAATATTTCTTGTTTTCTTAAAACAAAATACCTTATTCCATTTTTCAAGGTAATTTATTTTTTTTTAAATGGTTTATAAAAATAGAATGTTATTTTGATATCTAAATGTTATTTTAAAATGGTTTTAAAAAAGTTATATAGGGGTTTAATGATTAAATGTTTGAATAAGAAAAAAAAATCATGATATTTTCCTGGATCATTTTTTATCATGGTGTTCCTCGATAGCACTGAATGAGCCTGTTATATCTTATATGATGGGTGAGCGAATATAACACTCTACTACTTTGGATAATGGTTCTGTTATCTAAATAATTATATGGTAATTCTAATTTGTAAGGGTTCTATATGATAATATCTGAAGGAACTTACAAGACATTTTTTCATAATAATGATATTTCAATGAAATAATTTAGTTTCAAAAAAATAATATAATTATTTTTTTAAAACAATTATGATACCCTTGAATGGATAAAAATGTATTATTTTAAAAAAGGGGTTTTATAAATTTTAATTTATTCATTGAAATAAGGGGTATCTTTTATTTTATGTCCCCTACTAATATTTCTGTGATCATACCCAATTTCTAAAATAGTTTTCATAGGTTTTAAGGATGGGTAAAAGAAAATAAAAAAAGTCAATTAGAAAGTTATGAAGATTTTTTCTGAACCAAAATCATATTTTATTTTTAAAGTTTTATATTATAAGAAAAATGGATAATGATTTTAAGTGTCCACTATGTAAATATATGTTTTTTATGTTATGTTTTATGACATAATTCTCTCTCTAAATCTAAAAGGATTCTCAAATTTATGTGAATGAATTTTTAACATGAATTAAAATATTACATAATTTTTATGTCTATATTATTAATGTCAGTATCAAATAAATGGTTCGATAATTTTTTATGTTAGGATAATTCTAATTTCATACCATTGAATGATTTTATTTCATATTTGAATTGAACTAATATATAATTTAAAGACTTATATAGTTCTTCAATTAAAATATATTAGTTCAAAATGTTTTTACATAATGAAAATAAGAGTGATCTTGGAGGTTATCCACAAGAGGAATATATCCATCCAAATAAGCCTCCTAAAATGGTCTCAATTAAAACTAAATAGTTTTTTATAGAAATCATGTAGTTGAAACAAGTTATAAATAGTTTTTCCATCCATGATATCGAGAAACAAAATTTATCATAGAGAAACTTTTTTATAATTGATCATTTCATGAGGCTAAACCCTATAGATTTTAGTAGGACATTAGATCCTAATGTATCCAAAAAAGTGATTAATTATATGGAAAAAATATATTATGTTAGGGAATTTTTAACAAACTAAAATTAATCTCTTTATGTTCATCATTTTTACAGTGTAGCGAATAGATAATTTTATCTAGTTATAAATACATGAGAGATATATGATTTTGATGCCATCGAATGGGAATGAGTTAACCATATTTTCAATGAGAAATATTTCACTATTATTGTTTACATCTGATAGGTATGTTTTTGGTGATGATGAAAAAAAGAAGTTCTTATAGTCATAATTGAAGCCAATATTATATGCCTTTCTATGTAAACATTTGATTTTATTCAGTACATTGATATTAAAAATTATATATATTACTTATGATTGAAACCATGTATAATATGTGTGTTTAGAAATTATAATTTAAATGTTTGGAAAAAGTTTTTCATTATTCTGAAATATTCATAGAGAGTATTCTAACATTTATGCGCCTTTTTCTGATGAATGTATTAATGGTTATGATGGATGGTGATGGGGAAAAATTTATCAAACCAATATATAGGTAAGAAAATGAAGTTACAATCATGAAGTTAGTTTATATAAAGTACCATGGAGTATGTATTATAAAATCGGGGAAGTGTTACTAATGTGAAATGTTTGGTTATATGGCCCACTAGTATAAGGAAAATAATACTATGGAATCCAATAATGGGGTAACATATATACATCCTGTAGTGAGATGTTTTAGTTATAATGAGTTGGTTCATTATGGTAATGTGTTCCGATAGATGGTTAATTGGGATAAGAATGATCATTATATGAAGAAAAAGGTTGAGGAAAGATCTTTTTCTACTTCATGTTTTGATGTTGGGCCATCAAATGAAGTGGTGAGGTATGTTACATAGTTATTAAAATAATAAAAATACCCTATTTAACTTTTTTTATTTTCATTATTTTATTTTTGAGAAATTTATAATTAAATTTTCAATAAAATATCATGAATATATGATAAAACATTTTACAAAAATCTTGGGTTGAAGTATTAATGAAACCATTGTTGATGGGACTCATAGAATTTTTATTATTGGGATGTTCTTTCATTTAAATCATATCGAACTGCACATAATGGTGGTTGATATAAATTTTGGTATGGATTGTGTTTTAGTTTATAAAAAAATGATAGATTGAATATATATGAATGTTTTATTGAATTATTTTATACCTTTGACAATATACTAAGAAGTAAATAAATTGATTAGGGATGACATCCAAAGTTTATTTACATAAATTTTTGAAAGGAATGAAACTATTCAGATCAGTGGTTTCCCAGTACTAAATAAATATTTGGATATATTTCCAAATGATTACCTTGGTGTTATTACTTATCAAAATGTTGAGTTTACCATTGACTTAGTACATTATACTAAGCCAATATTTGATTTCCCTTTTCGAATAGAAAAATTATAACCATAGAATTGAAAAACAAATAGTAGTATTTTCAATATAAAACATTTGTTAAACCTATAACATCATCATGGGGTGATCTAATATTGTTTAGAATTAACATGTTTCAATGATACATTGAATTTATTATAGAGCCTTGAATAACACCACTATTATGAAAATATATTATTTTTCCTTATATCGATGATTTTTCTGATCATTTATAATGAGATAATATTTTTAATGGTTAATTTATATCTTTGAAAAATTATCTGACATGATACGGGGATGAAATTCTAGAAATAACATTTTATAATATATATGGGAACTATGAGTTTTTTTTCTTTATAGATTTTCCAATTCACCTAAGGTATTTATAGACCTTATGAATAGAGTTTTACATGAGTTTTTGTGGAAAAATTGGTTGTTTTTATTGATGAAATTTTGTTATATTATAAATTTCAAGAGGAACATGAAATAACCTTTTTATTTTTTTAAAATCCTTAAAATAACTGAAAATATACGTAAAAATTAGTAAGAATTAATATTAGTTGAAAACAATATCTTTCTTATGGTTGTATTATATATATAAATTAAACAACTATTGATCATAATAAGACAAAATGTGTTACTGATATAAAAAGAACAAAAATTTAACATAGATTCATAATTTTCAATGATTACTGGGTTAATATTGAGGTTTTGTTTAATATGATTCTTGATTACATATACCAATAACTAAGATAACATGTAATTGAGTTAAATTCATCTAGATATAACAATATGATTTTTTTTTCATGAACTAATAAAAATATTGGTGAAAGCTAGAATTTTGGACCTTCATTCTAGAAATGGTGAATTTTTTATCTATAGTGATTCATTATTTATTGGTATTTGTTTTTCTTGATGCTTAATGATCATATAATTACTTATGACTTATGTCTGTTGAGACCTCATGAGTTAAATTACCAGATAGATTATATAGAATTGGATTCTGATGTGTTTTTTCATTAAAACATTGGAGGAATAATATTAATGGAGTAATGTGATATATATATATATAATAATTGATTGAAGTATATATTCAATGAAAAATAATTATGCATGTGACAGATTAGATGGATATAACTAACCAAAGAATCATTAACATCATAGAAAATATAACAACGTTTCTAATGCTTTGAGTTGAAAATATAATTCTATATTAACCATGTTAAATTTTTAAAATGACCCATCATTTAATGATTTGAAGAATTTTGGACTAGAATTTTTGGATTCAGGATATTTTCTATTTTTTATGCTTTATTATAGTAATCTTTATTACATAGAATTAAGAATGCTCGGAATAAGGAACAAGTTTTGTAGGAAAAGGTAAAATCCTTTAATAACGGTAAATTTAATGAGTTTAATATTGAGGATTATGTTACTATAAATTTTTTAAAACTATTATATGTTACTTATGATTACTATTTGAAGAAAGTGTTATTGATTTTAGATCATATTTCCCTAATTTCCAATCAACATATTAGAAACATGATGTATAGAGACTTTTAGAAATATTATTGGTGAAAGGGAATAAAAAGGTATATTTCTATCTTTACTATGAAATTTTTGAATTTTCCATAGGTTATAGTTGAATGAATGTTACTGAAGAGAATGATCCAACCTTTTCAAATTATTGAGTTTAAATATTAAAACATATTAATGGATTTCATGGTGGGACTACAAATTAATTCTTTAGGTAATAATGTTATTTGGAATATTATTGATTGGTTAACTAAATCATCACATTTCCACTCCATTATATGTATAGTTTATTTGGATTATTTTTATTGAATGTATATAACGAGAAATAGTATGGTTATATGGATTTACTCTCTTTATTATATCATACCATTATCCCAGGTTCACATCTAATTTTTAGAAACTTCATTAGAAATATTTGGGGTAAGGAATATAATTTTTATTCATATTTTCATCCTCATTATGATGGAAAATTAGAGAGAAAAATTCAGAGCATTGGAGGTATGATTATTTCTTTTTGGGTGGATTACAAGTGAATTAGGGAACAAAATATTTCTTTTGTTTAGTATTATGAAAATTACATTACTCATTCTTATATACAGATTGAACCTTTTGATCTATTATATGGAAAACTATATCAGAATCCAAATTTTTAGGATGAAGTAGGAGAATGGAAGTTAATGGGACTAGGGTCATTTGAATAAATGGCTATATGGTGTACTTGATTCAGAATCATATGAGAATGGCACATGGTAGGTAGAAAAGTTATGTAGATAATTAGAGAGTGGATGTTACTTTCAACTTAAGTGGTCTAGTTATTCTTAAAGTATCTCCATAGAAAAGTGAATTTATGATTATTAATAAGGGGATGTTAAGTCTATGGTTTACTATACCTTATAAATTCCTTGATTATTTTGGATCATTTTCATATGAAGTATCTTTTCCTCTGATGTTATCTTAGGTACATAACAAATTTCATGTTTCGATGTTAAGAAAAATACTTTTTGGATTCGTCTCATGTATTGAGACCTAAATTGGTTAAGTTGGAAGAGAATATTTTTTATGAGGATTATAATGTTCATATTATTGACCACATAGAGAAATTGTTGTAAAATAAGCTGGTTCAGATGGTTATAGTATTATGGAAAACCTATATGGTTGAAGAATCAACATGGTAATCATAAAATACATTGAGGGACTAATATTTGCACACGTTTAATAAATGAAAAAAATTGTGAGGGAAATATTATTAAATAGTGGGAAATGTAAAAAACTAGGAAATGATATAATTAAAAATTTTCAAGTTTATTAATATGAATTATATAGTGATATTCATTATAAAAATATTATGTTATTTTTAAATAAAAATGGAAATAGTTTTAACTAAATTTTTTTCTTATAAAATTTATATTTAAAAGATTAATTTATAAATTATAGAAATTAATTTCTTTAAAATTAAAATAATTTTCTAAAAAACATATCCCAATTAACATAGGGTAAAATATTTGGATTGTTTGGAAAATATCATTTTTTTGTGAATGGTGTAAATTTTCAATTTTTGTAAAAAAAAAATTAATTTTAATAAATTAGGTAATTTAAATTACCCAATACTTTTTTAATATAATTTAATTATAAAATATTTATAATTAATTATTTTTATACCACATAATTAAATTTTAGACTTATTTATAATGAAATTTAGTATAAGTTTATTTATGTGTTTAAAAAGATGATTTTTCTGGAAAACAAATTGAACGATACAATGTTTCTCCATTTTAATTAATTAAAACTTCTCTAATGGGAAATTATGGAAATTTAAATTTTGGAATATATATAAATAAATAATAATTTATATTAATTAAAATATGATAAATATCTATATATTTAATATAAAATTATCTTTTTCTTGAAAAACACACTTCTTGAAATCCCTCTTCTTCAACATGTCTTTGAGTTTTATTTTAAAATAAAATTTTACAATTATTTTAATTAAATTTGGTAAAAATAAGTGAAGATTTTTAATCAAAATAATTTTTACAATATTAATATTTAATCAAAATTTATGACCATAATTATTAGAGAAAATTGTTGAAATTTATTTCAGTAATTAAGGTAAAAATGATTTACCAGGAGGTTATGTATAAAGATAAGGGTTTAAATGAACAAAAAACATTTCAAAAATATATTTTATTAATTTATATATACCTTATTATTTATAATTATTTATTATGGTATATTTTATTTAGCCTTTTTAAAATTAAAAAATCTAGCTACAACTTTTTCTTTTAAAAAATTACAACTGTGCCAGTCACTTCACTTATAAAAGGCCACCCCCTCTCCTATACTCTTACCAAATTTAATTCCATTTGGATCCTCCTAGTAATACTCAAATACCATCCTTACTTCCCTACACATTATTTAGAGGCCATATTGTGATAAAAAAACTTCCTATTAATTATTTGGGTTCTTACCTAATTAGGTTGTCTGAAAAATAGGCAATATGATTAACCATGCATCTTTATTTTAATTCATCTTCCACCACCATCAAAACATAAACAATTAGACATATATATTATATTAAGTATCTAACATATACTTATATGTTATTATTCTAGTTTAGTGTCCTAAATCCATCTCTTATTTCGATTAATGGGATAATAAGTCATCATTCATGTGTATGATAGACTACCGCTTCATGAAAAAATGCCATTCATTTCCAATCATCAACTCTCATGGATAGATATAATGATAGATTTAATGTATTTGTATATATATATATATGTGATATTTATAACAACTTTATAGTTATAAATAGTTATTATATGTCATATAAAACCACAAATTCCATTCTGTGGGGGATACGATAACATCATTCATGTGTGCGACATATTATGCCTCGAGAAGAGATGTGATTTATTTTTCACAATAAAATTACTTGGATGGTATTAAGGATAAATTTAAGGAATATATGTGATATAAATAACATAATTATGATATTTATGACATATTTATTTTTCTAAAAGATAATATTTAATTTTAATTCTTACACTGAAAAATGATAACGTCATCAGTTCATACATTTGGAGTACTGCCACTATAAAGCGAGGTGACTCTTTTGTCATAACTAGATTCCATGGATAATATATATATAATTATTTATATATTTTATGTAAAATATATAATATTATTATCATTATATAGAGATAAAATAGTACTCACCTTCTTTCTATAATGTTCATTAAAAATGTAATGTTACTCATACATGTGTACGATTTACTGTATCCATTATTGTAATGTAATTATATTTTCAAAACAATATTTCATGATTGATATTAAATGTGTAAATTATATATAAATATAAAATCATGTCAAAATTATCAATGTGTATATGTCTAAAAATTACCACACTGACCATAGTCAACCTACCAAATTCATTTTGGACACTTAAGTAGAATATCATCATAACATCCACTATAAACATAATTGAATATGTAATTGTATATAACATGATAACAAATGAAATAAATTGAATATTAAATTTAAAAAATATAATCAATTAAACATTTAATATAAATCTATTTTTCATTAATATAATGAACGTACATGAAGATTAAGAGTCGTGTTTTGGTACTTCATCTCAATTTCTTTCCATTGATCCATATTTGGATGTTTTCAAAGTATATTAATTTATGAAGTTTATATACATCAACCTTGACATTTTATATCATATATATATCTATTTTAGTGATATATAATTTTTTTAATGTTATTATTTTATGGGGATTACAATTAAAATGCGTCTAAGGTGGGAAGGGTCTTTTTTTAAAACCCCACATTTAAAGTTCCAATAAAACTATTTTTCGTCAATTAATATGTTTTTTAATATGATTTTATGAAAGTAATTATATGTAAAATATTGTTTTATAAAGATAAATTTTATCTTTTATTCAATTTTTTTCCTAAGGGGAATATCTACATAGAATTTTTGACTTTATTTACAAACTATAAAATTAATGTTCTATTTTAATGAATGTAGTGACAATGACTTTTCCTAGAATTATAAAAATTATTTTAAGTTGGAATTCCATTACATGATTTCATTTTTTCATCAAATAAAAAAACCCATGTCCATTTTTTTGGTAATTTCCTTTTCAAAATTGGGTTTTAAAGGACAAATCCATTTTGATATCAGAATGTGATTTTCAAATGGGTTTAAAAGTGTTTTTCAAGGGGTTTACGATAAAAAGTTGCAAGATTAAAATATTTTATTCATGATCTAGTCCATAAAATTTTTATATGATGGGTGTTTCCAGATATATTTGGGTGATACAATTATATATTTTATAATGGCTGAGCCCTGGTAGAGTTCAATTTAATTGGGTAATGATTATGTTCTCCAAAAAATTAGATTGGATGTCAACTGTATCACTTTTATAATTTTTAATGGTTTTATAAGGGTTTTAAGAGATTATATCTGAAGTCACCTACACTACTTTTATATGATTTTATATGAGTTTGTATGGAATTTGTTTTATTTCAAAAAGGTAATATGATTATCTTTGTTAAAGAAATAAGTTTCCCTTTTGGGTAAAAAGACATTTTTTAAAAATGGTTTTTCAATTGTTTTAAATTTTTTCACTAAACTAACTATTTTCTTATTTTTATGTCCCTTAATGTGATTTTTATTCTAATACCATGTTATAAAATTTCATTAATAATTTTTTGGGATCTTTAAAGGAAAATTCTATGTAAATTTGAATGTAGTGTGGATTTTTTTTAGAAAATAAATAATGTTTTATAAGGATTGATATTATGGGAAAATAGATACTAATATGAAGTGACCACATTGTATATATATTTCTTAGTAATATATGACATAAGATATAATTTTATTGAAATATAAATATTAAAACTTTATTAAATGTGATATAATTAATTATTCATTTTAAACTGAATATTATATAATGTTTAAGGTTGAGTCATTACATATATTAAGAATAGTAACTAGTATAAAATTAATCTTATCGGTAAAGGGTAAATAAGGTAATTAACATTTAAAAATGTGATAAGGCCTAAAACACTCCATAACACTTGTATTTATCATATGGAATAAGTTTCTTTAAACATTTACTATTCAATATTCATGAATTTTTTAATTTCATTTCACTTTAGTTTGATAATAAACTTTATATAACATTTAGAAAATTTAAAGTAAAAAATTATAACTTCTTTATTTTAGTATCTATAATATTTTATTATAGTGATAAAAATAATATATGTGCCATATTTTTTATTTTGTAGATAATCTTTTTATCATGGAATTTTTTTTAAATTTTTAGTGATGAAATAATTACATAAAATTCTCATGAAACACTGACATTATATTAATTCAATTTATATAAAAATGAATCCAAATATGTAAAAAAGCTCATAATGTGATATTTTATGAGGGATTCAGAGTAACCCATGAATTTAATAGATATATATGGAATATTATACAATTTTAAAAATTATAAATTAAAATTTAATATTATTTCATTTATTTAAACTAAACTAAAATGAATAGTGTAAAAATGAAATAATTGATATTTAATGAGAAATATTATTTTATTATGTAATTTAAAACTCAAGAAAATATTTAAGTAGGAAATGTATGAAAAAAAATTTCAAAAATGATAACCATTTTCAATTTGTGAATAAATTATTAAATTATATGTAAAAATATATCCCTTTATGTTTGTAAAAGTTTTTTTACTTTGGATAACAATAAAATTGGTTGATTAAGTGATTAAATCAAAAAAAAATAATGTTTGTTAGACCACATAAACCTATCAAAAATTTATTAGTCTATGGAATTAAAACTATAACTTATCTTATATTTGAAATTATTCCCATTTTTTTCACTTTCACGTGAAAATAAATTTATTATATTTATATATTTTTATTAATTTTATGTTCTCTCTTTCATTCTCTATAAAAGGCACCAATTATCCTGACTTCCACACACCACCTAGATACTATTAAGTAAACAAAAACAAGAAAAAAAACTATTCTAAAAAGGAAAATATTTTTTTTAGATTGTTTTTCCCTAAAATTTCATCCCTAAGTCCTATAAGAGAATATCCAATGGAGCTCTTTCGATGAGGAGGTAATCATATTTACCGGATCATTAAAAATTATCTATTAATAACTGACATATAAATTTTTTGTAAAAAACTAGAAATAATAAATCCAATATAAAATAATATTCTAAGATTTTATTAATATCATTGTAAAACTATTTTCCATCCCGTTTCCATCATTTGAAAAGTGAAAACACCACTCTTATATAAGTACATCTTACTGTCTCCATGTATCGGTGTAATTTTTTTATCACCACCCTACTTGTACGTTCATAAATATGGAACTAATTAATATGCACAATATATATAAAATGAATGTGATTTTTTAATTATAGTATCTTATATTCCTTCTTACATTTTAATCCATTGGAAGAAGATAATGTTTCTCATGCATACATGTAGAATACCACCTACATGAAGCGATGTGGTCTATTTTTTATTATCTCTTTAAATAGATAAAAATAATAATATATTTAATATATCTATATTGTATTTATTTCATGATTAAATTTATGGATAAAATTATAGGGGTAAAAACTTCCACACCAAAAAATTTTGTGGGAAAATAATGTTCTGAAACCCCAAAATAATGATAATAATGGAATATTGTACAAAAATGGGTGAGAAGTTATAATAATATGATCATATATTATATTAAAAATATTATTAGGGATATATTATAAATTAATAACATTTTTAATACCATTATACATAAGTTTATCGTACGAAAAAAAGGAAAATGTGAGGTAAGGGATTCATTCTCAGTTTTCATTCATTACCGAATATATTATTTTTATGCACCAATTTTTTTGATATGGTGTAAATACATCCATTTCACATGTTATGTCATGAATTATTTAAAATTCATGGTATTTTATATATCATTTTAATTCATTTCATCCAAGGGGATTTAACTTCAATGATACCAAGTGGTAAGAGGTTTCTTATCTAAATTTTTATTCATTGTGTCAAATATCTACTTCATTTAAAATTTTTCTCAATGATTATATGTGTAATTAAATTTGATTATTTTTTTATTTTTCCACTTATTTTATATATATATAAAATTTTATATTATATAACTTAATTTATGAATTATTTATTCAATAATATGATTTTCGTGCGGGAATTCATCTCAATTTCCACTCCATTGAGACATTTTTACACACATGTATGAATTTATGTGGTTTATATACATTCTAATTGATGTAATTTACATGAATATATATATATTCATGATGATAAATTATTAAATTAAATTTAACATATATTTAATAAATTATAAAACAATATACGGTCTTATTTTCTTTTTGAATCATGTATATTTTTCTTAAATGTAAATATATTCTAAATTCATTAAAAAATTAATTTTATATTATTCAACTTATTTTTATGAAACATTTAGGTTATCCTTGAAATTTTACATGGTTTTAAATTAATCATTATATTTTTTCCCAAAAGGTTCATTTTTAACATTTTTATAAAAATTCTATTTTTTTCCATTTTAACTTATACAAAATTAACGAACATTGCTTGAACAATAACCATTTTATACACTTCTATCTCATTCAAAAATATTTCAATGTATTTGAAAAGAAAATTTTTTTATGAAAAACTATTTTTGATGTTTTGTTTCTATTTTGTTATATTAGTGAAAATAATTTATTTTACAACATAAATTAATTTTTTGACGTTCATCGCTCATCTCCATAAATTTTATATAGATTAAAATTATCTTGTACAATCCAATTTCTTATAATCATTGGAAATTAAGTTTCTCTTAAATATCCCAATAATATTTCTAAATGATATAGTTATAAATTTAACATTATAAGATTTCTATATAAAGATATTTACTTTGATAATTATTTGATTGAATTGGAAAATATTGATATTTATTATTTATTACTCAGAACATACATTTCTTGTTTAGGAATATTGTTTATGAATTAAATCATTCATTCAATATATAAGGAATGCATCAGAAAATTAGTGATGGGTGACACATAGAATTATATAGCCGCATGATTTATTGAGAAGTCTAATGAGAGAAATTAATTAGCCATGTAAAATTGGGTTTATTTATTTCAACTCATTGTTTAAACTTTTTGGGGACAAGGATTTCACAATAAAGATATCATGATGTACGAGATCATGATATCCAAAAAAATCATTTACTTTATTGATAATTTACTTATTATTATACATGATATTACTTCCTTTATATTATACATGTATGAATCTTTATGCTCATGTTATTGATTAAATGAAAATTTTTTAGTCTTTTATATTACCTTATTGATTATTCAATATTGACTCATTATGAATTCTATTTTAATATACCCTTACTGAGCATTTGAGTTCACCCTTATTTTTTTCATTTATTGTGTATATAATGAATAAAATTTAGAATCAATTACTTGTTTCAAAAACTATCTATTTTGTTATGTTTTATATTAAATTACCAATGTAAAACATGTATCATTTATCTATTTATTTCCATAAGGCAACTGTAATGATAATTCCTTCAGAATTAGATCCCTTGTATCTATCGCACTATAATAAAGAATACATGGGATATTTTAATCCGTAATTGTGGGGGTTACAATATATTTAGCCCTGTTAATGGGAGACAGTCAATAATTATAACTATTTCTATCTTATTTGACAGTTTATCTTTTACAATATCTTTCATTACCCCTAAAAATTAAAACTTTTTTATATCTTGATAGACATTTAATCGGTTAACAGGGGATTAAAACTAACAGATTAGTGTAAAACCTCATAATTTTTTAATAAATTATGTTATATGATATTATTTTAAATTATATACATACAATATTCAAAATATATCATTTTGGATCTGTATAAACATGGAAATTCAGGTATATTTATTTAGTATTTTAATTAATTACAGGGGTATCCCTCTCCTCTCTTATATAAATTCACCACATCTCTCTTATTGCGCATTATTATTGAAAAAATTATATCATCCAACCCCAGAAAAAAAATTATAAACTTACTTATATATATTCGAGTGGTTTTGGTATTATAAAAAGAACAAATCTAAGGTTCTTGAGTTGAAATATAATGAATTTTAATCCATGTGTAGGTAATCATATTAACCAAGAATTTTAATTTCAATTGATATTATAGAACATTAAATTATATAACAAAAATTTTAGTATAAAAAATAAGTATTTCCCATACACTGAGACTTTGTTTTGTTAATTTAATAATCATAACCATCTTCTTTTCCATCTAATGTGGAAGAAAAATATCATTCATGAATACTTGCTGACTACTAACACCATGAAGTGGTTTGTTATGTTTTCCATAACAACATATCATTGATATAAATAATTATGTATTTCAAAAATATATATTATATTAAATACTTCATTATAATTATGGAAATTTAATTTATTATCTAATTTTATTATACTTATATCCATTCGAAAATGGTAATTTTGGTCAAGCGTACTTATGAATTTCCATCAATATGTATGGATGTGATTTTTCCATTTACTCATTTAATGGATTCATATAAAATTATATTTAACGTATATGAAAGATAATAATTTTATAGTCATTATTTTTTAGATAGTGGAACCATGACCTCTTTCACCATTGTCAACATAGTGAATTCATTTTGAAATTATGAACTAAACGTCCTCAAAACATCCAATGCGGAGTTACCTTATTAAGATGAGAAATTTTACAATTAAATAATTGAAATAAATGGTATAATAATTTCATATTACATATGTAATATTTTTATTAAAAACTAAATAATATATAAAATTTTATTATACATAAGATAAAGAACATTCATAGTATGCTGTGACATAGTGTTAGGTATTTTTAAACACAATTTCCATTCATTGTGTAATTATAATACTTCATTGACTGTGTTATAATAATATTATGTGTGAAATGATATATGATGGTTTTTTGTTTTATTTACACTTGTTTTTCAATTGGAACACATAATCACTTCATTAATTAAATTCCAACATCGATGATATTAATTTTTGTTGATTACTCCTCTAAATATTGTTTCTTTGAAACATATCTAGTATCATGCACCAAATAAATTTTAAAATGTGTATATGTGGCATATTAAGGTATTGTATCATGAACAACTATTTTATCATCATATTTATGTTCCTTTGATGATATCTCTCTCATTATATATTGATTAAAATATTATAAATGTTGTAATGGTTTTCAGGGCCTCAATTTAAATACTTTAAGACATAAATCATTTGTTGCACTATAGTTTACTTTAAATGGTGTAATTAAAGAGCCATGATTTTTTTGAAATATCATTTCACGGATGTTAGGGATTTTCAATATAAATTTTATTTTCCATATTCCAATGGTTCTTTATTTATATTATTACCCAGGTTGCAAGGGATTATAATCTTAAACATATTTCATTTGGAATTGTTTTGATTGATTAAAGTATATTGATTTATGTAGTATATTCAATACATGTTGAAATATAATATCATTAATATTTTTATAATAATTTAATTTTATGTTCCTTCTTATGTTCATTCATTCAAAATATTTTTCGATTTCAAATGAAAAAACATTTTTTCATTAAAAATAATTATTTAATGTTTTTAAATATTTTTAACCATATTGTTCAACTATGTTCATTATCATATTTGAATAATATTCTTTAGTAAATATAAATGAAAGTTATAATTTATTTTCAAATATCATTTATCTTATTATAAATGTGTTTAAAAAATAAAATTCATAACATTTTTTCACATGGGTATTTTTTGACTTACTTTATAATTTTTTTATAAGGTTTTTTATTTTTATCATTTACAGAAAGAAATATTTATCCAGCCACTATAACCAATAATGTTGTCCAATATTATATTATAATATTTAATATTTATTTTCAATGAATTTTTTCCCCAATATTTTGTAAACATTAATTATATATTATCAAATGGATGGGTTTTTCACCATTTTCAATCAAATTTGTTAGATGATATTATAAATATATTATTGATCTACAAAAATATACATTATTTATTTATAAGGATCCTATAGTGATATATTTCAATGATACCACCCTTATTATATTCATTGTATGGATTAAAAAAAATTATGTGATTTCTATAGAACGCATTTATTTATTACATGAAAATAATGCAAAAATAAAATTATTATTGTTTTCATATATGTTATATTGAAAAGGGAAATATTTTAAATGATTTTTTCATTTTGTGTTACATAGAAAATTGTATGTATGATTAATGGTTGATTACATTATACTTCATGGATGGGTGGTTATGTTAGAAACTATGGATTTGTGATTAAGTTATAATCTAAGGATTTCAAGCCTTGTATACAGGTCACTTGGCCTTGGGCCTTCGGGCTATGTAATAGGTCTCCCTCTACACTGTCTAAAAAGTTCTTTGCTTTAATAATATATTGAGGCTTTGGCCCAAATCTTTAAAAAAAATAATAGATCTGAGACATATTTTTTTTAATTTATTCTATGATAAAATTTTCGTGTTTCTAATAACCTATATAGTGTTCTGATTCTTTCTATGAGTTCTAATGGATAATTTTCTCAATGATTGTTTTCAGAATGAGAATTATTGTTATGTTTTATGATTTTTTATAATGTTAAATATTTATGTAATGTCTAATTATTTATGATCAAAATTTTTATGGTCATGAATATATTTTTTTATTCTCATGATCACATATTATGACATCATACACTTACTCATATATTATAAACAAATATGACAATCAGTTTTTAATGATTATGTTTACCCTTAATGAGAGTTTAAAATCACACATATTTTGTTTTACAATTCCCCATGTTTTGATTAATTATGTTAAAGTAATCATGTACATAAATGTTTCACGTGTGAATAATTTTATGGGATATGTTGAAGATGTTTGAACCAGGGTTTCTCTTTACCTTAAATTGAGTATAGTTTGTCTATGGTTTCAATCCACATTGGGTTTATCGTAGGTTTTTCTGTGTTTGGAAAATAGTTTGCAAAATGAAATTATATTTTCATTGAGCCATTCATTTAGTGGGTTCTAAATTGTTCGAGGTCAGCTGGAGGTATTTGGGATGAATTTTCATTAGTGAAAATGAGGTGTATAGAGGTTTGTGGAAGAGTTTTTCCACTACAAAGGAATAGTGGTGGTACATGCACCACGTGGAGAATAAAAGTTCGTGGGAGGTGTAAAATATGTGGTAAATGTAGTTCCATATCAAATATTTTGTAAATATAGATTTATAAGATTATGAAGATCTATTTTCCTATAATAAAATAAATAATCCATTCATTAAGGTTCGACATTAAGTATAAAAATTTTAGAATAATTTGGTGATGTCTATAGTGGTTTCTGGGATGAAAACTACACAATGGATACCTTGATTATAAATTTGGAAGGAATTAAGTGAAGCATATAATGGTTCATTGATGAAGGTTCGTAGAAGCTGGTTCACAGAGGTTGGTTCACATAATGTAGTTCGTAGAAGGAGGTTCACTAAAAACGGTTCTCAGAAGACGGTTCATGGAAGATATGTCACAGAGGATGAGTTGTTCTTTAGAGAAGTAAAAGTATGTGTATGTGGTTTGTGAAGGTAGTATCAAATCATGTTTTGCAGAGGTAGTATGTGGAATTTGTACACAGAGCAGTGCAACTCACCGAGGTATGGTTCACAAACTGACAGTTTTCTGAAAATTTTATTAGATCTATGAGTAAAAATAAGACTTCAATAAAGAATCTATCTATAATTAAGGATGAATGATTTAATTTCAACCCATTGATGTGACCATAATGTCGATAAATTGGGTTGAGATTCTTCCCAAAAAAATGAGAAAGGGGGATTCAATGGATATGATCTGAGGTACGCAGTGTGCTATCCCTAAAACTATATAAAGGTGTTTCTCCTGGAATAGCGTGACTATGATAAACTATTATAATCCACAAATACTAACTATTATTGTACTTTGGAATGATAAAAAACATATCATTTTATGCTCCTTGGACAAGCTAGTAGAGGTGAACCATGTAAAATTGTTTTGTGATCCAACTACATTTGAATGTTTAAATTGCCTCACAATATCAACAGATAGATTTAACGAGTTCCAACCAACGTGGGAACAAGATCCATCACTTTAAAATATAAATTTGACATCTTGACTCTCCCTTCCCTTCTCACGGTTTTACGAGGTACTTCATAAAAATTATTATGAAATAAGAAAATCAATACATATTAGGAAAAATGATCTCTTGAGGATGTGAGTATTGTTATCAAAGTGTTTTTTCTAATTCATAAATAGAATAATCATAAAAAGGCCATGTGTATTTATGTGACCAAATATTTATGATAGACGTTATAATTTGTTATAGATAAATTTGATTCATGTTTATATTTATTAATACTAAAAATATGAAGATTATTTTTTAGAACCACATTTAGAAGTGTGAGTTTGGGGATGTTATGGATAGAATCATAGCATTATGTAGATGCTATTGGAGACAGTATTAGTAAAAATTAGTTAGAAACCATAAGATAAGCCTATGTGTAAAAGAAAATACTTTGTTATGGTAATGAAATGATTGTAGTTTTTATAATAAAATATATCAATTTATAGATACATGAAAGTGGATGTTATTTTAGAATAGATAAACATGGAAATTAATACTCTATAAGAGGTTGATTGGGTTTTAACTCGGTCACCACATATGCATGATGAGTGGGCCTAATACTGAGCAATTGTATTGACACTTCCAAGGGATATTATTCCATTATTTCAGATTTTCTTTATAAACCATTATGTTTAATGAGAGGATGGAACCTTGGGAATCCTATGATATATCATTGTGATATGGATAAATATTATGATTCAAGATTTTATAAGTTTATGTTTGATTATAAGTTCAAATTCATAAAAACCCATTTCATAGTTTCAAATGATATGATTTAATTTATCAGTTATATTTTTTGGAGACATTTTATATATATAAGATACAAATTACCCTTAGTCGTATCATTTGACCTTACATGAAGTATTAATTTTTAATAAATCCTATACATTTTTGTTATTTAAACTGATATATATGATATGAAATTTTATTTCAAAACATTCTTTAATTATATGGTTATTTTAGTTAATTGATATATAGGTATATTTATTAAAAATATAATATATTTTGATCCTTTGGTGTTGTTTTGAAAGTTTTGTAGTTAGATGTACCATTTATTAATATACAACTCTATACATTTTGTACATTATCTGATATTGTTCTTATGAATTTTTTTTTGTAAATATCTAGAGAAACAAGGAATAACATGTCATTCATTTATGAAATTTTTTATAAGTTCGAAGTTTATTTTTTCTTTTAGACATAAAAAATGCATCTTCAATATACATTTCCTGAAATTAGAGATTAAATTTAGTTATATTTTTTAAAAATCAAATATGGAAAATGAAATTACACTTTTATGATGGAAGGAAATCAATTAAGTATAATTTATAATCATCTCTATTGTGATAGTAAAATAATCCATCTACTCTTGGAAAAGGAACTGGAATTAATAATTTTATATTGTTACCTTTTCTAATGAATTGAAGGTCTTATTTATCAACTAATAATTTATAGTTTTGTGAGCATCAACATAAACATAAACACATTATATTGCACTCTATTTTATTCCTTAAATGTTATTTTTATATTCCATGTACCTATTTTATCATAAAACCAATTTTCTCCTGATATTGGAACCTGATTATCAGTTAGTTTAGGTAACCATTATGTTACACACTTCTCATTGTCAATGGATGTTTTATTATCCCTTTGAACTATGTGTATTTTAAATAAAGATAATTTCAAATAATGAAAATTGTATAGCTAAGAAAAAATTGTGAGGATAAAATCTATTTTAGGTGGGATAATGTAAAATCGGAAAAGGGTAGTTTAAATTAATAAAAATCTTGATATATTTCTTAATTATCAGCATAAGGATTTAGTGATTTACGATATATTATAAAAATGTTTTTATTTAAATGTAACTATTATAACCATGATATTAAATTGCTATAATGAATTCTAATAAATAAATAATTAAAAGTTTTTTTAAATGTTTTATGAAAGAAAAATTTATTTATTAATACATAATAAAATATACACAATATTCATAAAGGTCACTTTATACTTCAAAAATATATTTTTTTTCAAAAAAATAATTCATTTTTAGGTGCATAATTTACTTAATTTTATAAATTTTTTTCCAAATTATTTCTGTAAATTAATATAATTTTTAATTAAAATATTAAAATTAACTTAAGATGATTTTTAGGATTTTATAGAAAATATTAATTTTCAGTGAATTGTTAAAAAATAAAAATTTTATAGAAAATTGTAATTTCTTTTCAAGTATGTGAAATATTCTTTGTTTATTTTCATTTAATATTTAATTAGTTATTTTTTATTTAGGATAATATAATTAATGTCACTATAATCAATATTATGATAATTTTGGCTTTAATAAATATCTACATAAAAATCTTATTTTCAAAAAAATCATTTCAATCATGTTTGGAAAATTTTTATTCAATTTAAAAATTTTGACGTATAAAATTTGGATTTTATATAATTTATTCCATATTTAGAATCAATATGACCAAATTTCATATTTATTTAACTTTAATTTTTAGTATTTATGAGTAATTGTTATGGTAAATCCTTATCACATCTGTAAGGTAAATCATGTAATTAAAATTATAAATAATATGATAAGGATATAAAAATGCACATAACACCGAATTTTTTTAGTTGGATGAGTTTATATTGGCCACAATTAACCTATATTTTAGGATATGGAAACTTGGTACTATTTTTATTTTATAATTACTTTAATATTATTTTATGTAAATAATAAATACAAAATGCCACAAAATTTATTTTAAATTGCATATTATTTTTTCATATGGATAAAAAGAGATTATTTTTTGTTCGAAATAGTCCATTATAATACAAAATATTATTTATTAAAGAATTTTATTTTTAATTTTTTATGAGGGAATAGTTACCTTAAATTTTTACCCAGCGTCAACACAGTTCTTATTAATGCAGTATAAACATCTAGTTAATGATCTTAAAAACATTCAATGTAATATTTTTTGTGTGTTAGGAGTTCCAATTTTTTGGTAAATATATTGTATTATTTATTTTTTAGGACTTTGTATTCTAACATTATTATTGACTAGATATTCTTATGGTTGATTATGTGAATAATATGAAAAAATCAATTTAATGGTATTTTATGTTCAATAATATTTTTTTAATGATTTAAAATTAATAAATATATTATATTTCTCCATGAAAATTTTATATGGTCAATAATTTTATCCAACTTCAACATATGGTCACTTTTCCTTTTATATATACTTTTGTATCCCAATAGAGTAAAAAAATGAAATTGTGGTAATCTTTAAAAGTTTTAATTGGGGGGGGGGGGGTTAAAATAATGAGATTAGGGTAAATACATTACCTAACCATTTATATATTTTATTCGATGATATTATTTATACATATCACCATTATAAATTTGAAATATATCATTTTGGTTCCACTCAGACTTGAAATGTATATTGTATTAATTTAATACTTTATGTAATTAAAAGGGTTTTTATCTCCTCTCTTAAATACGAACACCACCTATCCTCCATACCAAACACATTTTGAGAAAAATAGGGTAAATAACCGTGTTAATAGTCATTTTAGAATAATTATTCTCATTCTAGAGTTTTTTTATTCTTATAATCCGACACATAGGGTCCATCAATATACATCCAAAGGAGGTTATTCAAATATGATATAATCTTCTTAACTCATCGTTTAAATTTTAAAGTATTTTTTAATTCCTTAAATTATTTTATAACCATTAAAATATAATAATATTTATATCCCTAATATAATATTATGTTATTATTCTAATGAAATTAACTTATTCATTTCCTTTTTATCATGTGGGGAATGAAAGCATTGTTCTTATGTTTGTGTGGACTATCTACTCTAGGAATCGCTGTGTTTCGTTTTCCATCCCCACCTATCATCAATGTTT
The DNA here is from genome assembly GCA_963277665.1 of Viscum album. Taxonomy (NCBI): domain Eukaryota; kingdom Viridiplantae; phylum Streptophyta; class Magnoliopsida; order Santalales; family Viscaceae; genus Viscum; species Viscum album. Next base: position 1,521,046,129 of record OY728150.1, read on the forward strand.
ATATTAATTGATTTAATTTATATATATATATATATATGTAATATTTATGAAATCATTAACATTATTTAATGATAATATATCAACCATTTTCTCAGCCTTCCAATCATTGGTAAATGTTAAAGTCGTTAATGCGTACATTTGCATTACCACCTCCATGAAGCGATGTGATTCATTTATTATATATTTACTTAAATTATGGTAATAATTTTTAATTAAATATATAAAATTCATACAAAATTCATGATTTTTTTTCATGTTATGATGGACTGATGCATCTTTTTTCATGTCTAATATGCATTATACATTTTTATGTTATGAACATAACATCCCCAAAATAGTTGACATGTGTATAAATAATTATGTAATTAAATATTTCACTAAAACAAATGGAAAATGTTTAAGTGTATGAGATTAAACATTAAAAATGTTCTTAAACAAGTAAATAATTAATATATGTTTATTATATATGATTTAATTGACATTCAAAACAACTTGGGATTCAATGTAATGAGTTCCTTAACTCAATTTCCATTCATTGAGTTATAATTATACTTCAATGACTACATCATGAAAATATTATGTGTTATGTGAAAATTAAATACATTATGTTGTATTTACACTTGTATTTTTAGTGTATTTTATTCAAATAGTCATAGCATTGATTAAATTCAAACATTAGTGATATGATTTCTATAAGGTTTTTTACTCAATATGGTATCATTGGTACATGTCTTGTATTACATTCTTACTTCTTTTTGTAAGGTGAATATCCTGGATATTATTATATTATATCAAGAATGAATAATTGATGATCATATTGGATGTTCCTTTCAAGTTATCACTTAAATCAGATATTAATAAAAATGTTATAAAATTTTCAAGGATTTTTTGGGTGTCAATGTCAACTTTTTGAGACATAATTCATATTATACATGATGAAATATTTTAAACTATTTAAATAATTACTAGTGAATTTATTTTAACATATTATTTAATTTAAGTTTTTTGTTTTAAAAAAACATGTTATGTACTAATATTCATTAGATTTTTAATTTATTTGTTACCCAAGTTCCAAGGGTTTCTCATATAAAACATCCTTCTTTGAGAATAGATTTGATTGATGAACCAATATTCATTTATATGGAATATACGTTGACTCTTGACATATTCTATCATTACTATTTTTATAATCAATGTATTTTATATAATTTTTTATGATCATTCTTTCAAATGGTTTTGGGTTTAAATTTTCATAATGGTTTTTAATTTAAAAAAATATTTAAAAGATTTTATACAATTAAATGAACTATTTACCCAAGTTATTTATCATATTTCATGAATTCTTTTTAAAAAAAATAAACTATTTCACAAATTTATCTTTAATAATCTTTTACATTATTTGGATACATTTTAAAATTTAATTTCTTAATGTCTTCTACATGGGTATATATTGATGGATTTAATGGTCTAAAGAACATAGAATATTTTTTTTATTTTTGAATTACCCCATTTTTAGATGGTTGAGAGGGAAAACATACCAGAATCAGAGTCCAATGGGAAACAATCTTTAATTACAGAGCTTAGGGGGGCGATAGGGGAAAACCATTACATTTATTTTAATGTTCTAACTACACTTAAACATCACCCCTATGGTAATTATTCAAGTCTACATCAAACCAAACACAATAAAGTTTAATCCATATTGTGTTTCCCTTATATAGAGTAGAATTATATGACGGAAAAATTGTCGTATCCAACCTTCAGTCCTTGGGATCGGTTGGTTCTACCTTGGTGACTGCATCTTCTATGATCTTTCTAATCAAGGGTAATCTAGTAAACTGGATCAACAATAATTTATAGCATATAGTATCTTTAGGTCAAATTAAATTGATGTCCTAAAGTTATTATGTCCTCAATTCGAATTTTGGCAGCACCCAATCAAATTCAGGATGAACAGTATTGGTGGTATAATACTCCTCTATATTACCTGTTATATTATTTACACTACTACAGTTCCACAGTACTGCTATATTTCCATCTAAATTACTATTACTATACCTATGGAGACTCAATCTCACTTGTTTTTTAATATGAATTTTGTGTAGGAGTAAAAAATTCATTTACAACTCAGGTAATCTCCCAATAGATATGTCACATTTTACCCCCTTTATAAAAGATTGAAAATCATGGTTATTTTTTAGTTTTATGACTTTAATTGATTCACCAATCTCAATGATTGTTTTATTACATTAATATTTCATTTAAAGGATCCATTTTTATATTCAATGAAATTATTCTTCCTAACATTCGATTAATTTTAATAAAATTATATCAAATGATAAATAAATTTTATCACCATTTTTAATGGAATGTAAAAAAAATTATTTTCAATGTATTATCAATATGTGGAAATATCCTTTTTTATTTTTTTTCATATCATGATGATATGTTGAAATGATATCATCTTTTTTATTTCCTTGTATGACTTATGATAGTTTTAAATATATTTTAGGGTTTCCATTTCTTCACCCCAAATTAATGAAGATAAAAAATTAATAATGGTTGTTTTCAACGGTTTTAAGTTAAAAATTGAAATCCTTTAATTGTTTTGTTAATTATTTTGTAAATTGGAATATTTATGGATGAATGATTTGTGGTTATATATAATCAAATGATGGTTGGTCATAATATAAACTCAAATTAGAAGTTATATTATAAACCAAGAATAAGTATGTTTGTTATAGACATCCTACACATTGTGTAATGTGGAAGAGTTAACTGATCAGAAGTTACTCTTAAGTGAATATAGAGTTTCCTAGTTACATATCACTCTTATGAGATATGAGAATTATCTATTTAGGTTAATCAGAAATAATTTTTTTATTTTACATGATATATATATATCTGTTCAATGATTTCTATGAGTTTTAATGGATACTTTTCTAGAGGATTATTTTCACATTTCTCATGGTTGATTAAATATATGGATATTTTATTATGAAAATTCTTTATAACTTGTATAATGATTTATGATCCATGTTTTGCTGGTTATTTATTCTATTATTTTATTCTTATGGACATTTATTATGTAATCATACCATTACAGACATATTATGCTCACTAAATCTATTCAATTGTTAATTTTTATGTTTAACCTTATTGATTGTTTGATCTCACATTTACTATTTATATCTTTTCCTAAGGTTATTAATAATATTTATAAATAGATTAGGACTAGAGAAAATTCATGTGTGATGAATGTTATGTGATATGTTGAAATATAACTATGAAAAAATAAATGTAGGGTATATTTGAAAAAATGATAACATTGTGTCATGGGTATTATCATATATGTATTTTTCATAATTCTATAAAATTTTAAACCCAAAATTTCCTTGGGTATATAAGTGATCCAATATTTTCATTTGATGTTTTACTCTTTGGATGGCTAAAATTGGATCACTTTTATCGGTATCAAAGTCAGAAATGTGAAGAATATATTTTTCTCACTGAATCTGAGAGTACGAATTCGAGTCTATTATAAAATTATTTTTATTTTTTAAAAAATAAAATATATTGTTTTGATATAAATTCTGTTTGAGATAATTTTTTCATCAGATTATACCTGACTCAACCTATTACAGATATTATTATACATTAATAAAAATACTATAATGAGTTACTATTTTTATTGAATGATATATTCACAAAAATTACAGAATTTGATACATATTCTAAAATAATTTTCTAATGATTTTGTAATGGTTAATAATTAAAATGAATATCTAGTAATTTTTTTATATGAATCGTGACTTTATTTATTAATATAGTATAGCCTATAGGGTTTTAATGTAAATAAAATGAATTTATTTTTCTGTATTTCACAAAATATTTATTTGGTTTGATAAAAAATATTTGAATATGGATTTCAGACTGAATTAAATTATGAATTATTTTTAAGCAATAATAATTATTCAAAATGGGATGAAAAAAATTTTATTGATAATTTCCATATTTTGGAGCTTTAACTATTATTGGAATCTTGTGTAGCGTCTAATTTCAAGTAATAAAATTCAACTCTAATGTAAATAAAATATTATTATGTATATGTATCATAAAAAATCTTAGAAATTATTTATATTAATTTAATGTTATAGGAATTTATGGTTATGGTAAATTTAGTTTTCTTTTTTTTTTTGCATTTTTTAAATTTAATTTTCAATAAATATTTTAGAAAAATATAATTCAATAGTCTTTATATAACTATATACATTGTTTTTATGGATTTATTAAAATAAAACCATATTAAAAAGATTTAATATTTTATAATTTAACTATAATAGATAATGTTTATAATATTAACACAAAACCCAATACTAATAACACATTTAAGTATCATCATTCAATATATAAAGAAAAAACCCTTCCAAAACAAACATTTTTTATATATAGGTTTTAAATATTTTTTCTTCAATTTTTATATGAAATTCTAATATGGAAAAAAATTACATAAAGTATGAAACTAAATCCAAATATTTATAGAATGAAATAAAATTGTAATATCATCTTTATGATGGATTTTAGGGAGATAATGTAATAAAAATATATTTCAAGACAAAATTCTAAAAGAAATTTGGACATAAAATATTTAATGGTAATAAATATTATAGATAATGGTAAAAATCATACAATAATATATATATATATAATTGTATTGAAGAAATTAGTTTTCATTTGAGTTTTAAGATTTAATTACATTTCGTCAATGTGATTTATTTTAATAAATATTTCAAATAAATATAGAGAGTGAAATTGGAGAGATCACTTATTTGGTGAAAGAGATCATGTGGAGGAATAATAAATTATTATATTATCATGAGTTTTATTATCATTGAAAGATTTAGTTTTCTCATGAATATTTTATAATATGTGATGATTAATTAATAACACACTTTTGAGGTTATAGTAAAAAATATTTTCAATACAATGTTATTTGATGGATAATAGTCATCATATTAAAATTATTATATTTATTACAGTTATGATTTTTGAAAATAATTTGAAAAATATATAGACAACTGTACAAGTTATTTTTGAGATGACTGTTATTGGATTGAATTATTATTGAATTATTAGCATTTTATGAGGCATTTTTTGCATTATAATCAATACTTAAATGTAGTGGCCCAAATCTTTTCTGATTGAGACATAGCTCAATTATGAATTAGAAGGTCCCATGAAATACCTTGAGTAATATTATAATTTTACCCTAGAATATGACTTTGAAATATTTTTTTGAACATTTATTTTTCTTAGGGGTGGATTTTACCCATGTGATGAATTTTTAAGAATTTTCAGTCATATTTAATTTTATGGAATATTAAATATTTATTCCTTATATAAATATTATCTCTAGATCATGGATAATGTATTGTACTTTCTTCTCTTGATGCATCTTGGTTTTCGTGGAATTGAAAGAAAACCAAATGTGATGAATTACATTCGGTGGATTCCACAAATTATTGGTTTGATGAAAGTAAATGTGGATGGGGTAGCCTCTGGTGCACTAGGCCCTATTGGGTGTGGTGGAGTCTTCATGACCCATTGGGGCTTCGTTAAAGGTTGTTTCTTCCATTACATTGGGCATGCGCATGTGATTGAAGAAGAATTGTTGGAAATGATCATGTCCATCAGGTACGCAGCTCGTTATGGTTGGCGGAGAGTATGGTTAGAGTCGGAATCATTTTTCACCATGCATTTTTTGAAGGATCGATCTCAAAATGTTCTCTGTAGGATGTCGTCTAACCTAATTTCCTATATTAGTATTGTTGAATGTATATCCCTTGAGGTTTCTCATGTTTATCAAGAAGCTAACCAGGTTGCTGATTCTCTCTCTAAATGGGATATTATGGAGGATAGTTCCAGTTGGTCGTTTGTTCTGCCCAATTACTATGATAGTTTGGTTAGGAATTATAGCGATGGTGTTCTCCACACAAAATTTTTTAAGGCTTCCCTTTTCTGAGTTGTTTTGTACAATTTTTCTTTTTTATATAATAGTTTATTGGGAGCAGGTTTATACCTCTCTCTCGGACCATTGGCTATTACTCCTTCATTTTGTATATAATGAGGTGTCAGAATAGGTGATTTTTATGGTTGATTTCTGGGCATTCGACCGTATAATTATTATTCTTACATACTTTATTAAAACTATTTGGTGACCTGGATGGAAAAATATTAAAAAAATTGTAATATTTCATCATGTTTTATCCATATTATTCATCAATATTCCAAGAGAAGATTTGTAATGATAGAGGATCCCATTATTGGTTGAAATGATGATGATATTTTGGATCAAGAATAAGTGATGAATATAGAAGGAAATAGTATTGATCAGTGAAATAGTGGAAATTGAAAGGTGATTCCATTATGATCCTCCATCAATGTAGATATTCATTCATAAAATTCGTCTCTTTTTATATATGATAAATTAATTAAAAAATTAACTAACTACATATTGGTACGTCTATATTAATCATTATATATTATTTCCTCTCATTATTATTTTAGTCAATCATCAAGAGTACACTTTATTAAATTGTGTAAATTTCATAAAAATTAACTTCCTATGGTATTTCCCTTCAATATTCATTGTCCATTAACATATAGGACTTATATTTTTTCTTAAAAAAATATTATGGTCACTATGAATGAATTATAAGGTGGGTAGTACCCTCAATGGTAACATATTTATATATTCTATTTATTCCCTTGTGTGATTAATGGTCATTGTTATCCTTCTCTTCAGAAATAGTTTAAATTTGGGGTGATTAGAACCATGATGAAAGGTATTTAAGGTAGTAATGTTATCATTTTAATTATGATTGTGATGAATATATAAAATAAAACTGTATGATGGGTTTTAGTCAATGTAGATTATGCTAGTTGAATGGGGAAGTATTATAATGATATATTTAGTGTTGACAATGATTCATGGGAAATTCAGGAATAGATAGTAGTACAAAAAGTGTTATAAGTTGCACTAAAAGTGGTTTTATTGACCAAAAATGTGGGAAAAGGGAATTTATGAAATGGAATTTCTTACTACACAGTGTTTTATCTAGAGAATAACTTTTAATGTTTATCCCATCAATGTCAGTTTGGGTTCACACATGCCCTTACATATCACACGTTGTGTAGTTTGTGAGAGAATAACATCTAATTCCATTAACATATATTAGAAAAAATATTTTACATCATGCGACACTCCTTGCATAACTATATAAATTTAATCTATGAAATATAAGACACAACTCAGGATCTCAAAAAGAACAAACTATATTACTCTATCACATAAACATCCTTCATATAGAGAAACACATCACATATTACAAGATGACTTGTGTTGACATGTAGAAGTGGTACATGATTGATAAAACTTGGTGATTTATATGTTTTATTTACCTTAATGTATATTCCTTGAAGGTAGAATAACAAGTTAGTGATGTTATACAGCTAGAATTCCCCTTAAAGGGTTTATATAAATCACCCTAGAGTAAATGTTGTAAAACATTTATAGATGAAATGAGTTTTATATCATTTTTTACTAGACTCAGATTTGGTAAAATTTGAAGTTATCCTAAGGACTTTTTCATTTATAACATAGTCATATATCTCTATTTTGAATTAGAGATGATATTAATGGTCGTTCATGAATATTGGCTCCATCAAATTTACATGGTCGAAAAATAGGCCTAGGTGAAATAATTGGATTTGGAAGGATGTCAGGTAAATTATAGGTTATATGTTTAGAAAAAGGTAAAATTTCATTATATTATCATATGTTCTTAAATCCATGAAATATCCATGGTGATGGTAATTTTTATTGGTTATGGGATTATTTTTCACTTGGACATTAACGATTTATTTCCCCCCATACAAGTGATATATTTCAATACTCTCCCATATACTCATCCCATGTTCCCTCAATTAATAAAAATAGGTAATCCCTTATTTGCGATAAATTTATTTTTGAAACATGAATCCTTTATTAGTTTTTGGAACATCATTAATAGAAAAATATATATTTTCGATGAATGAGTCCCATGTAACCATTTTTTTGAGGTGATATTAGGTATCTTTGTAAGGCATATTATTCAAGAGTTAGGAAAATGACTGTTGAAATATATTAGTGATATTATTTGATATTGAATTCATTTTATACCCTTAAATCTAATATTTAATTGAGTTTTAAAGTTTATAGATTTAAAGTATCAATTAATATTCTTTTTTGAATATATATAAATGGATAAAAACTTTTAATTTAATTGATTATATAATATTATACAATTAAATGAATAAATAACTTTTACTAATTATTTAATTTTTTATTTTCAAATATTAAAAATTGGATGAAACATTCTTTTGGTAAATATTAAAAATTCATTATCATGATTACATAAGATTTAATAAAAAATTACAAACCCATATAATTGGCTTGTAGATGCCATGGAGTTAATGGCTTGATGTGTTCGAGTTTCCATCTTGTTGTGTATCAGTTTTCAACTAAATAGTTTAAGAGTTAATATTTTCAAAATGGGATATGTAAGAGTAAATACCTTATTAGTAATATTACATTGGACAATATAAAATGGTAAATAATGGATATAGAAATACATAAGAAATATGTATTTGGAAATAAATTTTTTACGATGATATAAAGGTCCCGTCAACACTTACAAATAATATATTCCTTAGAACATCATAAATATTACATTATCACTATAGATCTCTGCTTGATAAAAAATATATTATTCATTTTATACTAGGAGAAGAAGTTACATAATACATAAGGGCCATGAGATGATAAATAGAGATATAAAATGGTTTTTTCCATTAAAAATAATAAGCACTACAGGTCACATGAGAACGTAATTTTTTTAATCACTTAATAGACCTATGGATATTATGATCATCTCAAATATATGTGTCATATATCTTGAATATCATCAGCCATGAAGATGATTTCAAATAATCATTTTTTAAGTCTAATTATATTCATCTCATTTTGTAAATAAACACCACATTGATTGTTGAATGGGAACCTCACAACTTCCACAAAACAAAAGTTAATTACACGATACCAAAAAAAAGAGGAAACACATTAAAATACATTGAGCACATTCAAATTCAAAAACTATTTCAAAATAATTACATGTCATCATCATCATGAAATACGGGACACCTAGAGATTAACACCCAATGCACAAGTCACCACCATCATCATCCATACGCCCATCACTAGTGAGGAGCTCAATGACATCAATGATCTGAACCACAAACATAAAAAAAAATCAAAGACCACCATCACTGTTGTGAAAAAATCTAACACAATCAGAGCACCCCTCCACCAAGAATCACTAACAACAGGAATTGAACAACAAACCAGACTGTCATGACCACAATACCATCAAAACCCCCATCGACAGCCATTGAAAACATCCATGACCATAAAACACTGATAACAATTTCCAAATTAGAAAACCAAATAGAGAAATTGGTATTGAAATCATCGTAGAAGATGAACCACCTCACACCTCAAATGTTGAACCAATGTGAGAAAACATAATGAAGTGCCATCAGAAATATAAAAAATAATAAGGTGAAGGCCATGACACCAGGACACTGTTGATATCAAAAAATCCACAAATTTCAATCAAAAGGAACATCAAACTATACTGAATAGAGTATGAGTGATTAAGAAAGAAGATACAGTAGACTTTGAGGTGGTCTAGGGTCCTAACATCTAATGAAAATGAAAACCAAAAACAAGAATCATCTCCAAAGAGAACAAAAATAACCAAGACGGAAGGAGACATCCATGGGTCATTCTCCATGAAAACCAATGGTCATTCAAATAGCACAACCCAAACCACCTTGAAGGAAACAACATAGAAGAACAATATGGGTTAAAAAACATAGTAATCAAGTAATAAGATCATATGAATAACCATTGAGGGAAAAACAGAGAGTAGAAACTGTAGAAGAAATTAAAAGGCAATAATTAGTGGAAACAGCGAAAATAATGAGAACCAATAAGGGAAGGCCATAAAAAGTGTGAAATGAAGAGGTGATAGGGTTGAAAGTGGGATATGATGGCGGGTAAAATGTAAAAACATCCCCCCTTTGAATCGCAACTTGAGAAGAAAACCAAAACTGAGATGGGAAAGGAGATACTCCACTTACAGGCCCAAATTTACATTCATAAATCATCTATTGACCATTTATATTCACTAAAAAGAAAATCAATGGCTAAATAAAAATGAATTGTTTTGAATATCTACTACCACATTATATAATAACCTTTATAAATTCTTCATATATGGAATCCATCACCATACACTCATTCATTCCTTATATATATAAAACATATCTAAATAATATATGAATTATGTTTTATAATATTTCATTATTAAAAACATGAACTTATGATATGTGTAGTAGTGTGGAGTTTTTCAATTAAAATATTTTGTAATTTTTTATTATTTGTTAATATACGTTATTTATTATTTTATATTAATTATTTTTCATCATTATGATATATAATAATCATTATGAAGATTATATAATATGAGTTTTTATATTATGGTAGGTTATCTTCGGGTTCCCAAATCCATGTAATTAATTTCACTTTTTCTAATTTTTTATTTCTAATGAGGTAGGGGGATTTTATTGGTTTGTGTGGTGATTTTCCACCTCCCCATGGTATGAATCTTGGTCTCATTATATTTTCTATAAAATATTCATTCCCATAATAGACATAGGAATCACATCATATGATTGAGTTTGGTTTGTGTGAGTGATGAAATCCCATGTGATAGATCTAAGTCTTAGAAGGTGTCACTTTCATGACTAATGTGTGTTAATCATTATTGACTATTAGATTGGGTGAGATATATTGTATGTTCAATAGATACCCAAGGAATGTTATGTTTTACACATAAGGTACATTATGGTAATTATTGTATTAATGAATGAGTTGTCATATTAATGTGAAAGAATTCAAATAGATAATATGGAAAACATTTAACCATACCATGTATTCCATTTCTTTCTAACTAAATCTTTTTGGTTATTAATTCATGTATTTTATTTATGTTGGTATTTCATTCATTCAGAAACCACCCTTCCTCATTTAATTATTTTCATATATATTAAAAACAATAATATATAATATATAAATAAGTGTAGTGATAAATAGAAAAATTTCATATAGGGAGAATATAATTTTTAACCATAGTGACATAATATGTAAATTAATTACCCATGATATGTTTTTAAGCTATATAGAGAGAGACTCAATTTTTTTTGTATTGGGTTCCCATATATGGAATCATGATTTGTGGAATTATAGTTGTGAGTAATAATTTATAGTAATCACTCATCTTAAAGGAATTATTCATTAGGGAGTTACACTCACTCTAACATGAGAAATTAAATATTTTCTCAAGTAAAATCCTCTGTAAATGTAGATTCTATGTTTTTAGAAATAATTGAAACCCATGGAAATCACTATTATAATGATTTCACAATCTGGGGGCAGATAAATAGTACTGGATTATATAATCATAAGATACTCTTTTACCCTTTTATTTCTAGTATATTAAATACCAATTTACCATCCTCTAAAATTGATATATCAACACCTCATTGTAGAGAATATTCCAATGATATTTAGTATGCTAGACAAAGGACAAAGGTGTTTGTGTATATACTAGAGGAGTGGGTGTTATAAAATCATGAATAGTTTAGATAATTTGAGCTCTTATATTACTCTAGAACGCATTTATTTCCTTTTAGATGTGACATGTAGCAGGTTTGTTAAAAATATAATTCTAATTATTTTAGTTTACTCAAAATAACATGTTTCATGAGAGATATTATCTATCATTGATTTTAAATTATATGTATTAATATTATGTTGCCCCATGAGACAAGTATGTGTAGGGCATATCATGACTTATTTTCCACTTTTTATTAACCCTATTGTTCTAGAAATAAAACTAAATTATTTCATAGGCATTACTTTTTGGGTTTGGGGCTTATATTGACTATGTTTATTCTCATCTAGGAACATGTTTTGTGACCAATTTTATTGTGTCTTTATAGAGAGTGCACAATTTTATTATGATTTGGGAACACTAAGATATAGTATAGCATTTTTTGAGCTAACTATTTATAAACTTTGTAGTATATGAAGTATATGGAAGTTGAAAGAGGTTGATTTTGTTGTTATTATAGCATCAATGTGTCTTATTTTCAATGAGTCTACTATACCTGAAAAACTATTGTATGAAATACTTATTTATACATGTTGTTGACTATGTTTCATCAGCCTTGTTAAATGACATATCACTAATGAATTCTGTACCATTCAATTATATATATATATATATTGCAGGAAATGATTTTTATTTTATTTTTCACTGGATATAATTTCATGATTCATGTTGATATAGAATAAGGCCTCCAATATTATGTTATATTTCTACTCAGTTCCAGTCAACATTCCCTATCCAATTTGAGGGAGGCTTAATGCAGAACACTATGTTTATCTCCATCCAATATAGGTTTCTAATGGGTGGGGATTTTCTTGATTGGTAGCATAGTAGGCCTATAGTAGGTCTAAAGATTGGAAATTGTACTCATGTTTGGTTTATATTAGCAATTTAATGAAATAATTTCAAGGGAGTCTTGGGTGTAATTATCATACTTGGGAGACAAGTACTGGTGCAATGACTAACTCACCCATTTTCAAGGACATTGATAACCCTTCATTCAACCCCAAACACTACGATAAAATTATAAGGTTATAAGAAAGATGGTACTTGTATCATGTAATGTCTAGTTATGATCCTTTATGATTCCCCTTTGTTATCATATCTTTACATTATCAAATCCTTATGAGTTAATCCAATCATATGAAGAGTTCCACCTATAAATAGAATTCTGGTATTTGTGGGTCAGTTCATTATTAGATATTTTTTATAAATTGGACTAATTTAATTAATCAATTGATTGACAGTGAGTGAAATCCATGTCTCCTTTAATACGTATCCATTCCACATGATCAAATGTATTGTATATTTTCTTTATGCTTACTTTAGACAATATCTGTGAGTAAGTTTTAGTCATTTCTAAGTTATATATGACTTGATAATTTTAATATATTGTGTGGGTTTTGATAAATGATAATTATGGGGTTAATGAGGTTGTTTTCATCATTTGTAAATATAGGAATAGATGGAGTTTTTGAATCAAATTCCATTATAGTTCGGGTACTCATAAAACGGTTTTTGATTCATATTTTGAAAACAATACATAGTGTAGAAAATCCTTAGCGGACGATGTTTCTATCTGAATGAAGCATGATAATTTCATAGTGGGATTATATCCACCCAGACCACACAAGGTATTCCATATAAATTATTTGTGATGTGAAAATTATTTAAGATCAACTGTTTTGATAGGATCAATTAGATGTGTATGTTTCTATGATTCACTCCCATAATCACCACCCATTATTTTGATCTTATCAAGTATAAAGTGCTAATATTTTGGGATATGAATAAAGAATGAAATGAACAATCATATACATGTTTCATTTATTACCAGTCATGCTCTGATTTTTGTCCACTCTTCATAATGTCTCATACTAGTGTACAGGGGAATGAGAAATAATTATATCACCTTATGTTCAAGAGTTGGGGATTCTAGTAGATCCCATATCCATAATTTATAACAATAAAATTTCCACTAATGGTGACCATATTTCATTTACCCCTTATGTTGAGAATATTATATTTTTACTAGAGGAAATGTTCTATAATGTGGTTCAATCATATAATATATGAGACCTAGTTATGTTAACTATGGTATAGATTGGAAAACTTTTAATAATATTTCACATTGTTGAGAGGATAACTAAATTTTTGAGGTATACCATTGATGGTGGGGGGGATATCATCAAGTGTGAAAAGGAAAATTGTCCCACAAGAAGTTATTGTTAGTTAAATACCAATCTCTGAGACTTAATTTTAAAAACATGGGTATGGTTGAGAATTCACGTCCTATAAATATGAACTAACATGTGAATAATTTATATTGATGTTTCTTAATGGTTTCCCTACATGTGACTTATGTATAAAATATCTTTCATTAAAAATATGGAGTTCAAGAGTCATTTAGTAGAATTATAGAAACCCTTATTATGTTTATAGAATATATGGATGAAATAATTACATATATATAATCTTAGAAGATGCTGTTTATAAATTTTCAGTTTCAATATTGTTATTTTGAACGTACCAAAAATATATTAATCTCTCATGGTGTGATACCTATATTCATATATTATCATTTTTCCTCTACAAAGTTAAATTTTTGACCACTAATCAGATCATATTTGAATAGTAGTAGCATAGTGGAAGGCTTCCATATAAAAAAATGCTATATCTGGTTGATATGGTAGGTGATTTAATAACTATCATGATAATATTTTATCATTTTCTAGGGATGGGGATATTTCTCACCATCAATCAATGAAAGTGGTATCACAAAATTCATATTTACAAGAGAGTCCCATATTGATGATTTCAATTTTATCCCTCACATGACCTGATGTTCTCAAGTGATGAACCTAAAGGGTTTTCCTAAATGTAAGGGGAACATCATCCACTATCTTAATAGGATAAATTTTTCTCATGGTTTTAATATTTAATATCAAAAGGTATATCTTGGGGATGTAAATACCTAGTGTATCAAGGTTCGCAATGTGGAATGTCATATGGATCATTGTGAACAATCCCATTACATAGTAACTCTTTATATATGGGTGAGGAAGTTTCGTTTTGATTGTGTGGATTTTGTAACATAGATAATTGGTAGCTATTATCCTAGTGACTTCAACTTACTATGTACTTTAATCTATGTAGTTAGTACAATCTACTTATAATTATTTTATATTTTTTCACATGATTGGTATTAGTGTGGTTGTAGATAATTTATGATGGATTAATCTATTTATTGATATAATT
Organism: Viscum album; assembly: GCA_963277665.1. NCBI lineage: Eukaryota > Viridiplantae > Streptophyta > Magnoliopsida > Santalales > Viscaceae > Viscum > Viscum album. Next base: position 1,521,061,221 of record OY728150.1, read on the forward strand.
ATCAGTATCATTCAAAAATAATAATAACAACAAAACTATGCTATTTTAATTATAGATTTTATCATTTTTTTATATTAAGATGATAATTGACGGATCTCATAGATGCTTCTGATGAGTTAGGGTGGGAAGGATTGGGTTTCCTTTGGTTAATGAACTACTTATAGTTGTCCATCTTCCTAGACATATTGAGATTATAGAGAAAATAATGTTGATCATGTGGAAAATAATAACTTAATTTTCTTGTAATATTAGTGTAGAGTCATTTTTAAGCATTAAATGGGGGATTTTAGGGACGATATATTGTTCATATATGGTGGCCATCAAGAAGAATCATTAATGGTGTAGAGTGGACTGTTTAAATCCACGGTAATATTTGGAGTAAACCATTTTATGGAAATTTCGATGGTTTATTATGTTGTTCAATATTATATTTGTGCGACCATTAACTATGGAGGATTCTCATGGAAAACACAATAAAATCATATAATTTTCTATTATATTTCTCATTAGTGGACTTGAGAAAATAACTATGGGGAAGAAAAATGATGCTCCTTTATAGAATTTTGTGAAATTATTTCTTCTATAGGGTGGTTCCCAAGGGAGGGATGTTCATTTAAAGGTGGACGGTCATTCCATATGATATTTATTTATTTTCATCATAGTTTTTTAGTTCTAATTGTTTTTCATTCCGTGATGAAATAAAAAAAATTTGAGGATCTTTTAAAACGAATTTTTCTTGACTAAGACATAACATAATAAAGAGTTTTAGAGTCCTTGTTCTTCACTAAAGATAAAATTGTAATTTCACCATAGAATAAGGCCTGCAAAATTTTATAAATTGTTCTATTGATCTCATAGTGTTGTGTTTACCATTGCTATGAATGATTGTGATTTCTAGAGCATAAATAATTTTGTATAATTTTTATATTTAGTATTTAAAATAATGTTATCAAAAATTTGTGGATAGTGATAAAATAAAAATGAAAACATGGATTGAATTTGTAGATTAATAGATTTGTCAAAATTGGATGTTTCTACAAATTTGGGTTTTTTGTCTACTCATGCATTAGGTCTTAAGCTAGGTATTTTTGGGAAAATTATAAAAATATCTGGTTATATTAAGTGGATTGATATTAAACTGACTCATTTAATTATTTGTATAAGGATAGACATATTAATTATCTCATACACTATAAAAGATTAGTTGGGTTCGCTCCTCTATTTAATTTTGATAATGATCATGGAATTCACAAATTTAGAATGAATGATAAATTCAAGATCTAACAGTAACATATCATGAATTGATGTACATTAAATTGGGATGCTATGATGATTCATACATGATGTTGTGATTCTATTTTTTATTAATTTCTTTATAATTCATTCTAAACTATTTTAAAAAATGATTAATTATATACTTTTTTCTAATAATTTAATAATTACTGATCATCAACCCTAATTTGAATTGTCGTAGTTGTTCATTTGTACAAATTCCAATATCTACGAAATTTATTCACACAATAATTATTTATGACATCTGTCATTGTTCATCATTGTATTTTACCTTCAAGGATTTCATATTACACAAAATGTCTTATAGTTTTCAATATGAATGAATTTTTAGGTGGATTGTATTTTTACCAGCCATCAATCTCCAATCACACTCCTGCCATAAATGCTTAATGATATCAATTAATTTTTTATTTTGGTATGTAGACATACTTTTGGATGACAATATTGAAGGTATAGTACACGTTTAATGGTGTGCATATCATTCAAGTAATTTTTGTGTTCAATAGAAAAAACAACATGGAATGACTAGGGTATAAATATAATAGATCATGTTAGTATCATTGGTATTGAATAAATTGAAGGATTAAATTTTGAGAAGAACCCAAATGACATTCTTGTGTGGTAGAAAATGAAAATAGTAGAAAAAATGGAACTAAATGTTATGAAAAAATGATTTTAAAATTGTGTTATTGGAATAAATATTTCCAAATATATAATATATAGTTTATAGGTCCCCACATGATGTAACATCCCATGTAAGTAATTAATTATAGATATTTTTATTTATGTATATTAATGAATTATATAGTGTTTTAGAGGCTTAAAATGAGAATAAATACAATCTTAAGCATGGAATACACTAATATTTTTAAAAGATTGTTTTACTGCCTTTTGATGGAAAACCATTTTTAAATCTATCTTTTGACAATTTTATAAGCTATGTTTGTAAAAATAAACTTATTATTTATAATCGGGATATCAAAATTTACTTTGTGTGAATTTTTGGTATTTTTCCGATAAAGATTATTTTTTATGAATAGTGAAAAATGTTGTATTTTAATTCAAAACCTCTTTTTAATATAGTTTATTTATATGATTAGATTATATTTTGAATTGGTTTTCAAGTGAAATTAGAATATATTTTTACCATTTAATCTAATCTTTGTCATTGAAATTAATTTCACTTTGAAATTGGACTTAGACTACTGTCAATCTTTTGATACTTATTGTTTCATAAAAACACGCTATTAGCTCTGACAGGGGGATTTAATTATTAAATTAATTAATGTAACTTAGATGTTTTTAATTTTTTAAAATAGACATCCTTTTTTAATTCTGAATATCTAATATAGGTTAGGGTGATGTTTTGGTATTTTTCTGAAAAACATCATATTTTTTATGAATAGTTAAACCACTAAGTGGTACTTATAAAAACTGATTTTCCGTTTAAATGAAATTTTACCACCTCTGTGTTTTGAATTTCAAAAATCTGACATACATGGTTTTCATTATAAAGTAAAATTTTGTTCAATGTGATTAGAATAATTTTTTGGTGAATAGTAACTTTTAAGTTTTTAATCGCGATTAGAGGTAATTAGTGTAGTTTAAGGTAAAAATAATGTTTTCATAATATTAAATGACCTAGAAACATGTCCTATCCTTATTGGATGTGTCATGGAAAACCAAGACAACCCATTGGTCTATTTTTGGCACCCCATGGAGCCACTTGGGTACGATAAAGACATTAATTCTTTTTATTTATTGTAAAAGTAAAAATGACACAAACATGAGTTGTTTTACAAAAACAATATTTCAATGGGGTAATACAAGTCAGATATTTGACTATAAATGTTCATTGGAAATATAAAAATATTTCCTACATCATTGTATTTTTTTTTAATTTTTAGACTTTAAATAAATTAAATTATTTATGACATCATGATGATGCAGCGATTACCTCATTAATAAATGATTTAAAAAAAATGAAAAGATAATGTAATATCAATGACCTAAACATGTCCAAAACCTATTGTATGGGTGGATTTAGAACAATTATCAACTTATCCTTAAATTATATCAATTTTGGACCTTTTAAATCAGATACTCATTTTAAAATAAAGTAACATTTCTTTACTTTCCCAGAGTGCCCCTCCTCTCCTCTATGAAAGGCCCCCACCTCTACCACCTTACCCACACATCCAAAGGAATTTTCTCGGGCAAAACCTACCCATTATGTCTCTCCACAACCTTCTATAACTCTTAGAAGACTCACATTGGGCAGAAGTCTTCCCAAGGAAGCCTTTGATCTGAAATCAAAAAGAGTTACCCGTTTTAAAGGTAGTGTCTTCTCTTTTGTTCTTATGTTTTATTTTGTTCTCCAACCCCCTAAACTCTTTTTATTCATTTATTTTTTAACAAATCTAGTATCTTAAATATACTAGGATGTTGTTATAAGAATAATTCGAGCTACACTTACACACACCTACATCTAATGGTTAATGAACATACTGTTTCTGTGGATGGCGAATTTCTGCCTCACGAAACGATGATTGTTCAACACTCATATAACACCCTAAAATGTGGCCATTAAGATTTAACTATATTTATATATTATATATAATATGTTTATGTTTTACTTAAGCTTCTTTATTTTTCATTTATGGCATACCTTTATGGTTACCATTATGGGTAAACGCGGTATCTTCATTTTAGTAAGTGCGGACTACCGCCCCCTCAAAGTGATTTTATTCATTAATGCCATATGTGGGATGTATAAAGGATTTAATTAATGATATTATGTATGATATTATACTGGAATTATGATATAACTCTATATCATTATTATTCCATTCCATAAAATACGAAATAGAAATGAATGTAGTGTTCATGCGTACGTACGGCTTACCGTCTCCATGAATGGTGCATTTCATTTCATACCTCTAAACATTGTGTAATATTATAAATTCATGTATATACAGGATATATATGACATATATACATCATGAGTATAACTCTATATATAATGGATACATGATCAACTTGTAATTATAAATAGCATATTTTGACTCAAGTACCAATGATCGTTAAAACGACCGTTATTAACTTAAATAATTACATAGTGTTCATGACATGGTAATAAGTGATATAAAAGGAATAATGAACATGAAAAATGTTATTAAGTAGAAATTAACTCATGTTTATTATTAAGGACTTTAAAGAATGATCGAGTCAAGTCAGACCCGAGGTATGGGACTTCGTCTGAATCTCCTTTCATTGAGGCATATTTTGTTTTATACACAACCTTATTTTATACGGTGTATAAACCCCTTTGACCTTTACATTTATACAAAAGGAATCTTTTTTATTCAAAGAATTTTACTAAATGAAAAATGGGAATGTTTTTTTCGTACGTATGCAGCGATAACGACTTCTCCGCCGCCATGCCCATTATTTGAGTTTCGGAATCCTCTACAAGACAAACCTTCTTTTTAAAACAATAATAAATACCATGTTTACTTTTCATTTATTTTCATATTTAAAATGGTTTTCATAATGTTTTTATATCAACGTGTTGTATTTATATATTTTGATTAAAAGGTGGAAATGTTATGTTTCCTTTATGCATGTTTTATGTGATAAAATTATATTGTGGTTCTGGGGAATTATTATGAAGACGGGTGGTTCCATGATAAACTAAGGGCGGGTGAGCCCGATATTGCTCTCCAAGGCATTGGGTAATGCGAAGGAGTTAAACGTTATGGTTTTTTCGAAGAGATTGAGGGAATATACTGTGATGGGTATTCTAAACGTAACCAAGAGGGTTACTCCCTACGTAAGAATGTTATGAATGCCTCAAGTTACCTTTATGTCTTATGATTTCTATGATTTATTCATGATTTGATGAGGTATGTTAAAGTGCTTATGTTTTACGAGTAGAGTATGATTTCATTGATTCTTATATATGCATGTACTCGTGTTTCCTTTCCATATTTTTACATCCTTTACTGAGCTTTTTATGCTCATCCCAAGTTTTTTGAAATGTTTTTCATAGGTCAAGGGAAAGGTACATGATATGATGATAGTTTCAAGGAATTGTCAAGAAAGAATCCATGTTTTATTTTAAATATTTTTCCATTTATGGTAAAAATTAATACTATATTTATGTAACCACTTTGTTTAAATGTGAAATGTAATGCATGTTTTATGATCTAATTCTCTAAAACTCTAAACCTGAAAAGATCCTCAATGTGTAATCTTTTAATAACTCTAGATTAAGTAAGGTTTAAGGCTGGGGCCTTATAGTTTGTATCAGAGGTCGGTTTAGATAACTTTAGGAGTTATAATTCTATTAAATGATTATCCAAAATATTTTTTTTGAAATGATATAGCATTTGAAGATTACCATGTAGCTTCATCTAAGACATGTTTGTTCAGAATGGTTTTCCGAAGAGGAAATAGGGAAGCAGTGCTAGGAAGGCATACAGAAGGAAATAACCTTCCGAATTAGCATCCTGAGATGGTCGGAATTGGATCTGAAAAGTTTGTTGCAGTAATGGCGCAGTTGACTCAAGCGATTAATGGTGGTGGTATCCATGCACGAGATCAGCCAGATCAACCGCAGAGGAACATTTCAATGGTGGAACATTTCATGAGGCAACATCCCCCATCATTCAGAGGATCATCTTACCCTGTGTTAGATGAAGGGTGGATTAAAGCACTGGAGAAGATTTTCTATGTCATGGGATGTTTAGAAAATCAAAAGGTTAGTCTTGCTATTTACTATTTGGAGGGTGAGGCAGATCATTGGTGGTCGATGGTTAAAAATATCAGGGACGATGATGAGATTGATGCTCTTGACTGGGATGAATTCAAAGTTATGTTTCTAGAGAAGTATTTTCCTAAGGTTGTTAGACTTTGGATGGAAAAAAATTCTTGGAATTGAGGAAAGAGGAAGACTCAGTGGCTTCCTATGAAGAGAGGTTCACTCGATTGGCAAGGTATGCTCCAAATTTAATCCAAGACCTTGATAGTAAAATCAATCATTTTTACTCAGGATTAAAGCCAAAATATCGAAGGGAATTGGCTTCTCGTGAGTTTAAAAGTTATGAAAAGCATGTTTTATGTGGTGAGAAGGTGGAAATAGAGTTTTCCGATGATCAAGTGTTCTATAAAAACCAGCAGAAGAAGAGACCGAGGTGGCAGGAGAAAGGGAAAAATTATTCAAAAAAGTCTGATGGTAAGAAATCTAAGTTTCCAATTTGTGATAAATGTGGGAAAAGGCATGCTGGGGAATGTCTTCTGAATTATGGAAAGTGCTACTGATGTTTTAAGATGGGATATAAGGCTTGTGATTTCACTGAAAAAGATCAAGGTGATGGTAAGTCCAAATTTGATTTACAGTTAGTTAAATGTTTTATGTGTAATGAGATGGGTCACTATGAAAATGAGTGTCTGACAAAGAGATTTAGTAGTGGGAAGCAGTTAGACTACAAGCAGAAAGGGGTAGTGAAATCCTTTGAAACTACTTTAGCAGATGTCAGGCCATCAAATGAAGTTGTATCAGGTACTTTGTTTTTTTATATTATTCCAGTGTGTTGTTTGATTCGGGGTCTACAGATTCTTTCTTCTCTAAAACCTTTTCTAGTAAAACGGGAATACCATCTCAAGAAATGACTCCTAAACTTGTGGTAAAAACACCTGGGTGAAATGTTGGGGAAAAAATAATTTATAAGAATCTTCCTATCGTTATCCGTGGAAAGAACCTACTTGAAATCCTTATTGTTTTACCTCTATTAGTGTTTGATGTTATCCTGGGTATGGATTGGCTCTCTATTTACCATGATAAGATTGATTGTAGAGCTAAAGAAGTTTATTTTCAGAAAGACTTTTAGTTTGTGTACAAGAATGAAACCTTACTGTTGATAATTCATCAAGAGTCCGAGAAACTTGTAAAAGATGGAAATGCATGTTACCTTGCACACATCGTTGAAAACAATGGATCTGTTCAGATTAATGATGTTCCAGGGTTAAATGAGTATCCTGATGTTTTTCCTGATGAATTTCATGGAATAATACTAGATCGGGAAGTTGAGTTTACTATTCAATTAGTTCCTGATTCTAAGCCAATTTCAAAAACCCCTTATCGAATGGCTCAAATTGAACTTTTAGATTTGAAGGAGAAATTACAAGATTTATTAGAAAAAGGATTCATTCGACCTAGCACATCACCATGGTGTGATCCTGTTTTATTTGTTAAAAATAACGATGGTTCAATGAGACATTGCATTGATTATAGAGCCTTGAATAACATCAATTTTAAGAGCAAGTATCCTTTGACTCATATCGATGATTTGTTTGATCAGCTCCAGGGAGCTCAGTATTTTTCAAAGATTGACCTGAGATCGGGGTACCATCAGTTGAATGTAAAAGAAGCAGATGTTCCAAAGACTGCATTTCGTACAAGATATGGCCATTATGAATTTGTAGTAATGCCTTTTGGGCTAACCAATGCACCTGCTATATTCATGGACATAATGAATAGAATTTTCCGTGAGTTCTTGGATAAGTTTGTGGTTGTTTTCATTGATGATATTTTGGTGTTTTCTAAAAGTAAAGAGGAGCATGAAAGACATTTAAGGGTTATATTTCAAACCTTAAAAGAAAAGAAATTGTATGGGAAATTCAGCAAGTGTGAGTTTTGGTGGAAACAAAATTCATTCCTTGGCCACATTGTTTCTAAAGATGGGATAACTGTTGATCCTGCAAAAACAAATGTTGTGGAAGAATGGCCAAGACCCACAAATGTAACCGAGATTCATAGATTCCTTGGTTTGGCAGGCTATTACCGAAGGTTTTTTTGAAATTTTTCCCAGTTATATAGTCCAATGACTAAGCTAACTCGGAAGGGTGTTAAGTTTATCTGGACAAATGAATGTGATGATTGTTTTCAGGAACTGAAATGAGGATTGGTGAATGATCAAGTTTTGTAACTACCTTCCAGGAATGGGTAGTTTTTTATCTACAGTGATGCTTCATTTAAGGGAATTGTTTGTGTCCTTCTGTAGAATGATCAGGTAATTGATTATGCTTCACGTCAGTTGAAAACTGATGAGGTAAATTACCCTACACATAATTTGGAATTACCTGTTGTTGTTTTCGCTTTAAAAATTTGGAGGCATCATTTTTATGGAGTAAAGTGTGAAATATATACCGATCACAAAAGTTTAAAGTATATATTCACTCAGAAAGAATTTATCATGAGACAGAGGAGATGGCTGGAATTACTCAAGGATTATGATTGTACAATTCATTATCATCCGGGAAAAGAAAATAAAGTGGCTGATGCTTTGAGTCGAAAAAGTAATGCTTCATTAACAATGTTGCATTTGGAACGTGAACCTTTGGTTAAGGATTTGATGAACATTGGAATGGAAGTTGTTTGTGCAGGATGTCCTTCTATTTTGTTTCAGGTATCAGTGAAATCTTCTCTATCAGACAGAATCTAACAAGCACAGAAGCAAGACAGTGAGTTGCAGAAAAAGGTTGAGTTGATTTAGAAGCGTAAGTTTCCAAAATTCAACATTGATAATGATTGTGTTTTCAGTTTTGGGAAGAGATTATGTGTGCCTAGTGATTCAAATTTGATGAATTAGTTGTTATGTGAGACTCATAGTTCACCGTTTTCAGTTCATCCTGACAGTACTAAGATATACAGAGATCTGTGAGAGTATTACTGGTGGGATGGAATGAAAAGGGATATTGCTGATTTTACCGTGAAGTGTTTGACATGTCAACAGGTTAATGTAGAGTGGCAGTTACTAAAAGGGATACTTCAGCCTTTACCAGTGCCAGAGTGGAAATGGGAGAATATATCCATGGACTTTGATGTGGGATTACCGAAGACATCTCGAGGTAATAATGCAATCTAGATTATTGTTGATCGCTTGACTAAATCTGCTCATTTCCATGCTATACGAGATACATTTCCCCTAGATCAACTTTCCCGTTTGTATCTTAAAGAGATAGTCTGGTTATATGGAGTTCCTCTCTCTATTGTATTTGACTTTGATCCCAGGTTCAATTCTCACTTTTGTAAAGGCCTTCGGAAGTCGTTTTGTACTGGATTTTATTTTAGTACAGCTTTTCATCCTCAGATAGATGGGCAGATAGAACGAAAAATTCAGACATTGGAGGATATGCTACGTGCTTGTTCGATGTATTATTAGGGATGTTGGGACAAAAATCTTTCCTTGGTTGAATTTTCATATAATAATAGTTTTCATTCCAGTATACAGATGGCACCATTTAAGGCGTTATATGGGAAGCGGTGTCAAACACCAACTTTCGGGAATGAAGTGGGAGAAAGGAAGCTGATGGGACCAGAATTGGTAAAAGAGATGGTAGAAATATTCCAGCTGATACAGGAACACATGAGAACAGCTCAGAGCAGGTAGAAGAGTTATGCGGACAACAGGAGGTAGGATATCTCTTTTAAGCTAGGTGATCATGTTTATTTCAAAGTCTCACCATGGAAATGTGTGATACGATTTGGTAAGAAAGGAAAGCTGAGTCCAAGGTTCATAGGACCATATAAAATTATGGAGAGAGTTGGGTCAGTTTCTTACCGAGGGGCTTTACCTCTGAGTTTATCTCAGGTGCACAATGTTTTTCATGTTCAAATGTAAAGGAAGTACATGCCAGATCCATCTAATGTTTTGAGTCCAGAGGTAGTTCAGCTGGAAGAGAACCTATCATATGAGGAACAACCGGTCTAGATTCTTTACCACAGGGAGCAAGTGTTACGGAATAAGTTAATTCACCAGGTAATGGTTTTTTGGAAAAACCATATGGTTGAATAGGCCACATGGGAATCTGAAAATGCAATGAGGGAAAAATACCCCAACTTATTCGATAAGTAAATAAATTGTGAGGACACAATTTTCTAAAGGGGGGAAGGATGTAACATCCCAAGTAAGTAATTAATAATAGATATTTTTATCTATGTCTATTAATGAATTATATAGTGTTTTAGAGGCTTAAAATGAGAATAAATCCAATCTTAAGCATGGAATACCCAAATATTTTGAAAAGATTGTTTTACTACCTTTTGATAGAAAACCATTTTTAAATCTATATTTTTACAATATTTTAATCTATTTTTGTCAAAATAATCTTATTCTTTATGATTGGGACATCAAAATATACTTTGTGTGAATTTTTGGTATTTTTCCAATAAAGTTCATTTTTTAAATGAATAGTGAAAAATGTTGTATTTTAATTCAAAACCGCTTTTAAATATAATTTATTTATATGATTAGATTATATTTATAATTTGATTTAAATTTAAATTAGAATATATTTTTACCATTTAATCCAATATTGGTCGTTGAAATTAATTTCACTTTGAAATTGGACTTAAACTAGTGTCAATCTTTTGATACTTATTGTTTCATAAAAACACGCTATTTTCTCTGAAATCAGGAATTAATTATTAAATTAATTAATGTAACTTATATATATTTATTTTTGTAAAATATACATCATTTTTTAATTCATAATATCAAATATAGCTTAGGGTGATGTTTTGGTAGTTTTCTGAAAAACATCATTTTTTGATGAATAGTGAAACCACTAAGTGGTACTTATAAAAACTGATTTTCCATTTAAATGAAATTTTACCACCTCTGTGTTTTGAATTTCAAAAACCCGACATACATGGTTGTCATTAAGATTTAAAATTTGGTTCAATGAGATTAAAATAGTTTTTTTGGTAAATACTATCTTTTAAGTTTTTAATCGCGATTGGAGGTAATTAGTGTATTTTATGGTAAAAATAATGTTTTAATAATATCAAATGACCCAGACACATGTCCTACCCTTATTTCATGTGTCATGGCCGACCAAGAAAACCCATGGGTCGATTTTTGGGACCCTATGGAGCCACTTGGGTAAGATAAAATCATTAATGCTTTTTATTTATTGTAAAAGTAAAAATGACACAAACATGAGATGTTTTACTAAAACAATTTTTCAATGGGGTTGTACAAGTAAGATATTTGACTATAAATAGTAATTGGAAAGATAAAAACATTTAATACATCATAGTATTTTTTTATAATTTTTAGACTTAAAATAAATTAAATTATTTATGACATCATTATGATGCAGTGATTACCTCATTAATAATGGATTTAAATAAAATGAAAAGATAATGTAAAATCTATGAACTACACATGTCCAAAACCTATTGGATGGGTGTATTTCGAACCCTTATAAACTTAGCCTCGAATTATATCAATGTTGGACCTTTTAAATCCGAAAATCATTTTAAAATAAAGTAACATTTCTTAACTATCCAAGAGTGCCCCTCCTCTCCTCTTCTAAAAGTCCCCCACCTCTACCACCTTCCCACACTTAAAAATCCTTTGGATCGGCCAAACCCTACCAATTATTTCTCTCCACATCCCTCTCTAACTCTTCGAAGCCTCACTTTTGGCAGAAGTCTTCCCAAGGAATCCTTTGAGCTGAAATCAAAAAGAGTTTCCCGTTTTAAAGGTAGTGTCTTCTCTTGTGTATTTATGTTTTATTTTGCTTCTCCAACCCCCTAAACTATTTTTATTCATTTCATTTGTAACAAATCCAGTATATTCAATATACTAGGATGTTTTTATAAGAATCATTCGAGATAAACTTACACATTCCTATATCTAATGGTTAAAAAACATATTGTTTCTGTGGATGGAGAATTTCTGCCTCACGAAACGTTGATTGTTCAACACTCATATAAGACCCTCAAAGGTGGCCATTAAGATGCCACAATATTTATATATTATATATAATATTTTTATGTTTTACTTATGATTCTTTATTTTTCATTTATGGCATACCTTTATGATTACCATTATGGGTAAACGCGTTATCTTCATTTTAGGAAGTGCAGACTACCACCCCCTCAAAGTGATTTGATTCGTTAATGCCATATGTGGGATGTATAAAGGATTTAATTAATGATATTATGTAAAATTTTATACTGGAATTATAATATAACTTTATATAATTATGATTCAATTCCATAAAATACAAAATATAAATGAAAGTAGCGTTCATGCGTACGTACGGCTTACCGTCTCCATGAACGGTGCATTTCATTTTTTACCTCTAAACGTTGTGTAATATTTTAAATGAATGTATATACTGGATATATATGATATATATGATATATACATCATGATTATAGCTCTGGATATAATGGATACATGAGCTACTTGTAATTATAAAGAGCAGATTTTGACTCAAGTACCGATGATCGTTAAAACGACCATTATAAACTTAAATAATTGCATAGTGTTCATGACATGGAAATAAGTTATATAAAAGGAACAATGAACTTGAAAAAGGTTCTTAAGCAAGAATAAATTAACTCAAGTTTATTATTCAGGACATTAAAGAACGGTCTAGTCAAGTCGGACTCGAGGTATGGGACTTTGTCTCAATCTCCTTTCATTGAGGCATATTTTGTTTTATACCCATCCTTATTTTATACGGTGTATAAACCCATTGGACTTCTACATTTATCCAAAAGGAATATTTTTTATATGAATCATTTTAATAAATGACAAAAGGGAATTTTTTTGTCGTATGTATGCGGCGACAAAGACTTCTCCGCTGTCATGACCCTTATTTGGGTTTCAGCTTCCTCTACAAGCCATACCTTATTTTTAAAATAAAAATAAATACCATGTTTTACTTTTATTTTATTTTGGTATTGAAAATGGTTTTCATAATGTTTTTATATCAATGTGGTGTATTGATATCTCATTATTGAAAGGTGGAAATGTTATGTTTACTTTATTCATGTTTTATGTGATACGATTATGTTTGGGTTCTTGGGAATTATTATGAAGATGGGTGGTTCCATGATAAACTAAGGGTGGGTGAGCCCGATATAGCTCTCCAATGCATTGGGTAATACGATGGAGTTAAACGTTAATGTTTCTCTGAATATATTTAGGTAATATACTGTGATTGGTATTCCAAACGTAACCAATAGGGTTACTCCCTACGTAAGAATGTTATGAATGTCTCAAGTTACCTTTATGTCTTATGATTTCTATGACTTATTCATGATTTGATGAGGTATGTTAAAGTTCTTATGTTTTACGAGTAGAGTATGATTTCATTGATTATTATGTATGCATGTACTCATGTTTCCTTTCCATATTTCTATATCCCTTACTAATATTTTTATGCACATCCCTTGTTTTTTGAAATGCTTTTCACAGGTCAAGGGAAAGGTACATGATATGATGATAGTGTCAATGAAGTGTCAAGAAAGAATCCATGTTTTATTTTAAATATGTTTCTGTTGATGGGAAAAATGAATACTATCTTTATGTAACCACTTTGTTTAAATTTGGAATGAAATTCAAGTTTTATGATCTAATTCTCTAAAACTCTAATCCTGAAAAAATCATTAATGTGTAATCTTGTAATAACTCAATATTAAGTAAGGTTTATGGCTGGGTCCTTATACATGATGTACATAAATCCTGAATTTTATAGGGTTTGTGACTTTTCATAAGTTTCTCATGTTTTTTAAATCAGATTCATGTGTCCTATTTTCTATGTGAGAATAACAAGGAATTAATTTTGGGTATGTAAGACTAAATAATGTACTTCATTAGAACTATCATGAAATACAATAAACATTCCAACAATTTTTTTGAATATAGGAGTTGGGATCTAGAATATTAAATATCATTTAACAAGAAAACATATAGTTTCCATATACATAAGAAACATATTGAATCTTCCTTGGTGAGTTTGATCACGCTATACAGGGTGTACCCAACTGATCCAACCCTTGATTTCCTCCACACTATATTCCTTATTAGACACATGGTATATGTTTAATCACACATGATAAGTTAGTTATGGAAAAAATAACATTTTTAGATGGGATAAATGTAACATCCCAAGTAAGTAATGAATAATAGATATTTTTATCTATGTCTATTAATGAATTAGATAGTGTTTTAGAGGCTTAAAATGAAAATAAATCCAATCTTAAGCATGGAATACACTAATATTCTTAAAATTTTGTTTTACTGCCTTTTGATGGAAAACCCTTTTTAAATAAAACTTTTGACAATTTTATAATCTATATTTGTCAAAATAAACATATTCATTATGATTGGGACATTAAATTTTATATTGGATAAATATTTGGTATTTTTCTGACAATGTTCATTTTTTTAATGAATAATGAAAAATACTGCATTTTACATCAAAACTACTTTTTCATTTAATTTAATTATATGGTTAGATTATATTTTTAATTGGTCTTAAAGTTTAATCTGAATATAATTTATCATTTAATCCAATGGTGGTCATTATGATTAATTTCACTTTGGAATTGGTCATAAACTAATGCCAAACTTTTCATAGATATTGTTTAAAAAACCCTGCTATTTGTCATGATAGAGGGAATTATTTATTAAATTAATTAATGTAACATATATGATTTGAATTTTGTAAAATAGACATCATTTTTGAATTCAGAATATCAAATATTTCTTAGGGTGAAGTTTTGGTATCTTTATGAAAAACGTCAATATTTGATGAATAGTGAATCCACTAAGTGGTAGTTAAAGAAACTGATTTTACGTTTAAATGAAATTTTACCACCTATGTGATTTGATTTTCAAAATTCCAACATACATGGTTGTAATTAAGAAGTAAAATGTGGTTAAATGTGATTAAAATAATTTTTTTGGTGAATAGTAACTTTTATGTTTTTAATCGCGATTAGTTGTAATTAGTGTAGTTTAAGGTAAATATAATGTTTTAATAGTATGAGGTGAGCTTGAAACATGTCCTACTCTCATTGGATGTGTCATTTCCGTCCAATACAATCCATGGGTCAACTTGGGGACCCCATGAAGCCTCTTTGGTTGGGAAATGACATAAATAACTTTTTATTTAATGAAAAATTAAAAATGACACAAACATAATATGTTTTAAAAAAACAATTTTTAAATGGGGTTATACAAGTCAGATTTTTGACTATAAATATTCATTGGAAAGCTAAAAATATTTATTACATCATAGTATTTTTTTATAATTTGTATACTTTAAATAAATTAAATTATTTATGACATGATGATGATGCAGCGATTACCTCATTCATAAAGGATTTAAATAAAATGAAATGATAATGTAAAATATATGACTTACACATCTCCAAAAACTATTGGATGGGTGGATTTAGAACCCTTATCACCTTATACTAGATTTTTAGAAATGTGGTACCTTTTAAATCCGAAACTCATTTTCAAATAAATAATATTTCTTTACTTTCCAAGAGTGCCCCTCCTCTCCTCTTATAAAAGGCCCCCACCTCTACCTCCTTACCCACACTCCCAAAGCCTTTGGCTCAGACAAAACCTAACCATTTTGTCTCTCCACTTCCCTCTCTTACTCCTTGAAGCCTCACTTTGGGCAGAATTCTTCCCAAGGAATCCTTTGAGCTCAAACCAAAGGGAGTTACCCGATTTTAAGGTAATGTCTTCATTTGAGTCCTTTTGTTTTATTTTGCTTCTCCAACCCCATAAACTCTTTTTATTTATTTCATTTGTAAAAAATACAGTATCATAAATATACTAGTATTTTTTTATAATAAGGATTCAAGATACACTTACACACACCTACATCTAATGGTTAAAGAACATACTGTTTCCGTGGATGGTGAATTTATGCCTCCCGAAACGATGATTGTTCAACATTCCTTTAACACCTTCAAAGGTGGCCATTAAGATGTCACTATATTTATATATGATATATAATATTAATATGTTTTCCTTAAGGTTCTGTATTTTTCATTTTGGGCATACCTTTATGGTTTCCATTATGGGTAAACGCGATATCTTCATTTAAGGAAGTGCGGACTACCGCCCCCTTAAGGTTATTTGATTTCGTTAATACCATATGTGGGACTTATAAAGGATTTAATTAATGGTATTATATATGATATTATACTGGAATTATAATATATCATTATATAATTATGATTCCATTCCATAAAAAATACGAAATAGAAATGAAAGTAGCATTCATGCGTACGTACGGCTTACCTTCTCCATGAACGGTGCATTTCATTTCTTACATCTAAATGATTATGTAATATTATAAATGCACGTATATACTGGATATATATGATATATATGATATATAAATTATGATTATAATTCTGGATATAATGGATACATGAACTACTTGTAATTATAAAGGGTTTATTTTGACTCAAGTACCAATGATCGTTAAAACGACCGTTATTAACGTAAATAATGACATAGTGTTCATGGCATGTAAATAAGTGATATAAAAGTAATAATGAACTTGAAAAAGGTTCTTAAGAAATTATAAATTAACTCAAGTTTATTATTCAGGACATTATAGAATGATCGAGTCAAGTCGGACCTGAGGTATAGGACTTCGTCTCAATCTCCTTCCATTATGTCATATTTTATTTTATACAAAACATTCTTTTATACGGTGTATAAACCCCTTTGACTTTTACGTTTATCCAAAAGGAATATTTTTTATACGATGTGTTTTACAAAACGACAAAAGGGAATGTTTTTATCATACGTATGCGGCGACAACTACTTCTCTGCCGCCGTGACCATTATTTGAGTTTCGGCTTCCTCTACATGGCATACCTTCTTTTTAAAAGAAAAATAAATACCATGTTTTACCTTTCTTTTATTTTGTTATTGAAAATGGTTTTCATAATGTTTTTATATCAATGTGTTGTATTGATATCTTGTGATTGAAAGGTGGAAATGTTATGTTTACGCATGTTTTATGTGATATGATTATGATGAGATTCGTGGGCATTATTATGAAGATGGGTGGTTTTGTGATAAAATAAGCATGGGTGAGCCCGATATAGATCTCCAATGCATTGGGTAACGTGAATCAGTGAAACATTAAGGTTTCTACAAAGATATTTAGGGAATATACTGTGATGGGTATTCCAAATGTAACCAAGAGGGTTACTCCCTACGTAAGAATGTTATGAATGCCTAAATTTAACTTTATTTCATATGGTTTCTATGATTTATTCCTGATTTGATGATGTATGTTAAAGTGCTTATGTTTTATGGGTAATGTATCATTTCATTCTTATGTATATATGTACCCATGTTTCCTTTCCATATTTTTATATCCCTTACTGATCTTTTTATGCTCATCCCAAGTTTTTTTGAAATGCTTTTCATAGGTCAAGGGAATGGTATATGATATGATGATAGTGTCAAGGAAGTGTCAAGAAAGAATCCATGTTTTATTTTAAATATGTTTACATTGATGGGAATGATGAATACTATCATTATGTAACCAATTTGTTTATATGTGGAATGTAATTCAAGTTTTATGATCTAATTATCTAAAACTATAAACCCGAAAAGATCCTCAATGTGAAATCTTTTTATAACTCAATATTAAGTAAGGTTTAAGGCTGGGGCCTTATAGATGGTATCAAAGGTCGGTTTAGATAACTTTAGGAGTTATAATTTGATTAAATGATTATCTAAAAATATTTTTTTATGGTAAAATTGAAATGATATAGCATTTGAAGATTACCATGTTGCTTCATCTAAGACATGTTTGTTCAGAATGGTTTTCTGCAGAGGAAACAGGGAAGCAGTGCTAGGAAGGCATGCAGAAGGAAATAACCTTCCGAATCAGCATCCTGAGATGGTCAGAATTAGAACAGAAAAGTTTGTTGTAGTAATGGCGCAGTTGACTCAAGCGATAAATGGTGGTGGTATCCATGCACGAGATCAGCCAGATCAACCGCAGAGGAACATGTCAGTGGTGGAAAATTTCATTATGCAACATCCCCAATCATTCAGAGGATCATCTGACCCTGTGTTAGCTGATGGGTGGATTATAGCACTGGAGAAGATTTTTGATTTCATGGGGTGTTCAGAAAATCAAAAGGTTAGTCTTTCTATTTATCGTTTGGAGGGTGAAGCAGATCAGTGGTGGTCGATGGTTAAGAATATCAGGGATACCGATGAGATTGATTCTCTTGACTGGGATGAATTCAAAGGTATGTTTCTTGAGAAGTATTTTCCTAAGGCTGTTCAACTTTGGATGGAAAAAAATCTTGTAATTGAGGCAAGAGGATGACTCAGTGGCTACCTATGAAGAAAGGTTCACTCGATTGGCAAGCGTTGCTCCAAATTTTATCCGAGACCTTGATAGTAAAATCAATTGTTTTTATTCATGATTAAAGCCAAAATATCGAAGGGCATTAGCTTCTCGTGAGTTTAAAAGCTTTGAATAGCTTGTTTGATGTTCTGAGAAGGTGGAAATGGAGCTTGTCAATGATCAAGTGTTCTATAACAACCAACAGAAGAAGAGACCGAAGTGGCAGGAGGAAGGTAAGAATTCTTCAAAAAATTCTAATGGTAAGAAAACTAAGTTTCCAGTTTGTGATAAATGTGGCAAAAGGCATGCTAGGGAATGTCTTCTGATTTCTGGAAAGTTCTACTGATGTGGTATGATGGGACATGAGGCTCGTGATTGCACTGAAAAAGATCAGTGTGAGGTAAGACCAAATTTGATTTACAATTAGTGAAATGTTATAAGTGCAATGAGATGGGTCACTATGCAAATGAGTGTCCGAAAAAGAGCTTGAGTGATGAGAAGCAGTTAGACTACAAGTAGAAAGGGGTGGTGAAATCCTTTTAAACTACTTCAGTGGATGTCAAGACATCAAATGAAGTTGAATCAGGTACTTTGTTTGTTTTTTCAGATTATGCCCGTGTGTTGTTTGATTCGGGGTCTACACATTCTTTCATCTCTGAAAACTTTTCAAGTAAAAGGGGAATACCATCTCAAGAAATGACTCCTGAAATTCTGGTAAAAACACCTGGGGGAAATTTTGAGGAAAAAAGAATTTATAATAATCTTCCGATTCTTATCTGTGGAATGGACCTACTTGCAAACCTTATTTTTCTACCTCTAGTAGAGTTTGATGTTATCCGGGGTATGGATTGGCTCTCTATTTACCATGCTAAGATTTATTGTAGAGATGAATAAGTTTCTTTTCAGAAAGACTTTCAGTTTGTGTACAAGAATGAACCCTTACTGTTGATAACATATCAAGAGGCCGTGAAACTTATAAAAGATGGAAATGAATGTTACCTTGCACACATTGTTGAAAATAAAGGAACTGTTCAGATTAATGATGTGCCAGTCATAAATGTGTATCCTGATGTTTTTCCTGATAAGTTGCCTGGAATAATACCAGATCGAGAAGTTGAGTTTACTGTTGACTTAGTTCCTGATGCTAAGCCAATTTCAAAACCCCCTTATCGAATGCCTCAAATTGAAGTTTTAGATTTTAAGGATCAATTGCAATATTTATTTGAGAAAGGTTTCATTCGACCTAGAACATCACCATGGGGTGCTCATGTCTTGTTTGTTAAAAATAAATATGGCTCAGTGAGACTTTGCATTGATTATATGGCCTTAAACAATATCACTGTTAAGAACAAATATCCTTCGACTCATATCGATGATTTGTTTGATCAGCTCCAGGGAGATAAGTATTTTTCAAAGATTGACTTGAGATCGGGGTACCATCAGCTGAAGGTAAAGGAAGCAGATGTTCTGATGATTGCGTTCCACACAAGATATGGCCATTATGAATTTGTAGTAATGCCTTTTGGGCTAACCAATGCACCTGTTGTATTCATGGACTTAATGAATAGAAGTTTCCATGAGTTCTTGGATAAGTTTGTGGTGGTTTTCATTGATGATATTTTGGTGTTTTCTAAAAGTAAAGAGGAGAATGAAAGACAATTAATGGTTATCTTGCAAACCTTAAAAGAAAAGAAACTGTATGGAAAATTCAGAAAGTGTGAGTTTTGGTTGCAACAAATTTCTTTCCTTGGTCACATTGTTTCTAAAGATGGGATAAATGTTGATCCTGCAAAAACAAAAGTTGTTGAAGACTGGCCAAGACCCACAAATGTAACTGAGATTCGTAGCTTCCTTGGTCTGGTAGGCTATTACCGATGGTTTGTCAGAAATTTTTCACAGTTATCTAGTCTAATGACTAAGCTAACTCGGAAGGGTGTTAAGTTTATCTGGACAAAAGAATGTGATGATTGTTTTTAGGAATTGAAAAGAAGATTGGTTAATGATCCAGTTTTGGCACTACCTTCTAGGAATGGTGAGTTTGTTATATACAGTAATGCTTCATTGAGAGGACTTTGTTGCGTCCTAATGCAGAATGATCATGTAATTGCTTATGCTTCACGATAGTTGAAAACTCAGAGGTAAATTACCCTACACATGATTTGGAATTAGATGTTATTGTTTTCGCTTTAAAATTTTGGATGCATCATTTGTATGGAGTAAAGTGTGAAATATATACTAATCATAAATGTTTAAAGTATATATTCACTTAGAAAGAGCTAAACATGAGACATAGGAGATAGCTGAAATTAATCAAGGATTATTATTGCACAATTCATTACCATCCGGGAAAAGAAAATAAAGTGGTTGATTCTTTGAGTCTAAAATGTAATTCTTCATTAGCAGTGTTGCATTTGGAACGTGTTCCTTTGGTTAAGGATTTGATGAAATTTGGCATAAAAGTTATTGGTGCAGGATGTTCTTCTGTTTTTTTCAGGTATCAGTGAGATCATCTCTATCAGATAGAATCAAGCAAGCACAAAAGCAAGAGAGTGAGTTGCAGAAAAAGGTAGAGCTGGTTCAGAAAGGTAAGTTTCCTGAATTCAACATTAATAATGATTGCGTTTTGAGATTTGGGAAGAGATTGTGTGTGCCTTGTGATTCATAGTTGAAGAGAGAGTTATTATGTGAAGCTCATAGTTCTCCGTTTTTAGTTCATCCTGGCAGTACTAATATGTACAGAGATCTGTGGGAGTATTACTGGTGGGATGGAATGAAAAGAGATATTGCTGATTTTACTGTGAAGTGTTTGACTTGCCGACAGGTTAAAGCAGAGTGGCAGTTACCGAAAGGGATGCTTCAGCCTCTACCAGTGCCGAGTGGAAATGGGAGAATACATCCATGGACTTTTTTGTGGGATTACCGATGAAATCTCGAGGTAATAATGCAATCTGGGTTATTGTTGATCGCTTGACCAAATCAGATCATTTCCTTGCTATACGATATAATTTTTCCCTTGATCAATCCAGTTTGTATCTTAAAGAGATAGTCAGGTTTCATGGATTTCCTCTCTCTATTGTATCTGATCGTGATCTCAGGTTCCCTTCTAACTTTTGGAAAGGCCTTCAGAAGTCGTTGGGTACTGAATTAAATTTTAGTATAGTTTTTCATCCTCAATCAGATGGGCAGTCAGAACGAACAATTCAGACCTTGGAGGATATGCTACGAGCTTGTTCGATAGATTATCAGGGAAGTGGGGACCAACATCTTTCTTTGGTTGAATTTTCATATAATAACAGTTTTCATTCCAGTATACCGATGACACCATTTGATGCGTTATATGGGAAGCAGTGTCGAACCACAGCTTTCTGGGATGATGTCGGTGAAAGGAATTTGATGGGACTAGAATTCGTAGAAGAGATGGCAGAAAAAGTTCAGCTGATTCAGAAACACATGAGAACAGCTCGGAGTAGGCAGAAGAGTTATGCGGAAAACAGGAGGAAGGATCTCTCTTTTGAGGTAGGTGATCATGTTTTTCTCAAAGTATCACCATGGAAACATGTGATGAGATTTGGTAAGAATGGAAAGCTGAGTCCAAGGATCATTGGACCATATGAAATTCTGGAGAGAGTTGGATCAGTTGCGTACTGGGTGGATTTACCTCCGAGTTTATCTCAGGTACACAATGTTTTTCACGTTTCCATGTTGAGAAAGTATATGCCAGAACCATCTCATGTTTTGAGTCCAGAGGTAGTTCAGCTGAACGAGATCCTATCTTATGAGGAACAACCGGTCCAGATTCTTGACCACATGGAGCAAGTGTTAAGGAATAAGGTGATTAATCAGGTAAAGGTTTTGTGGAAAAACCACATGATGGAAGAGGCAACATGGGAATCTGAAAATGCAATGAGGGATAAGTACCCCCATTTATTTGATAAGTAAATAAATTGCGGGGATGCAATTTTCTAAAGGGGGAAGGATGTAACATCCCAATTATGTAATGAATAATAGATATTTTTATCTATGTCTATTAATGAATTAGATAGTGTTTTATAGGCTTAAAATGAATATAATTCCAATCTTAAGCATGGAATACACTAATATTCTTAAAAGATTGTTTTACTACCATTTGATGGAAAAACCTTTTTAAATCAATCTTTTGACAATTTTATAATCTATAGTTTTCAAAATAAACATATTCATTATGATTGGGACATTGAATTTTACATCGGATAAATTTTTGGTATTTTACATCAAAACTGCATTTTCATATAATTTAATTATATGGTTAGATTATATTTTTAATTGGTCTTAATGTGTAATTTATATATAATTTTACCATATAATCCAATGGTTGTCATTAGGATTATTTTCACTTTGTAATTTGCCATAAACTAATGCCAAACTTTTCATAGATATTGTTTCAAAAAAACCCGCTATTTGTCATGGAAACATGAATTAATTATTAAATTAATTAATGTAACTTAGATGATTTTAATTTTGTAAAATATAAATCATTTTTGAATTCAGAATATGAAATATAGCTTAGGGTGAAGTTTTGGTATCTTTCTAAAAAACGTAAATTTTTTATGAATAGTGAAACCACTAAGTGGTAGTTAAAGAAACTGATTTTTCGTTTAAATTAAATTTTACCACCTCTGTGATTTTATTTTAAAAAATCCGACATACATGGTTGTCATTAAGAAGTAAAATGTGGTTCCATGAGATTAAAATAATTTTTTGGTGAATAGTAACTTTAAAGTTTTTAAACGCGATTAGTGGTAATTAGTGTAGTTTAAGGTAAATATAATGTTTTAATAGTATGAGATGAGCATGACACATGTCCTACCATCACTGGATGTGTCATGGCCGACCGAGACAATCCATGGGTCTACTTGGAGACCCCATGGAGCCACTTTGGTTGGGAAATGACATAAATAACTTTTTATTTAATGAAAAATTAAAAATGACACAAACATAATATGTTTTACGAAAACAATTTTTAAATGGGGTTATGCAAGTCATATTTTTTACTATAAATATTAATTGGAACGATAAAAATATTTCCTAAAACATAGTATTTTTTTAAAATTTTATATTTTAAATAAATTAAATTATTTATGACATCATGATGATGCAGCGATTACCTCATTAATAATGGATTTAAATAAAATGAAATGATAATGTAAAATCTATGAACTATACATGTCCAAAACCTATTGGATGGGTTTATTTCTAACCCTTATCATCTTATCCACTAATTATATCAATGTGGGACCTTTTAAATCAGAATCGCATTTTCAAATAAAGTAATTTTTCTTTACTTTCCAAGAGTGCCCCTCCTCTCCTCTTATAAAAGGCCCCCCACCTCTACCTCCTTACCCACACTCCCAAAGCCTTTGGATCGGACAACCCTTGCCCATTTTGTCTCTCCACTTCCCTCTCTTACTCCTTGAAGCCTCACATTGGGCAGAAGTCTTCCCAAGGAAGCCTTTGAGCTCCAACCAAAGAGAGTTACCTGATTTTAAGGTAATGTCTTCACTAGAGTCCTTTTGTTTTATTTTGCTTCTCCAACCCCCTAATCTCTTTTTATTTATTTCTTTTGTAACAACTACAGTATCTTAAATATACTAGGATGTTGTTATAATAATTATTCAAGCTACACTTACACACACCTACATCTAATGGTTAAAGAACATACTGTTTCAATGGATGGTGAATTTATGCCTCCTGAAACGATGATTGTTCAACATTCCTTTAACACCTTCAAAGGTGTCCATTAAGATGTCACTATATTTATATATGATATATAATATGTTTATTTTTTCCTTAAGATTCTGTATTTTTCATTTTGGTCATACCATTATGGTTACCATTTTTGGTAAACGCGATATCTTCATTTAAGGAAGTGCGGACTACCGCCCCCTCAAAGTGATTTGATTTTGTTAATGCCATATGTGGGACGTATAAAGGATTTAATTAATGTTATTATATATGATATTTTCTGGAGTTATAATATATATTTATATAATTATGATTCCATTCCATAAAAAAATACGAAATAGAAATGAAAGTAGTGTTCATGTGTACGTACGGCTTACCGTCTCCATGAACGGTGCATTTCATTTCATACCTCTAAATGATTATGTAATATTATAAATGCACGTATATACTAGATATATATGATATATATGATATATACATCATGATTATAATTCTGGATATAATGGATACATGAACAACAAGTAATTATAAAGGGATTATTTTGACTTAACTACAAATGATCGTTAAAACGACCGTTATTAACTTAAATAATTACATAGTGTTCATGACATGGTAATAAGTGATATAAAAGGAATAATGAACTTGAAAAAGGTTCTTAAGAAATTTTAAATTAACTCATGTTTATTATTCAATACATTAATGAACAATCGAGTCAAGTTGGACCCAAGGTGTGGGTCTTCGTCTCAATCTCCTTTCATTGAGGCATATTTTATTTTATACACAACATTCTTTTATATGGTGTATAAACCCCTTTGAATTTTATGTTTATCCAAAAGGAATATTTTTTATACGAACCGTTTTACAAAATGAAAAAAGGTAATGTTTTTTTCGTACGTATGCGGCGACAAAGACTTCTCCGCCGCTGTGACCATTATTTGAGTTTTGGCTTCCTCTACAAGACATACCTTCTTTTTAAAAGAAAAATAAATACCCAGTTTTACTTTTCTTTTATTTTGGTATTGAAAATGGTTTTCATAATGTTTTTTATATTAATGTGTTGTATTTATATCTTGTGATTGAAAGGTGTGAATGTTATGTTTATGCATGTTTTATGTGATACGATTATGTTGAGGTTCTTGGGCATTATTATGAAGATGGGTGGTTCCGTGATAAACTAAGGGTGGGTGAGCCCGATATACCTCTCCAATGCATTGGGTGACGCGAAGGAGTGAAATGTTAAGGTTTCTCTGAAGATATTTAGGGAATATATTGTGATGGGTATTCCAAACATAACCAAGATGGTTACTCCCTACGTAAGAATGTTATGAATGCCTCATGTTACTTTTATGTCTTATGATTTCTATGATTTATTCATGATTTTATGAGGTATGTTAATGTGCTTTTGTTTTATCGGTAATGTATGATTTCATTCTTATTATATATGTACCCATGTTTCCTTTCCATATTTTTATATCCCCTACTAAACTTTTTATGCTCATCCCAAGTTTTTTTGAAATGATTTTCACAGGTCAAGGGAAAGGTACATGATATGATGATAGTGTCATGGAAGTGTCATGAAATAATCCATGTTTTATTTTAAATATGTTTCCATTTATGGGAATGAAGAATATTGTCTTTATGTATCCACTTTGTTTATATTTGGAATGTAATGCAAGTTTTATGATCTAATTCTCTAAAACTCTAAACCTGAAAACATCCTCAATGTGAAATCCTGTAATAAATCAAGTTTAAGTAAGGTTTAAGGCTGGGGCCTTATAATAAATGTTGTGCACCCCCCAGAGTACATGAGTTATACTCTTTCCATCGAAGGGGATTTTAAAATCATTTTCGCAAGAATATGATATAGATGTATGAGTAATCCATCAAGAGAATCATTTAACATAAAGAAATATGGTTTATCCATTATTAGTATCATTATTTTTACATAAGATGCTTCTGGAATAATATAATCATTATCTCCATAAGGATGATGATTGGGATAGGAATGATTGTTAGGGATGGCACATTGTCAAGTAATCCTCAATGGTGCTACTTATGGTCATTTATGAATCCATCACATTATTTATTGTTTTAAAAACTCTCTATTATTTTTTGAGTCTCGGATCTCTTGATGGATCCTTAGGATGGTACTCACTTATCCCCCTAAGAAGGATCAAGTCAACCACACATTTAAAATAGGATTAATATCTGTAGAATACTAGGGTCACTAGTTATATATCTTTAGATATAGGTATTCCCTAATCTAAAAATCATTAATAGATGATGTGTGTATCCTATATTATGGTTTTCTATATCCTTGATGATAAAATATATAATATATAGTTGTTAGTTCCTTTTTATGGTTTCTGTAATATGAATTTTGGTATATTTTTTTGGGTGATTCTTCTATAACTGGTTTGTGTGGAGTGATCGTCTCTTCTATGAATCAGGTAACCCACTATATCATCTACATCACTGGAAAGGTTGTTATAGATGTTATGGTTCAATACTCCATAGGATTACATGAATAAATGTCTGAGGATCAGGTCCATTATTATGGAATTCACCAGAAGTGTTAAAGTTGGAATGGATAAGATATTCAGACACTTTAATCCTTATGAAATTTTATATACTTCTTGGTTTTCATAGATATGTGACATATATTTATTTTGATGTCTCTAATATTAGAAAAAAACATTTTCTTCTACAGGATTTAATATTTTCCCATGATATATGACCCTTTTTGGATTATACCAATGTTTTCATAGACATCTATGTGTCTTTGAGACTCTATATTATAGTGAATATCAAGATTCATCGTCTTATTTTATGTGGCCCACTTATTCTTGAGATTGATTAAACCTATTTCTTATTTTATCATTACAGATTTATGGTGTCATAATTAGTATTATTATACAAGCCCATCATGGGAATTATGAACACATGTGTTTTTTCTGTGAATATCATACATAATTTGAATTTTCTTTTTGGAGACACCTTATTAGTTTATATTGTTCACAGTAGATCCTTGTTGGTACTCATTTTTCTATGGAATAGGTGTATAATAAAAAATGATGACTTTCGAGTTAATCGGAAATGGAAGTTCTTTCAATTAACTAGATTTCAGTGTACTATTTAGTGTTATGATATGCACGTGTATTGCTGCTTGTGGATTCCAATTTGGAATTTAAAATTCCAGGTGATGTCTCACTCATGCATTTTGTGTGGTAAATATATATATCTATATATAATTTTTATTTTATGTTATTTATTTCTTTAGAGATGTATAAATTTTTTATGTTGATATTCCCTATATAATCATTTATTTTTTGATATTAAAACTAGTTTATAGCTAATATCTTGACTCCATTAAATGGTAGGCTTTTGGTAGAAAAATAGAGTTAATGCCCTTCTTAGAGGATCTCTGGTGGGTGTATCTGTCGTAATTTAGATATGAAAAATGGAACAACTGTCTATAATTTGAGAATGACTTTTTCTAATGTATATTATTTAGTTTTTACTTAGTGAAAATTTGGGAATATGATTATACATATAAAACAGAAAATTTATATTCATTCTATGAAATAACAAAAAAAATTAATTGATAGAGAAGACATAGACACTAAATATACACAATCTGTTTTACTCAACACTATAGAAGGAGAGAGAAACATTAAATTACTGGATAAATAAAATCATATCATACATAGTTCTTGAAATAATAGAAATTTTATTTATAAAAACTACAATAGTACTTATAACTACAATAGAGATCTAATATATGTTTGAGGATACTCTTTGGTGATGTGATTAAACCAATGATTAATTTTATGGAATTGATATAATGTTTTTATGAATGTAAATCAAATAATGTGATTTAATGGAGGTTAAATTATATTTATTTCAAATGAATATGCTCCATAATTTCTAAAGGGGATAATAAGGATGATCACATATATGGTATATAATTGTTGCAATTTCTTAGTAAGATATTTGCAATCACACTTAAAATTTACCTTGATTATGACACATTCAATCTATTTCTAGGTTCATAGTTTCATTATATGGATTCTTCAACATTGAAGTACATTTTCATTTAATGATATTTTGGGATGGATGATGGGTTATGTGGAATATCACAATAGAGTTACTCACCATCTATCTGTGTTTCCCATAACTACCTATGATTGAGGACTCTACTCTTTGACTAAGATCTGGATATGATAATCCAAGCCCTTGATAACTCTTTCAAACTAAATTTACACTAGGTTATCTACCATATTTCAAATACATATATAGTAAACATGTGATGTAGAACCTAAATCCATTGGATCACATATCTAATGAATAAAAAATAAATAATGATGGAGCCAGATATAGGGGAGTTATTCATGGTTGAGGAATAATTTTGGATGGTAGGGATACATTATTTTGGAAATTAATGATTTATATCGTGATGATAATTCAATAAATAAACTTCATCCACCACTACTAATCCACCATTAATGCAATAAATACATAGTTCTAGTCTCTTTTGACAAGATTCATCCTAAAAATGATTACAACCCACCACTTAAAATTATAGAATTTGATCTGGAAATGATGGTTATTCCCTTGGATAACCCTTAAAAACCCAATTGAACAGTTTTTGACATGATAAGAAGTTCTAACAGTAAAATCAATACAATACTACTAATCTATATGTTTTTCTAACTTTGGAAAAACTTTATCTAGTAACTAAACTTATATTTTTTTTGTTATTAGATTCAATTATTTTATGTCTCTTTGATGTTCCACACTCAGTGGATCACTCTATTTCTTAAATAAAATTTATGAATCATGTCGATGAACAATAAAACATAATGAGAATATATCAAACACATCAACGAATTATATTATAAAATCATTGATAAAGTTTTAAAAAGTTTTATAATTTATGTATTCTTTATATTTTACAAATAATATATCCCCAAAAAGACTTATTTTATTGTATTTTCATTTATAATATATATATTTATTATTATTTTTCAATGGTCATGGAATGAATATTTGGGGAAAACATCTTTTAATAGGATAACATTTTGGATGAATAAAATAAATTATATTTAAATCTATTAATGAAAAAATTTATACATTCCTGAAATGATATTAATTGATTAAATCTAAAAAAAATTCAAGGATTTTATTACATATACAATGCTATGGGATGATATATTATTAACTAAATTAATGAGATGAATAACATAGTAATAATATTATTTTATCGAATATGAGTGAGTGAATTTTTAGTGTATTGATATATTATTATATAAGTCAAAGTTATTTATAAATTTTTTTAGGAAATAATGATCAATATAATTTTTCACACATAAATTGATTTTTAATATTCAACACTATTCATCACAATAAGGGAGAATAATATACCATCTTCTAAGAAATTTTTATGTGATAACTCTTCAATATAATTAATTATATATATTGTTTAATCATTAAGGGAGCTACAATAATTTTGTGGGTTATTCATTTAGAGTTTAGAAAAAGTATATTTCATTATCATTTATTTGAAGATGATAAAAATATTAAAAAAACTTTTATAATAATACCTTCAATTTTATTGATTATATTATTAAATTATGTCTAGGGGGTTTCCTTGTAAAAAAAAAATTTCAGCTTATTTCATTTTTTTCATCAATATTAATAATTTATTTATTTATATTTTCATTTATCATTATGTTTGTTGAAATATAAATTTGAAATGGATAAGAGTATATACAAATTTAAATATAACTTGATTCAATTATTAAACAATTATCAATATCTAATTTCAATCATTATAATTTTTATTTATTTTTAATATTAGATGAACCACTCTATAAAAAACTAAATGATAATTGTTTGAAAACCCAATGAGAAATATATGGGTTATTTTAATTAAGGGTAATTTGATTATTTTTGTCAAATTATTTATGTATAACCCCATTTACTGAATTTAAATTCAAGATGTAAAAAATTATACGATAAAATTCAATAACTACAACTTTTCAAGAATCCACCAAATTAAAACTAGATTATGTATGTCACATATATTTCAAGATTTATCTACTGTATATTAAGAGTGACTACTAAATGGTTTAATTAATAAGAATGTATTTATTATAAAACAATCTTTTTCAAAAAAAATATTTAAAAATAATTCTCTAATATTATTATAGGATTTATATGGTTTAAAATAGAATTATAAAGCTTAATATATTTATAGAATCACTTAACTATAAATTGATTATTTTAATAATTTTCAACATATCCCTACCATTTTTATAAAGATAAATTTAGTGTATAATATTACTTCATATATTTCAGTTTATGTTATTGTTTTCCAATATCCCAAAATAACATTATGATATAGTTCATAAAAGATTTATAAATGTATTTAATGAGTAACTTTTAATTAATTTTATATATTTTAATCAAAATTGTACATTTTTTGAATAAAATAAAATTCAAAACTATGATTTTAAATCATTTTAGAAAACATGATACACTATTATAAGTGGTCACCCATTTATTCCATTATTTAAATTTAATTATAAAAGCCTAGAATTTTCTAAAAAATTTAATTTATAGGGAAATTATTTGATATGTACATTACCATAAAAATAAATCGAATGATATCATATTTTTTGTTCATGTTATTTTATGATTTCATAAAAACTTATGTAATGTAACATTAGTGTAATTAAATAATTTTAAATATATCATGGTTAATCTTAATTTTTTTCTTTATATGACCCTCCTCACTAGTAGTAATTTGACCATGGAATGTATCTAAAAATTTCATTCTCATTTGTTTGTATGTAAATAGTACACATGGTGTACATATCTATTCACATTATGATATATATTTATAAGAAATTTTAGAAAAACTATTTTGTAGGAAATTATTTATAGATGTTATTTGATAGATCTTAAATGATTTTAAAATCAAAAAATATATATCTAATAATGGTTGATGAAATTATAAGATTAACTAATAATTATAAAAAATTTGTATAGATGATTTTTTTCAATGATTTGAGTTCACCATAAAGATGTTTATATATATATATATATATATGATATATATTTTGTACCTATATAATGAATATTAATTTAATATTGATCTAGTGAAAATGTGTTACTTAATGATGTTATATAAAATGCATCCATCCAAATGAGTTCATATTATTAAAAGTTATTCTCCACATTTTTAAAGGTAAATAATAATTTAATATAAATGGGAACATTTTATTTCATTTTATATACGAGTGAAATACATAATAATACACTATGGGGTGATATTTAGAGAAAATATTAAATTATTATGGAGTTGTCATAGTAGATTAGTGAATTCTCTGAATATTGTCACCATGTTTGATTTAGTAATATTTTTCGCTGAGAATAGTTATTTAATCATGAGTCGTGTATTAGAAAAATATTATGGTGTTAAAAATAAAATAATTTTATTTCACTATAAATTATTTTAAAATAAATTTTTATGATTTGAGTGAAAAATATATTTATAATATGATAAATGAAAACTAAGAACTATGAATCTATTAATAGTGATTTTAAGGGCTTAACATATTATGATTGAAATATTTCAATAGACATTTAATTGTTGATAAAAATAATTATACAATTATTCATATACCTCTTCAAAAAACATATATTTTTAGAAGGTCTAATTAACTCATATGATAGTTCATTATAATTCAATTAGTGTTCCTTGTCTGGAATATGAGATGTTTTTTAAGTTATATATAGTGAACATTGGATAAGAAAATGTTATGGAAAAAATAATCCTTATTATACAACAATCAAAATTCTTTATAAATAAATTTAAATTCAGTAAACAATATGTTGGGTGACATGAAACACAATATACAATAAATTTAATGGTATTTTGGCATATTGAGGGTATATTTTTGAGATATCCCAATTCAAATTTCTTATGATTTTTTTGATATAATTCTCTATATAATTGATATTAATAGTCTTCTCATAGTGGTTTACAGTGAGATTATTTCATCAAATTAAAAACCTTCTCATATTTTTAATATTTCTATTTTTATGGAAGTTATTTTTTAAGACACTAGAAAGAATATCCATCCTTTAAAATTTCCACCTCCAATGGATTAAAATCCTTATATTCTACGTGATACTGATCAGTATATACAAATGATAATATATATTAAAAAAATGAATTATTATTTATAATATTATATAAAAATTAACTTTTAATTTTTCTATGAAATTTTTTATTTTTATAATAATCCTCCATTAATTTAAATATTAAAAATAATCAAAATTATTAAATTAAAAATTTTCTTGGTTATTCCATTTTAATTGTTTGGCATATTTTTAATGCCCATTACAAAAATATTGGGTATAATATTATGTAGGATTATAGTTTATATTCCTAGTTTTATACTAATATTCATCTACTGAGTGGATTATATAAATTTAGTTATGTGTTATAAACTATAATATTCACCTATAATTGTAATACACATGTTATGTATATCAGTAATGAATTTGGAATTTTTCAAAAAAAATGAAACCCAAGAAGAGTATGAATGATTGAGGGGTATATGGTTTGATATTTTTCAAAATTGTATAATTTTTCTCATGAAAATTATTATTTAGATCGGGAACATAAAAAATAATTCTTTTAAATTTTTATCTTATTTTAATATTGAACAATTGATATCAAATATACAATTGAATTGTTTTTGGTTATAGGTTTAAATATTTTTGAAAACAATTATGGTATTTGCAAGAATGTTCATTTTGTAGATCAGGAATTAAAAAAATTCTATTTTTATTTTTATGACTTATATCATAATAAATTATTTTTCCAATGCCTACTCTGACTATTCCTCTTATTACTTTTCATGTTCCAAAATATTTATAAAATAAAATAATGAACCTTTAATACAAGATCATCCTTTCTACATAAATGAAATAAAATAAAGTGTAAATAAATAAATTGTAAACCTTAGACCATTTATTTTCATTGAATTTTTATTCATCCCATGTGATTGATTAAGAACACAAGAGAGGTAACTAAATTACATTACCCTAATATGTTGTATCCCTAGGATGAATGAATTACTTATTGTTATGGTGGGTTTCATCTTCTCACTTGGAGATTCCATCAAATCACTCTGAAAACGTTGAAGAAGAATATATCTATATTATTGATGGATTCATATAAATGAACAAACATTAAAACATGATCTAATACAATGGATAAAGGATCCTTATTAAAATTTCATGGAGGATTCTCCTCAAATGAACTTTAATTTACTAAAGGATAATAATTTATGGTTAAATTTCAGTATAAAAGTTAATTGAATTATTTAATTATTAAAAACCCCTTCATTATTTAAGAATATAAATAATATAATAAATTATATATAATAGGTAAAATATTTGTGTTCTAACTCATTAACCCTCTATTACCTTCAATGAATCTTATGAGCACTAGTTATATGGTACTTTATGATTTACAAACTCTAATTATTCTAGATGTATAATATGTGTTGCTAAAATATCCTATAAAATATCTCTATATCCTATTTAATGAAATGAGAAAAACCAAGAAATATGGAATACCCTTTGTTTCTACATGTCAAAAAATATGACATGTTTATATCATACCCTCTGATATAGGAACTAAAAATCATATGCGTAAAAGAATTAGTTTATATATCCATCAATATACCTTTTTCACTAAAACCAAAAATGCATACATTACATTATACCTTATATTGTATCATATATGATAACTTATAAAATCATATACAAAACATTTTAGGTGATCATATATAACACATTTTAAAGATATAAAAAACATAACTATGTGTCACATTATATGAAATACATTATGAATGCATATATAATTTTTTTTTCAATATCTCTAAAGTTATTTTAGAGAATATTAATAAGTTAAATTGATTTCACATTCAGTCATAAAAAAATTGTGATCCCATGGTAAATTGTGGTGATGGAAAGAAAAATGAATATTTGGATTCATAAATTTTGGAAAAGACCATACTATAGAAAACAATAAGTTTTACTCAGTTTATAATGGGTTCTTCTGTACCCTGTATCAAATAAATATATATATTTAACCTGGTCCAATGGTTGTATCATTTGTAAGCTTTCACTCTCATATAATCCCTTTTAAAAAGACATCGAGTAACCATAGGGAATTGAATTTGAAAATCCCATATGGCACTAGTGTAGAAAACGTTTTTTACATCAGTTATTTTTAATTTTTTACGTCGGTTTCTAGCCTACATTAATACGTGCGACATTATAAATAAGGTTTTTGACATTGGTTATCTAAAAACCGACGTCAAAAACATAAAATCGATATGTTTATCATGTCAGTTCTAAAATAACCGACGTGATAAAGAAAATGGGAAGGGTTTATCACGTCGGTTATTTAACAGCCGACGTGATAAAAGGCCTGGAAAATGGATTATAACGTCAGTTATTAAACAACTGATGTGATAAATAGGGGTGAGGGGGGTTTATCATGTCTGTTCTACAAGAACAAATGTGATAAACCGGGGTGAGCGTGGTTTATCACGTCGGTTCTTATAAAACCGGCGTGAAAAACCGGGGGAAGGTGTTTTATCACATCGGTTATTATATAACCGCAGTGATAAACTGGCGAGAGGCAGTTTATCACGTCGTTTATTGAATAACCGATGTGATAAACCATTGTCCAGTCCTTTTATCACATCGGTTATTGAATAACCGACGTGATAAAAAATTGTCCAGGCCTTTTATCACGTCGGTTATTCAATATCCGACGTGATAAACCATTCTCCAGGCCTTTTATCACGTCAGTTATTATATAAGCGACGTGATAAACCATTATCCAGGCCTTTTATCAGGCCGGTTATTAAATAAACGACATGTTAAACCATTCTACAGGCCTTTTATCAAGTCGGTTATTAAATAACCGACATGATTAACTATTTTCCAGGCATTTTATCACATCTGTTATTAAATAACCGACGTGATAAACTAATTTCCAGGCATTTTATAACGTCGGTTATTTAATAACCGACGTGATAAAACCATTTTTTTAAATAGAATGCAGTCATCTTCTCTCCACCAGAATCAACCAGAAAACAAATCAAGAAATCGTACCACAAAAACAGAAGTAGATCAAAATTAAGCATGTACATTGATAACATATAAAACTTACCCCCTAGACAGCCCCCACCCTCATTTATACCCCATGGATAGCCCACCCCCACCCCGTTGGAGCCCTCACCCTCATGTATACACCCTGGACAGCCCTCCACCACCCCATTGGAGCTCCCACCCTCATGTATACCCCTTTGACAACCATCCCCCACCCCATTGGAGCCCCACCACACTCCTGGAATG
Source organism: Viscum album (assembly GCA_963277665.1). Classification (NCBI taxonomy): domain Eukaryota; kingdom Viridiplantae; phylum Streptophyta; class Magnoliopsida; order Santalales; family Viscaceae; genus Viscum; species Viscum album. The sequence continues at coordinate 1,521,096,903 of OY728150.1, forward strand.
CCCCCGACCCCCGGACACCCCGAAACACCCCTCGACAACCCCCCACCCGCCTGAACAACACCTCATCACCCCTCACCCAACTTGACAGCCCCCACCACACCCCTGGACAGCCCCAAACACCCCTGGACACCCCCCCCCACCCCCACCCCCGGACAGCACTCCCACACCCCTAGACCGCCTTCCCACACCCCTGGACATCCCTGCCACCCCCAAGTACTGTCCCCCAACCCCACCGGACAGCCCTCCCAGACCACTGGACACCCTCTAACCCCACTGAACACACCCCCACACCCTTGGAACCCCTCCCCCACAGACCCAAATCCATACCAGAAAAACCATCAAAAGTAGACCAAAACAAGAATTAGAGAAAAATTAAACATTCACTTATATAACATTCAAAACATACACTATCAACTTCAAAAAAAACTAAATCCAACCTAAACAACTACCAAATACACAATTAAAATGAAAATATTCAAAATTACATTTTACATTACAAATAACTAAAATTCAATCAAACCTGTAAAATAATTTGACCACTCCACTTGTACGTGTTTCATGTCTTTAGTAGTATAGGGTTGAGGGTCATCAAAAAGCTAAAAATGAAAAAGAATATATTTAACGTGTATAATGAATAAATCAAATTGAAATATTATGGCAAAGCTTAAGAGGAAATCGTACCAGTTCAAAATTCACAACTGTCCTAGTCGTTATTATTTCATACATAAATCTTAATATATAATATCTGCATTCGATGATGCCTTGTTGTTCATGACAATTCTGTTTGAATGAGTGTAAATTCAATATATTATTTTTTTGTAATAAATCAAAAAGTACATATTATAAATGGAAATTTACCTTTGCATTTTCATATTTGATCTTTTCTTTTCTTTTCTTTGTGTTTTTTCGATAGTAGACCCATGCACTCTTAGAAAATAATCCGAATGGGGTGAATTTAAAATTCATTATAACATATAAAACTATTAAGAAATTGAAACTTACTTTTCCAATATATTATTAAAACTTTCCCGCACATCACCATGAACAGAGCATATCCAATAAAGAGATTTCTCCCATGGGCAAAAAATCTCAAACATCCAATGATCACTGATAAAAGGGAATTTAATGTAAGTGATTTTTTATGTTACAAGGCAATTAACTCTTGAGAGAAGTGTGTTTCATACCTCTCACAAAAAGGCATCATCAAACATTGTGTGATTATATTCTTTTCAAACTTTTAGCAATATAAACCATTCATTATTCCTCATTCAATGCACATTCTTCAGGGGAAATCAATTGCGTGTTCATGAATCCATATACTTCTGTCAGCTCATTCCTCTCACTAATTTTATAAATATACCTAATACAAAACATACATAAGTATACATTTTTAATAAATATAACTCAGGGATAAGGTGTTAAGACTTACATGGAAAAAAATTTCACCATGGTGATGCCCAACTTATCTCCAGTAAAAAGCTCCATGATATCAGTTTTTGTAATCCCCACACTTATTTCATGTCCAAAAACATGAGATTCCATTGGAAACTCATAAAAACCCAACAACAAATGTGAATATCTTGAAAATATGTCAAGACCACAGGAATTTGTATCTAATGTCATAGCCGGTTGTCTTTGTTGTTGTCTATACAGTATTTCTTTACCTTTGAAGTATTCCTGTGAAAAAAATTGAAAAATATAGTAGTTTTCAAATGATAAAACAACATTAATAAAAAAAATAAAATAAAAGATATAACATTCATACCTCTATGGTAATGAGTCTAAGAAGTCTGGATGGCCAAACTAAAAAATGGCTGATACTCTGTCCAACTGTCGCCACCTCATCTGTAGGTATTGGTACCCTAGCTGATCTATCTATAATATCCTGTACAGTCACCCTCTGATTCTCTTCCTCTAATTGTTGATGATGAACTGTATCTCCTATACAATATATCAACCCGTATGCTACTATATGATGTTAAGAATCATCAACATACAACTAGGAATATGTAGGAAGATGAGGCAGAGGCGTAGGATAAAAAATGGGGTCCATAGTCTGAGGTTGGGGAGTGGGAGCTACTGGCGGAGGTGGAGGATAAATAATGGGGTCTGCAGGGGGAGGTGGAGGAGTGGGAGCTGCAGTCTGAAATTGTCTTTTCATTTCTGCAAACATAGACTGAACCGACTCTCTAATCTTATCCTCCATCGTCACATTAATATTTTGAACTTCAGCCTCCAAGGATTGTATTTTTTTAATAAACTCCCTCAATTTTAAAATTTGAAGAACGTGAAAACACTTTTCATACAAATAAACCTGCTGAATATCCTCTTACACGACCAAGATGTTTGGGCCTTCCCAATGCTACAAATAAAATATCTTCCCTCCTAGTAGCTGTAAATGTCCCCTCTAAACTCTGCTCCTCAAGAGAGTCCTGTATTAATTAATTGAACATTTCTGTAATGATTGAAACTTATATGAAGAAAAAAGTTAACTTAAATAAATTAAATATATATCTTACATTCCTCTCAGCTACGATTCATGATTCTTTTGAAAGATATTGCCCTTTTTTCCATTCCGAGCTCTCTTCCAATTTTCATGTCTAGATGGAGGGGATGGAGGGGCCACCTCTCCAGAGCTTAAATACTCAGCTCTTAGTTGTTGAAATTTTTCCGCCATCATTTTTTCTTCCAATAATGTATACCCTCCCCGAGATAAACTATGAGGGTATACATTTTTAGATTGTATCTCTTGATGATCTTTCATTGTTTGCTATAATTTAAGAATAAGAAATCATTAACAAATCATTAATAAAATCATTTATATAAGAAAGTTTATAAAAGTTTACATTACCCATACCAGAAAAGACTCTTTTTTTCTACTTTCAAAAAACTCTCTCCATGTGTCTTCATCTATAAAAGGATATATATGACATGGATTGTCATGACTCCTATGACCATAAATGAAATCAGATGAGAGGGTTGCTTTGAAATCCCTCCATCTCCTAGCAGCCAATGATAAGCATTTGTTCCTGACTCCTCCAGTGTCAGGAATATCAAATGTCATCTGATAAAGAAGAGGTTAAACAAATTATATATACTAGAAACATTAAAATAATGGTCAAACAATGAAAAAATATCTTACCAAAATCGTCTCCCACAACTGAGAGATAATCTCATTATCAACACCTCTCCAATAATCATACAGAATACTTACTTTGGTCTTAGCCTGAGTTGCAACAAAACTCTTAAAATCATTGGCATTCGGACCTATCGGAATATCATCATCATCAAACTCAATGACTATCCTCTGATCCTGCATACGGGAAAGTGATAATTTTGGTAAATGTCTGCAACCACGTTTACCATCCTTTTTACTCCTTGATGTAATAGGAGCATGTGAATGTTCATCCCCAAGGGTATGACCAAAAATATGCTCCTCTCCAAGAATCATGTGGTTGATCATCTGAATGATCTGTCATTATCCTTCAAATCAAAAAAACAAACGTCAGTTCACAAATATACAATTTCAAATATTTTAATACTATTGTAATCAGAAAATAGAAAAGTGTACTAATTTTCATAATAGTAAACATTGGTAATATGTTAAGCATGTTAAACAATGGTAAAGATGGCAAAGATGGTCAAGATAGTCAAGAAGGAAAAAATGGAAAAAATGGTAAACCTGGTAAACATTGTAAACATGGTAAAGTAATTGTCAGTGAACAAAAATAAGCATTTTAAAATTCATGTAAGGGTTATAAACATGATAAAGTAAACTAAACAAACTTAAAACAAACAAAAACATATACTTATTTTATTTTAAAACATGTTTTAATAAATAAAAAAGATACAATATCTAACATTTATGGAAAAAAAATAAATGTAAACAAGAAGTAAACAAATGTTACCTGTAATTTTAGGAATGTAAAAATGGATTGTTTTCCCAAATTCCTTCATCGTGATCATTCCTTATGGCACAAACTATGTCTTCAACATGATCATCATTATGTTCTGTTAATATTTCCATGGAAGTAGGGCTCTCAAATAAATCATCATATTCATCATGTTCATCCTCACTAACATATTGCTTTTTCCATTGTAAAACAATATCCCACTGCATATCTGATTGATCTACTACATAGAAAATTTGTTTTGCATGTGTTTCTATTATAAAAGAATTAGTTTTGTCTTCCAATCTATTCAAATTAACAAGTGTCATTCAAAATTCATCGTGTCTGACACTGTTGTTACCGTTAAACCATTTACAGTTAAAAACGGGGACTTTAATTTTAATGTAATCAACCTACCATATGTCTTCAATCACTCCATAATATGCACTTGATGCAGAAATTGGGTTTTTGTCCTTAGCAATAAAAAAAACATTGCTTATGCAAACACCAATACACCACTATTCTGAACTGCACTTCTGTTGTCCTGAGATTTTGTATGAAATTTATAACCATTAATGTCATAACAAGACCATGTTATCACATTTAAACATGGACCACCCACTATCCATTTTAATGTATCTGATACATCTGATAAACCAAGCAAAGTCTTTTTAATACATGACAAAAATGTTCTGCTGTGCTCATTCAAAATCCAAATTTCTTTCTTCTTTGGATGACATTGCTTCAACTCATTAATATGCAATGTGATATATGGTTGACCATCAGCTATGTTATTCAAGATGTATGATTCTAACTTCTTCATCTGTTCAGCTGACAATGATTTGACATTCAAGCCGTGAATCCCCTTTCCCTCATTTTTAACTCGTTCATGGAGAGATGGAGGCAAACCTATGTGTTGCGCCATAGCCAAGTAGCTCGTACAAAACTCTGCTACCTCCTCAGAAATATAATTTTCAATAATGGAGGCTTCAGGTCGATATATATTTTTAACATACCCCTTTAATATTTTCATATACCTTTCAAAAGGATGCATCCAAAAAAGATATACAGGTCCACAAAGCTTTATTTCTCGAACCAGATGAATCATTAAATGCACCATTATATCAAAACAATTTGGAGGAAATTACATTTTTAATTGACAACGTATAAAAATTGCATCCTTTTCCAAAATGTTTAAAGCATTCACCTCAATCACCTTGTTAGATATTGAAATGAAAAAATAACACAACTTCATTATAGTCTTTCTGACACGAATGGGAAATATTCCACGTAATGCAACTGGTAGAATTTGTTGCATCATGACGTGACAATCATGTGATTTCAAACCTATCAACTTCATGTCCTTCAATGAGACAAAGTTTTTTACATTAGAAGAATAACCTTGATGCACTTTGGTATCATGAAGACATTGACAGAATCTAATTTTCTCCCTCTTCGATAATATATGACAAGCTGGGGGAAGATATGTTCGTCTTCCTTTAGGAGTGGGAGCTAACTCCAAACGTATTCCCATTGATATTAAGTCTAATCTTGCATTCAAACCATCTTTAGTCTTTCCTTTAATATCTAACAATGTTCCAATCAAATAATCACATATATTCTTCTCCACATGCATGACATAAATATAATGTTTATCTTCATGATACCTCCAATATGGTAGCTCAAAAAAAATTGACCTTTTCTTCCAAATATGTCTATCATTACCAGATTTATGTGTCTATCCCAATGTAACGTCAAGGTTTTTCACCCTCTCAAAATACAGATCATGGGATAAAGGTTTTGGAGCAGTATCAAATTCTTGTGAGCCATTGAATGCCTTTTTTAGTCTTCTATAAGGGTGTTCCATAAGAAAAAACTTTCGATGACCCATGTACACTGTTTTCCTCCCATGATACAATTGACAATATGACGTCTGTTGTTCGCAAATTGGACATGCTTTATGCCCTTTAACACTGTATCCAGAAAAATTTCAATATGCTGGGACGTCATTTATAGTGAACAAGTGCACTGCATGTAGTTGAAAATATTACATTTTATAAGAATCATACACCCTAATAACATCAGCCCATAACAGTTTCAAATCATCAATCAACGGTGACAAGTAAACATCAATATCATTTCTGGGTTGCTTTAGAACAGAGATCATTGTACTCAAATGACATATTTGCACTTCATACAAACTTCAGGAGAGAGGTTGTAAATTACCAATAAAACATTCCATGAACTATGTGTGCTACTGAGTGTTCGGTATGTATTCATTCCATCTGTGCACAACCCTAGTCTGCGATTTCTAATTTCATTTCCAAATGTAGAATACTGCGCATCAATTTTCTTCCATTGTGGACAATCAGCTGGATGACGTATTTTTCCATCACATACCTGTTATTCAGCATTCCATCTTAACCTTTTTGCATCATGTGAATTAGCAAATAAATGTTTGAAATGATTAATTATAGTAAGATACCAAAATACATTTGAAGGGATCTTTGTAATCTCTACATCAGCGTGTTATTTTTCTTTCACCTTATACCGTGATGTCCCACATTTAGGAAACTCTGACAGATATTCATATTCCTTTCTATATATAATGCAGTCATTCGGACCGGCATGTATTTTCTTGTATCCTAATCCCATCGGGCATAATATTTTCTTGGCTTTGTAATGTGAATCTGGAAGATCGTTATCTTTTGGAAGAATGTCTTTCATCAATTATAGCAGCTCTGTAAAACTTCTGTCACTCCATCCATGATTCTCCTTCAGTTTAATCAATCTTAACACCGCCGACAAAACCATAAAATCTATACAACCGGGATATAATGGTTTTTCCGCATCACCATATAAACGCGCAACTTTCGGTTCTATCTCAATTTGTTCTGCTATAATATCGCGAATCATTTCTTCAATTCTATCGGGGTTACCATCTTGTGAATCATCATCATCAGTGACATTCCGTCCAGTTTCACCATGCCAAATCCAAGGGCTGTAACTCGGATTAAAACCATGACAAATCAGATGATCTTTTATCTCCCTACTTTTCAACTTCTTCATATTCAAACATTTCAGGCATGGACAGAAAAAAATGTCACTACTTGGAACATTTCATTTTTCAAATTCCAAAAAGGCATCAACACCTTCCTCAAATTCCTTGCTCATTCGATGTTCCATAATCCAACATTGACTCATTACTACCTATAACAAATATCAACAAAAAATATATATTTTTAAGATAAGATAAATATATGTTTATATGAAAAAAATCATAATTTGAATGTAAAACAATTTAAAATATAAAACAAATCTATAGGTATTTATAAAAATATGCTTGAATATTATTTATAAAACAAAATATAGTTAGATATAACAGTTCTAAATTTCATTGAATCAAAGAAAACCAAAACGCCTACATAGTTTAATATTGATTGTGGTTTTGATGTTTTAATATATTAGATAAACTAACTATTCATTTAACATGTTATTAATGGTTTCTGTAGACCCTAAATCCATTTGGTAAATATTTTCACACAATTATAAAAATCAATGTAAGTGTTTTTGGGAGGAATATGTTCAATCATTTGATTTTGATGTCCCATATTATATAACAAAAGGCAATGTGGATACCAAAGCCCTTAGTTTGGTTTTTTATTCTCAAAGGGTTTGTGATAAAAAAGAAGAGTATAAGTTGATGTATATGATAAATAAAATAAAAAGATATTTTATTTTTGGTTATGATAGAATGAATTCATACCATATCATTTAGGATCTTCTCCCACCAAAAGTAACCCTCCTCAGTTTGAAGTGAATAAATTTAGATAATTATGCATGAATCCATACAACTATTGTTGTACATAAACCAAAAAGAAGATTATTAGTACTAAAAGTAAAACTAGGAAGAAAAAATAAACTCTATATACTCATGAAAGCTACTCCACAACACTTCTATTCTAATAACATCTATAAAAAACTACAAATTGCTTTTAAAAACCAAAAGAATTGTTTATATTTATGTATGGTGGGCATAACATGTATACATAGTAAGATCCTCCCTAAAACATCTCATGAAAATGTTGAGGAAGCACACTAAAGCCCTATGAAAAAAGGAATCTAAATCATCACCTAAACATGGAAAAATAGTTTCATATACTCACTATGGATCACTCATAAAACTAATTCATATAAATAAACCTTTTCATATAAAAAATTATATATATATATATATATATTAAAATTATGGTTCTTGGATACCACTTCTCCACTAGTTTTTCTCCCACACCCCAATGCTAATGTCATAGTCTCACCCCGCCCATAAATCATCCTACACCATGTGAAATTGTATCACATCCATCAATGAATCATATGTATCTTAGATTATCTCATCACCATCTTATCAAAATAGTAAGGAGGTGCATTCTTGGAAACCACTATATCTTGTTTACATTAAATGTACAAAAATCGCAAAACATAATTATAGAATATCCGTGAAAAAAAATGAATGAAATAAATTCATGGAAGGCTTACTTGAATGTTGCGAGTTGAGATGATAGATCTAAGAAGAGTGAAGAATATAAACAATGAATCCAAAATGAGTTTAACGCAGGTCGATCGACGAGTCGATTAGTGTTTACCGCGCGATAGAGACGAGCCGGCGGACTGTCAATCGTAAAATCGTAAATGACAGTCCATGGGGCTTTAATTTCTTTAAAAGTTTTATAACTTCGGTTATATAATAACCGAAGTTATAAACTATTTTTTAAATTTATAACGTCGGTTATTTTAAAACCGACGTAAAAAAGCTCCCACGCTTTGGTTTTTTACGTCGGTTATTTTATAACCGACGTAAAAAACCCCCCCGTGCTTTGGTTTTTTACGTCAGTTATTTTATAACCGATGTAAAAAACACATAGATATCTCGTTTTTTACGTCGGTTATAAAATAACCGACGTAAAAATTCAATTTTCGGGTGGTTTTTTACGTCGGTTATTTGGAAACCGACGTAAAAAACCCGATATCAACGCGTTTTTTACGTCGGTTATTAAATAACCGACGTAAAAAACCAAAGCACGGGGGGGGGGGGGGGGGGGGGGGGGGGTTACGTCGGTTATAAAATAACCAACGTAAAAAACCCGTAGACTTCTCATTTTTTACGTCGGCTATAAAATAACCGACGTAAAAAACCCCGCTCTTTGGTTTTTTATGTTGGTTATCACATAACCGACGTAAATAACGTGTAGATATCGTGTTTTTTATGTCGGTTTCCAAATAACCAATGTAAAAAACCCCACGCACATTGGTTTTTTACGTCGGTTATAGGATAGCCGACTTAAAAACCGAACAAGCGCGATTTATAACGTCGGTTTTTAAAATAACCGACGTTAAAAAGCTACTCGCCACATTTTTTAGGTCGGTTGTATATAACCAACGTACAAAATGGTGACGTAAAAAACGTTTTCTGCACTAGTGTGGACTATTAAAATATTATTGATTCTCTATGTATAAACCAGCCTATATGAAGAATATATCACATGTCATTCATCTTTATATATGATCACATCACATGTCCCTCATAAGAATATATAATCACATAATATGTACTATATAGGTGTCAATGAACACTATATTAGACTATCACAATCAAGAAGAAGATTCCATAACTATAATATGAGAGGAAAACCTATCATTATTGAAATAAAACTGACGACATGATAAGAATAATATGTAACTAACACCTAAATAGATAATCATCAGGGCTTGTGTAATCAATTCATTAATGTATTAAGGTTCTAACACTATGTATCTCTCTATCCTGTGGTGTTAGGGAATCAAAATTTAATTTAGTGATCCCCAGTATACAAAAAACATAGTGTATGGCACCCCATTTAGTATAGTTTGTGGGGTGGCCAGTGTATGGAAAAATTTTTTTACTCATGTTCATATTTTATATATACATGAACGGATACTACTCATGACAAGCTTAATTTTTATCTATAACATATAGTACAACATAATGAACAATAGTTAGGGATAACTCAATGTCAGACCTTGAGTGGTCAATTTAATTTCATATAATTTATAATATATCAATATATCAATATTTAAGAAACATATGTGAAAATGGAAAATTGGACCTTCCCTTTTATAAAATATAAAACATTTTATATTGCTAAGCTCCTTGAAAAATACTTTAAATATAATACATTAGAAACTATCTTATAAATCATATATGATAAAATAACAAATCATTCTTATTTTTTATTCCATTTCTATTGAATAGTTAACATAATAGAACTATATGTAATCCATGTTATATATCTATGTGGAAACCTAAAAAAATACACTCTCTAAACAATTTAAAAACTAACAATTATTAATTATTCTAGATTAAATACCTATTATAATTATGTGTCACATTATTAATGCTCAAATATTTTATTATATTAATTCTAATTTTCTACAGTACATAAAATATTATTATATTATTAACTTATGTTTTCTACATTGAATTTATTTCAGTTTAACATCACCATACTTGGAACCCATTAAATATAAAATATCCCTAGAAATATATTGGTGGATAATGTAAATATTTACATTATCAATTACCAGCACATCCTAAAAACCTTTAGGATAAAGTGACATTCACATTGTTATGGTAATAAAATATAGTAATATATATTAACTTACAACCATTAAATAAACATTGTATGTATATTAAGTGAAATTAATATTGGATTCTGACTGGAATACTCTTTGTTTTGTTAAATTTTAACATCTATATAAGTCAAAAAATACTCGTAGTAACCTCTTAGAAGTTATATTACTATATTATAATAATTAGAATATTTTATTTCGTATTTTGGAAATAAAATTTAATTTTCATTGAGTATAAATATATGAAAAAACTAAACTATTTGTTTAAATCATATATGATATTTTATGCATTTAGATAAATTTCCCCAGAAGAATATTATTCCTTAAAATATACCAGTGATGGGTTGTGAAATATTACCCCTCATAATATAACAAACATATGGATAGACACATCATCGAAGATAAATCATTTTCTCTATCATAAAATTCTCAAAATATGTTATAGAAACCTATAAATTATAAATAATGCATATTTAAACTAATATCTAATATTTTTTTAAAACAACAATTACTAAAATAAAATGTCTAATTTTTATATAATTGAAATGACATAATAATAAATTTCATTTACTTTGATCCATAAAATATTGATAAACTCTGTTATATTAAAATATTTGATGTAAAAACTCCATGATTCGTAAAATAAATGAAAACTTTTAGATCATTAAATTATATACATGGTTTTTAACTCATGTATAATTACAACACATATAGTGTATACATTCGGTGTCACATACCCTTAAAACCCAAATAATTTATTTCCATTATATAGAAGCCTTACATGGATAGTCTATGATGATTCAAAAACCCTTTTGGTTTGTTAAAAGTTCCATTATATGGAAACATTAATCCTTATTTTTAATTACACCTCTAAATTCCAACAACCATGAGAAGCTACTTGATATAAATTTGATTTACTTTTCAATAAAACGTTTCTTCTAATTGTAGGAACATTTCATTAAATTACATAGTAAATAATTCTCCACCACCATGACATCACAGTCCTAGATAATTTATTCTAGTAACATGGTGAAAAGTGGAAAACTATTTCATAAACTCATTCATGTTTACATTAAATTTCCATCAACACAATTTGTTTGAATCAATAAAAAAAAATTACATAAGTAAACCTATTGTCTCACCAAATCATTAACATATCCATTTATATAAAATATATAAGAAGAGAAGATAATATTTTTTGATTTATTGAATTTAATTCCTTTGAAGAATTTGTTGAATCCTTATATTCTTCTCACAATAATCAATATTATCATATTAAAAAATGTGTTTCTCATGGTAACTCGTGATGGATTTTCTTTAGCACATAGAATATATGTTTACAAAAAAATAATACTATGTTACTAGTTATAGGAGTTTATTTATTTACAATTTAGTTTTTTTCATTAGCTTATCTCAAAGGAAAATTTTATAATAATGATGATATAATTCGTCTTCAATAGTTGTTTTTATCATATTAATATCATGTGGTACTAAAATCTTAAAAATTATTTTATTAAATGTGCTCCCACAAAAAATATGACCCCTTTTGAAATAATTACACCCATATTTGGGACAATATCTACATTTCACTCAGAAATGTGTGTCTTATACAATTCCAATGGCAACTTGTTAGGAAGGGAATCATGCTAATAAAATAATATATTTATCTTTTATAGTTTAGTGGATGATAATACTTCCAATCCATCAAATTAATAAACATAACTATATTCATTTTGTATTCTAACTAATAGGTCTTCCACAGTAAGTGTAACCATGATCCTACAATGTTATTTGGTTATTGAACTCTTAGAGTTATCCATTTCCTCTAATCCATACAAATGATAATACATGGCCATAATGATATGACAAAACCTTCCCAATTCAATAATCAAGGTCATGATATATATATTCTATAGGTAATATACCACATAGTATTTTTAAAAATTGACTTATTAAAAAATGATATCTTTTTTTATTATAATTATTATGAATTGCTCTGGTGATTTAGTTTGGAATTATTATCCTTCATCCAAATAACTATAATCAATAATTTTTTGTGTAACACTTTAGACAACTCATAACTTTTTTAATTACCCCAATTCAAAATCTAATCATATTTACAAAATTATAATTACATCCAATGAATATGGTAGATTAAATTTTTTTTCCTGCAATGATTTCCAATTATATAAAATCCTAAATCTCAGCACGAGTAATCATTGAGCCATATATATTCAACCCCACTTTTCTAGAACATAGACTATGCATCCAATATAATGGGATTTATTACCCAATGACCCTATAAGTACCTCAACTATAGTAACCTAAATCTACTGGTTACTATTTTACAATGGTATAAGATAAAATTGATCACATCAACAAGGATCTAATAGATTCATATTCATGGTTGAATAGAAAAATGAATAATTTCAAAATTACATAGGATACATAAAACACATCATAACAAAATCAAAAGTACATTATTATTTCATATATTACATACTATAATTCATTAAAATATCCATTATTGGTACCCATGGGATGGATTGAAATTAAAATGGTGACATCATATTCTGAATAATTGGAATCATACAAAAAAAGTTATTATAGATATAAATGTCATAAAAATATGATAGAGTAAATAATAATTAAATGAGTCATGTACTCAATAATATAGGAAATAAAAATATCTATGTGTGACATATAAATTAAAATAATTACATATATTATAATAATTTATTTCATTGTGATTCAATTTTTAATGCCATATGTCTTAAAATTTTAAATAAATCCTCTCCCAATATATTATAAATTTGATTGAAGCTGTATCCAATAGATAATTAATATATGGGTTGACATAAAACAAATACAAATTTCTATTATCTCATGCGTCCAATAAATGAATTGAGGGGATATGTAATTCTATTACCCACCCATTTAATTATTATGTGTAATATCATCAACATATGAAATCAATGAATAATAAAACAATGTATAAAGGACTTTCTTTACCAACTAATTTACATTTGGTTTTTAATAATGAGCATATAGGATGTGAATACATTCCCCAGTAAAAAAATGGAATAAAATATTCATAATCTATACATAGAAATAATTTGGATGATGTCATTAGATAATATCCCAAGTTAGAAATAAAAAATTAAATATTTTTGATGTAGACCAAATAAAAATTATCATTATAATTAAAATATATACAAAGAAAAAGATGAATATATTCCTATTAAATTGTTTATAACCATTTACAAAAATAATTTATAATGTTTTTAGAATATATATTTCTTTCAAACCCCATTAAAAATATAGATAATGGGTTTATTAATTAAAAAAAGGAATGTGTTGGAATATTTTGATATTATGAAAATCTTTAAAGGTATATTTCTTTAATAAAAATTAAACAATTACATTTTTAATAATAAAAGTCACCAAGTTACATTTATTTTTATTTTTAAATTGTATTTCCAAAGAACTGTTTAAAACCATTTTTCAAAATACAACAATTTAAATATTTAAATTTGAGACGAAATAATGAAGATGTCCACAAATGTATAGTCAGAGATAAAATATATTAACACAAACAATTTTTGATACTATATTTATTTATCCCAACATTATTTAATATGGAATATAAATTAATTTTGATAAGTGGTAAAGAGAAATATGAAGATCACAAGAAATATTTAAAACTTGGATTAAAAATATGAACGCATGAAATTGGTGATAAATATAATATCTATATGGAGGAGAAATATTTCCTACCAAAAAATAATTGAGAATGATAAAACTCATATGAAAATTTTATCTTTTGATTCAAAATAATTTTATAGAGAAAATCATGAAATAGAACATGTAATAACCAAAATAAACATATTAATTCTAAAATATGTCAAGGGGATGTATATATGGAATGGAAATGAAAATATATGCATAATACAATTCTTGTCTTAAAGAAGAGAATTTGAGATGAATACCACTTAATACATTGTAACATTAAGGATATAATTCACTGAAGGAATAAAATTGGTATTAATATTAAATAAAAAAAATTAAGTGAAGTATGTGGTACCATATAGTCAGAATAAAATATATATACTACATAAAGAAATAATTTGGTGATTATTGAACATATCTTAATGAATGAAAATTAAGATGAGAAAAACCATATGATATTTTTAAATTTTTGAATAAAAATATTTTGAAAGATAAAAAATTTAATAGAATTTTAAATACAAAAATAATTATATTCATATTAAAATTTATCAATGGGGAAGTATATACACCATGTTCATTTAAATATGTGCACAATATAAAATATATCATAATGTAGAGAATTTGAGATGAATAACCCTTTCCTTTTACACTTGAATTTCTTGAAATGTATTCATCCTCTTGTATGATAAACATAACCTTATTAATCACATACATTCATTAAATTATTAATTTATATTCCCTTTTAAACTAATCAAATGTAGTCATTATTTAGATAGTTTTCTATATTTTATTTAAATTATCAGATTTTAATAATTTATTTGGTTTAATTAATGTTTCATAACGCTGAAAATGGTTATTATTAATTGATAAAATTTTCATAATTACCATATTATTCAAGTTGTTATAATATTTACATAATTGCCTATTTTTTAATATTTTCATTCCATAAATGTTATGGGTATGATTTATGAAAATGGATTCCATGATGATCATATTATAGGTAATTAAATGTTATCTACATGTTACACTATTTAGATCATTAATTATTATATTTTCAGTACATAATATTAATCCTATGTTATTATACTACATAATATTATATATATTCATCACACAATTTTTATAACTATCTGTCATAGTCATTGATAAAAAATGAAACAGATCGACCATGGAGGTGATAAACTACACATACGCACGTACGTCATTTTCAATTTTAAATGGATCGAAATAAGTAATATAAATTATGATTTTAATTATAGAACATTAATAATTTAATGAATATCCAGATTATTATTTAATTAAATTCTAATAAAATAAAATTAATGGAAGCTGTTAAAAGAGAATCATGTTATCCATGGAGGTAGTAGTGCACACATACATATATGAGACATTTTATTTTTTTTTATGGTTTAGAGGAATGAAGAAGGTGATAATTGAAAAAAATATATTAAAATATATCAATAAATCTTATGTAATTATGCTATCAACAGTATGATATATTTTGATGATGAATAAGAAGAAATAAATGAATATAAATGTAAAATGTGTGATTATGAGTTTTTACCTTATTACTATGGAAAAGTCATTGAGCCTTTATAAATTGGTATTTAGGTGATAAAGACACCTATAAAATGTGGAAAGTGTAATTTGGAAGTTATTTTAGAAAAATATTGTTGATCTTAAAGGATATTGGTGTTTGTATAAGGGTGTTACAGAAGGTCACATTTTAAATTAGAGTAGGGTGACACTTTTATAAATACTTATAATGTTAATATAATTTCATATCAATTTCAATGGTAAGTTTCCATTAAAGTGGAAAATACTAAATTGGGGTTACACTTTGCTGATCCACCTCTTCTAAAAAACTGATATGGTTTGATACATTTCATGCCATTTTCAATGGATTTTACTTTTTACTCTATTTTACATTAACTATATTAACTTAATATTTTCCACAATAAATTATTTTTATGACTAAAAGTACATTCACATGTATTATTTAATTTTGATATTATTATTCTAAATATGTAATCAATTTTATTATATTGAATGCCTAAATATCATAAAGTTAATTCTAAATAAATTGTTTTATAATGAAAAAAGAATTTTTAAGGAAAAAAATTATATTTGTTTAAAAATTATAATCATCATTCTTAAATTAAAAATAATAATTAAATGTATAATTTTATTTATTAAATAAAAATTTAATTATGAAAGTTTTTTTCCGAAATTTTTAATTATTTCTAATGTCAAAATGACGTAATAAATAACATGGTATTTGAAAAAATATTTAGTACTAATAATCTAATCATCAATATTCCTAGAAAAATATAAAAAAATCTTCTAAAAATGAAAATTTTATTATGAATCCAAAAAATGATGTTCATATTTTGAAATTCAAATTCTAAAATTTAGTAATTTCTCTTTTAAATGGAAACATATAATATAATATAATTTTTTTAAAAAATAATATTTAAAAATTATGTTCCCTTAGTATTATTTCATTTATGTTTTTAATTAAGTACATTTTAATATATGTTTTACACGTTAGGACATTTAAAATAATATTAGAATATTTTACTATTTAATTTATTAATATAAAATACATAATATATAAAAAATGCATTTCTTTGAAAATTATATCATACATTATTTTATTAATAATTTAATTTGGTTATATAATTGTTTAATAATAATTAAATGAATATCATGAATTTAATTGTATTTTATACAACATTAGTATTTCAATTAAATTACTTTTTTTCAATGTAAAATTTAGCTAACAACTAAATGTATAAAATTCTAAATATATTACATTAATAGTTACATGTTTAAATAATTATAACATCGACTAAAAAATCATTTCAAGACCTACACATAATATATAAGGGTGATATAAAAAGAAGTTGCTATTGCTAGTTGAAATATAGCTAGAATTGATCTTATAGCGAATTCTGTTAGCTTAAAATTTTATAGTAAATGATTTTTCTCAGGTCATATGTGGATCATTTTTTATTAAGTACTACTTAAAAAAATACAATAAAACCATAAAATTATTTAATTTATGGGGTTATATATTACCCAACCTTAAATAAATTATGACATCATAATTTTATTTACTACTCACTAATGAAATATAGTTAACGAAATATATAATTGAATAGTTTATTTAGATATAATTTCTAATGAGATATGAACCTAAATATATTATGGATATCTAGAAAACACATATTTAACTTAATAATTGACTTACGTATAAATTACCATATTTATAATAATTGATGACAAATATTGTTTATTAGTTGGTTATATAAGTTTATAAATTTTTACCACTCATAACATTATTTTCGCGATCTTGTTTTCAAAAAACACTAAACTGAAAATGGTTACGATGATAACGAATTAACACATTATATGAAAAAATCATCCAGATGTATATTATCATATAAAACATTTATTCCAACCCAATATAATATTAATTAACATATTTATATTACACGTATGTTTCATACTATTAATTTCAATAACCTAATATCTAAATAATATAAAATCACATATCAATCAATTATACCATAATTAAAAATAAAGTAAAAAAATATATTTATTTTTTCCAAAATAAAATGAATAACCTTATAATAAAGACACTTTTGAAATCATATGGTTTATTTATATTTTTTAACATATATTCCAAATAATAACTAACCCATTGTGTAACTATCAATAATTAACTCAAGATATTCCACTAGGATACATATCTATACAATGGTTTTCAAATAAATCATTCCTCAATAACACTATGGATATTATGTTAAAATATATAATTCCAAATTTAGTGTAATCACTAACCATAAATTCTAATTTTATTCAATATTTAACCCATGATTTATAATAATAGTGTCTTAGGGAAGTTCATAAAATTATAATAATATATTCAAATTCAATATAATGGTTCATAAATAGTTCTTGAATAAACCAAATACATATCTCTCAAGATTTTCAAACTATGTGGGTTATTAGGCATCTCAGTCATCACCATGTCAATATAAGGTTAATACAAAACCATCATTTTTGTGTTATTACACCTATGTACATATATATTATAGCCTAAAACTACATGTTTTTATTCAGTAATGGTTATCATTTCTAGGAAACCACCAAATCTCAACATTACCAAAATTTTATGATATTATCGTTTTCTAAGTCATATCCCAAGAGTATGTCATATTCTTATGATCTCTAATATATATTTTTTGTAAACTGTAGTTCACATGGTATCTAGTAAACATTCTTTAACATTGACTACAATTTACATGAATCTAATAATAGACATATAGTGGATATTAATTTAAATTGTAAAAATATATAAGGTATTACATCAACAAAGATAAAATATTTAAGTAGATTTTTGTGACTAGATATATATATGATATCTATTTTTCATTTGAAACATATAACAAAGAATTAAAATTCATAAATTATTTGTTATTTATTTTAATTTATCATCTATTTAATTGTAAGATACCATCTAGGAAACTTGTGTAAAGTAGATAAAATAAAAGTTGAACTCAAACACATTATAATGGGGAGAATATAACAGAACCAAATATGGATACAAAATTAATGAACAATACGGTGTAGTTAATAATTAATAAAATTTCATTTTAATAAATAACTTGATAATGAAGCTTATCCATGACTAAATTAACAATATAAATAATCAGTTCGATAATAATAAAATATTTCATAGAGACTGAATTCATATGGATTGACAACTATATATTTTCAATATTGCCTCAAACAAGACAATATTGTTTCCATAAATATCACCACCATGAAATTATTCATAAATTGGTAGGCATACACTAAATACCAATAACTTCTCACTTATAATACCAAACAATGAATCAATGTCAAATATAATGTCAATCCCCTCCCATCATGTATCTATTTCCAATTAATTATCCATATTAATTAAATGAATATCAAAACAATTCATGACAATCCTCTTTAAATAATCAATAAACATATATATTTGAATAACAATGTAATGTAATAGACCCTCATGGTCCATTATTTTTCCAAATCATGACGTTCGAGGCATCCTGGAGACCATCGATGAATCGTTGTGGAGTTTTCCAAATTTCAGGTTGGAAGAATGTTGGCATTGATGGGCATCAGTGGCACCAATGGGCATCCGTGGAACCGATGGGCCTCAGTGGCACCGATAGGCATTTTTGGCACCGATCGGCCATCAGTGGCACCGAAGGACAACATGAACTAGGGTAAAGGTGTCAGGATAATTGTGCCAAGGTATCGGTGCCAGTGTAATGGTGACAGGGTGTCAGTGACTCACCCATCGGTGAGTCATTTACAGCTTCACCTGGAATTTTCCAGTTTCACTCTAGTAACATATCTTTTGACGTAAAAGTGTTTTAATTATTCTTTTAAAGTGATTTAATTCCATTTTAATTCCTAAAAATGATAAAAATTATCCTAAGAGTGTGGGGAACATTGATTACCAAAATTTATGTCATTTCACATCCTTTTCCATGTTTTCCAGCCTCCTGTATTTTCCTGTTTCACCACTATTATATGTTTTTCTCCATTTAAAAGAAATATATCAACTCACAATAGTACTCTAGTCTATCTCCATCATCTCTGATAAGAATTATTAAATCTCCATTAATCCCAACTTGTGAATCTGCTCAGCCACATGGTCAAGACATTGTCCAAATTTTATGTACTTTGAAATGGTCTCTGTGATATTAGGATTTGTACTTTTCTTAAATGGATATCTTATCTTTATGATTCATTTTATTTCTCTATATGTTCCTTGAGACATCCTATAGAGATGAATCGGGCACCCGTGATGGACCTCTTCCCGCTCAGCCATGGAGTTCTTCATGCATGTCATGCTTCCACAGTTCATTAGAAATGGGAAAACATCAATCCTTTATCATCCAAGAATGGTTTTTTCCTTTGTATCTCTTTACTATGCATCATGCGGGGTTGGTATGATGATGTCCCCTCGAGACGTAGATGAACCCAACCTTAGATAAGATAATAAAAAGGATTTTAAAGAATAAAGGGGAGGAAAAGTTGTTGATGTTTTAAATGTTATACCTTCATTTTTGTGTTGTGAATTTTATGGGATTATTTCCACAAATAATCATGGTTTTGGTTGTCCATTCATGCACCCTAATAGAGCTATTTTTTCAAGATAATCTTGTGGTCGAAGGAATGTAACATGGAAACTCATTAATCACATAAACATGGTTGATTAAATGAATTCCTAATGGATAAGAATGCATGTGTGATCACCATGGTTAACCAAATGGTTTGAAAGAAATTAATGAATGGTGTTGGATAAATATGATAACTTACTTACTCTGTTCTGATGATATGCATGGTTGTTTTGTTTAATGAATATGAGGTGATGAGTGGATGGGAATGAAATCTATGGTTGAGAGGTTGTTTTTTTGTGAATCTGGGGTCATTTGGACTTGATGGTAAATGTTTTGGACACCATATGTTGGGGCTTGGTTTGGTTAAGTACTTTGAGGGGTCTCACAGTTCTTTTTTGATGTTGTTACTTACAAGAGTACTGGGTTTGAATTCCTGAACACCTACATGGCGATTTTCCTTTTGTTTTTGTTTGACTTGTGGTTATTCTTGTTAGTGTCCCGATAGTGGAGGAATATTTAAATGGAATCACTTGAACATGATAATGATAATGGGTATGAGAGGGAAACTGTTTCTTTTAAAAATAGGTTGTGCTCTGGTTGTGGTTGTTGTACACTTGTGCATGTAGATATAATAGCAAGAGTGGTTGTGTATGGGATGGTTGTCTGTTTTAGGTCTCTCGGGATGGGATGAGTTCTTGATTACCTATATGTATAAAATTTATTTTTTTTGATTATTATATGCACCCCATCCATGTTGAGCACTTCGTGCTGAACACCACCATTTCATGGGGGAGGGTGTTTTCCCAACATTACAATGTGTGGCAAGTTATTATCTCTTTTTCTACTCCCTCTTTCAGGTACCCCAAGTCTCTTCGGCAAGACTGTGATAACATAAGGATCATTATGGACCTAGACTCTTTAGTTAGGGTTTGTTGTGGTGGTATGTCGAGATGTGTGTGCACAAGTTTGTTTCCATAGTGTCTTCTAGATGAGTCTCAAGTGTCATGAGGCGTGTAAGTGTTTGTTTAATCCTAGGTGTATTTGGGAATGGTAGTGGTTGTTTTGGATGATGTGTCTTTAGGAGTGGTAGTGGTTTCTAGGTCATAGGTGTCTGTGGTCACGGTTATGTGTGGTTGTGGGGGCCCAGGTGTTTGCGTACGGGTTAGTTGTGTGGTTTGGATTTCCTATGGAGTTGTTTTTAGGGAGGTAGTGGGAATATAGTGTAATCTGTGTGGTAGGTATGATGCATTTTTTGTCCTACATAACCTATTGGAATGTGGTGCGGGGTATCAAATATCAATCCACTATAACTATTACTATACCATACTTTTTTTATTTGGGGAGTGTGCCTTAGTGAGGCTAGGTAGATAGTTTCCTTGCTCAGTGTTTTGGTTATCTATATTTCTCAGAGGTAATTATAATTTCTCCCCACTTGTGTATGAGAGCTTTTGGTTTTCCCTACTGAGTATACATGTATACTCACCATACATATATAAAACTACTTTCAGGTTTCCAGGAGGACTTTGAGAACCATGCCAGACCTTACTAGCTTAGTTGTCAGGAGTTGTCATTGCTTATTTTCCTTTCTTTTGGTACTTTCTTTTAGAGTTTCTTTGTAAAGACCCGTATAATTCAAGGGAAATTTTTTCTTAATTTTCCTTGGGATTTTATAATAACACAGTTTCGGGCGGCGCCTGATTCCGAGGCCCGGTGTGCCCGGAATAATTTTCTAAAGTTTAGCTCGGGTACGCTCAGTGAACGAATGAGCGGGTTTTCCTAACATTTGAACCGGTTCTCGGAATCGAAATCCATGGGCACAGATGAACTCGCAGTTCCGGTAATTTCTTAAGAAGACCCCTTTCTGGAGTTGTGTTTTCTCGAGATGAGTTGTTTAATTAAAGTGAGGGATAATAATATAATTGTTTTACAATTATATTTTCTTTTCTTGTTAAGTGGATTAAGTGTTGTGTCACAACACTTTTCCTCTCTCTTATGTGGTTATAACCTATATAAGGGAGCTAGGGGTGGGACCCACTTGTTGATAACTACCTTTGAGAGGATTAAGTTGGGGTGCGGCCCACACTATCCCCACCATTTCTTTTCTTCTTAAATAACGCACCCTAACCCCCTATTAAACGAAGTCAACTCTTGCGTTTAAACTTTTTAGTAAACGCCTCTATTAATTAGGCGGTATTAAACCCCTAAATTAATTGATCGTTTCTTTTCATTTTGAATTTTTCAAGCGTTGGTTTGTGTGCAAATAATATAAGACACCACTTATTTTATTTAGTTGGTATTTTTCATTGAGAGGATTTTCAGAGAAAGGCTAAGGAGCTTGAAGTTCTTCTTCTTCAACAAAGAACGTGAAGAACGCGAAGAACGAGAAGAACGCCGACCTCCGACGAAGGTCGACAAGAACGACGAATCCTCAGAGATCGACTACGCAACGCCTTATACCGTGATGCCAACGACTTTACTTACGTGTCTCTTTCTTCCGCGATGATCCTTCTCTTTTGCGATGATCCTCTTCTTCTGCGACGGTTAATTCCATGACGAACTCTTGTTCGACTACAACATTGAGGTAGGGGTTAATTTTTTTGGTGTAAGTATATATTCCCGTGGTTCCTTCCTTTTAAAAAAAATAACTCTGATCAACTCATCCTCAAGATGATCCACGAATGATTTCTTTTGTGGGTTAGGAATATTAAATTGCAGGAAAAAATGTTTGGGTCATTTGATAACTTAGGTATATATATGGGAATATACCTGGGTAGTGGTTATCCATTGATTTCATAATCTCTGTGTATCCTCATTATTGAGGTGGGTTATTTGATAACATAGGTATATGTATGGGCATATACCTAAGTAGATGTTATCTATTGAGATCTTCTTTGTGGTTATCCTTGTTGGTTTTAGTGAGACCTTGAGGGTCTCAGGGTCCCAACTGAGTATCGTATAGTTACCCCTGCACGGGATATGCCCGCACCTCATTGTGTTGGTTGTAGACGACGGGCAGCACTAGCAGAGGCCGTGTGTTCGAGGACTGGACAGTACCCAGAGGTGGACCACACGACGAGTCAGTATCCGGAGGTCGACTTCACGGCGAGATGAAACTCGGAGGTGGATGACGGGCGAGTGCATTGTGGAGGCTATCTGTACCTACCCTTCAGGTAGGATCCGTGGTGGACGATCTAGGAGTTGTGCTATCTGTACCTACCGTTCAGGTAGGATCCGAGGAGGAACAATCAGGAGCTGCTTCATTTCTTCGAGCGGTTGTCTTTTTCTGTTGTACTTTTGTTCAGTTGTTGTTGTACTTTCAGGTGGGTATGTATTTTGGCCCATTTACTTTTCATCACTTTCTTTTGTACTTAGTGTATTACTTACTCTTGTAGTTTGTGGTGTTTTTTGCCTTTATGTAGGAAATTCCTTCCCATTTATCAGGATTTATGCCTTTGGTGCTAGTCGTCGGACCCTGGACTATGGAAGGTGGGCTTGGGGTAGTTACGGCACGGGCCCTGAGGACAGGTATTGACAAATTGGTATCAGAGGAGTCGGTTCTACCTCAGAACATATAACTCTGATATTTTCATTCTATGAAGCCATAGTGTTAATAGTATTGAGTGTGGTTTTCAGTTCAGGGAGTCTAGTATTGGTGGGGAAGCCGACGTATCCATACACCAGGACCCGGACAACTGATTTCCGACTTTGTGCACGAAAACACTGATTGTGTGTGTGTTTCCTGAAGTTTTTAAAAGTTAGCTTAAACCAGGTCAGCTCACCAAGTATAAATCATTTGACCATGTCACGTTGTTTTTTTCAGGATTCCTTTTTATGGACGACCAGCTAGAGCCCAAAGGGATGTGCATACTGACAGCCTGCTGAGCAACGAGGCTTCGGTACAGGGACCTCTTGTAATTGAGGCACCAGCGTAGGCACCAGTGGTACTACCATACGTTGGGAAATCGATGCCACCAGCCCCAGCAGTAGGAAATGCATGCCACTTGAGCGCGCTTCACGTGTTCTAGCGCCAGAGGCCACCCATGTTCTGGGGAGAGACGGACCCGCAGGCGGTTGAGGATTGGCTGGAGGCAGTGGTGAGAGTCTTCAGGCTAGTGGGGACGATTGCAGACTTCATGGTGATCTTTGCTGCCAGCTTTCTTCAGGCAGCAGCAGGTAGGTGTTGGAGCCACTTGTTTCAGTTTTTTTTGATGAGATGACCTTCACATGTGAAGACTTTGAGACCTTCTTCAGGGTGGAGTTTGTGCTAGTAGCTCTACACCTCGAGCGTGTACAAGAGCTTCTGCCTTTGCCGCATGTTTTTCGATCAGTAGCCGAGTCATTTGTGGGTAGTAGACAGATGATGAAGAGGCCCAAGAGGACCAGAGCCAGCCGTACATGGAGAAGGATGTGTTATGAATGCTGTAGGAAGGGTCACCTGGCACGTGACTGTCCGACCACCCGCACATACGATCCGCAGGCATTGGAGGAGCCACCGAGGCAGAAGCAGCGGCGGGTTCTTGAGCAACAGCCAAGTAGTGGACAAGGCAGTAGAGCTCCAGGAGCAGGTGGATAGGATTGGAACTAGTAGATATGTCCCTTGTACTTTTAG
Source organism: Viscum album (assembly GCA_963277665.1). Taxonomy (NCBI): domain Eukaryota; kingdom Viridiplantae; phylum Streptophyta; class Magnoliopsida; order Santalales; family Viscaceae; genus Viscum; species Viscum album. The sequence goes on from OY728150.1 coordinate 1,521,121,982, forward strand.
TTCCCTGTTGCTGTTGTATTCGTGTCTTTGTACTATGAGATGAAATAATAAAAATACACTTATATTTGTGATGTTTTCTTTTGTGTCCTTTTGATTGGTTGATACTAAGTGGTCCCGGTTAAAACTGCTGACTTGACCCTCACTTTCGAGATTTCTACTAGAGGATACCCAGTAACCTCACACTGATGCCAACACTGTGACTCGACCCTTGGAGGAGAGAGTGACAGTTGGATCTCTTGGTAGTTATGTCGAGGCCTTATGACATCATCCCTGGCATGAATGCATCATTCATGTCAGGATTGACTATATTAGGCAATGGTCATGGTTCATCCAGGGGATGAGACCGAGTTTCTCTTTTCGGCAAAGGAGAAATTTTAGCAGCTCTTTCAGATCGTAGGAAAAGAAGGTGCAGATCATCCAGGAGCGGATGAAGACTGCACAGTGCAGTAGAAACAGGAAACTGGCGCCAGTCCTAGAGACTCAGGCGTGTTAAATGTTTCAAGAAGAGGAAGCTTTAAAGAGATATGATTCTGCGAAGCAGTAGACATGTAGGCAGAGCTAGGAGAGCAGCATGAGGTGGTGTACTTTTTAACATCCTACAACTACCCACCTTAGTTGTCCCCACCAGGCTCAGGGAGCTGGAGGGAGGAGGAAGAGTGCGGTTGCATGTGGTCAAGGAGTGTGACCCAATGGATCTAAAAATTATTCAAGGGACAGTAAATGTTCACTACTAGCTACCGTAGTAATAGACGTTGATATGAATCATTCCTTCCTTCCATGAATCTTGTCCCAAACCTGGAGTTTCCGGTAAGCCGTATACTTGACCCTCACATCTGGAGATACCATGGTAGAAGACTCGATAATCACACTTATGCCAACAGTGTGGTTAGACACTCGAAGCGAAAGTTTCTGTTGGAATCTCTTGCTGGAAGCGTCGAGGCCTTACGACGTTGGTTTGAGTATGGATTGGGCAATCACAGTTCATACACAAATTGATGGTATTAGGCAAAAAGGTTGTGGTTAATCTACAACGTCGGGATGGGTTTTCCTTGGTCGGAGAAAAGAAAACCTTAAGAAGAACATGATAAAATCATGCATAGGAGGGTGTGACCGATCAATATTGAGCCGGTCAACCTTACCCTCGTGGCATCGGTCGTTTTGAGTTTCAGTTTTAACAGGAATTGGAGACTTCTAGAGTTCGAGGATGACGATCACGCCTTTATACGGGTATCACATCGACGAGGTTTACGGAGATGTGTCTGTGGTAACAAGTTATCTCCGAGTTTTAACAGACCTTTCTAGGTCCTCATCTGGGTAGGAGAGGTGGTTTACTGCTTTACCCATCCACCTCAGTTGCACCAGATGCACGACGGCATCTATGTATCTCAACTGGGGAGATACGTTCTTGACCCGAAGCATATCATCAACCATGGGGAGCTGGACAATGGCGATGGGGTGACTTTCACGGAGGTTCCAGTGGGGATCGAAGATCAACATGGGCGGATCCTGTGAGAACGGTCGATTCCTCGGTTGCGCTTTCACTAGTAGTACGGGAACCTCCAGGTAAGCACATCGGAGCGGAAGGCTCAGATGCATTCTCAGTACCGCTTGTGTGACCCTAGTTTGTGTTAAATATTTACGAGGATATAAAGCCCTGAGGTGGGATTAATGTAAAGACATGTAAAATTCAAGGTCAATTTTTTCTTAATTTTCCTTGGGATTTTACAAGAACGCAGTTTCTGACGGCGCCTGATTCCGAGGCCCTGTGTACCTGGAATCATTTTCCAAAGATTATCTCGGGTACGTTCTGTGAATGAACGAGCGGGTTTTCCTAACTTTTGAACCGGTGCACAGAATCAAAATCCAAGGGCACCGATGAACTCGCAGCGCCGGTAATTTCTTAAGAAGACCCCTTTCAAGAGTTGCGTTTTCTCGGGATGAGTTTTTTAATTAAAGTGAGGGATAATAATATAATTGTTTTAAAATTATATTTTATTTTCTTCTTAAGTGGATTATGTGTTGTGTCACAACACTTTTCCTCTCTCTTATGTGGTTATAACATATGTAAGGGAGTTAGGGGTGGGGCCCACTTGTTGATAACTACCATTGAGAATATTTTGGTGTGGTGGGGCCCACACGAGCCCCACCATTTCTTTTCTTCTTAAATAACGCACATGCACCCCCTATTAAACGAAGTCAACTCTTGCGTTTAAATTTTTTAATAATCACCTCTATTAATGAGGCGGTTTTAAACCCCTAAATTAATTTATCGTTTCTTTTCTTTTGGAATTTTTCAAGCGTTGGTTTGTGTGTAAATAAAATAAGACAGCCCTTATTTTATTTAGTTGGTCTTGTTTCATTGAGAGGATTTTGGGAGAAAGGGTAAGGGGCTTGATGTTCTTCTTCTTCGACGAAGAATGTGAAGAACACGAAGAACGGGAAGAACACCGACCTCCGACGAAGGTCGAAAAGAACGCCGAATCCTCGGAGATCGACTACGTGACGTCGTATACCGCGACACCAACGACGTTCCTTCCGTGATGCTTTCTTCCGCAACAATCCTTCTCTTCCGCAATGATCCTCTTATTCCGTGACGGTTAATTCCACGACGAACTCTCGTTCAACGACACAATTGATGTAGGGGTTAATTTTTTTTGAGTAAATCTATATTCTCGTGGTTCCTTCCTTTTAAAGCAAAGAACTCGGATAAAATCATCCTCAAGTTGATCCACTAATGATTTCTTTTGCGTGTTTGGAATATTAAATAGCAGGAAAAATAGTTTGGGTCATTTGATAACTTAGTTATATGTATGGGAATGTACCTGGGTAGTGGTTATCCGTTGATTTCATATTCTTTGTGTTTCCTCATGATTGATATGGGTTACTTGATAACTTAGGTATATGTATGGGAATATACTTATGTAGTGGTTATCTGTTGAGATTATCTTTGTGGTTATCCTTGTTGGTTTTAGTGAGACCTTGAGGGTCTCGGGGTCCCTACTGAGTATTGTATACACAACCCTGCACGGGCTATGCCCACACCTCGTTGTGTTGGTTGCAGACGACGGGCAGCGCTGGAAGAGGCCGAGTGTTCGAGGACTGGACGGTACCTGGAGGTGGAACACATGACGAGTCAGTATCTGGAGGTGGTTTTCATAGCGAGACGAAACTCAGAGTAGGTTGACGGGTGAGAGAGTTGTGGAGGCTATCTGTACCTACCCTTCAGGTAGGATCCGTGGTGGACGATCCAGGAGTTGCGCTATCTATACCTACCCATCAGGTAGGATCCGTGGTGGACGATCCAGAAGCTACGCTATCTTACCTACCCATCAGGTAGAATCTGAGGAGGACAACCCAAGATCTGCTTCCTTTCTTCTAGTGTTTGTCTTTTTCTATTGTACTTTTGTTCAGTTGTAGCTATACTTTCAGTTGGGTTTGTATTTTGGCCCATTTACTTTTCAGCACTTTCTTTTGTACTTATTGTTTTAATTCTACTTGTACTCTGTGGTGTTTGTTTTCTTTTATAAATTCAATGCCTTCCTAGTTATCGTAATTTACGCCTTTGGTGCTAGTCGCCAGCCCTTGGCCTATGGAAGGCGGGCTTGGGGTAGTCATAGCAAGGGCCCCGAGGACGGGTCGTGACATTCTTATACTTTGTATCACTTTATTTTGGACATGCATATGAGAAATGATTTTGGGGTATAATTTTATTTCAGTCCTTGAAGTTGTTTCAGATCCACCATCTTATCTCCCAATCTTTTTAAATAATAAGGGTAATTCCTTACATATTACATGAGATTTTATACCCTTCGTTCAAGTCAACACACTGGGTCCAATTGAAGGCGGGACTCGGGTGGGTCATTATCTCTTATTCAAATTGACGATGGAAGCGTCTGGAAGTTTTCGGTCCCTTCTCTCATCATAGAGAAGCTCGGTCATCAAAGAATAGTATCAGAGGTAGGATGAGTGATAAAATGGAGTTTGGGGTTAGGAATAGTGAGTATTGGATGGGATGGTAGGGAAATAGTGATAGGAAATCTTGGTTCATAAAATAGGACTTGGAAGATCGTCTAGGACACGTGATTTTAGGGCCCCCCATGATCCGATGTAAGGACTCTGGACCTACTGAATTACTAGTTCAGGCAACACTAGTTTTAGGTTAGAGACCCTAGGAAAGGTAAATTCATCATAAAAACTTCTTTTCTTCTGTTTCATGTATGATTTGGTAAATTTAAAATAAATAAAAATTTTAAACAAAATTTATAAACATAGATTTTTCTCCCTACTAGAGCTTAGGAAATTCCCTATTTCTATTTTGTCCTATGGAACCCAGACGATGACGTTGACTGTGCAGGATGTTAAGGCCCAGTAGGTTGAAATGGTCGATCATCAATGTATTTAATTAGTGTAATAGGATGAAAAGTGTAATAATACTCTACTTTCTTTCTCACTGTAGAGCCATGGGAAGTACGAGGGTAGTTTTTTTGACTTGGTGACAGAGGGTTGTCGTGAGAAGCTAGATATAACCATTAACATTATATGTGATCCAAGGGAGTACTGGGTTTCATTGTTATTTAGTCATATGATGTGAGATGCATGTTAGTGGTGGACTCTCTACCTCGAAGAGAGGATGGAGGCTGATATTTGTTGGACTGACTTTGAGAAGGAGTTCCGAACAGAATTCCTTTTTCAATGATGTAGGCTGAAAAGATGGAAGATATACTCTCCCTCCAGGAGGATTGTATTTTGTTAAGGTAGTTGGGGATCAAGATGATTGATATCCTTCATTTTTCTCTAGACCTCTTTCCGGATGAGGAGTTGAGGGAAAGACGCTTAGAGGAGGTGCTCTGACCTTTTAATTAATATGTTGTTACTCCCTTCACTCTACCAACATACATAAAGGTTCAGAAGAAGGATAAAGTGGTCGAGTGGATGCACATGAAAGGATGTGTTCCATGAGAGGGTATCCAATTGGACTCGTCAAAGGGGAATCCCATCAAGAAAAAGCCTCTAACATCAGCTCCTTCTAGGTTTCGGCCAGTAGGGAGTAGGCCTCGGAAATTCCAGTTCTGATCTCCTAGTCCTCGCCATTTCCCCGTGAGCCTAGGACTGGGGTTCATTACCAATGGAAGCCATGGGAAACATCAGAATCAGTTCCTAGACTGAGTGCAGTACAGTGGGGGTGGGCAGGTTCAGCACCCACCTCTAAAGTATCAATTTCCGAACATACCTTTTCATCATCAGTAGCATGGATAGCAAGCTCCTACTCCACCGAGGGTGGTAATTCCAAAGGAGGCCGACCTTATGACACTCTTCAAGGACCTCAACCAGGGCATGTTCGGAGAGTCAACTGACAGCCAGGGTTCATAGAAGCTAGGAGTGGGATGTTTCACACTGCAGAGGCATCAGTTTGAGGATATCCAGAGTTCATTCGAGGTAAAATCAATTTTTTAGAACTCTTTATTTTGTGTTATTTGATTCCATAGATTTTCACTCCATTGTTGCACCCACTCTAGTCCATTCTTTAGGTCTCGATGTAGAGATACCTTTAATTCCCCTTGTGTTGATCATTGAAGTTTGAGTTTAGACCCACTTGTTTGATGTTTCTTGAGGATGAAGGCTGATGTTGTGGCCACATCAGTCCAGTTGGGATGTCTTTCTACTAAACATTCACCCGTACAATGTCATATTAGTCATCAAATATATTTTTTCTAATCAAGATTTTATCGAGTACTTTCGAAGAAGGTTCGTGTTCTTAGATATGGTTATCCAGCATGTAGCTTTCTTTGGCGAGAAGGGTTTCCATGAAGGCATCCAGCAAGTGGATCCCCTTATTTCCTTTCTATATGAGATATCAGTGGATTATGAAGACTCAAAGATGGTGGATGATTCAGGGAGTTTCATTGATTTTCAGGACGTCTTTCCCGAAGAGGTTTTGACTCTACCCCCTCGATGTGATGTTGAGTTCAGGATAGATATACAACCTAGTGAATGCCTGATTTTGATGGATCCCTATCGGATAATCCCTTCTGAGTTGTGGGATTTGTGGATTTTTGTTGAAAACCAGACAAAGAAGTGTTTTTTTCCAACCAAATGAGTTTCTATGAGGTGCTCTTGTCTTGTTCACAATGATGGTAGACTATGGTCTCAGGATAGGCATAGAGTACCGAAGACTAAATCAGGTGATGGTGTAAGACTAAATCAGGTGATGGTGTAATACAGTTACCCCATCCTGAGGATCAAAAAACATTTTGACTAATGGAAGGGGGAAGGTTTGTTCTATAATATTAACCTATAGTCTGGATATCACCAGTTGATTGTTAAGGAGGGAAACATCTCAAAGACTACATTCAAGGGAAGATATAGGCACTTTGAGTTTGTGGTCATGTCATTCGGTGTTACGAACACACCAGTTGTATTCATGGGTCTCATGTACTCTATTTTCGACAAGTATCTGAACTATTTCATGGCTGTTTTCATTGATGACATCTTGATCTACTCAAGATCAGAGGAGGATCATGCCGAGCATGTAAGGACAGTTTTAAAGGTCCTCCAAAACTACCATCTCTATGGTATGGTGTCCGATTGAATGATCTGTACATGAGAGGTGAACATACGTGGACATGTGGTGTCCCATTAGGGAATATTAGTGGACTTCACAAAGGTCGAATCAGTTGTTTCATGGGAATCACCATAGAACGTGGTAGATGTTCATAGTTCCCGAGGACTATTAGGTTACTACCAGATGTTCTTACCTAACTTCTCCCGAGTTTCTTCTCCTTTGATAGCGTTAACTAGAAAAAACTAGGCTTTTGTATGGAGTGAGAAGTTCCAGGAATCCATTAGTTATCTGAAAGGAAAGCTGGTAAGTTCCCAAGTACTGAATCTTCCAGAGGAAGGGGTAGCATTTGATGTGTCCTGTGATTCTTCTTGTCTAGGCTTGGGTTGTGTGATGATGTAGTAGTTAGGAGTGACCTATTATGGGTATATGATGTTACTTCCTCATGAAAGTAACTATTCCATCCATGACCTAGATCATGAAGCAGTTTTGTTCATACTAATGTTGTGGAGGCATTACCTCATCACGGAACGCTTCTTGGTCTTCTCAGATCATAGGAGCATGAGGTACGTCTTCTCCAAGTAAGACCTGAAATCGTGGAAGTGGAGGTGGATGGTGTTTCATTAGGATTAGGACTTCTATGTCTACTACCCCGCAATAAAGGGGAATTTTTTGGTTAATTCCATCATCATAAATTCATCGAAGGGTGTGGTTTTGGAGTCAGAAGATGCCTGTGAAGAAATAGAGGAGTTGGTAGCTTTGTAAATGGTCATTAGAGTGGAAGACGGTAGAGTATGTCTGTTTCAGATGATAGTGCAGTCTTCATTGGAATGACAGGTAGAGGAGGCTCAGTGGGGAGACTCAGAGACCGAAGTGATGCAAGATTGTGTTATCCAGGTTGATGCTCCGAAAGGATGGTTGGAAGATAGTCAGAATAGGTTTCTTTTCTGTGAAAAGTTGTTTTTCCCAGGCATGATGTGTGAGGGATTTATTTGTGAGTTCCATATCTCAGCATTGTCGGTACACACAGGAGTCTTCAGGATTTACCGGGGCATAATAGGTCAGTTTTTTGTGTTCAGAAGTTAAGCAGGAAGTGGAGGAGTTTTTGGAAAGGTGCCTCGTGTGTTATTAGTTGAAGGATGAACATCGTGTTCCTAGTAGTCTGTTGTCTCCCTTAGACATTCCTGAGAGGAAGTGGGATGAATTCTCAATGGACATTCTCGCAGGACTACCCAGAGATGAGTGGGGGTTGTGATGCCATCTGGGTAATGGTGGAACAATTGAAAAAGTTGTCCCACTTCATAATGATTAAGGAGTCAGGCACATTGGATACCTTATAAAATAAGTACATTGGTGAAGTTGTGGGGCTGCATAGAGTTTCGAGAATCATTGTTTTGGATATAGATACACACTTTAATTCATCATTATGAATGGTATTACAATGTTCTTTTGGCACCCATCATTGCCTTAGACCCTCTTTCAACCCTCGGATAGATTGGAAGACAGAGAAGACCATCCAAACATCAGAGGATATGTTACGAGCATGTGTTATGGACTCTTGAGAATTGTGGGTACGAAACGTGCCTTTGGTATAGTTTCCTACAATAATAGGTAACACTCTACAATTTTCAAGTCACCATTTGAAGCCTTGTATGGGAGACCATGTTGTTCACCCATGTACTAGATAGAGGTTGGGGATTAAGCTGTTCTTGGACTAGAGGTGGTGTAGAGCATGATAGAGATGTTTTTTCTTGTGCGTGTGGGGATGAAGGCGGCTCAGGACTGGCAGAAGTTGTACGTCAATCATAAAATGAAACCCTTGGATATTGAGGTTGGAGACCACCTATTTTTAGATTTATCCCCTTAGCATGGACAGTGGGGGTTTGGAACAGGGGGTAAGCTTTATCCCAGGTTTATCGGACCCTTCAATGTGTTGGGACGAGTCGGCAAGGTGGAATATCAGTTTGAATTACCACTACCTCTGGAGAAGATCCACAATATCATTAATGTATTTCTACTCTGCATGTATCTACACGATGTATCCCACATCCTCAATATGAAATAGTTGGATATCGGGGATGATACGATGTTCTTGGAGTGACTAATGATATTCAAGGATCATAAAGAGAACATGCTTCTTTGACAGACCATTCTCCTGGTTGATGTGTCGTAGAGGCATGGTGGCCTCAGGGAGAGTACATAAAAATGGGAGGCAGGGATACGTGCCCAGTACCTAGGGTTGTTCTGTATTTTTATCTTGTGTTTTCTTTTTGTATTTCTATGATGTAATGATTTCCCTTGTTTTCTATGATATGGGTTGTTTCTCTTCTTCTTTGAAAGTGTGTGAATATTCATGACTGTGGGGAGGGTTGGACATGATCCTTAATCAAGAAGCATTAAGGTGGACTCAATTAATCTTCTGAAGTTGAGTTAGTGACACCTAATGTGGATAATATATTGACATGGAGAAAGAGACTCCCTAATATATAAGTCTGGATGGTGTGACCATTCTATGTTTGTGTGGTCACTTAGGGGAGATGGGTGGTAGTATTTATGTGGTTGTTTAAGAGATATATGAGAGAGTTTTTCTCGAATTTCAGATTCTTATTATAGCATTCCAACAAGTATAGGGTTGTTTTTCCTTGATAGGTATCTTATGAGGTGGTTGTTTTTACCCCACACTTTTTTGGGATTACTATAGAATTCTTGAGGGAGGGAATAGTTTGAGAAGTATATAATGTAATGGCCCATAACCTCTTGGTCCGTTAAATTTCCAAATCCTAATTTAGGAGGCATCCTAGGGACCATCAGGAACTGATTAAAGAGTTTTCCTAATTTCAAGTTGGATTAACTTTAGCACTGATGATAATCAATGGAAACGATGGGGTTTGGTTCATCGATGGGCCTCAGTGGCACAGATGGGCATTAGTGGATCCGATCCGCCATCGGTGGCACCAAAGGACAGTGGTTCCAGGGCGATGGTGGTAGGTCAACAGTTCCAGAGAAACAGTACCAAGTAAATGGGGCTAGGGTTTTAGTGACTCACCCATCGGTGAGTCATTTCCATCTTCTCTCATACTTTTCCAATTTCACTCCAGTAAAGTATCTTTTTACATAAATGTTTTTAATGCCTCTTTTAATGTTATTTAGGATCGTTTTAAATCCCATAAATGATGATATAAATTCCCTAAGATTTGGGTGACCCTTTATTACCAAAATGAGTGTCTTGTCATACACTTTTCTCTATTTTATGGCATCCCATGTTTTCTAGTTTTGCACTTATTACATGTTTTTCTCCAATTAATGGAAATCTATCAACTCACATCCATCTTTTGGTCTATCTCCACCATCTACAAGGAGATCAACTAAAACAAAGTAAATCCAAACAAATGAAACCTCTGATCCATGTGGTCAATCCATGATCTATATTTTATGTACTTCAAAATTGTCTCCCTGATTTTAATACATGGCATCTTCTTATGTTGAAGTCCTCTCTTTCTTATTATTTTTCATTTCCCTGAGTGTTCCTAAATAAATCCTCTAGAGATGAATCGTGCACCCATTATGAATATTTTTCCACTCATCGTTGGAGTTCTTCCTACATGTCTCACTTCCCCAATTATTGTTTCAACATGAAAACATTGATCCTAGATCATCTAGGTAGGGGTATTTCTTTCATCTATGATTACTGTGCATCATGTGGGGTCGTAATGATGATGTTCCCTTGGGAGGTAGATGAATCTAATCATTATGAAGATAATAAACAGACATTTACTAAATGAAGGGGTGAGAATGTTGATGATGGTTGTTGTGTTATTGTCCTGCCTCTGAAGAGGTGCATTTCAGGTGATGGTGAAATGGTCCAATAAGGATCATCACTCGTCCCTCTTTCCAGATATAATTTCCTATCAAATTTACCATTTTGATTTTTTTGACCCATTCGACAAAATTATCCGTTATAATAACGTTTAATGAACCCCACGTGGACGAGTTAATTCTCCCCTTTCATTTTGCAATGGAGATTCCATAGTGAGTCGGTCCCAGTGGGCGATTCCATGGAGTTCAATACTTGTACAATCAGTCCTCCTTGGATATAAATTCATCATATGGTCTCTAGTGGATTTATTTGTGGACCTAGAAACACCCAAATACCCTGGTTTACAAGATTCATGGACCTAATTTCCCACGAAAGACGCTCGTTGATTTATGATTCAGCCATTGAAACTTGAGGACTCTATTGGTTGAGATGATGGGAAGTCAGGCTCAGATCACCCTTCCATGGGAGGATCATTTCAAGTTATGAGACACTCTTATAGGTTTAATTTTTGTTCAAATGTTTTTGAATATTTGGTTCATTTCCAAAGAGTGTGTCAATGGGCTACCCTTGCTTTGCAAGATCATCGTACACATGCATATATTTGATGCTACCGTTTTACTACTCACATGAACCATACAATAAGGAATTATGGAGTCTATCATCATCTATGTGGAATATAAAGTGATTTGATGTTGGGTTTGGACCAATGATATGGGTATCCTATATATCCTCGATAGAGGAATTAGAAACCACGTAGCTTGGATGTGCTGGGGCTTACACATGGAGGCTTCCCATTTAAGGATATATGATTGGGTGGATCCTTTACCAGAGGGAATCCATTTGAGATTGGGACTTCCTATATGTGTTCTATGTATCCTAGTCTCATTATTAATCATTGTTCTCATAGTTTATATTGGTTGGGTCTTACGCATGGATGCTTCCCATTTGAGGGGGCATGATTGGGTTGACCCTTTTGGATGGGCACCCTTTTGAGATCGGGCCTTCAGGTAGGCATCCTATGTATCATAATATGATCAGAAATCAGAGTTCTCGTAGATTAGACTGTGGGATGTTATAATATTCACAAATATATAATCCCATGTGATTCATGCTCAGTGAGAGAGTCAAGAGGATGTGAAAGATTCAACAATGCATGTGCTTCCTCTCCTGCTGGTGGGAGAGGGAGAGCCTACGACGGATAAGGTTGCGGCCACCATGGGTGAGGGTACAAAGCGAGGAACCTTTCATTGTGAAATCACATTAATGGTTATACATCTTGTCCTCAGATGATTGGAGACTTTCCTCAGTGGGAGGGCCCCAGAATACATTCTCGGAAAGGGGAGGAGTTTCTTCCTCTTAAAAGTATAAGTGAACATAACTCCTTCAACTAATCATTATTCCTCATTAAATGGAAAATAATGTGATCACACCTAATCCATTGAAAGGGTAGGTTCATGTCAGAATCCCATGGTTGGAATCTGGGTTACCATGGGAATGTAGACCTAGAGGAATTCATGAAGCCTGAACCATTGTTGGGAGAGCCTTCGGGACTCCGCTTACCATGGGTATGTAGACTTAACAGGTACCACTGATGCACCTGATATTCTGATCATATGGTTATATTGGAATTGGAGGAGGCTTTTTCTTTATGGTGTAGTTTTAGTTCACAGAGGGATTATGGAGTAATGGATGATAATGGAGGGGATAGGTTGGAAATAGAGGAAATAATATCTGAAAAAACCCCATCCTTCGTACTGTTTTCTTATTCGGAATGGGGGAGGCTCTACATACCATAGTGGTATGCAGGTAGAGGGTTCATTTGTGTACCGATGCAGTATGTGTGCATTGGTTTAGAGGAAAACATATCATTGTCTTATGCGGCCCATCACACCACTATAGCTTCCATCCACATACTAATGTAGTACGTAGCTCTGGGTTTAGTCGGCGTAGTGGTACACTACGTTGGGCACCATATTGAAGGAGGGAATGTGGGATTATCATTCGTGGGGAGTTCATCCATGATAATTATGTGATTCATGGTCCACCAATTAGGTTTTGGTTCTATTTTTATTATTATGTTTCCTTGTTTTTTGGTTTGTGGCTGGTTGTACCTGCGGAGAGCATGGTTCACAATTCGGCATTCATTGATGAATCAAGAGTGAAGCCAAAATCTTCTCTGAGTTATTTCTTCCAACGTCTAACTCTCCATAAATATTTCTCCATCAGTATCCTCTTTCATTCCACTTTCTTTCATTTCATTTTGTGCTCTTTTTATGGAGAATTTGGGTAATCGTATCTATTAGCATGCATCACTCTTTGTGGAGGCCTAAGAGAAGATATCTTGACCAATGGAAGACATGGTTAGTCGGGGTTTTCAGAGGATTTGGTTCTCAATAATTTGTTTTGGAACCCAGCTCGTTTTCTTTATTTTCATGAACTTATGATTTCATGGGATGGTACGTTGATGGACTTCATGTGCGTGATTATTTCAGCGGCACAGATTGCGGTCTAGTTTGCTCATTAGCCATTGCTCTGTAGGCCCGTAGTTCTTGGATCATTCTGTGTACCTAGTATTTCACAATCCAGGCGTTCTGTATACCCTTCCTGGTGATGGGATGCGACCAGGCTTGGATCCTTTTCCAATCCCAATTTATTCACCTTTCTCCTCAATTTTTCAATCTATCGTGCATCCATCTTATTTAACAATATTATGGAGTATTTTCCTTCACTTTTTTGAATTTTCGGTACCCTAAAAATTCCTCTTATCGGAATGGGGTCCGATCCGAATGAAGAAGATGTTATTCCAATGTAGAAGAAGTCCCAACATAAATGGATAGATACTTCTCTAATTTTTTTCTTGATCTAAGGGAATCAGCGAGTGTTTTTTGACTATTGCGAAGATATCATGGAAAATATCATGATCTTTTATGTATTTTTCATTATTAACCAAATTTTTCCCTATGAATCCTCGGAACAGGATTTTCTGGAATAACATAACATTTTATTGGGATGCCCTTTGCGTTTTTTCGACGTAACAATATTTACACCTTTTTTGATGGATTAATGTTTTTTAACGAACTGATACTCATATTTTACCCAGAGGTGCCTTCTGTGAATTTTACCTCTGGAATGTATGGTTTCTTTTTTGCTAGGATATCATAGTATATCAAAACAAAATAATTAATAATGTTTTAGGTCAAATAGCTTTGACCAAACATAATGGGGTAGGGCCCAAATTCGGGACCGTTAGTCCAGAATGTTCTAATATTATTCAGACATAGATTAGGGTTTTTTCTTGATGCTATATTTGTGAATCTTGTACATGCATGCGGCTTGAGAGCCTTTTAGGATTACGAAAGTAGGAGAGCACTCTCCTGGGTATGAATTTTCATTTGATTTATAGTTTTTCTGTAAGAAACATATGTAGATCCACCAGGGCATGATGTTCGTAGTCAATAATAGGTGTCAGCAGGACATTGGCCTTCCATCATTGATGGTCTTGGTAGGATTTACAACATTTCGAATTTATTATGATTTTTGGAGCCATAGTGGGTGGCTGGTTTGAGTATTGGTGTCGAAAAATATTAGGAACATTCATATCACCTTTGATTAGGAAACTTTTCCTGCACGGTTCTTACTTGTGCGAGGAAGAGCTAGTGAATAGTTGGTTTAGCTAGAAATGTTTTTTATGTCAGGATAATTTGGAATGAAATGGTTTTTAAGCTATTATCCAAATGTTTTCAAAATTTGGGGTGTGATAGGACATGAATGTCATTTGAGCACACGGAAGCTGGAAATGAATCTCTTGGGGATTAATTCTCCTTTGATTGATGGCCCTTTTGTAAGCGACATATGCTGAGCCACTAGGGTATGTTGTGCATAGTCAAAAAAAGGTGTCTACAGAACATTGTACTTCCCTATCTGATGTCTCTAAAGGATTATGGATATTGGGAAATTTCTAAATACTCTATGTGACCTTTGACAAGGGGTGCACCTTAACATGAAAATGGGAATTTTAACTGAACTTCTTCAGGGGAAACCTAGAAATGAGTGGGGGCACTAGGCTTTTTTATGTGGGTCATGTTCATGTATATGGATGGGGTATCATTAAAAACCTCAAAATGGATAAGACATGAATTAGGCCTGCATGTTCGAATATATCCCAGATGTGTTTAGAGAAGAAAATGTAATCCATGACTATTTGGGCCCTCAAATCAGGAGGTATGAAATGATGCTTGGAATCCATTGTGTATACTGAGATAGGAGAGGACTCTCATGGGGATGAATTTTCCTTTGATTGAAAACCATTTTGTGGGAAACATATACAGAACCACTGGGGCATGATGTGAATAGTTAAATAAAGGTGTCCGCATGACAATGGCCATCCATCTTAGATGGCCTTGGAGGGTTATGGGAATTCCGGATCACTCAGAGCATGAAGTTTTTGGTATAACAGGAGTATATCTAGACATACTAAGGAAATTTGGGCTGCAATTTACTCATGGAATTATGCGTCCATTACATGGATCTTACTCGTATGCATGGTGAGGTGTTCATTCCATATTTGGGGTATCCTTTCATTTAATGTCATATAGCAATGATATAAGGTCCTTGCATGGGGGGATTATGACATACCTTTTAGGATCATGCTTCAAGGACCAAATTCTTGGGTTTTTTGGGCATAATGTCAAGGTGGATCACTCGCTATGATCTTTATGCATGCGTGAGATATGATCTGTGTGAGATACAAGAGATTATGAGGATTCTGTTTCATTACTTAGGAAAATAAATATCATCATCGGAGGGCCCTTTGATATTAGACCATAGTTATGTAGTTTAACATCATTCAACAAGGATGATTTTGACCTTGTATTTTAATGTCATGTGGTGAGGACATGATGTTGTGCTGTTTAGAGTCATGCAGTGCAGATGATTATTCTATCATAAAATCTTCAATAGTTTTGATTTAATCGAAAATAGAATATTCTGACATTCCTTAGATGTGATTGATAATATATCGTGTAAACCATAGTCTAAGAGGAAAGATTAATTTGGAGGAATGACATGGGGCATGTAAGACATTGGGCATACTATGATGGGAGAGGACTCTCAGGGGGAAGAATTTTCCTTTGATTTATGGCCATTTTGGTGGAAAAATGTTCAGGACCTCTACGTCATGATGTGCATAGTCAATAAAATTTTTCTACAGGACAATGGCCTTCCATCTTAGATGGCCTTGAATGATTATGGGGATCCATCTTTTCCTAGGGTATGGAGTTTAAAAAAAAGAAATATGTGCCTGGGAACGTAAAGTATACACATACCATGATTAACAATGATCTATTAGAGCTTCCACATAGGTATGTCTCATATGTGTTGGGGGAAGAATGATCTTTTGACTTATCATGAGTGTGGGGGAAAGTGCGGGATCTCGTGGAACTGAGAACTAGGATAGACAAAACTCTTGATGAATTTCACAGTTTATTGTCATACGATTAGGACCTTTCCTATAATCCCCATACTAGTTTGACCTACATATGGGGAAAGGGGCATTTTCTGGTGGTCGTGCTGAGATTCCAAATCTAGGTATCAGTATATATCCTGTGGGGGCATGAAACAAGCCACACATAGTTCGTCACATTACCTATACCAATCTGGCTCGGTCCATGTGTATGGACATGTGACATCATTTTTTTATGATGGTTGGGTCGGTATTCCAAATCTATGTGTCACTACGTATCATGCACGGGCTGGAATCAAGAAATACGTAGATTTGAACATTCTCTATACCAATTTGGAACAGTTCATCTATAGAGTAATTTTTTTTTCATGTGCTACAGTTGTTGTATCTGCTGTATATCCATACAATTTGTTAGTGTAAAGGAATCTAATCGTAATCTCATGTGAGTTATACTCAATGTGATAAATAAAGAGTGAACATAGGGTTTCCTTCACATATTTTGAGAGTTAGATCTTATGATGGAGGAATTTTCTTCTTTTCGTCGCGGTTGGGCCAAGATCGAGGATCGAGGCGACTCTACGTATCCAACGAGGTCAGAAATATATTCGTACGTAGGTCCTTGAGTGATCATGTAGTTTATTTTCATGCAATTATGAATCCTTTTTCTATGTAGATTAACTTCTCATAGTGAGGACATGATTCACATATTAATTACATGTTTTAGGGACCAGTTCTTTATAGTTTAATTTCATGTGGAAATGAAAATGACTCATTGTTTAGGGTCTTAGAGTTTAGACCATGGCATGGTATTACTATGCATAGTTTAAGGTCATAGAGTTTGGACCACGATGTCATGGTTCAATGTCATCTTCCATGTACTAATATTGAATATTTTAACATCATGTGGTAAGGATGACAACTCATAGTTTAAGGTCATATTGTTTGGAACAAGACATGGGTGTTTCCATTACACAAAGTAATTCGTCTGGAACATCGCATTTGTGGGAGCTGTGTTGAGATATTTACCCATTGATATAAGGGAATAAGATCCATTGGAAGAGACCCTATGTATGAAATATGGTCCTTCCCACTTTGTTTCAAGATTTGGGGACTTCTCTTAATTATTATTGGGGTTATAAGGACTAACATAATTTCTCCATCAAGGAAAGATCGAAGGAAAACATTTTTGTTGAAGGCTCATGTAATCAAGTTTTTGTTGATTTCTAGAAGGTGTAATGTGTGCAGGTGTTTCCCTCTAGCTACTCCAACTCATCAAACCGCCTCTTAGATTTATCTTACTAGGATATTTGATCAAAAATGGACAAAAAAGTGATGACACTTGGATTTTGATCGGCAAACCCTCTTCTTCCATGTATACTAGTGAGTACAGGGATTCATGGGTGGTGGTGTGGGTCATGGTCTTGTAATACCATAAAGAATGAAGGAGCATGTCTGGAAATAATTTGTTATCCCTATCAACTATCTTTTTGATAATGATGGATAGGGTTTTGTTGAAACCATATATATGTTTGTTGGCTGCCGTGTGATAGTGGGATGACTGGTTGACTTTGATTCCATAATCCTGGTATAGCTTGTCTAACTGAGGAGAGCATAATCTGGCATCTTTGTCTATCATTATTCTATGCGGGACATAGAATTTGATAAAGATGTTGTCCTTCAAAAAGATAACGATGTTTTTTTACCTTGAATTATTTAAGGGGTATGGCTTCAACCCATTAGGAAAATAAGTCAGTCACTGTGAGTATGAAATTGAATTGTCTGGATATTGTGGGAGGATACATTCCCACAATATCCATCCCGCAAGCGGAGAATAGACCATAGTACATATCTATATGAAGTAACTCAGTGTGTTGGGGTATGAAATTTCCATTTACTTTTCAGGAATGACAGTTCTTGGTGAATATGGATCAATCTTGTATCATTGTGGGCCTGTAATACCCAAGCCATAGGATTTGGTGAGATATCTTGGTTGCTGATATCTATACATTGAAATCTCTAGCATGCAATTCATTCCTGACAACTACAGTATCTTCTCCATCAATGAACCTGATAAGGAGTCTATCAAGGACTCATTTGTAGAGAACCTTTTCTTGGTTTACCCAATTGTACTAGGAAAAATTCACTGCCCATATTTTTTCCTTCTCCCTTCTAACCCTGTATGGTGGGAGTTCCCCCCTTATAAAGGTAATATTAAATGGGCATCATCCAGCCAGTGGTGTAGACATAAGGCTCAGAAACAGGAAAAATATCATCGAATTCCTCCCTATTTCCCTAGCTAAATGGAATGGCCATCCAGTAGAGGCCAATGAAAATATACATTTCATCTCAGTCTGGACCAACCAAGGATATGGATGAATATTAAAAACTATCGGCTTACGCATTTTGTGATAGGGGGCATAAGACAACGTTGGTTTTGATGGGAATTATACCATCAATTCTCGAACATGGTTCATCAATTGGACCAATAATTCATTATTAATGGCGTATTCGCCACTAACCAGTTTGATGACTAGCTCTAAATCACCCTTAATTTTTTTTGGTTTTTGGCCTGCACATGAAGAGCCAATTCCATGCCTCTAATGAGGTCCTAATATTCTGCTTCATTATTTGTTCACCTTTTCAAAAGGAGGACACAGTATGGCAGGATGGCCTATTCAGGGGATACGAGTATAGTTCTCATCCCCACTTTGTTGACCATGGAATCCTCTATCCTTTTCAATGTCGGGCTTTGGGAGGCACCATCAATGTATATTTCCCATGTCTGGGGGTCCTCCTGGATGGAAAAACTTCTTCATCCTGAATTTCAAAATCCATTGGTGTTGTTTTTAGGGATTCTCAGCTAGGAAGTCTTCTAACACCTAGCCTTTGATGGATTTCTAGAGTACATACCTTATGTTAAACTATTTTATGATGGCCACCTATAGTGATTGCCACCAATTTAGCATGGGAAAGTGGAGGATATATTTGAGCGGGTCGTACTAGGAGACCAGTTGGACCTCATGGTGCTGCAGATAAAGACTTAGTTTTTGAACCACAAAGATTAAGGCTAGGTAGTTCATTTCAATTTTTGAATACAGGGTCTCGGCATCAATCATTGTTCAGATGAGGTGATAGAAGTTGTTCTCACTGCTATAATCATTCTACTATAGGAGGAAGGATCCTAATGATCATTCTAGGGTGGTTACATAGAAAATGATTGGTCTCCCCTCAACTAGTGGCATCAGCACCAGCTGGTTGTGGAGATATCTTTTTATATTCTTGCACAATTTGTGGAAATCATTATCCCACTCATACATAATGCCTTTCATCATGAGTATGGTTAATGGTGATCATTTACCTGCAATATAGGCTATGAAGTGCCGAATATATCATTGGTTCCCCTAGAGACCTCTCAACTCAGTGAGGTTGTGAGGTTGGCACATGCCAAGGATGGATTTTTTCTTCTTCGGGTGGACTTCGATGTCGCGATGGCGTACGATGAAGAGGATGAATTTTATTGAGGTAACACCAAAGGATCATTTTAGGGTATTCATCTTAAACTGTGATGATGCAATTTGATGAAGACAACTTCAAGATCAGATGGGTGATTTAAGCACTATCGTGATTTAACCACCAAATCCACAACATAACACTCGAGGCATTTTCCATATAAGGGCTTGAAGATGCAATTCATGTCACGTTGATATGTGTAACCACCATTCTTAGAATAATGGGAATCACTTAATAATAGAACACTCCATAAAGGGCCCTAAATGAAATAGATTCTTCATCTCTTTAGGCCATTCAAATTTGGTTGTATCAAGAATAGTCGTCCATGAAAGAGAGAGCCTCATATTTGGTTATAGCGTAGATCAACAATTTTTTGATTGGGACCGAGAAGTCGCCTTTCGGGGAATGCCAATAAAGGTCTCTTAAGTCAATTGATATTCTAATATGTTCGTTCTTAATTTTAACAGGGACTATATTTTCCATGCATATCAGATATTGGACCTCCTATATGATGTTTTCTTTGATTTTCTTCTCATCTAAAACCTCTATTTCGGCACCATGCATCAGGTGGGTCCTTTGGGATGCCTGCTTATAGCCCCGGTGATCTTCTGGAAAGCCCAGATGATGAGTGGAAACCACAGGATTGAGGCCTGGCATTTCAGTTTTATTCCATGCAAACACATATCAATTCATCTTTAGGAAGGAGGTATATGCCTCCTGCTCCTCAATAAGAATATCTACTCTGATCAGAGTGGGTCGTGGGTAGACTTTGGTTCCCAGGTTTATCTCTTTATGATCATCGATTATGGCGGAGACACCTTCTTCGATTGTATGAGGGTAATTTATGAAGTCATCATCGTATTATTCTTCATCTTCTTCATATTCATCTTCTTCCTCCTCTAATTGAGAGTGGATTTTTGAGACTGACAATCCAATGTTAAGAGAGATATCATCTTTTTTCCTTAATGAGTGATGAAGGGGTACATTGTGGTCTCGTGGATGGTCTGGGAGAATAATTGATATGGATTTTCCGGACATCATGGGAGTCATCCCACCCTTTAATTTATTTGGACTTGGTGTCCACTATAGTGACCATGCATACAATTGAATATACATCGACATTCACTTGTGCATTCACCGCGGTTGATGGGTAGTACATACTCTTCTGTGAATTGTAGGAGGGGTTCAGTGGAAGATGTTTCCAATCCATTCGGGGTTTTAATCCAATACATTTCATTGGATAAAATATTTTTTTCATCCAATTCATAGAACCCTTCTTCGATATAATGTGACCCACATGACTAAAACGGGGATTTATCAGTGTAAAATTTTAAGTTTTTCCTATTGGTGAAATTATGGATTCACTGATGGTATGATGAAGGAATTATATCATGATGATGTGGCCATGGACACCATAAAAATATGTTGAAGGCTGTACATTTTCATACTAATAGGAACTCTATGTCCGATATGAGGTCTCTGAGCCGAGTTTTAAGCATGATTTGTCCCATAAGTTTCTTGTCGCATTTTTCATATCCTAGTAGAGTTGTAGTGTAGGGTTTCATGATATCTTCCTCATAGCCCAGCCAACAAAGCCTTCACTATATGAGGAGGTTGACTCTAGATCCATTTTCAATTAAGATCCTCTAGACATCAATTCCATTTATCTTGTCTGACACATATAAGGGTTTGATGTGACCTTTAAAGATGTAATCTTCCTCCTTGTCTGGGAAGGAGATGATGGTGTGACATTCTTCATGATTGTTCTATGTCTTATAGAATTTGGATTTTACTACTTCAGCCTCGACGTCTTGGGGACTTAGTAAGGCTTTGATTAGTGCCTCCCTATGATCGACGAGTAGGCTTAATGCATCCAGTATTGATATAGTTGATGGTACAGAAGCTATCTTATTTAGAATATCATACTTCTACTCTAATGTTCGGAACATCCCAGCCCATGTATTCTCCTTCACAAACACATCTGGGATTTAGGATTTGGACATGGATGGTGCGACCTCTATAGCTGGGGCCGCTGGTGATGCGGTTCTTTTTGGGTTTGGTCAAACATGTTAACCTACATTCCTTGGGAGATTTGATATTTTTTCTTCCCCTAATAAATATTAAAAGATAAAAAGGCTTGGATTTCATATGATAGGGGAAAAGTGGAATTCTGGTTTTTATTGTGTTCGTGGGAGTGTCCTTCCATGAGTTTCTTCAATGTTAACAGTTTGACATATGTAGCAGCTGGGAATCTTACTCCTTCCACGATATGGCCTTCCAGGAAACCTCTGACCTCTACTGCGTATCCCTCCGTCTCTCTGGTTGGGCGTGGGGAATTCTGGTTCGTGGTCATTTTCTTCATCCAAGAAGGAGTCCATCAAGTCAATGACATTAAGGGAGTTGAAGATCATTTTTTTATCTAAAACTATTTATGTCTAACCGTCTTCTTCTGAAGGTTCCATTTTGTGGGGCAGTTCCCATTGTTCCATTTGGTGGGGAAGTTATCATTATACCAATTCTTTTGGAATGAAGTTAGAAAGCATCAAAACATCCTTCATATTTAGTGACAGTCCATCTTTATCCTCCTTTATTCTACCCTTTTGGCCATTGAAGGACTACGGGACTGAGGAGGATGGTTGTGTTTTATTAAGATCATTTCAGGGAACAGTTGGTTGTTTCAGCTGCGCTTGGAGGATTCCATGAACTCTGTTGACTGTTTTTTGGGTCATCAAACTATCAAATTGTTTCTCCTTCTTACTGGATACTGTTTTAGATTCATCTTTTTCTCACGAGTCTGAGGTCAAAATATACTCTACTTGGTATTGTGGTAGGCCCAACTAGACTTTCTTAGAATCCACCTTCTTTTTTAGAAGATCATTGTAGGTGAAGAATTCCTAGATTGTGATTCCTAGTATGCTGTGATAGGGAAAATAATTTTGACTGTCATCGAGACACACATCATTGGCTTGTTTAGGCTCCAATAGCCAGTGAAAATTTCAATTAATAGCGGCAATGAAATAGCAGTGGACCAAGTCACCTCGGAACGAGTAATCATTATTTCTTCGTTCTAAGAACTAGTTTCTTTTAGCACCTTGTCGCTCATATTTCTGAGGTGGGGTGATTTTTGGCATCTTGGGGCTCCTAAAACGTTCAGGTGGGGTCTCACAACTAGAGCCAGTGTCAGGGGTGGATTAATAATGACATAAGTTGCTTCAAATTTTCCCATTCTTTTCCAGGTGATGATGTGAGCACTTAGGAAATAAGATTGGTCCGTTGCAAAGAGTATTTTATTCTTTGGGAAATGGTAGAGAAATATCTATACCCACTCGTGTACTTCACTACGATGAGTAGTGTTTTCAATTCATCCACATGTTTATTGATGAACATGGTGAGCATTTCATCCTAGGGGAGCGATTGGTTAAGGGAATAAGTCAGGCCTTTCAATCTGGCAATGATGCTTGAGACTATTTCAATATTTTTTGGTTTTTAGTTCAAGAGGTCACTGACCATGATCTTAGGCAGTGTCAAACTGAACTAGAAGAGAAACTATCGCCGGAGGTCCTCCCAGCCTTTGATTTAATTTGCTGGGTGAATAGTATACCATACAAAAGTCGATCCCTACAGGGTTCATATGAAGCACCTGAGTTTAATTGCATCTTTATGATCATGATTTCCCATCATGGGGTCACAATAAGAGTTTTAGTGCATTAAATGTTGTTTGGGGTCTCTCGATCCATTCAATACTGAGAATACAGGGTTCCCAAAGTTTGACGGTGGATGAACATTGTTAACCCATTCAGGGTAGGGTTTGCGCACTAGATGTATCGGACTGTGCCACCCCTCTATGGATTCTAGTTGAGATGTTAATTTCTCAATATTATTCTAGATCTCTTAGTGCATATCATGTTGGGATTGATCTTGTTCTGGTGTGGTAGCGGCCAAGACTAGGCTTGCCAGTGCTACTGGAATATGGGATGGATACCCTATCGAGGGTATCATTTCCCAATGGAGGGAATTCTTGATGTCCTTATAGGGATGGGTTTCAGTAGGTTTCCAGTCTCAATGCCAGATTTTATGATCCTTTGAACATGGCTTCATTCCCTGGGATGAGTACTTGTGGAAAGGACACCTCTTCTAGGAACACCTTCAAGTGTTCCGTGGGGGGAACACATCCGGAAAGGTATCTCCCTCGATGCAGCATGATATCAATTCAGTCGAGCTCTATCATTTCATCCTTCTTCATGGTGAACCATTACATGAGAGTGAGGGACATATTTTTAATGAGAGGAGAAGGCGGGTCATAGACAAACATGGATTTTATATTCTCCTTGATGTAATTTTGGGCGAGAGGTTATATCATATGGACTGAGGGGGCACCAAGATTTAGGACCGCTCTCTTGCTCTGGATATCCAAACCATCAGTCTTGGTGTGGGATTCATCTGGGAGAGAATTGTCTTCCTTTTCTTCATCTCCCTCAATATCATTTCTTGTGAGATCTGGGAATTTAATGTTTCCCTTGTTCACTATCGCATACCACATTGGGGGTGGTGTACCTAGTGCCAAATGGTATAAAGGCTACATGTATCCTTTTTTGGACTTTCTCCTTCCATTATATTGTATTCTTCAGGTTTCTTGGTGAATATTGACCGAATGGGAGCCTTGGTATGACCTTGTAAAATTCCTTTGTCTATGAAGGTGTGCACAATGGTAAGGGGTGGAACGGGTGACTACAATGTCCATCGTTCTTCCTCGATGGCAGAATGAAGACATCCGCTGTGTGGGGATGGGAGGTAAAAATGATCCCAGCCTTATGGGTTGTGGTTGATCATGTTCTTCCATTGATGCGCTATGGCCTAGATTTGTTGGTCTAATGGGGGAATTTTGATTTAAAAATTCTCTCATCCTTGTGGTCTAGGTTTTTTTCACATTATACTGGAAGCTTCCACTATTTTCTCCTTTTCAATTTCACGTACTCTTAAGAGGGTGTGATCCGAGAATCAAATAGGGCATGTACAGAGTCTAATGTCTTTTAATGATAGGAGCACTACTTTCTGGTTGGCTTCCCTCAGGTGGAAATCCTGTGGGATGTTCTTGGTTTCCGGAATCATAAGATTTTCGATAGGTAGATCTCTTCGGCCCTGAAGCTTTTGAGACATTCTTTGAACCTATTTTTGTGGAGTATCCCATATTTCTGGAGCAGGGGTATCATTTTATTACTGCATTTGGGTGATGACATTTCATGATTTCATTTATAATGGAATTTTCTGAATGGGATGTGGGTTGAAGTGTAGAGCATTGGTGCCTACCCTTCCATGAATCTGAAATCCATCCAAGGAGTCACCCCTAAGGTGACACAACATATACAGTGCATGGAGGCAATCTAGTTCAAGGCTTTTCATTCACATTTATGATTGTAGCTGTCGTTTATATGGGAGGTTTTTTAGGTCTATTAGATGGAAAATCTCCCCTAACATGTTGACATGGTCTACATACCCTTTATAGGGTAGGAATTTTTCTTTCAGATGATGAATATTTTTCCATATATAGAGATAAATTTCATGTGTTCATTCCCTAGAAAACTCTCCTAGTATGTTGATGTGATAACTAAATGCAGGCCAATACAACACTGGTATATTATCCTTAGCATGTCTTCTTCTCACAAGCAGCATATATTGTTGTTGTTCTTTCGGGGGCTCCTTTACTTGATATGCCCAGCTCGACTACTTATTAATAAATTCTTTCCAAGAAACCATGTTGGTGGGAGCCTCATCGATTTAGGGACGGTGTGGGGGTGGATCAGAAGATGATCATGGCCCCGGGACATCCTCTGGTTGAGAATTAATATCACTCATTATTGGAAAAGTTCCTGATATGTCTGAATACATCTTTCTGAGAAACACAGCATATGAAGGATTTTTCATATTTGTTCTCCCTATGGGAGGACCATCTTTCATATAGGAATTTTGATTGTAGGGAGGACCTCCACAATTGGTGCTATAATTATGGGGGCTACAACTGCAACTTGATTCTCGACCGTAGGAAATGTATTTACAGCGTATAACCTAGGGAGGAGTTTTATGGGACGCTATAATGATTAGAGGGCCTTATATCTATTCACGGCATTGAGGGGAGGACCTTCCCAGCAACAGACATTGCGGAGAGGGCCTTTGTAATGACTGTCATCTTGGCGAGGACTACCATCATGACATGATACTGGGCTTTAGGCATAATTTCATTAGTGCAAATCCTAGGGAGGGCCTTCAGGATATCCTTCAATGAGGGGAGGACCTTCTCGTTTCTTGGTTTTACTATGGGGTGGGCCTTCACAGCAACATCCATTAGAGGGAGGACCTTTGCAATGAGTGTCATTATAGAGAGGACTACCTCATGACTTGATGTCTGACTGCAGGGAGAAGCATATATGTAGCGTATACCCAAGGAAGGACCATTAGGTTGGGAAACAGTAAGTGGGAGGACCTTCTATCCATATGATCTTCAGGTAGATGGGAGTTCTACCCTTAAACGCATCAGTAGATAGGCTCTCGTGATCGATCATTACTGTCCCACAAAGTGATCCCTCGTGGGTGCTATGTGGAGGACCTTCAGAGCTGCTAGTAGCGTCATTTCTCAGAGGGCCATCGAAACTACTACATCCAAACCCACATTTTGATTATGGACTTACAGGGTCTTGAGCCTTTATTGATATATGTTTGAGGGCGTTAAGAAACCTAGTTTTCGGCATAGTAGGATCATGTATGTGCTCTTAATTTTCTGGTTGCCTTGGGTGCATTTCATTTTTGAACACTCTCTTGTGGGTAACTAGGGCCATATTATTTGGTAATGGACTTAATATGTGGTTACATATATTTTTGGGTTATGTGATGTCATCAGAATATGCCGAAGGACATATTGAGTATTGGCAGGGACATATGCCTGCCCTAGTGTGGCCACCACATTGGACCGATGTCCGCTAGTCAGAAAAGGTAGTTGTTACCAAAACGATTGTTTTTATATCATAGAATATTACCGTTGACCATCCAAGACTAAAGCAGGGATGCATAACTACACTGTAGTGACTAACTCATTTTTTGAGTGAGTCATTCTATTCGAGGACACCTAGTGGTGGGCCCGATTTCTCGTCTTTTCCATTGATGAAATAATGTCTTCTCCTATTTGAAAAATATGGTATGAGATCTATGTTTTATCTCCCATCATTTCTATGAAGTGATGAGATAAATCATTGGATAGAATAGGTATGAATCCCCATTCTAATGATGGATCAAGAGTTTGTGCCTGCTCTGGTCCTACGTGATTTGATAGTAGATACTGTCATTTCTCCTGTTCCAGCATAGTGGAATGAGCCTTCCACTAGTTGTCATATCTGGTTTCCACCGTATTTTATTGGTGGTATTTATATTCATGATTGGTTATTTTAATATTCTCTCTTTCTATTATATTTATATCACGGTCTTTATATGAATCCGCTGTAATTTGGATATACCCATATTTTCTTTCCTCCATATTTGGATGACGGGTTTGATATGCATCATCAGGACTTTGTGTGTGTGTGTAAATAGTTACTTCCCTATTTAGATGGAATGATTGAAATGTATTACTAGGTTTTTGTTCCTACGTGACGCTGGTTTCCATCATATTTGGATAGTAGTCTTGAAATGTGTCAGCATGTGTTTGTGCCAACGTGTAGCAGGTTTCCACCATATTTGTTGGACGGGCTTGTTGTGCCTCCGTAGATATCTTAATCTTATTATAGTTTTCCTCTCTGTTTTCATGGTGGGACAGACAAGCACTAGAAGGAATGTGTATGTTCTCGTATTTTGCCTTTTTATTTCTGTGGTGGTCTTGATTAAAGGGGTTAAAGTTGTATGTATGCTCGTTGAATTCCACCGCATTTGAACGGTGGAGTTACTCCTCAGATACTATGGTGAAAGTGTGTTCATGATTATATATTACCCACCCTAGGCAGTTAGCCTGAGAAACTAGGGTCTCCTTGACTTTAGCAGGTTCCCTCAACATAAGTTACTCTTTGGCGGGGGGAGGTCAGGTCATCCGGTGTCGGCGACGACGTTCTCTCACAGGGGCTCCTGAGTAGGACCCCTATGTAGCTGAGATGATGTTGTTATAATTGACTTCATCTTCCTCCCTAAGATAACAGAGGTACTTGATGTGATGTATTTTGGGATAGTTTCCCAAAATGGTTTGATAAGACCTTCATGGAATCCTTTCTCTGGGGTTCCGGCCTGGTCTGAGGAGGCGGCTGACAGACCTTTGCAAACTGGATGGCTTGTCTTATAGCCTCGAGGGTGGGGAGAGTACCATTTCGGTGGTACTCATTGATCTGCATGTTAGATAACCAATGTTGAAGACAATGGGTAGGCGAGGGTGTCATTCTCTTCATTGGGACCATAGACACCTACAATATTACTTATGAGCATGTCTACAGTGATCATTGGGATTTTATTTGAATAGAAGGTTTCTCTATGGGAACCTTAAATATAAATATATGACATGCATACCAAAAATACTTATCAAAGTAGCATTCATTTAAACAAGTTCACATCTGACATTCCAGCTTAGCACCATCCCATTTTCTTCTGTCTTGGGGCGAAGGGGCCTGAGTGGGGTAATATCGTCACCTTGGTTATGTATTCACATCAGGATCACCATTTTTTCTCCACATCTAAGTTAATGTGTTTCGCTCATAATGGGTTGAAATAATGGTCTAACATGCAACACCCATTTGTGTCTATTATCATTTGGGTAGAACATCCACCTTGGTTAAGGATTCACGTCGGGTTCACCATTTCTGTTCTACTACTGTGATGTCATGTTTCGGGTGTTGGTGAAATGGTCTGACATTAATCATCACTTGTCCCTCTTTCCATAGACGGGTTCCTGTCAAAGTCACCATTTCTTTTGTTTTGACCAATTCTGTGTCATTATACATTAGAAGAAGGTTGTATTAACTCTGCAGGGATTAGGAAATTCACCCCTTTTGCATTGCGATAGACATTCCATAGTCATTTGGTCCCAACGGGTGATTTTCCTAGGTCAGGTAATTGTGAAATATATCCTCCTCAGATATAACATCCTTGGATGGTCTCCAACAAGTTTATTCATGGATCCATAAACACCCAATATACTTGGTATCCATTATTCATGGAATTTCATTCAAAATGAAGTCACTCATTAATTAATGATTTAGCCAACAAAACTTGAGGACTCCATTGGTCGATAGGTTGGGAAGTCAGGCTAACAAAATCCTTCCGTGGGAGGATTATTTCTTGTTCCAGGACTCTCTTTTAGATTTAAATCAAGTTCAAATGTTCTAGAATCTATGGTTCGTTCCTGAAGAGTGTGTCCACAGGCTACCGTTGGTTTTAAAGATCATTGTTGGAATGCTAATATTTGATGCTACAGAGGTACTGCTAACATGACCCATACAATAAGGCAATCTGGAGTTTATCATCATATATGTGGATGGAAGGTGATTTTACGTTGGGATCTGACCCATGATATGGGTTTCCTACATATCCTAGATAGAGGAATCAGAACCCACATAGTTCAGATGTGCTGGGGCATATGCATGGAGGCAGCCCATTTAAAGAGATATGAATGGGTGAATCCTTTACAGGAGG
Organism: Viscum album; assembly: GCA_963277665.1. Classification (NCBI taxonomy): domain Eukaryota; kingdom Viridiplantae; phylum Streptophyta; class Magnoliopsida; order Santalales; family Viscaceae; genus Viscum; species Viscum album. The sequence continues at coordinate 1,521,150,986 of OY728150.1, forward strand.
GAACCCTTTTAAGCATTGGCCTTCAAGTAGAAATCCATTATTTCCTAGTATGATCCAGAATCAGAGGTCTCTTAGTTCAGATTGGTTGGGGAGTGTACCTGTAAGCTTCCCATTTTAGGGTGTGTGGTTCGGTAGTCCCTTTTGTATGGGCACCATTTTGAGCACTGGCCTTTAGGTAGGTGCTCTAAGTTTTCTAGTTTGATCGGGAATCTGATTTCACATAGTTTCGGTAGGTGTATGTGGTAATTTTCACAATCCTCAAAGCCCATGTGAGTCATGCTTGGTGTGAAAAACAAGAGGAGGTGAATGATTCAATTAATCACATGCTTCCACTCCTGCTAGTGGGGGAGGGTGAGCCTATGGTGGATGAGGCCGGGCTGACTGTGGCAAGGGAACGGAGAGATGAACCTTTAAATGTAAAATTAAATTAAATTTCATATAGCTCGGCCTCAAAATATTGGGGACAAACCCCAGTGGGAGAGACATGGAATACAGTTTGGGAAAGGGGATGAGTTTTGTCCTCATAAAAGGAGAAGTGAACATAAATCATTCGACTGATCACTATTCTTCATTGAATGGAAAATCAAGTGATCACCTTTAATCCCTCGAATAGGGAGGGTCACATTGGCATCCCGAGGTTGGACTCTAGGTTACCATGGGAATGTAGACCAAAAGGCATTCGCGAAGCGAAACCCGTTGTGGGGAGAGCCTTTGTGACTCCTCTTACTAGGGGTATGTTGACTCAACGGGGCGCCCGGATGCACCCGATGGTCTAATCATACTAGTCTGGTGGATTTGGAGAAGGATTTGGACTAATGTCAGTGGACTGGTTCGCTGTGGGAATATGGAGGACTATACGGTAATGGAGGGTTGATCTTGGAACTGGAGGAAATAATACCTGAAATCACCCCATTCTGCATATTGTTTTCTTATGTGGAATGGGGGAGGATATGCATATCGTAGTGGTGTGCAGGTATAGGGGTCATCTGCATACCGATGTGTTTGTGGGAATGGGAATGGATGGCCACATTCCAGATTGGTACATGGACCATTATGCCTATTTGGGTTACATTTTCATACTGATACAGTACGCAGCACCGGGTTCAGTCCGTATAGAGGTGCACTTTGCAGAGCACCATATTGAAGGAGGGTCTGGGGGATTATTTTTCACGGGGAGTCATTCCGTGATAATTATGTGCTTTTCAGTTCACCAATTAGGTTCTCTATTTTATTTTTATTACAATTTTTACCCATTTTGTGGTTTGTGTCCGGATGTACCTACGGATAACATGGTTCATAATTTGGGATTATTCGATGAATCGAAACTAAAGATGGAATCTTTTCTAAATTCTTACTTCCAACCTCTAAGTACCCTTTAAGATTTTGTCATCCGTCTCCTCTTTCTTTCCTCTTTCCCTCAATTAATTCTATTTTATTTTTTTAGAGAATTGGGGCAATCGTATCTATGTGCATACATTACTATTTTCATTGGCCCATGAGAAGATATCCTATACCGTAGAATACTCAGTCAACCAGGGTTTTCAGAGGCTTTGGGTCGCGATATTTTTTCATAGAACTCTATTGGTTCACTTTTTCCATGAACAGATGAGTTCTCAGGATGGTACGCAACACATGATTCTTTTAGAGACGTGGTTCGCTATCCAGTGTGCTCGTCGTCCATCACTCCACAGGCCAGCGGTTCACGGATTGTTCTGTGTACTTGGTGGTTTGCAATCCAAGCGGTCCACAGACCCTTCCCAGTGATGGTATGTGACCAGACTTGTGTATTTTTTCTAGACCTGATTTATTCACTTTTCTCCTCATGTATTCAATCAAACATGCATCCAACTTCATTACCAATCTTGTGAGAGTATTTTCCTTCCCTTTTCTGATTGTTTGAGACCCTACAGTTATAACTTATATTTTATATTGTGAATTGTATGCGCTTTTTTCCACTGAATATTGTGTACATTGGTGATCCATTATTTTGAACTAATGAATCTTTGTTTTCTCAATAATCTTGTGGTTGAATGAATATAACATGGAAGTTGATTAATCATGAAATCCTTGTTGTTTAAATGGATGCTCGAAGGATAACAAAATCTTGTCTGATCAACATGGTTAACCAATATTACTGAAAGAACATAAATAATGGTGTTGGAGAAATCATAAAACATACATTCTATGTTCTGATGATATGCATGGTTGTTCTGTTTAATGTTTTTGAGGTGACGTGTGGATGGGAATGAAATATCTGGTGTATATTTTTTTAGTTTGTGAGTCTGGGGCCATGTGGAGCTGGTGGAAAAAGTTTTGGACCCCGTATGTTGGGGCATGTTTTGGTTCCAGTACTTCGAGGTATCTCACATATACCTTTTGATTTTGTAACTGACAAAAGAACCAGTTGTGAATGCTTGAATTCATGCTTGGATGTTTTCCTAAAGATTTTGTTTTGACTTGAGGTTATTCTTATTAGTTTCCCGGTATTGAAGGAATATTTAAATTTAATCACTTGAACATGATAAAGAGAATAGGTATGATAGGGAAACTTTTTATTTTCAAAAAAGGGTTGTGCTCTAGTTGTGGTTGTTGTACACTTCTGCATGTAGAGAAAGCATCAAGAGTGGTAGTGTATGGGATGGTTGTTGGTTTCTGGACCATATAATGGGATGAATTCCTGATTACCAATATTTATAAACTTTTCTTATGGTGTTTCTTATACACACCCCACTCATGTTGAGCACTTCATGCCGAACACCCCATATCATGGGGGAAAGTGTTTTTCCAAGCATTCCTTTGGGTGGCTGGTTAATAGCTCATTTTCTTCTCCCTCTCCCATGTAGACCAGGACCCTTCAATCTAGTTGTGTTGTGGTGGTTGGCCCAGGTGTGTGTGGAAAAGTTTGATTCCAAAGTGTCATGAAGATGAGGTTGAGGTTTCTTGTAGTGTAACAGTTGTGGTTCTGGCCCAGGTGACTTTTAGCGTGGTAGTGGTTTATCTATCCCAAGTGTCTTCATTTTTTGTGGTGGTTTTTGTGTCCCAGGTATATATGGGTGTGGTTATGTGTGGTTGTTGTGGCATAGGTATTTTCGGGCAGGATAGATGTGCGGTTGGGATGGTCAATGGGTTAGTTATTGGGGCTGCACTGGGACTGCAATAGAATCTCTAGGGGAGGTCTGATGAATAGGATGTCCTAAATAACCATTGGGAAAGTAGTGAAGGGTACCCAAATACTGATTTTCTATTACTGTTCATTTACATGACTTGCGTTTTTTGGGGTGTGTGTGTTGGTGAAGCTGGGTGGATAGTTTCCTTGCTAGGTGTTTTGGTTATCTCTATTTCTCACAGGGCATTAAAATGTATCCCCAATTATGCACGAGAGATTTTGGTTTTCCCTACTGAGTATAATTTTATACTAACCCTATGTATACAAATCTTCTTTCAGGTTTCTGGGAGGGCATTGAGGACTATGGAATGCATTACTAGGTCGAGTGTTTGGGGTTTTCGTTGCTTATTTTCCTTTCTTTTGGTACATTACTTTAAATTTTTTTATACTTTCTATCACTTTATTTTGGACATGCATACGGGATTTGATTTTGGGATTTACTTTTATTCCAGTCCTGGGATTTATATGGGATTCACCATATTTTCTACCAACATTTGAAAATAAAAAAGTATTGCCTTCATATTACTTGAGATTATATACCCTTGGTTATAGTCAACACTCTGGGGCCTATTGAAGGTAGGACTCAGGGGGTTGTTATCTCTCCATCAACTTGAAGAAGGAATGGTCTATGAGTTTACTATTACTTCTCTAATTTTGGAGAAGGCAGATCGTGACAAATAATCACATAGGATTTCAACATTTTCTTCTTTAAAAAATGAATACGACAAGCATATTTCACCTATACAAATGATATGAATAGTTTCATTAGAGAATATCCATAGTGAATCATAAAAAACATTACCAGATTTTTACATAGATGAAAAACAATTTTTGAATATAATTATTAATTTTACAAGGATATTAATAAATAAATGCCCTTTAAATCATTTATGGTCTTTTTATGAAATATTTTATAATGAAATGGAAAAATAAATTACCTTGAAAAAAACAGTGAAAACATAGAGAGTAAATTTCGAAAATAAGACTAATAAAGGTAGTAATAATGTGTGTTAGTATAAATATGTTTTTAAATAATATTCCATTCAAATTATATAAAGAAGTTTAAAAAAAATAAAAAAATAAGTCACATGTTACATTTAAATATCATTTTCATGAATATGATCATAATATTTACAAAATACTAAAAGGATAAATATTGAACAATTGATTTTTTTTTGTAAAATATGGGATATGTTTAGACATATGGAGATAAGAATAAATAATAAATATTTTATTTTAAAAATATTAGAGGACAATATTTTAGGGAATAAAAATGGTGACATGTAAGAGAAATATTCATATAGAAAAATATAGACATTGAAAAAAGTCCATTATGGATTTAGTAACATTTGAATAAAAGTACATTTAAATAGAAAAATCATAAATAGTACTTGATATTCCATGACTAATGATATTAATAGTAAAACATTTAAATGGGTATGTATATACACAATGTCTATTACAATAGATTCATAACAAAAAACATTTCTCAACAAAGAAAATATGAGACAAATAACTCACACTAGTTTGGTGACATTTCTATTTGAATAAATTAATAGAAAGAACATGATATGTAATTGAAAATCATATGAATTACAAGAATGATATGGTAAAATATAGTCATGGGATAGTATATACACTGTATAAAGAAATATGGTAGAGGATATAAAACATATCCCAATGAATGGAAATTGATATGAGAAAAAACCATATGAATTTATTATGTGTCAAAAAAATAAATTTAGTGAAAAAATTAAATATTACATTAATTTCTATAAATAAATATACCCCTAGTAACATATAACCGGGGTTATTAAAAATACCATGTAAATGAATGTTGGTAAAAAATATATGTCTCAAAAAAGAGAATGAGAGACGAAGAACCCTTACCTTTTACATCCAAAATTTAAAATATCTATTTAAAATCCCATATAAAATACCCATAATAATTTATTATGATAAATTAGTAATATATATTATCATTTATAATATTTTCCTATGATAATTTTGAATATATATATTACCAAGTAATAGTTACTTTTTATTAGATGTTAATTTTTTAGTCAATTTTATTTTTTTATAATGGAGATGATGGATATTATTTATTAATTAAAGGTTCATAGATCATTGATTATTCATTTCATTATAATATTTTTGTTTGAATGATTTCTGAATTCCCAATTTCATTTTATGGAAGTCAAGGGTATGATTTGTGAAAATGGATTCAATGACGATCTTCTTTTGGGGAAGTTACAAATATTTAAGGGTTACTTTATAATGATTTTAAACACTTTTATTATTCAATCGTAATATTATTCATGAAATATAATAATCCATAATATCATATATATTCAAAAAAAAAATTATAACATACCATGTAAGGAAATGAGGAAAAATGAATCACATGGATCATAGATGTGGTAGTTTGCACATACTCACTGGTGAGGTTTTAATTTTTTTAATGGATGGAAAGAAATAATGTAGTAAATGATTTCAAATTATAGAACCATAATTAAATCAGGGATATTATAATTAATCACTAATAAAATTCCAATATCTATCCTTGAAAGGAAGTGGTGAAAAACAATACATGTCGTCCATGGAGGCAGTAGTCCACATGTATGCACAAGAGATGTTTTCATTTTTCGAATTGTTGGGAGGATGGTTGAAAATTATTATTACATAATAATAATAAAATATAGTAATTATAATTATTATTAAGTAATTATATAATAATTGATACGATATATTTATATGGTGTATAATAAGAAAGAATGGAATATATACTAAAATTTAGTGATTGGGAGATTTTACGCTGCTCCATAGGACTACACCTTGAGCCCTTTTAGATGGTTTTTTGTTGGGATAAACTCCTATATAACATGATAATGAGAGTGGGGAATAGATTTACTATGAATTTGATCAATCCATAATACTTTTGGTGTCAGGATATGAGGGTTGGTGAATGGATCAATTTATTAGTGAGAGCGTGGTACTTTATTAAATACTCGTAACTCGATTTTAATTTCATGTCCCGTCCATATTAAAATGTCTCAAAAATTCAAAAATAATTGAGAGTTGATTACCATTGGTAAATACACCTATAATCGACAAAAATAATTTATATGGATTGAGTTATTTTCTGTCTCTCCCCCTCGATTATAATTTTTTCCACAATTTCACGTATACAGCTTTAATTTATTTTTTACCTCAGTATCTTCTTTTTATGAATAAAAATTAAATTTATTTTTTAGATAATTTGAAAATTCTGATTCAAAAATATGATAACCCTTTTATAATATTAGATGTTAAAAATTGATAAAAATTCATTCAAAAATAATAATTGCATAATGTTGAAAAATATTCAATATAAAAAATATTTCTATGGTTGAAAAATGTTGATCATGAGTTTTGAAAATAAAAATAAAATTTAGAATTTTAAATTTTTATAGTAAATTAATTTTTAATTATTGAAAAAAATTTAAAAATTTTTATTTCATTATTATATACATATGGTTTCCTAAAATACCTCGTTTTTGTAAAAACATCATTTTATACCATTCACATAAAAATCAATTTTCATAGAAAACTCCCAAAATTTTAGCCTAATAAAATATTTTTATAAATAATAAAAAAAATACTTTCATGTTATGTTATTAAAAATCAAATATTATATAGAAACATAAAATATAATGAAAATATGTTTTAAAAAAAATGATTTTTTAAATCCTCAAGTGTTATTTATATTATTTATTTTAAATTATTCACTTAATACCTTCTGATATATATTTTTAGATTAAAATAAATTAAGAATCATTTAAAAAATTCAGATAAACTTATTAGTAATAAAATACATAATTTATATAAAAATATAATTTATTGAGAAATAGGTGGTATATGATTTTATTCTTAATTATTTAAGGTGGATTAATTTTTTAATTAGAATTAATTAAATTCAATCAAAAAATAATTTTAAAATAAAAAATTTATTTATTTATTAAATTTATTCTTTAAAATAATAGTTTATTGAAATACTAAATATACAAGATACAAAATTTATTATGTTAATAATTATATAATAATACCATCATAAAATATACATACAAATCCTTTCAAGCCCTATATATAAGAAGAATGGGTAACTTTGTCTAAAATTGTCGTTGTAGGTGGTTATTCGTCTAGGATGGAACCCATAGTGATTTCCATAAGCTTTAACCTTTATAGAAAATTATTTTACTCAAGTTGAACATTCTAGAGTTCATCATGGGATTGGTGAAGTGAAAACCATAGAAAATTCACTAGTATGAAAACATTTTTCTTCTCATGTATGGTTATTTTAAATTTATTCTAATTATTTATTTTGGACCTAATATGGATTCCTATTGAGGTTGGAATGTTTGGGGGGTCGGGGCATTTTTAGAACTCGAAATATTGGATTGTGAAAAAAAACCATGGGTTATGTGGTTAGTATAATCCATGAGTAATAGACTTCATGATCTCTCCTATCTATGCGGGGATAGATAATGGGGTAAAGTAGGCGCACAGTTTTATATAACCAAGATGCAACGACCCAGGTTTTTTGAATGGGTCAAAATCCACACAAAATTAAAATTTTCAACTTATGGCGGTGCTAATTTTTAATTCAATGATTAGAACTCAAATATGAGAGTTCCGACATCCTTAAATAGAAATTTTGGGTTAGTTTGGATGCTAGGATAGTGACTTAGGTGATGAAAATTGTTTCGGGATAGTTAGAGGCTTGAAGGCCTTTGTTTTGGAAAATAGCTGGAGGAACACTATTTAGGGAAATCATGAGAGTGATGGTGCATGGCCGTGTGGATGCATTTGTAGAATTTCAGAGGGTTACCATCGAGTTTTCACATTGTATAGAAAACCTTGCAAGGTGGTCATGCGGGTCTGGAGGACTTATACCGAGGTTTCGGCATTGTTTCCACATTGTTTGGAAAATGTTGTGGGAAAACTGTGATGCCTAGTAAATGAGTAAAATAAAAATTTTTCCTTTTTAGTTGTTTCCTTCTATCCTCCCCCTTTATCGTTTGTTGGTCGTGCACTTTAATGGAGAGATGCACCATTTATCCTTCCACCAGTTTTTATCCAGTGTCATCCTTTGACCTCTGTTCATAAATCCTTTAGAATCTATAAGATCACCAAGGTAAAGATAACCCTGCACATACTAGTTCTTATATGATCTTTTGTCTTTTGAACCACTATTTTTGTATTAGCCAATTTCATGGCTTTGGATAGAAACTGATATATAATTTGATCGGCTACTAATTGAACTTTTATTTTGTATGTTCCTATATATATGAGCCTAAGGTAGGTGGTGCATACCTTGTTTTGAGTTTTCTAAGACTTTCAATGGTTGTGTATTTTTAACGCAATGGAAATTTTGAACAAGACCCCTACTAATTCATATTGTATTATCTATATTCCATCTAGGATTCCATTGAGAATTCCTTTACATTGGTTATGCGAGCGAGGTCGGGATCGAGGTTGTTGCTCCATGGGGTTTTTATCCAAGGGTGTTTAATTCAGTTAAATTATTTAGTTTAAAATTGAATTGTGATGGTTATTAAATGTTAAGGCACTCGATACATCCATGTTAAATTATGGTGATTTTTAATATATGTAATTCAACCATCTAAATTTAATTTCTTGTTTAAATTTTTTGTTAAAATTGTATATAGGTTATTTCTTGAATTTCATGGGATGAGAACCAAAGGGTCAGGACGAGTGAGGCTCGAGATAAGGTTGGTATGGTATGGTCATCGTTATTGAGAGATGTTGATCACTGGTTGGGATTTTCCAGGATTTTCTTGAGTGGTTTTGACTATTGGATTGGGAATCCTTATGTCAGTTTGAGGTACTGTGACTGTCAGGTTGGGCATGGCCGAAGATACATGGATGGCATTGATATTGGATTTGAGTGACATGGTCACAAGGGTATGAGGTTTCAGATAAGATGTCGTTTAGGTTATTACATGGTGATTATCATTCACCTATGATGGCCAATATTATGATTGAGTCTTGTGTAGACAAGTTGACTCTATGACGTGGTGGGTTAGACTACTCATGTGGGTAGAGGCCCCAATAGTTTTGGTTGAGGTATTTATTGTTTGGAGGTGTCTTCCATATAAAACCATGTCGAAGGCATGGATACATTGATTGATATCAATGAGGAAATCAGGTTGGGGGATGAGGATCACTATGATTGAGGCCATGGTCCGAGATATTTATTTCTGGGAAGACATCGTTGTTCCTCTGGTTGTCCTGTCATGAGCTGACATGAGCTTTCGAGAAGGGGTTCGTGTGACTGGAAAAATATTGATTGGGCGTGCCCTAGAGATGTTGGTACATTGAGACATGATATGTAAGGAGGCATGTGGTGTTGGGATATATGATTGAGTTGGAACCTAGGAATTGACCAGGAATTTGTGACTACAGTGGTTCCTTGGGACATGGGTCATGGAATCTCTTTGTTTTTATGACTTCAGCGTTGGACAAAGCTGGTGACAACCCCTGGTTCCTTCTGAGCCCTAGTGGAGGGTGTGTTTACTTATTTCCGCATAGTGGTTACTTTACATATAGATGTGTATTGGATTAAAAACATATACTAGCTACACACCATTGGGTGGTATCCTACAGAGATTCATCTCACACCCTACACAGGCCCTTTGGGATGTGTGTAGACTTTATGGAATTACTTATATATAAAGGTTCGGCTACAGGATCTGAATTAGATTACTATTTGGCATAGATATTTTCATGGAACATGAGGTAATTCCTAGCTGGAGTTTTACTTTTTTTCAGTTTCATTTTTAGATGCATCATGCTTATATATGTAGCTACTATGGTCTCTCATAGGCATCACCTCAGATATTGTATTTTATAAATTGATTTGAGATGTTTTCTTAGTTTTTTAGTGGCTACAAGTGATTTTGTGGTATTTTGTTCTTTTTAACATCCACAATATCTGTTTCTATATTTCTCATGATGTTTATCTCGATTGGATGTGATTCCACTTTTTGGGTCTGGTTTGAGTCTGATATGTCATTTATTTCTACTGTATGTTATCTTACTATAGCTAAACTAGTATAATATGTTTTTCAAAATATTATAGACTCCCCACAATATATGTTTACAACATTGCTTCTAGTCGTAACTCTTTTGAATTCGAGGTGGTGCACCTAAGGCTAGTGGCACCCAGTCGGTTTGCACTGTTCGGTTGGACGTTCGAGTCATGGATGATACAAGTGGTGTCTAAGGGGTTTATTTTACCTATATTATTGGTAATACTATTTGGGGTTATGGTATACTATATATATTTTGTTGTCATAACTAGATTTTGAACTCGTTCATGGGTACCAATATCCCCATGTATGAGGGATTGATTGAGTTACCTTGGGTGGGATATGATGTTTTTCATTTTTTCATATTACAGTTTATGTGATTTTTACCATGGGGCATTACTTGAATTGTGATAATTATTGGTTTTGATATGTTACCCTTAACCTAGTTTAGTAGGGGAGAATCAGAATTTGTCTTGGTAAGGCATTTCGTTGTTGTTTGGATTTTGATAGGAACATTGTTGGGCTATTTTAACTTCATATAGGCACATATTCATTATGAAGTGATAATACCATGTAGATAAGTTAATTTCCATGTGAAAATGGTGAAATTCATGATATAATTGCTTGTATTTATGGAATGTGATATTCAATTCTTTAAATTTATGTAAAATTTCATGTGGGAATAGAATTTTCATGGCTCTTTTATGAGCAGGAAGGTATGTTGGTGGATGTAATTTTGATCACCAAGATTGGTAGACTTAGTAGTTGAACTGAGGAAATGGTGGTTGTTAGGATGGGTGTGGCCTAGGGATACTATGATGCTTGGCTCTTTCAAGGGTGTTTAAGGAGGCCATGAGGCCTAGATGCCATAGGGCGTGGTTGTTATAGGGGAGAGTGAGGGTAGTTGATGTATGTTTCTTCTTTACTACTTTCCATATCTGCATTGAATATATTGTTATATATATATGGGATGTATGGACATTTTATGGAATTCAGTGGGTTCCTTCGAGATGGATGGATGGAGCACCTGGTGGGTGATGGAACAGTGTCACATGAGCAGAATCAAGTTTAGACCCCTGAGGTGCAGGAAGAGCAAGAGCTGCAGGTATAGGCTCAAGGACAAGGTTAGGTATGTGGTCCAGTGTAGGCAATACAGCTGCCATGCTTTTTAGAATTTGGGTTGTATCTTGACTAGAAGCACTGATAGAGCCTAGTACATGTCTTGAAGGGGATCAAAAGAGGTTATTAAAGAGAAGATCCATCGATGGCATATCTAACATAGGCATTCTAGTCCCAACACCTTCCATTTTTTCAGGTTCAGGGTGGTCTTCTAGAGGCGGAGAATTGGATATAGATTATGAAGATGATATATGAGCAACATCAGATGCCTCCAGGGTGGATAGTCAAGCTGGCGATATATATTCTTAGAGGACCTGCTAAGAGCTAGTGGGATATGTAGGATAGAGATCTCAGACACACGGGACAGGTCTAGAAGGCCTTCAATGATAGGTTCTTCGATAAATTTTTCTGAAAATGATGAGGGAGGAGAGAGATCAGAAATTCTTAAGCCTTGAGAAGGGTGACATGTCAGTCAAGGACTGTGCGGATATTTTCACGGAGTTGTCATGATCTTCAATATGTATGGTAGGAGATGAGACCTCGAGGTTAGGGAAAATTGAATATGGATTATGACATGCCACTGTGGTGCAGGTAAACATATTTAGGATGACCTTAGTCTCAGAGGCGGTGAATCAGTCACTCATATCCAAGGTAAAACTAATGGACCTGCCCTGTTTGATCTAGGAAGCAGCTTCAGGTGGTGGTTTAGATGGTAGTAAATGAGGTTTGGGTGAGTTCTAGTAGATCATTCAGGCTAATGACCCCTCTATACCACCTTGTGGTAACTTGGTGGTGGTTTTATATCATTGTGGGTAGCTAGGTCATGTTCAGACTCAGTGTGATTAGACTCCAAAGGAGTGTTAATCATGTGGAAGGTGGAAAATATGGAGGGGTTCTAAAGAAGCCTTCTCAGACTGCTGAAAATCATGGACTTAAGCAGAAACATGCTTTGGATATTAGTTTATGATCGGTACCTAGTGAGGGTAGCTGAGGTTAAACTAAATAGAGACGATGTGGCGAAGACATTAGAACCCAGTTGTGGGGCTAGTGGTCGGTCGTTGGTGCAACACCGCAGGGAGGTCAAGCTTCAGGTAACCATGTGTAGGGTCAGATGTGCACCATTTATCTACTAATGGATGATCATACATTAGAGCCTATGACAGTCATAGGTATGACGCAGGCATTTCCATAGAATTTTTACTTTTTATTAGCATAGCATGTTGAGGAATATCCATTCGGACATGGCCTGTTATGGAATGTCCATTTTGAGTGGATGAGGTACACATGTGGTATGTGGACTGACCAAGTAGTGTTCAGTGGGTTGTATCCATGTTGGGTCTATTAAAATAAATTTAGATAAATGAGGTTCTTGGCATCATTAGCATCATTAGATTTGTGTTTTGAGGTGTTGGGCATCTAGGTATCGAGGGATGCAGGATTACATTATATCACTCGGGCATGGGGAATCGAGGATTAATATTGTGATTGAGGTGTGAGAAAATATATTTTTTGATATTCCAAGGGATTATGGACCTTGTTATGCCATGGGTGTCATGGGCTCAAGGTGGGAACCGATGAGGTGTGATATATAGTTGGGTGTCAGAAGCGACACGGGAGCACCAGATGAGGTCTAGGGGTGATGATGTGTCTGAAGAGGACCATGGGTCTAGAAATAGGTCCTTGGACATTGATTGATTTGATATTTCAGTCAGGATTGATAGGGTTAAGCAATTCATAAAGCGGAGAGCCCCTTGAGGATATTGGCTTATACCCATGAGACCGGGGTAGTCTGGGTTGTTTTGAAGAAGGTTGGAATGTTTGGTAAAATCATCATGTTTTTATTTTTTATAGCTCTGGGATGACATATGTTATGGTTGGGAGATATGAACCACCTGGGATTTTTGAATTGGTATGAATTCCAAACCTGTTTAATTTTTCAAATAGTGGTGATGCAACATTTTGATTTGTTGATTGGAACTCAAATATGATAGTTATAAAGGCCTTTAATTGAATTTTTATGTGATTTGGAGGTGTAGAGAGTACTTTAGGGGATCAGAAGGGTTTCAGCACTATTGGAGGCCCGAAGGCCTAGTTTTTGGAAAATAGTGGCAATAGCATGGTTAAGGGAAACTATTCAAGTGATGGCTCACGACTGTGTAGAGGTGTCAAAAGAATTTCATAAGGTTACCACACGATATAGATAACCATATGGGGTGGTCATTTGGTTTTATAGATCTTAGTCAGTGTATTTTTTTTGGTTTTGAAAATAGTGTGGTTCAACCGTGAGGCCTAGTAAATGAAGAAAATTACCATTTTCCCCTTTTTTCTTATTTCATTCATTCTTCCTTCTTGGATGTGCATAGTAGAGGAGAACCACCCATTTTCTCCTTCCACAAATTTTGATTGAGTATATTCATCCAAACACTCTTCTTTGATCCATCTGAAGCTATAGGATCTCCTCAGTAAGGATAACCCAACGAATACCTCTTGTTCTTTGATCATTCATCTTACAACCCAATATTTCCATCCGAACCAATTTCATAGTTTTAGATGAAAACTCAAATCTTCATCAATCGACATATAATTGGACTTCAATATCATATTTTCATATTTCTATGAGTGTAAGGTTGGTTGTTCATACATTGTTTTATGTTTTTGGGGACTTTCGAGGGTTCCGTATTTTTAGCGCAACAGTGGATTTTGAGTGATACCCTTGCTACGTTTTATTGAACGGACTGAATACATTGTGGGATGTCATTGGTCATTTCCTTACATTGGTTATGTGAGCATGGTCAGGTTATAGGATTTCACTCCATGGGGTTTTTATCTAAGGGTGTTTAATTCAATTAAATTATTTTGTTTAAAATTGAATCGAGTTGGTTATTCAATTCTGAGACATTCAAGACCTCCATGATAAATTATAATGATTTTTATGATATGAAATTAATTCATCAAAATTTAATTAATTTTTTAAAATGTTAAGTACAAATTTTATGTATGTAATTTCTTGAATTGCATGAGATGGGACCCAAGGGGTCAGGACGGGCATGGCCCGAGATGAGAATGGGATGGCATGGCCATTGGGATTGAGTGATATTGATCACTGGATAGGCTTGTCCTTGATTTAATTATGTTTTTTTACAAAATAATTGGCTATCATGGACACTGGTTTGTGGAAATGTGACTGTCAGGTTGGGAATGAACCCAGATACATGGATGGAATGGTCAACGGATTTTAGTGACATGGTCAGATGGGCACAAGGTGCTAGATATTGTGTTTCTTAGTTTATTACATGGTGATTTCCACACACCCATGGTGGAAAAAAACCGATTGAGTCATTTTCACAATGGATGAATCTATGATGAGTTGTTTTTTCCACTCGTTTGGTTAGAGGACCATGATAGTTGTGGATTAGTTATTTATGGTTTGTGGGTGATTTTTGTCAAATTCCATGTGGAATGTACGGAGCCTTCAGTTGATAGTAATGAAGCAATAGGGTTGTGGGTTCAGACTCGTAATGATTGAGCTAATAGGACTGGATATTTATTTGTAGATAGAAATCATTGTTCCTATGATTATCATTCCATGGGCCGACGTGAGCTTCTATGGAAGGGTCTATGGGACAGTGATACTATTTTTTGGGCATGCCTTCAAGACATCGGTACATTGAGACACGAGGTATCATGAGGCATGTGGTGTCGGGATATTTGATTGAGGATGAACCATTGGGTTCACCAAGATATGTTTACTACATGGGTAACATGGGCCATGGTCCACAAACCCAATTTGCTTTTGAGATTCCTGCATTGGCTGAAGAAGGTGACACTCCCTGGTGGCTACTTAGCACTAGTGGAGGTTTTGATTATTTAATGCATCATACTGGTTACTATATTAATATATGTGTATCCTATTAAACACTTATACAAGGTATACACCATTGGGGTTATCGTACTAATATTCTTCTCATGCCCAACATGGGAACTTCAGGATGTGTGTAGACTTTATAAATTTATATATAGAGAAATGAACATCATTAAATATGGGATTGTAGTACTATTTGGCATGAATATTGGCATGGACCATGAGGTCATTCTTAGTGGGAGTTTTAATTTTATTTTTTTTCTTTTCTGATTTAGAATGATTATATATGTATCTACTATTGTCTTCCATGGGAATCACCTCAGATATTTTATTTTATAACGTGTTATGTTATGTTTGCTTGGTTTTTTAGTGTCCACAAGTAATTTTCTAGCATGATGTTATGCTTACTTTTAATTTTTATTGATTCTATATTTATTCCACTATTTATTTCTATTGTACGTGCTTCTAATTTGAGGGTCTAGTTTGAGTATACTGAGTCATTTATTTCCACTATATGTTATCTGATTATTCATAGACCATTATTTTATCTTTTTTTGAGGCTATAGCCTCCTCACTATACATGAGTGCACTCTTTCTTCTTGTCTACAGACTTTGGTGTTTTTGGAGGTGTTCCTTGGCTTGTGGCACCAATCATGTTTGCAAAATTAGGGTGGTTCTTCATGTTGGGGATGCTACACATGCGCCAGGGGAGAAATGCCCACGCAAAAAATCTAAAAAAAAATTACAGTAGAATGATATATTTGACAGATCTTTTCTCATAACATGTGGCCAAATCCTGTGTGTCCCCTCTTGAGGCAGCGAACCATTCTTGATTGGTGGCTAATTTTTCAACCAAGCATTTAAACCATAGGCCATGTATTTTCTTTAATGAAATAAACATATTTCATTTAATGACATAATATTTTTCTCCTTCCTTGCCGGCTCATACTAATGAACAAAAAAACCCCTCTCTCCTATTTTGATGCTCCCAATACCTTTTCAATAGATTTTGATCATGTCCATCTATTGAAACTCTAATTCAATAATTTGTCACCACATTATATTTACATCGGTATGTAATTGAATTATTTTTATATGTTCTTCATTATTCTTTCACTCGCCAATGCACTTTTAATGCCGGATAATTTTCCCTATTTTCAGGGCATTAATTTGTTATTTGGATTTCTTCTATTATAGGAAAAACTAAAGACTATTACCAGACTAGGAGAGTCATACGAGATTAAGGTTGGTGGTCTATGACTAAACCCTCATGATTCACCATTTTTTTAAAACGTTAGTTTTGTGTATACACTAATTTCATCAGGTGTAGTTTATTGATTTGACTTTCCTTAGTTATAGTCATTGTTTCTGTGTTCTAGATCTTTTTAAAAAAAATATTTGTGACGTTGGAGGTTTCAACCTCAACAGTATCAACCCCAAGATGGGTGTTTCCCTTATTTATGATTTTAGTATCGTATTGTGACTATTTGTGCCACCATTCATGTTTGCATTTACATGGCCTTGATAAAGGTAAGGCTTGATTATATAAATGAAATGTAGTGGATGGTACAAGTATTATTATCACTTTAATATTATATGGTGAGTGATTATATATAATAAATAAATTAAATGTAACTGGAATGTATATTATATATATATATATCAATTGGCCCATTTAAAGATAATTAAATTATTTGGTTGCATGTATGTAGCACACCTTCACATGTATAATGGATGGTAATAAAGTAAACCTAAAGAATTGATTATAACTTATATAAACCCAAGGATAGATTCATGTTCCTATATCATTTTCACTTGTAAGAATGGAAATGGAATAGAGAAAATGAATCATTTAATAATGTGACAATTAGATGGAATAATCCATTAAATGAATCATGTATATTGTTACTATTGAATAGAGACCTATTCATTATTATATGTGTGTTCAGTTTTTTGTTCCCATGGATTTCCAAGGGAATTACTTGAGAAATCCAAGATTCCATTCCAATTCAAGGGTTATAGTTTCCAAGGGTGAGACCCATCTTGGATCTCAATATTTTTCTACTTATAGATGTTTAGTATGACACCGCATGATCCCTCCATTATCATTATAGGGTATATTAGATATAGTTCCCCGATCTAGCATGATTCCTACAAAAATGTGGCACCACGAATACACCCATTAGGCCTAGTGATTACTTATCCCATATTACATTTGATGAATTCCTTATACTTGGTTAGAATCATTTTATAGAGGAATTCCTTAGGTTATTCCCCTTGGATTACATGAAAACCCAAATAACTAGGCATTAGATTATTAATAAGTTGGCACACCACCGAGGTCAAGGATTCCATGGTTATTACCTTCGATCATTATTTCAATTATCATCAATTAAAGATGAATTTTTATATATTTTATATCCTTCATTATTACTGTTATTTTGTAATGATCTTAATGATGGTATACCTCACATGTCATACTATATAAACTAGAACATAATTAATGAATTAAATGGTTTCATGTTCAAGCACCAACTAAATCTGAATTAGTTACATGTTATTTACATTTCCTTACTAATTTAATTTTATATATACATTCTTTTAAACTATTTCAGTATATATTACATAGATAGGATGTTATAGATGATGTTGATGGTGGCCTACTGGGCTTTATCTCACACCCTATCCTAGATTCCATTAGTAACTAGGAAGATTAAATTTATGCAGTTGTTGATAAAGGGATACATCACACCATGGACATGTAATATTTATTTCCTGAATAAGGATAGATTATGGTAGAAATTGGTCGAGATTGATCTCAGGATGTTATGATAGTGATTGTATTATTTTTATTCTTTTTTATAGCATGTATTCCATACAACCATGCATAAATCTATTTTAGTTTTCTCTTATTAATTAGAAATTTTCAGATTTCATAAGTAATTTCAATTTGAAAAGGTTATTTTCCTTTAGAAAATTTCCAGTGATATTTGAGAGGTATTTTAAACTATGAAAAAAATAATTGATTTTAATAGGGATGTGATCAATTTAAATCATCTTTATTCTTTATTTATATGGTTTCTGATGACACAATTTTATTGTTCCAAATTATAGATTCAATATGGATAATTGGTGTTATATAAGCAATTTTTATAATGAATTGTATTGATGGATCACAACATAAGTATTTTATATGGAATTTTATATGATTGGAGGGGTTAAGAATTACTAATCCCTTCAATGAGTCAATAATTATAATTATATAATACAAATGGAATTACATATTATATGGTTTTTTAGTTTAAACTTATACACATTTTAAGAATGATGTCTTGGTTGATATACCATGAAGGTAAGATTCATCATATCTTGGTTGAGAGGTCTTGATCATGAATGTACTAAAATATTCATTTCCTTTATAAATATTTATTTAATCAATGTGTGGAATATATTGAAATTTTCTACGCATAATCATTGAAATCATCTTCTTATTGAATCACATGTGTTTTTATTATTCACTCTTCCTTGGTGATTATAACTTATTTACCCTTAATCACTTTCTATCTACATTATTGTTACTAATAATTTTAGTTCACCCACTATTTTATTTCATTTTCCTAGGATTTTAAGATGTATATTTTTAATGATATTTGGGATGGACAATTGTTTCTTATGAAATGATTTCTTTTTAGAATGTAATATAGGAATTATATAGGTATATGTTTTTAATAATGATAAAATTATTTATCATGTGTAGGGAAATTTCATCAATCATATACCAATGTAATACAGTAAACACCAACTCTGGGTTACTAGAGTTTGGGTTTCTATAGCTGGTTTTAGAGCATGTTTAATGTAACCATTGGGAACTATATTTTTTAAAACATAAATCAGGTAACAATACAATGTGATAGAAATTGATGACAAGTTTTCGTATAGAAAAAATTCTTGAAGACTTCTTAAGGAATAGATTAAGTGGATTTCTTAGAAACCCATCCATAAATAGACCCTATAGGTGGAAGTTGTTTTTTCAAATATTTATAAAGTGTTAAGAACAATGAAAATTTAGTTTCAGTATATCATGAGTTTTTTTTTGGTGAGGGTTCCCTTACCATATAGATGGTTTAAAACTCTGAGAGGATATTCTTGGGATAATTAAAATTATCTTTATAAACTATTGTGAAGAATCTTAATAGATACCATATATAACATATAATGTTTTATAGATTAAAAAAAATAGCATCATGATTTGAACAACCTATGAATGTTTCTCATGATTATATGATATCATACTATAATGTGACACACAATAACCATTTTTGGGTTTTTATGGAACTAAATATTGATTTATGAAGTTAAGGATGTGATGGAAATGCTAAAATATTGAAGTATATTATTTGATATTATTTAGAGGAATTAATTTATATCATGAAAAGTATAGGGGATTTTTATTCACATCCTCTAGAATTAAATATTGAGTTTGTATTGAAAACTATTAATGGTAAAATGACCACATCTCAATTCTATAGATCCTATTCATTTGAAGTTTATTAGAGTGTGCTTCCTAAAAATATTATTATTCATACACTAGTTGAATTCCATATAAATTTTTGGAATGGAGTGTCTCTCTCAGTATATAGTCTATATAAATTGTTGTGTAATTGATGTTATGTTTGATATTCCAAAAAAACTGCTATATTATATTGACACGAAGATGAACCTAAAATACCAATGTAAATTAATTTAATAATATGGGGTTTAATACCTATTTATTAGGGATATTTACATCATATGGTTGAGGACAAAATCAAAATTTATGATATACATATTCTACAATATTTTTTTGATATCTTTATATAGGGGTACCAACCCCGAAATTATAAAATTGAGTTTCGAATAGACCTCATACAATGTGCTACACATATTTTGCTGAATCTATATATAATGGACTAGATAGAGTTGTGGGAATTGAAATAGAAACTCCATAAGAATATAGATAAGGGATTTATTTTTCCAAGTGATTCACCATTGGGTTCACTAGTTCTTTTTGTGAAAATGAAAGGCCGGTCGATGCATCCATTCATTAATTATAAGAAACATAAGAAGACCACTAAGAATAAAAATTATCCACTTACTCGTATTAATGCTATATTTGAACAATTATAAGTTGATCAATATTTTTACAACATTCATATATTATATTAATATCATCAGTTAATGGACATGATGGATGGTATATCCACGATAAATTTTCACATGAGGAAAGGTAGTTGTGAACATATATTAATGACTTTGAGACTTACCAATTCTCCCCCTATCATAATGGATTTAACGAATATATTCATTAGATATTTCCTTGATCTATTTTGGTAGGCATTATAGATGAAATTATTATATAATTGATGAGAAATGAAGAGTATGAAGAACATTTTATGATTTTACTAATGACCCTATAGAAAGTGAATCTATATTCCAACTTTACAAAGTGATAATTTTGGATGAAAAAATCCCAATATTTGGTCATATAATTTCATGTGAGGGTATAATGTTAGATCATTAAAGGGTTGTAGTTATTGATCAATGGACTAGAAAAACCATGACAATCGAGTTCCATATATTTCATTATATGGGTAGATACTACTAATTAATTATAATATATTTTTCAATACTATCTAGTCCACTCAGAATGTTTACTCGGAATGGGGTTATGTTTTTATGGATTGATGAATGTGATAATAATTTCAACGAACTGATGATAATGCTGCAAATTGTGCTTATGTTTACATTATAATTTACTAGTGAACGAGTATGATATATAGTGATGAATTGACGAATGGAATGTGATGAATCATTTTGAAGTGTGATGTAGTGATAATTTATGCCTCTTTAAAAAACAAAAATCTTGAGAAAAATTACCTGATTTATGATTTTGAGTTGGTGGTTGATACTTTTTCATGAAATGTATAGAGTATTAATCTTTATGGTGAATGGTCTGATATATATACAGTTCATAAAATCTTGAAGAATATATTTACACTAAAATATTTAAATATGTACTAGAGAATACTGTTAGAGTCGACTAATGGTTGTGATTGCCCAATACATTACCACCCCAGAATGGTGGGCAAGGTTGTTGCAGAAATGATTATAAAGGACCATGATAGTTTTATATTATGAGTTTTTAAATAGACCAAATACATATGGATTTGTAGAATATGGATATTTAAATATTGAGGAAATGGAAAATATATTTTCTTTCTCATAATAATGTTCAACCATCCATCCATTATTGGATTGGGCAGGAAAATTGATTATGTGTAATCATAAATAGAGTTTAGGATTTATCATGAGTTCAACTATGATCATGTATTGATGATAAGTTCTAGAAACTATGTAGGTGTTTTTTCAATACTATAATTGAAGAAAGAGTTATTGGATTCATCCCATAGTTCATCATCTTCTTCTCATCGAGGAAGTAAAAAAGATGTATAGTGAACTGAGTGGGTATTGATAGTGGAATAACATGAACGGGTTTATTGAAAGGTATATAACATCATACCTAGTGTGTAAAAAGATTATGGATGGGAGACAAATGTAAAAGTGGATGTTACAAACATTTCCTATAACTTAATCAAAATAGTTATATATTACCATGGATATCAACATTGAACTCCCTAAAACATATAAAGGCTATAATGTAATTTGGTTTGTAGTCAATCTATATAAAAAATTCGAACATTTTATTACAATTAGATAACATTTCTATCTTGATAATCTTATATGGTTATATATTAATAAAGATTTTGATATGTAAATGACTACCACTATCAGTCGTATCTATCTGATTGAGATCCAATGATTAATTTGATGTTATAGATAAGTCTTCTATATAGTCTGGATATAAGGAAGAGTATCATTAATATTTATCACACTTAATTATTTTGTCTGCCTAAGTGGAATACTAGAAATCTTTGAAAAAATATTGGCATATTACTAAATGGATTTCAAAGGAAAATTGTTTCAACACAATTATTTGGAGGAATGTTCTTACAATAATAGCCTTCACTGGAGAATTTAGAGGGCTCCATATTAAGTTATCTGTGTAAGGAATTAAAAAACTAAAGCATGATGGGATAGTGAATGAGAACGAAATATATTAGACCCAATATAGTATCTATGGATATGGGAGAGATGGTTAGAGACATTCAACATAAAATAATTTTAGTTCATAGTTGATACAACATTTATACCAAAAATTATTGATGATATATAGAGTTAGAAGTTATAGAAATTATATTACTATGAATATCTCCTTGTAAAAAGATTATGAGATTAGAAGGAATGAATTCTAATCCCTGGGTCTATTGATCCCATTGAAATTATAGATCATATTGGGATAGTAGCTTATCTCATTGTGCTTCTACTCAATCTCCCCAATGTTCATGATGTCTTCCATATATCCCTCCAAATAAATTATATACATGATCCTTCACATGTATTGATCTCAGAGGTAATAAAACTATAGAAAGATATATATTATGAGTACAAAATTGATATTCTAGATCATAAAGATAATGTACAATAATGAAATAATACTCACCTAGTAAATGTTTTTTTTTTTGAATCATAAGTCTGTAGAAGCTAAATGGGAAACCAAAAATGTGATGAGATAGAAGTATCCTATTTTATTTGAATTTGAGTGATGTAATTTCATGGTATAATTTTATTATAAGGGTGTATCAAGTAACACCATGATATTTTATTATATATGCCTAAATGAGATGAATTTATTTGATAACGTTTTTTACATGTATCACTAAGATTAAACAAAATACAAGATACTATAGAAATGTTATTACATGACTTCTAACACATTGTAATTAGATTAATATGTATGAATAGGATTAAAAAAATTATGGATAAAATTTATAAATAACTCATTTAAAATAATATTAATAATTATTTTTTAGTAAATAAGAACACAATTTCCAGAAAAGATATAGGATTATTTAAAAAAACATGATCAAAAAAATAATTTTTACAATCACATGGTTATTTTATAATTAATTTCAACCAATTTTAATTATATAATATTATAATAATTCGTTCATTTTTCAATTTTAAAATCAAAATTATATTAGGTTAAATTTTTGGTGTTTTTAGGTAATTATTGATTTTTCAATGAATAATGAATAATAGTGATTGTTATTGAAAATTGTATTTTTTATTCAAGTATTTACCAAATAAAATTCTACATGTGATTATATTTTAAATGAAATAATTTTTATTTTTACTAATAATAATCCAATAAGTGGAGTTTTAATAAAAATTATCATTGTGTTTTGTAAAAAAATTGTTGTACGAAAAAGTTATTTTTCCAGAAAATTCACTTTTACTTGTATTTGATGTGTTTGATTTGAAATTAAATTCATCAAAATTTATATATTTTATTTTATAAATTTTATTTCTTATTGGGGATTGATAGGATAAAAATTTTTAAATACTAACCTGTTATTTTTAGTCGTTATAAATTGTAATGTTTGTATGTTTCTGTTGTATAAGTCAGCTTAAAATATGTCAAATAGGGGTAAAAATTTGGGATAATACTTTTAAATTAGTATAACATTTTACATTATCCTATTGTATGAGTGGACATAAACCATTCTCATCAAATTATAAAAAATATTTCCACCTAGTGCCATTTTTTCTTTGTTGTTAACTTTTATATTATTTTATTAAAACAATAAATACATAATGTCAGTCTCTTAACATAAATATATCTATTATATTCTCATAAAGATAAAAATAGGTTTTTTTTCGTTTTAAATTTTTATTTAAAATTCGAACTAGATTTTATTAGGGGAATTTATTATAAAATTTTTCTAAAAGAAAAATTACCTTAAATGCTTATGCAACACCAACAGAGTATATTTTCAAATCATAGAAAAATTAAATAAATGATTTTAAAAATATTAAATGTTATATAATTTGGATTAAATATTTTGTTAGATGAATTTTTTGGACAAATATAGCATTATATAATGTTTTTAAAACTTTATATTTTAATTTAATATTTTATTAAAGTATTTAATTTAAAATCAAATGAATAAAATAAAAAATGAAATTAATGGTGTTTTATGAAAAATAAAATTTTATTTAATAATATAAAATTACTAAAAAATTTATCCTAATAAAATTGAATTATTTTTGTCTTGAAATATCAACCATGTTTCTTTTAAAAGTCATTAAATATTTTATGGTAACATATATGAGCCAAAATGTACTAAACTACATTAATGTTTTTATAATTGTGTAAAGGGATAACATGGTGTTATAATAAAGAGATAAGAGCAAAAAACCATAAAAACTTGTTCAAATTTTATTAGATGATAGTATTTGGAGTCATCCTAAATCTATACTACAAATATATCAATTTGGATCTAATATAACTAAGAAATTAAGTAATTACCTAGGTGTCCTTCCTCTATCTTATAAACAGACACCCCTTCTCTCTTTTCATTACACCACTTTGATCTATCTATCTCAAGTTTCCAATGAATAATTCTCTTATGAATATTATGAGACATGAATTAAATTTTCATCTGCTAAAAATTCGATTCTATGGGTCCTCGTGAATGGATTTAAAGGAGGGTGACTGAAAAAGAGGTTATTGTCGTACCCGACATCTTTTAATTTCATTATTCTTCTACCTATTCTAAATATTTTTTATTCATAGTAAAATAATGAATGAATTATCCAAAATAATGTGAAATTATATTATGAATATGAAAACACCATTATTATCCCTCATTTAGATCAAATATGAAGTGAATTTTTCTATATTCTGTATGTATGGACTACTACCTCTAAGAAACAATATGTTTTTTTTCTATAACCATCATTCTTGGATGGTTACTATGATGTATTTAATGGTCATATAAGATAATGATGATATATTAATGCTTCTTGAATTATTTTATAATTTCCACCTTATTCCCTTCAAATTAGTTAGAAAATTATAACATCACTCAAGTGTATGTGTGGACTATAACATCCAGGAAATCCAATGGTATGAAGGTTAATTATTTTTTACTATTATTGTATTTCATACGTCAAAAAGTGAAATCAACTTTTATTCATAAGTACGACCTACCATCCACATCAATGGTGTAATTAATTTTGATCTATAAATTATATAGATGAGTATATATATATATTAAATATATGAAATATTTATATCATTAAAATAATTATTGAGATTATGTAACTATGATCAAAGTACAAGGATCATAACTGGTGAACTGATGTTCTCATGAAAAACGAAGAATTTAATGCTCAGAAATGACAATTTTAATAATAAATGTTTAAAAAATGGGTAATTAAAATGATTTAAGTAGATAATATATGATACTATAAGTATGTAATTGGATGATTTTAATAGTTATAATAAATATAAATTTGATATTTAGAAGACTTAATGGACATATGAGGCAATTCCAAGTTGAGGTAAGGGATTTCTTTAACAATATAATTTTATGTATGGATAGTTTATATTTAAATTTAAATTTAAAGAAATTATAAAAGGATTATCTTAGAAACCATTTAATTTTTATATAGTATATTTATTAATTTATTTTTCATCAAATAGTGCCATTTTCTCTCTTGGGTACTTTAAAATATTACGAAAATGTTTAAAAAACATTATTTCCACTTTTGTCCGGAATATTTTTCATCAGCATCCATGTTTTCCAAAAATGTTTTAAATATTATTTTTAATATTAAATAATAATATTTAAATTCATTTCATTATATGATTTATTTATAAAAAAAATAAATTATTTGGAATCTTCTTGTTATTTTTTAATGAAGTAAAATTTAACTTTTCACCATAAATGTAAAAGGGATTGTTTTAACATGCATGAGATTAACATAATTTCCCATTATTAAGATCATTTAATTATTTAAAGAATACATTAAAAGAATAAAAATATCATTTCAAATAAAAAAATATTCTTTAATATTTGTAAATTTTTATTCTTTAATAATAAATTTCAATGGAAAGATGATATTTTCTCCAAGAAAATATCGTATGATTGTTAGAGGAATTTTTAACTATGAAAATAACCATAGATGGTGCTAGAAATAAAATTTAAATGATTCCATATTTATTCTTTTATATATTTTTGATGATGATGATTTAATGTTATTATATATTCTTGATTCAATATGGATAATTTTTGACATATATGGAATTTTTAGAATTAATTGTACTGATTGTGAAAAATATATGGAATATTTTAGATGTTTATGTGACTAGTGGTGACAAAAATTACATACACCCTTGATGCATTGATAGGCATCATAAGATAAAATACAAAGAATTCCATAATAAATGGGTACTTTGTCTATAGTTTCCCATCAATTAAAAGGGAGGTATTGGTTTAGTGGCCCTGATGATAATATTCATGATATCATTTTTGAGAGGCCATGATCACGAATATCGATAATTATTTATTTCCATTACTAAGAATAAAAAAAATTCACATGTTTTATATGTTGATATTATACATGGATACTTATTAAATTCATGTTTTGATTGAATGGGGTGTGTTTCGATTATCTAATATTCCATATTTATTATGCTTTGTTTAATTATGATATCCTCCACTCCATGTAACCCTTAATGAAAACATGATCACACCCATTATTGTATTTTCATTCTCCATAAATAGAATAAATTTATTTTGATAGTTATCATGGATTCATGAATAATTAGGAATCTAGGTTTTATTTTTTCATTATAATATGAGAAACATAAATGAATTTATTTTTCTACTACTACTAAACTGATCAACCCTATATGGTGAGATTTATTATATCACATTACAGTGTAATAAGGTAAAGAATAACATTGGGTTACTAGATACGGGGTTTCTATAGTTAGTAATAGTACATGTTTATTAGAAACCATGACAATTATATTTAGGAATAGATATTTTAACAAACATAAAATTATGGTAGAATTTAAGAATAAGTGCATCTATAGAATAGGATCCTAATGTTTTTGTCAGGTAGATATTATGTGGCTTTCCTGGAATCAAATCTCTATTTGGATACAACATGTTGGTGTTGTTTAAGAATAGATGAATTTAGTGTTCATATCCCTAAGAAGTGTTAGTAAAGTATATCTAGACCATCATTCTAGTTCATGGTGAGTGTGCCCCTACTCCTCCCCTAGTTGGTCACACCAGTGGGATATTCAATGGATAATAAAAAAAATTTGAACCATTATGATGAATTGGAATTTGTTTCCTAGGTTAAACGTAAGGATTTATAAATTGAAAAAATGGTGTTATGATTTGAAAAACCTTTGAATTATTTTCATGATTATAAGATATCGTTCTATGATGTTGATGAACTGACTAATAAGTTTTAGTTTTAGTAAGGGAACATAGATAAAATTATAAATTTGAGGGGGTGATATTAGTTCTCTAAAATTAAAGAATCTACTTTGTTCTTATTCATATTAATTCATTTATGTCACGAAAAGTATATGGGTATGTTTTTTCATATCATCAATTATTATATGTTGACTTTTCTATCATAACCATAAATGGTGTGATAATTAAAAATCATGTATATTGATCCTTTATGATAGAATATTTTTAAAATTTACATCCTATAAATATTATTATTCATATTTTTTTATGACTCCAATGTATTTTTTGTAATGGATTATCTCTCTCAGTATAAAAAACATATAAATATTCTGGGAAGTGAAGTTAAATTTTATATTCAAAATCAACATATGATATTCTATATATACAAGGATGTACCATAACTGCCAATAGAAATTACGTATGTTATATATGGTTTACTACAAATTAGTGAGTTACATTTATCTCAGATGGTTGGGGAGATACTCAACCTTGATGATATTGATATTGTATGAGATTTCATCCATATTTTTAGATTTTTTTTCTTGTATTCCCCAAAATAATGATTAAATTTTTCAATAGAACTCTTACATGGTGATACTCCTATTTCAAATAATCTATATATACTATTCCCAAATAAGTTTCTAGAAATAATGAAGATACTATAGGATAATCTAGATTAAAGATTCAATTTTCCTAGTAATTAACCATGGGATTCATCAGTTTTTTATTAGAAAATATGGGTCAATGCAATTTTTCATTGATTATTAGGAAACTAACAAGATAAATATCATGTAAATTTGTCATCTACATCATATGGATGATATTTTTGACAAATTACAAGGAGATAAATATGTTTTTGAGATTCATCATCAATATAAATATCATCAGCTAAGGGTCAAGAAAGAGGATATTCCCATGATAGTCTTCTGTATGTGGTATGTTCATTTTTTATATATACTAATTCCAATTGAAATTACTAGTTCTTATATTATCTTTAGGAATTAATTGAATATTTAATTTATAAATTACCATCATGTATTTGTTGTGGTCTTTAAGGATTATATTCATATACATTAAAATAGTAAGAAATGGCATGAAGAATATATTAGGATTATACAGATAATACTAATGAAGGAGAATTTATATTTCAAATTTACCATGTGTAAATTTTGTCTAATGAAATTATAATTCTTGGGTCATATAATTTCATGTGCCTGTTGTTTCTAGTGCTATTGTCGGCACTGCACTTATTAATATGCACATTATATGTGTGCATTGGCTGCTCTTTTTCCTAAAAATTATCTATTTCCAAAGGTGGGTATCTTTCTTCACTATCAACGACAATGTATTATCCTTTATTGAAATAGGTTGATGGGATGTCTGTTCCTACTTCCATGTCAACCTATTTGGAACTCGTCTACTAGTTTGGGTCTCCCCCATACATTTAATTCTTGTTTTTGTAACTAATTCTCAATGTCATGTATTTGTGGATGCAGGTTAATTACACTACTTTTTACACCTCAAGATTTTATAGTACTTTATTTCATCAATGTAATTCAATAACTTGCACTACATGCAACACTGAGTTCAAACACACCACGACTTACCAAACTAGCCGTTCAAAAGAGGTTATGAATAGTATTAACTAAATTTTGAACTTTATATAATCCTTATAATTTTAGAATCCATATTATGAGTTTCTTAGACATAATGTAATAACAAAATCATTTTTTCAGATAAATTAAATATTTTTCAAAAAATGAGATTTTACTACCGTTTAATAGAGAACCCTTTTTAAATTCAATATTTTAAACTTTTATATATTCAATTTGACAAAATAAAATTGTTCATTAGAATCAGTACACAATATTTTAGTCTCAATAATTTTTATTATTTTTCTGATAACTTTCATATTTCAGAGAATAGTGAAAATACTATATTTTAACTGAAAACAACTTTATTAATCAAAATAATTTATTGTGTTCAATTATTAATTTTAATGGCTTATAAGTATAATTAGATTATATTTTTACTATTTAATCAACTATTGGTAATTGGAAGTAATTTCACTTTGAAATTGGACATAAACAAGTGTCAATCTTTTGATAGTTATTATTACTTAAAAAATCACATTTTGGTTTTGACAACAGGAATTAATTTCAAACTAATTAATTAATATTATATGTTTTTAAATTGTTAAAATTTAATTAATTTTTTAATTCAGAATATTAAATTATCTTAGGGTGATTTTTTTGTATTTTTCTGAAAACTTTCAATTTTTCATGAATAGTGAAAACACTGCATTATTGTTTAAAACTGACTTTTTATTTAAATAATTAATTATTTTATTTAAATTTAATTTAGATCAAAATAGATACATAATACCTATATATATTCAATTTAATTCATTGTAGTCATTTTATAATAAGTTTAGATATATAAAATTTTATTTAACTTTTTACCCACTTTACCCACCTTCTATTAGTATTTGAAAATTTGCATAAAACACAATTTTACCACTTCAATGAGTTGAATTTTAAAAATCTGAGAGACACGGTTAACCTTAGTTAGAAAAATGTTGTTCAATAAGATGAAAATAATTTTTGGTGAATAGTATCTTTTGACATTTATGTCACGACCCGTCGTCGGGGCCCGTGCCGTGACTACCCCAAGCCCGCCTCCCATAGGCCAGGGGCTGGCAACTAGCACCAAGGTGTAAATCTAGGAAAAATGGAAGGCATTGAATTTGAATAGTAAACAAGCACCACAGAGTAAGAAAGCGGAAAGGTAAACACTAAGTAAAAGATGGTACAACAGTAAGTGCGGAAAAGTAAAGGGGCCCGGAAATACAAGCCCAACTGTAAAGTACAACTGAAAGGGGAAAAACAGAAACTGAGAAGTTAAGCCGCAACGTCGAGCCGTCCTCTGGAAGTCCCACCTGAAGGGTGGGTACATAAAGCCTCCACTGCTCCTCTGGTCCAGCCGACCGCTCCGAGTGCGTCCCTCCCAGTGGTCCACCTCCAGGTATCGTCCTGCTCCGCAAGCCTCTACCACGAACAGTGTTATCCGTCGTCTACATCCAACACAACGAAGTGCGGGCATAGCTCGTGCATGGGTGAGTATAATATACATAGTAGGGACTCCGAGACCCCCGAAAGTCTCCCGAAATCCACAAAGGATAATCCACAAAGGAAAGATACAATCACGAAGTATCATCTGACACTGCTTAGGTATATGCCCATACATATACCTAAGTCATAATTTTCCGTATGTCTCCAACATCCGAGCCCAAGCAGAACCCAATCCACATAGGAATGAAAAACGTAAATCCACATAGGATAGCACAACACAATCCACAAAGGAAAGAAAAACAGGATTTAGCTCACATAGTTATACTTCTTCAAATGACGATAGGGATGATCAGATGTAGCCACTGATTCATCTAAGCCGTCGGACCCACAAAGGATCGGTAGGTACTAACCCCCGCAATGACCTACACAGGACCGATCAGGAAGTTAAACCCAAAGCTATTGGAAAACTCCTTCTCCATCAAGTACAGTGGTTATGCCGCTACAACCAAGCGCTTCCCTCTTACCTTGAACTGTTGTAGTTCTCTACCTATCGGGTATTGTGGGTCTTCTGCTACAACCAAGCGCTCCCCTGTGCCGCTACAACCATGTGCTCCTCCGTCGTGGGTCTGCCGCTACAACCAAGCGCTCCGTTGTGCCGCTACAGCCAAGCGCACCTCTGTCGTGGGTCTGCCGCTACAACCAAGTGCTCCCCTGTGCCGCTACAACCAAACGCACCTCTGTCATGGATCTTCCACTACAACTAAGCACTCCCGTGTGCCGCTACAGCCAAGCACACCTCTGTCGTGGGTCTGCCGCTAAAACCAAGCGCTCCCCATTGCCGCTACAACCAAGCGCACCTTTGTCGTGGGTCTGCCTCTACAACCAAGCGCTCCCCTGTGCCGCTACAACCAAGCACACCTCTGTCGGGTTATCGGTAACACACCGAGTTGTTAGATCCGCAGTCGTCAAGTCTCAACCGGCTCTAGGGTTTCCGCACACAGTATGCTCGTTCCAGGAGGGTCCACTCCACGAGCTTAGTGGTCGATTCATCAACTGACATGCATTCTGTAGTTGATGTATCCCAAGATGTACCGTAGTGGTCACTGCCAAAAACACGGAGGATTCCAGTACTGTTCTCATCATCATCGCATTAGAATCCACCAAGGATCTCTATATAGTCGTCGTCGTCGAAATCGCAGCCAGCACTAGGGTCCCCGCACACAGCAAGCTCGTTCTGGGGGGTCCGCTCCACAAGCTGAGAGGCTGATACATCAACTGACACAAAATTCAGAGTTGATATATCAAAAAGTTCTGTATCGTCAATAGGAACTCAACGCCACAGACGGCGTGTCAATCGGACGCCCGGTCAGAGAATTATTAGCTTTTTTCGTCCTAGGGGCCCGGTTGGTTTTCAAGGAAAAACCAACCCGACCGTGCTGCACCTGCGTCCAAACCTCGGGCGGAGTGATCCAAAAGATCTTTCTCAATTAGAGGAATCAAAAAAAGTCGACGGCACATCAATCGGACGTCCGGAGCTCAAGATATGAGTGTTTCCGCTCCGAGGGCCCGGTTAGTTTCATGTACGAACCAACCCGGTCAAACCCAAAATTTTCCGAAACATTGAGTACGATTCACCAAAACGACTGTCTCGATCCAAGGATCGCATCACCACTGACGGAACGTCGTTCGGAGTCCCGTAGCTCATGTTACAGGCTAAAGACCGAAAACGTTCCGAAGACGGGGGGTCTGGGCCCGGGCCGACCCGGCCCGACCCCCCCTGGGTCGGCCGAACCGGGTCGCCCCAGTCCGACCTGGCTGGACCCTGTCCAGCCAGGCTAGGGCGCGGCCCAGCTTGTCCGGCCGGTCCGGCTCGGCTCAGCCTAGTGGCCGAGCAGCGCGGGGGGCTCGCTGCCCCCCCCCCCCCCCCCCCCGTGACAGCACCGCGGCCCCCGCGGGGGGCCGCCCTGGATCACCCGGACGCGGCCAGGCCATCGCGTCCCTGAACCTTGGTTCCGCGTGGCCGCGGAACTGCCTCTCCACCGCGGCTTTATCCGCGGCGGGGTTTTCCTGGCGGCACGCTGGGCGCCGCCGCCGCCTGGCGGCCGGTGAATGCTTGCACGGGCCACCAGAGTTTCTCCGGTGGTCCGATTTCCTTCCCATCTGCGCCGTTGTTCATCACGGGTTCCGTTCTTCACTGCGGGATCATTAAATTGCCTCTGCGGCATGTTTTTTCGTCAACTGCCAAATCCGCACAACAATGAAGAACTGCAGAGGGTTGTCAGGCCGTGTTCGTTCGGCCCGCACCCTCCGCGTTAGGTGATAACAACCGTGAAGAAAATTCAACATATCAAATAACAATTTTAGTAAATTAAAATTGTTCTTTATGAAACCGGGTTCCTTATTTTAAAAGAAACGATCACTGGAATATAAAACATTCAAATAAAATCCCTACCTCGGTCAATTCGTCGCACGCGCGTTCTTCGCGGAATTGACCGTCGCAGAATAAGTGGAGCATCGCGTCGCGGAAGGGCGTCGCGTCGTCGCGGAAGGGCATCACGTCGACGATCTTGTCGTTGTCGATTGATGGTTGTCGCAGGGTTGGATTGTCGTGGAAGAACTTCGCGGAAGAAGAACCGTCGGCGTCGCGGAACTTGGCGTTGCGTCGTCGATCTCCGAGGGCTTGGCTTTCTTCGTCTCCCTTCGTCGAAGGCCGACGTTCTTCGCGTTCATCGCGTTCTTCACGTTCTTCGTGAAGAAGGATGAAGAACTTGAGGTTTGTCAAATCCTATCAACGAACAACCCTTCAGGAAAAAAAGCGTTGGTATTATTTTATTAACATGCCAACAAACGAAAAAGAGGTAAGTAACGACCCATTAATTCTTAGAATTAATTCAATGAATAAAACCGCCCAGTTAATTCAACGAATAAAACCTCCAAATTAATTGGTGCGTTAAGAAATTAAGAAAACGTGTCAGTTGACTTTAATAAGGACGGGTTTTCGTGGGTCTGTTACTTAGAAAAAGAAACGGTGGGGCTCGTGCGGGCCCCACCTCACAAATATCCTACAAAGAGGGTGGAATATTTCTGGATATCACCATATCTGCATCAACTCAGCTTAAGCTGCTTTATGTGGCTTCAAGTGGCATCCAAGCGGCTTAAGTGAAATAAAATAAAGTTTGTCGTACAATTTATTTTATTTCTTAACTTTAAGCCCAAAAATTAAAAACCACACCCGAGAAAACGCAACTCCGGAAGAGGCGTTTCTAAGCAATTACCGGCATTGGGATTCCATCCGTGCCCTCAGAATTCGATTCCGGGCACCGGTTCAAAAGTTAGAAAAACCCGATTGTCCTTTCACTGAACGTACTAGATCCAAACTTTGGAATGTGATTCTGGGCACACCAGGCCTCAGAATCAGGTGCCTTCAAAAGATGCGTCCTTGTAAAAGTCAAAGGAAAATTAAGAAAAAATTTTCTTGAAATTTACGGGTCTTTAAATTACTCCCACTACAGGGATTTACGTCCCCGTAAAGCTTCACTACAAACTTAGGGATAGAAAGGCGGTACTGAGGACGCATCTAAGCCTCCCGCTTCCAAGTGCTCTCCTGGAGGTTCCCGAGCTGCCATCTGAAGCGCACTAGAGGAATCGATCGTCCACGTAGGACCCGCTCCTGTCGATCCTCTATCTCTACTGGGATCTCCGCCCAAGTATCCCCATCATCAAAGACCAGCTCCCCATAGTCAATGATTTGCGTCAGGTCGTGCACATATCTCCTCTGCTGAGATACATGGAAGACGTCGTGCACCCGGTGCAACTGTGGTGGTAGAGCCAGGCGATAAGCCACCTCGCCAGTCCTGCTGAGGACCTGGAATGGTCCGATGAAGCATGGAGACATCTTGCCACCTCGGCCAAATCTCCGTAATCCACGTCGAGGTGAGACCCGCAAGAAGACGTGGTCACCATCCTCGAACTCTACTGGCCTCCGCCTCCTGACAGCAAAAGACTTCTGTCGGCTCTGAGCTGTCCTCATCTGCTCCTGGATGACCTAGACCTTCTCAGGTCCCATACAAGATGCTAAGATTTCTCCTTTGCCGATAAGAGAAATCTGGTCCCATCCCCTGGATGAACCACTTTCTTTCCTAATACAGTCAATCCCGACATGGATGGTACTAATCCATACCAAGTATGATGTCGTAAGGCCTCGACGCTACTACCAAGAGATCCATCCGTTACTCTCGCCTCCAAGGGTTGATTCACATTGTCGGCATCTGTGTGTGATAACTGGGTCTCCTCCAGTAGATGTCTCACAAGTGAGGGTCAAGTCAACAGTCTAAACTGGAACCTCTTAGTACAACACAAAAAAGGACAAGAATGTAAATGCCACAAGAAAAGGTGTCTTTTATTACTATAGCTCAAGTACAAAGACAAAAAGAATCTACAAACATACATCAACAAACGTCTCCAGGTCTGGAGCTAGTCCCGCTCCTGTCCATCTTCTCCTGAAGCTCCGTGATTATAGGCCTCAGCTACCTGAAGCTGAGTTCTCCCATGTCTTCCTGTCCCCTGCGGTGGGGGTGGAGCTCCTGGTGGTGGTGGTGGCAACACCCCGAAGCGTCGTCCACCTCCAGCTGCACGGCCAGCTCCCCTGCCATGGCCACCTGCTCCTTGCAGCCCGCCCTGATCGAATCTCTGCCTCTGCCTGGGGGGCCCTTCTTCCATCTGCTGGTCATCCGTATGGTGGGTCGGACAGTCACGAGCCATGTGACCAATCCCACCGTAGGAGTAACACTGCCCTCTCATGGCAAGTCGTTGTCCACCCCGAGTGCCTTGCACAAACGATCCAGAGTCATGTTGTCGACCACCTGTAGGTCTAGTCCTCTTGGACCACTACGTCATCTGTCTACTGCCCACTGCAGAAGACTCTGCCGCATGCCAGCAAGTGGTGGGTCCTGCTGCTGGAGACTGCTCAGCAAGGAAACTCTCCACTAAGAGGGCTCGCTCCAACACCCCTGCCTGAGTCGGAATGTTGAGGGAGATCATCGAATCCCTAATCGCATGCCTCAGTCCTTGCTCGAAGGTACGGGCCTGGAAGAAAGGGTCACATACCATATCTGTGGAGTAGCGCGAGAGATCAGTAAATCTCGCTGAGTACTGGGCCACTGTCATGCTGCCCTGCCGCAGCTGTAGTAGCTCCTGAATGCGCACCGCTCGGAGGGTGGCTGGGACGAACTCGGAGTGGAAGATGCTCTCAAAGTCCGTCTAGAGTAGAGATGTCTCGTCGTGCACCTGGAGCATCAAGGTCCACCATCTGCCTGCTGCCTCGTGCAGGAGGCTCGCTGCGAGGATCACCATGGGGTCTGCTGGTGTTCTCACTAATCTGAAAACCCGTACAACTGCCTCCAGCCAGTCGTCGACGGCCTGAGGGTCCGTCTCCATACGGAACCTAGGCGGTCGCTGGTGCTGGAACTCATGCAGTGAACTAAGGCGACGTGCATCGTCAGTGCCTGGGGCTGGTAGAATCTGTGGCTCGGCGGGTATAGGTACCCCCGGTGCCTCAGCTGTCAAAGGGCCCTGTACTGAGTTCCCAACGCTCGGTGGGCTCTCGCCACGCACATCGCTCGGAACCCTAGCTGGCTGCCGTCGTGGGGCCATCCTGAAAAGGAAACAGGTGCGCCACGGTTAGAACAGTATACCTGGTGAGCTGACATAAAGTAATCACAAAGAAACTTGAAACACACATGCAATCAAGGTTTTCGTGCATTACGTCGGAAATCAGAAGTCAGGGTCCTAGTGTACGGATACGTCGGCTACTGCACCAACACTGGACTCCCTGGACTGATAACCACACCCAATACGCTAAACACTATTGCTTCACATAGAAGAAAGATCAGAGTCTATGGTAGAACCGAACTCCTTTGATACCAATTTTTCACGACCCGTCCTCGGGGCTCGTGCCGTGACTACCCCATGCCCACCTCCCATAGGCCAGGGGATAGAGACTAGCACCATGGCGTAAATCCAGGAAAAAGGGAAGGCATTGCCTTTGAAAAGTAAACAAGCACCACAGAGTAAGCAAGCAGAAAGGTAAACACTAAGTAAAAGTTGGTACAACAGTAAGTGCGGAAAAGTAAAGGGGGCTGGAAATACAATCCCAACTGTAAAATACAACTGAAAGGGGAAAAACAGAAACTGAAAAGTAAAGCCTCAACGTCGAGTTGTCCTCTAGAAGTCCCACCTTAAGGGTGGGTACAGAAACCCTCCACTGCTCCTCGAGTCCAGCCAACCGCTCCGAGTGCGTCCCGCCCAGAGGTCCACCTCCAGGCACCGTCCTGCTCTACAAGCCTCTATCACGATCAGTGTTGTCCGTCATCTGCATCCAACACAACGAAGTGTGGGCATAGCCCATGAAAAGGTGAGTATAAGCTACTTAGTAGGGACCCTGAGACCCCTGAAGGTCTCCCGAAATCCACAAAGGATAATCCACAAAGGAAAGATAAAATCATGAAGTAACATCCGACACTGCTTAGGTATATGCCCATACATATACCTAGGTCATAAA
Source organism: Viscum album (assembly GCA_963277665.1). Lineage (NCBI taxonomy): Eukaryota > Viridiplantae > Streptophyta > Magnoliopsida > Santalales > Viscaceae > Viscum > Viscum album. The sequence goes on from OY728150.1 coordinate 1,521,188,294, forward strand.
TTTCCGTCTGCCTCCAACATCCGAGCCCAAGCATAACCCAATCCACACAGGAAAGCAAAACATAAATCCACACATGATAGCACAACACAATCCACAAAGGAAAGAAAAACAGGATTCAACTCACACAGGTATACTTCTTCAAATGACGACAGGGATGATCAGATGTAGCCGCTGATTCATCGAAGCCATCAGACCCACAAAGGATCGGTAGGTACTAACCCCCGCAATGACCTACACAGGACTGATCAGGAAGGTGAACCCAAAGCTATTGGGAAACTCCTTCTCCATCAAGTACAGCGGTTATGCCGCTACAACCAAGCGCTTCCCTCTTACCTTGGACTACTGTAGTTCTCCACCTATCGGGTACAGTGGGCCTGCTGCTACAACCAAGCGCTACTCCGTGCCGCTACAACCATGTGCTCCTCCGTCGTGGGTCTACCGCTACAACCAAGTGCTCCCCTGTGCTGCTACAGCCAAGCGCACCTCTGTCGTGGGTCTGCCGCGACAACAAAGTTCTCCCCAGTGCCGCTACAACCAAGTGCACCTCTGTTGTGGGTATGCCGCTACAACCAAGCGCTCCCCTATGCCGCTACATCCAAGCGTACCTCTGTCGTGGGTCTGCCGCTACAACCAAGTGCTCCCACCTCTGTCGTGGGTCTGTCGCTACTACCAAGCGCTCTCAGGTGCCGCTACAACCAAGTGCACCTCTTCTGGGTTATCCGTAACACACCGAGTCGTTCGATCAGTTGTCATCAAGTCACAACTGGCTCTAGGGTTTCCGCACACAGCATGCTCGTTCCGGGAGGGTCCACTCCACGAGCTAAGTGTTCGATGCATCAACTGACATGCAGTCCGGAGTTGATGTATCCCAAGATGTACCGTAGTGGTCACTGCCGAAAACATGGAGGATTCCCATACTGTTCTCATCATCGTCGCATTCGAATCCACCGAGGATCTCTGTATAGTCTTCTTTGTTGAAATCGCAGTCTGCACTAGGGTCCCCGCACACAGCAAGCTCGTTCGGGAGGGTCCCCTCCACAAGCTGAGAGGCTGATACATCAACTGACACAAAATCCAGAGTTGATATATATAAAAGTTTTGTATCATCAATAGGAACTCAACGCCGCAGACGGTGCGTCAATCGGACGCCCGGTCTGAGAGTTATTAGCTTCTTTCGTCCGAGGAGCCCGGTTGGTTTTTAAGGAAAAACCAACCCGACTGTGCTCCACCTGTGTCCAAACCTCGGGCGGTGTGAGCCAAAAGATCTGTCTCACGTGGAGGAATCTAACAAAGTCAATGACACGTCAATCAGACGTCCGGTGCTCATGAACCAACCCGTATGAACCCAATGTTTTCTGAAACCTTGAGTTCGATACACCGAAACGACCGCGTCGATCCAAGGATCGCATCGCCACTAACGGCGGGTTGTTCGAAGTCCCGTAGCTCATGTTACGGGAAAAAGACCGAAAACGGTCCGATGAGGGGGGTCTGGGCCCGGGCCGACCCGGCCCGACCCCCCCTGGGTCGGCCGAACCGGTCCAGCCAGGCCAGGGCGCGGCTCGGCCGAGCGGCCGAGCAGCGCGAGGGGCTCACTGCCCCCGCGTGACAGCACCGCGGCCCCCGCGGGGGGCTGCCCTGGATCACCCGGATGCGGCCAGGCCACCGCGTCCCTGAACCGTAGTTCCACGCGACCACGGAACCGCCTCGCCGCCGCGGGTGAAGCCGCGGCGGGGTTTTCCCAGCGGCGCGCTTGGTGCCGCCGCCGCCTCCGTCCGTAGGCGTGGCGCGCCGGTGGATGCTTCCGCAGGCCACCAAAGTTGCTCCGGTGGTCCGATTTCCTTCCCGTCTTTGCCACTGTTCCTCCTGGGTTCCGTTCTTCACTACGGGATCATTAAATCGCCTATGAGGCACGTTTTGTCATCACCCCCCAAATCCGAACAACAATGAAGAACTGTGGAGGGTTGTCGGAACGTGTTCGTTCGTCCCGCACCCTCCGCGTTAGGTGATAACAACCGGGAAGAAAATTCAACATATCAAATAACAATTTTAGTAAATTAAAATTGTTCTTTATGAAACCGGGTTCTTTATTTTAAAATAAACGATCACAAGAATATAAAACATTCAAATAAAATCCCTACCTTGGTCAAGTCGTCGCACGCGCGTTCTTCGTAGAATTGACGGTCGCGAAACAGATGGAGCATCGCATCGCAGAAGCGCATCGCGTCGTCATGGAAGGGCGTCGCGTCATCGCGGAAGGGCGTCGCGTCGACGATCTTGTCGTTGTCGATCGAAGGTTGTCGCAGGGTTGGATTGTCGCGGAATAATTTCGAGGAAGTAGAACCGTCGGCGTCGCGGAACTTGGCGTTGCGTCGTCGATCTCCGAGGGCTTGGCGTTCATCGTCGCCTTTCGTCGAAGGCCGGCGTTCTTCGTGTTCTTCGTGTTCTTCGCGTTCTTCGCGAAGAAGGATGAAGAACTTGAGGTTTGTCAAATCCTCTCAATGAACAACCCTTCAGGAGAAAAAGCGTTGGTCTTATTTTATTAACATGCCAACAATCAAAAAATAGGTAAGTAACGACCCATTAATTCTTAGAATTAATTCAACGAATTAAACGCCCAATTAATTCAATGAATAAAACCGCCCAATTAATTGGTCCGTTAAGAAATTAAGAAAACGCGTCAGTTTACTTTCATAATGAAGGGTTTTCGCGGGTGCGTTACTTAGTGGAAAGAAACGGTGGGGCTCATGCGGGCCCCACCTCACAAATATCCTACCAAGAGGGTGGGATATTTCTGGATAGCACCCTGTCCGCATCAACTCAGCTTAAACTGCTTTATGTGGATTCAAGTGGCTTCCAAGCGGCTTAAGTGAAATAAAATAAAGTTTGTCGTACAATTTATTTTATTTCTTAACTTTAAGCCCAAAAATTAAAAACCACACCCGAGCAAACGCAACTCCGGAAGAGACATTTCTAAGAAATTACCGGTGCTGCGATTCCATCGGTGCCCTCGGAATTCGATTCCGGGAACCAGTTCAAAAGTTAGAAAAACCCACTCCTCCGTTCACTGAACGTACCCGAGCCAAACTTCGGAAAGTGATTCTGGGCACAACGGGCCTCATAATCAAGGACCGTCAGAAGTTGCGTCCTTTTAAAATTCCAAGGAAAATTAAGAAAAAAATTTCCTTGAAATTACGGGTCTTTACATTTTATTTATCACAGTTAAAAGTAAATAGGGTAATTAAGGGAAAAAATGAAATTATTATTACCCTAAAAATGTCTTAATTCTATTAGATAAGTGTAATTAGACCATAAACAACCGTAGGAAATATAATTTATCCTTTAGGTCCACATTAATTATATTATTACATTTATTATTATTTAATTTAAAGAAGATTCAAAAGTTTTAATTTCATTTTTTCATTACTAAAACATTTTTAATATAGTGTTATAAAAAAGATAAATTCGACTCTAAATATTTATTATAAAGATAAAATAATTTCCTAAATAATGGTATTTTATTTATTATTTTTATACATTAAATAATTAAGGTTATCTATGACACAATGATGATGCAATAATTACCTTCTTAATGAGGTATTAAAACAGTTGATATTATAAATATCCAAATAAATGTAATTTGAGACTTTTTACAAATTCCACTAATTTTAAAAAAAAATATGACATGGTAGAGTTTATTATATAATTCCTTTTCTAAGTGATAAGGTTATTATGACTTTCACAAAAACAAAATATTAAATAGTATCAAAATTGACATAAATTAATTTTTGAAACAAATACTATATTATTGGTTGATATAATATTCCTAAAAATCAAAGGTTCATCCAAAGGGCGTAAATAATACTATATATGTCATTAATGAACCAATTTATATTCTTTTGGAAGTTTATAGTATTTTTATCAACCATATATTGTAGGAATACATGAAGACACGGTAAAAGATAAACTATTTAACTAAAAGTTATATCTAAATGATAAGGTTTAAATGGAAACCAAAAAGAGTATAAAAACTATTGGTTGAGATTATTTCTTCCCATATCTGCATTATCTTATAAAAAAATTAATTTGGATCTATTATAAACCAAAATTTATTTTATAATAAAATACTATTTTAAATATTTCGTAAGGGGCCCCTCACCCCTCTTATAAAAGGAAACTACCCCTTCTCTCAAATTCATAGCACCAAAGCCATTTGGCTCGGCCAAACCCTGCCCAAATATCCTCCAAAATTCCCTCAATTCAGACTTTTGTTCTTACATAGGTCAGAAAGCCATCCTAAGGAGCTCATTTGATCAACTCAAAAGGAAACACTTGACGAAGAGGTTATAATATCACTACCCTCTTTCAAATTCTTTTCTTCTTCCACTTCTTCTTTCATTGTTATTTCAAAACTAAAGTAATTAATACAGTACCATCTACAAATATTTATGTTATTATAAATATTTTACAACCATATTCATTATTCTCTCCATCCTATAAATGATAAGTCACCATACGTGCATATATACGGCTTACTGTCTACATGTCGTGGTGTAGTTGGTCATTCAACAATTCACTGTTTGGATGGGTATAATAATGATTATAATTGATGTAAATAATAATTATAACATGTTAATGATTCTGTATATATGATATACCATCCAATTTCATACAATTTAGTCGTGAATATAATGATAATTTTTCTCGTGCGTACGTATGGGTTACCATCTCCATGATGCAATGAGATTCATTTCAATGTTCACCATTCAACGATGATAATAAAAATATATATTATTAATAATTCTGTAATATATGACATAATGATGCTGCTGGAAATATATATATATATATATATATATATCTGTGTGTGTTTGTGTGTGTTTACATTCATCTCATTCACATACTTCCATTCAATACGATATGAAAACAGAAACATCGATTATGCGTACGTACGACCTACCATCTCTATAAATGGTGTTTTACATTTCATATATCTATCTATTATTCATATTTATATTATAAATATATATGATATATAAATCATTTTCATATTCCGGAAGTATTTAACTCATGATCTAAATGATATGATCAAGAATAAAAAGTTAATATACGTAGGAAAAAGAAAGCGATTATTACCTAAAATGATAATTTAACATGGAAATTTTTATTAAATGGGTATTATAAAGTCATAAATGAATCTTGTATAATATAATAAATAAGAATATGGTTCTTTTAAAATTTTATAACATTCTATTTTCATTATACATAAGGATAAATGTACCCTCGACCAAAGGAAAAGTACAAGGTAATGGTTAATTTCACAATCTGTTTATTATCCAAGGTTCTTTTATACATGAGTATCTAATGGGACCTCTTTATCATCCACATCCATGATTATTAAAATGTATTTGAAAACATTTTTACTATTTTCTAGACAATGGTTTAAAGACATTTATACCCTTATTTAACCTTATATGTTTTTGAATGAAATCTTTCTGTCATTTTCCAAACAAGGTGCTTTATAACCTTCTCGACAAAATTATGGTAAGAATGTCTTTTTTAACTTATATGATGTGTGTGGCTATTTTCCCCTGTTATAACACCATCAAATCTTCCCGTACAATATTATTACTATATTTTCAAAATATATTTTTTCTTTAAAATTATGTGACTTTTAAATGATTTCAAAATATAAAGAGATATTTCTCTCAAATAGTTTTGATTTCATCTATGTGAACATCGGTAGATAAATTTTACACTTGTTTGAAGTTGATTTATTATGATACAAATATTTCATATTGTATTTATTTTTTGGTGATATTTTTGACTTTGGATGAGTTATTTTTATAAAATTCATGGATTATGGTTAAAGTATTGACATTTCATATGCTAGTTGTAATATGAATGTTTGCGTTAAATTTCACCCTCTTCTTAAGATGAATGTGTTGGACTAGTATGTTCAGGGTTGGGGACCAGTAAATGTAAGATCTCTGGGTTGGCGTCCAGTTACAGTAGACCCTCTGGGTTAGAGTCTGATTACATAGTCTATCCGGTTTGGAGTCCGGTTAGAGAGGATCTCTGAGTTGGAGTCCGGCTATAGGGGCTCTTTGGGTTGGAGTCCAGTTATAGAGGCTCTCTAGGTTGGAGTCTAGTTATAGAGGCTCTCTGAGAATGGGTCCAGTTATAGTTATCCCATATTTACTTGCCCGAGCCCTTGACATTGAAATTAAAGTCTTGTATTATAGATTCCCTCATTATGAAATTAGTTATTACATGTGATTATTCGACTAGTAGAATATCCATGTGCATGTTAATATGGTAATTTTTTATTTATTTTTCCATATTATTTTCATGTTAATGTTTAAAAGGCTATTATTTTTATTACACATATTTTCATAAAAGTTTATATCTTCTACAGTATTATTTACCCTTACTGAGCATCTGAGCTCACCCCTTTATAATGTTTTATTTTCCCAAGATACCAAGAAGTGTTTTATGATTGATATGCAGGGTTAAGATAAGAAAAAATGGATTTCTCAAAGAACTATCAATGCTATAATGTATGATAGAAAGTGTAATATAACATTCAAGTATATAATCTATTTTCCAAGAATGCTAAACTGATCGGTCCATCAAGACATGATTCCTTATAATCATGCCAATGTATTAAAATAAGGCACCGACTCTGGGTAACTTGGATCGGGGAATTATAGTTGGTATCAGAGGATGTTAAGAAATAACCATGGAAAGCATATTTAGTTAAACACTGATTATATCACATTACCCTAATATAGAATCTATGGATTAGTATAGATGAACTTCTTATAATTTTGGTAATGTAGAGATTTTGTAATTTTTTCAAGAAATATATCCCTGTCTGGATACGAGTAGGTAAGGGTGGCTCTAGCACAGATGTACCTAGGGGTAAAACCTGAAAACACCGCATTTAGCTAGACTTTAACAGAAATTGGTGCACAATAATGGGCCTTACTGCACTCTTGGTTATGACACTCCTGAGGGATATGCATAGGATAGATCACATTTTCATTACAAGCCATTATGAAGGATTTAGGAGTAAATACTTCCTAAAAGAAAAAGTTTTTTATGATTATGGATTATATCCATAAACTATTTAATTCGGTTAGGTATTTAATAAGATTTTATTTATGCATTTCGATTCATAAACTGACCTATTGTATGCCATAGAAGGAATGATAACTGCAGTAATATGTTCGATCCAATGAGTATGAAGGGTCATATATTTCATGGTATTAAGATAATATTTAGAAGGGAATAGTCTCCCATATATTCTCATCATATGAGGAAATTGTATCATGGGTTAATAAGATAAGTAAAGAATTATCTGAGTCTTATGGATTTGAATGGAAGTCAGAGAAGAAAAGGATGGTAAAGAGAATGATGGATAAAGGAAAGTGGGGAATGAAAAATTTTCCCATATGAGATAACTGTGGGAAGAATCACCTTGGTAAATGTTTGATGGGATAGGGGGTGTCTTATAAGTGTGGAGAAAAAGGTCGCTAGGTACATGATTTCAAAGATAAGAAAAATGTTTCAAATGTAAAATGCTTCATCTGCAAGGAGTCTGGACCCTACACAAATCAATATCCTGGTCATCGTAGTATACCGAAAATGATGTTATTGGATAATAATAAAGTTATGATACTACCACAGATGAAGAGGAATGACTAGTGTTCTTATTTTGTCATTAATGAAATATGTCATTTTAGTGTTATATCAATGATGTACCAATTATATGAATTGTGGAAATAAATAAGGATTGTACTGAAGTACTATTTCATTTAGGATTTGAGATTATATGATTCTATGACAAATGACTCAACAACAAGTTAATATTTTTGGGAAATACAAGGTTTAAGGAAATATAATCCTTAATATGGTGCTGATACTGAGGTAGTAATTTTGGAATAAGAGATGGTTGATATGGATAAATTATATTAGATATCTTGACTAACTTGGAACTGATTAATGGTTTGTTTCTTTCCTCATTGTTTCCATATTAAAAAATTTCAGATATAAGGAATGCATATAGTATTCTATAAGGAATAAGGGATCATGAATGTAATCAATACGGTTTTATGGTAATTCAAGGTATTACCGTGTTTTAAAAGTATACATGATGAAGGTATTCAAATGTTTTTATATAGAAAAAATGTTTTCCATTGTGTTTACCTTATAAACTTTGTACTATGAGTTTGGACAGAAGTTATTTGGATAAGACTAAATGTTGGAAAGGATTATGTTTGAAAATTTATACTATCGTTATGGTTAATGAATTTCTGAAAATTATTTTTGGGTTCTTATAAAAAGGACAACCCGGAGGTCGGGAAATGACTTGTTGCGTCCGAAAAGGCCACGAGACCTGAACCCACAACGGAAGTGCGACAAGGGTGCATCACCAACCACTGTCCTACGTGATGTCCTAGATTGTATAATGTAGTTACTTTTTTTAAAATTTCTGATAGGTGAATTATAAATTCATTATTTTTAGAACCCTATAGGATTAGGATAAATATAATATTTTTTGAAATCTTTTGGTGATAATGATGAGTTAGTTGTAGGAATTAGTTGAAGGATGAAACTCTATATGTCAAGTATATATTTTTTTCCACTTATTCTATGGATAAATTAGTTCATAAACATTAGGGAAGGGATCTTAAAACCAAAAATGTGTTATCCTAATACCTTATGTTTTGTTGAACCGGTGGTATTTTAAATCATCATATATTGATGGATTTGAGGCCCTCAATTTTACACTTGCTTGTGATTGATGACCTCAATCACTCCCAGTAAATATTTATGTCTTCCTCAAATTATGTGTCTTTAATTTCCAAAAATGTTCTCCTAATCGAGATCATAATTTGGTGGTGACCCTTTCATTTCACATTCCCTCTTATTAAGACTAAATTTTATTAACCCAAATTTTGATGTGGCATTTCCACAAAGGTATTTTCTATTATTAAACTTTTATTTTTGAAGAACAATTTAAAATTGAGAGGATGAAATTTATTGATGGAGGGGAGAATGTAACACCCCATGATTTCATAGTACTTTATTTCTTCAATGTAATTAAATAACAAGCACTACATGGAACACCGATTTCATGCGCACCACGGCTTACCAAACAAGCCGTTTAAAAGTGGTTATGAATAATATTTTATAAATTTTTAACTTTATATAATCCTTATAATTTTAGAATCCATATTATGAGTTTCTTAGACATAATTTAAGAACTAATTTATTTTTTTCAAATAAAATAAATATTTTTCAAAAAATGCATTTTTAACACCTTTTAATGGAGAACCCTTTTTAAATCAAATATTTGAAACTTCTATATATTAAATTTGAAAAAATAAAATTATTCTTCATAATTGGGATATAAATATTTAGTTTCAATAAATTTTTTCTGTTTTTCTGACATCTTTCTTATTTTGGTGAATAGTGAAAGATACTATATTTTAACTGAAAACCACTTTATTAATAAAAATAGCTAATAGTTTGAAAGTATAGATTTTAATGGTTTGTAAGTATAATTATATTATATTTTTAAAATTTAATCAAATTTTGGTACTTAGAATTAATTTCACTTTGAAATTGGACATAAACAATTTTCAATCTTCTGAAAGTTATTATTTCTTAAAAAAACATTTTTTGTTTTTGGAAAAGGGAATTAATTTTAAATTAATTAATGCATCTTATATGTTTTTATATTTTTAAAATAGAGTTAATTGTTGAATTTAAAAAATCAAAATTATCTTAGGGTGAATTTTTTGTTTTTTATGAAAACATTAAATTTTTTATGAATAGTGAAAACATTGTGTTATTGTTTAAAACCGACTTTTTATTCAAATATTTAATTATTTTATTTAAATTTATTTTAGGTAATAAAATATAAATAATACCGAAATATTTTTAATTTAATTCTTTGGAGTCATTTTATAACTAGTTTAGATATATAAAAGTTTATTGAACTCTTTACCGTCTTTTACCCACCTTCTAGAAGCATTTGAAAATTTGAATAAAACATAATTTTACCGCTTCTGTGAGTTGAATTTAAAAAATATGAAAGATAGAGTTAACCTCAGTATGTAAAATTTGGTTCAATCAGATGAAAATAAGTTTTGGTGAATAGTATCTTTTGACTTTTATTTAGCACAATTAAAAGTAAATAGGGTAATTAAGGGTAAAAATTATATTATAATTACCCTAACACAAGTCCTAATTATATTGGATAAGTTTAATTTGACCAAAAAAAACCTTAGTAATAAAATGTGATCCTCAATATCCACTTTTATTTGATTAGGATATTTATTATTATTTAATTTAAAGAAGTGTAAAAAATGTTAAATTCATGTTTTCATAACAAAAACATTTTTAATATTGGGTTATACATATGATAAAAACGACTATAAATATTCATTAGAAAGATAAAATTATTTCCTACATGATGGTATTTTATTTATAATATTTTTACTTTAAATAAATAATGTTATTTATGAAACAATGATGATGCAGTAATTACCTTCTTAATGAGATATTAAAATAGTTGATATTATAAATATCCAAATAAATGTAATTTGACACATTGGATGAATTACTCTAATTTTATAGGTTAATATTATATTTTTGGGTTTATTAGATAAGTTTATTTTGAAGTGATAAGGTTGTTATGACTTTTACAAAAACAAAATAATAAATAGTGTCAAAATTGACATAAATTAATTTTTAAAACAACGACTATATTTTTGGTTGATATAATATTTCTAAAAATATAAGGTTCGGCCAAAGGGAATAAATATTATTATATATTTCATTAATAAACCACTTGAGTTTCTTATGGAATTTTAGAGTAATTTTATTAACCATATAGTGTAAGAATACAAGAAGACACGGTAAAAGTTACACTCTTTAACTAAGAGTTAAATCTAAAAGATAAGATTAAAATGGTAAACAAAACTTGGATAAATCCTATTTGTTGAGATCATTTTGACTCTTCCCCACATTATCTTCTAAGTAAATCAATTTGGATCCATTATAAACCGAAAATAGTTTTATAATAACATAATAATTTCAGTTTTCCCTTAGGTGCCCCTCACCCCTCTTATAAAAGGGCACATCCCCTTCTCTCAAATTCACATATCCAAATTTATTTAGCTCGGAAAAAAACATCCCAAATATCATCCCAAAATCCCTAAATTCAACCAATAGTCCTTAATTATTTCATAAATCAATCCTATATAGCCCTTTTGATCAACTCAAAAGGAAACACCTGAAAAAGAGGTAATAAATTCACCACCCTCTTTCAAGTTCTTTTCTTCTTCCACTTCTTCTTTATTTTTTGTTTCAATACTAATGTTATAAATCCAGTACCATATACATACTATGATTTTATAATATATATGTTACAACCAAATTCTTTATTCTCTATATCCAGCAAATGACAATGTCACCATACGTGCGTACGTACGGCTTACCGTCTCCATGTCATGGTGTAGTTTGTCATTCAACAATTCACTATTTTGTTGGGTGTAATAATGAGTATAATTGAAGTGAATAATAAATATAACATGTTAATTATTCTACATATATGATATAACATCCAATTTCAGACAATTTCATCGTCAATATGATGATATTTTTGCTCGTGCATACGTACGGATTACTGTCACCACGACGCGATAATATTCATTTACAGGTTCACCATTCAATGATGATTATAAAAATATATATTATTAATAAATATTTAATATATGAAATAATAATTCTATTTTAAACAAATAAATATATATATATATGTATTTATATATTTACATTCATCCCATTCACTTACTTCCATTCAATATGATATGAAAACATAAACATCGTTTATGCGTACGTATGACCTACCATCTCCCTAATTGGTGTTTTTCATTTCATATATCTATCTATTATAAATATTTGTATTCTAAATAAATATAATATATAAATAAGGTTTATTTAGTGGAAGTATTTAAATCATGATCTAAATGATAAGAATAATAATAACAAGTTAAAATACGTACAAAAAAGAAAGCGACTATTAACTGAAATGTCAATTTATCATGAAAATATTTATTAAATGTGTAGTATAAAGTCATAAATTAATCATGTATGATATAATAAATAGGAATACAATTCTGGTATAATTTAATAACATATAGTTGTCATTATACAGGAGGTTAAATGTATAATGACTCATACTTTACATACATTGTTAATACTTCAAAATTGAAGTACACTTATTACAACATATAAAAAACCATTAAAGGACTATATAGATATAGTGTATTTGGAAACTGGGAAACATAAACAACAGGCTCATAAAATCATATACATTGTCTCCCATTTATTTCATCATATCTAGAGTCCCATTTGACATATCCTACTTAATAACCTTTTTCCTGACCTGGGGAAAGAAAACATACAAAAGGGTGATCTGAAATGATCAGAAAGGGTAAACAAAAGAAATATCAATAACATCATATTCATAAGAACATAACATTTTGGAAATCTTAACCTGCAAAAGAGATCATAATTTCATAACATTGGATAAATCATAGTAGTGAAATGTAATCCCAATAATCATAACTTAACACATGAAACATTGTGTAATACACACATAATAAAAAAGAATCATTTCTTAGTAGTCAAGACTCATAGCCAAGACTATCTTAGCAGACAGAGTCCATTTCTGAACTGAGTTCACTCCTCGTTTTAGTCATGTTTCACTGAACCGGATTAACCTGTTTTTCTAGCCATGTCTATCTCATTAGATATAAATCATTACCAAATGAATTGGAGGGATATATATGTCCCACCAATCTCATAATGATATCATTATTGTGTGTGCCACAAATTCATAAATCATACATCATTGCATAACCCATGTAATAAAAATGGGATTCTTAAACCTCGTGACATAATAAAAAAATTCATATAAGATAAAATAATTTATAAAAATAATTCCATCACAACAAAATCAAATCAATGTAATAATACGGATAGAAACAGAACCATATATTATCATAGATGGGAAATAATTTTGATAAAACACTTGAACTCCATTCTTGAGGAAAATAACCTTTCTACTTCAAAAACATTTTTCCTTTCTTAACATGAAATACAATATTAATCTAAATGAAGTTGATTAAAAATAAACTTGAAAACCTGTAAAGGAAGCTTAATGGAAAGAATTTTCTAAAAATCCATTTAGGCCGTATAAGATAAAAAAACATTCTTCTCGTACTTTGGTCGGAAAAGTTAAAAAGTACCTCATATGAAAAATGACAAAAGATTCCTTTCATATCTATTACTAAAAACTCACCGAATGGTAAAATTGGATTTAAAAAATTGTATTAGGATAGAAATAATATTACATATTGAGGAAACATGGATGTGGATGATAATTATTCCCCAGTAAATTCTGAAGTATAAACAATCTCGGATAAAAATTAAGATTTCGAGATTTTCCCTTACCTTAGGTCTGATTTGCTTCGTAAGTGTCCGAACCTCCTGTTTAATGATTTAAATAATGTCATTGACTTATTCCAGAATCATCCTTATTGCTATGATATCATATATGGCCATATTCTTAGCTTCTTATTAGTAATATTTCATTGCTACTTGTTATTCGGGTGTTTATTGATTTTTTTTCTTATGCGTGTTTTGTTGAATAAATTACTATTCTTCTTTTTAGGTTACAAATACCTCATTTACAGAGTGTTATTAGATTAATACATATCATATTTATTCACTCAATTCATTTATATAATCATTATTCAATGAAAATCATATAGAATGAGTCGCATCACATCGTGGAGACGGTATTTCGTACGTACGCATGATCGATGATATCGTTCCCATGATCATGGAATTGTATTGGAGTGTATGTATACTATTTCAGAATCAATATCAATTTAAAATAATCATATATATTTATTACTTACACCATTATACCCATCCAAGTAAGATGATGGTGGAAAATAGATTACACTACGGTGTGGAGAGGGTATTCCGTACGTATGCACGCGCGGTGATTTCGTTTTCTGTAGGATGGACAGATGGTGAAATAGGGGTTTTTCATACTTATAATAACATATCGGTATATGAGTGATACTGATGTTATTACTTCATAAAGAAAAAACTAATGACAAAGAAGTGGAAGAAGAAATAAATTTGAAAGAATCGGTAACAGACATTACCTATTCTTTGAAGCGCCTCTTTGAGAGCTCCTTTTAGGGAACTAAAATTGGTCTTTGAAGAATACCATGACCACTAGTATGTTTCTAGGGAAGTGGAGAAGAGAATTTGGCACAGGTTGGCCAAGCCGGAAGTCCCAAATTGTTGTGAGGAAGAGAGGGAGGAGGTTCCCTTTTATAAGGGAGGAGAGGGGCACCTTAGGAAAAACTAAAAATATTATTCTATTATGAAGTCATATTCGGTTTTTAATAGCTTCAAATTGACTTATTTAGAATCTAAGGTAGATATGGGTCGAAATATTCTCATCCAATAGAATTTAGACAAGTTTAGGTTTCTATTTTAACCTTATCATTTAAATTTAACATTAAGTTAGATAAACTAACATTTACCGTGTCTTCTGGTTTTCTTACACTATAAAGTTAATAAACATTCTATAACAAGACAATAGAACACCATGTTGTTTATAATTAATATATATAACCTTATCTAAGTCATTTGGCCGAACCTTAGGTTTTTAGGAATAAAATAACAATTAATAATATAATATTTGTTTTAAAGACTATTTAGTGTCAATTTTCACACTATTAGGTAATTGATTTTTGTGAAAATAATAACAGAAAGATTAGTTCAAAAAAAGTAAATTAAATCAGTACTAATATGTAATATTAACCAATAAAATTATTGTAATTCATAAAAAGTCTCAAATGAAATATATTTGGTTATTTTTAACATCAATTATTTCAATATTTCATTAATAATATCATTCTATCATAAATAAATTAAATTATTTAAATCTAAAAATAAAAAATAAAATACCATTATGTATGAAATCTTTTTTTCTTTCTAATTAATATTTATAGTCTAATTTATCTTATTTATAACCCTATATTAAAAATTATTTACTTATTAAACATTGATTTTAACTATTTTAACCCTTCTTTAAATAAATTAATATTAAATGTCCTAATCTAATCCAAATGGCCCTAAATGGTCATATATTATTCCTAAGGTTGTTTTTGGTCGAATTAAACTAATCCAATAGAATTATGACATTTTTTAGGGTAATAATAATATCATTTTACCCTTAATTACTATATTTACTTTTAACCATGGTAAAAAAAGTAAAAAGTTATTATTCACCAAAAATTATTTTCATATCATTGAACCATATTTTAGTCCTTCATATTAAATGTGTCTCTCATATTTTCTAAATAACACTCACAGAAGTGGTAAAAGTATGTTTTATGTGAATTTGGAAATTCTCTTAGGAGGTGGGTAAAAGACGGTGAAAAGTTCAATAAATTTTTATATATATAAAATTATTATAAAATTACTCCAATTAATTGAATTGAACTTATATAGGTATTATGTATCAATTTTGACCTAAAATAAATTTAAATAAAATAAAAAATTATTTAAATAAAAAGTTGGTTTTTAAATAGTAACTCAGTGTTTTCGCTATTCATCAAAAATTGAATGTTTTCAGAAAAATACCAAAATTTCACCTTAGGCTAATTTAGATATTCCGAATCCATAAATGAAGTACATTTTGAAAAATAAAATTTACAAAATTTCAAAAAGTGTGTATTACTATTCATAACGGCTAGTTTTAATAATATTTTAATAGCATATCATTGTTTAGTGAAACTCGGTATGGCATACGATGCAAGCTATCGAGGAAGGTTGTGATTACGTGTAAAGAAAGCCAAGATATTATTGTGTGTAGTGAAATATTCCTTTGATGATTTATATAACATAAAAACAAAATATTTCTCATAAAAGTATCGGGTGTTACAAAATGTACCCTCGACCAAAGGAATAGTACATGGTAAGGGTTAATTTCATAGTCCCTTTATTATCTGAGGTTATTTTATACGTGAGTATCTCCTGGGACCTCTTTATAATAAACATCCATGTTTCTTAAAATGAATTTCAAAACATTTTTACTATTTATTAGTCAATGGGTTAAAGTCATTTATACCCTTATTTCACCTTATATGTTTTGGAAAGAAATCGTTCTATCATTTTCCAAACAAGGTAATTTATAACCTTTTCGACAAAATTAAGGTAAAAATGTCTTTTTTAACTAATATGACGGGTGCAGGTATTTTGCACCATTATAACATCTTCAAAGCTTCCCTTACAAGCTTATAAGTATATTTTAGAAATAAAATTATTCTTTAAAATTATGTGACTCTTAAATGATTTCAAAATAGAAAGAGATATTTCTATGAAATTGTTTAGATTCCATCTATGTCAACATCCTTTGAAAAATTTTGCACTTGTTTGAAGTTGATTTATTATGATTCAAATCTTTGATATAGTATTCATGTTTCTGTGATAGGTTTGACTGTGGATGAGTTATTTTTATTCCTTTCGTGGTTTATGATTAAAGTATTGACATTTCCTATGATAGTTTTAATATGAAAGTTTATGTTATATTTCAACATCTTCTTATGATGAATGTGTTGGACTAGTATGTTCTGGGTTGGGGACCGGTAAAAGTAAGCCCTCTGGGTTGGGGTCCGGTAACAGTTGACCCTCCGGGTTGGAGTCCAGCTATGGAGGCTCTCCGGTTTGGAGTCCGGTTATTGAGGATCTCCCGGTTGGTGTCCAGTTACAGAGCCTCTCCGGGTTGGAGTCTAGTTACAGAGGCTCTCCGGGTTGGGGTCTGGTTACAGTTAGCCCCCAGGTCCTTACACAAGTCCTTGACACAGAAATTAAATTCTGGTACTATTCATTCCCTCTTTATGAAATTATTTATTACATTTGATTATTCGACTAGAAAAATATCTATGTGCATGTTAATATGGTAATTTTTTATTTATTTTTTACATATTATTTTCTTGATTATTTTTAAATTGTTGTTGTTTTTATTACACATATTTCCTTAAATGTTTATAGCTTCTACTAAATTATTTACCATTACTGAGCATCTGATGTCACCCCTTTCTAATGTTTTATTTTCCCGGGATACCATGATGTGTTTTATGATTGAGAAGCAAGGATAAGATAAGGGAAGAATATAGTTCTCAAAGAACAATATATGTTGTAATGTGTGTGAGAAAGTGCAATGTAACATTCATGGATGTAATCTATTTTCCAAGAATGATAAGCTGATCGGTCCTTCGGGACTTGGTTCCTTGTAATCATGACAATGTATTAAAATAATGCACCGACTCTAGATAACTAGGTTCGGGGCATTACAGCTGGTATCAGAGGATGTTATGAAATAAACATGGAAACTAGATTTATAATAACCATTATTAGAGAACGTTATCCAAAGATAGACTCTGAGGATTAGTATAGATGAACTTCCTCGAGTTTTGGTATTGTATAGATTTTGTGAGATTTCCAAGAAATACATCCTTGTCTTGATACGAGCAGGTAGAGGTGGATTTGGCACATATGTACCTTGGGGTAAAACTGAAAACACCAATTTAGCTATACATGAATGGGAATTAGTACATGACAATGGGCTTTGTTGAACTCTTGGTTACGACACTCCCAGGGGATATGCTTTGGATAATTCACATTTTCATTACAGGCTATTATGAAGGATTTATGAGTAAATACATCCTCAAAGAAAATGTTCCTATGATTATGGATTATATCCATAAACTTTTCAATTTACATTTGGTATTTTACATGTTTTAAATTATGAATTGTGATTCATAAACTGACCTAGTGTATTCCATTGTTTAGAAATGGTGCCGAGTAGAAGGAATTATAACTCCAGCAATACGTTCAATACAAAGTGTAAGAAGGATCATATCTTTCATGGTATTAAGCCATCATTTTGAAGGGAAATAATCTTCCACATATTCTCATCATATAATGAAATAGTATCATTTTCTAATAATATAATTAAAGAATTATATGAGTCATATATCTTTGTAGGGAAGTCAGAGAAGAAAAGGAGGGTAGAGAGAATGATGGATAATGTATAGAGGGGAAAGAAATATTTTTCCATATGAGATAACTTCAGAAAGAATCACATTGGAAAATTCTGGAAGGGAATGGGCATTTGTTATAAGTGTTGAGAAAAAGGACACCAAGTACGTGGTTTCAAGGGTAAGAAAAATGTTTCAAATATAAAATTCATCATCTGCAAGGAGTCCGGACACTACGCAAATCAATGTCCCAGTCATCAGAGTATACCGCAAATGATGCTATTAGAAAATAATCAAGTTATGATACTAGCACAAATGAAGATGAATAACTAGTGTTCTTATGTTTTCATTTACAAAAAATATCATTTCAATGTTATATCGATGACATACCAATTATATGATTTATGGAAACAAATAAGGATTGTACTACAGTACTATTTAATTGAGGATTTGAGATTATATGGTTCTATGAAAAGTGAATCAACAACAAGTTAAACTTTTTATGAAATACATGGTTGGAGGGAAGATAAACCTTAATATGGTCCTGATACCGGGGTAGTAATTTTGGAATAAGAGATGGTCGATTTGGATAAATTATATTGGATAATCTTGACTACCTTGGAACTGATTAAAGGTATGTTTATTTCATCATTGTTGGAGTATTCAAAATTTATGTATATATGGAATTTATATATTTTTCTATAAGGAATAAGGGATAATGAATGTAATCAATAAGGTTTTATGGTAATTCAGGGTATTACCATGTTTTAATAGTACACATGATGAAGGTATTCAACATGTTTTTATGTGAAAAAAAATATCTTCATTGTGTTCACCTTCCTTATAAATTTTGGACAATGAGTTTGGAAAAAAGTATTTTGGATAGGACTAAAGGTTGGAATGGATTAAGTATTACAATGGATACTATCGTTATGGTTATATCATTTCGGAAAAATATTTTGGGATTGTCATAAAAAGGACAACCCAAAGGTCGGGCAACGACTCATCACGTCTGGAAAGGCCGCGAGACATGAACCCACAACCGAAGGGCGACAAGGATGCATCACCAAACACTAGCCTACATGATGTATTGGATTGTATAATGTAGTTTCTTTTGTGAAAATTTATTATAGGTGAATTATAAATTCATTGTTTTTTGGAACCATATAAGATTAGGATAAATAGAATATTTTTTGAAATATTTTGGAGTGAAAGAAGAGTTTGTGGTAGGAATTAGTAGAAGGATGAAACA
This sequence comes from Viscum album, assembly GCA_963277665.1. Lineage (NCBI taxonomy): Eukaryota > Viridiplantae > Streptophyta > Magnoliopsida > Santalales > Viscaceae > Viscum > Viscum album. Next base: position 1,521,207,692 of record OY728150.1, read on the forward strand.
CTACATGTCAAGTATATATTTTTCCCTCTTATTATATGGATAAATTTATTCTTAAACATTAGGATAGGGATATGAAAACAAAAAAAGTGTTATCCTAATACCATATGTTTTGTTGAACCGATGGTATTTTAAATCATCATTGATTGATGGATTTTAGGCCCTCAATTTTACACTTTCTTGTGATTGATGACCTCAATCACTCCCTATAAATATTTAAGTATTCCTCTAAGTATGTGTCTTTAATTTCAAAAAAATTTCTCCTAATCAAGATCATAATTTTGTGGTGACCCTTTCATTTCCATCAAACTTATTAAGACTAAATTTTATTAACCCAATTTCCGATGTGGGTTTTCAACAAAGGTAATTTATATTTTCAACCATTTATTTTTTAAAAACAATTTCAAATTGAGAGGATGCAATTAATTTAAGAAGGGGATAATGTAACACCCCAAGATTTCATAGTACATTATTTCTTCAAAGTAATTAAATAACTTGCACTACATGCAACACCAAGTTCAAGCACACCACGACTTACCAAACTAGACATTCAAAGGCAGTATATGAATAGTATTTTATAAATTTTGAACATTATATAATCCTTATAATTTTAGAATCCATATTATGAGTTTCTTAGGCATAATTTAAGAACAAATCCATTTTTTCAGATAAAATAAATTTTTTTTAAAAAAATGAAATTTTACAACCTTTTAATGGAGAACCCATTTTAAATCCAATATTTGAAACTTATATATATTCAATTTGACAAAATAAACTTCATCTTTATAATCGGGACATAAAAATTTAGTTTCAGTAATTTTTTGGTGTTTTTCTGATAACTTCATATTTGAGTGAATAGTGAAAAATACTACATTTTAACTGAAAAAAACTTTTTTAATCAAAATAATTTATAGTGTTCAATTATAGATTTTAATGGTTTGTAAGTATAATTAGATTTCATTTTTACCATTTAATCCAATTTTGGTAATTTGAAGTAATTTCACTTTGAAATTGGACATAAACAAGTGTCAATCTTTTGATACTTATTATTTCTTAAACATACGCATTCTTGTTTTGACAACAGGAATTAATTTTAAATTAATTAATGACACTTTTGTGTTTTGAAATTGGTAAAATAGAATTAATTTTTTAATTAATAATATCAAAATTAGATTAGGTTAAATATTTGGTATTTTTCTAAAAGCTTTCAAATTTTGATGAATAGTGAAAACATTGCGTTATTGTTTAAAACCAAGATTTTATTTAAATAATAAAATATTTAATTTAAATTTATTTTAGGTCAAAATAGATACATATTACCTACATATTTTAAATTTAATTTATTGATGTCATTTTATAATAATTTTAGATATATAAAATTTTAATGAACTTTTTATCGTCTTTAACCCACCTTCTAAGAGCATTTGAAAATTTGCATAAAACATAATTTTACCCCTTCTGTGACTTGAATTTCAAAATTATGAGACACAGGTTTAACCTCATAAATTAAAATCTGGTTCAATAAGATGAAAATAATTTTTTGTGAATAATAACTTTTGACTTTTATTTACCACGGTTAAAAGTAAATAGGATAATTAAGGGTAAAAATTATATTATAATTACCCTAACACATGTCCTAATTCTATTGAATAAGGGTAATAAGACAAAAAATAACCTTAGGAATAAAATTTTATCCTCTAGTTCCACTTGGATTATATTAGAAAATTTATAATTATTTAATTTAAAGAAGAGTTAAAAGTGCTAAATTCATGTTTTCATAACAAAAACATTTTTAATATAGGGTTATCCATAAGATAAATATGACTATAAATATTAATTAGAAATATAAACTGATTACATATATAATGGTATTTTAGTTATAATATTTATACATTAAATAATTAATGTTATTTATGATAAGACTATGATGCAGTAATTACCATCTTAATGAGATATTAAAAAAATTGATATTATAAATATCCAAATAAATGTAATTTCATAGTTTTTATGAATTACAATAATATTTTAGTTTTATATGAGATGTTAGGGTTTGTTATACAATTTTTTTAAGAAGTGATAAGGTTGTTATGATTTTCATAAAAACAAATTATTAAATAGTTTCAAAATTGAAATAAATTAATTTTTAAAACAAATACTATTTTATTAGTTGATATAATATTCTTAAAAATCTAAGGGTCATCCAAAGGGATTAACTAATATTATATATTTCATTAATGAACCACTTTATGTTCTTTTTAATGTTTAGAGTAATTTTATTAACCATATAGTGTAATAATACAAGTAGACACGATAAAAGTTAAACTATTTAACTAAGAGATAAATCAAAATGATAAGGTTAAAATAGTAACCTAAACCTATATAAAACTTATTTGTTAAGAGGATTGTGACCCATAACCACAATAGATTTAAAATAAATCAATTTATATCAACTATAAACCGAATATTATTTTATAATATAATAATATTTTATGTTCTTTCTAAGGTTCCCCCCACCCATTTTATAAAAGGGAATTTCCCTTTCTCTAAAATTCACACCTCAAAAGCCATTTGTATCGTCCAAACGCTACCCAAATATCCTCCCAAAATCTCTCACAAAATCCTATAGGCCTTAAATTTGTCTTAAATCTAACCTATGAAGCCCTTTTGATCAACTCACAAGGAAACACCCGAAAAAGATGTTATAATTTCATCACCCTCTTTTAAATTATTTTCTTCTTCCGCATCTTTATTTTTTGATGTTTCCATAATAAAGTCATAACTCCATTACCTTATAAATAATATGTTTTTATTATAAATATTGTACAACAATATTCTTTATTCTCTCTATCCTATAAATGACAATGTCACCATATGTGAATACGTACGGCTTACCGTCTCCATGTCGTGGTGTAGTTTGTAATTGAACAATTCACTATTTGCATTGGTATAATAAGGAGTATAGTTGATGTAAGTAATAAATATGAAATGTTAATGATTAGGTATATATGATATACCATCCAATTTTATACAATTTCATCATCAATATAATGATATTTTTGCTCGTGCGTACGTACGGATTACCGTCTCCACAACGCGATGAGATTCATTTCCGCATTCACCATTCAACGATGATTATAAAAATATATATTCTTAATAAGTATATAATATATGACATAATAATGCTTCTATAAATATATATATATATATATGTATGTATGTATGTATGTATGTATTTACATTCATCTGATTCACTTAATTCCATTCAAAAAGATATGTATATAGAAACATCGTTTATGCGTATGTACGGCCTACAATATCCATAAACGGTGTTTTCAATTTCATATATCTATCTATTATACAAATTTATATTCTAGAAATATATTATATTTGGATCATTTTTATATGATGGAAGTATTTAAATCATGATCTAAACTATATGATCAAGAATAACAAGTTAAAATACATACGAAAAAGATAGCAATTATTACCAGAAATGTTAATTTAACAAGGAAATATTTATTAACTTGGTAGTATAAAGTAATATATGAATCATGTATGATATAATAAATATGAATATGGTTCTGGTATAAATTGATAATATACTATTATCATTATACATGAGGTTAAACGTACCCTCGACCAAAGGAAAGTACAAGGTAAGGGTTAATTTTACAATGTCTTTATTATCCAAGATTGTTTTATACTAGAGTATCTACAGGGACATCTGAATCATCCACATCCATGTTTCAAAAAATTAATTTGAAATAATTTTTTCTATTTTCTAGATAATGGTATAAATACATTTATACCCTTATTTGACATTATATTTTTTTGAAATGAATCTCTCCATTGTTTTCGAAACAAGGTACTTTATATCCTTTTCGACAATATTAAGGTAAGAATGTCTTTCTAAATTATATGGTGGGTGTGGCTATTTTCTGCCATTATAACATCGTCGTAGCTTCCCATAAAATCATATAATTATATTTTCAAAATAAATGTTTTCATTATAATTATTTTACTCTTCAATGATTTCAAAATAGAAAGAAAAATTTCTCTCAAATAGTTTTGATTTCATCCATGTAAACATCCTTTGATAAATTTTACGCTGGTTTGAAGTTGATTTATTATGATAAAAATCATCCATATTGTATTTAAGTTTTTGTGATATGTTTCACTATAGATATGTTATTTTTATCCCATTAATGGTTTATGGTTGAATTATTGACATTTCATATGCTAGTTTTAATATGAATGTGTTGGACTAGTATGTTCCAGGTTGGGGACTGGTAAAAGTATGCCCTCCGAGTTGAGGTCTGATTACATCAGATCCTCTGTGTTGGAGTTTGGTTACAGAGTCTCTCAAGGTTGTAGTCCGGTTACAGAGGGTCTCCGGGTTGAAGTTCGGTTATAGAGGCTCTCGGGGTTGGAGTCTGGTTACAGAGGCTCTCCAAGTTGGAGTCCGGTTACAAAGTCTCTCCGGGATGGGGTCTGGTTACAGTTAGCCCCTCATTCCTGGAATGAGGTCTTGACACAAAAATTAATTTTTGCTATTATATATTCCCACATTATGAAATTTTTATTACATGTGATTATTCAACTAGTAGAATATCCATGTGCATGTTAATATTATAATTTTTGATTTATATTTTCCATATTATGTTCATCTTTATGTTTAAAAGGATGTTTTTTTATTACACATTTTTCCATAAAATTTTATCTCTTCCGCTAAATTATTTTCCCTTACTAAGCATCTGAGATCACCCATTTCTTATGTTTTATTTTCCCAGGATCTCACGAAGTGTTTTATAATTGAGATGTAGGGTTAATATAAGGAAACAATGGTGTTCTCAAAGATCTTTCTATGTTGTATTTTATGTTATAAAGTGTAATGTAACGTTCATGTTTGAAATCTATTTTCCATGAATGCTAAAATGGTCGGTCCTTCGATACATGATTCTTTGTAATCATGCCAATGTATTAAAATAATGCACCGGATCTGGGTAACTCAGTTCAGGGAGTTACACTTCATATGCCTATAAATTATTATTATATCATGACAAGAAAGAAACATTTAATAAGAAGAGTAGTAACATTACGAATCAATGGCATGTCTGGATGCTGGTAACATATTTCACCTCTATTCATACTCTTGGGATGGAATATCATGGAAGCATCTTAGGTGTGGAACCCAAGGTATCCCATATAGATGATGAGTTAGTAATAACAGGGGTATATGTTTTCCATTGATTTTCACCTCATACATTGCATGTTTTTTATAAGGTATCTAATTTCATGGGACAATATTTTCCAAGTATTTTACATCAGAAGTTTCATGTTTAAAATGGAGTAAGTGTTTGGGTTACATCACAATGTCAACATAATATCGGGAAAGGATAAGATGTATCATTGAGACGAATCATGAAAAAAGTTTAATGTCTTCTGGAGACTAGATGATATTGATCAGAATACCCATTATGGTAGATCAAGGAGGTGTGTTCCTAGGAGGGATGATGTCAAACCAAAATTGTTTTCCAATGGATAGAATTACCCATAGAGGAAAAACATGATGGTTGGATCTAACACCCCATGGATTAGAAACCAAGATGGTTGGATCTAGAAATCCATAGTGATAGAATCAGGGTGGATGGATTGAACACCCCATGGAGGAAGAACTAGGATGGTTCGATATAATGCAACAAAGCGGGGGAACCAGGATGGTTTTATCTAATGGACAATGTATGTGGAACAGAGATTGTTGGATCTAACTATCCATGTAGGTGAAACCATGACGGTTGTATATAACACCCCATAAAGAAATATCAAGGAGGGATGTCACTAGAAGGTAGTACCTTAGTTTAGCATTCGTCAGGATTCCCCTTGAGGTAAAATAACAGAGTTGATCAGAATTCCCCTTGAGGTGGATTAGGTAGGTGTGTCCCAAGAGGGGAAAACCTGAGTTTACTGTTGATTAGGATTGAACTTCATGGAGGTTTCTTACATACTCTGTTTATAATAAATAAATTAAAATCCATGTAATTCAATTCCATAATTTAAGGTTGTGTGATAGGTATAATTCGGACAGTTTACCACCATGTGGTAAGGATGTCCATGCCATAAAAGGAGCATCAACAGATGATGGTGGATTGTTTTTCATTGAATATTCCCATATCAAGAAGATTTATCTAGGATTGGATGACATTGGAAATACTCATCGAGCTACCCTATGGAATTGGAGGATATGTGGTCTCCATGTGTGGGAATAATTTTACTAGGGATGTTGCTAGGAGAACACGAGGGAGGATTTTTTGTAAATTTTTGGATCTTCAGAACACTTCCTGTGTACCCTAGATAGTTTTTAATGAAATATTACATAGTTTTGAATGTGTTGGGATAACACTTGGAATGAGTCCCTTCTGAGGTAGAGTTTGGATATTATACCATATTAAAGTCCCATATGAGGTGGAGATCGGTAATTTTACAGGATAGGTGGCCCATCTGAGGTAAAGATTGAAAATAATGTTGGATAAGTGGCCCATATGAGTTGGATATTGGGTATTATACTATATATGAGACTCATATGAGGAGGATATTGGTGCCTATAACAAATTGGAGGCCCATATGATGTATATATTAGGGTTTATACTAGATATGTGGCACATTTGAGGTGGATATTGGGGCGTATACCAGACGTTAGGGAATTGTGAGCTGGATATTGGGGATTATACTAGATAAGATGACCATCTGAGATTAATATTGGGACTTATACTTGATTGGGGGCCCATATGAGAAGGATATTGGGGATTACACTAGATATGAGGCCCATATGAGGTGGATAAAGGGGCTTATAAAATATATGAGGACCATTTGAGCGTGTGACCATGTAGATTTTATGATCACTGCTAACCTATATGCCAATGTGATTCATTATTGGTGTGAGGAACATGAGGAAGTAATATATTTGATGATCAAGTGATTTCACTTTGTCTACTGGTGGAATGATTCTAGGGTGATGCTAGGAGAAAAAATGGTGTGGCTGGGATTACACATTGAGGCTTTCCAAGGAGGATCTCATTTTATCTGAGTAAAACAATATATAATATTGTTCTTTCAGCACATGGTAAGTGGGTATAACACAAGGAAGCTATTTTAAGGACCCTAAAATCTAATATAGGAACCTTGTATTGAATAGTGTGTATGACATAAAACACCATCCTCGTAATGGAATATAATACCTAGAGTGGTTATAACATATTTAATATTTCAAATAAATTCAATATAATTTAAATCTATAAATTAATGAAGTGCTATGTTGTCATTAAAAACATGCAACAACGAGTTTCTTCAATGGATTTCATTACATGCAATACTATGTTTTACCGAAAAACAAAATATTATTAAAAATAATGATTTAATATAATAATACATAATATAGATGTTAAATTAGAGATTATGAATATTATTAACTAAATACTGAAAATATATGGTTTAAACAGTTATAAAATTAATTAATAAGTTACCAATTAATTAGAAATGAAAATATAAATCAATTGAATATAAAGGTTATATTATTATTTTTATTCTCACAAAAGTGATTCTTATTAATAAATTAAATTAATTAAATTTTTGAGTGATATTAATGATATATAGTTGTTATATATTCAATCTAATTTTTTTGATATTCATCTAATAGATTTTATAACTCTATGATAATAACAAAAAAAATATTACACAGTAAAGCGTATATTTTTATTTATTTAGTATCGCCGCCTTTTAATGGAAAACTGTTTTAAATAAATTTTTTTGACATTTTATAAATATTATACATCAAAATAAAATTAATATTTTAAATAATAAAATAAATTTTTTTGGGAGAATTTTTCATATTATTTTGTGAAGTTTTATTTTTAATGAATATTTAAAAATAATTAATTTTATCTCAAAAATGATTTTTCATATAATTTATTTATAAGTATATATTATATTATTGATTAATTTTAATATTTAATTATATCAAATTTTTATCAATTAATCTTAGGTTAGTATAATCAATTTCTCGTTGAAATTGAATATAAAAACATATCAAACTTTTGAATGTTTTTACTATAAAAACATGCATTATCATCATGTCTGCGGGATTAAATTTAAATTAAATTATACCACTTCTATGATGGTAATTTGGAAAAATAGATTAATTATTTTTAATAATAATAAATTATATTTTATAATATGATTAATGTAGTTTGTATCCTATTGTGTTAGTTAAATTATTTAAAATTTATTACAACAATTAAGGTTATATTAAGAATAATAAGCGAGTAATTGTAAACTTAAGGCCTAATATGATCTAAAAATTTTCAGGAATCCAATATATGGCCATATATCAGCCTTATTATCTTTTTTATTGACTTTGTAACACTATTGATGCACATTAAATTAAAAAAAACATGGATGGGGTTCCTTTTTCCAAAATATTAGAAGATTGCCACTCCTCCTCAACTATAAAAGGCCTCCTTTCCTCCCACTTCATATCACCTATAAATCCAATTATATTGGAAAAATATATAAATAATTAACTCCAAAACATCCCTCCACTACTCCTTGAAAATTACCTTTTTAATTAAGTCAATAAAAATAATCCATTTGGTGCAAAGCAAATGGAGTTACCTGATTAATAGGTAACATCTTTCCTAAAGTTCTTTAATTATATTTACATTATCCACTCCCTAAAATATTATTATCACATTTTTATATAGAAAATAATTTATGATATATATAATAGGATGTTTTTATGCTAATGGTTCATCCTAAACTCACACACACTTCCATCTAATGGGTAATGAACATTCTGTTTACGTGCAAGAAGAACGACCACCTCACGAAATGATGAATATTCATTTATTTCTTCACTGCCACTCATGGTAAAAATTATTAGGGAAATAGATTTATATATGTTATATATGATATTTATTAGGTATTAAAACTTATTTTAATTCTATTACAACACATACCATTATTATTTCCATTTTTTGTATAAACGATAACTTCATTTGTGGAAGTGTGGATTATTGTCCCCTCAAAGAGACCTAATTCATTCACATGAAACATTGAAGTTATATACAATGGTTTTAATTAAAAATATGTGATATAAAAAAATTTATATGATATTAATGAAATAATTTCCTTTCTTGAAATATAATATATATCATTTTCATTATTACCCACTCACACACTTAAAAAGTCATAATATCCTTCATCGGCATGTGGACTTTTGAATACTCAACATGATGTGATTCCTTTTACATCATAATAATTATATTTATAATTATATATGATTAAATAATATTCTATTTAGGATATAATTATTTTTTATTCAAATATTTAAGCTACTTAGCTTTTTTCCATAGTGATCATTGAAAAATGGGAATGTTACCCATACGTTTGTCAGATCTACAGGCTCCATGATTGTAACGTTGTTTCCTTTTTCATTACCATATTTAATCATTTGTTATAAAAGTTTATTTTATGAATAAATATGGTAATTAGGTTATTTTTATTATTCTAGATAAGTTATATTATGACCCCTTTGACCATAATTGACCTACCAATGTTGTTTTGACACATAATTTGAAACTATTCAAAACAGTCAACATAAACTTAACTATTTAAGTAGTGTTATATGACAAGTTAATAAGTGAAATAAATGTTATTAAAACATTAAAAGTTTATCATTAATTTAAATAATTATTATAATTTTGTTTTCATTAAAATAAAGACACATAAGACAAGTCAGTCTTTGGGTAAGGGATTTTCATCTCACTTCATACATTTGTGAGATAAATGTCATATTCACCACATAACTCTTTTGTGTTGTTTATCTAATATAAATTTTAATATATCAAAAAATGAATTAATTTATATTAATTTTTTTATTTTATAATTGAACTATTTCTTACAAGGGAATTTGAATCTAAAGTTACCAATTGGAAAAGTACTTTATTACACAATTTCTTTTCAATTGGTTATATTACTTATTGTCATTAATATTATATGATTATGGGTATTATCACATTTTTACTTTATATTGTTGAATTTAAAAAAAAATATTATGTGTATTTAAATTTGAAACACTTAATCTATTCATTGATTTGATTTCACATCAATGTTATGATCTTTTTAAGGGTTTAATTCACAATCTCGTCTTGTTGGTGATTTTTTACACATGAATTCCCATGAGAGGAAATTATTTCATCATTGAATAATAAACCCATTAATTTTATTTTCCATTGGTTATTCATGACCCTTTTCAAGTAATAGAACCATTCCTCCACTCTTGTGTACTAAAAATGTGTTCGGAAATGTTTTTTTATGAAAACATTTCTTCATTTCCGTCTTTAGTTAGGGAAAAAATATACTTATAAACACCATGTTTTATTATAATGTTTTAAAACTTTTTAATATTATGTAGTCAATAAATGTTTAACCTTTTTTTCTTATACCATTTTTTGCATATAAATATTCTTTTTTTCAAATCAAATGATACATTTTCTAACCTTTTAACATGAAAAAAGGAGTATTCTTGTTACCTCGTATGGGATGTACATATTTACCTGCAATCATTTCATAGAAACATCCACTTCATTTTTTAAATGTTACTTTTTAAATGATTTTTATTTGTGGGTCAATATATATATAGGTATTTTTTTTAGAAATTATATTTCATTGAGGCTTATTTGTTATTATGCACAAATTCACATTTTTAGGGTGTTTATTCTTCAATTTGACATGTTATATCCTGAATCTTATTACTCTCACTTTATTCTATATATAATTTAACTTTATTACATTCTAGGTATTATGATTTAAATGTTTCGATGTGGTATGAGACACTTTGTAATGTTTAAATACTATTATATAATAGAATTTTCTTAATTAATATATTTTCAATCTCACATTATTTTGTGATGGTTAAATTTCTCATGAAAAAATCCATTCATTTTAATCATTTTTCATGGGAACTTTACATGAACATATATTTTTTATATAATGGATATTTTTATTTCAGAAACCATATATCATTTTTACATACGATGTTTACTATGATAGTTAATTGATTAACTGGGGAATTATTGATAATTATATATTATTTATTCAATACAGATATCAGATATACCATATTATTTAATTTGATTAATTAATATTAGTAATTCATTGGACTGGTAATTACGGGTGGTTCCTAATCATTATAAATCTTTTTGATTCATTGATTGGTTATCATGAGAAAAACTAGCATTGAAAATTAACTGGGGTTTTATCTGTGGTTTTAAATAATCTTTTGAAAGGCCTTGATAGTACATGTTTTCAAGTGCCTTAAACATTATGTCCAATAACTAATCATTTACCTCAGATAGTTTCAGTTACTATGCATCTATGAGTATTTATTTCAATATATCAATAGATTCATTTCATTTCTATTAATTGATTTAATGGAATGTGCTTTAGTTTCTGACCTTGTCATATTGATTTTTCGTTACATAGTTAATTTAATGGAATGTGTTTCTAGTAATAACCATTCCATATTGTTTATGAACTAAATTATCAGTTTTTTATTACATTATATTTGTTTTCTGTTATTTATCATTCCATAATTATTATTATCATTGATTCATTATTGCTTCCACTATATTTTTCCCTTATAGAGAATTTCATCTCACCCTAATTATTTTTCTTTCCCAAGGAATATAATGAGCGTACTATGAATGATATGTGGGAATTTTTTAGATTCATTAAATTTATGCTTGAATTTATTTATATATTTGTAAAAAAAAAAATTTGTCTGTATTCATTTGTAATACAAGACTCATTTATTTATCTTGTTTACCAAGACTACTAAACTCCTCAGTCCGTCGGGATATGGTTTCTTATAATCATGCTATTTTAATTAATATCTTACACTAGATCTTGGCATTCAAGGGTAAGGTTTCTATAATTGGTATCAAATTATGTTTATTAGTACCCTTGGAATCTTTATTTGGAAAAATTATATTAGGGAGAACAACCCTATGATAGACATTGAAGATAAGTATACAAGAACATCCCATAATTTTTGTAAGGTGGTGATTATATGGGTATTCCTTGAAATACATCCATGTGTTGATACTAAAAGAGGACATGGATCAAGAAAATGTGGACCTAGGGCTAAAAACACTAACCAGGTGTCTCTGTCCTAACTCGGGGTAACCTGGTACATGAAAATGGGCATTACTGCGCTTCTGGTTTGACACACATGGGGGGAATAGGTTTAGGATAATTAAAATTTTATTTACAAACCATTATGAAGGATTTTGAAAATGAATAAACTAGGATAAACCAAATGTGTTTCTTATTGATGATAATGTGTTATGATAAGAAATCATAAAATTGATATTATGGAATATCCTTTGACCAATGAAGGACCTGTGTCGATATAAAATGGTTGGATTATTTATGTATTAAGGTTGTATGAAATAACTAATATAAAAGGATATTTATTGATTAACCTAATATCAATGATGTCTATCATATTTTCTTTGGAAATTATTTTAACAAAGTTTTAGAAAAGGAATAAATGTATGATAGGTGACAACCAAACAAGTATAGTAAGTCTACAAGTCTTGAACACATGACTGGAGGACGATAAGGTTTTTCCACCAACCAGTGACCTATTCAATGTCCTGGTTAATATGTGAAATTTTTTATTTAAAAAATTTGAAAAATAAATGATAATGGTAAACCAGTGGTATCACTTTTATGGTTTAGATATTAATGTGTTGACCATATTAGTTTTGTAAAATAGTAATAGATAAATAGATAGAATTGTAACTCTTTTATGGGACTTAAGATCATTTGGAAATGATTTTTAGTTATTGAGGAGTCACATTAAATTTTGGATGAATTGTAAAACTGATCTAAGAATATCTAATAGATGAATTTTTTTTATAAAAATATATCAAGTATATTTCTTTAAATCATTTGGATGTAAATTAATTAATCAAGATTAGGAAAATTTTCAAAATAATTGTTCTCCTAATATGTTAATTATTATTGAACTGATAGTCCACTAAATAATCATATATTTATAGGTTTGAGGCCCTTAACATTCCATTGATCAATAACTTGTTTTTTATTGATGAATTAAATCACCCCTATAAGTATTTAATATTTTCCTCTATGTATGTATCTCTACATTCCACTAAATTTCTTTTATATAGATACCTAGTTATATGATATTCCATGTAACCCTTTTACTTCCCATTCTCACTTTTCAACAGGATGTTTTAAGAACCCTTCACATGATGAAGGGTTTCAAAATAATAAATATAAGACAATATATCAACATTATATAGTTTAAATTGTGATGACATAATTTAATTAATTTGGGGTAATTGTAACACCCCAAAAATATAAATTATGAATGTTGTATTCAATATCATGTATGACACACAATACCAAGCGCACAGTGGAAGAAAATATCCAAAGTATTTATAAAATATTAAATATTTTAAATAAACTTAGTATAATAAGTATCTATCAATGATCATGACTCTATGTTAGCATATTGAAACATGCTACAACGAGTTTCTTAAATGGTTTATGTTACATAAAAGATCGAGTTTTACCAAAAAACAATATATTATTAAATGTTACTATAAAATATAATAATACATAACATAGAAATTAAATTAAAACTTATTAATAGTATTACCTAACATATGAAATTATATTTTTTAATAAAAATATAAAAATAATTAATATGTCACCAATTAATTAGAAATAAAAATATAAACCAATCGAATATAAAGTAAATATAATTATTTTTATACTCACAAAGGAATTTTCTTGAATAAATTAAATTAATTACAATTAGTGAATATTACTAATGAAATATAAATTTTATACATTAAATGTAATATTTTTATATTCATCTAATAGATTTTTAATTATAAGAGAATAATAAACCCAATATTACACATAATAAAAAATATATTTATCAAGTTTCTTTTATCACCTTTTATTGGTGAACCTATTTGAAATCGAATTTTGGAAATTTAATAAATATCCTATATCAAAATAAAATTTATATATCAATAAGGAACACAAAAATTAGTATAGTGTTAATTTTTCCAATTTTTTTAAAGTATATGGTTGTATTTAATGGTTAAAAATAAATAATTTTAACTCCAAACTACTGTTTTGTCTAATTTATTTTTAAGAATATATTATAATTTATTTTTATTTTTATGTTTAATTAAATAATATTTATATCATTTAATCTAATTCCAGTAATTATAAATAATTTCACTTTGAAATTGAATATTAAAACATAGCAAACTTTTGAACGTTTTTATATTAAACACCGGCATTTTATTCCTGCCTACAAGATAGATTTTAAATTAATTTCTACCACTTATGTTGTTGGAATTTGGAAAATATATTTTATATTTGGAATAATCATAAATTTTATTATATAATAAATAGTATTTTTTTGACCAGAAATATTAGTGAAAGTAATTAAAATTAATTACACTGATTAAGGTGAAAGTAAGCTTACCAAGGGACAAAACACTAAACTTAATGCCTAATATAACCAGTAAACTTATGAAAAAGAAATTATATGGCCCTATTCCGACCCTATACTCACTTTTACCGGATTTGGACAATTATTGAATGACGTTTAACAAAAAACATGTTTGGAGTTCCTTTTTCCAAAATGTTACCATAACACCACTCCTCTATAATATAAGGCCTCATTTCCCCCCACATTCTCACACCTCTAAATCCACATAGGTTTGTCCAAGATTTGATCAATTATCTTTCAAATATATATACCTTCCTCCTTGAATCATCCCATTAGGAATAAGTAATTCCATGTAAGCCCTTCATTGAAAACCAAAGGATTTACCCGATTAAGAGGTAATATGTTTCCTAATGATCATTAATTTTTTTCAATTATTCACTCACAAAAATATATATATTCCACGTTTATATTTAAACACCATTTTCATAAAAATAATATTATTTTGTTACATTGTGGGTTTGACCTATACTCACACAGACTTCAATCTATTGGGTAACAAACATATTGTTTACGTGTACAAAGAACTATTGTTTCATGAAGCAATGGTTGTTCATTTTTCCTTTACAACCTATCATGGTGGAAATTATTATAGAAACTATATTTATATATATTATATATGCTATTCATTATGTATTTTTTCTTTTTTAATTTTATACAACACATATGATTATACTTTCCATTTTTTTTAAAAATGATAACATCATTTTTTGAAGTGTAGACTACCACCCCATCAAAGCGATGTGACTCATTCAGATGATGCATGTAATGTAAAAAGGATGGTTTTAATTAAATATATGATACATACAAGACATATATATAAAATAATCATGACATTATTATGATTCCTTAAATATAATATGTATAATTTTATTTATTAGACAATCACACACTTAAAAAGTGATATCTTCATTCATAGATGTGTGGACTACCACCTCCTCGGCATTATGTGATTCCTTTTACTCTACATGAAATCTATATACAAGTATATTTGATTATATAATATTATATTTATGATATAATTATCATTATATAAATATTTTGGTTGCATACCTTCTTTCTAGAATTTTCAATGAAAAATGTAAATGTTACTCATGCTTAAGTACACTTGCAGTCTCCTTGACAGTAATGTTGGTTCAATTTTCATAACCATATTTAATGATTGGTTATAAAAATATAATTTATTTATAAATATGATAATTATTTTATTTTTATTATGCTAACGATGTTATGTAATTACCCCTTTGACCCTAATAGACTGAATTTTTTTTTGAAACATAAATCAAATTATGTATAAACACTCGATGTAATCATAATTATTTTAGTAGTTTTATAAGAGAATCTAATAAGTGAAATAAAATATTTGATAAAAATAAAAAAATATTCTGAATAAATTAAATAATGTACATAAGTTTGTTATTGAAGAATATAATGACACATGAGAAAATTCATACTCAGGGTAATAGATTTTCATCTCACTTTTTACATCTGTGAGATAAATGCAACGTTTTCCACTTAATTATTTTTGGTAGTGTATCTACTACCCATTAAAATATATCACACAATTAATTAAATTATATTAATTTAAATTTGAGTTTCAATTTTAATTATTTATTCCAAGGGGGTTTGAATTAAAATTTTTCATGTGGAAAAGAACTTCATAACTCAATTTCTTTTAGTTGGGTTACAATACTTCTTAATTGTTAATAAAATTATATAATTATGTGTAAAATATCATTTTTAATATCTGTTGTTTTATTTCCAATTTTTTATGTGTATTTACTTTTGAAACATATAATTTATTCATTAATTGATTCTAATATCAACATTATTTTCTCTTCTAGGGTGTACTTCACAATATCATTTTGTTCCAGATTATTTAAAATTGAATTTACATGGGAAGAAATTATTTGATAACTTTATAACGAACCCTTTAATTTTATTATCCTCTTGTCATTCGGTAAAATTATCATGTAATAGAACCATTTTAACTCTCTTTGGTGCTCAAAATGTTTTAGAAAATGTTTTTTAAGAAAACCACTCTTCATTTCTATCTTTAGTCAAAGAACCAGTTTTCTACTAAAAACCACGTTTTATTAAAATGTTTCCAATTTTTTTAACATTTTCCAACTTATGTAGTATTTTTTTACCCTTTTTTTCTTCTACCAATGTTTTCAAAGTAATCTTCTTGTGTATTCCCAAATGAGTCTTTTTCTATCCTTTTACCATGAGAAAAGAAATATTTTTTATTACCTCATGATACATGTACAGATTTACCCACTCTGATTTCATTGAAATTTAATTTCTATTTTTAAATGTTAATTTTTAAATTATTATTAATATTTGGTCTTTCAATTCATATGTATGTGATTATTCCTCAATTTAAATTTCATTGAGACACATTTTTTGTTAGGAACTAATAATATTTTATGTGGTGTTTGTACTTTCATTTGATATGTTATATCATTAATCTCATTACACTCATGATATTATAAGTTTCAATTAATATTATTACTTAATGGGGATTACGATTTAAATATTTCAAAGTTTTGTGGGACACTTTAGAAGGTTTAAAAACTATTTTACTAAAGAATTTTCTTAATTATTATCATTTAAATCAAACATCTTTTTCTTATTATTTTCTTTATCTTGAAACAATCACTTTATTTTAATAATTTTTCATTGATAATTTAATATAATGTACATAATTTCTTACATTGGGTAATAGTATATCCTAAAATGTATATCATTTTTAAATAAAGTTTTGACATTTAATGTTAATTTATTAACCATAGAATTATTGATAAATATGTATTATTTATTCAATAAAGATATTTTATAAGGAAAATTATTTATTCTGATTAATTTATATGATGAATTATTTGTATTGGTCATGATGGGTGGGGTTGGGAATTTCTATTACCTCTTGATGTATCGATAGGTTCTCCTAAGATAATCTAGCTATGAAAATTAAATGGGTTTCTATTCATAGTTTTAAACTGTGTTATGGAAGTTTTTGATGATATATGTTTTTACATTCCAAAAATATAACATCCAACAATTAAGAATTTACCACATTTAGTTACAGTTAATCTTTATCCATTATATTTTTCCTCGAAATATCTATGGGTACATTTCAGTTCAGTTCATTGATTAAATGGCACATGTTTCAGTTTCATAAATTTCCTTGTTGATTTTTCCTTATCTATTTATTTGAATGGAATGTATATCTATTTATTACCATTCCATATTTTTTATGAACTATGTTCTCAGTTTTTTGATTATATGGTATGCATGTTTAAATATATACCATTCCATAATTATTACTCTCATTGATTCATTATTTCATATACTATATTTTTTACCAATCATTTGAGCTCACCTTTATTATGTTTCATTCACAGGGAATCCAAGAAGCATTAAATTAATGATTTTTAGGGATTTAATAGATTGATTAGAGTGATCCTTGATTTTTTTATATATTTAAAAAATTGTTCTAATTATATTTATTTAATTGTAATAAAAGACTCATTAATGTATCTGGTTTACCAAAACTATTAATCTTTTCAGTCCCTCGAGATTTGATTCCTCATAATCAGGCCAATGTAATTGATAGCAGACACTGGCTCTGAGATTTTTGGAGACGGGTCACTAATGGTTCCCTCTTGGTGTGCCTTGTAATCGGTAGTGGGTGGATGTGGAATCACAGGATGACTGTACATGGGGCATCATGTGTTTATTGCACAGGGTAAGGCTATAGTTTTATGACACGGGTTGATGACATTGTCTTGATGTTTAATGTCACATGACTAGGACATCTATCCATGATGTTTTATATCATGAAACTCAGATGTAGGGGTACTCACTCCATAACCCCAAGGCATACATGACCAATGATCATGAGCCTCTGGGTAGGGAATGGATTTAGAACTGTTAGAGTACTAGGACGGGATGAGTGGTTGCTCATGAAGTCCACATTACATTCCCTATATTGAGAATCAAAAAGAGTTATGGTACATATTATTATAATAAATATTTTTGGAAACAAATGAGTTAGAGGCACATCGGTCATCATGTAAGAGACCATGAAATTATTGTGCCCTTGTTTGGAGGGTTTCATATAAGCGGTGCATGCAATATTTGTTCTTTATGTACAAGAGTTTCACAAGAATGATACTCTAGAAAAAGTAAAGTCATTTGAATCTTGAATAGTGTGGTGTGCCCAGTATTGGGGGTTTCACACATGTTCAGGGATATGTAAAAGTGGATCCTTTTCATGAACCCGACTTAGGTTGATAGAGGTTGTGAGAGGTTTAATCAACTGTGGGCCCAGTCAATTTTGAACTCATTGGGAGCATGTCATTCAAGAGTCCCTACCTTTGGTGTTCTATGTTTTGAGATGTCATAGAAGATCAGTTTTAAATGAAGCAGAGTGACACATCATCTTCAGGAGAGTTACCCCAGATGGTGGGGGTTAGGTTTTATTTACAACAGAAATCTTCAGTTGTGGGTGAACATGATTTTTTTTGTGGAAGAGGATTTTAATACCAATTATATAATTTTTTGGAATTATAAATACTCTAGGTTCCTATATTATATAATATTAGGAAAAACGATATTTTAATGTGGATTAACCTCTTACGCGCACTTTTTAATTCTTTCACGCATCGAGTCTTCCTTGCACAAAATTTCCTTTGTTATCTTTAAGGAATATTAAATCACATAGTATTAGTAATGAAGGGTTATTTAATGTGGATTGAGATCCTACACAAACATTCTGGAACTTTCACGCACTGGCCTTGTCGATCATGGAATGGTCCTTAGAGGCAGATGGTTGATTTAGAATTCCCAAAGATGGGTGCGTGAGGCTTCAAATGTGATCTCAGTACAAAAAAACCCCACCCTTGAAATATGAATAGATAGTGGAGTAGAAGGTTGGGTTTTGAGGTAAATTCCGATGAGATGGATTTATTTTGGTGTGTGTGTGCACATCCAATTTTTTTTGAAAGAGTCCATGGTTCATGACATAAATTGGCGGAGGTTGACAATTGTATGAAACTATGACTTTCTGTGTTATAATATTTATCTTGTGCACATAATTCATGCCATTGGGAATAAATCATGGGCCTACATTATATATTTTGTGTAACACACCTTTCATGTAGCAGTTTCTATGAAAATGTACCCATCTTTTGTGTCTACTTCCATCCAAGCATGCAACATCACCTTGTGTATAAAGAAACCTTTTTTATGCGCCTCCCTTGATCATTCCAGAATTAACCAAAATTTATTGGCTGACCTATATGATTGAAATTCCACCGTTCAAACCCGTCCTACTGGGGATCGCGAGGCTATATTTGTCTAGGTGCAGAATGGGTGGACCATGAAGTTCACATGGGAGGAGCTCAAGGTAGAATAATTCACTACACACTAACCCACTATATTTGAGAGCGGTATATGGGATAACACTAAGGGATGGTGGAAGTACTGATATATTTTCTCTCATAGCTACATTACATGTTAATGGGATTCAGAATATAGGGTTTGGTAGACCTTCCTAGAGTATGTGCAGAGTTGTTCCACATTCGACCTTATAAGGGTTTGTGTACATCACAATTCCACATTTACCATCAAAAGGAGCTAGTACATGGGATCCTTAGTACGTCATTCCAAGATATGAATACCTTTCATCTTCACCACAGGGAGGTCAATGGATGTTTGTAGTAAATACATTGTATTGATGGATTTCAACTAAAAGTGTTCCAGTATGATGAATTTTTTCTCTAAGAAAACAACTAGAATGATAGACATCCTTATCCCCTCCCAGTGCAACACCATATAGAGGTGTTGAAGAATAATCTATGTCATAAACTCGTTTTTAAAGAGAAATTCTATTCAAAGGGTGGTTTGATATATTTTTGACGAAGGACCCAGCTGTGAGGATGCGTGGGTGGGGAAAATTGTAACGTCCTGGTTCTGGAAGCTGCCCAGAGTCACTCCGTACCCGGTTGGTCACATGGCCTCATGCACATTTCTCTGAACAACATAGGCTGTAGACAAGAAGTGAGGGCACTAGGTGTGATAGTGGGGAAACTATTCTCTCATTGGCAGAGTGACATAGTGGAAGTAAAACAAATATACAATAACAAAAGCAGTAATAAACCATACAAAAGGAATCAGTAGAAGACATGAAATAATAAATTGGAGCACACACATATATATATGAATGATGCATGATACATATGTCTAGGAAAGCCGCCCAACAAATCACAATGATGGAATACAAACAGTACTAAACCAATGTACAAAATAAAGATAGATGGAAGCTCCTCATCATCGCAAGCCTCAACATGATCCCATGCTCTCTAGCTCCATAGCACTCATGTACCTGAAGTAGAAGGTTGATTTACCTTATGTATACCTATAGAAATATAATCCATTTGGACCCAAAAATATGTCCCATGTAGGGAGTGAGACTAAATCTTAGTAGGAAACCAACACAAGATCTGTGCCTAAAAGAAAGTGAATATATGGAAGGTAATAAACAAAAGAAGGTAGTAAATAAGGATCTACTCAGCAGTAACCAATCCTACAGTTTCAAAGAATTCAGTTTCATATATCAAGTAAATAGCTAATCAAGTAGGAAAACACAAAAAAGTAACCCTCTGGGGTGTACTCACAGCCTATCCCCTATGGTTCTACCTAGAAACACAAGAAAACCTTTGGGAAACACACACAGTCTACCCATCTGGTTCAAATTACAACGATATAACAAAGACTCTCTGAGGAAGAACTCTTAGTCAATTCCCCTTATAGTCAAATTGATAAAGACTCTCTAAGGGAGCTCACACGATCAATTCCCCTTATAGTCAAAAGTTGGTAAAGACTCTCTAAGGAAGCTCACATGGTCAATTCTTCTGAAAGTCTACTACACCAGGTTCTCACAGCCCTGTGTAAGTCAAATGAGCATTGAAATGAAATACAGCCAAAGTAAACCTCAAGAACTACTTGGCTAAAAATTATGCAACATATCAAACATGTTAGATCAAATATTCACTTCATCCAACAGTACTAGGCATGGGAAAACATCAAGGAAGCCTTAAAATCCAAACATGACCAAACAGTCGTAAACAGTACCAAAATGGAAAAACAATTCCAAATCATAGCAATCAACCCTATTCACATTCAATTAAAATCTACTCCAGCATAAAAGAATGACATGACATTAACAAGGTTAAAACGGTAAACTCGCAATACCCCGTTCAAAGGTATTGGACAAAATTGCACATATTACTCAAAGACATTCAACGGAAAGGCACAAAACACCTACCTCGATTTTGGGAGATCGATATATGGGAACCTCAAGACTTGAATCACCCAAAAACACCATAGATCTATAAAAACATCTAAAATGATCAACAGAGGAAAACTGGAGAAAGAGAAGGAATCATGAAATGAATCTATAGAAGAAATAAGTGTTTACCGAGGTGATCCCTATGCAATATATGGCAGTAGAATCAGAGATTGGTTGCTCGGTCAGGGGCTCAGAGGAAGATCGTAACCGTACGAGCACTCTCAGTCGAACTAGGTCGAGAAGAAGGCCTTTCTGGTGATTCAACGTGTCCCCGGTATGTTTAATGAAAAAAATAGAAATTACATTGGTTGTACTTTCCATTTCTGTACTCTGCTTTAGGTGGTCTCTTAGTCACCCCCACATGGCCTTGTTCGTGGCCACTATATGGCTAGCACCTAGCTAACCATGGTAACTGAGTACATGGCGTGTACTAATAAAGTACACACATGTACTTCAAAAATTTCTATAAATTCTTCTTTTTGTCAAAAATGACAAGAAAAGGAAAAAATTCCTGAAAAGAAGATGCAGGTTCTTAAAAACGTCTCCCATTAAAAAAATATGACATAGAATTTCCCTTGCAAGGTGAAATAGAAGAAGAAACCCTAAAATGATATGGGCACTGCGGTCGTTCATCCGCCTCCCTTTCCCAACTCTCGTCCTTTACTCGCTCGTGCTATCATAACACTCATACCAGAGGAAGATATTGTCCATGTATAACCTACACACTTCAATCGACAATCTGTATAAGATGCTCCTCAAAAGATGCAACCACTTCCAACTCAACCTCCTCGGGATGGAAGACATGAGATAGGTATGAGAAGTAATGACGAAGCTGGGAAACATAGAAGATGTCGTGCATAGCCCGATACCTCTGAGGTAACTGAATCCAATAGGCAATTGGCCCAAATCTCTCTAAAACCTCAAACGGCCTGACGTACCTCCGAAAAATCTTACCCTATCTCCTAATCCTCCCATCTTCCAACTTTTGTGTGACATGCAGAAAAACCTGGTCTCCAACCTCTTACTCCATAGGTCTCCCCCATAGATCAGCATAAGACTTCTGTCGAGACTGTGTAGCTGGAATCCCCTTCCAAATCAACCCTATCTACTCGGTGGTCTCCTGGACAAGAAGAGGTCCTAAAATAGCAGCCTCTCCTACCTCAATCAAACATAAGGGTGATTGCCATGTCCTACCGTACAAAGCCTCATAAGGTTCCATTTGAATAGTTGCCTGAAAACAATTATTTTAGGAAAACTCTACAAGAGGTATATGTATCTTGCAAGATCCTCCAGATATAATGATGCATGGTCAAATCATGTCCTCAAGCACCAGAATCGTACGATTTGACTGGACATATGTCTGATGGTGGTAAGTTTTACTCAAAATTACATGTGTACCCAAAACCATCTGAATCCCCTTCCAGAACCGAGAAGTAAAACGTACATCTCTGTCTGAATCAATAGAGTGTGGAACTCCATGTAAGCGCACAATCTCCGGAATGTACAATTGTCCAAGATCATCATCACTGAAGTTCTACTTGACCAACAAGAAGTGAGAATCATTCGTGATTATATCAATGACAACTCATACTTCATCATTCCCTTGAGGAGAACTCTAAAACCCTGTCACGAAATCCATCTAGAAATAATTCCACTTCTACTCAAGAATGGGTAACTGCTAAAAAAGACCTATTGGTTACTAATTCTCCGCCATCACCTACTGAACGATAGAAAACCTCATGATGAAATCAGATACATCTCTCTTCATACCTGGCCACCAATAGTGATGGTGTATATCAAGATACATCTTGGTGAGACATGGATGAACTTCCCAAAGTGAAGAATGAAAGTCCCGCATCATCTTCTCTCATATTTATATTGGAACCCATACGCACCCCTAGAAACACCAGATCTCAACCTCTCCTATGGTCTATCTAGGAATAGGGTCCTCTCCTGATGCACTCTCCCATAGGACTAGGCATTCAGAATCTAAAAGCCTCCACATTCACACTCGATCAAGAAGAGTATAGGTAACTGCTACAGAAGAAATAAATGTATTCCCCTATCTATTTTTCTCCTCAAAATACATCATAGAAAACATAGACATAAGATTCCACTCACTAATGTCCTCCTGAACTGCCCGTATCTAAGTCCTCATACTCAATGCATCATCCATGGCATTGCCTTTCTCAGGCATATAGGCAAGCTCAATTTCAATGAAATAAAGGTACTCAACCCACGCTCTCTATCTCAAATTCAGATTATGTTGAATGAAGATGTACTTGAGACTTTTATGGTCAGTTAAAACCACAAAATTCTCTCCCAGAAGATAATGTCTCCAACAGCATAAAGCATGAACAACAACAGCCAACTCGAGATCATTTGTCAGGTAGTTCCTCTCATGTGGCATCAACTGCTGAGACCCATATGCAATGACCCCTTCCACTACATAAGCACAAATCCTAAACCGATAACTGAAGCATCACAGTACTCAATATAGCTCTTTCCCGGCTTTGGAAAGACTAGTATCAGTACTGAATTCAATCTCCCTTTCAGCTCCTGAATGGCTGACTCGCAAGAATCTAACCCCAAGAACATTGCGCCATTCTTAGTTAGGTCCATCTGTGGCACTTCTAAGAGATAAAATTCATGTATGAAACATCTATAGTATCCATACATACATAGAAAACTCTTCACCTCAAAGACGTTCTTAGGCTGCTCCCAACAACTACTGCTCTCTCTTTTTCTAGGTCTACTTATACTCCTATCTCTATGTTAACATGACACAAGAAGTGAATCTGGTCAACCAAAATTGGCATTTTGAGAGAATAGAATATAACTGCTTCTCTCTTAGTGTACTCAGAATGTTCTCAAGATGGGAATCATGGTTGTGTCAAGTGTGAGATTACAACAAGATATCTTCCACGAAGACCACCATAATAGAATCCAAGTATGTATGGAACACTCAGTTCATCAGTTCCATGAAGGATGCATGATCGTTCATGAGACCGAACGGTATACTCATATAGACAATACATGCTCTGAAAGGCCATAATAGGTATGTCTGGTGGTTTATCATTCAACTGATAGTAGTTGGATCTCAATTCAATCTTCTTGAACACCTGGGCTCCTCGAAGTTGATCAAAGAGATCATCAATCCATGGAATGGTATATCAGTTCTTGACTATCAACTGGTTCAACTTTCCATAATCCACACATTGCCTGAGGTTACTGTCCACCTTTATCACAAACGGGATAGGTGAACCCCAAGAAGAAGTAATGGGTCAGATGAATCTTTTTGCCTGAAACTCCTCCAACTACTACTTGAGCTCCTGCAACACTAGTGTAGTCGACCTATAAGGAGGAATGGACACCAGTGCTTCCCCTAGCACAACCTCAATAGAAAATTCTACCTCATGCTATGAATGAAAATGTAAAATGTCCTCTAGAAAGACATCCCTGAAATGATCCACCACTGGAGGAAAGTCTAACTTTGAATTCCCCTATTCATCCATATATACACTAGAAATTTTGGTGGTCACTCCTACAAACCCATGATGCTCGGGTCCTACTCTGCTCACCTGTACATCCCATTCACCCTTGTGAATAAAATATCTACCCCCTCATGATGTGAAAATCATCCTATAGTGATAGTAGTCGACAACATCCAGTAATTGAACTAACTAGTCCATCATGAGAATGACATCATAGCATGTCGTCTGTAGGACATAGAGGTCCCATAAGAAGTGACACCCACCAAACTCTAGAGGAAACTCCTTAAACTGACACACACTAGCCATTCTAGTCCCCAACGAAGTTTTTAACATCAAGATATTAGCAGAAGAAAAGATTCATAGCCCAAGGCTCTCCACAACCACAATAGATATAAAGCTATGTAAATCCCTTGTATCGAAAAGAGAAATATATAAATCTGAGGATTCTTAGATCATACCTCAAACTGTAGAAGTTCATGAATCCTTCTCATGCTGGGTATGTTCCACTACAAAATTCTGACCTAAACTGCGACCCTGTGAGCGTGCCTGAACACTCTCAGCAGATCCACCCTATTGTCGCTGAATGTCTAGTGACTGAATACCATGACCAAGACCTCCATCTCGGCCCAAATGGCCGGAATAACTACATTACCATAATTTAGGAGTAACTGGTGGTGGTGCTCCTTAACGCGGGGTCATAGAAGATCTCTTGTCACCAGCTACTTGTGAGAAGATCTGACAGAAACACTAAAGATGACTGATTTACCCGCAAGATCGACACTCCACTGGGTCCCTTGAGAAATGTGGCCTCATATTCCCACTCTTCCCACACTGGTAGAACACCACCTGGATAACATAAGATTCATCCCGCCTACTCTGATCTCCTCGTGAAGTCTCCTTATAGAGATTCCTGCTATCAACTGGCGGACCACTAACTTTGGGTGTTGAACCGCCCTAGATCACAGCTCTATAATTCCTCAGATTTCACTCAGTGATTAGTGCCTAGTTTACTAAATTAGATATGGATGTCAACCTGATGATGTTCTCCTGAGATAGGATATCATGCCTAAGACCATACTCAATCTTTAGTGTAAGGAACAACTCATATCCCCCTAAAAAGTATGTAAGGTGACACTACATAGTGAAATGAGTAGAGTACTCCATAATAGAAAGAGTACCTTACCCCAAACTCATGAACTCTTGGGCTCGATCAGCCCTCAAATTATTTAGATAGAAGTATCCATAGAAGATGTGCTAAAACTCATCGCAAGTCATATTCTGCTGGCATCCCACCTATGAGATCACATCCCACCACCTCTTGGCGGAGTCTCGAAGCATGTAGGCAGCGATCTTGACCCTCCTCTCTTGAGGAGTCTCTAGATGATTGAATACTGTCAACATGGCTTTTATCGATGACTCTGTAGCCTGGGGTCCACCATCTCCTGAGAACATGGGAGGATGCTGCTGCTGAAATACCCACGTCAATTCTACCATTCACGGGATAAGAGGCGGTGCTCCCTAGAAGGTCTACATTATCCTCAGAAATCCCACCCTGAACTGCGCGTCATCACCTATTTCAGGTATAACTACTACTGCCAAGATTGGCACAACTGGAGGATCTGCTGGTAGTCCTTGGTCTACCATATCTGGTGTCTGATCACTGCCCTATAACTGGCGTACAACCGGAGGATGTCTAGGTGGCATGACTCTGCACGGTCAAGCACACATCTTAGATCAAGATTAAAAGGGAGTGAAAATTTTGTGTTTAATAAGGGAACAAGAGAATGAAATCATTTAAGTTTTCCAAAACATGTATACACTGCATGTATAATGACTACACGGCATGTTCCATGAATCCTTTCACATGGGCGTGTACTCCTCCCACAACTGGTCGTGTAACACCCCATACACGGTGTGTTGTCCTAACACATGGCATGTACATAAATCCACTACCCCTGTCCATGTCCTTCTACATACCTAAGATACACGGTTCTCCTAGAACAAGACTACACAGCATGTTCGTTCCAGAAATAGTGTGTACTTAATGAGCTTCACCAGCCCATGTTGTTAGTGACTCTACCGGACACACATCTCACACTACATGGTGTGTTCCAGATGGACTCAGTGTGTACTATGTAGATTTTGACATCCCTTGATATTCGTTACATGGACGGGTGTATTAATTACATTACACGACATGTTTCAGTCAGACATGACAAGTACCAAAGTATTTCCCAACCCTGTGTCTATTCCCACATAGCCAGTGACATGGTTAGAGACTACACGGCATGTACATACAGTATACGGTGTGTACTTAAGAAAAATAGTTTCTTCCCTAACAGAAGAACAAAGGGAATGTATTCAAAACTATACGAAATTTATTCTGGGTATTCCATGACATTAATGCTAAAAAACAACTCTAGAGCCCAGAAAACATTGGAATGATCATTTATGTGTCAAATTCTAATCTGTGAGGGCCCATACTCCTCGTGAATCAAATTTTAGCATCTTATACATGTCATAAACAAGGATAATAGTCAATGATCTTCCAAATTCAGGTCCATAAGGGCACATAATACCTGAAGGACCAATGTTTGGAGTTCGTGCAAAAAAATCTTTTCACATCAATAAATTATAAAAAAGAAGGAATTTTATCTAGGAATCTATCACAACAAAATGCATAACTAACACAACACGTATCACAATAGCATGCAATCTCTAATGCATCCAAAAATGGCCTGGAAATAATGCATGACATGTGATTTTCTAGAAAGTGCATATATGATGAAAGTGATGGAATACCCTCATCTAATCGGGTTGCGACAGAAATTTAACCTCAATAACATCAATGGAAACAACACAAAACATGTGAATCACTCATGGTGAAATCAAATCGACTGTAAAATTAAAAAACTAGAAATTACTATAAAGAAGGTAAATTGGCTTTTCCCTATACACGAGTTAGCTACTCTCGCGAAAAAATATTACCAAGTACCTAATTTCATCATATCCCTAACTATAGGCTACAAATAGTATGTTAAAAAGAAATGAATTCGTCTGATACCACTTTGTAACATCTTGGCTTCAGATGCCGCCCAGAGGTGCTCCAAACCTGGTTGGTCACATAGCCTCAGGTGCATTTCCCCAAAATCCAGAGGCTATTGACTAGAAGTGAGGGCCTTAGGTGTGATAGTGGGGAAACTATTCCCTTATTGTTCGAGTGACATAGTTGAAGTAAAATAGATATACAATAATGTAATCAGTAATAATCCATACAAAAAGATACATCAGAAGACTAGAAATAATAAACTAGAGTACACATATATATATTAATGATGCATGATACATATGTCTAGGAAAGTAGCCAAAAAAACCACAATGCCTGAATATAAATACTACTAAACCAAAGTACAAAATAAATACAGATGACAGCTCCTCAGTATCGCAAGCCTCATCTTGGTCACATGCTCTTCATCTCCACAACACTCATGTACCTAAAGTAGAATGACGCTTTCACTTATCTATACCTGCAAAAATATAATCTATTTGGGCCCAAAATCATGTCCCAAATAGGATGTGAGACTAAATACCAGTAGCCAACCACCACAAGATCTGTGCCTAATAGTCGGGGAATATATGGCAGGTAATAAACAAAAGAAGGTAGTAATTAATGAAGTACTTATTAGTAACCAATCCTACAATTTCAAAGCATTAAATTTCATATATCAAGTAAATAGCTAATTATGATGGTAAAAACAAATAGGTAACCCTATGGGAAGTACATAGAGCCTATCCCCTCTGGTCCTACATTGCAACACAAGAAACCCACTGGGAAGCACACACAGTCTAACCCTCTAGTAAAAAGTACAAGGATATAACAGAGACTCTCTGACAAAGAACTCTCAGCCAATTCCCCTTTTAGTCAAAGTGATTATGTCACGACCCGTCCTCGGGGCCCGTTCCATGACTACCCCAAGCCCGCCTTATATAGGCTAGGAGTTGGCGACTAGCACCAAAGGCGAAGCCTCAATAAAAGGGAAAGAATAACCTTTAAACTTGTAACACACCCAGTCTAAACATAAGAAGTAGAAGCAAAAAGTATTATAATATAAAACAATAGTGTGCTGAAAGTATGTGGGCCAGTATACAAACCCAACTGAACAACAAGTACAAGTACAAGTAAAAAAATAGCTCATGTATTGTCCACTGGGGGAATCCTACATGAAGGGTAGGTACATAACTCAAACACTCTTCCCTGAGGTACGTCCCATCCTGTCCAGCTCTGAGCAGCCTCCTCTCTGTCACCCTCATCCTCGATCATTGCTTATTATAATCTTCACAGAACACAACAAGGTGCGGGAATAGCCAGTGCAAGACTGAGTATAACAATACTCAGTAGGGGGCCCTGAGACCCTCGAAGGTCTCCCAGAATCCACTAAGGATAAACCATAGAAGTAAGATTCAATCACGAAGTATCAACCAGCCTTACATAGGTATATACCCATACATATACCTATGTTACCAATAACATTCTAGATCCAACTCTCGAGCCCAAGAACAACTCAATCCACAAAGGAAGTAAAGTAAATCACCACGATGATAACGGTTGAAAGACAAGACTCACCTCAAATAGGTATACACCTTTTTTAGGGTGATAGATATGATCAGATGTAGTCACTGATTCATCTAAGTTGTCAGACCCACATAGGATTCAGGACCAGCTAAACTGTCGGTCCAACACAGGATCTAGGATCAGTTATTCTTTCAGACCCACACAGGATCCAGGAATAGAAGTCAGAACTATCGACCCATAGAGGATCCCGGAACATTATTCATCATTGATGAACCCACAGAGGATTTCGGTATAGAATTCATCGTTGTCGAACCCATGGTGGATTCCGGTGCAGAAGTTACCACTATCGAACCCACAGAGGATCCTAGTACAGTATCGTCACTGCCAGCCCTAGGGTTCCTATAAATAGTATGCTTGATTCTGGGAGGGTCTGCATCCTGAGAAAAGTGTCGATACATCAAATATCATGAATTATTGAGTTGATGTATCCCGTAGTTCTGTCTCATCATAAGGAACCCAACACGAAAGACAGTGCGTCAATATGATGTCAGATCTGTGAGTCATTGGCGTTTCCGTCCCAGGGGTCCGGTTGGTTTTTAGGCTCAAACCAACCCGACCATACCCCAAATGTGCTTGAACCACATGTGGAGTATGAAAAATGAAATTACTCACTCCATGAATTCCATTGCCATAGTAAATATGTCAATTGGACACCCGTATCCCTATATGCTGGCTAAAAGATGTAAACGGCCATAGCGGGTCTGGGTCTGGTCTGACCCAGGCGGACTAACCCGGCCCGACCTGGTCTGAACCAGGGTCTGACCCGGTCCGCGGGTTTAACCTGGTCTGAAGAAGTGACACGAGCCGAGGGGACGGCATGACCCGAAGAGACGGACCGGCCCGATGGGTGGCCCGGCCCAAGGGCGGCCCGACCTAAGGGCGGCCCGGCCCGAAGGTTTCCCAACCAAGGGGTGGCCCGACCATAGGCGGCCCGGCCGAGGATGGCCGGGTCGAGGGGCGGTCCAACCGAGGGGCCCGACCCGTGGCAGCTCGGCTGTCCATGTGAAGGAAGGGGTGTCATGCCCCTCCTTGGGTTGTCAAACAGAACCGGCGTGCTACGCCGCTTCGGGGGCCGTTCGACCCGGCTGGTCCCGCTCGTCCAGCTCCATGGCAGTCAGCATGGCCGTCCACCACCACTCCTCCACGGTGGATCGACGATGCTGCAGTCCTCCTGCTCTCTGCGTAGAGTGACTGCACCGTGCCTCCACCGCCGCGGCCCAACCTGGCCGCGGCCTTTGGCTCCACCGTGCGGCGTGACGACACCGCACCTCCTCCACCGCGGCCCAGTTTGGCCACGGCCCGCGGCTCCTCCATGCGGCGTGAGGATGTCGTGCCTTTTTCTGACAGCCTTGCACTTTCAATTTCATCGCAGCCGGCCCGTCGCCTACCACTGATGCTCCACCACGATTCTCTCTTCTGGTGGCGACGTTTCAGCAACGCCGTCGTCAACCAATCAAGAACCAAAGGAGTGACGACGGGCTGTGTTTTTTCGGCCCGCGCCCTCCACATTAGGTGATAAAAATTGGCTTACAAATAAACCGAGCAAGAATGACGAAGAACAAGAAATTAATTCAACTCAAACCCCTACCTCTTATTTGTCGTTGAACATTGATGAGTCACAGAAGAGGTGGCGTCAATTCATTGACGTCGGGGAGCGTCCAAGGAAGAAGTGTCGTCAACGTTCTTCATGGGTGGCTCGTTCTCTTATAGCTTGGTTGAAGATCGAGGACGATGTTCATCATTCTTCGGAGATCAGGACCATTCTTCATTAAAGAGTATGTCGTTCTTCGTTGGAGGAAGTTTTTTCTCCAAGAACTCCAAAGCTCCACCAAAGAGAATCACCAACCCAAAATAAAATAATAGCTCCATATTATTTGATTGTTTCCACGAATTCCAAATAGAATTCAAATTTTTTTGAAAAGATAATTAAAATAAGCTACCTCACATCATTAATGGGTGAATTTGAACCATTATGGGGAAGTTGGAATATTTTAAAAAATAAATAAGGGAGAGTTGGCTTTAATAAACTCAAGGGAAGTTTAAGAGACTTCCCCTAATTTAATGAGAGTTACATGGGGGTTAAAGGGGGTTTATACTCCTCTGGGTCCCACCTTGTTATATCCTTCCAAGGGAGGTTATGCGTAGGTGGACCCCATCTCCAACCTCCCCTTGGAGGATTAAACTACCAAAAATAAAAATAAGTTGTACATATTTTTATTTAATTTATTTAGAACACCCCTAAAATTAACCTCCAACCTTGATAAAACGCAACTGTTGTAAAGGTCCCCTTAAGCGAATATCGGCGCTGCGAGATCAAAGGTGTCCTCAGATTTCAATTCTGATCACTTGTTCAATAGATATAAAATCATGCAAGTACGTTTACTGAACGTACCCGAAAAAAACTTCATAAATTGATTCCGGGGACACCAGTCCTCAGAATCAACCACCATCAGAAACTGCGGACTCTTAAAATTCTAATGTTTTTTTAAAAAATCAACATAATTTTTTGGGTCTTTACATTCTCCCCACCTCAGGGATTTACTTCCCCGTAAGATACTACTCACACTAAAGAAAAAAATGGGGGTATTGAGCACGCATTTGAGATTCCCTCTCCCATGTGCTCTCCTAGAGGTTCTCATGCTACCAGCGAACGTACAATAGAGGAATCGATCATCCACGTAGGTCCCACTCCTGTCGATCCTCAATCTCCACTGCAACCTCTATGAATGTCTCCCCGTCATCGATATCCAGCTCCCCGTGATCGATGATGTGGGATGGGTTGTGCGCGTATCTCCTCAGCTGAGATACGTGGAAGACGTCGTGCACCCAGTGCAACTGAGGTGGAAGGGAAAAGAGGTACACCACCTCTCCTACCCAGCTGAGGACTTAGAAAGTTACGATGAATTGCAGAGATAGCTTTCCACCTCATCCAAATCTACGTAGACCTCATCGAGGTGAGACCCATAGAAAGACGTGTTCTCCATCCTCAAACTCTAGTGGTTTTCGTCTCCTATCAACATAGGACTTCTGCCGGCTCTGTTCAGTCTTCATCCGCTCTTCAATGATATGCACCTTCTCCGACGTAGCATGCACAATATCTGGTCCTACATGTGCTGAATCCCCTGGTCCAGTCCAGCACAAAGGCGGTCTACAAGGTCTGTCATATAGTGCATCTTAAGGTGTCATCCTGATGGTGGAGTGGTAGATGTTGTTGTATGAAAACTATACCAAGGGTAAGTGATCCTTCCAGCTACAACCGAAGTCGAGAACGCATGCACAGAGCATGTCCTCAAAAGTCTAAATGGTCGGCTGAGTCTGACCATCCGTCTGAGGATGGAAGCCGTTGCTCAAGCGAAGCTGCATCCTAGAAGCCTCCTGTAACCCCTTCCATAGCCAGGAAGTGAAACGGGCATCTCGATCGGAGACGATCATTGATGTCACACCATGAAGTCGTACGATCTCATGTACATAGAGGTGTCCCATGCTCTCTACTTAGCCATGCTCTCTGATCGGTAGAAAGTGGGCCGACATGGTGAGTCGGTCTACGATCACCTAGATAGAGTCATGTCCTCTGGATGTACGTGGAAGTCCCATCATGAAATCTATGTATATCCCATCCCACTTCCACTCTGGGACCTCTAAGGGCCAAACCAAAGCTGCTGCAACTTGGTGCTCAGCCTTCACATGCTGACAAGTGAGGCATGGTGAGACAAGCTCTGTTACTAGCTTCTTCATTCCTGGCCACCAATGCAATCGTCAGAGGTCCTGATACATCTTATCTACTCCTGGATATACCGCTAAAGGATATGTATGGTACTCCCTCAACACTTCCTCCTGAAGTGCAACAAGTACCATGGTACATCCTCTGATGAGAATGACATGAACCCCACATTTAAAAAATCCAACAGGTGCATGCCCTGAGGATATATGAGCACGCCCTATCTCACAGTCAACGTCCCCATGTTGTGCCACCCTGACTTGCTGAAGAAGCAAAGGAGTGACTGTGAGAGACTACAAGAAGTCTGCTCCATCTCTATCCACAAAGGATATCTGCAACGCATCCAGCTGCTCCATCGCCTCTCCTAGAAGCTGAATTCTTGAACTTCTACTGAGTGAATCTGCTACAACGTTCCCCTTCCAATAAGTATAGACTATCTCAAAGTCATAGTCCTGGAGGAACTCAAGCCATAGACAATGTCTCAGGTTCAGGTCCTTATGTGAGAAGATGTACCTGAGAATCTGGTTGTCAAAGAAGACTATAAAATGCTCACCCATTTGATAGTGTCGCCAAATATTCAAGGTGAATACCACTACTGCAAACTCCATTTCAGGGGTAGCATTTTTTTGTCCATGTTGTCTCAACTATTGAGAACCATATGCGGTCACTGCTTGCTCCTGCATCAGGAAACACCTGAGTTCGGTCCCTAATGTGTCGCAGTAAACTACATACCCAACACCCTCCTTCAATATCCTCGATATGGACACACAATTCAACATCTTCCTCAGCTCGTAAAAGCTCTTCTGGCATCTCTCTGACGACACGAAGGGTTGCCCCTTCTTCGTCAGTGCTGAAAGTGGTGCTCCAATGCTGAAGAAGCCTGGCACAAATCACCAATAGTACCCATCCAGTCCCAGAAAACATCGTACCTCTCTCACAAACCTGTGTGGCTCCCAAGCAAGTAATGCCTCGATCTTCACAGGATCCACTGCAACTCCAGCCTCTGAAATGACGTATCCTAAGAAGTGAACCTCTCAAATACAAAAATGGCACTTTGAGAACTTACTATAAAGCTGGTTCTCTCAGATTGTTTCCAGTACTACCCGAAAATGGTAGGCATGCTCCTTCTCAGTATTCGAGTAGATCAGTATGTCGTCGATGAAGACTACGACAAAGAGATCGAGGTAAGGTTGGAAGATCATGTTCATGAGACTCATGAACACTGCTGGAGTGTTGGTTACTCTGAATGGCATAACCAAGAACTCATAGTGGCCATACTAACACCTGATGTATGTCTTCTGCACATCCTCGTCTTGAACTCTGAGCTGGTGATAGTATGACCTAATGCCTATCTTCGAGAACCATCGTGCTCCCTTGAGCTGATCAAAGTGGTCTTAAATCCTTGAGAGTGGATAATTTTTCTTCAAGGTCACATGTTTCAGGTAAAGGTAGTCAAAAAACATTTGAAATCTAACATCCTCCTTCTTGGAAAACAAAATCGATGTTGCCCAGGGTGAAACACTGGGTCAGATAAATCCATTCCCCTGTATGTCCTCCAGCTATACCCACAGCTCATGAAGCTCAGCGGGAGCCATCTGATATGCTGGAGTAGATATCGTTGTCATCCCGGGGTACATGTCAATGTAGAAGTCTACCTCTTTGTGAGGAGGTAGTCCTGGAACATCACCAGGAAAAACATCCGTGTACTAATCCACCATAATAAGAAAACTCAGACTCTACACATCAACCACTCCGAGGATGAGACTAGACAATTGATGTGTGATCAGCTTCCCCATCCTATGTGTAAGTTAATCCTACGCTACAAAGGCTTTCTTGTCACTAGTGAAGGTGATCCTGGACCCATCCGTGGGGATACACCGCACTATGCGCCTAATACAGTCAATCTGATCATTAATTGTGGATAACCAGTCCTGACCCAAGATGATGTTGTAAGGCCTGGACGCCACTATGAGGAAATCCCAGCTAAATCTCTCGCCTCCTAGAGTAATCTCAAACTGCCATCACCGGTTCGTAATCGTCGAGTCTGCTCCTGTAAGAGTCTCTAGTCGTAAAGATCGATCCAACAACTACATCGGAATCTCTGAGCTCCGAACGAGGGAAGTGGAAATAAAATAATGACTTGCACCTATGTCTATACGTACTACATCAATGGTGGAGTAAGCACAGATAGTACCTCGTATCATCTTAGGTTCACCGTGGTCATAGGCCTGGACTTCCTGGAGCTCAGCCCGCCTATGTTTTCCAGCTCTCTGTGGTTAGGGTTGACCTCCTCGTGGTGGTGGTGGTGAAGGTGGTAGGGCCTCGAAACGTTGTCCACCACTCACTACTCGGCCAGATCCTCTACCACGTTCGCCTGATCCTAGACGACCACCATGTTCAAACCTCTACCTATTCCTTGTAGGTCCCTCTACTCTCTACTGCTCATCAGCATGGCGGGTCGGACAGTCACGATCCATGTGACCCTACCCGCTGCATGCATAGCACTGCCTGCTCCTCGTATAATTGGCTCTGTCTCGTGTTCCCCGCACAACCGAACTTGTATCATGGGGTCTCCCACTTGATGTCCTGGTCTACTTAATCTTCTGTGACATCTGTCTACTACTGGCTGTAGAAGAATCCACTACGTTCCGCCCAGTGGTGGGTCTCGCCACGGGTGACTGCTCAGTGAGAAAACTCTAACTAGAAGGGCTTGCTCCATCACCCTCGCCTGCATCGGGATGCTGAGGGGGATCATAGAAGCCCTGATATCATGCCTGAGTCCCTTCTCAAAGGTTAGGGATCTGAAGAATGGGTCTTATACCATATCCATGGAGTAGCACAAGAGGTCGGTGAACCTCATAGAGTACTGAGCTACTGTCATTCTGCCCTTCTAGAGATGAAGTATCTTCTGAATCTGCACCGCAAAAAGGGTGGATAGAACAAAATATTAGGGATAGAGACACTCGATGTCTTTCCAGAGTAATGATTCCTCACCATGCACCTGGAGCATCAGGCTCCACCATCCTTCTGCTGTTTCATGTAGGAGACTCGCGGTAAGGATCACCATGTGGTCGGCTAGTGTCCCTGCAAATCTGAAAACTCTCACGACATCCCACATCCAATCCTCAACCACCCATGGGTCAGTCTCTCCCCGAAACCTGGGTATCCTATGGTGTTGGAACTCATGCAATGCACTTAGACAGCGTGCACTCTCTAATACTAGAGCTGGTGGTATCAGTGGCCCGGAGGGTAGTGGTACCGCTGGTACCTCAGCATTGATGGGGCCCTGCACCGAGGCCTCGTTGCTCAGTGGGCTACCATCTCGTACGAATCTCGGAACCCTAGATGGATGCCTTCATGGGGACATTCTAAAAATAAAAGGTGTGCCACTGTCTAAACATTATACCTGTGAGATGAAACAAAGTAATCACGAATAAAACTTTTTCAAAAGGGAACACACACACAATCAGTGTTTTCGTGCATTGAGTCCGAAATCCGAACTCAGAGTCCTAGTGTATGGATATGTTGGCCGCCCCACCAACAATGTTTTCCCTAAACTGATAACCACACCCAAAACACATAACATTATTGCCACAGAAAAGAATCAGAGTCTATTTTCTCCGATACAACTAACTCCTCTGATACCAATTGGTCACGACCCATCTCGGGGCCGGTGCCGTGACTACCCCATGCCCTCCTTCCATAGGACAGGGGTTGGCAACTAGCATCAAAGGAAAATTCCTGATAAAAGGGAAGGAATTTCCTTTAAACCTGTAATACACCCAGTTTTAAATAAAGTAGTAGAAGCAACAAGTACTAAAATAGAAAAGAATAGTGTGCTGAAATTAAGTGGGCCAGTATACAAACCCAACTGAACAACAAGTACAAGTACAAGTAAAAAAGGAAAAACTGCTCCTGGATCTTCTACCAGGGAATCCTACCTGAAGGGTAGGTATAGAACTCGAACACTTGTCCCCAAGGTACGTCTCGTCTTGTATAGCTCCGAGCAGCTTCTCGTCCTTCGCCCTCAGCCTCGATCACTACTGACTATCATCTACATAGAACACAACAAGGTGCTGGCATTTCCCGTGCAGGTGTGAGTATAACATTACTCCGTAGGGGACACCGAGACCCCTAAAGGTCTCCCAAAATCAAATAAGGATAAACAAAAGAATTAAGACACAATGGATATGTATCAACCAACCATACATAGGTATATACCCATACATATACCTAAGTTAAAAATCATCGTCCGTCTCCAACTCTCGAGCCCAAGCACAACTAAGTCCACAAAGGAAGTAAAGTCAATCACCATAAAGATAATGGTTGAAATAAAAGACTTAGCTCACACTGGTATACATATTTTTTAAGGTGATAGAGATGATCAGATATAGTCATTGAATCATCTATGTTGTTGGACCCACATAAGATTTAGGACCAGATAAAATGTCGGACCCACATAGAATCCAAGATCAGCTATATTGTCAGACCCACACATGATCCAGGAACAGAAGTCAGAACTGTCAGACCCACGGAGGATCGCGGTACAGTATTCATCGCTGTCAAACACATGGAGGATTCCGGTACAGATTTCATTGTTGTCGAACCCATGGAGAATTCCGGTACAGAAGTCATCACTATCGAACTCATGGAGGATCCAAGTACAGTATCGTCGCTGCCAGCCCCAGGGTTCATGCACACAGCATGCTCGATTCCGGGAGGGTCCACTCCCTGAGCCATGTGTCGATACATAAACTATCACAATGTCCTGATTTGATGTATCTCGTTGTTCCGTCTCATCATAATGAACCCAATGCGACAGACAGAGTGTCAATCAGACGCTCGATCTGTGATTTATTGGCATTTCTGTCCTAGGGGCCCTAATGGTTTTTAGGATCAAACCAACACAACTGTACCCCAACTACATCCTAACCACATGTGGAGTACGAAAAATGAATCTTCTCGCTCTAATAATTCCATCACCGTAGGCGGTAGGTCAATAGGACACCGGTTGCCCCAGATGCGGGCTAAAAGGTGTAAACGACCATAGAGGGTCCGGAACCGGTCTGACCCAATCAGACTAACCTAGCCTGACCTGGTCTGAAATGGGGTCTGACACGGTCCACGGGTCCGACCTGGTCTGAGAAAGTGACCCGAGCTGAGGGGATGGGACGACCCAACGTGCGGCTCGACCTGAGGGCGGACGGCCAAGGGGTGGCCCGTCCGTCACCGGACCAGCCGAGGGTGGCCGAGCCAAAGGTGGCCACGTCGTGGGTGGCTCAGCCGAGGGTGGCCCGACCTAGGGGCCCGGCCCATGGTGGCCCCGCCAAGGGGCGGCCTGGCTGATTGTCCCGGCCCGAGGGGGGCCCGGCTTAGGGGCGGCCCGGCCGTGGGCGGCCCGACCTTGGGCGGCCCGGCCAAGGGCGGCCTAGACTTGGGCGGCCTGGCCAAGGGAGGCTTGGACTTAGGCGGCCTGGCCGACAAGCTCGGACTATGGCGGCCTGGCCGGCCACGCGAGGGAGGGGTAGCAACGCCCCTCCCCAATTTTTCGAACAGAACTCGCATGTTGCGCCGGTTCCAGGGGCAGCGGGACCCGGCTGGTCCCGCTCGTCCGGCTCCACGGTGGCCGGCCCAACCATCCAACACCGTTCCTCCACCACAGCGAGACGACACCACGGTCCTCCTTCTCTCTGTGCAGTGCGACGGCACCGCGCCTCCACCGTCGCGGCCTGACCTGGTCGCGGCATACGGCTCCACTTGTGGCGGGACGGTGCCACTCCTCCTCCGCAGCTGCCCAGTTTGGCCGTGGCCCAAGGATCCTCCACAGGGCACGACTGTGCCGCGACTTTTTTCGGCAGCCTTGCGCTGCCAGTTTTCTTGCGGTCGGCCCATCACCGACCGCCGATGCACCACTACGGTTCACTCATCTGGTGGCGTCGTTGTTCCACCGCTGTCGTCAACCAATCAAGAACCAACGGAGAGACATCGGGCAGTGTTTGTTTGGATCGTGCCCTCCGCGTTAGGTGATAACAATTGGCCAACAAATAAACCGAGGTTGAATGATGAAGAACAAGAAAAGAATTCAACTCACACCCCTACTTCATATTTTTCGTTCAACGTTGAGGTGTCGCCGAAGAGGTAGCATCAATTCATTGACGTCGGGGAGCATCTGAGGAAGAAGCTTCATCAACGTTCTTCGCGGGTGGATGATTATTTTATATCTTGGTCGATTATTGAGGATGGTGGTCTTCATTATTCAGAGATGAGGAGAGTTCTTCGTCGGAGAGGATGTCGTTCTTCGTTGGAAGAAGTCCTTTCTCCAAGAACTCCAAATCTCCACAAAATATAATCACCTACCCAAAATAAAATAATACCTCTATATTATTTTATTATTGCTGAGAATTCCAAATAGAGTTCTAATGGTTATGAAAATATAATTAAAATAAGCGTCCTCATTTCATTAATGGGTTAATTGGCACCATTATGGGGAAGGTGGAATGTTTTAAAAAATGAATAAGGGAGAGTTGGATTTAATAAACTCAATGGAAGTTTAAGAGACTTCCGTCGATTTAATGAGAGTTACATGGGGTTTAAAGGGGGTTTATACTCTTGTGGGTCCCACTAAGTTATATCCTCCCAAGGGAGGTTATGTGCGGGTGGGCCCCACCTCAAACCTCCCCTTGGAGGATTAATCGACCACAAATAAAAATATGTTGTACATATTTTTATTTAATATATTTAGAAAACCCCAAAAAATTATCATCCAACCTCGATAAAACGCAACTGTGGTAAAGGTCCCCTTAAGAGAATATCGACGGTGTGAGTTAAACGATGTCCTCGGATTTGAATTACTAGAACCAGTTCAATAAGTATAAAATCCTGGTCATACGTTTACTGAACTTACCCGAACAAAACATCAGAAATTGATTCTGGGCACACCAGGCCTAAGAATCAAGCACCGTCAGAAACTGTGGACTCATAAAATTCCCATGTTTAAAAAAACACCACGAAATTTCTGGGTTTTTACAGATTAAGACTCTCTGAGGAAGCTCACCCAGTCAATTCCCCTTATAGTCAAAAGTGGTTAAAGACTCTCTGAGTTAGCTCAAACGGTCAATTCTCCAAATAGTCTACTACTCCAGGTTCTCACAACCCTATATAAGTCAAACGAGCATAGAAATTCAATACGACCAAATTATACCTCATGAACTACTTGGATAAATTTTATACAACATATCAAACATGTCAGATCAAATATTCACTCCGTCCTACAGTACCAAGAATGGGAAAACATCAAGGAAGACTAACAGGGTAAATATGACCAAACATTCATAAAAAAATATGCTTATTAAAACACTTCCAATTCATAACAATCAACCCCATTCATATTCAATTAACCTCTACTCAAGCATAAAAGCATGGAATTAAATTAACAAGGTTAAAACGGTAAACTCAAAATACCTTGTTCAAGGGTATTGGACAAAATTGAACATATTATTCAAAGAATTTCAACAGAAAAGCACAAAGCACCTACCTCGGTGTTGAGAGATCGATATTCGTGAACCTCAAGCATTGAATTTCCGATGAACACCATAGATCTACAAAAATGTATAAAATATTCAATGGAGGATAACATGATATATATAAGGAATCATGAAACAAATCCCTATAAGACGGAATAGCTTACCGAGGTGATCCCTACGCAATCGACGATGGTCGAATCAGAGATCAGATGCTCAGTTCGGGGCTCGGAGGAATATCATGGTCGTACGGGCACTCTCAATTGAAATAGGTCAAGAAGAAGGCCTTTGTAGCGATTAGACGTGACCTCGGTACGTTTAATGAAAAAAATAATAGTACACGACAAGAACTTTGAAAGTACACAGTGTGTACTTTCTGTTTCCAAATTCCACTTTAGGCGGTCTCCAGGTGACCCCCACACGGTCGTGTGCATGTCCGCTACACGTCCAGAACCTGGCTACCCGTGGTAACCGAGTACACAACGTGTACTCATAAAGTACATGGTGTGTACTTAAATTTTTTTTTTCAGAAATTCCTATTTTTCTCAAAAACGACTAGAAAAGAAAACCATACCTGAAAAGAAGATCCTGGTTCATAAAAAATAGTTCCCAACAACAGCACATAAGATGAGGCTAGTACTGTACATGTTGATCCATTAAGAAGAATAGTCTTAGAAATGGGTATACAACCTGGTGGGAGGCTGAGATCCACTGGTCCACTACATCATGTTTCTTTCCTCATTCTAGATAAGTTATGTGCTGTAACTTAGAGACATGATGATGGGCCTATTCCCCTAGACGTGATTGATACTTCCAATTATGGTGGCCAGAAACTTAGTCAACATTGGGGTAACTGTTTTGGCATGGCCCTACAGCCTACCGGGCTATGTGGTGATTGGATGAACACCGAGGAGGATATCCTGCCCATTCTTGTTTTTACATAGATGGATTGCAGCACACATTGGGGGTAATGAGTTCTTAAATGCCATTAGCCTTATAAATTCATGTCCAAGCCCATCCCTACCCACCATTTCAAGTGCCCAACTAGTGGAATTTGATGATAGTGTGGTCACGATTTAGATCTAAAACCACAAAAACATCAATATATATCTGATATTGACTCTTGGTCTAATGGTGGAAAACATTCAAGGAACGTGGAAATAGAAGGAGCATCTATAGACCATCATGGGTGGAGTGTTAGTGGATAGGAATAAAATCCATGTTAATAGTGAGCTATGTGCGCTGTTTAACTTTTCCAAAAAGTTCGCGTGCCTCCACCGAGAGATGAAGAGAGTCTATATGGGGGGTCCATGATGACTGGAAGCATTATATCCTTCTTTTGATATGGTATGTGCTGGTGAATGTGGACATTGAGGAAAAAATTATTCTTCCACCAACCAATGTTGACACTGTATTGTTGATAAATTATTCTAAAAATATGTTGGGAGAACCACCATAGGCAATCTTGCATAAGCGTATTTAGGTGATCGAGAAAGTGACCGAGGATCCGGATCATCGAGGAATCATGTAGGATGCTTCTCAATGGGAAATATAGGAATATGGGGAAGCTCAATCTAGAATTGTGGAAGGTATGATGCAAGGAATGGTGGCACCATCTCCACTAGGAGGAGAAGGGTCTTAGAAATTATATTTTGGGAGTGATGTTAGATTCCATATTGAGACTAGCAGAGCCTGGGAGGCTCCTAGAAAGAAACGGAGGTACCTTCTATAGCTTCATCTTGTTGCTATCATTCATTCTCCTTATTCGACATGAAGGCTTATGTGAAAATCCATGTTGAAAGAGGACCTGAGGTGAAATATTAAACATGATAGAATTGAGCCTCCAGATGTTTGGCTCATCCAAATCACGTTTATGGTGAGATTTTATTAGAGTCACATATATCTGACGGCCACAGAAACCTATTCCTATTAGAGAGGGATGTTTGATCCTTCTCTCACCACATAAAGAGTGATTTATTGTGATGAGATAGCATGTGAGGAGATACCACATGTCGACATCTCAAAATATAGGGATCAATCGAATAATAAGAAAGTACATGAATCTAGAAATGAAGAATCATGATTATCATAATCTCAACAAGGGAGTCCCTTATAAAAAAACAAAAATGTATCCTCTGATGAATACATGGTTGAATTTCTCAATGTATGTCTTAGATTACATGCCACCCTTGATCCTTACCTATCATTATCTAGAATATTTATCTAAATTTTGATGTGTACATCAGCTCCTCGACGATAGGAATGGGGCCCCTATTAAAAGGCATGAAGGTGCACCAATGGGTGATGAAGGGTATGCTCTATGGAACGTGCCAATGGCCAAAGTAGTAGGTAGGATAGTCAAGGAGCCTTTACATCATCATGTTTTTCTACTTGAATCCCTTTCTCAATCAATACAAGAGGAGATAAAACCATATATAGAAGTTCCAATTGGTGTAGAGGGGTCTCCAATGGTGGAGATCCATACTAAGACTCAAGCACTAAATCTACTAATTCTCAACCTTTGTATGTCTCTCTCTCTCATGTAAGTTCAACTGTCCATTTTTGATCAAATTTAATGACATGTTCCCATTTCTTGCAGGGCTCTAAAGATTATGTT
Organism: Viscum album; assembly: GCA_963277665.1. Taxonomy (NCBI): domain Eukaryota; kingdom Viridiplantae; phylum Streptophyta; class Magnoliopsida; order Santalales; family Viscaceae; genus Viscum; species Viscum album. Next base: position 1,521,251,639 of record OY728150.1, read on the forward strand.
CCCAGCAACCAAATGAGACTAGAATATCAGGGGGTCCCTCATTGATTGTATCCCTTGTCCTTGAGGATCTGTTCGTTTAAACTAATCTAGACATAGTCTCGGGCGTATAGTTTTCTATGACATTGAGTGACACCACTTGTGGGGTGTAATTCTAGGATGGTGGGGGAGTATCTACTGAGGATTATTCAAGTGAAGACGACTGAACATGCGACCTAGAGCCCATATCGTCTGATGGGATTCTTGTGGAGGACCAGACTATATGGGTGGATGCTCGTTGTTTTCTGGCACTGGCCCGCAACTCTCTTACTAAGGGGCTTCTCGTAGGAATTGATCAATAAAGGATTCTTGTAAATTGTAGAGTTCTAAAAAAATTCTGATGCTTCAGTAACTAAATCATGAAATCAAACATCTGAATGACAAAATAAATGAACACGCTGCCTTATTCAATGATTAATCAGAGGCTATTAGCCATATGAGAGAACATTTAAAATAGAATGAGATGTATATGTGGATGATAAATCTCAGATAAATGATCTCAAGGATGATTTGGACCAAGCATAGATTAATGTTGATGATATTTATCTTACAGGAAAAAATGAAGATGTTGAATTCAAGACATAGGAGGAATATTTGGAGGCAAAACTCCAGATATTGGAAGATATGTAGTGTTGAATTGCTGGAGAAGAGCCATAGGGGAAATTTTACAACATTTGAGAGAGTCTTAAACATGTGGATAATTCTCTCCAATTCCATATCTTGATATTTTATACTTTTCCTTGTTCATAGAAATATTTCCTTTTTCTGGTCCTATTTACTTCACTTAAATCATATTTCTAAAAAGACAAATGGAAAATCTCTAAGATCTCAGGATTCATGCTCAGTGTGTGGAAAAAGTGAGAAACATATGATTTCTCATTTATATGATAGTACCAAATTAATTTATAACACTTCAGGTATGCAACTATTGACATTCCACTAAAGTTGTTTGGGTTGCGAGAGGTTGCAGATAGAGAAAAGGGTGTAAGAGCCGATTTATATTTCCAACATGCTCTAGTGCATGAATGGTGTAATGTCAGGGGATTTTAATTCGACTTGGAAAAAGGGGAATGAATGGTTTGAATCAAAATTCACAAAATTTGGAACACAAAGAGGGTGGATTCATGATTAATGATAACCACTAACCATGTTTGAAATACAACATCTATATCTCTTAGCTGGTGAATGGGGGAAAATTGAGGGTAAAATACTGACCATATTCAAAACATCAAACCTATCTTAATATGTCATAAAATTTATTATATCCTGTTGACCCAATATGGTAGGGGAACATTGGAATGTCATCTTGTTGTTAGGGGGTATCTTCATATATAGAGGAGAATAACAATTCATCTAAGGGGCACAAGATGTGTGTAATTGTATTATTAGAATTTTCAAATGGATTATAACACTCAAGGAAATACACCCACAATTTCATAGAGAAAATTTGTGTGGGTGTATGAGAATGAGAAAAATATGAACTCATCTTCCAATGGAGCATAATCTCACATGCATATAAATAGATGAAAATGTGAATGATGTGGTAGAAGACCGATGCCAAAGGAGAAGATCTCTTAGTTGAGAGCCAAGGATGTCTTTCAGTTTTAAATCATCCAATGAGGATAATAAAAAGTTATTTTAACATCATATGGTAAGTATTTCAAGAATGTAGTTTAACATTCTATGATGGGGATGGTATATGAAAAAATTTAGCATCGTCTGATCAGGACACATCTCACAATTTAATGTCATGTGACATGGAAGTTTCACACAGTTTGAGGTCGTATAGGCCGGACCATGGAAAACAGTATAAATATGTATTACATGGACTAATAGGGGATGTTTTTCAAGGGGATACACGTCACAATAATGAAAAGTTAACCGACTTGAAAGATGAGGCATGTGATGCCATCTAATGCAGTATCAAACATCCTTTCGGAAAAAACCCCATTTTTTAGAGTCATAATGTTGGACCTGGGATCTGCTCTTAGTTTAACATCATATAATTCAGATAAATGGGTTACCTAAATAATTTAACATTGAAAAATATATAATTATCCAAATATGAATGGGAAGGATCCCATACCATGTGAAACGTATGGGGTAGGATGCAAACTATTTAAAGTTGTACAGATCAAAGGGGGAACATATGTGTCTGGAATGAGGATTTTGTAGAAAAAATATTGATAAACCAATATAAATGAGGGAAACAAGACCCTATTACACTCAAATTATGATGAACCACACTGTGAGTTGACAGGAGTGGATGGGGACCGATGTCGATGGGGGGTACCATTTTGAATAAGGGTTTTGGATATTCTCATACATCGACACGAGTCATCCAAAACTATTACAAGGTAAGGATGTAGTTTAATGTTGTTTTATGATGGAATACATTCCTTAAATCACACTATAATGGAATCCCATTCCTCTTATGGGTAGTGGTAATTTAATGGGGATTAAACGTGAAAGGATTCATGTGGGACATTTTGAGGTTGTTGCACCCTAAATAATGGATTGTTCTGTAGTGAATTTGTGGTTTAGAATAGAGATAAATGGTCTATGAGTCACTACATATCCCATTAATATGGAATCTATGCCACACATAGTTATAAAGGTGAATACAGATTATTTCAGATCATATAGTCTAGACTATGGGAAGAGGGGAATTAAATAATGTTCATGTAGTGCCAAAGTTAAAATCCAACCTTAATTTTCCAGAAGGATATACACTACATAAATAAATCCTGAATCTGGCGACACCAAATTTATGTTCATATGGTTTGGACCTTGGAAAAATGTTTATAGTTGTGTTTCTTAGTCATAGGGAAATCAGTTTAAAGTCGTGATGTATTTATTGTGAAAGGCGTTTTATATAAGAATTATTATGAGGTATGAAAAAGGTAAAACACAGCATGAATAATCTAAAGGAGGCTCACATAACATAAACGTATCAAGAAGAAATAATCACAAAATTTAATTTCAAAACCATTGGACCATGTCAAACAGTTTAATATTGCGTTTCATGGACTAAAAAGGGGATTGTTCAGTCCAATGTCATATGTATAAATATGTGTGTGTGTGTGTGTGGAATGAAAGAGGTCAAACATGACATGAATGAGGGCCTGAGAATCCTACCTATAGCATACACACCGAAATATGAACTACATATGGTTCAAGGTTATAACTCCCAGACTGTAATGGGGGCCAAGTGGAGAAAAGATGGATGAATTTGTGGCTGAACATGGAGTCGACATGTCTGTGTACCTTTATGTATTCTATAAGGATGGGGATCAATCCATATATAGTTCTGTACTGTTTAATGGTAAGAGACTAGTGCTGGTAAGGTTGATCATCTATGACGAGGGATTTTGAGTAATCCAATTGTTATCATGGGGAATCACATTTTCATGACATAGTGTAAGGTTTATCATCTATTCCATACATATCATACCAGGAATCCTGATCTGAAATAGGGTAAAAATAATCTATTATTATGAGTCATCCTAATTTTATATGAGGTTGAATAATGTTTTAACTATGTGCATTGAGGATTTCATGCTTCGTAGTTTAATGTCATTGCATTTGGACTATAGGTGATACAAATTGTTTACAATCATAATTCATGGACATTTTGTAGAAAGTTTAAGGTCGAGACACATGGACCATAAAATTTTTATTAGATTATGGTCTTAAATCTCAAACTAATAATGATATTATATTAAGTCCATAGAGTCTAGACCGTGTTGATATGTTTCTCAAGAGGATATTTTCGTGTAGTTTTATCAAAAACCCAATGTGATTAAAGGCCAAATAGACTCAACACCAATAAAAATTCCTAATATGGACTCAAATACAATTTAGATACTTATTTCTCCAACTTGGAGATCGTAGTTTAATGTTGTAGAGTTCAGAACCATGGGATGGGTCTTCTCAACAAATAAGGGGTATGGGTCTCATAAAAAGAATTACCAGATGTGAATTGGGATGAAAGAGGCATGTGTCACATGACACATTCCCAAGGAGACATAGGCCAAATTAAAAGTCATGATATGGGTACTAAAACTCTCTGTTTAAGGATATAGAGTTTATACCCAAGAGGGAAATTGATTTAATGATATATGTTTAGTGCATATGATTAACAAACCTGATGTAAATGAGGACTTGTGATGGCAATCATCACACAATAAATACCATAGAAAACTTTCATACAATTTAAACTCACGATTCATGGACTAAGAACCCTAGTTTAAAGTCGTAGACCTCAGACCTTTTACTAACAATTTAAGGTCATGTTACATGGACCATTTTGGACTACTCACATAATGAACTGCATGAGAAAAATGGATTTGGTGAAGGTGTGTTATATTTTCCCTCAATAGTGATCAAAGATTACGTTCTACTAGAATAGACAATGTGAATGATACAAGGTCCTTCGAACATGGGCTCCAACTTTGGTGGTTTTTTTTCAGGTATCATTGGTGTTCTGAGATCCATTATTACATCTCACTATAGGAAACAATGAAGGAATACTTTATTAATGAATGATATTTCTATATTGTTTTGGTGCTTCTCTTGGTTGTGAAAGCCCTCTATCCTATTCTATTTAAAGGATTCTATCCCATATAAGAGTACGTTTTCCATTCTAACTTGAATATTCTAGTCATAGGAAGCTATTTAGAGGGATGGTAAGTAATCCTAATGGGATAGACTACCTCTATTCCATACACCTTGGAATATGGAGTCACCTATGTAGAATTCTGAGTCATCATCTGATAGTCCCATAGGGAATTGGGGAGCTTTTCAGGCTAAAATCTCTTACTCTGTCCCACCATATTTTGTAGAATATTAGAGAGGCTTTTTTAAATTCCTCAATATATCCAATTTCTTGTGTGATAGCGGGAAGTCTAGTTTGAATAGATGTTGTAATTGGAATACAAAATTTTCAATTATGAGTCCTAATGGTTGGCACAATTATCAGTGAGAACGAAAAGAGGGACTCTGAATCAATGGATTATATTGGAGACCATGAATTCCACCATGGATCTGGCCATGACTTCCTTGAGGGGAGTCTCTTTTTTGTCCACATGGAGAATAAATCTATCTTGGTAATAATGAATCTGCATTGGAGATCTATCGATGGTGCATATATTCCAATAACATTTAGTCCCCATATTGAAAAGGCACTAAAATAATTGGTGGTATAGATGATCTCATGATAGAGATGCCAAAAAATGGAATGGATCCAACATGTGTGACACCTTTCAGTGTACTTGATGGAGTCAAAGAAAAATGGTTGGATAGATAAATTCTAACTTAGGAATATTATGGGAAATCTTTAATCCATCTTAATTAGCACCATAGGACACAAAATAGACTTGATACATATCCTAGGGAATCTCATATCCTTGGTAAAATAGAATAGAATTACATAAAATCCTAATATATAAAGAGTTTATTCGAGGTTAGGCCCATTTTAAAGGGTAAAATATGATGTTCAGTGGAATATTTTCTCATGAAGGTCTTGGTCTCGTAAGAGTATTACACCCTGAAGAAACTCAATGAACGGAGTTGTGAAATCAGGATTTTCCTATACTATGGGGGAGCCCAGGGTTCCCTATGTGGAAGCATAGATGGTCAACTAGTTTAGATGCTTCCCATCATCATCATATAGAATTAAGGTAGTGATGAATCTCTAATTCACACTATGAATTAATAGGTCATCTTGGTCAGGCTTTGCAAGAGATGCGGCTAGACCTTCCATGGCATCATCTTGACCATTCTACGACCGAGGGATATGAGTCACTTCCTAATGAGATTGGGACATGGACATTAGCTAGAGAGTGTACTAATCAAGGTAAATTAGATTCCTCTTCCTGATTATGTAATCAACATTAATCTATTTGATGCCTGGATCAATGTCTCCCTTCATATGAAATCATAAGACATCGATATGAGGGCCAGATCGAGATCACCAATTAGAGCATTATAGTCTTACATGTTGTTGGTGAAGCCTTCTGACAACATGAACGACTAGGGAATAACGACCTCTACAAGGTGATGAAGATGATCTGTAAGAATACTCTGTTGATATTCAGATAGTTAAGCCTTCTACCATTTGGACTCTGGGAAGCACTATTGAAGTGTATATTCCAACCTAACTGGGCCTGATCTACTAAAAGGATGACCATATCTAGGAATTCAATGACTTTGGGAAATTATACAATATCTAGATGAGCTTCCATAAATTTGGTCAACGCCTCACCTGTGATGGATTTATATGGGTCAAACCTATTTTTGAAATGACAAAGTATCACCACCCAACATTCCAACCATCTTTTCAATATTTAATGATTTAGGTTATACTTTAGATGATCCATATGAGACACCAATTTTGTTTCACGATGCTGTAGATAATTCCCCAACATCTACATGGTGAAGACCAGTATGAGGATGATCTTCTTGATAGGGGATTATCTAGCCTCTGTGTCTAAGAGCATGTGATTGAGATAATGTAAATTGTTTTCTCTACCCTCATTATTATTCTATGTGAGAAGGTCACCAAGGGACCATTCCAGAATAGTCACAAAATTCCTAGAGGATTATCTATGGTTAGTAGAATAAAAACTACATGTTATAGTAGATGCTTCTTGATTACCTCGGGGGAGGTCTGGAAATATTCATCCAAATGGTAGATGGGTCCTTTCATCATAAGTCACTAAAACGGATCACACTTTCTAGGAATATTTTCAATGAACTGGATTATGTAGTCTACGTGAACTTGAATAACTGAATTATCTAGTATTTTTCTCTGGGGAGGCATCTTGAAGATTAATTTTATCATCTATGTGTCAATTTAAATGCCTCAATATCTAACATTGAAGACAAGAAAATTCTCATAGGTAATAATGAAGGATCATTTCAAGGGGATCATCTTCAAATGGTGAGAGACAAAAAATATTTACACTTTCTTATTATGTCTGATATGGTAGTGAAACTGGTGGGATTACACCACCAAATCATCCACACATCATTCCCCTAGCAACCCGAGGATCAGTTTAAATATTTGATTCCTGACCCATGGATAAGTGGCTCTTCAATTATTTAGGCCAAGAGAAATCACAAAATAGAAGAAGGAACATGTTGTGCTATTAATGTGGTAGAATCCTCATCTTTTGGGGCCATCTTGATATAGTGGTATTTGTAATATAGATCCATGAAGGAGAGATCATGGAACTCGACTATAGCATTAATCATGAGCTCTGTCACTAGAAGGGGAAAACCAGCCTTAAAAAAATGGAAATTGAGGTTCCAGATGATGACAAAGACTCCAATCATCCAATTATTTATCCTTACTGGGATGATATCGGTAATCTTCTTTGGGTACTAGAATTACCTGAAAAGTTGGACTTGACAATCTTATCAACCTCAACCTCGACCATGGAACCGTGATAGGTGTGAATCTTTTTTGGAGACTGCATGAATATGTAGTGACTCGTCAGGAATCCATGACTATAGATAAATAACTTTTCGAATAGTACTAGAATCCCATATTAACTCTATTGAAATGGATCATGATTTTTTATCTGGAATTTCACATCCAGGTACTTATCCAGTAGAGGCATGGATGCACTCATTAGTGTCAGACTCATTTCAATTTCAGTATTAAGGTTCACCTAAATCAACACATTCAAGGTGTTGGAGACACCCTCATAAAATGTGGGAGGAGCGTCTTCCAAATCCTCTTCTATATATAATGTTAGAGATTTAGTGGGAGGAGGTTCATCTAGAATAGTTAAATAGGGGGGACACTAGTGGTTGTTTGGGTAGTTGTGGAATCCTTAATGAGAGGGTCATTATCTACTGAGACAATGGAAAAAAAGCTATTGACATTTGCCTATCGTGGGGTGTGTGAAAAACAAATATGAACTATGTTAAAATGTATTATAGTGGGTTACCTAGGTTTTCTCTAGGGAGGAGTGCTAAAAAATAGAGTTTTTCTCTTAAAATAAGATAAATAAATGACGTTGTTTTTTTGAAATTGTTTGATTTGGAAAATACAAGAAAGAAACTAAATAAAGTAAAGAAATTACATGAAAGTTTTAAAAAAATTGAAAAATAATGTGATTTAAATCAGTGATATGAAATGATGATTAGGTTAGGGTCGGTTTTCTAATTTCAATTCTATCACTGTATACTTTACCTGATTCTCTTACACTAAGTTATTAAAGGTGAGAATCCAAAATCGTTTATCCTCACTCCCTTGATGATATAAAAATGTGTGAATAAAACTTAATAAAACCATATATTGGTATAATCTCCATCCAATGATTAATAGAGTATTAATTAATACCCCCAATTATCGTAGTCAATTCCCAATTGGGTCTTGTTCATCCCATGTAATCAAGAACATTCACTACTCCTCCCACACATACTGGTGATCACCGAGTAATTCACCACTAAGTACTACTCTATTCCATCGTATATTAATCAGAACCTAGTGGAGGGAGATATTGATCCTTGACCAAATAAAAATACACAACATAATCTGATGTTAGATACAATCATACATGATAATAAAAGTTGTTGGAAGAAATTGAAACTGGTTCCCAAAAGACAAAAGATGATATTAAAACATTAAGTGCAAGAAATAAAAAATTACAAAAGGGTAAAATTACCCCTCCCCAATCACTCAGAATATCTATCCCACCATAGTAAGGGTAACTGAGTTTAAGGTTGAATAAGAAGTCATTACAAATCTAATAAGAACAAAAGAACGAAATGCAAGAACAGAAATTTTGATCCTCCAGAATTTGTCCACCAAAAGTTAAACTCTATTATGACTCACATCCATTAGAACCATGACATGATCCCTTCTTATAAGATGTGGGAAATTGAGTTTTCTATCTATCCTTAAAATATCAAAGCTTTTGGACAGGTGTAAATGAATATATGTTTTATTGGTGAGTTTATGTTCTTCTATCTACCAAACATTGTTTCACCCACTCCACTTGGACACACCCAAAAGATGTATTGATGTTCCTATTATTTTATGAAATTTAATTTGAACCATCCTTTGAATGTCCTTTTTATACACCAGCTGGAATCTCCTCATTTGAAGGTCCGTTGAATGAGAAATTTTAGATTTAATGTAGTGGGGTCCATTCTGCCTTCTAGACTGATTTCTCAATTTGATTGATTTTTCTATACCATTGGGTATCAAATTAGTTCTTGGTCCAGAAAACAAAATATTTAATCCCACGAGCATATGAATCCTAAAAAAGTATTCAATTCTATTTTTCAAATATTAAAAAAGTTATGCCCGAAAAAACAGAAGCTCTTATAAACTTTAAATTTTACAGAATTACCCCATATTTACATTTATGCCCAAAATACACCAGAAACACATAAATGATGTAAATATACTGAAATTTACAAATTGGGAGGGATTAAATCAATGAAAAACATATTAATAATAATGAAAATATTAACATTATCAATTTCCACAAACTTATCTCTTGGAATCCTGGACAAGTCAGAATAAAAATAAAATCAAAGCAAATTCAAAACACATATCCATGAGATCCACCAATTTGACAACAAGAAACAAAATATATCATTCCTATTAAAAAAATATTATTAAATGTTCTTAATTTCACACCATTTAATATATTTCTTCTTCATTTCTCCTCCATTGCACAAAAAACACTTACCTAACTTTCATTATCTCTCATCACACAAAATTCAATTTTTAAGCAATGTCTTTCTCATCGAAACTCATACAAGGGTCACCATAGGAAAGATAAATTCCTACATCTCCACCCAATGTGAGTCAAAGACATATGATTATCATGAGTAATTTTCATGTTTGTTCTGTGGCATAAGGTTAGTAGGATTTAGATGTTATAATTCTAAGGCTAAATGAAGAGGGCTTGGCTGTTTTTGAAGCAAAATTGCATTACTCTAATTTTCACACAAGTATGGTCTCCCCTTCACTCCCCTTAGTAGAAAATAATCTCTGTCATCATGAAATATCATATAATGTATACATATTTCATCATTTCATCGGAAAAAATTTCAATCTTCCCAAACATAATATTTCTTGAAAGCTCCATAAAAGGAACAAGTTTCTTTCTCAATTAGAAGCTTCAGAAAGGCACAACTTCTATTATCATGAAATCTCCAAAAAAAGGCACAGCTTCCAACAAAACGATTTATTTACCCACAATAAAATCCTTATTAAATATTATTTTCACCCAATGCATCCCCAAATAAATTATCACAGGACAAGACATCTTCCCCCACACTTAATTTCAACTAGATCATGAAATTTTACATCAAGAGCATATTGGATAAGAAAAATTGGAAAGTAATGTGGCTATCCTAATGGTCTATTCATGAATTATATTGGATAAAAGGGTTAAATGTTCATGTTGGGCCATAATAAAGAACATTTTATTGAAAATGTGGCTTTAAAACCAAAGAAATGCCTCAATCATTTAAAACACAGGTACCTCAAACCCTCGGGTTTTGACAGGAATAAATCAAATTATAATTAAATCTACCATGATTGGTTCTCTCAAGAAGTGAGTTTAATGTAAATAATATGAAAACAATAGGTTAAAAAGCCTCACAAGAATGTGATTTCAAATATAAAGATAGTGATACATGGCATGGGATTCAAAAATCAGAGTACTTGTCATTAAATTCCCAAAGAATTGAACTTGAAACAATGTTATTTTCAACATTCATTTAAGCCTAGTTTCATGGAATAAACTATTTCTCCCATGGACATGGGTTTCAAAAATGACAAATATAATCATTTCAGCTCAAAAGTTTCAAAATCACTCAAAATTTGTAACACACACATTTTAACAAATAAAAATCCTAAACTACAAAGGTTCCCTCCCCCACACCTAAATGATGCAGTTTCTATAATGCATTCAAAGGGATTTAACATGTGAGAATATTAGAAATTGGTTCACAAAAATCAAGAAAATTTAAAGGAGACATATAATATCATGGAGTTTACTGGTAAACATGGTGGAGGAGTGTGATCTCATCCATTAACCCTGATGGCATGGTCCCAAATAATTTCTTCAGCCAGTTCCCATTGACAGTGAATGGCTCCTTCTCACCATCTATCACAATCTTCACAGCACTAAAAGGATATACATGAGTAACTATAAATGGACCATCCCATCTGGAATGAAGTTTACATGGCATCATCATGAGTTTTGAATTGAATAACAACACTTTGTTACCAGTATGAATGTCTTTTGGTTGGATCAGTTTTTCATGAGCTACTCATGTTCTATCTTTTTAAATCCTTGAATTTTCAAATGTTTCCCTTCTAATTTCTTCTAGCTCTAGTAACTGCAATATTCCCTCTTTCCCAGCACTTTCAAGTTCCAGATTCATCTTCCCCATGCCCTAGTATGGCTTGTGTTCCAATTCCATCGGTAGGTGACAAATTTTCCTTATAAATCAACCTATATGGTCTCATTCCAATTAGGGTTCTATAGGATGTTCTGTAATCCCATAATGTGTCTTCTAACCTTTGGCTCTAATCCTTCTGATTTGGATTAACAGTATTTTCCAAAATTTCTTTGATTTTCTTATTGGACACTTCTACTTTCCCATTAGTCTATGGATGATAGGGAGTTGATGTTTTATGATTCATCTCATACTTTTTCAACAAATCATCCATTATACTATTGAAAAACTGATACCCTTGAGCAGTAATGATGGCCTTGGGAACTCATAACCTACAAAATATGTTAGCCCTGACAAAATCACAAACAACTTTAGCATCGTCAGTCGTGGTTGATTTTTCTTCCACCAATTTGGAAACATAATCAACCGCAAGAAGAATATAAGAATTTATAAATGAAATTGGGAAAGGGACCAAAAAATTTATCCCCCAAACTTAAAAAATTTCACAAAAATTAATTGGATTATGTAGCATTTCTTGTCTCTTTGAAATATTTTCTTTTAAACTGAGATTTTTCGCACCGTTTTCAAAATTCATGGGAGTATTTGAAAAGTGTTGGCCAATAAAGTCCAATTTCTAAAACCATCCTTGATGTCCTTTGAGGTCTAAAGTGGCCTACAAAAGATTGTGTGTGACAAAACATAAAGGCTGATTCAACTTCAATTTTAGGAAAAAAATATTTTGATCATTTGGTCATTGTAAATATTCAAAAGAAATGGATCCTCCTAGATGTAATATATAGATTTAGATTTCAATTTGTGAATTTGGTGAGAATTTAAATGGGATGAGACCTACGATGTTACCAAATAATTGAACACGTCAGCATTCCAAGGTACTTCCCCTTCAATAAAGTACAAATTCTCTCGTAGAAGGTGATCATTCAGTGGATTAGTGTCTGGAATTTCAACATCAGCAGTGTTGGGATGTCTGCTTATGTGATTAGCCACATGGTTCTCAGATCCCTTCTTATCATCGATTTCTATATTGAACGCCTATAGTAATAGAATCCATATCACAAGACTTGGTTCTTTATTAACCTTATTCATCATGTACTTATGAGTTGCATGATCAGAAAACACAATGACTTTAGTTTCAATAAGATATGATATAAATATTTCTAAAGAAAAAAAACTGCTAAAAACTCTTTTTTTGTTGTTGTGTAGTTCAATTGGGATGCATCTATGTATTTTGAGGCATATGGAATGACTTGTGGCCTGCCCTCAATTCTATGAGAAAGGACTGATCCAACTACTTGGTTTGATGCAACAGAAAGTAACTCAAAAGGTTCTTCCTAATTGGGTGGTTGCATTACTGGTGGTGTAATCAATATTCTTTCCAACTCATCAAACTCTTCCCTACATTAACCATTGAAATGGAAATCATCATCTTTCAAATGTAATATAGAGAGAGGGAGATAAATCTTACCAAAATCTTTGTTAAACCTCCTGTAGAATTCTGAAAGCTCTACAAATTATCTAACATGTTTTACACTAGTTGTGTAAGGAAAAGAATTTATCACTTCAATTTTTTATTTATTAACTTCAATTCCTTTCTGTGAAATTACATGCCCAAGGAAAATTCATCTCTCAACCATAAAATGACACTTTTCAAAATTTAAAACAATGTTTTTTTAAATGAATGTTTTCAAAACCTTCTTCAATGTATTTCAAACAATAGTGAGATGAATTCCCAAAAAATGTGAAATCATCTGAGAAAACCTCCAATCAATCTTCAATGTTATCAGAAAATATACACACCATGAACCTCTGAAATGTATGTGAAGAATTACATAATCAAAATGGCATAATTTTATATGAAAAAGTACTAAATGGACAAGTAAAGGTATACTTCTCTAGATCCTCAAGGGAAATGGGTACCTAAAAATAACAGGAAAATCCATCCAAAAAGAAATAATGAGGTCTTTATACCAATCTCTCTAACATCTGGTCAATAAATTTGATAGGGAAATGATCTTTTCTAGAGACCTGATTCAAGTTCCTAATATCTAGGCACACTCTCCAGCTATTCTGAATTCTCACATGGAATAATTCATTCTTTTCATTACTCACAATGTCTAGGATAGTTTTCTTTGGAACTTCATGGATGGAGCTAACCCATTGTGAATCAGATATGGGACAGATGATCCCAGCTTCTAACTAATTCTTAGTCTCTTTTTTCACAACCCCATTAGGGAGGGGTTCATCCACCTTTGGGTTGTTGGAATGGTTTGGAATCTCCCTTAAGAAAAATTATATGTGAGGAAATTTTTGGGTTTATTCTTTTGATATCTCATAATCTCCACCCTATTTCATTGAAATTCTCTCTCAAAATATCAATCAATGATTTTTCTTTAGTTTTAGATAGATTATTAGCAATTATTACTTGTAATTTCTCTCCATCCATAAGGTAAACATATTTTAAATCAGTGGGGAGTGGTTTTAATCTAGATGAGGAGGATTCTCAAGGGATGAAACTAAATTGAGGTTCCCCACTTCTAATGGTTTGACATCCTGGACACATAAAATCATATCTTCTGCATCATAATTTAACAAATTATCAATGAAATCATATTTTACTTCTTCTTCCAATAGGAAATCTGAATCCCCAAAAGTTTGGGCATCCATCTACTCAGTGATATTTGTAATGGAAAAATTCTATCCTAATGATAAGAATTCATGAAACATACTCGATTATTCAATTGGTTCTATACCATATTCATGGGAGAGTGAGAAAAGTGAATGATCATCTGATGGGTGCCTCATGGATTAAATAATATTGAAGTGGATAGTGTTTCCTCCAAACTCCATGGTATGTGTCCCTTCATGGACATTGATGATGGTTTTGGTTGTCTTCAAAAATTTTATACCCAAAATGATGGGTGAGCATGATGAGATCCTATCATCTTCAATATTCAACACATAGAAGTCAGCAAGGAATAAAACATCTTTGACATTTACCAGGACATCCAACAGAATTTCTTCTAGGAAAACTGTGGATAAGTTTGCAAGCTCGACCACCACTCTTGTGGGTTTCAAGTCTTCTATCTACAAATAAGTATATAGTGAGTATGGAAATATATTAATTGATGAACCTAAATCGCAAAATGAATTAGAGATATTTTATTAACCAATGGTGCATGTAATAGAAAACATCCCTAGATCTTAAAATTTGGTTGGTAATTGTTGTGTGATAAGGTCTGAGCCACTTCTTCTCAAATTGATCCACTCATTCGCATGAATTCTCCACTTCATAGTGCAATGATCCTTCAAAAAGTTAGCATACTTTGGAATATTTTGAGTGCTTCAAGAAGAGGAGTGTTGATTTCCACTTTATGGAAGGTGTCCATAATATCTTTTCCCAGTGCTTCTTCTTGAAACCTCTTTGATTCAATCATCCTTGATGGGAATAGTGGGGGTATATATTTCTTATCCCTTTGTTTCCTTTGAAATGGTGTTTATGTTTATTCTTCCTTGGCATAAATTTACCCTCATCATCTTTATTATCTTCTTCTCGATCAATTTTCATCGAACTATCATCATTTCCAACTTCATTCTCCCTTAGACCTGGTGGACATGTTTTAGGATAAATGGTGGCTGGTGGTGTGAGTTATTTTCCACTTCTTGTTCTTATCGTACTGAAATTCTATTTTTGGGTTGGGATTGTTTGGGAAGGGAGTTTACCAAGAATTTTGGTTAGAATAACCATGAGACTTTTAAACTTGTTGGACAAATCTTTAATGTTGTCCTTCAACCACTCAAACGCAGATTTTTGTTGTTGGTTTTGAATTGTAGGTTGTGAATGTGTGGATGGTTTCCCATAGGTTCTATGGAAAGTGGGAGGTTTTTGGTATGAATGGTGGTTATAAGACTACTTTTGTGGAAATGGTGGTCGGTTCTGGAATTGATTCTGGGATGGTGGTTGGTTTTGAAAATGGTTTTGGTATGGGGGTCTACCTTGATTCTAATGATTTCCAAACCCATATTCGACTTGGTTAGGATCCCTCTAACCTTGATTTTGTTGGAACCATCTTGGCTGAAAGGTTTCCGCACATGTTTTCATTCCCTATATTTCAGAACATAGGTCAGTAAAATGATCAGGTGACACTACAAGAAAACTGTCTTTTGCGACGGGGTATTTGTGGTGGGAATTAATCTCGTCGGAAATAGTCCATCCCAAAGGTTAATTGTGATAGGGGGTTTGTCCCATCGCAATGAACTTGTATTTACGACGGGATCTATTGTCCCGTCATAAAAGTTAATGCATGCTTTGGTGCAGGATGCACGCCCAATCGCGGGAAGGTTATTTGCGATGAGGGGATCCCCCATCGCAAATAGTGTATTGCTCAGAGGGTATTTATGATGGGACCCGTCGCTAATATCGGCGACAGTAAATGGGTTTTTGCGATGGGATATGGTCCCGTTGCAAAAGGTGGGTCAGCAGGTCACTTTTTGCAATGGGGCCCGTCGCAAATACCCTTTTAACCACCTGCAACAATTAATACTGGCCAAGGTCTTTGCGACGGGCCACGTCCCAAAAAATATATTTTGCGACAGTAAGCCCGTCGTAACTAATCTAACCTATATATACACCCCTCCATTTTTTATTCTCTTCCTCTCATTTATCACTTCCACTCTCTCTCTAAACTCGAATTTTAGAGTGACAATTTCTCTAAGTTATTTTTTTACGGCGAAGTTGTGACGACACTTACATCAATAGGAGATCAAGTTTAAAGGTATTTATATTTTATTTAATTTTGTATTGATTTAATATTTTTATGTTAATTTTAATTATTGTTGATTAGTTGTAATTAAATTAGATTTAAATTGTTCTGTTATCTACATTTTAGTAATAAATATTAATAAATAGTAATAATTAGTAATAATTAGTAATAGTTAGTAATAATTAGTAATAATTAGTAATAATTAGTAATACTTAGAAATAATTAAGAATAAATAGAATTAAATAGGAATAATTAAGAATAAATAGGAATAATTAGTAATAAATCAGAATAATTACTAATAAATAGGAATAATTTGTAATAAATAAGAATAAATAGTAATAAATAGGAATAAATAGTAATAAATAGTTATAATTTGTAATATTTTGTAATAATTACAAATAATTTGTAATAATTTGTCATAATTAGTAATAATTAGTAATAATTACTAATAATTAGTAATAATTCGTAATAATTAGTAATAAATAGTAATAATTAGTAATAATTAGTAATAATTAGTAATAATTACTAATAAATAGTAATAAATAGTAATGAATAGTAATAAATAAAAATAAATTGAAATAATTAGGAATAAATAGTAATAATTAGGAATAATTAGTAATTATTAGGAATAATTAGTAATTATTAGGAATAATTAGTAATAAATTGGAATAAATAGTAATAATTAGGAATAATTAGGAATAATTAGTAATAATTAGTAATAATTAGTAATAACTACGAATAATTAGTAATACATAAGAATAAATAGGAATAATTAGTATTAAATAAAAATAATTAGTAATAAATAGGAATAATAAGTAATTAATA
Source organism: Viscum album (assembly GCA_963277665.1). Classification (NCBI taxonomy): domain Eukaryota; kingdom Viridiplantae; phylum Streptophyta; class Magnoliopsida; order Santalales; family Viscaceae; genus Viscum; species Viscum album. The sequence goes on from OY728150.1 coordinate 1,521,268,714, forward strand.
CTAATAAATATGAATAATAAGTAATAAATATGAATAAATAGTAATAAATAGGAATAAATAGTAAAAATAGTAAAAAATAGGAATAAATAGGAATAAATAGTAATAAATAGTATTAGTTATTATAAATAGTAATAAATAGTAACAAATAGTAATAAATAGTAATGATTAGGAATAAATAGGAATAAATAGTAATAAATATTAATAAATATTAATAAATATTAATAAATATTAATAATTTGTAATAATTAAGAATAATTAGGAATAAATAGTAATAAATAGTAATAAATAGTTTTTAATAGTAATAATTAAGAATAAATTGATATAAATAAGAATAATAACTTTGAACAACTTCCAGTGGATTGACGACACTCCTTTTTCTTGGTCAATCTTCTCCTCTCATCTTTCACCGACTCAAAACATTATAAAAAGTATTCTTCTTTGTATGCATATCCAATATCCTATGCAGGAGTTTGAATATGCATTTAGAGGACCACTTTTTTCAAAATGTGTTCTGGAGGTGATATTTGCAATAGGATGATTCATCAATGAAAAGGGGGCTCTTTTGTCTGACTTCTCATTTACTTGAAACATTCTCCCACATAAATCACAATGAAGAATCTTCTCGGAGGTACACATATTCATTATCATAAGCACGATAATGAATATTCATACCTCGGAGAAGATTATTCAATGTGATTTCTGTGTGAGAATGTTGAAAGTAAATGAGCCAGCAGACAAAATAGTAGTCGTCAATCCACTGGAAATTGTGTCACCCATACGTAAAGGTAAATATTAATAAGTAGATTTATTTATTTATATTTTTTCAGATAATGTCTTTATAATTTCAAATTATTCAAAAATAGTAATGAATTTATATTTTGCAGAAAAATATGGAACAAGGAAGATGAAAAAAATCATTATTAGATGATTGCGCTTTGATAAATCAGTGTAGAAATCCAAACAGTTCTGTTTTAAATCCTATATATCTTAATGGAGTTAAAGCTTTCTTATCATTTGCATCATCAAAACTAGGATTTGTTTCAGAAGGCACACTTAAGTGTCCTTGTAAAAAATGTGCTCTGAGAACGTTTGACACATTTTACAATGTTGGGGGACATATCTTGCGGTTTGGTTTTCAACCAGATTTTTATTTTTGGTATCAACACGATGAATGTAGTTCCAGAGAAGATACTAATTACTTGATTTTGGATCCATCCCAGTTTCAAAATTTAGTACATGATGTTGCAGGTCCATCTATTCAACAAACTGAAACTCAAGATGATATTGATTTAACTTATTATTTGGAACCATCTATATTTTATGAGTCTTTGAGGTCTGATGAGGATGCACTATATCCTGATTGCAAGATAAGAAAATTAGAAGTGGTTGAAAAATTTATGGATATTAAATCCAATAATGCAATGTCAAAAAACTATTTTGATCAGATATTTTCTTTGGTTAAAACACTGTTACCTGAAGGAAATGTTTTGCCTGTAAATTACTATGAGAGCAAGAGGTCAGCTCATAATCTGTAACTTAGTTATCGAAAAATTCATGAATGTCCAAATGATTTAATCTTATATTCGGGTGAAAATGATTTGTTGGATTGTTTTGTCACATATGGAAAATCGAGTTATAAAGAAGCTCATCCAGGGAATGGTGGATAGATTCGAGTAAAAAAAAGAGATATTTCCCCCTTACAACTATGATGCGGTGTTTATTTATGTCTCAAAACACAGTGTCAATGATGTCATGGAAAAGAAAAAATATTTCAAATGATAAAATATTTAATCATCCATCTGATGGTGATTCGTGTAAATATTTTGACTGTCTAGAACCTTTTTTTTTCTTTAGAAGCCCGAAACGTGTGATTGAGTCTAGCTACTGATGGTTTATGTCTATTTGGTTCTTATTGTTGTCAGTATTCATGATGTCCTGTCCTTATAACTCCATACAATTTACCTCCATGGATGTTGAAGAAGGATCCTTACATTTTTTTGACCTTATTAATCCATGTATATCCAAAATAAATATTGATGTTTATTTGAAACCATTGATTGATGAGTTAAATAAATTGTGGAGTGATGGTGTTAGTACATATGGTGTTGCTATGAAACAAAATTTTATTTTAATAGAAGCATTGATGTTGAATATTAGTGACCTTATAGAATATTGAATGTTATCTGGCTGGAGTGAACATGGTCTGAAATCATGTCCTTACTATATGAAAGACAAAAAATCCTTTATACCTGTGATTGGGAAAAAAACCTTGCTATTTTGACTATCATCGCAGATTTCTTCCAGCCGATCATCCTTTTCGGAGGAACAGATCCCATTTCAGAAAAGGTACAACTGAAAGAGATGCACCTCCAAAAATCATATCAGGTATGGAGTTAAAATCAGTTTTATTTTCATTACCTCCCATCACATTTGGTCCAACAGTAAACCAAAAAAAAATTCATGGAATTGGGAAAGAACATAATTGGGTAAAACGAAGTATTTTTTAGGATCATCGATATTGGTATGATTTGTTGTTCTGCCATATGTTGTATTTCATGCATATTGAGTAGAATTGTTTTGAAACTTTATTTCATACAATTTTGGATACACCATGTAATACCAAAGATACTGTAAAGGCACAATTAAATCCAGCCCAAATTTGCAGTCGACCAGAAGATGACCTATTTGAAAATGTCAGATCAGAGAGGTTAATGAATCCAAAAACAGCTTATACACTATCCAAAGAGATTCACATACTATTTTATCAGTGGATTGCAGATTTGAGACTTCATGATGGTTATTCTTCCAATTTGGGCAGATTTGTTAAGAATTGTTATATTACCAGATTAAAATGTCATTATTGTCATGTTATAATAGAATAAATTATGCCGATTCGATTCAGAGGTTTGTTGAATTTTATTATTTGAGATTCGATAACAGAGATATCATAATTTTTTCGAGACATTTTTGCAGTGACAATAGACTACGATGTGCTATGAAAACAGGAAGAAGATGTGGCTATGATTATATGTAAACTAAAAAACCTGTTCCTCCATCTATCATTGACTGAATGGAACATCTGATATTACATTTTCCACATGAATCTAAATGTGTAAGTCTAGTACAGTTTCGATTGATGTACCCATTCAAGAGATGCATGTAGAAATTTGAGAAAAAAGTATGTTACAAAGCATTAGTTGAAGGCTCAATTACTAAAGCATATTTTCAAGGGGAAATTTCTTTTTTATGCTCACATTATTTTGAATCTCAATATCCCTCAAAACACAAATTCATGGGATGAGATTAGGTGAATGTTGTTGACGAAATGGAAAGACAATTATCAATTTTTAATCATCCAAATCTTGGTTTCAGTGGATTTCATGAACGATGTCTCTCAAATTATGAACATCATAGACCTCATACATATTTTGTTCTCAACTGTGAAGAGATGACATCATTTTTACTATGAGTTCTTCTATCACTTATTCTATAATTTATGTTATAGTATGTAAACTTATTTTATTTGTAGGTTATTTGATAATCATATTAAGAAACAACTTCCACAAATTACAACAGCTTCTCTTGAAGAACGCAGAAAAAAAATTCTAAATGGTTTCAAAAACTGGTATCATAAATTAATGATGGTTTAATATCAATTCCATTTATTATTTATCATATTAATAATTGTTTTACAAAATTTTCACGTTTCTCAACATGGTGATAAAATTGATAAACGACTATGTATATTGAGTTACCCACCATCCAAAATGGATAAATCTTATAATGCATATGTGATGAATGGTTTTTGATTTCAGACACGCGCAAATGGGGAATCAAAAAAACAATGAAAATTTGAGTATGCTTGAGAGTATCGTATCACAGTGAAACTGAATTTGTCTTTTATAGAATTATGGATGAAATTATTGAGTTCTGTTATCTTGGACAAAATTAGATAAAGATGTTTAAATGTCGGTGGTTGGATACTAATAGAGGATTTCATGTTCTTGCGACTCATGGAATCGTCGATATTAAATATAGAAGTCTTCTTGTAGTAAATGAACCATTTTTACTGGCTCAACAAGCACATGAAATTTATTACGCAATGTACTATGAAACTTCAAGAGACTTGAGTGATTGGTGGAGAATAATAAAAATAAAATCTCTGGAAAATAAGTTTACTCAAACTGAATGTGGTTCCACTGAAGTGGTAGGAAATGGTGTTTTTTAAGAGACTTCTCAAAATCGATGTTTTTCAAAAAGAGATGTGAATATTGATGATGAAACTCCACAATCATGGATCAATGATGAAAAAGATGTTAATGATGTTACAACTGAATTTGAAACGAAAAGAGATGATGAAACTAAAACTCATATGGATATTGATGATGCTGGGGAGGAAGATGAAGACATTGGCATGGACATATATAAAGATGAGGATGATGATGGACATTGACGTAGTTAAATGTTGGTTATAATCATAACTAATATATGTTTATATATAATTGTTTTTTTCAAATATCTGGTAACAACAATAATTTAGTGTTTCATATGGATCCTGGTCTATTTCGCACGTTGCACAAGGCTAAACTAACTTTGGATGAGGGGGATTGTGGACCATCTTACCCTCATCCAACTAATGGTTTAGGGGGTACACGGAGGGGGCATGTTCCAGTGTGACTGATGATTCCTTACCCTATCCCGAAATGACGTCCATGACTAGGATTTGATCCACGCACATGGAGGTATGGTAACCTATATATTTTAGTTAACATTCATTAATTTATTTATATATATACTAGTTGTTTGATGTTTTATTCCTTTTTCACAGTTTTTTGCATGTAGCTATTGGACAGGGAAGTGCTATCTTGCAAAATTATTTTTCTCTGCCATGGATGACAATGTAATAATTTCCCATTGATGTGCGGCACGACATGTTCGATCATTGGCGTGTACATAAATAAAGAATATTTATCTTGAAATTTAGTTTATTTATAACTTGATATTATAAATTATTTTTAGATTTTATGGTATCCCATTGATAATATCATGCATGAGACTATCCACACGACATGGTAGGTGTCTATGCGTGACTGTTTCTGTCAGTTTTTGCACAATTTGAAAAGAACAACTATTAAGAAAGAAAGAGTGACAGAATTTGATGAGTCATGTAGAGCCCACTGACCAGAGTACATTTCATCTCACGTTTGGGATAGATTATGTTTACACTGGTTGGGTTGTGGATTTCATAGGAGTTAGTCAGTGGGACGACAGAACCGGGGGAGACAAGAGGTGACGCATCGATTCAGTAGTCGTACATTTAGTATACATAGAGAGCATCTCTTAAGTATATTTTTTAAATAATTTATTTAAATTTAAATATAAATAGTTTATTTTTTATATTCTTGTAGTCAGTTGAGCCTCCCGATATTACGGAGATCAACATTTATCTGAGGATGTATAGTGATCCAGGCATTGGAGATATTAGAGGTGATCGCTAGCGTCAAATTGTGTATAGTATTATTTTTTCATTTTTAAAACTAACTACATATAATATTTTCACCATTTTAATTTCAAATTGGAATTGAAGGAGACATATGAGGCTACGGCCTCTCAGAGATAGGCTAAGAGTCAAGACAAGAAGACTGAGTAGACCTGTGCCTACCATTTCGATGAGGCGGCATGGATGCTGGCGACGATGTATGGCATTGAGAATGGTCGAGTAGTTGGTACTAGCACTCATTTGACTCATGATACTTATTATGGTACTATTGTGATGTCATCATCCTTCTTGAGAGGAGCTCATGGACAGGCATCATCTTCTGCCTCACAGTATCAGAAGCAGTTGGGAACATATTCTAAGCTTATAGAGCATTTGCAGAAGCAGCATGAAGAGATGTGTCGGTGGCAGCAGCAGCAGTAGCAGCCCGAGGAGGAGATGGGTCGATGTCAGTAGCAACAACAACAGTAGCATCATGTGTAGATGGAGTACATGCACCGTCTGACTCATAGTTTAGGGATAGTGTTTCCTCCTCCACCTCCTACAACTCCTCCACCTCCTCCAAAAGAAAACCCCCCAATTATTTTTCTTTATGTTAAAAACATTTGAATTGAGGATTTATTGTAATATGAAATATTTACAGTTTCTATGTTTTATATTGGTACAAATATTTTATAATTTATTTATTTTTTTCAACATTTTTTATTTATTATTAGTATTATTTTTTTTAATATTTGTTTATTTTACTAATAATAATATCATTTTATTATTTTTTATATTTTTTTTCTAAATATTGATAGTGGAAATAAGTTTGTATTTTTCTATTATTTTAAATACATTATTATTATATTTTTATTAATAAAAATTTTATTAAATATATTTTTTAGTGTTATATTTTTTAATGTCTGTTTATTTTCCTAATAATATTATTTTTATTTAAATAATATTAATATAATTTTTCATTAATAATAATTTTATTAAATATATTTTTAATTATGTTTAGTATTTGTGACCGGACCTTTTGCAAAGGGATCCCATCGTAATTAATTTAAATATAATTTTTTATTTATAATATTTGTGATGGGACTGTCGTACCGTCGCAAATAGTATTTGCGACAGGCTGGTCACAAAAGGTTTGTATATATAATGTATATAATCGAGAGTATTTGTGACAGGGAAGTTCCTCATCGCAAATAGTATTTGAAACGGTCCATCACAAAATGTTTATTTACATATAATATATATAATCAGAATATTATTTGTGATAGGGACTTTGACCGTTGAAAATATTATTTATTGTGACGGGCTCATCGCAAAAAATACTATTTGCATCACAATTTTTTGAAACGAGATATTTGCAACGGGGGCCCATCACTAAATCCTATTTTCGATGGGATCCCATCACAAAAACATCTAATTCCAGTAGTGTGATGAGCATAACCCACATACCTTAGCTAGCGCTTGTTGTTCACTAACTTGCTTCAATGTCATCTACCTCACCAAAGTAGTTTTCTATTCAATCGTAGTTTCCATTAATGGTGATGTATGAGAAGTGTGTACCTCATGAATACCTCTTATTCCAATACCTCATGTTCATAACTGCTGCAAGTTCTGGGAAATCATCTCAATCATGCCCTTGGCTTCTTTTGGTGACTTATCAATCAATGCACCTCCAGATGATGCATCAAGAAGGTTTCTGTCATTGTCATGTATTCCATGATAGAAGAAGACAATAAAGTTATGTTACTCAATGAATTGTTGTGGGTAGCTGGCACATAGATTCTTAAATCATTCCTAGTACTCGTAATGGGTTTCTCCAGATGACTGTTGTATGGCGTAGATTTCATTTCGAATGGTTGTGCTTCTAGAGGTGGGGGAAAATCATTACATAAAACATCTTACTAGGTCATTACAGTCATTCATGTATCCTGGTTTTAGGCTTTACAACCATTATTTTTCATCCCCATCGAATGAAAATGGAAATTACTTTCAATTTACATTCTCCTCAACAACTCCACGAGGTCTGAAAATTGAGAAAACATGTGTGAACTTTTTATTGTGTTTGTTTGGATCTTCAACTTCTAAACCATGATACTTTGTAAGTAAGGGAATCATGTTAGGTTTCATTTAAAAATCATTTTATAACACTGGAATGGAATGTTTATTGTTTTTTTAAGGAATTATGGTGCAAAAAGGTCTCTAAGAGTTGGGTTTTGATTTTCAGCCATGATGACAGGCTCAGAGTGAAGACATGAAGTTTCACTTGAGTCTTCAAGAGGAATTTCATCAAATTCAGGTTGAAAATTAAGGATTCTAAGTCTAATCAACATTTTTTTTCAATTTCAGGATTTATTGGCAAAGGTTTAGTTTTTGGGGTTCTAGTTATGCAATTTTGAAGGGAATATATGAAAATAGAAAGGAATGAAAATAAAAGAAATGTTGGAAATACCTCCAGAGCAACGACTCTAAGTTTGACATGTTCCTATCATGGAGTGTGGAAGAAAATATATATACTATGTTAAAATGTATTATAGTGGGTTACCGAGGTTTTCTCTATAGATGAGTTATCAATAATAGTGTTTGTCACTTAAAATAAGAGAAAGAAGTGATGTTGTTTTTTTAAAAATTGATTGATTTGGAAAATACATGAATGCAACTAAATAATTTAAAGAAATTAAGTGAAAGTTTTAAAAAACATTGAAAATGATGTGATTTAAATTAGTGATATGAAATGTTTATTAGGTTAGGGTCGGTATTCCAATTGTAATTCTATTAGATTACACTTTACCCAATTCTCTTCTGCTATGTCATTAAGAGTGAGAATCCACAATCATTTCTCCTCACTCAATTGGTCCACTAATAATGTGAGAATAAACCATACTAAAACCTCATATTGGTGTGATATCCTTACAATGTGTAATATAGTGTTAGAAAATACCACCAAGTATCTTTTCCAATACTCAATCAGGTCTTGTTCATCCCAAGCAATCAACAAGATTCACTACTCCTCTCACACGTTCCGGTGATCACCAAGTAATTCACCACAATCTCATGATCTATTCCATAGTATATAAATAATAACCTAGTTGGGGGAGATATTGATCCTTGACCAAATAATGATAAACAACAAAATCTAAAATCAGATACAATTGTTCATGATAATAGAAACTGTTATAAGAAATCGAAATGGATTCATAGAAGAGAAAAGTGGATATTAAAACATTATGTGAAAGAACTCAAGACTTAAAAAAGGGTAAACCTACCCCTCCCAATAAATCATAATCTATACCCCACCATCATAAGGGTAACTGAGTTCATGGAGGGAGAAGAAGTCATTACAAAGCTAAGAAGAACAAAATAATGAAAATCAAGAACAGAAACTTTGATCCTCTAAAATCTGTACTCGAGAAGTTTTCCTATGTTATAACCACCAGAAATCTAAAACAAGCTAACATACCTTATTATAAGATGTGTGAAATTGAGTTTTCATCCTATCCTCAAAATATAATAGCCTTTGGACAGGTGGAAAGGAATATATGAATTGATTAGTGAGTTTAATGTCTTCTTTCTTCCAAACACTGTATTACCCACTCCACTTGGATGCACCAAAACAATGTATTTATGAGCTTCTAATTTAATAAAATTTAATGTGAGTTGTACTCTAAACGTCCTCTATCAACACCAGCTGGAATAAGCTCATTTGAAGGTTGGTTGAATAAGATATTTCAGATTTAATGTAGTGGGGTCTATTTACATGCCCGACAGATTTCTCCATTTGATTGATTTTTCTATAGAATTAGCTTTCGAATTGGGTCTTGGTCTAGAAGAAAACATTGAATCCCATGAACATATGAATCCTAAAAAATGATTCACTTTAATTTGACAAACAATATTAATGTTATGCCCGAAAAACAGAAGCTCCCAAAAACTGTCAATTTTACATAATTACCCCATTTTCACATTTAAGCACAAAATACACCAAAAACACATAAATGATGTAAATGTACTCAAATTGAATAAATGTGAGGGATTAAATCATTGATGAACATATTAAAAATAATTAAAATAATAACTCTATCATCTGTCAAGCTAATTGAATTAGCACTTCAACCTTGGGGTTCATGATTGATTTAAATGAAATGGTGAAAATTTGGCTTTCGGTATAACCCTGGAATATAGAACAAGATGTCATGTCATGAGATGGTGTAAAAGGGTTGAAATTATCAATAAGTTATAGGGGAATTGGATTTCGGTATCACTAAGGCCTTTCCTGTGTAAGAATGCGAGGTAATATTTGTATGTTCCCCTCCTTTAGGGATTCGACACCCTTTTCTCTCAAAAATGAAAAATAAACATTCCACGTCTTAGGAATTGGTATCCAATCGATGAATCTGGAGAATGAAGGAATCATCTAGGTCATCCCATTTTCTAGATAAAAATGTTGTGTGCTCCAACTCATTGTCCACAGCCTGTTTTCCCTCACTCTTATAATATTCAACATCTAAATATCACCCCTAATAGGTGTCAAAGGGGGAAGCATCATAGTGAATCACATGTACTCAAAAATTGATGGTGTACTTGATTTAATAGTGATACGATGATGTGAATTACATATTTAGATGAAGGTTGGTACTACCCATAAGTTTATTGTAGGTGGTATTCTATGATACTACAACAAATTTAGATCATTCTATCAACCCTAAGATCGTTGTCTTAAACAAAACCGTACCACATGGTCTCAACTCCATCATGTCCTAGTACTGAATTTTTAGTTCAGATGGAATAATGTCTATAATGGTCAGAACCATCTTATGGATTGTCCATGTTCTGACGTGATTAACCACAGAACCTGTATCCACTAGGAAACAAAAAATTTCCATTCAATTACTCCTAAATATAGAGAATGAGATGATGATGTTGAATTACTCTTTTTTATCCTCCCCTGCATTTTCGATCTCTACATCTTATACATTTTATTTAAACTATAGGGGGTCTTTAAAGAATATGTGATGGTCTCACATAATTCCATAAAAAATATAAGGTTATCAAAAATCATGATACCTATAGGGAAGCTGGAAAGGTGCTTCAACACATCGTATATCCATTCTAGATGGACATTTCTCCCTAAAGGAGGTCTCTTTTTGAAATGAAATATGAAAGGAACTAATATTTGTAATTATAGGTTCTGGATAGATCAGGAAATATCCCACTACTCATCACCTAACTCTCCCAAAAACACTATCAAATGACTATCGGCGGGATGAGGCCTAGAGTTAACTGGACTGGTCTGATCATGGTGCAGTCGTGACTATCCCATAGTCGATCAAAACAATCAGTTTTGATAGTCCATCTAAATGAGTGAGATGATATGACTATGCCATATGTACTATATGAATTGTCTACAACGTATTCCAGGTATCATTCACATCTCAATTCATTACATTTCCATGAGAATTAGGGCATTTTTTATTTTCTCTAACTCCCCTTCGATGGATTTAGCTGGAGGCACCTGAAGGGTATTCTTGGTATCCATCATCATTAGGCAATGTGAATAGGTCTTCCAAATCAAAAACACTCACAAGAAAATACTCTTTATAATCATTAGATGGTTCTTCTATTACCATTAAAACTTTGGGGGTGATTCCCCACTTTGGAGGCAAGAAATCATTGAGGTTTCAATATGTAATTAGCACCGATGGCGGACATTATTTTTATTTTCAATATTATTTCATGTTACTATGATATTTAGAGGGATACTACGTCGATTTATATGTGGTATTTAGGGAATGTGTAACAAGTTCAAGAGGTTCATGATGAACTAAGAGGGAATAGATGACACCATGTGTACAAGAAAATGCCATGTGATCCCACCATTCATCATACTTATGAGTCATGCAATTGTAAATCCGCTTCCATTCACCCAAACCATCAATATCATTGTTAGGTTCAATTGAGATATATGCCATCTATTTTTGAATGCTTCCCTATATGACCAGACCATTATCAACTTGGTTTCAGAGGAAATCCTTGAACACATAGTAGTTCCTGATGGTATGTCCATAAATCTCATGGTAAAAGAAATGATCGGGGTTGTAAACATGTATGTATTTATAATCCCTCATACACTCTAGATGTTTTATAAATCCTTGGTCCAGGGTACTGAGGAAATTACCATGAACCTATATATATTTGAATGAATAGGTCTAATTCTGTTTTTCAGTTAGAGGCACTCTGGGAGGCTATCCCTGATGAGGGGATGGAGACTAGAGAGGTGCCAGATGCACAATATATCATTTGGGTGGTAGTTCATGGTGAATTGGTTGCTGTCGATTCTTATCTAGGTGTGATTAGGCATGATCAGGTAGCTACACTCAGTGAGGATCCAATAGAAAAAGGTGCTAAAAACTCCAAAAACATGGGGGGATCTACCTATACTATGAAACCACTCTATTCTATGGATTATCTTCAAGTGGGAGCTGGATGAGGGAACCGATGGGCTTTTTTAGTCTTCCACAATGCTTCACTAAATTACGGAAGTTGCCGGAAAAATACAAGAACCCACATGGGATGTTCAATGTGATAAGGTTAGGTACTATATTATTATTTAAATTTCTAATTAAAATCATTAATATATTCTATTAAGACAATAACATGACGAGTTAGTATGTGAGGATTTTCCACCATGTGAAAAAATATACAACTAACTCACCAGGATGTATGTTGCACCAAAAGAGTTCTATAATGATTGCCTTTCACGTGGTGGATCTAAAATGGTAGAGGAACTTCTTGAAAAGATCTTAAAAAAATGGTTGTCCCCATGGGTAGCTTTCTGTAAAAGAAGAACGTCTGTCATTCAAATCCATGGATGAAAAATCAGAGCTTGGTGGCCTCATACTACTCTGGGGTTCCCAAAATGGGCCCACTCCACAAGATAATGTGGGAAAATTCTATAGTGGGCCACCCATTCCATTTAATGGGGAATGTCTTGTGTTTAAAAAATCCATGTGTGAATGAATGTCATCTACCCACACTAGGTAGGAATTTTCATTAGATAGAATCACCACGTGTCACCTTTATACAGCCTCTAGTCGAGCGGTGAATCCAGCTTTCAAATCCGCTTGGTGGGGATCTCTATTATGATGACAATTCAGGAAAACCAATGCAATGAAAGGATATTCATCTCAGTATGTTGGCTCAGTGTATCATGGATTGAATTGATATGTGTAACGAAGAATATGATCACGTTTCTCGGGATGGTTTAGGGATGCATACCTTGGTCGTTCACTATGAAATCATACCTCTCTTATATCTTTATGAGAATAATTACTATAATCAACTATGATAAACTAGACAAGAAGAATTTACATCCCCAATGGAGGATAAATAGAATCCCATCGGGTGATTCCATAATCCAGACACCGCACAATAATAAGATTACTGATGATACACTTCTACTCTATGGACCACTAGATAAATCCAACAACCACTGAATCATCCTCTGTTTTTTGTGCAATACTAGACGTTTTACATGTTTTGGTGGACCCAACCTACTCTATACATTTTTGTACGTTCCAACCAGTGGGTAATGTCTCATAGGGATCTCTGAGGTTTTTAAAATGTATCATTAAGGGGGTGTGAACACCAGTATGAGGGTCTACTTGGTACTATGGTTCCATATGACGTGGGTTTTCACCATAAAATACAATTTCAAATTACTTCTCTATGGAAAACTAAGGAACA